>JAQQTO010000034.1:5000000-7500000 GCA_029884595.1 Ormosia semicastrata | reverse complement strand
ATGTTTCAAATCTTAATGAGATTGAGAAATGAGTATTTCCAACTTTGATGGTTTGGTTCTAATTATGATATTCTTAAGTTGAGTTTATATTTTTATATTCATAATGGGTTCTGTGTTAAAATACTATTTCCCATTAGCAAAAAGCTATAACAATATTGCTTATTGCAGCGAAAAGATATAATTGCTTATGCGCTCATAGTAAATTCAGTTAGTTATTGGGTGAGAGGACCTAGACATGAGCTTTCATTGCTTGTTGTAGTAAAGAAATATAACAACCTATATTATAGTAGATGTAGAGGTTGTGTCGGGTGAGACGAGGCTCTCAATTTGAGATGATATGAAATGAGATCTATTGAGTAGAATTATTTTTCTCAAATTGTAGTATAATTCTTTCAAGTGTAACCTTTATGAATTATTCTATATACGACTAGTACTCTTAAATTCCTTTACAATTCTGAATTTAACTTTGGAAAGCAAAACATGTGCTAAAGTGATTTTATGTATAAATGCATTTCTTCAATTATTATGTCGAGTTTTTTTTAAAGCTTAAATAAATATTTATGTTATTACTTGTTTCTTCTTCTTGTTCACTTTATTTATTATATTCTTATTGAGTCCGTCACTCATCCATTCATTTTCCATTTCCTTTTCCTTTTGGTAGGTCTCCATTGCTATTGTTAACTAGTGCCATGTAACAACTCTAGTATGTTTTAGCTATAGGAGAGTTATTGATGTTATATTGTTAGGCTTGCCAAGTCAATTAAATGTTGAGTATTTCTTGTTTGTACACAGATCATGGCCTAAGACCAAAGATGGAGTCGTGATAGAAACAACAGCCATTTTTACCTGCATAATCCTTTTAAGAGAACAAGGCAAGGCCAACATGTAAATTGAATTGGGGGGGAATAATGATTCAATTATCAACAATAAGAGCAAAATTTGACGGAATTAGTGATTCAAGCTTTTTGTCATATAGCTTGGGTGCAACCATAATAAAAACTAAATTTGAGGAAAATTTATATATAAGAAAACATTCTTAACCCTCTTTCAACTCAAGCTGCCCAAAATGCAGAAGAAAACCCATCCAACATCATATGGGTAACCAATAGAAACAAAATACATTAATTCTCAAATGTTCAATCTCCTCAGTACAATAATGGCAGAAAAGAAAATGAAATGAAACTAAAAATGGAAAAGGATTACCGAAGTGGATGTGTATAACAACTTTTTTTAGACCTGATTCCTCTCCTTTTCAAAGCACTCTCAAAATTACAAAGTTCTTTCAAATTCTCCAAAAAACACAAAGACCTTTCTTTATCTCTGATTTTCGTCTCAACTCCAGCCCCCCTTCCTTTTCGGATGGATCAACTTGGTATTTATAATGGAGGATTGCGATTGCTTCATGTGGTGTTGTTGCAGAGCCTGAGTATTCTTCTCATTTCCCCATCAATCATTGTTTCCCACTGTTCATGTCGCTTTAGTCGTCTAGAGCTTCTCCTTGGTGGTTGCGTGAGAGTGGTGTCTTGGTAGAGCTTCTCCTTCCTTGAGGTGCAAGGGCTAGCTCTAGGTTGCTAAGGTTGATGGAGATGTGGGTGACTAGGGTTGTGAAGGGCCTAAGTCTAATGGGTAAAGGGGTTACTGGTGCAGGTAAGCTAGGGAGATGGCAGCTAGGATTTTTTTTTTGGTTTACATAATAACATGGGTTATGGGTTAGGTGTGTAGTGAGTAGCTGGTCAAGTTAGGGTCATGGAACTTGGGCTAGATGGGTTTTCGGTTTGGTTTAGGTGATGGGTCAAGTGTGTAGAGGATGCAAATTGATTTGGACTAGAAGTGAGGCTTGAGCAAATGGGTCTTAAGTCATAAGACCAAATTAATTAATTTTTTATTTTATTTTAACTCTTTTGTTTTTTCTTAATTTTTTTTATTTTTAACCCTTTTAACTTTTATAATTTTTTTTTAAAAACTTTAAATAAATTTTTTTCTAGAAAAAATTAAATGCACACATAACCTGGAGAATAAGATTGAGCATAGTTTGGTACTCAATGTAGCGTACAAGCATAGAAAAGTTAATTCATATCCATAATAGTTTTACACACAGAAAATATCCATTAACATTTTTAATAGTATGTCACATAATCTGAAAACTATCCAAGGGTTTAATAGTATCCCATAAAATGGTTTATTTACCACATAATTATCTTGTTGACTTCCTTTGCATTAATTTTATTCTTAATGCATCTTCATTGTGAGTAAAGTCTTGAGACACTTACTCTTTTGAATAACTTTTAATAAACATTCAATCAAAGCATTTGCATTGAAAGTTCTCATAAAGTAAATCAAGCACATAAAACTTCATAGAATTTAAGATTCATTAGTAATTCATTCAACTACTTTACTTTATCATATAATATGCTTTTTAAAATATACAAGTTACTATGAGATTAGATACCAATGAATGTCTGATCTATCTTATTTTGTATGCAAGACCTTCACGATGATATTACATGAAACTCAAAAGTTTAATTAAAATTAGAATTCTAAATGAATCCTTGATACATATTCAAGATGAATTATGATGTAATTAAAATAAAAGTAAAGCAATAAATAACGAAAATGACATATTGAAAATTTCTATGATGCATATTTAAGGGTACTTGAGCAACTACGCAAAAATTGTTCTGCTTTGAATTAATTAGTGCACAGGTTTCAATCAAAAGGAAGTATAGATTAATACATTACTATTCAGAAAGGTATTTGTTAGGTTTATTTGATTTAACTCTATATTATATATTTGTTAGGCTTGTTTTTCACCAAATTGAGGAGGTGAATTAGTTAAAGTGTACATAAATTGACTCAAGTACTACTTAACCGTAATGCCAAATAATCTATATAATATAGAATAAAAAACAAGAAATCATATATCATGTTAAAGAATAATTTGTCACATAATTATACTTGATCCATTTATTGAATGAAGTAGAGGTGTTTGTAGATTAGATTAGATCGATTTTGAGAGAATAAGTTATTCGATCAAATCTAATCAATTTTTTTATTTTATCATCGGATCGGTTTGCTTAAAAATGTAAATGCGATCCAATTCAATTCAATCTAAGTCGGTTTGGATTAGATCGATTTTATGATTTTTTGTTATAATTTTTTTATACACAAATAAATCAAATTCATCAAAATATGAAAATTAAAGTTCATTAAAATACATCAAATATAAGTTTAAACTAATTTATCAAAGTACAACAAATATAAGTTCAAACTAATTCATCTAAATATAAATCCAAATTATAAATACAAGTCCAAATTAATTTTTAATCTTACAATAAATGTCTAAATTCAAGAGAGACAATTGAGTTTGATTTAGGGAATAATTGAAAAGTTCAAAATAAGTATAGGTTACATATAAAATTCCTTGGTAAAATATTATTTTAAAAAATGTATATAAAATTTTGATTTGGTTTAGATTGATCAATTTTCAAATTTAGATTTTGTTCTGAACAAAGTTCAGAGGGTTACCTGAGTAGGTGGTTAAAGGTGGAAACCTCTGTGGTACGACAACCACAATTATGGTGCGAGGGGGTGAGTATTTGCAAAAGGTACTTTGACGCTCAAGTTAGACCATGCACAAGGAAGGCAGTGAGTAATATTGGATTAGATGCATACCTTTGAGACCTTGCAGGGAATTTATAGGAGCATCTTAGATGTTAAGAATCATAATTCAATCTGAACTGAATGCTGTTATTTAGGATTAAAATCTGGGAGATTGTTATCTCCTATAACTAATTACCTTATTTATGTGTGATGTAATTAGTATTCATATCTATTAAGGATTCTGTAAAAAATTAATGCCTCATAAGTAGGCAAATGTACTTATCAAGATATTGCGCAATAATATTTGGATACTATTATGGTGGATCAGGTTGCTCCTAATCCGTTAACCCATAACCCAGTCTAGAACAATTGCTCCCAACTTGGTGCTTAGATGGAACAGCTAAGCGCCAAGATATCCGAGTTAGCAAGAGCACATGACATGCGGTGGGCAAAGGGATCCAAGACATAGTGTTAATGTTAGATTTTGAGATGTTTTTTTTCTAAAGGATCGAGGTTGGTAATGTATCATAGTATGCCCCTGGGGTTAATGAGTATGGCCGGGATTTGGAATGGATCACTCTGCTCAAGTCATCATACCTTTATCCGGGATACGTAGTAGGTTGCCCTATATGTAGAGTTCATAGGGCCCATTTAACCAATGTAATTCGGTCTAGGACCGAGATCTATGTTATGGTTTTACCATGGTGCTTTGATGAAAGTTCGTGATCCGGCTGATGTGTCCTTCTGAAGCGTTACGCGCTGTTTCAGTTTCAAACATTTTGAATATTGTCCTTTCAGTTGCTTTTATTCAGAAACAGTATGCCACGTGGTTGAAGAACAGTGGAGGCCACCGTTTGGGATTCATGGCGTCATGATTAGCTGTTTTCAATTTTCAAAACAAAGGCATCATGATTAGTTGTTTCAGTTTTCCAAAACAAAGAGACATTTTTACCTCTATTTATGACAACGGTTAGGGAAATTTTTCCACGCTTATAAATGGGAATGGGGTTTATCCCTTCCCACTTTTTACCTTCTCTCACATTCTTGATTCTCTTCTTGGTGAACCAGGCACAGTGGTTTTCAGCCTTTCCAAGCTTTTTTCACCATTCAAAAGTTCTTTTATTCATTGAAATTCACGGTACTCTTCGTTTCCACCCTCTTTCCTTTCTGAAAAGACTATTTAGTGGGGGGGAAATGTCTGGGAATAAAGAGACAGTACAAAATAGTGGCCTGTCATCAGAGGTTCTAAGTTCTTTGTCGTCCCAATTGCCTCAACCACATAGGAGGCTTCAAGTCGACGGTGGGGACTTTGATGAAGGTCCATGTTCCTTGACTAGGATGAGGATCCTAGAGGCATTCTGGAGAGCGAATCAAGCCAGAGAGCTAGGATGACAAGAGCTAGCCCGTCCACTCTCTGAGCTTATGATAGCATTAGGAAACTTAAGTGACTCCTCAGAATCTAATACTGGTGCATCCTCCGTAGGTAACGTCATGGCACGAATCCGGAGGGTGGCACCTACAGAACCAAGGGAGTTTATCTTCCCTTGAGATATCAGTCAATATCAATGGGTTAACTGGGAGGTTTTATGCACTCATTCCTGTGTAAAAAGTTCTAAGGAAGCCTATGAGATGTAATAGTATCTTCAACTAACTTCGGACGAGCAGAGGGATAGGGAGTATGCAATCTAGCATCCACTCAAAAAAGAAAGGCCAGTTGTCGAGGTCATCCCGAAAGGTGCTAAAGCATATGAAATTCCAACCAGTCTGGGGTCGGCCTTCCCGAAGGGTGCTCCACTACACTTTCTATTCAGATCAATATGGACTCGTGAGGTTGATCCTACATCAATCATTGATAACACCTTACTATCTTCTACTGACGCTGATGTGCTAATTAAGCACGACATGACAAAGCTCCTTCAGGAAGCCCAAATCTAATGTCTACACAATGCCTCCGTCCTCCAATTTATGAGAGGGCTTGGGAGTCTGTTCGAGAGGCTCAAGGCTTGGAGAGGGAGTGATGCACAATTTTTAGTTTCAAACAAGTCTACAAACTTGATGCGGGATTAATTGTTGCTTTGCGAACCCAAGTGCAGGTTGTCTCAAGTAATAAATTTCTCGGGAGTCCGAGGTCGATCCACAGGGAATCGTTGAAGATTAATTAAGGTGAAGTAAATATTTTGTTACTATGGTAAAAATTATTTACTTGGGTTAAAAGATCCACTCTTGGTAAATAAAGTAAAGATAAGATTAATTTCTTTTATAACTCAATTAGAATCCTCACAACATGGAGGTTCCAATTGGAAAATACAACATTAAAAGTCCATTTAAAATAATATACGTAATTATATTATGTTTCCTAAAAATATTACCACCACTTATAAATAGGTTAAAGCATTCATTGTGCCAATATTTTGTCTACAACAAATCAAGAACTCCTCTTTACAAAGATGGTTTCTAAATTATAAGAAACAAATTATAATACGTATAATGGTTACTAGAAAATATAAATCATTTAAGTACAAGAGAAGAATAAATCTAACCTTACTTTATTACCAAGAGCTTCACCCTTTCACCCAAGTAAAATGAAACTTAGTTACTCATAGATAAGAAGAAAGAAAGAGAGAAGAAGAAGAAGAAGAACATGACTTTAATTTAGAACAAAGGAAAATTACTACAAGAAAACTTAGCAATAAAATGACATCATTTTGGTAACTAACACCTAATACCCCTCAATGATCTGCCAAGGACCCCTTTTATAGAGGATTAGAGATACAAAATGATAAGTGGGCTGAGTTATTAGTGGGTGGATGAGTGAAAAATGAGTAGAAAATGCCAAATGACTTTTGGTGAGTGGAAAATTATGGAGATTCCTTGTCTCCGAAATCATGCAGCTCTGAAGTCATTGCATTCGTCATTTTTGAACCAAGCGGTCTTCATGAAAGTTGTAGGACTGGATCTTAGCTTTCAAATGGATTTTGTTTGAGTCCAATATAATTTCTATAACTCCAGATACGTTCAAATTACTGCACGCTGCCCAGGCCCAGTCATAGCTCCTCTGTTCTAACTTTCAAGCCCAATATCACCTTCAAGGAGTCTGATTCTGGAAAAGTGTTCAACATGAAAGTTGTAGATATGGGTCTTAACTATTCAACATCTAAATTTCAGCCCATTTGACAACCTCTAGCCCGAAAACTGTGATGAAAAGTACACATAGGTTAAGCTGTCAGGAAAAGCACTCTGGTTTTTGCTTCAACCCCAATTTGAGTTATCTACTCGTGTAATTGCGCCTTTGAGGTCTTCATGAAAGTTATAGAAATCTCTCTTATCTTTCAAATGCCACTAGAATCACCTCCAAAGACTACCTACATCCCATGATATAGCTCAAATATAGAAACATCGTAAGACGTAAATTATGCTAAAAAATTCAATTAAATCCAATTTGAGTCCAAACTTACAAAACATAATCAAAATCAATCAATTAAGTATATGGATAGTGTAAATGACTAAAAATGAAGGCTTATTAATGTATCAAATATGTGATCATCAAATTCTTCCATACTTAACTTTTTGCACTCCTGGGCAAAACATAAGACCAAAACTAAAAAAACGAAACAGACTCAAAAGTTAAACACTCTAAAAGACTTAATTTAAAAATGAAGAGCAACCAATCATTCAAGTAATCAAAACATTCATGAGGTAACATATCTTCACATCTCAAACCAACAAGTAAGGAAACTTCAATTGAAAAGCATGAGTCAAGAATGATAGATCTTCACAAGATTCACTCTCAATCCCTCAAGTGTTTAAAAGGTAGGTATTTCACTCAATTCAACCCATGAAAATTGTACTACCATAAGCTTGCTTATCTTCTAATTCTCCACTACTCAGAACACATGCACACACAAATCATGAGGACTTTATTCAAGGTTGTAATGGGGTCAAGGTAAAGGAGGAGGTAATATGGATATGACAAGTTAAATACCAGAGAATAAAAAGAGCATGAGAGGCGAGTTCAATTAACAAGCATGAAAGTTTATCCCAACTCCACCTAATACAAATTCCCTTTACATATTCTTTTCCTTTCCTTTATTACCTTGTTGACCCTCTTCTTTTTACATTTTTTTATTGATATTTTTTTTGTTGATTTTTTTAATTATAAAAAGAACATCATATATATATATATATATATATATATATATATATATATATATATATTTATTTTAACCATTCTGCAGACACACCCCTACACTTGTTCAAGAACTCATCGAATGACAAAACTAATGTTCTCTTATTCCCTAAGGTCAAGTAAGAACATGGTTTTTCATTTAAGGCACATAATGAGTTCGAAATAAAGAATAGTCAAATAAGCTCAAAGGGGTTAAGCAAGGGGAAATAGGTCATTTCTAATGTTTTATGTTGGTAGGAATCAGAGAATTTCCAAGAAGTCATAAGAGTGCTTGATATCATATTGAGACAACATGCTGCTAAACAAGGTTGACTATTTGATTAAAGTAGCTATTTCAAGAAAAATGCCTCAATCATATTTATATATGCATATGAAAATGTAGTCTCAAAAAGAATCAAAGCAAGTTCTAGAATAACAATTCCATGAGTGAAATTCACACAATAAAGACAAGAATGGTACAAATGTTCAATCCATTCATCAATAGGCTCAAAATCTCACAAGGCATAATTCTATCATTCTTAATCCACCAATTCAACATTTATAACTAAGCATGTGAATTTTAAGAAAGAAAACAATTTACTCAATCATGCAAATTTCCCTGAATTTGAATTGCTACTTCCACACAAACTAGTTACTACCCAAATTACTCCTTACTCTGCCACCAATTTTTGATGCGTCTCAAGAGTAAATAATGTACTCTTTACTCTGCCATCCCTAATTACTTTTGTTGTTAATAAATTGATGATAAACACAACAAACATATTAACAAACACACTCCTAATTTTTTTTTTTTTTTTTAATATAAACACAATAAACATATTAACAAACACACTTCCTAATTTTTTTTTTGGGTTTTTTTTTCACAACCATCCTTCCCCCCAACCAGATCACAACATTGTCCTCAATGTCAAAACATAGATAGGTAAATGATAGAATATATTACCTGTTGCTGCAATTACTGAAAAGAAAAACCTCACACAAATTTAAACAGAAACAAAGTATGATAAATAAAACTAAAGCTTGTAATTATTTAAATAGTTGGAGTGTCTTGGCTGGCTTTCTTTTCATTTTGCTTCCCTCACCACTTCCTTCACCGCTTCCTTCGGACCAATCTATCTGAGTTGTTACTGGATCAGGTTCATAAACAAAGGCTTTTAATTTATCAATCAACTCATCAACAGTGGAAGCAGAGATAAGGAGTCGTCTTGCAGAAGGTGTGACAAATTTCTGATCCACAGCATGGTCAACAAAAGATAACAAATTATCAAAGAAATTATTAACATTCAACAAACCAATGGGTTTATGGTGGATGTTCTGTTGGGCCCAAGAGACAATTTGAAAAATTTCTTCCAAAGTACCAAAACCACCAGGTAAGGCAATGAATGCATCAGAGTTTTCAAGCATTGCCTTCATTCGTCCATGCATAGATGATACTTGAATTTCCAGTCCAATTGTCTTTCCAACGATGTTCCTTCGAGTTAAAAGTTCAGGAATGACACCTAGAACTTGACTACCTCTTATAAATGTAGAAAGTGATACAGCCCCCATTAACCCAAGGCAACCTCCCCCATATACTACACAAATGTTCCTCGCAGCAAGTGTTCTACCAACAGTGCTTACTGCATTTACAAACTCTAAACTCTTCCCATTACTTGTCCCACAAAATACACAGATACTGACAAATCTATGAACAGAAGAAGAAGCTTCCTCCATTTCTACACTCACACTCTCTTTGAATGATTATGAGTTGCAGGAAAGTAAAGAAAATAGAGTGTTTAAATAGGGAAGAGAATAGAAAAAGTAATAATAGCTCCTATACAGGTAGGTTGACTGGTGTCAGAAAAGTTTGAAATTTTAAAAATAATAATAATAATAATTTTTTTTTTTTTTTTTTTTACTTCAAGAAAACCATCAGGGTAAAAAGTCTAGAAACCCCCGAAGGATCCCATCCAAAGGATTGTCTGTCCAAAATCAAAATTTAACAAAATCATATAAAGATAAAATAATAATAACAAATGATTACATACCTTTATGTACAGGTTTCATGGCAGATCTTTATACTACGCGTCATGAGTGTAGTAATACCAAGACGACTCAGCTAATCTGGGCATTCTTCTCCCTCCCGCTTGTGGGATATTTTGGATTGAGCTACGATGCTACTAATTAAAGTGCGTAAATCTGACAGCTACCACCAACGACCACAGCCAGTGAGAGGTCACTGAAGAGCCCATGGCATTAAATCACAGGATCCAGCTTAGAGGCATTGTCACGCGAGAATGCAAACACGGACGCTTCTTTACGTCCATCGCCAGCGAGCCTTTGGTTAAAACCTGAGAATGCTTGTGCGGCTCTTTACAGAGCATGGTACACAAACCTTATTTACCGACCGACGTGCGAAGGTCTACTCGAGTCAATGACGGGTCTGCCACTCCATTGGCAGGGGCTCCTAATCTAATTAACGACCAAGTATAACCGAAGTTTCACCTTTTTTATTTTATTTTATTTATTTCATTTTTTTCATTTTTTTATTTTTTTTATTTTTTTTTTTCATTTTTTTTTTTTTTGAAGATATACAAGATAGTATATACATGTTGTTGTGATTGTGGCTCACATCTTCCTCTAGTTTCACGTCCAGAAACGGCTTAAATGTCTTCTATGAGTCAAGGATAAGCTTCCCATCCAATTTTCTTATAAATTGGCAAACAGGGTCTTTTTGAGTCAGATTCCCAAGACTATAATGCTATTGCTCGTCTCTGAAGAGATTCCACAAACTATGAAGTTCACACTGCATAATTCTACAAGAATGCGTCTCAAGAGTCAATAAGATATTATCTAATGACTCCTTACTCAGTCCATTCTTGATGAAGAATATTTTATCTTCTCTGTTTACGAAAACCATCCCCAAAGAGCGACATCGTGTGTTGCAATTCCATCGTGCACACTTGTAACAAACTTTCATTCTTTTTGCTCTTCTCCTTTTTGAAAATGAACTTTTACCGAGACTAGGCATGTATGGGACAAATGAATCTGAAGATTCACCAGCTAAATGAACCTTTACTTCGATTATCCAGTGTATATCTTCTGGGATGCCCTTATACATTAATAATCTCAGTCTTTCACACTTAACTTCATAGACTTTTGTTAGAGCATTTAGAGGGAGAGAAGGAAAATATTTTCTTAGATTTGAGAGAATGACATCCATTTTAAAAGGAGAAGAAATCAGTTATTATGGGAAACTGAGAAACAAACCGACTTGAGAGTCACGGAGTACCGTTATCCACCATTTAACTGGGAACACAAAGAACTGCAAAAAGAAAGAAACAACATTAAAATAAATTCTACTCATAACAAGGATTAAAAAGAGAAATGGATTCTACCTCAATAACTTGATGTTCCAGAAATGGTTTGAGTCTTTGTCCATTGACCTTAAATACAATACCATTCCTAGGATTCTCAATGTCTATGGCCCCATAAGAATACACATGTTTGACAATATAAGGACCAATCCACCTAGATCTCAATTTTCCAGGGAATAGGTGAAGACGAGAATTATAAAGCAGAACTTTTTGATCAATTTCAAAAGTTTTTCTCAAAATTGATTTTTTATGAAAAACTTTTGTTCTAATTTTATAAATCTTTGAGTTTTCATATGCATCATTTCTTAATTCCTCAAGTTCATTCAATTGTAATTTATGTAACTTGGAAGCATCATCAAGACTTAAGTTGAAAGCTTTAATGGCCCAAAATGCTTTATGCTCCAATTCTACAGGCAAATGACAAGGTTTTCCATAAACTAACCGATAGGGAGACATGCCCAAAGATGTTTTAAAAGCAGTACAGTAAGCCCAAAGTGCATCATTTAGTCTTAAAGACCAATCTTTACGATTTGGGTTAATCGTTTTTTCCAAAATTTGTTTAATCTCTCTATTTGCTAATTCAACTTGTCCACTTGTCTGAGGATGATAAGGGGTTGCAATTTTATGGGTAATGCAATATTTCTTCATTAATGATTCAAATGGTTTATTGCAAAAATGTGTTCCCCCATCACTGATGATAGCTCGAGGAATCCCAAATCGACTCAAAATATTTTCTTTTAAAAATTTTAAAACAGTTTTATGATCATTGTGCCGACATGAAATCGCCCCAATCCATTTTGAGACATAATCAACTGCAACTAAAATGTACACAAATCCAAAAGTTGATGGAAATGGACCCATGAAATCAATTCCCCAACAATCAAAAATTTCAATGACAAGGATAGGGTTCAAAGACACCATATTTCTTTTAGAAATAGACCCCAATTTTTGACAACTTTCACAACTTTTGCAAAAAGTATAACTGTCCTTGAATAAAGTGGGCCAATAAAATCCACACTGCAAGATTTTCGCAGCTGTTTTCTTTGAAGAAAAATGACCTCCACATGCTTCTGAATGACAAAATTTGATGACACTACTTACCTCATTATCGGGTACACATCTCCGAAAGATTTGATCAGGACAATATTTAAACAAATATGGGTCATCCCAAAAGAAATTTTTCACCTCAATCAAAATTTTTTTTCTGTCTTGGTGTGTTCACTGAGGCGGTATCTTACCTGTTACAAGAAAATTGACAATGTTAGCAAACCAAGGCATGGAATTGACAGAAAATAAAAATTCATCAGGAAAAGAATCATTGATAGGTGTACTATCAAAAGATGAGCCTGTTGTCAGCCTTGACAAATGATCTGCAACAACATTTTCGGCTCTTTTCTTGTCTTTTATTGTGATGTTAAATTCTTGAAGCAACAAGATCCACCGTATCAACCTAGGTTTGGCATCCTGTTGTTTAGACATTAAATATCTAACAAAGAAAGATGATCAAGTGAAAACAATAATGGACGAACTAATTAAATAAGCTCAAAATTTGTCCAATGCAAAAATTACAGCAAGTAGTTCTTTTTTAGTAGTGGTGTAATTCATTTGTGCACTATTCAAAGTTCGATTTGCGTAATAAATTACATGAGGCTTACCTTCCTTTCTTTGGCCTAAAACAGTGCCAACAGCAAAATCACTAGCATCACACATCAACTCAAAAGGTAAAGACTAGTCAGGAGATTGCATTATAGGAGCAGAAGTCAAAAGACCGATTAATTTTTCAAAAGATTTTTGACAATCTTGAGTCCAATCAAATGGTGTATCTTTTGTTAGAAGATTACATAAAGGTCTAGATATGACACTAAAGTCATTTACAAATCTTCTGTAAAATCCTGCATGTCCTAAAAAGGAATGAACTTCTCTAACTGTTTTTGGGAAAGGCAAATGAGCAATTAATTCAACTTTGGCCTTATCAACTTCAATTCCTTTAGAAAATATCACATGACCTAACACTATTCCTGAGATAACCATGTAATGACATTTTTTCTAATTTAACACAAATCCTTTTTCTTCGCATCTTTTAAGAACTTTTTCCAAATTATCAAGACAATTTACAAAAGAATTTCCAAAAACTGTCAGATTATCCATGAAAACCTCTAAATAATGCTCAATCATGTCACTAAAAATACTTAGCATGCATCTTTGAAAAGTTGCCGGAGCATTACAAAGACCAAAAGGCATTCTTCTATATGCAAAAGTGCCAGAGGGACAAGTAAAAGTGGTCTTTTCTTGATCCTCCAATGCAATTGGTATTTGATTATACCCTGAATAATCATTAAGAAAACAATAGTAGAGATGTCCTGCTACTCTTTCCAGAATCTGATCAAGAAATGGCAATGGAAAATGGTCTTTCCTAGTGGCTGCATTCAATTTTCTGAAATCAATACACATACGCCAACTAGATGAGACTCGGGTAGGTATTAATTCTCCTTTTTCATTTTCAACCACTGTTATTCCAGATTTCTTAGGCACAACTTGTGTAGGGCTTACCCACTGGTTATCAGAAATAGGATAGATAATTCCAACATCAAGTAATTTAAGAACTTCAGCTCTAACTACCTCTTTCATGTGTGGATTTAATCTTCTTTGAGGTTGTTGAGATGTTTTAGCATTATCCTCTAAATGTATTCTATGTGTACAGATTAATGAATTAATGCCTTTTATATCCTTTAATGTCCATCCAATTGTACTTTTATGCCTTTTAAGTACTTCTATCAACTTACATTCTTGTTCTTTGGTCAGGGATGAGGAAATTACCACTGGAGAGCTTTGTTCTTCTCCCAAAAATGTGTACTTCAACCCATCAGGTGATGGCTTCAGTTCTAGTGTGGGTACTTCTTCATGGGTATCATCATTCATGGATTTTAGCTCTTCGAATCTTGGCTTCCTTCCTTTGTATTCCATGTCTTGTGTACAGTCAAGCAAAAAGCATATTTCAGAAATATCATCATCTAATTGTGTAGCTGAATTAAATGAATTAATTAAACAGATTTCTAATGGGTCAGAAGAACTCCTGATTTGAAGATGATCATCTATAATGGCCTCAATCCCTTCAATCTCTTCCTTTTCATCATAAACTTCATGTGGTTGCTTGCACATGTTGAAAACATTAAGCTCCAGTGTCATATTTCCAAAAGTTAGCTTCACCACTCCATTTCTGCAATTTATCAAAGCATTAGATGTTACTAAAAATGGGCGACCCAAAATAACAGGAACTGACTTAGAACTATCAACCATAGGTTCAGTTTCTAAGTCAATAAAATCCACAGGATATATGAATTTATCAACTTGTACCAACACATCTTCTAGTATTCTTTTTGGAGTTTTAATTGATCTATCTGTAAGTAGAAGAGTTACAGAAGTTGGTTTTAACTCACCAAGGTTGAGTTGCTGACAAACTGAATATGGAAGCAAATTAACACTAGCACCAAGATCAAGTAAAGCTTGTTCAATTTTATGTTCACCAATAATGCATAAAACTATAGGACAACCAGGGTCTTTATATTTTAACTCATTATTGTTTTGAATAATGGAGCTTACCTGTTCAGTCAAAAATGCATTCTTTTCCACATTATGTTTCCTTTTAACAGTGCACAAGTCTTTCAAAAATTTAGCATAACAAGGAATCACTGATAGCATCTAACAGAGGAATATTGACTTTCACTTGTTTAAAGATTTCAAAAATGTCACTGTTATGATTCACTTTACTTGAATTGTTTAATGCTTGAGGAAATAGGGGTGAAGACGAGGGTTTGATCTCCTTTTAGCTAGATGGCTTATCAACTCCTTCCTCATCTTTGGGAATTGACTCATCATCTTTCTCAAAAAGTTTAGGAATTTATTTTTCAACAACCTTTCTACTCCTAAGAGTTATCACTGAGTTGACTTGATCTATTTTTTGACTTTCTGAACTACCCTCATTTAGGCTAAACTGACCCTTGGGATTTGGTTGAGGTTGAGAGGGAAACTTTCCTTTCTCATGTATGGCAAGTGTAAAAGAAAGTTTAGCAAGAGTGTCTTTTATGTCAATCATGACTTGATTGTTGTGGTTATTGATGGCCTCTTATTTTTCTATGAATGCATGCAATGTTCCTTCAAGATTTTTCCTATATGGTGGGACATAGGGTGCATATCCTTGAGGATTTTGAGAATCTTGCTGTGCCTGAGGAGGTGGTGGTTGCATGAATTGTGGCTGGTTGCTATTCCTCCAACTGAAGTTCGGGTGATTTCTCCATCCTGGATTGTATGTATATGAAAAAGAAGAAGTGAATAGCTTTTTAAAATTATTCATTGCATTTACTTGCTCACGCACAACTTCTTTAAAAATAGGAATTTTTGGACATTCATTTGTTGAGTGTCCCAATTCATCACAAATGCCATAAATTTCTTCATTTTGTACAGATTTGATTTCTTTTACTTTCCCTGATTCCATAGCTTCAATCTTTCTAGCCAAACTAGCAAACCTTGCATTTAGATCTTCTTCTTGACTAAGATGATATTTTCCTTTACTAGCATTTGCAAGGTTAAATCTAATTGAATTTTTAGAAGGATTAGTACCATGCCAAGATTGAGAATTTTCAGTCAAATGGTTTAAATAGTCTAAATCTTCTTCAGGTTCTTTATCAAGAAATTTACCATTGCACATTATTTCCACAAATTATTTGGTTTCGGGTGTTAACTCTTCATAAAAGAAGCTTATAGTGCGCAATTTTTCAAAACCATGATGTGGGCAAGAATTTAACAAATCTTTAAAACATTCCCAACTTTGAAAATATGCTTCATTTGAATTTTGGGAAAAATTTTGGATTTGTCTTTTCAAAGTATTGGTTTTATGTGTTGGAAAAAATTTCTTCAAAAACTCACCTTGCATTTCTTGCCATGTGCCAATTGATATTGGTTTCAAAGTGTTAATCCAAGTTTTTGCTTTATCTTTCAAAGAAAAATGAAATAATTTAAGCTTAACAACCTCTTCAGTACAAGTTTGATCATGAAAAATGGTACATACTTCCTCAAATTCTTTTAGATGTAAATATGAGCTTTCAGATTCTAAACCATGGAAATTAGGAAGTAAAGAAATCATACCTGGCTTGAATCTAAAATTATTGGCATTGAGTGGAAAGATAAAACATGATGGACTAGAATTTCGAGATGGTTGCAAATACTCACGCATGGTTCACAACGGTTGATTTTCATGTTCATCATGCACACTTTCGTTTTCAGCCATTGTGCTTAATGTGTGTGATTGTGATTCAAATAAATCAATATGTAAAGTACCTGGATTAACTCTAACCAAATGACCAGAATTTAAATCACGATACCAATTAAGCATAAACAAGTAACTTACAGTATAAAATAAAATGTACAAGCTAGCAGTATAAATCGTCCATTAAATATTAACAAAGGTGTGGTATAAACCAACCACCAAATAAGTTAAAAAGCATAAAAATTAAAAAGTTAGTATACAGATAAATTAAAATATTAGAAGCAGAAAAAATAAAAAGTTAGATAGCTGATAAAGTAAAAGTTAGATAGTTAGTGAGAGAGTTAGTAAGTTAGTAAACAAAAAAAATGACAAAAAATAAATAACAAAAAAAAATGACAAAAAATAAATACAAAAATAAAGTACAAAAAAAGGAGAGTTACCCCTACTAAATTAAAATGTACAAGAAAATAAAATGGAGAATTATCCCACACCGTACAGAAATTAAAATACGAAAAATAAAGTGCAGAAAGTAAATTTAAAATATGAAAACTAGAGAATCGACAAGCCGATTTTTTGCTCCAAATGTAGAGAGAGAGAAAAAGAAGAAAGATTATTTCATTAATAATTAAAGATTATAGAGAAATTAGGGAGAGGTTCCCCCACAAGTTAATATACACATAAATTAAAAAGGGAGAGGTTCCCCCACTAGTTAGTATGTTAGTATATATACAAAATTTTTACACCAGAAATTCAGTCTTCAAATCAAGTCCCCGGCAACGGTGCCAAAAAGTTGATGCACAATTTTTAGTTTCAAACAAGTTTACAAACTTGATACGGGATTAATTGTTGCTTTGCGAACCCAAGTGCAAGTTGTCTCAAGTAATAAATTTCTCGGGAGTCCGAGGTCGATCCACAGGGAATTGTTGAAGATTAATTAAGGTGAAGTAAATATTTTGTTACTATGATAAAAATTATTTACTTGGGTTAAAAGATCCACTCTTGATAAATAAAGTAAAGGTACAATTAATTTCTTTTATAACTCAATTAGAATCCTCGCAACATGGAGGTTCCAATCAGAAAATATAATATTAAAAGTCCATTTAAAATAATATACATAATTATATTATGTTTCCTAAAAATATTACCACCACTTATAAATGGGTTAAAGCATTCATTGTGCTAATATTTTGTCTACAACAAATCAAGAACTCCTCTTTACAAAGATGGTTTCTAAATTATAAGAAACAAATTATAATACGTATAATGGTTACTAGAAAATATAAATCATTTAAGCACAAGAGAAGAATAAATCTAACCTTACTTTATTACCAAGATCTTCACCCTTTCACCCAAGTAAAATAAAACTTAGTTACTCATAGATAAGAAGAAAGAAAGAGAGAAGAAGAAGAAGAAGAACATGACTTTAATTTAGAACAAAGGAAAATTACTACAAGAAAACTTAGTAACAAAATGGCATCATTTTGGTAACTAACACCTAACACCCCTCAATGATCTACCAAGGACCCCTTTTATAGAGGATTAGAGATACAAAATGATAAGTGGGCTGAGTCATTAGTGGGTGGATGAGTGGAAAATGAGTGGAAAATGCCAAATGACTTTTGGTGAGTGAAAAATTATGGAGATTCCTTGTCTCCGAAATCATGCAGCTCTGAAGTCATTGCATTCGTCATTTGTGAACCAAGTGGTCTTCATGAAAGTTGTAGGCCTAGATCTTAACTTTCAAATGGATTTAGTTTGAGTCCAATATCATTTCTATAACTCTAGATATGTTTAAATTACTGCACACTACCCAGGCCTAGTCACAGCTCCTCTATTCTGAATTCCAAGCCCAATATCACCTTCAAGGAGTCCGATTCTGGAAATGTATTCAACATGAAAGTTGTAGATATGGGTCTTAACTATTCAACATCCAAATGTCAGCCCATTTGACAATCTCTAACCGGAAAACTGTGATGAACAGTACACGTAGGTTAAGCTGTCAGGAAAAGCACTCTGGTTCTTGCTTCAACCCCAATTTGAGTTATCTACTCGTGTGATTGGGCCTTGGAGGTCTTTATGAAAGTTATATAACTCTCTCTTATCTTTCAAATGCCACTAGAATCACCTCCAAAGACCACTTACATCCCAAGATATAGCCCAAATATAGAAATAACGTAAGACATAAATTATGCTGAAAAATTCAATTAAGTCTAATTTGAGTCCAAACTTACAAAACATAATCAAAATCAATCAATTAAGTACATGGATAGTGTAAATGACTAAAAATGAAGGCTTATTAATGTATCAAATATGTGATCATCAGGGAGCTCAACGCCCTTCGGGGTAAAAAACAAAGTCTTGAGCTAATTGTTGCCCAAAGGGATGGGTAGTTGGCTCAAGCAACAAATGAGCTCAAGTTGTGTGGAACTGAGATTGCTAGGCTTCGGGCCAAGGTCACTCGCCTTATCGAGGATGCTGCCAAAGTGTCTTCTCTCCAGGCTCAAGTTATTGAGGTGGTTAAAATTCGAGCTCAAGCAGTCGAGGTCAACATGCTTTGAGTCCAGCTCCCTGAAGCAGTAGCTCAAGAGAACACTATGAGAAAAAACTTAGCCTCCATCTAGTCTACTCTCGTCAGTGCCCAGGTTGAGAATGAACTCCTCCACCAAAACGAGACCAAGTTAAATGAAGAAATCATAGAAATGGAATATGATTGGTCGAGGTCTGTGGATGAATCATTTGAGAACGCTCTTGCCTAACTCCACCTTTTAAACCCGATTCTTAATGAAGAAGGGATTGGTTTATTAAAGATTTTCTGGGATAGTCAAATCGTTGATGCGGCTATTCCCACAACTGCTTCTAATGACCAAGTGAACCAAAGGGTTAATGGCAAGGAAGAGGAAGATGCAACACTATAGGGTGGGCAGGAAGAGGCTAGGACTGCAGAGACCGAGGTAGTGGTGGTGACCCCGAAAGATGAAGATTGAGCATACCTTTGCTTATTTTTTATTTTATCTCCTCTTGCGTGGGGTTTCATTATTGTGTATAGACAAGTCCCGACATCGGCATCTTTTTTATTTATTTAAATACTTAGCATTTTTTTCTCTATCTTTGTTGTTATCTTCTTTATCACCGAGATGGGTTCAATGCCCGATCTCGGTGTCTTAGTTTTATACTTGACATATTTTTGCTTCTGCAATGCTAAGATGGGTCAGATACTCGATCTCGGTATTCAATTACACTTAGCAATTTGCTCATGCAGTTTATCGAGATGGGTGCAACGCTGGATCTCAATGGCTATTTTTAGACAACGAATACTCATTTGTCATAACCGAGATGAGTTCAAAGATTGATCTCGGTGGTCAGGTTTTCTTAGGAATATTTGACACTTAGTCAAACTTTCGGTGTAATGTGACACGAAAACCTCTTAGTGTGATGTTCACAATCCCGGGCAATGGTCTAAAGTGCGTAGCCATGTTAAACCTTTTTAGGTTTATGGGTTAATTTGAAATTATGGAACATAGTTGACACGGAAGCCTTTTAGTGTGAAGTCCATTGTCTTGGGCTACGGCCAGCTACGCTTAACCTCTGTAAACCTAGTAGGTTTATGGATTACAGTTAAGCCATAAGGGTATGGGTGAAAACCCTTGAATTCACTTCTTGACCCTAGATAATAATCAAGTGGATTCTCCTGTCTGGCCATCATGTATGGATACCAGAATAGCTGATCCTCTTCGGGCCTTGTATTCCTTGGACCTCACCAAGGTGTGATAACCTTGTGGGATGTAAGTCATAAATGAATGTTGAAACAATGACTGATTCATTCATATCAGATGATGTCTATTACATGATAAAAGTAACAATTCAAAAATACTTAATTATAATACTTTCTTAACTTGTCTGCATTCCAAAAATTCTTGATGGCCTTTCCAGAGAGGGTTTCTAGGGTGTAGGCTCCCGCATTAGTTTTGGATGTAATTTTGTATATTCCTTCCAAGTTAGGAGCTAGCTTCCCATCTTTTGCATTTTTCTCTCCAATATCTGCCCTATGTAGCACGAGATCATCGGGGTTAAACTGTCATGGAGTTACTTTGGAGTTATACCATGCAACAATCCTTTGTTTGAGAGTGGCTTCCTGAACATTGGTAATGCGACGCTGTTCTTCCAGAAAGTCCAATTCATGGCAGATGAGACCCAGATTGGTTTCCTTATAAAAGTTCTATTTTCTCCAACTTGACTCTCCTATTTCCACTGGGATCATAGGCTCGCAATTGTACGTCAGTTTAAAGGGAGTTTCCCTAGTGGAGGAATATGGTGTGGCCTGATATGCCCATAGGACATGATCGAGTTATTCCACCCAGTTCCCCTTAGCACCATCAAGTCTCATTTTTATTCTTCTAAGTATAACCTAGTTGGTGACTTCATCTTGTTCGTTGGTTTTTGGATGTTCCACTGAGGTGAAATGTTGTTTGATCTTGAGTGTCGCAACCGTTGATCGCAGCGGGATAGCAACTTAAATTAAAAAAATTAATTAGGAGTCGCCACCAATTTTATTTTATTTTATTAGAAAAAATTAGAAAACCTAAGAAAAATAGTCATTGAAACCAAATTAGATTCGAAAGTCGGTTATGTGTAGGGAAGTATGGAAACTTAATCTTATAGCACCCTTAACACACTCATCCTCAGACGGTACCTTAAGTTAATTATGCGAATTCTTAATAATCCTTAAAAATATTTGTTTTACTCCTTTTGTAAAAAAATGAAATAAACAAATAAATTATAAAAACTTAATTTTTGACTTGACGGAATAAGGGTCCCGCTCCTACGTATCCTCGGGTGTAATGAAGAATTCAAAGTCACGTAGTTCTTTATAAAATTCTTACGGGTTGGTTGATTTTAATTACAAAAATTAATTTTTGACTTTTGAAAATTTGAATCAACAAATCGTCTCGACTCAGTTAATCTTGTTAAGATTCGAATAGGTGAAACTCGGCGTCACACTAGAGACGTTACCCATTATTTATCAAGTTTATTGAAAAAAAATATTTAAAAAAAAGTTTTGAGTCTTTATCAATTAGTGATTTATTTTATAAAAAATTGAAAACAAAATAATAATAATAATAATAATAATAATAATAATAATAATAATAATAATAATAATAATAATAATAATTTAAACCATCAAGTGGTCACAACTCGATGATTATAAAAGTTACAAAATTAATAAGTCATCGCAACTTTCGGTTAATCCTGTTTTATTCTTCTCAATTTTTTATTATTTTTTTAAAAATTTGAATTAACAAGTCGTCATGACTTAGTTAATCCTGTTAAGGTTTGAATAGGTGAAACTCAGCGTCACACTAGAGACGTCACCCATTGTTCATCAAGTTTATTAAAAAAATTAAAAAAATATTTTGAACCTTTATCGATTAGTGATTTATTTTATAAAAGTTTGAAGGCAAAATAATAATAATAATAATAATAATAATAATAATAATAATAATAATAATAATAATAATAATAATAATAATAATAAATTTAAATTATCAAGTCATCATAACTCGGATGATAAAAATTACATAATTAACAAGTTTGTCATAATTCGGATAATCTTGATTTATTTTTTTTAAAAAGGTTCAATTATTTTATAAATTTGTTATTTTTTTATCATTTATTTTAATTTATTTTGTTTTTACTTTTTTTTTCTTAAAATAAAAAATTTAAACTTCTTACCCATAACCCACAAATTTTCAACTCAACCCATTAAAGCTGGCCAATAAGAAAACACAAAAAAAAAAAACATTTTTTAAATAAACAAATAAAATTTAAAAAATAGAAGGAAAGAAGTAAAAAAACCAGCAGATAAAGGCAGCGTAAATAAGAGAGGGTATTGTGTGAGCAATGGAGGGCGGATGAAGTGGTGGTTTGGCTCGTGGAGGACGACGATTCAGGGTAGCTGTTCATGGTCGGGTTCGGCTGGAATAGGTGGTTTGCGGATAGGACGCGAGGAGTGACGACTTGTTGTCGAGCTTGACTCAGAGCTACGCGGTGGTGAAACGGGTTAGATGGGCGCTACTGAGTTATTGCGCGTGGATGACAATAGCTAGGACGAAAGACCCACGGTGGAGCACAGTGGCTGGATGCAGCACGAAGCGGGTCGTTGTGGGTGACAAGGAGCGGTGCGAATCTGGGTTAGCACGGGCTCACGAATCTAAGACAATATGCGGTGGAGCACGGTCTGTGGGCATTGGTTTCGACAGCTACGCGAGCATCGCGCACGAAGCAGAGTTGTTGGGTGCTACTATTGCAGTTCTGTGCGGTACAGGGGTGGTTGTGGTGCTTTGGTATTATGTGGGACAGTGATGAAATTAAAAGGTTATTGAAGATAGGGCTGTGACTATGTGCTTGGTTATTGAGGAAGGAGGTTTATGGTGAGGAAGGTGGTGATGGTTGGTTTAGAGGATTGACTATGAATGGGTGGTGTGCTTAGTGGAGTTTTCGTGTTTGGGTCTAGGGGCAATGGGGTAAGGTGCAAAGATGGCAACTGTTATGGGTAGTTTTCACGACGAAGAGAGTATGATGGTTGGGTGGAGGTTGGTACGGTGGGTGTGGAATAGGGGTAAAGCTGTGTGATAGTGAAGATGAAGGTGGTAAGGTCGTAGGTGATAGGGACTACGTGAATGATGGGTTATATTATTGGATGGTGATAGTGAGTTGTGTTTTCACGTGAATGAGTGTGTGAAAGATGGATACGAGGTGCTATGTGATGATGCTTGAGGGTGACATAGTGGTATTGGTAAGATTAGAGATGAAGGTTTGGGTTGCAGCAAGGGTATTTGGTGAATCTGGTGAAGATTTGTAAGGAGTTTGAATGTGAAGTAGTGATGGAGGGGTATTTTAACAGAAGTACGAAAGGAGGGCAACGTAAGTTTGAAAAGCAAATATGACTTGGGTGTATGTGTCAAGGCTGAAAAGTAAATTTAAGTTGAAATGTGTTATGTGTTTTTATAGGAAGGATTAGGTTCAAGTGTTTAAGTTGAAGTGCGATTAGGATTTGTTTAAGATGATAAATTGTGGTCTGTTTAGGATGAGTTATGGTTAGTTTAGGATATATGTCATGGTTAATTTAGGATGATGTTAATGATACGTTGTGGTTTTTAGATGAGTTTGTTTAGGATAACAACTACTTAGGATAAGTTCAATGACATATGGGTTATGATAACTGATGGAGTTTATTTAAGATAAGTGTTGGTATATGGGTTTTGGATTAACGGGTTGGATATTGGGTTATGGGTTAACAGGTTGGATCATGGGTTAATGGGTTGGGTCATGGGTCATGGGCCACTAAGTGAAAGATGAGCCTTTTTTTTTCTTTTTCTTTTTACAAAAATACCCCAGACAAAATTGAGTATTCATAATTGCCCCTCTTTACTTATTTTTTACTAGATAAAAAGAATAACCGTAACTTTTCATTTTATCATTGTAAGGAACGAGTAAAAACATGAACTCAAATTTCGTTCTGGAGCCACAAAAGGTAAATGTCAAAAATTTAAATGACAGCAGCCGATGCACTTAAAAGTAAAAGACAAGAGCCGATGCGCTCAAAAGTAAATGACAGAAATTTAAAAGATAGGGAGCCGATGCACTAAGAAGTAAAAGACAGAAATTTAAAAGGTAGGGAGCCGATGCGCTCAGAAGCAAATGATAGGAATTTAAAAGACAGGGAGCCGATGCGCTTAAAAGTAAAAGACAGGAGCCAATACGCTCAAAAGTAAATGACAAGAATTTAAAAGACAGGGAGCTAATGCGCTCAAAAGTAAAAGACAGGAGCTGATGTGCTCAAAAGTTAAAGACAGAAGCCGATGCGCTCAACAGTAAATGACAGGAATTTAAAAGACAGCGAACAGATGCGCTCAAAAGTAAATGACAGGAACTGATGTGCTCAACAATAAAAGACAAAAGCTGATGCACTCAACAATAAAAGATAAGAGCCAATGCACTCAACAGTAGAAGACAGGAGCCGATGCGCTCAAAAGTAAATGACAAGAGTCGATGCGCTCAAAAAGTAAAAGACAAGAGTCGATGCGCTCAATAGTAAAAGACAAGAGCCGATGCGCTCAACAGTAAAAGACAGGAGCCGATGCGCTCATAAGTAAAAGACAGGAGCCGATGCTCTTAAAAAGTAAAAGACAAGAGCCGATGCGCTCAAAAGGTAAAAAAACAAAAGGTGATGCGCTCAATAGTAAAAGACAAAAGCCAATGCACTCAACAGTAAAAGACAGGAGTGATGCGCTCAAAAGTAAAAGACAAGAGCCGAGGCGCTCAAAAAGTAAAAGAGAGGGAGCCAATGCGCTCAAAAGTAAAGGACAGGAGCCGATGCGCTCAAAACTCAAAGACAGGAGTCGATGCGCTCAACAGTAAAAGACAAGAGTCAATGCGCTCAATAGTAAAAGACAGGAGCCGATGCGCTCAAAAGTAAAAGACAGGAACTGATGAGCTCAAAACTAAAGGACAGGAGCCGATGAGCTCAAAAAGTAAAAAGACAGGAGCCGATGCACTCAAAAAATAAAAGATAGGAATTTAAAAGACAGGGAGCCGATGCGTTCAAAAGTAAAGGACAAGAAAAATATATGCAAGGGGCCGATGCACTAAAAAATGCAAGGAACCAATGCGCTCAAAATAAATGATAGAAATTTAAAGGAATATGGAGTTGATGCTCTCAAAATAATTTGAAATGCATAGAGCTGATTCGCTCAAAAGAATTTAAAATTACACGGAGCTGATGCGCTCAATGATGCATGGAGCAGATGTGCTCAAAATGAATAGAGCCGATGCACTAAAAATGAATGGAGTCGATGCGCTTAATGATGCATGGAGCAGATGCGCTCAAAATGAATAGAGTCGATGCACTTGAAATGCATAGAGCCGATGCGCTTAAAATGAAAGAAGCCGATGCGCTCAATGATGCATGGAGCCAATGTGCCCAATGATGCATGAGGCTGATGCGCTCAAAATGAATAGAGTCGATGCGCTCAAAATGAATAGAGTTGATGCACTCAAAATGAATGGAGTCGATGCACTCAAAATGAATGGAGCCGATGCGCTCAATGATGCATGAAGCCGATGCGCTCAATGATGCATGGAGCTGATGCGCTCAAAATGCATGGAGCCGATGCGCTCAAAGTGCATAGAATGACAGTGGGCTTCTGTGTCCCGAAATTTAAAAGACAATAGGCTACTGCGTCCCAAAAATTAAAAGGCAATGGGAGCAAAAATTAAAGACAATGGGCTATTGTGTCCCAAAAATTAAAAGACAATGGGCTACTGCGTCCCAAAAATTAAAAGACAATGGGCTACTGCGTCCCAAAAATTAAAAGACAATGGACTACTGCGTCTTGAAAATTTAAAAGACAATGGGCTACTGCGTCCCAAAATTTTAAAGACATAAATTTTAAAAGGCAATAGGCATCTTGACCTAAAAAGATTTTTTTCTTTTTTTTCTTTTTTTTCTCTCTTTTTCTTTTTTCTTTTTTTCCTTCTTTCTCTCTTTCCTTCTCTTTTAATTTTATTAAAAGTCCTTTGAACCAACGACGACTCTTGGAAAGCTTTGACCAATCAAACCCTTACTCATGTACACACTCTTCGGTTGACTTGATAACCTCGATCTTTCTTACTCATCCTTTATTTCCTTCTTCTTCTTCTTTCCTCTTTCTTTTTCTCATCTTATTTCCCTATTTGCTGCTCTTAATTCTCCTTTTTGAGAAATGAGAAGATCATCACTTGTTGTGAACCCTAGCTTAGAGCTACCAAGTCCTTGTGAGAAAATTTTTAACTTTGTCCCTTATCCAATTGATTTCCTGCAACTGCTTGATAACTCAATCGCTGTCTCTTTTAACATGTCTTCTCCTTAGTTCTTCAGAACATTTGCCCTAGTATGGCCATTTGAATGTAAACAAAGTTGCCAAAAAAATTTTGCCCTAGTTTAAGCCATTCCAACTTATTTGCCCTAACTTTTGCTAAAATCGCCCTTTCAGATTTTCAACCTAATGGGATCCTTTCCTTCTTCTTTTTTTATTTTTGGGTACTTCTTATTTTTGGATTATCCATTGGGATATTATTTTCTCTTTCTATTAGAACTTCTAAGTTCTTTTCTATCTGAATTGTTCATCAGGGGATTGCCATTAAATGGTTTAATCACAGTGTTGTACTCATGTTCACCTTACCTGAATCATTACGTAACAGACTGATTGCTACCGCAAGTGCACGGATCGCTCAGTAATACAGATACAGAGTAAAAGTTCATTCCCAGGAGGATATTTGGTTATAAAGCTAAGTACCAACCAATAACCTAATCAATTCTATTCAAGGACATAAAAATAAGAAAACAATAAACTAAACTAAATCTAATCTATAAACGCAATAAACATAAACGGTTAGGTTTTAGGAAATTCTTCTTCACCCTTTACATCTACCAACAACATGCAATCCTCCTCATAAACACAAATGTATTGATTAGGTTAACTTGAGAATCTGATTTAGCCAAAAGCCTATGTCTAGGTCAATCAACCCTGGTTTCTATTGTCCAACTCACTAAGTTTCCTTGAAAGCTAGCGCAACATTCACTCATGAACTATCTATTCTCAATCACACACTATACATGACCAATAGGTATATTTCTATCTCATTAACGAATTAACTCATCCAAGCCAATTGAAATCATCGAACATGTATCAACCATACCATATCCATATCAACAAATCCCTATGTCTAGTTTATTTGTAAATATTAGGATCATACAATTGATAGCCAACCAATAGCAAGCATTAAGCATAGATAATGATTGAACAAAACCAAACATCCATACAAACTTAGAGAAGAACACATCATTAATATATATAAACGGATCCAAAATATTCCTAAACAAAGCTTAGCTATACAATAGATAAGGAAGAGAAGAGAGAAAGGGAAAAAGAGAAAGGAAGCTCATTGATTTATCTCTTTGAAGCTTGAATCCTCCTTCATTCTTGATCCTTGATTCCAATCCACCATCAATGGAGAACTAACCAAAGCTAAAATAACCTAAAACTACCTAAACCTACACTAAAATAAAGAAAACTAAAAATGGGAATGGCCAAGGCAGCCAGAACTCAGAGAAAAATGTGAAAAATCTATTTATAGGCTCAGCTTGCTGCCATCGTGCCGTGGCCCCCACATATGCGTGCCGCGGCGTCCACTTCTTTTGGGCCGCGACCCTCTCGCCTTAGGTTGAAGTATGGCATTCTGATGATGCCTTTCTATGCCTCAGTGTGCATTACCTTGCGCCGTGGCGGTGACTACTGAAATGCAGATTTGGCTTCCTCTTTCTCTTTTAGCTCACATGCTCTATATTTGACCTTGTTTGGAGCCCTTCCTATCATAGAGAATACACCAAATCAGTAACATATATAAATCTACTTAATCAATAATCATTAAAGCAAAATTTGCTATAAAACATACAAGAAAGGCTTAGAATCAGAATATGACAAATATAAACACAAAACCCTCCAAATATGCATTATAAACAAGGACTAAACATTCATTCTAGCACAAAGATAGGGCACAAATAACTACATTTTATGGAGTTATCACAGACAGACATAGATTTAAAGGTACAATAGAAAAGGAACTTAGTGAGTGAACAACTTTCAGATTGGTCTTGCAAGCTTGGCTACACAAAATGGTATATACAAAAAATGACACAAATGATAGTATAAGATTCAAAAGAGGTGTTGACTCAATATGAATTAGCATGATCTTCACGAAAATGATCTTTAGTTGCCTACTAGACATTATGGCCAAAGTTTTTCTTCTGCTGAGCATCTACATCAAGCCAAATTGAATCAAAGAGAAATTTGCCCTAGTCCAAGACTGAATAGAATAAGGCTACAACTCACTTTAATGTAAGACCAAATTAAACCAAAGAGAAATTTATCTCAGTTTAGGACTGAATTGAATAAGATAGAAACTCGCCCTAGTGACCAAAAGATTTACCTCAGTGTAGGTCAATTGAACCAAGGAAAAGAAAAATTGCCCCAATTTAGAGTCAAATTGAGCAGGGTAGAAACTTGTCTTAGTGTAAGTCTAAATTAAACCAAAGAGAAATTTGCCCCAGTCTAAGACTTAATTGACACTACAACATTTTTGACTTTAGGCAACGCAATTTTTAGCAACGCTTTAAAAATGTTGTCTAAAGTTGTATCGGCAACACTTTTTGAAAGTTGCTATTAATTCTTAGTATACGTAACATCTTTTAAGCAACTTTTTGAAAATGTTGCCATAGAGTGTACAGGCAATGCTTTTCGGGTGTTCTCTAAATTTAATCATGTTTAGGAAACAAAATTTAGACAACCTTTAGTAAATGTTGCCAGAAACATAATAGGCAACGTTTTAAAGTTGTTCCCAATTGTATTACTTTTTAAGACTTTTTAAAATATTACTTAATATTCATTGTCCTGACTAATACAATGCCGTAGACGACAGCAGAAGAAGAATGGAGGCTTCTGGAGGGTACGGAGGACTAGCGATGGTCATTAGAAGGGACGTTGAGGTCAAGGCAGAGGTTGACGACAACAACCGGCATTAGAGGGAAAATGAAAAAGAAGATGAGAAAATGAAAATGCATTTGCAGAGACATTCTCACTAGCTACAACACAGTTTGGATCTGCTGGTTCTGAAAGTTCTATTGAAACTTCATGGAGAACAGAGAGTGAAAGCCTCAAGTCTATATTGACAAGAGCTCCTCAAAGTAAGCTTGCAAGGATAGCTTTGGTGGATGCCCTAGCACAGCAAATTCAGAACCATATGAAGCTTTGGCTCCCTAACCTTCTTTCTGGGTATTTTCTGGCTATTCAAACTTGATTCCAAAATCCAAATCACTTTCTCTATTTCAATGGCTGCCTCTTCTCTGTTTCAGTCTTCACTTTTCTCTCTAGAAACTAAACCCTGCATTCACCACCCACTACCCTTTTCAAAATGCAACAACTTCACCATCAAAGCCAATGTTGAACCTAGATCCCCCCTCACACACACCAACTCCTCCGCCCCATCTCAACCATCACTGCCGGTGGTTCCAAAACACCACCGCCTCACCGATGAGAACATCCGCGATGAGGCACGTCTCAATAACCTCACCCACAACCACTTTTTCTCCGCCAAGTACGTCCCTTTCAATGCCGACCCTTTCTCCACCGAGTCCTACTCCTTCGACGAGATCGTCTATCGTTCCCAATCAGGCGGCCTCCTCGACTTCAGCCATGACATCAAAGGTCTGAAGCGTTACGACGGTGAGTACTGGCCCACGCTCTTCGACTTGCCTGTGGGGAAAACCACTTGGCTATACGGCTCCAGCGTTTGGAGTAAAAAGGAATGGGTCCTTCCCGCGATCAACGACGATGATATCGTGAGCGCATTCGAGGGAAACTTGAACCTTTTCTAGGTTGAGCGTTTCGGCAAACAATTTCTGGGCATGAATGATTTGTGGGTAAAACACTATGCCACACAGGGAGTTTCAAGGATTTGGGTATAACTGTTTTGGTGACGAAAATGAATAGGCCTATTGTTGGTGTTGGTTGTGCTTCTAATGGTGATACCTCTGCTGCTTTATCTGCTTATTGTGCTTCTGCAAGCATCCCTTCCATTGTTTTCTTGCCCGCTAATCGGATTTCAGTTGCGCAATTGGTGCAGCCAATTGCCAATGGTGCAATATGACATTTTCTTATTAATTTTAAGTTTCCTTATTTTTACTTGGTTCTTGTTTGTAGTAGAAATCAATGGTTCTTGTTTCTTGGCATTTATGTAAAGTCTTGTTTTTAACTATCATATTTTGTTTACAATGTGAATAACTGTTTAAGGCTAAATGATTTGTGATTAATAAAAGTGTTTCCTGTTAAATATTGGGTTACTTTAAAAGGAAAGACATATTATGTTTGTTATATGTAAATTTTATAAGCCATTTTCTGTTGCAGAATAGTGTGAGAGGATTAATGTTGGATATGTATGACTTCAAAAACGACGTCTGGTTGTGTTACAGGTTAAGCAGCGATTTTATAGCCTTCAAAAATGCGTGTATATGTTATTTGGGATAAAGGTTTTACACTACAAAAAATACTGCAGGTGCTTTACTGGTAGGTACATGTTATTTTGGAAAATACTGTGGTTACCACACATTTTAGAGTGTTTGTTTGAATTGCAACCTTCCTTGTGATTGCATTTGTTTAGCCAGAATTATCCTCAAATTTATAATTCTTATTGGCAAGTAAAAAAGTGATAGATCTCTTAGTACCTATTTATAAGTATTGCCTTGTGTCAGTTGCAAACAACTTGTCAGTATGAGGTAAGCTGCATACTTTCTAGGTGCCTACACATTGTATGTTCATAAGAAGTTGCTATTATTATTGGCTGTAAGTTAATACCCATGTATATTTGAATGACCATATTTCTTACTCTAGGCCCTCAAAAATGTTAGTTTCCCTGATCATACTCTTGCAAAGTGTGCTAAAGTAATGCCTGTTGCTATTAGGAATTTGAAATTGAAAACCAACTACTGGTATATTCTATTTCCTGATACAGGCCTTGACTTGATATATCTATTCCTTCACCAAATTGACTTTTGGTTAATGTCTTTTAATTAGGCTATAGCAACAGCCACTGCTTTAGCTAAAAAGTATGGAGCGGACATTGCAATAGTAGGTATGTGAGCATTAGTTTTTTTTTCTAATTATTTTATACTTTGCTTTATGCGTCATGAGACTATTGATAGTGCAATATCAATAAATGGTCCTGTTATTGATTGTGTCAAATCTGGTTAATATGAGAGCATTTGTGTAAATATATCTTTAAGTACTTTGGAATTTTGCACCCGTATGTGCCATTATTATTCTCTTTTTAAATGTACTTATATTGATGTCTTTGTAGGAATAGGAGCTGTGTAAATATTGATCTCTCTGTATCTATTATTTATTTCAGCTATTTCTATGTGTCCTTATTCCCCACCATGTAATCCACCCACTTGACCAGAGAAGACTCAAGTGCTATAATTTGTTTAGTGAGAGTAAATGTTCAAATTAGTTGATTGAAAGATATAGTATTAATCATATTAATTTTTGAATGGGAGAAATTATTCTTGAGATAATTTTATAAATAGGAACTAATTGAAAAAAAGAAATATAGATTTAGAAATTTTAAAAATAATTTTTATCATTCAAGAACTGATATGACCAATATTATATTTTTTAGAAAATTAATTTAATCATTTACTAAAGAAAAGTTTGGGAAACTGATATAGTCAAGTGTTATGTCTTGCAATGGTCCCTTGTCTATCTAGGTGTTCCATTTTGGGAAACTCTTATCATTCTTCATTTTGGGATCCTGTTATTCAGAATATTGCTAAATGGGTTGACAATTAAAAACGAGCCTATTTCACTTTTTAGGTGTCATGTGACCTTGATTCAATGTTCCTTGTCTAGTATCCCTCTTTATTATCTCTCTTTGTTCAAAATTCCTTTAGGAGAGAATGAGCAAGGTCTATGTTCTTCAGTCTACAAGGTTCCATCCTTTCTTGGAAATTTTTACACTCTGGTTATACTTGATCTCATATTCAGTAACATCCAAGGTCAAATGAGCAAATCCTCCACAGTGTTCCTACTTTTGGGAAGAGAGGAGTGCCTCTGAATGGGTAAGGATTGAGAAGAAAAGTTACAAAATCATCTCTGCATGGGAGTTAATTGGGAAAGAGGGAGAAATTAATTTTTGTTTACTAGTTTTCTATAGGAATAGATAGGACATGGTACATAGTTGTGAATTTGCCTCTGGTGTTTTGATATTAAGAAATTTTTAGGATTTTCAAGTATGAAGAGACATCAACATCTTCCTAATCTCCTTTCTCTTGGTCTTTATCAACCTGCAGATAAAAAAGAGTTTCACGAGGTTTTTCATACCCAGTTTTCTTCCTTTCATTATTAAAATCATAGAAATAAGGTGATGTTTGTACCTTTTCTCTACTTTCCTTTCTTCTATGCCTTTTACTCATACTCACAACCACTTAGGAATTTTTTGAAAGATTGAAGGGAGAGGAAAAGAAAGCAAGAGGAAACAAAAGTGATGGGAAGAAAGATAAAAGTTTGACTTTCTTTCCATTGTTTGGATGTTTAAAAAATAAAGGGAGGGATAACATGAAATTCCCCATTTTTTGTTGAACTCAAGTTGGATTTTGAGGGTTACTTGTTAACCCTTACCTTTTACATTTTTTAAATAAATAAACTCATAAATAAGGGAGGGTTAGAAAAGTTTATAGTCTTTTCCCTTCCAAGACTCCTTTTTCTCTCAATCCAAACATAGGATTAGGAGTTCTGTTACTGATTTTGGTGCTTGATCACTTTGTTTAGAATTTAAGCATAAGAGATTAAATTATTTAGGATCTGCTATTAGATATCTCTTATTTTGGGCTTGAAGTTATTAGGTAGCTTATGCTGTAAACTAATTATCTCCACTGTGTAAAAATTGGGCATACCAAAAGAGAAATAAGGGAAATAGAAAGATTAAACAAATTTGGTATAGGTTGGAGTGTGTTTATCTATTGCATTTGACTCTTTTGTTGCTTTTGAGCATAGCGAGATTTATTTATGAGAATTTGACTTGTCACAGGTGAGCAATGTTGTTGTTGGCGTTACAACAGATAAGAAATAATGCTGTCACATTAAAAGGTATAGTATATGAGGCATTATCACAGTTGCTGTCACAGGAAGATATTGTGTATGTGATTTTGCAGCCTATAATGGTTAAATTGAAATGAATCTTTTCCCAATACAAGGGTAAGATGGATATCATGTATGTATGTATATGAGGAGGACAAGTCATGATGAGGGCATAAAACATGGTCGTGTGATTGCCTGTGACCACTTTGTTGTTGCCTTTGTATCTATAGCCAAATCAATTAGTTCATTCAGATTATATCTTGACTTACAAGTCCTAGACGAGCATATGCTGTTATTTCTTTCATGACTTGTTAAGCTTGTGCTTTTCTTGATGATCTGTTAGAATGACGTGTTGATATTTTCTAATGTTGTACAAGCATTGCATGATAAAGTGACTAATCTGATATATATATTTTTAGCAATAATTTGAAAAATTGGGATAATACTAATCATTTATCTCATTTGACTACATGTTTAGGTAAATAGAAAAAAGTTGTTAGAAACATGATTAGGAAAATGAACATTTGCCATTAATTGTGTTCATTTCCTAACATGATTAGGCAAATGAAATGCTACTAAGTGTTCTACACTATTTAAAAATTTCTCATATTTAATATATTGAAAACTTAAAAAAATAGTTAATATTTTTTCTTTAGGTAATTAGGAAGATTACTAGATTTATTCATTAAAAGGATATAGATTTTTTAAAAAAATATTGGATGACTGATACATTTTTTCTAATAAATTCTAAGACTAGACTTGCTAAGAACATATTTAGCATATCTTGATATTTGTGTAGGGGAAAAGTAATATTAAGAGTAGTGTATTAATTTCGTGGTTAGTGAGCGTAAGGGTATTTATATCTTTTGCACAACGGATAATTCAAAGGACATAAATATCCTTAAACACAATATACAGGTGTAATACACTACTCTTAAAAGTGCTCCAAATGTGAGGATTGAATGTACTAGGCTTCGGGGCTCTGATATATAAAAGCTAGCTATACTAATGTTTCTCTAGAAATATCAACACTTTTTCTCCATCATATTCAAGCACATCAATATAGCTAATTTCTTGTGTTTAATTCTTAATATTGTTGTTATGCTTTTCAGGCAACTGCTATTTACAAGGTCTCATCCATTGCTTATAAAAGTGGTGTTCCTGTGATTGTTGATGGTGGCATCTCAAACTCTGGTCTTAGTGTTAAGGCTTTGTCCTTGGGAGTGTCTACTGTTATGATGGGAAGCTTCTTAACTGGTAGCACTGAGCCTCTGGGGGCTTATGAATATCAGGTATTAAAGCTTGATGGAATCTTATGATTGCCTCTTTATGCATTTAAAAGTTTACGCCTTTGCATGTTATCAGCATATATACAGTAAAGTGTTGTAAAGAAAACCTTTTTAGAGATAGATAACAATGGAAGACTGTGTAATGGTAAACCTTTTTGCATCTATTGGCTTAAATTTTTGTCTTCTGAACAGAGTTGAGCTAAATCTAGAGTCATGTGTCTTCCACTTATTTTGGATGATGCTTCTAGTTATATTACAAAGCTGACTTTGTTTTCATATATACATATATATAAATATATATATATATATATATATATTATATATATATTTCCTTTAATAAATCCTCTCTTGGTGCAGGTTTTGTATTATCTATCGATTTTTATATTATTATCTATTGATTTGCAGGTTGTTAATGCTAATGATGTAGTTGCAAGGCCAATGCAAGTTCTTGAGTAGATTGTGCAGACAAATACTCACCTTTGATGATATTTACTTTAAAGTTGAATATGTACAATTATATTACATGTGACAGTTGTATTTTTTTTTTTCAAATCTATGGTTATGAATATTTTCCTTGTGTATGTTAGTAAGGAGTGATGTAGACTAATGATATAGTCATATGTAAGAAAATTACTTTTCAAATAAATTGTGATGAATGAATTATGCTCATTTGAATGTAAAAGCATTGCTTATAGTCTTTTGGTAATGCTTTTTGAAAGTTGTATTTTCTTGGACTTTAAGCAATGCTTTGAAAATGTTGCCTATTCATATAACTTTTGGCAATGATTTTTAAAAGTTGCCTAAAGCTATAAATATAGGCAACATTTGTAAAACGTTGCCTAAATCTATAAATATAGGCAACATTTGTAAATCATTGCCTAAAGCTCATGAACAGACAACTCTATAAAAGTGTTGCCTAAGCTTCTGAATAAGCAACTTTTGAAAAACGTTGCCAAAGTGTAAATATAGGCAACGGTTTTTAAAAGTTGCCTAAAGCTATAAATACAGGCAACATTTGTAAAATGTTGCCTAAAACTATAAATATAGGCAACATTCATAAAACGTTGCCTAAAGCTCATGAACAGGCAACCCTATAAAAGCGTTGCCTAAGCTTATGAATAAGCAACTTTTGAAAAATGTTGCCAAAGTGTAAGAATAGGCAACACTTTATTGAAAAAGCGTTGCCTTAGGCTTTAGGCAACGCTGGCTTAAGCAACGTCCTAGCAACAATTGAAAAGTGTTGCTTCAAAGTTTAGGCAAAGTTTTTTTGTTTTATGGCAACGTTTTTAAGCCCTTGCGAAAGGGCGAAAATGTTGTAGTGTGAATAGGACAAAAACTAGCCCTACTGACTAAAAGATTTGTCCCGGTGTAAGATTGGCAAGTACCTCCTCCTCCTCTTTTCCTTCCTCCCTTTTTCTAGGAGCAATAAACTAAATACTTGGATGAGCATAACCTTTATCTCAAAATTAAAGTTAACAAAAATGATAATAACTCTTCATTGATCAGAATGGACTTTTTGAGGCTTGTAATGTGGCCAAGGCTAGGGGTTATGAAAGGAAAGATATAAGGCTCAAACAAATGTTTAAAGGTTGAATGAGACTAAGGATCCTTGTTCAAAATTAAACTTCGTCAACTATTTTTGCACCTTCAAGCATAATTTTCTCTTATTATTCTCCATTTCTTCCCCATTTCATTTCATTTTCTTTCATTCCCCTTTGTCATGACCTATTTCATTTCATTTTCTTTCTTATTTCTTTCCTTTCTTTTTTTTCTTTTTTTTTTTTTTTTTATTTTTTTTTCATCATTTTTTTTAAATTGTGACAGTCAACATTTGTTTTGTGTTATCCCCTAGTGTAGGGGTGATCATTATCTAAGGTTTATTGAAGAAATTTTCAAGCTCAAAAGGGGTAACGAGGGATAAAGATGATGAAATTTTGTAAAGATAGAGAAAAATGGTCGGTCTTCATTTTTAAATCGTGATTGTTTATTTTCAAAACTTTAATTTTGAGATAAAAAGATAGTGTACACCAAGTAATTACTTCTTTGCTCCTTTTTTTTCTTCATTTTTTTTCAAAAGGCACTTGCACATTCAGACTTTATTGACATCTATCGAACTGAGAATTGCCAAGAATTGAAGTCCAATAGGGTCAAAATACAGGGAAGACACTTTAAAGAAATGAAAGAGAATAAATGTCAAGAAAGACGATGTGATGAAAATGAAAGGAAACAAAGTACCCATGCAAATTCATTACATTAATGCTTCAAGAAAGTTAACATGAGTTTAACATCACTAATTATTTTATGGCAATCACTTCAATTGAACACCTCAGATCTCCAATTATTCAGAGGTTTTGAGTTGCTGAAGGGCAAATGACTTCTTCATATATGATTATCTCGACTAGTGCTGGAAATATTTCCCTCAAGTGAGGAATGTGCTGCATCATTTTCTTTTCCCAGAGTTATGCACCTCATTATTTCCTCCAACTCGACATTGACGTCTTTAGAGGAAACTACCTTTTGTCTAGCTTGTATTACCCTTGAAGCGAGCAATTGTTGGATCTGAACCTTAAAGTCCTGACAATTCTCGATATAATGTCCCATTCCTCCACAATGATAGGCACAACTTGAGTCTTCATCTTACTTTTCCTCTTCTTTCATCGTTGCAGCCGGTGCAGTGATACTATAACTTACTTTCTTCACCCCCTTGAATAATTTAACCATTGGCGTACGCAAGCTCATGACCTTTCTTATGGGTGATCCTTCCATCTCCAAAGTATTTACCACATTACTCCCACCATGATCAGGAATCGGGTTGTTAACTTCCCATAAGCAATTAGATTTCTTACTGCAGTCTTGAAAGATTCACAGTCCCTAATTGAGTGTCTTGGGATGTCCATGTGGTATTTACAAGTTGAATTTGGGTTATACCACGTTGGGAATGGTGATTCAAGGGGACGCACAGGAATTCCTGAGATAAGGTGAGCATCAAACAACTTTTGGAATAAGTCTGTGTTTGAAATGAATAATCTTAGGGAAAGGGGGTAGGTTTTGGGGGCAAGGGCGGCTTTGATTTTGGAAGTTTGACCAAGGTTGTGGATGATTCAGGAAATTTTGTGAAAGTGCAGGTGGATAGTGGGCATAGGTTAGGCGGGTTGGTATATATGGTTGTGGTGTGGGAACATTGTTGATGTGGAACTGTGGGATTTGAGGTGTATTTGTAGGTGGAGTGGTTAAGCCAGGTAGATGAGAAGGTGCAAGTGTCTGATTAGAATGGTAGGGGTTTGGGTTATATGGAGGGACTCGGTAGGCAGGGTAAGATGGTGGATAGAGGGGTTGTAGCTCACTTCTGGCTCATTTTTCTTAGTGGGAAACTCCTTCTTGAAACCACTTTCATTATTGTCAGTTAGCAATTTGCCAGCCTTTACCAGAATTTCAATCCTCTCTCCTATAGCAATTAATTCAGTAAAATCTCGATAGGCAGCACCTATCATTATTCCAATATAGGGAGCTCCTAAAGTCCCTAAAAAATACGAGCACATTTTTTTTAATGTCAACAGTGGTTGCACTTGTGTTGCAAGAGCTCTCCATCTCTAGGTATACTGCTTGAAGGCTTCCTCATTTTTCTTCTACAGTGTTCCCAATTGCTCTCGAGTTGGGGCTGTATCGAAATTGAACCGATACTGTCCCATAAACAAGTTTAGCTAATCATCCCAAGAAGAAATTTTGGAGCGGTCTTGTTGGATACACTATTCTAAAACAGGCCCAATCAAGCTTTCATGAAAGAAGCTCACAAGGAACTTCCAGCCCTTTGACCAAATTGACATTTTGGTAATGTATGTTTTCAGGTGGAAAAGGGGGTTGGTGCTCCCATCATATTTGTCAAATTTTGGAACCTTAAAATCTTTTGAGATGATAATGTTAGCAGTAGGACATAACTCTTCTATCCCAAGGGGACCATAGATGCTAGGACCCTTGATTGCACTGATTTGTTCTTCTATCTTTTCCATCCATTCTTCTTTCATCTTATCATTTTGAATGGCTACATGACTAATTCCAATAGGAAATCCTGTTGGCACTGGGATGGACGCATACGGATGTTCCCATGTGATCTTAGTGTTACCACGAACCTTATTTTGAGTATTTTCCAATGAATGATACCCTTCTCTGATAGGCATGACTATCGATGTTGTTTGATGAGGTTGCTCATAAATCCCCACAGTAATGCCTGAGGTTATAGTCGACAATGTCGAGGTTATTATCATGGAAGGGATCAGTGGCACTTTTATATATGCATCGACCCCATTTGTTCCTCTTTTTCTACTAATTAAGCTGAGAGATTCCCTCACATCTTGAAGTATTGCTTCTAACTTTGCTTGGGTCTCAGACATTTCATTCATCTGCCCTGTTATTTCATCAACTTCCCTACTCAAATTTCTCCTTGCCTTAAGATTACTAGCACTCATTCTAGTCTGAGATCTGGTATTATGAATTTGAGTTTGATTGGTCTCTTCTTTCCTTCGTCACACAATGGTTCCTTCTGTTTGATTTATCAAAATAGAATAACATCAGACAAAGAATGAGATGAAATAAATGAGACGCATAAGATGAAATGAATGAACTTTGTGATGAAAACATTTTCTCTTCTTTCTCTTTTTTTATGCTAGGAATGCCATGGAAATGCAAAGATGATATATATATTTTTTTGAATGCTAAGAATACCATGAAAATGCAATATGATGTATCTCTCCTTTTTTGAATGCTAGGAATGCCATGAAAATGCAAGATGATGTTTTTTTTTCTTTTGAAGAATGTTAGAAATGCCATGAAAATGTAAGATGAATTTTTTTTAAAAATGCTAGGAATGCCATGAAAATGTAAGATGATTTTTTTTTTCTTTTGAAGAAGGTTATAAATGCCATGAAAATGCAAGATGAATTTTTTTTTTTTAAGAATGCTAAGAATGCCATGAAAATGCAAGATAATTTTTTTTAAAAGAATGCTAAGAATGCCATGAAAATGCAAGATGATGTATTTTTTTAAGCTTTTTTTTAAATGTAAGAATGAATGGCATGAGGAATGAAGAAGTACGCTCCCTTCATGTCTTATTGGGATTGCCTTAAACTTGAGAATTTATATCCTAAAGATCTAAGAGTCCTTCTGATCTGTGAGAACTTCCATTGGGTGGTTCTTCTATTCTAAAGGTCTCTAGAGCTAAGTTCCATTTCAGAATATTGACCACAAACAGTGGGTAAACCACTAGGTGTGAGACATTTATGAAAAGGGCACACTTAAGATGAGGTTTTCGCGATAATCAAACAGGATGTACATCTAACATGGCTATCACTATGCAACATCTACCTAACTTAGGTTTCACTCAAACCAGGGTATATGGTTCCACTCGGATGTGTATGATAAACGTGTGGGTGCGGTGGGTGTAGGGAGCATACGAACATTTGCAATCCTAAAGATTACCCATATCCTGCAAAACAAAACAAACACAAAACAAACTCCAAAAGTTTTCTACCCTAAGGTTTACATAATAAAGACAATTAACAGTAAAAAAAATTAAAGAAAAATTGAAAACAAAAAAAAAATAAAAAGGGTAAAACAAACATATAAAGATCACAAAATTTTTTGCATAACTAACTTGTATAGGCTTGACTCTCAAGTATCCCTAGCGAAGTCGTCATCTGTCGTGACCGTTGATCACGGCGGGATAACAACTTAAATTAAAAAAATTAATTAGGAGTCGCTACCAATTTTATTTTTTTATTAGGAAAAATTAGAAAACCTAAGAAACATAGTCTTTGAAATTAGATTGGATTCAGAAGTCGGTTATGTGTAGGGAATGGTGGAAACTTAATTCTACAGCACCCCTAACACACCAGTCCTCAGACAGTACCATAGGTTAATTATGCGAATTCTTAATAATCCTTAAAAATATTTGTTTTACCCCTATTGTAAAAAAAAAGATATAAACAAATAAATTATAAAAATTGAATTTTTGACTTGATGGAATAAGGATCCTGCTCCTACGTATCCTCAGGTGGAATGAGGAATTCAAAGTCACGTAATTCTTTATAAAATTCTTGTGGGTTGATTGATTTTAATTACAAAAATTAATTTTTGACTTTTGAAAATTTGAATCAACAAGTCATCGCGAGTCAGTTAATCCTGATAAGATTTGAATAGGTGAAGCTCAGCTTCACGCTAGAGATGTCACCCATTGCTCATCAAGTTTATTGAAAAAAAAATTATTTTAAAAAAAGTTGTGTCTTTATCAATTAGTGATTTATTTTATAAAAATTTGAAAACAAAATAATAATAATAATAATAATAATAATAATAATAATAATAATAATAATAATAATAATAATAATAATAATAATAATAATAATAATAATCATCATCATCATCATCATCATCATCATCATCATCATAAAAATTTAAATCATCAAGTTGTCATAACTCAGATGATTATAAAAGTTATAAGATTAGCAAGCTGTCACAACTCAGCTAATCTTGTTTTATTCTTCTCATTTTTTTATTTAATTTTTTAAAAATTTGAATTAACAAGTCGTCGCGACTTAGTTAATCTTGTTAATATTTGAATAAGTGAAACTCAGTGTCACACTAGAGACGTCACCCATTTATCATCAAGTTTATTAAAAAAATTAAAAAATATATTGAACCTTTATCAATTAGTGATTTATTTTATAAAAGTTTGAAAACAAAATAATAATAATAATAATAATTTAAATCATCAAGTTGTCACAACTTAGATGATGAAAATTACATGATTAATAAGTCATTGTCATAATTCAGATAATTCTGATTTATTTTTTTAAAAAGGTTCAATTATTTATAAATTTTTTATTTTTTATCATTTATTTTAATTTCTTTTGTTTTTACTTTTTTTTTCTTAAAATAAAAAATTTAAACTTCTTACCCATAACCCACAATTTTTCAACTCAACCTTTTAAAGCTGGCCAATAAGAAAACACACAAAAAAACATTTTTTTAAAATAAATAAATAAAATTTAAAAAATAGAAAGAAAAAGTAAAAAAAATCACCAGATAAAGGCAGTGTGAACAAGAGAGGGTACTTTGTGAGCAATGGAGGGTAGATGGAGTGGTGGTTTGGAACGTGGAGGACGACGATTTAGGGAAGTAGTTCACGGTGGGGTTCGACTGGCAGAGGTGGTTTGCGGCTAGGGTGCGAGGAGTGACGACTTGTTGCTGAGCTTGACTCAGAGCTGCGCGGTAGTGAAACGGGTTAGATGGGCACTGCTGAGTTATTGCGCATGGACGGCAACAGCTAGGACGGAAGACCCACGGTGGAGCACGGTGGCTGGACACAACACGACGCAGGTCGTAGTGGGTGACAAGGAGCGGTGCGGATCTGGGTTGACACGGGTTCACGGATCTGAGACAATACGCGGTGGAGCACGGTCCATGGGCATTGGTTTCGATGGCTATGCGAGCGTCGCGCACGGAGCAGAGTTATGGGGTGCTACTATTGCGGTTCTGTGCGGTACAGGGGTGGTTGTGGTGCCTTGGTATTGTGTGGGACAGTGATGAAATTAAAAGGTTATTGAAGATGGGGCTGTGACTATGTGCTTGGTTATTGTGGAAGGAGGTTTATGGTGAGGAAGGTAGTGATGGTTGGTTTAGAGGATTGACCATGAATAGGTGGTGTGCTTGGTGGAGTTTTCGTGTTTGGGTCTAGGGGCAATGGGGTAAGGTGCAAAAATGGTAGTCATATAGGTAGTTTTCACGGTGAAGAGAGTATGGTGGTTGGGTGGAGGTTGGTACAAAGGGGTGTAGAACAGGGTGAAACTGTGTGATAGTGAAGATGAAGGTGGTAAGGTCGTGGGTGACAGGGACTACGTGAATGGTGGGTTATATTATTGGATGGTGATAGTGAGTTGTGTTTTCACATGAATGAGTGTGTGAAAGGTGGATATGGGGTGCTATATGATGATGCTTGAGGGTGACATAGTGGTATTGGTAAGATTAAAGATGAAGGTTTGGGTTGCAGTAAGGGTATTTGGTGAAGGTGGTGAAGATTTGTGAGGAGTTTGAATGTGAAGTAGTGATGGAGGGATATTTTGGCAGAGGTACGAAGGGAGGGCAATGTAAGTGAGAAAAGCAAATATGACTTAGGTGTATGTGTCAAGGCTGAAAAGTAAATTTAAGTTGAAGTGTGTTATGTGTTTTTATAGGAAGGATTAGGCTCAAGTGTTTAAGTTGAAGTGCGATTAAGATTTGTTTAAAATGATAAGTTGTTGCCTGTTTAGGATGAATTGTAGTTAGTTTAGGATAGGAGTCATGATTAATTTAGGATGATGTTAATGATAAGTTATGGTTTATGGATGAGTTTGTTTAGGATAATAACTGCTTAGGATAAGTTCAATGACATATAGGTTATGATAACTGATGGAGTTTGTTTGAGATAAGTGCTGGTATATGGGTTGTGAATTAACAGGTTGGATATTGGGTTATGGGTTAACGGGTTGGATCATGGGTCATAGGTTAATAGATTGGATCATGGGTCATGGGCCACTAAGTGAAAGATGAGCCTTTTTTTTTCTACAAAAATACTCCGGTCAAAATTAGGTGTTCACATTGAACTCGACCAAAAGATCCTTGAACTTCTAATCAATGAATTGAGTTATGTTATCTATGACAATTGACTATAGGATTCCAAATTTGTTGATGATATTTTTGTAAGTGAATTTTTGGATTCGTGCAGAGGTGATTATGGACAATGGTTCAGCCTCAATCCACTTGGTGAAGTAATCAAAAACAATAACTAGATGCTTGATCTGCCTTGAAGCTTGGGCGAAAGGTCCTAGGATGCCCATCCCCCACTAGTAGAATAGCCAAGGAATGGACATCGTAGATAACTCCTCCGGTGGTGCTGCGTAGATGTCTGAATGGCACTAACATTGGTTATATTTTTGCACATGTTTCTTGTTGTCAGCTTCCATGGTAGGCCAATAGTATCCAACCCTCAGTGCTTTCTGTGCTAAGGACTTTCCGCCGAGATAATGGCAAAAGCTTTCTCCATGAATCTCAGCTAAGACATATTTAGCCTCCTTAGGTCCAAGACACTTGAGGAGAGGAAAGCAGTACCTGTGAAGATAGAGCTGGTTATCAAAGATGGTGTACTAGGCCGCTGTCCGCACTATCTTTTGGGCTTCTTTCTGTTCTTTAGAAAAGGAGCCGTTTAGGAGGTAACAAATTTTAGGTGTCATCCAGGTTTCGTCATCTTCTAGTAGGAGGACTTCATTGTCCGTAATATTGGGAGTGAGTAAGGTGTCTTAGATCATGGACCTGTTATTGTCTGGGCTCTTAGTACTAGCAAGATTTAACAGGATGTCAGCTCTTGAATTCTGCTCCATTTGAATGTGCTCCACCTTAATGCTATCAAACCTTCCATCATCCTTTTAACTTTGGCTAAGTTCTTCTGTAGTAGTAGTTACTTAGCTTGATATTCATCTTGGATCTAGGATGTCGCTAACTGTGAGTCACTGCATAAGACTATATCTGTGGCTCCCATCTCTTTCGCCATGTTAATGCCTATAATGCTTGCTTCATACTCAGCTTGGTTGTTTGATGTAGAAAACTCGAACCTCAAAGAATGTTCCTGTAACGTCCCAATACTAATAGTAGCAATATATTCATATTTACACATTAGTAATTAGAATTAAGCACGTCACTTCTAAACTAATGTCATTCTCTGTACATATATATATATATATATATATATATATATACATATATATATATATATATGAGCCTGTTGAGGAAGGAATAATATACATGTATTGGAAATTCTCATAAATACAAATTTGTACATCATTGTACAATATGTATACAAACTAGGCCCTAAAGGCACAAATTTTATAAACTGTGTACAATTCTTTGTACAAAAGTAGAGACAAAATGATTCTTCAGCTATATTCTTCATCTTACTTTGTAGAAGATTTTCCCAGGAATTATCATGGAAATATAATACAAGGGGTGAGAATTCTACAATTCTCAGTAATTCTAACATATACAGTGTCGTCATAATAATTTCAGCTGCTTTGAGGAAATTAATTAAATATATAAGATATAACATAGAAAGGTGGCAAAAGCCAAAACAAGTCCCTTCTCTTCCTGAGGTAGAGATTCATTTATCCCATCACTAAATAATTCATTGTAGATAGATCATAAGTTGCATTCATAATAAACATAACATATTTGAGACATAACTCAATATTCTATAATAATTACATATGCTTAAATCAACTCTATGATCTATATTAGTATCACTCACATAATAATATAGAATTATTAAATCATGTATAAATCAATTACCAATGCTCATTATCCAACATCTAGGATTATTCTTAGATGTGGGATTTATATCTAATATCTTTCTAGGATATTCTCATGTCACGAGGGATAAATCCAATATCTATTCAGGACATTCTCATATCAAGAGATTATATTTGGTATATATTTAGGATACTCTCATACACGAGTTGATATCAAATACTCATACACAAAGACGAACATATTCTCATATATGAGGTTATATCTCATACTATTCAGGATACTCTCATACATGAGTTTATATCTAATACTCATGCACAAAGATATTCTTATACATAAGGTTATATCTTGTACATTTCAGGATATTCTCATATACGAGTTTATATCCAATATGTCTTATTACATGAGCACTTATACTTTAAGATTCAAATACTAGCTCAACCTCAATGATTTAAGGGAGCAATTCTCAATTCACTATTCTATGCTAGTTCAACTTAATATTTCAAAGGAGCAATACAATTCTAGTACACCTTATAATTACAACAAGTGTACCTTCCAAGTTATGCAAAGTGTGCATCCATTCACATTATACTAAGTGCCCTAGAAGATTAATTCATAAACACACTAAGTGAAAAATTATATCAATTTATAATTATACTATGTGCACCTTAACATCATTTCTATGGTTTACTAGATGCTCATTCATGTCACATGATATTTTAATTAGTGAATTAAGTCATATCATAAGATTCCATGTGATCTCCATAGAGTAAAGTACTCTATTTTCACAAATCTAAATGCTGTTATTCGAATAGACTCTGTTGCTGTTCGAATAACAACTGATTCCTTTCAATTTTGGATACTGCTATTCGAATAGCCTTTGTTGCTATTTGAAAAGTAATTGATTTCCCTCAATTATGGATACCACTATTCGAATAGGCTCTGTTGCTATTCGAATAGCAGTTGTTTTCTCTCAATTTTGTGAAAGCCTATTTGATTAGACCTCTTGGTCAATTCGAATAGAACCTACAAATTTGCATAAAAAACACCAGAAACTACCATTTTTTCCTATTCTTTCATTCCCCAAATCAACAAACTCATTATTTACATATCAAACTCTATTGGTTGAGCATACACACACACACACACACACACACACACACACACACACACACACACATATATATATATATACCCAAATCTCATCTTATACTAACTTCTACTTCATTCCATTCTAATATTTATCAACTCAACCAAACCACCACATATATAAATTCAAACTTAAAACTATGTGGTAACTGGATGAAAATCATACCCATTGTATCCATTAAACATCAACAATCTCAAACTCTAGGGTTATATATGTATATACAAATATTCAACCATGTAATAATAAAAACCATAATAATCTCTCTACTAACTCATCTATGAGAAATTCAAGAAGCAAAAAAAAGATAAAGTTTAGTAGAAACACACAACAACCTGCCACCTTTACTCCTTGGAGATTGGTTTTCTATTTGTCTTCTTGTTCTTCCCTTAGTTACCTTTCTTTTTCCTTTTTCCTTCTTCCTTTTTATTCTATCTCACGTTCTATGTCTCTCTCCCTCTCTCTCTCTCTCTCTCTTTTCTTCTCTATTTTTCCTTTTTGTTTTTCTCTTTTCTTTCTCTTTTATCTATTTTTTGTTGGCAGTTACGTATATGAATGAAAGAAAAGTGAGAAAGGTGAGATAATAAGTCAAAGATGGTGTAAAAGGGAAATAAGATAAGGTCATTTGACTTTTGTAACTGTGAAAGTTTTATATCTCTTAGGGATACTTTGTTCTTCCAATAATGAATTTTCTTACTTCTATAAGTGTGATAGAAAATTCTAAGACTTCATTTAATCATTATACTCATTATCCAATAGTTTTTCATACACCATAAACTGTCACTTACACTCTATTATTTTCCTTAAGTTAAGTTAAACTTAAGGAATTAAGCTAATAGGCTTACATGTATCTACTTTAACCTGCAATCATTTCTAAAATATTCTTAATCCTTTACTTGACATCTCCATAAAATCCCATAATTTGCTGAGCTACTTTCCTATTTAATTTGGTATTTTAAACATTTATCCTGTGTTATTAAAAATATTAAATTAGCTCTGTTAATTCTCCAAAATTTACCACAACTTATTCTAATTATCTATGATCTAAAAATAATTTTTTTCATATTTATTTTCATCATCTAAATCATTTATGCCAAATTCTGGGTTAATATAAGTTATATTTGTTACTAAGTGACCTCAATACTTGAGAGGGGGGTGAATTGAGTATGAAAAACAAGTTCACAAATTTTTGCAAATCGTTTGATAAATAATTTTTGTTGAAGCTAATTGATGATTAGAGATGATTGGATATAAGAGATAAACACTTTTACTTATAAATGCAATAGTCAAAGGGACCAATATTCAAGCAATTCAATAAAACAGTACTCAATGTAAAGAGAAGGGTTTAGAGAAAATAAACACAATGATTTATCCTGGTTCGATCACCAATCCACTTGTGATCTACATCCAGTCCTCAAGCAATCGCTAGAGATTTTTCACTATTTCTTTAAGCTTCAATAGGTGCTTGATAACCTTTACAACCTTGAGCACTCAACACTTTGGGATACCTCACCCTTGGAGCTTGAGTCTCTTCAACTAAGGGATACCTCACCCTTTACACTTTTGGAAGGATGCCTCACCCTCTTTACAAAGCAATATAGATTGAATGAATGAAGCTCTCACTAGAGTAGATGATTACAAATTGAAGCTCTAATATGCTCTCAAAGATTAACCCACGTTTTTCACAAAATCAGAGCAAGAATGGATTTGAGAATTGAATCACATTTTGAAGTATTGGTAATCAGTTTTTGGTTCAAGGTCAATCTCTAATGAAGACCCAACATTGGTATTTATAAGTTTGCAATAAAATAGAGCTGTTGGAGGGTTTTAGCCAAGCATTAAATACATTTAATATAGCCATTGGACATTGTCAGGATGCGTGTTCTTGGCTTTCTAGGCTCTGTGTAATCGATTACATTGTTGGTGTAATCGATTACATGGCTTCTGACTTACTTGTAATCGATTACAATATCCATGTAATGGATTACATGACTTCTGTCTTGCTGTGTAATCGATTACAATATCCATGTAATTGATTACATGACTCTTTGAACGTGTTCTTACCTTTCTAGGCTTATTGTAATCGATTACATTATTGGTGTAATCAATTACATAGCCTCTGACTTGCTTGTAATCGATTACATTGATCATGTAATCGATTACAAGGCCCCTGTTTGCTGTGTAATCGATTACAAACATCATGTAATCGATTACATTGCCCTTTGAACACATTTTTCAAGTCCAATAAAGCTTGTAAGCCATTTCTAACACCGCAAGATATTTGATTAAACATAAATCCTTTTAAGAGTGTTAGATTTAAGATTGAAACTCAAGTTTCTTAAAAAACATGTTTAGCTTTGAATTTTTCCACTTATTTTGAAATGATATATTGAAAAACCATTTGAGAAATCTTGAGAGCATTTAACATTAATGTTCTAAGTCTTATAACTAAATAAACCTCTTGACTTCTTTCTTTGATCTTGATCTTTTTTTTTGCACTTGATCTTCACTTTTGCCTTTGTTATCATCAAAAACCATTTGACATGCTTTAAGGACATAAACATTCACATTCTCCCCCTTTTTGATGATGATAAACTGATCATAGGAAAAAGAAAGAGTTTTTGCATTTGTATATAACAGAGATTTAGGCGCAATGCTCCCCCGAAGTTTATGCATGATATTGAGTTAGATTTTTCATGTAAAAAGCTTAAGAGATCAAAAGCTCAATAACTCCCCCGTACACATGCAACCTTAATTAGATTTCATTTTTCACTATTCTCTCCCCCGTTGGCATTATCAAAATGGATAGTATTTCAGCTATATTTCATGATTTCCCAAGTTTTGCCAAAACAAGAAATCCAAAAAGAATATTCAATCCAATCAATTTTCAAAAATCCAAACATTCAGAGAATAGAATCAAAGCTAAGTTCATATATCATTAAAAAACATGTACAATGTAACTTATCATAAGTAGTATAGCCAATAACCAAAAACACAAAAAATGTATACCAATGTTATATAACTGAGCCAAAAAGAAAAAATACAATGTAGTCATAAGCAAAAAACAATGAGAAACATCAGGCCAATGGGCCATGATCACTATCAGTAGCCTCGCTGTCACTGTCTGGATCCGCAGCAATGTCTCCTAGATCAACGTTATCATCGTCGGGCTCAAGATCGTTCTCAGAGTCTAGGAGCTCCTTATTATCAGCAGGGACGCCAGATGGACCAGCAAAGGACAGGGGAACAGGAGAGGCAGAGGATGTGGGAGGTGCACCAGCAGCACTCGGAGGAATATGAGGTCCACCCAGGAGGGATCGAATGGAGGTAAGCTCTTGATCTGAGTAGTCCATCCTCAGCTCAAGGTGATCTATCTTCTGCTCAATGTGATCTATGTGTGTGTCTACAGTAGCGCTCAGGTTTCGCATCTCTTGGAGCAGGAGGTCTAGTGTAGCTAGAGCAGGAGTAGGAGTAGGGGTAGGATGCTGAGCCTCTTCATCATTATCACTATCCGGATCATGATGGATATGTCCAAAGGTGCCATGGGCAATGTAATGCCACCTATCATTGACTTTGTAGAGCTAGAGCTTCTTCAAGGTATGTAAGCCAATGAATTGTGGTCCTTTCGAACTGGTGTCCTTGGACTCCTGAGCCAGGGAAATGCGATAATGCTCTAGGATGGTTGTTACCAGTATAACAAACGGGAGAGCAGAGTTCGTCTTTTTCTTTACATCTAACATGTGCTCTATAATGTAGTAACCTCAGTTTATTGGTCGCTCAGTGGTCATTGCCCATAGGGACACCACATCATCCTTGAGAACTTGGGAATAATTCCCTCCCCTAGGAATCAACCCCCTGACCAAAAGATAGTGGAGAACCCTGTTCTCCATAGTTAGGCCAGTGGCCATAATTCTCTTTTTGGGATCACTTGGGGGGTAGTAACCAATCCTAATCAGTGAAAGAAGAGCAGCCTTATGCTCAAACTTATGACCCCAGATATTGGCATTCCCACAGAAGTTTGCTCCATCAGGAGTGAGCTTCGTCAGCCTATACCACTCAGCCATAGTTATCCTGATTTGTTACTTTTTCACCTTAGATATTAAGCAATCATCTTCAAATTTCATATTAGCATAAAAGACTCTCACTAGGTTTGGGTAGATAGCCTTCTCTATACTCAGGAAACCCAGCAATCCTAAGTTCTCAATGGTTCTAAAACTCTCCAGAGGTTCACTCTCACAGAAGTTGATGGGAAGATACCTAAGGGCAATAATCTTGCGTAGTTAAAAGTTCTTCCGGAACAACTCAGCTTTCTTCACTGTGGAGAAGTGGCGAGTGAGGTCCAGGCCAGAGATGTTGCGTGAAGCTCCACCAGAGGACCCTCCAATAGCAGCCCCTGTTCTTGGGCGCTTTGAACGATGAGAGGATTCAGCTATGTGATGAGAAAGAGAAGAGTGGGATGAGTGGAAAATGTTTGGAGATGAGTGAGGAAAGATAAAGGGATGAGTTTAGGGTAGAGAAGTGAGAATGGTGTTCGTGAGAGGTGATGGGGAGATTTGGGTGAGGGATTGTGATGGGATTTGAAAGATGGGCTGTGTGGAGAGGAGTTTTTCGAGTTAGAGGGAGGTGAAATGAAGGAATTTGAGGGAGATTTGAGTGAGAAAACAGAGATTGGGAGGTTTGGGTTGCGTGGGAGCAGCGGAGGAAGACGAAAGAGTTGAAGAGTTTCTAAGAAATTAGCTCTGCGCGTGTCAGAAATCTTTTAAAATTGTGTAATCGATTACATTGGGTTTGTAATCGATTAGAAGCGTTCTGGTTCATATGTAATTGATTACATTTTTGGTGTAATTGATTACCATGCTTCTGGGGAACCTTGTAATCAATTACATGATTGATGTAATCGATTACTTGAGTTCTGAGTTGATTGTAATCGATTACAAAAGTTATGTAATCGATTACATGCTTGACAGAACCTGTGTAATCGATTACAAAGGCATTGTAATCGATTACCAGCATACTTTAACTCAGATTTTGTATTCCAATCAGCATAGAATCAATTTTAAATCATTCAAATCAGTTCCAGAGCATCTTAGATTAATTCAAATCATCATGCAAGCATATAATCTAATCATATTATGATTCAAATCACATAATTGTTCAAAATTATTATTTTTACCAAGAATTACACCATTTTTGGTGAAATTGTGAGGTTGTTGAGTTGCTTGGGAGTCTTGGACATGAGGGAGCATATGCAAAACAACTTAGGAGAAATCTCTGACGCTTAAGTCAGTATTGGATTCAAATATGATTAAAAACTCAGAGATTGTGCAGCAAAGTGGCATGATTATGCAGAAAATCACAAGTTATGCATTAGTTTTAGGATTATGCAACACATAGTTATTTTATGCATGATTGATCTAATATGTCAAGTTCATTTCTTATATAGAAAAATGCTTCTTTTGCTAGGGGTTTAGTGAAAATGTCAGCTAGTTGCTTAGTGGTTTCTACAAATTCAAGCATACAATCACCCTTTTGAACATGGTCTTGAATGAAATGATGTCTTATTTCAATATGTTTAGTCCTAGAATACAAAATGAGATTTTTGGACAAATTGATTGCACTAGTATTATCACATCTTATGGGGATGTGATCAAGCTCAAGACCATAGTCCAAGAGTTGTTGTTTCATCGAAAGGATTTAAGAACAACAACTCCCAGCTGTAACATATTCAGCTTCAGCTGTAGACAATGCCGCACTATTTTGTTTCTTGCTATACCAAGAAACTAGTGAGCTTCCAAGTAAGTGGCATGTTCCACTAGTGCTCTTCCTATCCATTTTGCATCCAGCAAAATCGGAATCGGAATACCCAATAAGGCTACATGAGGCACCTTTAGGGTACCATAAACCCATTTGTGATATGCCTATCAGATATTTCATTATTCTTTTAACAGCACTTAGGTGTGATTCTTTAGGATTAGCTTAATATCTAGCACACATGCATGCACTAAACATTATATCAGGCCTACTTGCAGTGAGATAAAGGAGTGAGCTAATCATACCTCTATATTTTGTAATTTCTACTGATTTACCTCTTTCATCCTTATCCAAATAGCAAGAGGTACTCATAGGAGTAGCCATATGCTTGGCATTGTCCATTCCAAACTTCTTGAGCAGCTCCTTGCAATACTTGGATTGGCTTATGAAAGTTCCTTTTCTTGTTTGCTTGATTTGGAAACCAAGGAAGAAGTTGAGCTCACCCATCATGGACATTTCAAATTCACTTTGCATAATATTTGAAAATTCTTTACAAAGAGTTGTTAGTAGCTCCAAATATAATGTCCTCAACATAGATTTGAACTAGAAGTATATTATGCATTTTATGTTTTATGAAAAGAGTAGTATCAACTTTGCCTCTAGAAAAACTTTTTTCTAAAAGGAATTTGCTCAACCTTTCATACCAAGCTCTAGGAGCTTGTTTCAAGCCATACAAGACCTTTTTCAGTTTAAAAACATGGTTGGGCATTTCAAAATCTTCAAAACCAGGAGGTTGTTCTACATACACCTTTTCTTATATAAAACCATTAAAAAAGACATTTTTGACATCCATTTGATAGAGTTTGAAATCCATGATGCAAGTATATGCAAGTAACATTCTAATGGCCTCTAATCTAGTTACGGGAGCATAAGTTTCTTCATAGTCTATGCCTTCTTCTTGATTATAACCCTTAGCTACTAACCTAACTTTATTTCTTATTATTAAGCCCGTTTCGTCAAGTTTGTTTCTAAAGACCCATTTGGTGTCAATTATAGGATGATCATTGGGCCTTGGAACTAATTCCCAAACTTGATTTTTCTCAAATTGGTTTAGTTCTTCTTGCATGGCCAAGATCCAATGCTCATCATTAATGGCCTCATTTATATCTTTAGGTTCAACTTGAGAGACAAAGGCTAAGTGATTACATGTATCTCTAAGTGAGTTTCGAGTGATTACCCCTTTTGATACATCACCTATCACCTTGTCGAGAGGGTGATATCTTGAAGTCTTCCATTCCTTAGGTAGATCCAAGATTTCTGAATCTTTTTGCCATAAGTGATCAAGGAGTCTCTCTTCTTGTTTCTTGGACATTTTCTCTTGATTTTCCAAGTGCGTTTTTGCCAAGATTTCTGCAACATCATCAACAAGCTCCTTTCTCGGTTCATTTGGGTTAGTTTCATCAAATGCAATATGTATAGACTCTTCTATAGTCATAGTTCATTTATTATAAACTCTAAAGGCCTTACTATGTATAGAATAGCCAATAAATATCCCCTCATCAGATTTTGCATCAAACTTCCCAAAGTTATCCTTTCCATTATTCAAAACAAAGCATTTACATCTAAAGACATGAAAATGTGACACATTTGGCTTCCTTCTTTTGTACAATTCATATGGGATTTTCTTTAAAATTGGCCTTATTAGGGCTCTATTCATAACATAACAAGCGGTGTTAACCGCATCCACCCAAAAGTACTTAGGAAGGTTAGCCTCATTGAGCATAGTTCTTGCCATTTCCTCTAAAGATCGATTTTTTCTTTCTATAACACTATTTTGTTGTGGTGTTCTAGGGGCAGAAAAATTATGCTCAATGCCATGTTCATCACAAAAATTTTTAAATTCATGATTTTCAAATTCACTACCATAGTCACTTCTTATGGATGCAATACAAAAACCTTTTTTGTTTTGGATAACTTTGGCAAGTTTTTTAAATAATTGAAAAGGATCATTTTTGTGGGCCAAGAATAATGTCCATGTAAACCTAGAAAAATCACCCACAATCACTAATGCATAGTAATTCCCACCAAAGCTCATAGTTCTAGAGAGCCCAAAAAGATCCATGTGCAAAAGCTGTAAAGGTCTAGAAGTTGAAATCATGTTTTTATCTTTAAAAGAGACCTTTACTTGTTTTCCCTTTTGACATGCATCACAAAGTTTGTCTTTTTCAAATTTGAGCTTTGGAAGACTGATTACTAGTTCTTTAGAAACCAATTTGTTTAAGTAATTCATATGAATGAGAGCAATTCTTCTATGCCATAACCATGAATCATTTTCTTTACTCATAAAGCATTTAGCATCATTTAAGGAAATATCATCAAGACTAATCATATATATATTATTGACTCTATGACCAATAAACTTAACTTGCTTATCATCCTTTCCCTTAATTATGCAACAAGAAGAATCAAATATAACTCTATTGCCTTTATCACACAATTGACTAATGCTAAGCAAATTATGTTTAAGTCTTTCAACAAGCAAAACATTATCAATAGATGATGAAGGGATCTTACCAACTCTTCCAATTCCAAGAATCTTCCCTTTATTGTTATCACCATATATGACATGACCATGTTTCTTGTGAGTAAGGGAGGAGAACTTGGAGCCATCACCGGTCATGTGCTTGGAGCAACCACTATCAAGATACCAACTTGAGCTCTTGGTCTTCAAGCATACCTACAACACATATTCAAGTTTTAACTTTTGGTACCTAAATTGTTTTGGGTCCTTGTGTGTTAGAGTTAGGCATAGTGCTTTTAGGAACCCAAACCCTTTTTATTCCAACTTTAGTATTTATGTTCTTTCTAACATTGCAAGTGGATGTACTATGTCCTTTCTTACCACAGTGAAAACATTTAACAAAGGGACTACTTGAAGTATTTGAGGAAACAAAGAAATTCTTATAAGACTTTTCATGGTTATTTGGATTAAATCCCAAACTGACTTTTTGAAAAACACATTTTTGTTTTTCTAACAATACATTCAAGTTGTCTCTTCCAAAAGTGAATTTTGCAAGAGTGTTGTTCAAGTCTTCAATTTCTTTTTCAAATGCTTTGCATGATGAACAAGGTAATGATATGAGTGTGTTATCATGTGAGGAACAAGTCATGCATAGTGAATTAGCATCAATAAGTCCTAAGGTCTCATTTTCAATCTTAAGCTCATTTATCTCCTTACTTAAAATAGAAACTTTATTTACCAATAAGGAAATTGTTTTGTTAAAGGACAAAACCATTTTTGTGAACCTCAAAGATTCATCGTGCAATTCTTGAAAAGTATCTTGCAATTCATTATATGAAGGTAGAGATTCTGAGTTAGAAGAAGTTACCTCGATGTCGCTCTCTTCACTTTCTTCTCCTTGAGCCATGAGACAAAGATGAGCTTATTCATTCTCCGAATTGTTGGAAGAGCTTAAGTCATTATCCTCCCAAGCTATGTATGCTCTCCTTCCTTTCTTTTCTTTGGAAGGCCTTTTCTCAAACTTCTCCGTCTTCTTGAGATACATAGGATACTCCATTTTCATGTGCCCCGGTTTTCCACATTCATAGCATTTTGGAGGAGTAGAGGATCCTTCTCCTTTGTGATACACTTTCTTTTGAAGAAAGGGTAGTCTTCTTTGAAATCCCTTTTTCTTTAAGAATCTTCCAAACTTTCTCACAGGGAGACTAAGATTCTCCTCACTTAGCTCAATGCTTTTAGCATCCTCTTCACCATCTTCATCATTATCTTCAATTGTAGAGGAAATGACTTTGAGTGTGATTCCCTTCTTCTTTTTTGTCATGCTCTTCATTTTGATTGAGCCTATTTAGTTCCAGCTCGTATTCTTGAAGCTTTCTGAATAAGGTGGCTAGAGACATTGTTGATAAATCTCTTGATTCCGCAATAGCCGTTACTTTGGGTTGCTAATTCCTGCTTAGACATCTAAAGACTTTGTTAATAAGATCCTCATTAGGAAATGTCTTTCCCAATGAGATAAGATGATTAACAATATGAGTAAACCTCTTTTGCATATCTTGAATACTCTTACCTTGGTTCATTCTAAACAATTCGTATTCATGAGTAAGAGTGTTTATTCGAGATCATTTTACCTTACTAGTACCTTCATGAGTTACTTGTAGGGTATCCTACATTTCTTTTGCGGTCTTGCAATTTGACATCCTAAATAATTCATCATACCCCAAGGATGTGGTGATGATGTTCTTGGCTCTCAAATTGTATTGAACTTTCTTTTTATCATCATCGGTCCATTCATTTCTAGGTGTATTAATTTTCACACCATCTTTAGTTTGTGTTGGAACAAAAGCACCATTTTCAACGGCGTCCCACACATCTAAGTCAATAGCTTCAATGAAAATTTTCATCCTTTCTTTCCAATAGGCATAACCATCCCCATTGAAATAAGGAGGTCTGTTTATAGAAGAACCTTCATTTGAAAAACCATTTGAAGTCATCACTTTTCTTGAAGCTGCTAAGCTCTTTATACAAGAGTCTAACTCTGATACCACTTGTTACCAAGTGGCCTCAATACTCAAGAGGGGAGGGTGAATTGAGTATCAAAAATAAGTTCGCAAATCATTCACAAATCATTTGATAAACAATTTTCGTTGAAGCTAATTGATGATTAGAGATGATTGGATATAAGAGATAAACACTTTTACTTATAAATGCAATAGCCAAAGGGACCAATATTCAAGCAATTCAATAAAATAGTACTCAATGTAAAGAGAAGGGTTTAGAGAAAACAAACACAATGATTTATCTTGGTTCGATCACCAATCCACTTGTGATCTACGTCCAGTCCTCAAGCTACCTCTAGAAAATTTCCACTATTTCTTCAAGTTTCAATAGGTGCTTGATAACCTTTACAACCTTGAGCACTCAACACTTTGGGATACCTCACCCTTGGAGCTTGAGTCTCTTCAACTAAGGGATACCTCACCCTTTACACTTTTGGAGGGATGCCTTACCCTCTTTACAAAGCAATATAGATGGATTGAATGAAGCTCTCACTAGAGTAGATGATTAAAAATTGAAGATCTAATATGCTCTCAAAGATTAACCCACGTTTTTCACAAAAAATAGAGCAAGAATGGATTTGAGGATTGAATCACTTTTTGAAGTATTGGTAATCAGTTTTTGGTTCAAGGTCAACCTCTAATAAAGACCCAACATTGATATTTATAAGTTTTGCAATAAAATGGAGTCGTTAGAGGGTTTTAGCCAAGCATTAAATGTATTTAATATAGCCATTGGACATTATCAAGATGTGTGTAATCGATTACACAACAAATGTAATCAATTACATTGTTGTTCCAACGTGTTCTTGGTTTTCTGGACTCTGTGTAATCGATTACATTATTGGTGTAATCGATTACATGGCTTCTGACTTGCTTGTAATCGATTACAATATCCATGTAATCGATTACATGACTTCTGTCTTGCTGTGTAATCGATTACAATATCCATGTAATTGATTACATGACTCTTTGAATGTGTTCTTGCCTTTCTGGGCTTATTGTAATCGATTACATTATTGGTGTAATCGATTACATGGCCTCTGACTTGCTTGTAATCGATTACATTGATCATGTAATCGATTACAAGGCCTCTGTTTACTGTGTAATCAATTACAAACATCATGTAATCAATTACATTGGCCTTTGAACACATTTATCAAGTCCAATAAAGCTTGTAAGTCATTTCTAACACCTCAAGACATTTGATTAAACATAAATCCTTTTAAGAGTGTTAGATTTAAGATTGAAACTCAAGTTTGTTGAAAAACATGTTTAGCTTTGAATTTTCTCACTTATTTTGAAATGATATATTGAAAAATCATTTGAGAAATCTTGAGAGCATTTAACATTAATGTTCTAAGTCTTATAACTAAATAAACCTCTTGACTTCTTTCTTTGATCTTGATCTTTTCTTTTGCACTTGATCTTCACTTTTGCACTTGATCTTCACTTTTGCCTTTGTTATCATCAAAAACCATTTGACATGCTTTAGGGACATAAGCATTCATAATATTTCACATTCTATGTTATAACATTATACTTAAACTAACCCAGATAATCACTAGAATTACCTGGCAACTCTCACAAGTGTTAATAAACCTTCATAATAATAATTAAAGCTATTAGGCTAGGGAAGATGTTACAATTCTAGTACAAGGCCGACTTCATTTTCCAACAATACCCCGACATCGCTCCATTTTGGATTTGAGGATCCATCAACATAGATAGTCCAGGAATGCGCTCAAGGATGGCTGGAGTCCGGTGTGAGCTCAACCAAGAAGTCAGACAATACTTGAGCCTTTATAATTAGTCTTGGCTCGTAGGTAATTCCAAACTCGGAGAGCTCCACTGACTAAGCAATCATTCTCCCTGTGAGATTCGGCTTGTGCAGTACTTATCTGATTAGTTAGTCTGTCCTCACTATTACTGGGTAGCATTGAAAGTATTATCTCAGCCTTCTTGCAATGATCAACAGTGCTAGAGCTAGTTTCTCGATCTTCTAGTAACGGATCTTAGGACATTGCAGGACTTTACTGACAAAATAAATCGGCCTCTGACTTTCGTCTATTTCTCTTATAAGAATTGAGCTAAGCGTCTCATTGCTGATAGAGAGGTAGGTATAAAGTGTCTCACTGGGTATGACCTTGTCAGAATTGGTAGCATAGAGAGCATCCTTTTCAGCTTTTAAAAGGCAGCCTCACATTCCGAGGTCCACTCAAAAATCTTTTCCCTTTTTTAGAGTTTTAAAGAAGAGAAGAGATTTTTGGGCAGCCTTGACCATGAAGCGTGTAAGGGCCACTATTTGGCCTATCAACTGCTGTACTTCTTTAACAGACTGTGGACTGCACATATCGAGCACGACTTGACATTTCTCTGGGTTAGCTTTAATACCTCGGTTTGTCAATAAAATCCCTAGAAACTTGCCAACCTATACACCAAAGGCGTATCTATTTGGGTTCAGTTGCATGTTGTGCTTCCGAATCTCAGTGAATACTTCCTCCAAGTCTTTGATATGGTCATCGATGTCCGCCATCTTGATTATCATGTTATCAATGTAGACTTCCAACATCTTACCAATCTGTCCCTCGAAGACTTTATTCATCCTTCGTTAGTAAGTTGCCCCTGCATTCTTCAGTCCAAATGACATGACATGATAACAGTAACTCCCCATCTTAGTTATGAAAGTAGTATTGTCTTCATCTTTGGGTTCATAAGGAGTTGGTTGTATCTGAAATAAGCATCCATGAATGAAAGCAGCCTAAAAACCAAACAAGTTATCCACCAGCTTATCAATGTTAGGAAGTAGGTAGGGGTCTTTTGGACATGCCTTGTTCAAATCGGTGTAATCAATGCACATACGCCACTTCCCATTAGTCTTTTTGACTAAGACCACGTTAGAGAACCATTAGGTGTAGGAGAGCTTCCTGATGAATCTGATGTCTAGGAGCTCTTTCACTTGTTTCTGAATCACCTTTTGCCTTTTAGGACTAACCTTCTTTTTACGTTGGGCCACCGATTTTGCATTCGTCATAATAGAAAGCCGGTAGAAGATTAATTCTAGCTCTAAACTCGGCATGTCTATAGAAGTCCTAGCAAACAGATCCTTATTTTTCTGTAGAAACTTGGTCAACTTGGATCTTTCCTCTTGATTGAGTTGTCCTCCAATCTTTATTACCTAGTTTGGCTTAGCACAAGTTAAAGAGGCTGAAGCTCTCTGTCAAATTGGGGGCATGTACCATGGATCTATTCATGTATGTCCAACTCAGTCAAGAGGACGTTGACAGTGTTTGTAGTAACTAGAGTCAAATCGTTATGTTGGTTTGCGGCTCGAGGTTTCTTAGTGACTTTTAGGCTATTATTGTAGCATTTCCTCCCTGTGGCTTAGTATCTTTTGATTATCATAACTCTGTCCTATTAGTCCAAAAATTTCATGGCCAAGTGGGGTGTGGACATCACAGCCCTAAAGGCATTGAGTGATGGGTAACCTAATATGACGTTTTAGGCCAAAGGATAGTGAACCACTAAGAACCTGACCTTGACAGTTTTGAAGGGGGTCCTTTTCCAAAGTCAAGTAGGTCTCAATTACCTAATCAGGGTGATCTTGTCCCATGTGAACCCGATCAAATCACCGGTGTACGAGATTAATTCTTCTTTTGATAATCCTGGGTTTTCAAACAAGTCTAGGAACATGATATCAGCCGAGCCTCCTTGGTCTACAAATATTCTACGAACCTCGACTTTTGTGATTATTTTAGAGATAACCATAGGGTCAACAAGATACGAGATTGTGCTTCCATAATCCTATATAGAGAATGAAATCAATGGGATTTTTCTTGTGTCACTATCCAACTTAGTTCATGAGAGGGAGGCTACACTCAGCATGACTCGGAGAGCTTTCTTCCTGGCATTTCCAAAATCACCACCACCTGAAAAGCCTCCCAAGATGGTGTTTATTTTCTAGTTTACTTCAGTATGAAGACGGTTGTTTTCATGATTGCCATCCCGGGATTGTGCCCTATCTTGGTTTTGGGCATTGCCCTGAGATGAACCTGTGCTGGGATTGTCGTTCTTGGCTGGAGAGTATATTCTCTAGTAGGGCAAAGATGGACTTCTCCATGGGCTGTAACTCTGTTTTCTATAGTTCTGCCCCCCTCTAGTTGTTATTTAGAGATTGGCGCACATAATGGCCCAGGAGACCATTTCGGATTAGCTACTCGATGACATCTTGGAGGCTGATGCAGTCCTTTGTGTTATGTCTATGGCCATCATGCTATGCGCAGTGCTTGGACTTGTCTTTCTGCGAATGCTTCTTCAATGGGGGAGGTCTCTGCATATCGCAGAGCTTGGTATTCATTACTTCCTAGTATATTTGAGCTCAAGATGTATTAAGAGGAGTATAGTCCTCATACTTCCCTTTAAAAGGTTGTTTTGAATTCTGGCTTTATTGATTGGGTTGTCAGGACTTAGGTTTAACATCTTCTCCTTTCTCGAGATGCTTCCTAGCCTGGAGAACGTCTTTAACATTGATGTACTTGTCAGGAAGGGCACAAAACTCATCCATTGTCTTGGGTTCTTTCTTGGAAAGTGAAAATGAGAGTGGTCCAGGGTAGAGCCATTCTCTTATGTAGTATAATCTAAGCCTTTCATCCTAGTCACATACATTCACAGTCTCTTTGTTGAACTAGGATATAAAGTTTCAAAAAGACTCCTCCTTTCCTTATTTGATCTGGGAGAAGCATGAAATGGATTTAGATTGCACCTTACTAGTGGTGAAGTGCAACAAAAATCTTAAGGACAAGCCCCCCCAGTTAACAACGGATTTAGGAGTTAAGATGGTGAACCATCTCAAGGCGGCTTTCTTTAGAGACAGAGGGAAAGCACGACACATAAGAGAGTCATCACTTCCAACAAATAAGAGTGCAGAAACTTAAGCATCTAAGTGCTCTTGAGGGTTCACGACCCATCATAGACTTCAATATTTGCAGGATACTTGAAACTCCTAGGGATCTCATAGGCTATCAGGTTGTTAGAAAAGATTGGTTTTGGGAAACTGAGTTCCTTACTCCTCGTTCCTGCTCTCTTACACGAATAGGTTCAGCATTACAACCGGGATCCTTAATCTAGAAATTTTCTAGATGGCGAACCTTGTCCTGAGCTCTGTCTCTTCGATCTTCACGGTACCCTCTCGAAGGTGTGTTCTCGCCTTCATGTTCTTGGTTAATAGTTCTCTCCAGGTCATGAATTCTTTCATCTTGAAGTCTAACTAGAGAAAGTAGTTCTGCTCTGGATAGCTCCTGGTGATAAGTTTTAGCGCCGCGAGACCGAACTCCTTCATTCTCCACTCGAGTTCCAAGGCGTTGAAATGTTGATACTTGCTGTCTAGCAGATTTAGAAGGTGTTCTCTGTGGATTGAGATGTTGCCTCACCGGAACTCGTGAGAGAGGAAGGGGAGATTCTCTCTACTGAAAAAAGTCTCCAGCCTGTCTTGTCTAGGTTCTGGTTAGGCAACGACTGGTTTTGGAATTGGTTCATGAGAAGGAACGGATGCCAGACAACGGTTTGGAGACAGTGGGTTGTGCGCAGCAGAGGCGCGATTCTGTTTGGTTGAGGCTTGCCTTCTCCTCGTGTTAACCATGATGGTGATGATGGGAATAGAAGTTTATTGTTCCCACAGACAATGTCAATGTTCTGAACAAAGTTCAGAGGGTTACTTGAGTAGGTGGTTAAAGGTGAAAACCTCCGTGACACGACAATAACAACATTGGTGTGAGGGGGTGGGTACATGGAAAAGGCACCCCGACGCTCAAGTTAGACCGTGCATAAGGAAGGCAGTGAGTAATATTAGATTAGATACGTACCTTTGAGACCTTGCAAGGTATTTATAGGAGCATCTTGGGTGTTAAGAATCATAATTCAATCTGAATTGAATGCTGTTATTTATGATTAGAATCTAGGAGATTGTTACCTCCTATAACTAATTATCCTATTTATGTGAGATGTAATTAGTGTTCATATCTATTAAAGATTCTTTGAAAGATTAATGACTCATAAATAGGTAGATGTATTTATCAAGATAGTATGTAATAATATCTGAATACTATTCTGGTGGACTGAGTTGCTGTTGATTCGTTGACCCATAACCTGGTCCAGAACGAATCCAAAATTCAATCTAATCCAATTAGTTTTTTTTTTGGTTTTTTAATTTTTTAGTTTATTCGATTTTTAGTTTTTCGACTTTATTTTTTTGGTTTTGATTAGATTGGTTTGATTTTGAACACCTCTACAATGAAGGGTGTTTTTAATATTGCCGTCACAATTTGCAACAAAAGTACAACTATAATTATCTAAATCACATTTGAAAGAATTAATTTTAGATTTTTTAATTTACAAATTGGTGATTTATGTGTAAATCACTGTTGATTAGTGTGTATTATATGATGATTGATGACATTAATTAACGTGTAAATAACTAGTGATTAACGTGTAAATAATTGGTAATTGGCATGTATTATGTGATGACTAAAGACATTAATCTAACATAACTGTTACAAGAGAAAAGTCACCAGATAATACACGCCGCACCAAATAATACATGCCGATTACCAATTATTTATATGTCAATCATCATTTATTTACACATTAGTTAATGTTCCTAGTCACTACATAATACATGTCAATTACCACTTATTTATATGTGAATCACTAGTATATTAATGATGTGCGAACCAGTAGGATGCGAAATTTTTTTTTCTATAGATAATTTAAAACCTAAATTAATTAATTACTATGCCGGACAACAAAATATAGACAAAGGCATTCAAAAGGTAAAAATAAAGTTTAAATTAAAAAATCTAAAATTAATCCTTTCGAATGTGATTTAGATCCAAGAACCAACAAGGATAAAGAATTCTTCGAATTCAAACAAAAACTCAATAATTTCTTTGAGTAATCAATATATACAAAAGTAATTAACATAGAGCACATGACGGGGTATTTATAAATAAAAAATTGCTATAACCCTAATTAAATGAAAATAAATAATAATTCATAAAATAAATAACTATTTAAAAATAATATCGAAAACTACCCATAAACAAAAATGTCATAATTATTGCTAAATATAATGTAAACAATTACTTATCATTCTCAATCCGTATCTCTACATTCCTCATTCCATCATTCTCCATCGGTATCTATCCATTCCTCATTCCTCTGCCATAGGAGGAAAGTCGTTGATATCAATCATTGAGTGACGAAGCCTCCTTTCTTCTTTATGAACTTCACTCATGTGATTTTCACGGTCTTTGACAGTCTGAAATGTCCTTTCACATTCTAGGCAGGGTAGATTAGAGAATGGAAATTGAACTGGCTCAACGTTCAAAGGCTGAGGTTCCGGCACCACTATTTGAGGAGGTTCCTGCACCACTATCTGCGGAACGTTCTGCTGAGGTTCCTGCAACACTATCTGGGGTTCCTCTTGCATCACTACCTGAGGTATCTCCCCTTTGTGGGCTTTCTCATGGCCACCTATGCCTTCGGCAGATGACATGATGAACAATCCTAAAGCAAGGAAAACAAAAACCACTAAGGGGTAAAGCTTTGAGGCTGATGATTTTTATGTAGTGCATCAGGGTATAGGATAGAAGGCAAGAAAATCTGGGTTTATATTCTTGAGGGAAGGAGAAGGTAGTAATTTTAAACACTATATAAGCATACACAAAAGAAAATCTACTAAAATCAAGGGATTAAACTACCATATGCGGCAAGTTTAAACACAAGAAATTAATTAAGAAAAAGAAAAATATTGATTGATTTGGAAATCAATTAAGAAAAGAATATCGAAAAGAAAATAAAAAATAACGTTAAAAGTAGAAAAACATATAATCTAACAAAATCATGTAATTAATATTTTAATAACTTTAGATTGAACCAATTTAGGAGAATATTAATATTGATACTAATTAATTAGAAAGTAATTTGAATGAAGTATGCAACATGTGTGATCAGGAGAATTAAAATAAAAAGTAAAATAAGAAAAATGAAAAATTATAATTATAAAATCAAGGAATTAACATTTCATTGTGAGTACGTTTTGGATAGACGGTAAGAAATATCCTTGGGGGAAAAAGCTTCTTTAAAGTAATTTAATTTTTAAAGTGAGTAAGTAAAAGTATATACACTTTTAATTTAATTTAAAGTATATCGTGATCTTAACTCACTAAAGTTTAATGATGAATATATCCTTACTTATTCACTTTAAAGACAATATTACTTTAGAGGAGTCTTATCTGTCCTTGTAAATCCTATAATTTGAGTGTGAATGATCTACCTTTAACTGAATTATAAAGAAAGATATTAGCCAAAGTGTATACATATTGACCCGGATATTACCTCTACAATATATAAAAAAAAGTTTCATTAATCAAAGCCTAAATAATGAATGGGATGCAACATGTGTGTGTATATATATATATATATATATATATATTAAAAAGATTAAAAATTACTCAAGATCATGTGATCATTTAAAAAAGTCACATGTACATTTAGGTAAAAAAAATTATATTCCTAAAAAATTGATATCATAAAATTAATAAAATAATGTCTCAATTAATGAATATTAATTCTTGTTGATTAAAAAACTAACTTAAAATTTAATTTGGGACAAAAATAAAAAAGACTATTTTGAATAAACCCTACACAATCGAAGAAAATATAATCACATAAAATCAATGCAGAATATATTCTTGCATTGTTTCCTGATTAAAAATTTTACACTATATATTATGTTGAATGATGCTTAAACTTTACATTTTTATGTCAAATAATTTTCATGAGATATCTTTTTTTCTTCCATGCTTTTTCATAGCTTTTTTTTTTCATTGATGTATCGCAAACCATTCAATGAGCATGAATGCAAAGCAACTTGATTAAGATTGAGATGTTCATATACTTAGGTTACAAATTGCGCAAAATAGGAAAGCTTTTAACATAATCTTTTTACTGTTATTTAGATCTTACATTTTTTAATACTTTCTCACAATTTTTTCAACTAATTCCGAAACTTATTTTGTTTCATCGATTTATTGGAAACCATTTAGTGAAGGTGAGTTATACTGCAGAAAAATATATGATATCGTAAAAATAAGGAATTAATTCTGAAACTTGTTTGTTTCACCGATGTATTGGAAACCATTTAGTAAAGGTGAGTTATACTGTAGAAAAATATATGATATCATAAAATTAAGGAATTAATTCTGAAACTTCATTTGTTTCATCGATGTATTGGAAACCATTTAGTGAAGTTGGGTTATACCACAGAAAATATATATGATATCATAAAATTAAGAAATTAATATGTCAATTAAATATTGATTTTGATTGGTTAAAAAATCAACTTAAGAATTAACTTGGAAAAAAAAATCAAAAAATGAATATTTAAAATGAACCCAGGACAATCAAAGAAAATATAGTTAAATAAAATCATTGTAGAATATATTCTTGCTTTGTTTCCTGATTAAATATTTTAAGCTATATATTATGTTGATAGATGCTTAAGTTTTGCATCCCTATGTCTAAAATAATTCTCATGATGATCATCTTTTCTTCCATGCTTCCTCACAAATTTTTTGTTTCATTGATTTGTTGTATACCATTTAACAAGCACATGAATGCAGAGTAAATTGATTAAGATTGAGATGTTCATATACTTGGGTTACAAATTGGCCGAAGTAGGAAAGGTTATAACATCATTATTTTACCGGTATTTCTTAGTATCAAAGATCTTACTTTTTTATATACTTTCTTGGAAAGTTTTGAACTAATTCTGAAACTTTTGTTTCATTGATGTATTACAAACCATTTAGCAAAGATGAGTTGTGGAGCAATATACTTGCTGACAAGCATATAGAAAAAGTTTTCTATATTTTTAGGTATATGTACTTTCTATAATTAATTTTTTATTTTTTTTATCTTCTTACTTGGTTTAGAAACATGTTTTATATATATATATATATATATATATATATATATATATATATATATATATATATATATATATATATATGAACATGTTTCATGATTATATGATATGATGTTACAATATTTCTTTGTTTCTTCCATGTTTTCTCACCATTTTTTGTTTCATTGATGTATAGTAGACCATTTAACGAGCATGAATGCAAAGCAAATTGATGGGGATTAGGGCTAGCAATGAAGCGACCCAACTCGAGAGTATTTGGAGACTCAACTTGTTAATTAACTTGATGAGCGTGGTTCATGAATTAAATGAGCTGAACTTGAGTTCAAAATTGAACTCATTAAATAAATGAGCTAAACTTAAGTTAAGTAATGTTCGACTCGTTTAGTTCATGAATCAGCTTGATATATGTGTGTGTGTACGTTCGTGTGTACTAATTAAGTTAAATAAATAAGAATTATTAAATAAACAAAGATATAAAACTTAGATTAACAAACCCAAAAGCCTTTTACATGATTTTTCATGCTATACAACACCATCGAAGCAAGGTGTTTTTGGGGTAAAATTTTAGAGTCTTAAGTGGCCTAAAACCCAAAAACGTCGACCCTTTGACGTTTGAGAGGAGAGAGGGATCAAACTCTCACAAAGTTTAATGGACTCATTTTCTACATTATGCATATTTTCATCTCATTAATACTAATGATATTCAATAAAAGGAATATGTGCCATTGTTCATGCATGCGTCAAATATCAACAAGTACAATGTAATATGTGCCAATTGAACAAATGAAATTGAAATTGTGCTCAAGAAGTACAATTACAACATAATTCCAAGCACATCTAGTAACCAACTACGAATTACAAGCTACTCCTATGGTTGAAGATAAAAGCTAGAAAAAGTAGTCTAATCTAGATAAGAAAAATAAAAAGACTGGTCACTGATAATTCATCTTCCTACTATGAACGATGAGTATAGAGTGTTCAAGATCATTTGCAATGTTACCAAGACCTCCTATTTATAGATTCAATAAGTAACTGCTGATGTGTGGATAAAATACACACATGTTGTGTTTGATTTGAGGTGGATTTAGGTGTGTTTTGATTGATTCATGTTGGAATTTATGCCACATTTAATCTAATTATCCTTGATATTTTATGATTGGTTTTTATCTATGTTTTTAGGTCCAAAATAGGTGTTTTGACATGACTCTATGAAGCTTTGGATGGATTCATCGCAATGGAGTTGAGCTCAGAATTTATATGGCCAAGATTTGTAAAGTTTTTTACCTTTGCACGAAAAAATGAGCATGACTTGAGCTATAGAAGTCGAAACAAGGTGATTCTAGTGGCATTGGAAATCTAAGAAAAAGAGTTACAACTTTCATGAAGACTACTTGTCCAAAAAGTGACGTTTTGAGTGATTGAGGAGTTAGACACGACCGTATCTAACTTGGAAAACACTTCTGTCAAGCTCACACGGCTCTGTCTAACTTCAATGAAGCTTCTATGTGGGAGACACGGCTGTGTCTCTTGGTCACATGATCGTGTGACCACTGAACATGCAAATTACACTATTTTTAAAGCTCACACAGCCATGTCGAGCAATCACACGGCCGTGTGAGGTTTCCTAACGTGAAAATTAAGTTTTGTCCTCAAATCATTATAAATAAGGCAAATCCTTAAACCTATAGGGGGCTTTTTGGTAGAAACTTGTGTGACAGCTGGTTTCGACATAGAGGCTGTAGGAGACTTTTAGAAGCACAAGGATTGGAAGTTAAGGCTTGGAAGACAAAAACAAGAGTCATTGAAGATCAATCATTGAAGTCTTTTCCTCCATCTCCATCTTCTCCATCTTCTCTTTTTGTTTTTGAATCGTGGTTATTTCTTTAACCTTTGTTCTTGTTTGTGCTACATTAGCCATGAGCGGCTAAATCCATTTTTCTAAGATTGAGATAAAACTCTCTATTTCTCTATGTTGAATTATTAATTTGATTCTTTGTTAATGGGAATTATTGTTCTTGATTCATTCTTAGTGTGCTTAATGCTTGTGGTATGTTGCGTGCCATATTTACATGATCTTAGGCTTCGGGTGAAGGATCGAAAGATGAAATCTAATTGCTTGATAATCTAAGAATTAAACTTAGGAATTGAGACCTAGACATAGGCTTAAATCCTTCAAGGAACCAACGACAGTCATGAATCTTAATGGGTTAGAACTTTGATTAATTGCCATGAGAATGAGAATGATGAAGTTTTAGCACATTTTTAGTACCAAGAAATTGGGCTTTAAATAATTTAGGACAAATTGCCTTCAAGAACATAATTGAACATTAGCAAAGGTAGGATTACAATTTATCATAAGGGGTAGTGTAGTGAATTCCTAGTCCTAGGCATTTTAAATCTTAGTTGATCTTTACTTTTAAAGATTTGTTTGCTTTCTTTATTGCTTTGATTTTCATTAAGCTTTCGCTATTGATTTTTATCTCTTAAATAATCAAAGTTACCGTAAGAGTTAGTAATCAATCGATCCTCATGGGAATGATCTTTATTTTATAACTTGTACGATCCGTGCGCATGTGGAAAATCCACAATAAGTTTTTAGTGCCATTGCCGGGGATCGTGTTGATATTAACTCTAGCGGTAATTTGGTTGATTTAAGCACTTATTATTTTACTTTATTTTCACTTTATTTTTGTTTGAATTTTTAGGTGTTGATTCTTTCTTATGCGTAGAGCGAAGAGTCAATAAGATCTTATTATCTCCATTGATCTTGAGATCGAGAAGACACTTCGTGACATTAATAGAAGGGAAATAAGAACATAGAGAATTGAGGAAGACCCCATGGCAAACAACATGAACTAAGTCACTAATCTAGAGCAAAGGCTGAGGGATTATAGAATCCCAACACTAACGCTCGTCAGTCATCCATTGTACGGCCACGGGTAGAGGCCAACAATATTGAGATAAAGACGTCACTAATCCAGATAGTCCAATAATTACAATTCAGCGGGTCAACTACTGAAGACCCAAATCAGCATTTGGATAAGTTCTTAGAGTTATGTGACACTATAAAGATTAATGGGGTTTTAACATATGCTATATGGATCAAACTCTTTTCTTTTTCTCTTAGGGGAAAAACAAAGAAGTGGGTTCATTCGGAAGCCCCAAATTCACTTACCACCTGGGAATTGATGGAGCAGGCTTTCTTGGACAAGTACTATCCGATTGGAAAAAAAATCAAGCTCTGTTAAAGACATCACTACCTTCTCCCAAAAATAAGATGAATCACTTTATGAAGTATGAGAAAGGTACAATGATCTCATTCGTCAATGTCCACATCATGGCCTATAAGATTTTATTGTTATACAAACATTCTATGCTGGGTTGCTTTTCTCTACAGAGGCAGCTCTTGATGCTACATCTGGTGGTGCTTTGATGGCCAAGACTCTAACAGAGGCAAGGGCCTTGATTAATGAGGTCACTTCAAATATTTATCTGTGGCCAAATGAGAGATCATCTTCAAAGAAGCAGGCCAAGGTGATAAAGCTTGATGCAATTACTCTGTTGAATGCTGAGTTTGATGCCTTGACCAAGTCACTTGAGAAGCTGGATTTTAATGTTATCACTACTCTTAACATAACTTGTGAAACAAATGGAGGAGGGCATTTGGCTTCAGAATGCAATGCAGTAGAAACATATTCTCAAGACCTATCATTGGAGCAAGCGAGTTATGTGTAAAATGACAACTTCAAGCCTCAAGGTAATCCCTTTTCCAACATATATAACCTCGGATGGAGAAACCACCCTAATTTCTCATGTGTGTTTTATTTATTTTAATAGGCAATTATGCATGGAAGAAGACTGGACGATTGCATGAGACAGAAAAATTGAATTTGTATTTTGGTGGTCCAGCACCCAGACGCTGAAAAGCTAGCGCTTAAGCGCTGGAAAGCCAGCGCCCAAGGCAGAAGAGGAATTTTATTTCTAGTCGTTCAGTGCATAGGTGCTGAATATGCAGCGCCTGAGCGGGCATTACATATCAGAATTTCAGGAAAGAATGCCAGCGCCTGAGCGCTAGCCACGTAACCTGTCACATTATTTTCATTATAAATACATAAGTTACGCCAATTTAAGCGCACACTTGGACAGAACGCAGCAATCGTCAAAAGGCACAAATCCTAATATGTTGTGGGCGAAATTAAGCTTGAAGATTACAAATTTTCTTCAACCTTTTCATTTTTCTACAATGAAGTTTGTCATATTCTTCCCTTTGTGTTCTTCTTTTTCCATGTGTAACTAATTTCCCTTTGTTAGGGGAATGATGAATCTTGTTCTTGGATGATGTAATTTCTTTTATAGGTTTAATTTATGTTTCTATTTCATGATTTACGTGTTTATCTCTATTCTTAATGTTTTTTTAAACTTGATCAATTTGGGAATGATCTTTTGGGTTGATGTATGATTTGGAAAAATTTGCATGAACCTAGAACATGTGATAAACACCATAATTTTTGCAATCGCTAGGAATAGATGTTGTGGGTTATGTGGTCTTTCTTTTAATTCCCCCGTTCTTGATAATGTCTTTCTATTTGGGGTTAGATTAAAATATTAGTTAATTCCAAATAGTGTAAGGGGATTAATATACCAAGGGATTATGTATTAATTAATTTTGGGAATTCACCATAAATCATTGAATTAGAACATAGTTAAACTAATATTTGAATGTGCATTTAAAGAGCTCAAGTGAAGTCTGAAGTAACATCCCGAGACTACATGCAGGATTGATGAGTGTCTCCACAAACTAACATGGGTCTTTTCAGTGTGCTTTGTCCTCACTCACACGCATCCTAAGAAACTTCCCAAGAGGTCACCCATCTCACAAGTGCTCCAAGTCAAGCACACTTAACTATGGAGTACTTTGTTCTTGACTCCCGAAAAGAAGATGCATCTTATTAATATGGGTGGTGCTAATAAATTCCTTTAAGTCATCCTCAACTATGCAGTCCCACACCTGCACAGTCTCTGGATCCCTCTCATTCCGGTGTATATTCAGTTTATTCATGTGTCCCTCCGCCTAGAAGCTTACCAAGAGCCGCTTCTTGTCAGTGCTTCATCTTTTACACTAGCGACCACTCCCTGCCCTAGTCGACTTCGGGTGTCATATGCCCACCAGCTTCTGTATAGTTCATCCCCGAACCACATCATACTGGGAGAGGTCCCTCTCTGATACCATTTGTAACATCCCAAGACTGCGTGCAGGATTGATGAGTGTCCCCACAAACCAAAATGGGTCTTTTCAACGTGCTTTGTCCTCACTCACACGCATCCTAGGAAACTTCCTAGGAGGTCACCCATCCCACAAGTGCTCCAAGTCAAGCACACTTAACTATGAAGTACTTATGTTCTTGGCTCACGAAAAGAATATGCATCTTATTGATATCGATGGTGCTAATCAATTCCTTTAAGTCATCCTTAACTATGTAGTCCCATACTTGCACAGTCTCTGGATCCTTCTCATTTTGGTGTATTCAGTTCATTCATATGTCCCTCTGCCTAGAAGCCTGTCAGGAGCCGCTCCTTGTCCGTGCTTCATCTTTTGCACTGGCGACCACTCCCCTCCCTCGTCGGCCCTGGGTGTCACATGCCCACCAGCTTTCGCATAGTTCTTCCCCGAACCACACCGTACTGGGAGAGGTCCCTCTCTGATACCATTTGTGACGTCTCGAGACTGCGTGCAGGATTGATAAGTGTCCCCACAAACCAACACAAGTCTTTTCAGCTTGCTTTGTCCTTACTCACACACATCATACTGGGAGAGGTCCCTCTCTGATACCATTTGTAACATCCCAAGACTGCGTGCAGGATTGATGAGTGTCACCACAAACCAAAACGAGTCTTTTTAACGTGCTTTTCCCTCACTCACACGCATCCTAGGAAACTTCCCAGGAGGTCAACCATCCCACAAGTACTCCAAGTCAAGCACATTTAACTATGAAGTACTTATGTTCTTGGCTCACGAAAAGAATATGCATCTTATTGATATCGGTGGTGCTAATCAATTCCTTTAAGTCATCCTCAACTATGCAGTCCCATACTTGCACAGTCTCTGGATCCTTCTCATTTTGGTGTGTATTCAGTTTATTCATGTGTCCCTTCGCCTAAAAGCCTGTCAAGAGCCACTCCTTGTCCGTGCTTCATCTTTTGCACCGGCAACCACTCCCCTCCCTCGTCGGCCCTAGGTGTCACATGCCCACCAGCTTCCGCATGGTTCTTCCCCGAACCACACCTTACTGGGAGAGGTCCCTCTCTGATACCATTTGTAACGTTTCGAGACTGCGTGCAGGATTGATAAGTGTCCCCACAAACCAACACAACTCTTTTCAGCGTGCTTTGTCCTCACTCACTTGCATCCTAGGAAACTTCCCAGGAGGTCACCCACTCCACAAGTGCTCCAAGTCAAGCACACTTAACTATGGAGTACTTATATTCTTGGCTCCTGAAAAGAAGATGCATCTTATTGATATAGGTAACGCTAATCAATTCCTTTAAGCCATCCTCAACTATGCAGTCCCATACCTGCACATTATCTGGATCCCTCTCATTCCAGTGTGTATTCAGTTCATTCATGTGTCCCTCTGCCTAGAAGCCTACCAAGAGCCGCTCCTTATCCGTGCTTCATCTTTTGCACTAATGACCAGTCCCCGCCCTCGTCGGCCCCAGGTGTCACATGCCTACCAGCTTCCGCATGGTTCGTCCCCGAACCACACCGTGCTGGGAGACGTCGTTCTCTGATACCATTTATAACGTCCCGAGACTGCGTGCAGGATTGATGAAGGTTCCCACAAACTAACACGGGTCTTTTCAACGTGCTTTATCCTCACTCACACCCATCCTAGGAAACTTCCTAGGAGGTCACCTATCCCACAAGTACTCCAAGTCAAGCATGCTTAACTATGGAGTACTTATGTTCTTGGCTCCTGAAAAGAAGATGCATCTTATTGATATGGGTGGTGCTAATCAATTCCTTTAAGTCATCCTCAACTATGCAGTCCCATACATGCACAATCTGTAGATCATTCTCATTTCGATGTGTATTCAGTTCATTCATGTGTCCCTCCGCCTAGAAGCTTGCCAGGAGCCACTCCTTATCTGTGTTTCATCTTTTGCACCGGCGACCACTCCCCGCCCTTGTCGGCCCCGGGTGTCACATGCCCGTCAGCTTCCGCATGGTTCGTTCCCGAACCACACCATACTGGGAGAGGTCCCTCTCTGATACTATTTGTAACGTCCCAAGACTATGTGCAAGATTAATGAGTATCCCCACAAACTAACATGGGTCTTTTCAGCGTGCTTTGTCCTCACTCACACGCATCTTAGGAAACTTCCCAAGAAGTCATCCATCCCATAAGTGCTCCCTGCCTTCATCGGCCCTGGGTGTCACATGCCCATCACGCTTCCGCTGCGCAATACTTACTGTTAAACCCTAAATGTAACACCCTAGAAAACATGTTAGGCTATTATATGGTTACAGAGGTAGCCTAATCTTACTTAACATGTCTGTGTAGTTTTGTGACTTTCTGAGTATATTTAGGCACTTTGCTGTAATACTATATGAGAAATATATCTGTTATTTACTCCAGAAGTGGCTTAAACTACTTGGTTAATAGAAATAAATATGGAGGGTTTGTTTCTAAGTCACAAATGTGGGAACTGTACTGCAGTTAAAGTTTGAGGATTTGTGGAGTTAGTTTGGTATTCTAAAGTATACTGGTTGTGTGTTTTAGTACCGGATTGACCCACAGCTAATATGAAAATATTATTTTTTGGTGAAACAGAATTTTTAATGAATCTTAGGATTTATTTTGAATCTGTTGAAAGCTACGAAACAGGATTTGATGAAATCTGGGTGTTCTTAGTAGATCGGGGTTTTGGTACTTATCCAAAAGAAGTCAAATTAGACTTCCTTTTTTAAATATCCCACGGATGGGATATTTGAGAAACAGAGAAGAGAAGAATAAACGTAAAGAAGAAGGAAGAAAAGAGAAAAAGAGAAAAAGAACCAAGGAGGAGAAGAAAAGAAAGGGAAAAAGACCAAAGAGGAGGATCAATCATTAAGGAAAAGGAATCAAGTGGATGTTGGCTTCATCTTCAGGACCTTGAGGTAGGGGGAACCTTGTTCTTAAACACTTTTTCCTACTTTTTCCATCTTGTTATTGAGTTATGACTTGGTGTGTGATTTTAGGTTTTTGAGTTGTTTTGGTTGTTTGGGCTTAAATCTTGTTATAGAACTTGATGATGGCTTGTTTTTGAGTTGTTGGGTGTATGGGAATAGATTTCCAACCTTTGTATGCTTCAAATTCCATTTAAGTGGAGAATTGGGGTTTTAGGTTTTGAAATGGATGTTTATCTTTGATCTTTGATTTTGAGTGAAATCAAAGTGGTCTAAGAAGTTTAAAGTTGTGATGAATGATTTCCTATGTGTTTGAGAACTTATTAGCGTCTTAGAATCACTGAAAAACTGGATTGGAATGGCCAAAATATAAGAAAATGACTAATGAAATAGTACCACGTGCTGCAGAGTTGATGTAGGGCTTCTGGTTGGGAGACACGACCCGTGTCCAAGGACACGGGGTGGGCCGTGTCCCTCTCTGCCAATGGTTTTTATGAATTGTTCACAGTGTAGGACATGGGGTAGGCTGTGTCATTTGACACAGACCGTGTCTGAGCCAGAACCTTTAAAAATGTCATTTTTGATGTTTTTCAAGTTCTTGGCTTGATAGGATCATTGACATATGTTCCCTAAAATGTGTGGAGACTGTAATGGAGATTTTAAAAGAATGAAAATCAATTGGTATGCTATATATTGTGGTATTTAACATCATTATCGTTCATGTTGGTAGTTAGGAATGTAAATTAATTGACATGCTAGTTATTGTAGTAATTAGCATTATTGTTATTCCTTAACTATGTTGATGAGGGTGAGTCCTCATTGTAGATGATGTAATGTGATTTTGAACGAGTAGGTAACCAATCATTCCTATCATAGAGATCATTGTTCTGGTCAAATATAATTTTGAATGAGTAGGTAACCAATCCTTCCCATCATAATGATCATTGTTGAAGACCGTGTAGTTGATGAGACTTCACTACCGGATAGGGTGACCATACATGGTTGTAAGTGATGAGGTAACATACCTTCCTAATCATAGTAATGAGTTGAGGATGGTCTTTCCCTCACACCTCGTGGAATAGTTGGAGCTGGGTTTCCAGTGCTTGTTCGAAACTTATGGAACCAAGTTCCTTTGTTTTGTCCAAGGCTCATGCATATCATAACTTTCCCATAGAACTGGGTTCTTGTAAAAGGTTTCATACATTTTGCATTACATATTTAGGTTATTGCATAGGTATAAGCATTAGACATAAATTGGCATAGCATGACGATTGTATAGGCGGTTACTATCATGACATATTCATACATTGCAGTTGTATAGGCAATTGCGTGTCTCTAAGATAGAGATGTTGTTTGCTTCTGTGACTAAAGTGTTTATATGATAATTGGGTATATTATCTAGGTTTATATCTCTAAGATGGAGGTATTGTTGTTGTATCTTTGAGATGAAAATGTTGTTTTTATATCTCTAAGATGGAGATATTGATGTTGTGTATTTGCGATGAAGATGATGTTTTGGTGTCTTTGGGATAAAGATGATGTTTTTGTGAGTGTGGCAATTTTCTAGAAGACTGTTTGTACTAAATGAGTTTTTATACAAACTTATAAAGTGGGAGTCTATTTCGGGAAGAGAAAGGACTTGGTTTTGACTTTTACCACCTTTCTAGCTTGCTATGAATGAGTTTTGAGTTTACAAATATGTTTTTTCCAAAAATGGCTAGAATGATTGTGATGACATGGTTTATGGTTTTATCTACTGAGAATGCGTGATTCTCACCCATTGTGTGCGTTTCCATGATGATTCCAGGGAGGAAGTCTAATGGAAAGTGAAGACCAGCTGGAGCTTGGAGTGCTTAGCTTAGTGTAGCTGAGTAATTTCTTTTGATATGATGTATGTATTGTATTTGTGATAGATACAGTTGTTGTGTATTATTTATACATTCGAGGCTTATATTTTCTATATATACATGGCTTTGTTATGTTGGAAATTCATAGTTTTGGAAGTAGCATGGTCAGTGTTGTGTTATTATTTTATATGACTATATATCTAGATAGCAAATGTTGGGATGTTACATCTGAACCCTAACTCTTTAACATCATTGTTTTTCACCATTTTATTTATTGTTTGCTTACTTATATTTTTTTTATTGAATTTGCAACGACTCTTTTTTCGATAGCTTGAATAGTATCAATTTGGCGAACTTAGTAATTGATAATTTAATCCTCGTGGGAACGATACTTTACTCACTCTTTATTACTTTTGTCAATTTGGTACACTTGCTAATATCCACAACAAGTTTTTAGCGTCGATGCTAGGGATTATTATTTTTAATATTAAATAGTAGTTGAAGAGACACTAATTTAGACACTTAATTTTATTATTTAATTTTGTGTTTTTTTTGTATTTAAATTTTTTTAATTTGTTTCTTTTTATTCACTTTTTTTTCTTTGTTTGTTTTTAGTAGTCATTTATTTTTTATTTTTATTTTATTTTTTTTACTTCACTCTAGTTTACTTGTTTGTTTGTTTATGCAAAGTTTTGTGGAGTCAGAAGAATTACGCCATTTATTTTTGATTCAGAGATAGAGAGAACTGCTAGAGCAAACAAAAAAGTAGCTAGAGAAAAGAATAAACTTGAAGAAGCAGAACAAAAGATGGCGGAAGTAGCTATAACTGTAGAACGAAGATGCACGTTGGATGACTATGATACTCTATCTGTTGAAAATGTTTCAACTAGTATAGTGCGCCCTGCTATTCAGCTAATAACTTTGAGATTAAACCAACACTTCTACAGCTGGTGCAATAGAATCAGTTTGGGGGAGGTCAGGCAGAAGATCCAAACTCACACATTGCAAATTTCTTGCAGTTCTATAATACTATTAAGTATAATGGCGTAACTGATGATGCCATTAGATTACGACTGTTCCCATTTTTTCTAAGAGACAAAGCAAAGAGTTGGCTACAAGCCCAGCCACAAGGGAGCATCTCTACTTGGGAGGATCTGGTTGGCAAATACCTGACTCGATATTTCCCTCCATCAATGTTTGTGAAGATAAGGAGTGAAATTGCTTGTTTCACTCAAAATTAAGGGGAGTCGTTATATGAATCTTGGGAGACATTCAAGGAGCTATTAAGGAGATATCCTCACCATGCATTTGAGGTTTAGCAGTAGGTGTAAATTTTTTATAATGGTTTAAATCATTCTGCCAGAGCTATGGTAAATGCATCTGTATGTGGATCTTTAAATACTAAAACTCCTGAAGAGGCTCAAGAATTATTTGAGACCATGGTGACCAATGAATATCAGTTTCTTAGTGGGAGAGCAGTAGTCAAATAAGGAGTGATGGAACTTAGTACTCTCGATGCCTTACTTGCTGAAAACAAAAGTATTTCGCAGTAGTTAGCCAACCTCACCAAACGAGTTGATAGTATGTAGGTAAATTCTGTGAACCACCAAGTGTTAATTTTTTATTTCTGTGGAGGTAACCATGCTAATGGTGGATGTGAGGCAAGTAATTCTGGTTTCAGTTCTCAAGAGTAGGTAAATTATATGGGTAATCCTTCTAAACCCCAAGGTATTCTATTTTCAAATACATATAATTTAGGGTGGAGGAATCATCCCATTTTTTCTTAGAGCAATCAAACAGTGCCATTGAATCCTCAACTAGAGAAGAAGTCTCCTTTTGAGATTGTACTTGAGAAACTCTCTATACAGACTTATGCTTTTGTGCAACAGACTTCTACTTTTATGGAGGAAACAAAGGCAAATTTTCAGAATCAAGGAGCTGCCATCAGGAATTTAGAGAATCAAGTGGGGCAAATAGTGAAACAGCTTCAAGAGAGACCTCCAAGCACCTTTCCAAGTGATACTATAGTTAATCCAAAGGAGCATTGTCATGTAATTACACTGAGAAGTGGCAAGACTTTGGAAGGATAAGTTAAAGAAGTACTTGATTCATCAAGAATTGAAAAAATTAATGTTCCTGTCTCGGGTGTCTCAACTCAAGAGTGCTGTAATGAAGAAGCTAAAGAGGAGCAACCAAAGTGGCAGAGGAAAAAGAAGGAACGTGAGCAGAATATGGCAATTGACCCTTCATTGTATGCTAGACTCTCGTTTCCTCAAAGGTTAAAGAAGGAGAACCAAGAGAGGCAATTCTCAAAGTTCTTAGATGTCTTCAAAAAGCTACAAATTAACATTCCCTTTACTGAAGCACTTGAACAAATGCTCTCTTATGCAAAGTTCATGAAGGATTTGCTCTTAAAGAAGAGGAAACTCAAGGAAGATGAAACTGTGACACTTATTGAAGAGTGCAATGCTATAATTCAGAGGAAACTACCACCTAAAGTGAAAGATCCAGGTAGTTTCACCATTTCGTGCACTATTGGTGAGTTGACCATTGAGAAAGCTCTATGTGATTTAGGAGCTAGCATCAATTTAATGCCATTGTCAATTCTCCGCAAGGTTAGGATTAATAAAGTGAAGCCAACTACAATGTCTCTTCAATTAACTGATCGGTCAATTAAACATCCATATGGTATAGTTGAAGATTTGTTAGTAAAGGTGGACAAATTTATTTTCCCAACTAATTTTGTAATTCTAGATATGGATGAGGATGCTGATATTCCTCTGATTCTTGGAAGACCATTCTTAGCTACTTCAGGAGTGCTTATTGATGTACTAAGATGCGAGCGTATTTTGAGGGTGGATGGAGATCAGGTGATCATCAATGTTTTTAATAAATCTACATTGATATCAGATCTCTATGCTCTTGTCAAATACATTCAAGATAAGCTCTACAGGATTTGGCTAGTAAAAGCCCTTCATCATCAATTAATACTGATCTTCCCATTTTCAAGATTGTTAATGAGAAAAAGAAAGGTCCTCCTAGTTCTCAGAATTTATTACAAAAGGATTTGAAATTTTCTGGTTACTTGAAACCTTATTTGTCATTTATTGAAAAATTGAGACCTCCATGGCTTAATGAGATTTCACATGTTAAGGTGTATTCAGAATAATCTGGTTCAAGTCAAGTTCCAAATGCCTGTGGGGATTCCAAGGCTAGTGACAGAGTATGGAGGCAAAGATCTGACAAAGAAAGGTGTCATCTTACTTCTCTTGCTTCAAGCCACCATAATAATAATAGGAAACATCGAGCTGATGACGTTAAATAAGCACTTTTTGGGAGGCAACCTAAATTTTCTTTCTTTTCCTTCACTCTTTATTTTGTTATTTGTTTATTTTTATTCAGTTAGTTATTTATTTTTACTTTTATTTCGTTATTTCTTGTAAACTAACATTTTTTTACTTTTGTTTTATAGTTAGCTAGTGTTGGGTCGGCTTAGGTGTCTCCTTGAGTTCGGAGCCTTTGTAGGGGGATATATATAGTTGTCGGTGTCAAAAAGAGTTTTTCTTTTCTTTTCTTTAATATTTTATTTTCACATTTATTTATTTTTATTGATTTTGATTTTGTCATCATCACCCATTTTGTGTTTTGAATCTTTGTGTTGATATTGTGCATATCGATTTGTTGAATTGAATATCCAATGATTGCTTGCATTGTAGATTGATCTGATTTCTTGGGATAACATATGAGAATTCATGAGTTATGTTTATCTCTATTGTTTTAAATGTGTATGAATGTATTTCCCATCTTTATGTATGATAGATCTTAGAATTTAATTGTATGTCAAGCTTAGAGAAAGTTATGGGATTGCATGTGTATGGATGATTTGCATCTAGAAGTTGTTTGATTCTCTCTTGAGGTAAAATCTTAGGTAATGCATGATTAAGAAAATGATAAGGGGCTTCTTTGATCTGTTTAAAATTTTCAAGCTAACCTATAAACACAATATATCTCTAAGTCCCTTTTACAGCTTTGTCATTGTTTGGCCTTTATTTCTTTTCTTTTACCCATATTTTTCTTTTCCCATACCTATGGAAAAAAATTATTCCTCTCTTACATAACCTTTGTTGAGGGCATATCTTATATTATTTTATTATTCAAGTCTTTGTTGTTTTTGTGCATGAAGTTTTGTGGAGCTGAAAAATTTTAAAAAAAATAAAAAAAGAGGAAGTCCACCCAAAGTATTGCAAATAAATAAGTTTGGGTGTGGAGATTATTGAAAAAAGAAATTAAAGAAAAATAAAAGAATGATGTGTTGTTTCTTATGCTCCGTTATGCACTTGTCCTACATTTTGAGGCTTGAATTTTGAATTGTGCTTGATTATGTATCTCAACTTTTGTTTTATTTATCCTACCCCTTCTTTCTTAACCTCATCCTTGACCTTACATTACAAACTTATAAAGGCCCTTTTGATCCTTGGTTGTGTGCTGTTTACATTAGTGGAGAGAGAAATGAAGAATAACCCTATGGGTGTGAGTTTGATGTGCATTTGCAGTTTTATAAATCTATCTGGGTTTGTACTTTATTGAGTCTTTCATTCATGTTTTTGGAAAGTCATTTATGCATGAGAGTTGCATATGAGAGACGATGTGATAATTGGATTATTCATGTGTGATACTTTGAAATTAGATTGTGAAGCAATTTCTGAGGATATGAATGATTTTCGTATTGCCTTGTTTGAGTCTATGTGTTTTAAGTTCTTATTTGTTTAGACTTTTTGTTTTGTTTTGTTTTTCTTTTTCTTTTACTTGAGGATAAGCAAAAATCTTAAGTTTGGGGAGTGATGAACATTTAAAAATTCATATTTTTACTGGTTCAAAAGTTTTAGGTTTTTATTCTCTTTAATCTTTTTGATTGAGTTTGTTCTTAAGTTTATTTTGTTTTAGTTTTTCTAAATTATGTTTTAATTGTGTGTTTTATTTATTTTAATAGGTAATTATGCATGGAAGAAGACTGGACGATTGCACGAGACAGAAAAGCTGAATTTGCATTTTGGTGGTCTAGCGCCCAGACACTGGAAGGCTAGCACCCGAGGTAGAGGAGGAATTTTATTTCTAGTCGTTCAGCGCCTAGGCGCTGAATACGCAGTGCTTGAGTGCGCGTTACTTATCAGAATTTCAGGAAAGAACACTAGCGCCTAGGCGCTAAAAACACAACGCTTGAGTGCTATCCGCGTAACCTATCATGTTATTTTCATTATAAATACATAAGTTACGCTAATTTCAACACACACTTGGATAGAACACAGTAGCCGTCAAGAGGCACAAACCCTAATATGGTGTGAGCGCAATTAGACTTGAATATTAAGAATTTTCTTCAACCCTTCCATCTTTCTACAATGGACTTTGTCATATTCTTCCTTTTGTGTTCTTCTTTTTCCATGTGTAACTGATTTCCCTTTATTAGGGGAATAACGAATCCTGTTCTTGGATGATGTAACTTCTTTTATGGGTTTAATTTATGTTTTATTTCATGATTTACGTATTTATCTCTATTCTTAATGATTTTCTAAACTTGATCAATTTGGGAATGATCTTTAGGGTTGATGTATGATTTGGAAAAATTTACATGAACCTAAAACATGTGATAAACACCATAATTTTTGCAATCACTAGGAATAGACATTGTGTGTAACACCCACCTTAGGGTATCACATTTCAAACCAACTAACTTAATATTCTTTACCCAAGTTATAAAATATTTAATATTATCTTAATATGGTTTTCAAAATTTTTTTTTCGTGGATGAAATAAACTTATCAAAATAAAGTACACAAGATACAAGAATTGAATAACATACTTTACATATAAACAAAATTTACTGTTACCACATGTCCATAATACTTATATACTCCAAAGCGTAATTAACCTAGACTGGCCTAAGTTCACAACAATCTAGGAACAAAAGTTCTCCTTAAAAGACAAATTTCCTAGTCGAGAATGTCTCAACGGATAGAAACCCGACCCAAAGATATATTGAAGTTCTCTCTAGGAGTATAGTGAAATTCATTCCACAACTCCCTGATAGGTAAAATAACCTCTACATAAGCAACTGTATAAAATGAAGTAATGACCCCATGGTGAGTTCTACTTATTGATATAGTAATGTCACCATAATACTCTATATGCTCTAAGTCCCAATAAACACGCCAAGCCTCAGCGCCTTCAAGAAACTATAGCCTAAAGAAATCTAGTTGATTCCTTCTTGCTGTCATCGCAGTCTTTGCAGAAGTAAGCATAAAATAGAAATAGATAGAACAATATAGCAAAGAGGTGAGATCCCCTACACCGTATACCAATATGGCAGCAAAGAAAAGATGCGACCAACAATGTCGTTCCATACATACAATCCATAGATTAATATAAAATTAGCAAATATATTCATGACATTTAATAGATAAATAATCCAATCAACTTGCAACACAGTATCAGGCATAATGATAATACCACAATTATATTATATCACAATAACTATATCATGACAGTATGAAATGCTGACTATGCATATGCACGATGTGTATACTGACCATCCTTATGCACAATGCAACAAGTTCCTACTCCATGGAGCTAGATTAAAATTCAGAGATGAACGTTCCAAAAGATCTGTCCTCCCTCAATAGGCAGTCTAACACCGGATAATGAAAAGAAATAGTGGTTGTCGGGCTACCAATGCATTGCAGTCGGTTTATCATGGCCAGGGGTATATATATAGTGTGAGATCATCATCACAAAGTGAATCACCGCGCCCTAACATCCCCCATGATCTGGTCCAGATCCACTATCCTGTGAGTTCTCGTTCACTCTTTAGGCATAAAATGCCACAACAGTCACTGGCTGTATAATGCTCAAATGTATATCAAACTACCGTTGTATCATTCCCAATGATATTAAAGCAACTGCCCATACAATTGTCCAATACCATTAATATCAATGATATTATATAATCGCCCATACAACTACATAATACCAAAGATCCACACGGGTCTAGAACTTCGGTCCCACAAGCACAATGCTAAACCACAAACTACTTAGGTACAGTACGTCGGCTCTACAGCACAACTCGGTGTTCTTCTCAATCGCGTAGTAATATTATCGCATTTTCACATTCGCGTAATACTTCTGTTATGTTTTCAAATTGCATAATGATTTTTCAACATTTTCTCAATCAGGTAAAGATTTTAAAATATTTTCTCAATCGCGTAGCTAAAAATCACTATTTTTAAATCGCGTAAAATATTTCTAACATAATTTAAGTTCAAATTAAAACTTTTCTCATTTATTTCAAAATTTGACGTTAATTCCAATATTTCTTTAATAATTCATCTATAAGTAATAATTCCAACATTTTCTCACTATAAATAGTATTTTCTACTATTTTTCACAAAATAACATTTCTTTAATTAACTTAGAATATTACAGCTCAAAATTTCTTAACACGTTTCAAAACTCAAAGGGTGAGCTATACGTCAGTAAATTTCAAGTTTTCACTTTTATCTTACTTAATAACTTATTTACACTAATTTAATTCTAAAAATTAGTTTACTTTCTTTCTAGGTCTAAAACGTATCAAATTATTTTCCTATTAATCAAATACCTAAGTTTACACTTAGTAAAATAATTTTGGATCTAAGACATTAAAAATGGCATGTTGGCCGAAGTTTCACTATAGGTTTCTTAAATCACATTTAATTATTTTCTATCACTTTATTCTTTACAAAAACTCTTAATCCAATTTTTTATCATTAAATTATTTAATTCATATTTAGGAAAATAATTTAGAACACTTGACTCCCTTGGTGATGTTGAGGCCGTGAGCCATCAATTGGTCATTAGAACTAAAATTCTTTCCTTTCTCATATGATTTATAGTATGCAACATATATCAACCATCAAAACTATACCATAAACATTTCATACATACTATCAAAATCACATATTATCACATATATCCAAAAATCAACCATAACAATTCCATGCATAATATCACATCATATAAAAATGCATAATCAAGCAAACATAAACCAATAACCACATAATCGAGTGAATAAATCCTCACATGGATTTTTCACCCACAAACACAAACAATTCATTCCTTCACCACCACATATGGTCGATGAGGTTAATCTCCCTCTTACCTGGTATGTAGCTTCCTAAGCTTCTTGTAAAACTCTCTTTGTATCAAACTTTTACCACCAAGTAAATCTTAGAATCAAAACAAACACATAAAAATTAATATCTAAGGCTTGATTAAGATGACCATAGATCAAACATGGTCTTGGAATTCCAAGAATCAAGTAAAAAATCAAGTTTCAAGATCTTTACCTTAAAACCCTAGAATTTAAATCCAAGAATCAAGCTTGGGATTGATTTAGATTAAAGTCTCAACATCAAAGAGTCTTAGAATGATGTGAGGATTCAAGAAGTATGGTTGGTTTAAATTAAACAAACTTGGAAGATGGTTTTTGGGTTGTTGGCCATGAGCCTTCTTGGATGGACAAGGTGTGAGCTTTTTGATTTTCAACTTGAAGAACAAGATTGAAAATGGATGATTTAGGCTAAGATCTCAACTACAAAGTATCTTAGGATTGTGTATAGATTCTAGATCTAAGGTTATTTGAAATTATTGAAGTTTGGAAGGTGCTTCAATGGTTCTTGGCCTTCTTGGTTGGTTTTTGAATAAGAGAGATTAGAGAGAATTGGTTTATGTCAGTGTTAGAAATGAAATGAATTAGCCTATTATTCAATGCATGGCCGTGTAGTGCTTTGGAGAGAAGGAATAAGGCTTGTTCAACAAGATAGAAAACTATCACATGGTCTCACATAGCTTAGGTCATCAAGTGGCCACCTATTGGTCATAAAAGATCATTCAAGAACATGTTATAATGACCTAGTAACCGTGTGGCTCAATGGAAAGCTAACTTAGTTTTGATTTCAATTAGTTTCTAGTTACATATAGTTTAGGTAGTTAGTTCAATTAAGCTAACTTAGTTAGGTTATTTAGTTACATAACTAATTATTCTAGTTACTAGATTATATCATGCATTGATCATTCTTCTAGAAAAACCCTAGATATTTTCTTGTAACCATAGACTCCAAGTATTAGTTAACTGAGTTTGTTTCATTGGTTACTACTTAGGCTTTTAGAGTAACTTAGTTAGATTATCTAGTTTCTTGCTAACTAGTCTAACCATTTTTGTTGACTTCATCTCCTAACTGTTACCAAGTGGCCTCAAACTCAAGAGGGGGGTGAATTGAGTTTATGAAATATTTTCGCAAATCTTTCGTAAAATGTTTGTTTATCAACGTTAAAGCTATTAGATAATTAAAGTGAATAGATAAATGAGATTGAATACTTCACTCACAAATTAAACAAGCAAAGACAAATAACATTCAAGTAAGCATATAAAATAAATGCACAAATGTAAAGAGATAGGGTTGAGAGAATCAAACATGGGGATTTATCCTAGTTCAGCCACCCCTTGTGACCTACGTCCAATCCTCAAGCGAACAACTCGAGATTTTCCACTAAACTTCAAGCTTGAACGGGTGCTTGAAAACCTTTAAGATTGGAGTACTCAACAACACCTTGGGATACCTCACCCTTGTGCTTTGAGCCTCAAAACAGGGATACCTAACCCTATATAACCTTTGAAGGATACCTCACCATCTTCACACCTTTGAAGGATACCTCATTTTTTTCTCAATAAGGGATACCTCACCCTTTTTCACTAGATGGATACCTCACCCTCTTTACACAATAAACAAAGTGTTTGAATGATAGAAACTCTCTCAAAGAGTAGATTAATACAAATTGAAGCTCTAGAATGCCCCTTTTGGATATCTCAAGTTTTCGTACAAAAATAGGGCAAAAACATTTTCAAGATTTGATTCTCGTATATGAGTATTAGATTAATGTTCTAAATTGAAGTTCAACCCTTAATGAAATCCCAAGGCAAGTATTTATAAGTTGTTGGAAGAAAGGAGTTGTTGGGTAGCATTTATGGCAACATTAAAAGTCAAGAAAATAGTTGTTGGCTGCTATCAGACTACTGGTAATCGATTACACAATCTCTGTAATCGATTACATGGCTGTTTGAACGTATTTTTGGCTTTCTGGGCACTTGGTAATCGATTACTAGCTTGGTGTAATCGATTACATGGCTTCTTGAATGTTTTCTTGCCTTTCTGGGCTCATTGTAATCAATTACCAGCTTAGTGTAATCGATTACAAGGCCTCTGACTTGCTTGTAATTGATTACAATACACATGTAATCAATTACAAGGCCTCTATTTGTTGTGTATTCGATTACAAATATCATGTAATTGATTACTTTGGCCTTTGAACATATTTTTCAAGTCTAATTGAGTATGTAAGCCATTTCTAACATGTAGATCATTGGATTAAACATAAATGCCTTCATGAATATTGAATCCAAGATTAAAAATAATATTTCTTGAAAAACATGTTTAACTTTGAATTTACAAGCTGATTTTGAAAACGATATTTGAAAAACCATTTGAGAATCATTGAGATACTTAAAGGGCATTTTACATTGATATTCTAAGACCTATATCTAATATACCTCTTTTGATCTTGGTCTTTTATCTTTTGATCTTGGTCTTCTCTTTTGATCTTAATCTTCATCTTTGGCTTTGTTATCATCAAAAACTCATTTGATATGCTTTAAGACATAAGCATTCACATTCTCTCCCTTTTTTATGATGACAAACTAAGCATTCAACAGAAGGAGAAATATTTGCATTTATTTGATTATCAGATATTTAAGCGCAACTCTCCCCCGTAATGTATGCATGAGATAGAATATGTGAAAGCGCAAAATTCTCCCGTACACATGTAATATATTTCATTATTCTCTCCCATGTTATCATTATCAAAAAGAAGACATAAGCATTCAGATTGAATATAATCATTTCAGCCCAGCAGGATCAATATCAGAGTATAAACCATTTAGCACAACAATATGTAATACTAATAGCAAATGCATATGAAGAAAGACTTAGATAGTATTTATCATTTATGTCAATAGAATTCAGAGTCATATACAAGAGCAATATGGGGTTAGATAAAGATTAAGCATGAGGAAAGCATCATGAAAGAGTAGAATATCAAGATTAAGCAAAATTAAAAAAAAAAAGGTTTTGTAATCGATTACACTTTTATTGTAATCGATTACACGCGTTCTGTTTTCCTTGTAATCGATTACAAAGTTTGCGTAATCGATTACATGCTTTCTGACTTGGCCTGGAATGCTTGAAAGAGCCTTTGTAATTGATTACAATGGCTCTGTAATCGATTACAAGCTTGCTAAAATCAGTTTTTGGCATTTCAAACAGTAATTGATCAAACTTAAATCATTCAAAATTGTTCCAAAACATTCCAAATCAATTTCAAACATCATTTAAGCATATAGTCCAATCAGATTATGATCCAAACCACATTATTGTGTAGCAAAACAACATATTATGCATCAAGATATCATATTATGCAGCAAAGCAATATATTATGCATCAAAATAGCATATTATGCAGCAAGTTAATGTATTTTATGACAGAATTAGATGCATAATTGATCCATTATGTTAAGTTCAAAGATATTGATATTATACATGTCATTTTACATAAAAAGCATATTCATTTAGTATATTCAAGATATATAGATATATTTTTCAATATATTAAACTAGTAAAGCATAGAGCAAGTCTCCACTTAACCAAAGGATGCAAGTTCAAGCTTCTTGGAGACAAGGAGGACAGCTTGAAGTATTTCTTGGTTTTGTGCTTAGAGCAACCACTTTTCAAGATTCCAAAGTCAGTTCTTGGCCTTCAAGCACACCTACAACACACATCAATTTTTGGCTTTTGGTATCTAAATTTTCTTAGGTCATTGTGTGTTAGTTTTTGGTAAAGTGCCCTTGGAAACCCAAACAATTTTAGTTCCTAACTTGTTATTGATATTCCTCTTTATATTGCAAGTTGATGCACTATGCCCTTTCTTACCACAATGAAAGTATTTAGTAAAGGGACTACTTGATGTACTTGATAAAACAAATAAATTCTTGAGAAAGTTTTGTTGGTTATTGGGATTATACCCCAAACTAGCCTTTTGAAAAGCACATCTTTGGTTTCCAAGTAATATGTTCAAATTATCTCTTCCAAAGGTAAATTTTGAAAGAGTATTTTTCAAATCCTCAATCTCAATTTCAAATGCTTTATATGATGAGCAAGATGAGGGTGTAGATACATTATCAAGTGATAAACATGTCATGCATGAAGAATTTGCATCAATCAACCCAAAAGTTTCATTTTCTAGTTTCAATTCCTCAATTTCTTTATTTAAAATAGAAATTTGATTTTCAAATGAGGAAATTGTTTTCTTAGATGATGAAACAAGTTTTGCAAGCCTTATAGATTCATTATGTAATTCTTCAAATGCATCTTGCAATTCATCATAGGAAGGTGAAGAGTTTGATTCAGAATTTGAGGATGTTACCTCTATGTCATCTTCATCTTCCTCTTCTTCTCTAGCCATGAAACATAGATTTGCTTTCTCATTGTCTGAGCTATCGGTTGAGTCCATGTCATTGTCATTCCAAGCTATGTAGGCTCTTCTTTCTTTCTTCTCCCTTGAGGATTTTTTGTGATATTTTTTCACTTTACTTTGATAGATTGGGCACTCCATCTTCATGTGACCCAATTCTCCACATTCATAGCATTTAGGAGTGGAGAGGTTCCTTCCCCTTTGTGATAGACATTCTTTTAGGGAAAGGGAGGTCTTCTTTGAGCTCCACTCTTCTTAAAGAATCTTTCAAATTTCTTTACTAGTAGAGCAAGATTCTCCTCATCTATTTCCAAGTCATCTCCATCATCTTCATCATCATTATTGTCATTAATCATGGAGAGAGTGACCTTAAGAGCTATCCCCTTCTTTTTCTTGTCAAGTTCCTCACTCTGGTTGAGTATATTCAGTTCTAATTCATGTTCTTGGAGCTTACCAAAAAGTGTGGCTAAGGTCATGTTGAGAGATTCCTTGATTCCGCAATAGCCGTCACTTTAGGTTGCCAATTCCTGGTCAAACATCTCAACACTTTATTAATAAGGCCTTCATTAGGAAAAGTTTTTCCCAATAAAGCAAGATGATTAATAATATGTGTAAACCGTTTTTACATTTTTTGAATACTTTCACCTTGGTTCATTCTAAAAAGCTCACACTCATGAGTGAAAGTATTGATCCTTGGCCTTTTCACTTCACTAGTACCTTCATGGGTTACTTGTAAGGTGTCCCACATTTCTTAGGCAGATTTACAATTTGACACCTTAAAGAATTCATCATACCCCAAGGATGTGGTAATGATATTTTTGGCACTCAAATTATATTGGACCTTTTTCTCATCATCATTGGTCTATTCACTTCTTGGTGTATCAACCTTTACACCATTAACAATTTTTGTGGGGATAAAAGGACCATTTTCAATAGCATCCCACACATCTAAGCCAATAGTTTCAATAAAAGTTTTCATTCTTTCTTTCCAATAAGCATACTCATCCTCGTTGAAAAAGGGAGGTCTATAGATAGATGAACTTTCTAAAAAATCATTTGAGGAGGCCATCACTTTCTCTTGAAGCTGCTAAGCCCTTTACACAAGAGCCTAACTCTGATACCACTTGTTACCAAGTGGCCTCAAACTCAAAGGGGGGTGAATTAATTTTATGAAATATTTTCACAAATCTTTCGTAAAACGTTTGTTTATTAATTTTCGTTAAAGCTGTTGGATAATTAAAGTGAATAGATAAATGAGATTGAATACTTCACTCACAAATTAAACAAACCAAGATGAATAACATTCAAGCAAGCATATAAAATAAATACACAAATGTAAAGAGATAGGGTTGAGAGAATCAAACACAATGATTTATCTTGGTTCAGCCACCCCTTGTGACCTATGTCTAGTCCTCAAGCGAACCACTCGAGATTTTCCACTAAACTTCAAGCTTGAACGGGTGCTTGAAAACCTTTACAGATTGGAGCACTCAACAACACCTTGGGATACCTCACCCTTGTGCTTTGAACCTTAAAATATGGATGCCTCACCTTATACAACCTTTGAGGGATACCACACCCTCTTCACACCTTTGAAAGATACCTCACATTCTTCTCAACAAGGGATACCTCACCCTTTTTCACTAGAGGGATACCTCACCCTCTTTACACAATAAACAAAGTGTTTGAATGATAGAAACTCTCTCAAAAAGTAAATTGATACAAATTGAAGCTCTAGAATGGTCCTTTTGGATATCTCAAGTTTTCTTACAAAAATAGGGCAAAAACATTTTTAGGATTTGATTCTCGTATATGAGTGTTAGATAATGTTCTAAATTGAAGTTCAACCCTTAATGAAACCTCAAGGAAAGTATTTATAAGTTGTTGGAAGAAATGATCCGTTGGGTAGCATTTATGGCAACATTAAAAGCCAAGAAAATAGTCATTGGCTACTGTCAGACCACTGGTAATCGATTACACAATCTCTGTAATCGATTATATGGCTGTTTGAACGTGTTTTTGGCTTTCTGGGTACTTGGTAATCGATTACCAGCTTGGTGTAATTGATTACAAGGTCTCTGACTTACTTTTAATCGATTACCATTTCTCTATAATCGATTACATGACTTCTTGAACGTGTTCTTGCCTTTCTAAGCTCATTGTAATCGATTACCAGCTTGGTGTAATCGATTACAAGGCCTCTGTTTGTTGTGTAATCGATTACAAATATCATGTAACCGATTACTTTAGCCTTTGAACACATTTTTCAAGTCCAATTGAGTATATAAGTCATTTCTAACACTTAGATCATTGGATTAAACATAAATGCCTTCATGAATATTGAATCCAAGATTAAAAACAACATTTCTTGAAAAACATGTTTAACTTTGAATTTACAAGCTGATTTTAGAAACGATATTTGGAAAACCATTTAAGAATCATTGAGATACTTAAAAGGCATTTTACATTGATATTCTAAGACCTATATCTAATATACCTCTTTTGATCTTGGTCTTTTATCTTTTGATCTTGGTCTTCTCTTTTGATCTTGATCTTCATCTTTGGCTTTGTTATCATCAAAAACTCATTTGATATGCTTCAAGATATAAGCATTCACACTAACCATTGATTTAATTTAAGGTAGATATCCTAAGCTTCCTTATCAAGTTTGCTCTCACACCATTGATTAGATCAATGGTGATGATCAAAGGCTTCTTCATCAACTTTTCCATCCAACGGTTTAAAACAAAGTCCATGCCACTAAGTTTGACCAATTTCTATTAGTTAGTCATAAAGCTACGTAATGATAGTTCATAATTACACTTAAGATATTTAACTTAGATATTTTTTGCTTAGATATTTTTACTTAGATATTTTATGTAGATATTTTACTGAGATATTTATAGAGATATTTTTCGTTAGATATTTTATTCTTAGATATTTATAGCTAGATATTTTACTAGGTGAGTCATCACAAGAAGTTTCTAGAACATGTGACTCACTGTGGTGAGTCACAGAGTGAGTCAGTGTTCTACTACCTTCTAGAATATGGCGAGTCATCGTTTCTACAAACTTCTAGAAAAAGAATGACAAGACAAGCTTAAAATATCTTGAAAGAGTAAGTAGCCAAATTGAATTTGTCTTCTAACTTGAGTAGTCAATTTGAATTTCTCCTCTTCAAGTTGAGTATCCAATTTGCCTTCTTCTTGCTTACCATTGGTTCATCGCTTTGACTCATTGCCATCAAGATATTTTCCAGTAGATATTACCCAATGGACAATAGTTACTGCTATTATTACTCAATGGATAATAGAAAACTTAGATAAAGAAAATCTCTGTCAACTGTTCCCGATTTCAGGTTTAGTAAGATCCTCCGATCCCGCCTTGACAGTCCGAAACTTTCTGGTTCAGGAAAAATTTTTATTTTTTCGAGCCCACCTTGGGTCCTCTTCGGGCCCACACATATCTTAAAATAATATTAAAATAATCACAAACTTAGAAAATTCTACAAAAATTCTCAAAAATTATAAAAATTATAAAACTCATATTTTTAGAAAAAATGAAATTCGGGCATACAGTTCAAAAATAATATTAAAATAATTAAAATAATATTAAAATAATCAAAATAATTAAAAATTCATAAAAATTCACAAATATTATAAAACGTATTTATATCAAGAAAAATGAAAAATTGGGGTGTTACATTGTGGGTTATGTGGTCTTTCTTTTAATTCCCTCGTTCTTGATAATGCCTTTCTATTTAGGGTTAGACTAATGGCTTAGTTAATTCCAAACAGTGTAAGAGGATTAATATACTAAGGGATTGAGTATTAATTAATTTTGAAAATTAATCATAAATCATTGAATTATAACATAGTTAAACCAATATTTGAATGTACATTTAAAGAGTTCAAGTGAAGTCTGAACCCTAATCTTTAACATCATTATTTTTCACCCTTTGATTTATTGTTTGCTTACTTATATTTCTTCTTTTTAATTGAATTTGTAACAACCCTCTTTTCAATAGCTTGAATAGTGTCGATTTGACAAACTTAGTAATTGATAACTTAATCCTCGTGGGAACGATATTTTACTCACTCGTTATTACTTTTATCGATTTAGTGCATTGCTAATATCCACAACAGGTATCAACGGGCGAAGCTTGATCATCAATTTGGAAGATTTTTGGAGGTACTTAAAAAGCTTTACATTAACGTTCCTTTTACGGAAGCTCTCTCCCAAATGCCCTCTTATGCTAAGTTCTTGAAAGAGATTCTCTCTAATAAAAGGAAGCTTAAGGACTATGAAATCGTTTCTTTGATGGGAGAATGTAGTGCAATCATTCAAAACAAGCTTTCACCTAAGCTTAAGGATCAGGGTAGCTTTTCAATTCCATGCTCAATTGGGGACATGAATATCAATAAGGCTTTGTGTGATCTTGGGACAAGTGTGAGTTTGATACCCCTTTCTATTTTTAAGAAACTTAATATTGGGGAGCTCAAACGAACCACCATCTCTCTTCAATTGGCGGATAGGTCAATCAACCATCCTATTGGCATACTGGAGAATGTTCCTTTGAAGGTAGGAAAATTTTATATACCAATTGATTTTGTTGTACTTAATATAGAAGTTGATGTTCAAACCCCCATCACCTTGGGCAGGCCATTCCTAGCCACTGCTAGAGCTGTGTTTGATGTGAAGTATAGGAAAATAACCCTCAAAGTAGGTAAAGAAGTTGATGTGTTCAATTTGTCTCAAGTTTCTAAGCAATCAGCCATTGTTGATTCTTGCTTGAAGGTTAATGTGGACGAAAGGCAAGCTAGAGAGGTGCACACTAAAAGTCATCCATAAGACCCCTTAGAGAAGTGTTTGGTGCACAATGGTAATTCAAACAATGAAGATGAGGAGGTGGTGACCTATGCTCAAATTTTGGACTCATGCCCAACTATTTACCCTTCTCAAAATGGTAAATTCAAGCAGCTCAAGGTCTTTTCAACTGAAGATTCCTCACTTAAAGAAAAGGAGGCTCCCAAGGACTCTGTAACTAATGATATGCTAGAGAAGACCTTGCCCAAGGCTATCCCCAACTTTGAGAATGCCAAGCTTTACAAGAAGGGACCAAAGAAACGGAATGACAAGTGTATCAAGCAATATGAGTTTAAGATTGAGGATAAAATTCTTGTTTGTGACTCACGTCTTCATTTTCTTTCTGATAAGTTTTGGTCAAAAGAGTGTGGACCATATGCGATTGTTCGCGTCTTGTCATATGATGTGCTTGAGGTGAAGAAAGAAGCCCATAAAACATTCTTGATAAATGGCCAGAGAGTGAAGTACTATAACGGAGTGGGGACTGAGCACCACTCCATTAACATCACCTAAGCATAGAACCGGCCCATAGTCAAGCTAATGACTATAACTTAGCGCTTCTTGGGAGGCAACCCAAATTTTCTTTCTTTTTCTTTACTTTCATATTTTTGATTTTGTTCTTATTTTGTTATTACTTATTTTATTATCATTTTTTATTTTCTATTTTTATTTTATAGTTAGCTAATGTTGAGTCACTTAGGTGCCTCCCGAGTTCGAGCCTTTGTAGGGAGATGTATATAATTATCGGCCGCCAAAAAGATTTTTCTTCTCTTTCCTTTAGTTCTTTATTTTCGTATTTATTTGTTCTTTTTGTTCCCTTGCTATTTTCTTTTTCTTTTTATCCTTTCTCATATTTCCTTTTTGATTTCTTTTGTACTTTTAGTTCTTACATTTTGTTTTTCAATTTTTGCTTTATTTTTCTTATGCGCTTTTAGACAACATGTCACCGCTCAGTTAAACTTAATGTTTGAGTTCATGGCTACACGCCTCCCTTTGGCTCACCTCTCCTACCCCTTCGTGATCTTACGTTTTTATTTTTCAGGCAAGTTTTGTTGTCTTTTGTTCTATTGTTTTTCTTGTTAAACATTGTGGACAATGTTTATCTTAAGTGTGGGGAGGTGTTCCTAACTTTTTGAATACTTAATTGTTAATTTGGCATAAATGACCACTTGAGTTTTGCATCAAATCAAGCAAGAATTGTGTGTTAATTTCTTGATTATTTATAAGCTGATTGAAATATGTTTGAGAGGGAATCCACTACTCATGAACTAATTTTGTGCAAGGAAATCTTTTTCAATTGAGTGTTGAAACATATAGTATCTTATTTGGAAATTAGTCATGTCCGCTTGCATGTGATTTCTTTATTAACATTAGCCAGAAAGTGAGTTTTGAGCTTTAATGATTGAATTTTTCATAAACAAAATCTTATTTTTCCTTTTGGAGTGAAATTTCTCTTGATTGATGTGCACTATAACTTGCTTTGATATCTTGTTGAGACTTTAGTGATTCACATGCATACTTGAACATGATTAAGGCAATTAGGCTTAACTCTTTCTTAACTTCTAGAGTTGCATTGTTAAATAATCCCTTAGTTACCCCATTTGAGCCTGAATTTGATTTCTTTGGATACCTTATTGAATGATCAGGTTGAATTCTTTAGAGCAATTGATGTGTTAATTGAGAAGTCATAAATAGTTGTTTTTTTCTTCAAGGGCTTTGAAAAAAATAAAAAATACAAAAAATATAGAAAAAGAAGAAGAAAGAAATAAAAGTTGATTGGTGAAGAATGATGAGATTATTGGGTTGAAAGTGAGAATTTGTTATACTCTTGAGCATGATGTTTTTATTATTCATCTTCTCAACTTGATTATATTGTGTATTGATTTATCTATGAACATTCTTTACCTTTATTTACCTTTTTCCTACCTTTTATTATTACCTTTAGTCTCATTACAACTAAAGAAAGTCCTTTTGATTTTTGTTATGTATATGAACTTGGAAGTGGAGATTAGATTGATAACCAAGCCTATGGTATTGCATTTTTCAAGAGAAATTTGAGTAATTTCTTTGTCCTTAAACACTTGAGCGATGGAAAGATGACTGATCTCAAATAGTTGGTAAAGAGAAAAAGTGCAAGCTAGACTCAAGCTTCTAATTGTGTAAATGCTAAATTATCTTGCTTAATTAGATTTGACTGTTGAGCTTAATTGATTAAACTTTTAAACTGTGGAATTTCTCTTGATTCATGTTTCTTAATGTTATGTTTAATCTTGTTTTTGATTCATATTCTTTGCTTGAGGACAAGCAAAGTTCAAGTGTGGGGGAATTTGCTCTGAGCATCCAATGATCTTGCAGTGATCTGATGCTTGCTTAGATTGTCACCAGCAATTATTGCTTTTTTTCCTTCAGCATATAACTTGAGTTTATGTCTTCATGGAGTGCTTTATATGTTAAAATGGGAAGAAGGGGGGATAATCCCCTATCGTGGGTTTCGGCCCATGACTTGCATTCTATAACTGAAGATCTTGTAGAAAGTCACATGGTTGTCATATGTGCTTTAAAGTTAAGCCTTGTCAGAACTTCTTGTTGGCAATATTAGTACTATCACTATGCAACTCTACATTAATATTATTGCTATGCACCATTACAATTCATACTTCAATATACAGGTGTCGACCATATCTATTGCTATGTTGACCTAGTGATAACTTCACTATTACCATTTAATTCCATGTTTGAAAACATTAGTACTGCCAAAATACTAAGATAACATTAATACTATCTTGAATCAGGTAGCTTCAGTACCACCAAGATTGTTTCTATAATAGATCTTTTCATGACTGCACTTAAGCAATTCTTTAATACCTAGGTAACATTAGTATTGTTGGTTTTTTATTCACTTAGCTCCTTCTAGCAAGCTCAATGTTGTCTCGTGTCATATGCTAACATGTGTAATTTATAGCCAATGTGTGTCTAACAAATAAATTTTTATTTAGTTTCTAATAGATGCCCCCTAAGTAAAGCTTTCAGTGGTTGGGCAAAATGGCCATACTTATGAACCTTTTTGAAAAATGTTGCGTCACCTTAATTGCTATTAAGTTCTAGGCACACATCCCCTAAATGCATTTACTTCAAATATCCATTTTTCAACCATATTTACGTTTCATACCCCTAAGTTTGTCCAATGGGCATTTTCCTTATACTCTTTATAAAGGATATCGAGAATGAAAATTCATCATTCTCATTCAGAATGGCAGTAGAAAGGAGTCATCTTCTTCCTCGAGTAATTATTCTTTTCTTCCTTAAAATTCCCTACACCTTCCTTCCAACAACAACCCCCTTATTGGAGAGATACTCTTTTGTCCATGCATATTAATCGGCTCAAGCCAATGAGTTCTCTGAAGGTTCTTTCCAAAAGGTCCTATCCAACCCATGATACTGATAACTTCATGAAATGTAGTTATTTATGATAACTCCATGAAATGTAGTTATTTATGCCCTATATTTGTGCTTCATGGCACGCTTAGTCCTTGTTCTTATGTATATTTAGAAGGTTTTATGGTTATATTTGTGGAATTCTATTTTGAGAACTTCTTATACGTTTTTAAGCAATTTGTGCATATTTGCTGATTGATTAAGTAGATTTACAAATATATTTAACTTGGTGCTTTCTCTAATGCAGGAATGGCTCTAAAGAGACAAATTGATGTAAGCCAAGGCCCAACATTAGAGGAAAGAAGCCAGGGATGCATTTTAGAGCTCCACGCCGCGGCGTGAACATGTGCACACCATGGCATTATTGTTTCAGCCAGCACAAGTCAGAGAAGAACACTGCCTACCACGTGTTCTCACACACGGCCTTCCACGCCGCGACGTGGGCATGTTTACGCCACGGCGCGCATCGGCGAGCTGAGTCTATTTATTTTGTTTTTTCATCCTTTCTCTCTCTCTCAGTTTTCTCTCTTAGGTTTTAGGTAGTTTAAGGTTAGAGGCTGCAGCTGGGTCCTCCATTGGAGGTCGAGATGGAGCTTGGGGAGCTAAGGATGGAAGCCCTCTTTCCATTGCAGGAGGATCTAAGTTTCAATGGTGAAATCTATAAACTTTCTCTTTATCCCTTTGCTTTCTTCTCTTCTTCATTCTTTGAGTATGTATTTTGATTTGTATTTTCGTGTTCAATGATGTAGCAGCTGTATTTAGGGATGATTTCAAATCCTTTTTATGAATATTAATGATTTGTTCTTCTCTGAGTTTATTTGGATCTTTGATTTTGTTCAATCATATTGTTCTTAATGCTCTTGAGTGTTTGGCTAACATTTAAGTTGATTTGATAAAGTCTAATGAACCTAGACATAAGGATTTGGGTTTGAGATCATATGTATGATTGATGCATGTTCGATTCTCTTCTAATGGCGGGATGAGTTGATTCGCTAATAGGATAGAAATATACCCCTTAGCCATGCATAGCACGTGTTTAAGAATAGACCTTAAAGAGCGAATTTTGGTGTTAGCTCTCAAGGACACTTAGTGAGTTAGGTAAATGAAACTATAGTTAAATGACCTTGACATAGGCGTTTAGCTAATGTAGATTCTCAAGCTAACCTAATTATTGCATTCATATTTATGAAGAGGATTACATGTTGTTGGTTGAAGTAAAGGGTGAAGAAGGATTTCCTTAATTTCTAACCATTATCTTTATCGCTTTTTAGTCTTTAGTTTAATTATTTTCCCCTATATTTATATTCTTGAATAGAATTAGGTAAGCTATCGGTTTATACTTAGCATTGAAAATAAACTTATCCTCGTGGGAACGATCTCTTACTCTGTATATGTATTACTTATGCGACCCATGCACTTACGGTTAGCAAATGGGCAAACACATTTGACCCTAACAGATACCCTTTTGTCCATGCATACATAGGTTTGGCCAGGCCTATGCTAATCTAGTAGCTTGCCAGCCTTCATTGGATGTTTAACTACATCTAACGAAGTTTGTGTGCATAGCTCTACCTCCTTAGTTGCTTGGGTTTCTAAATCACTTCAAATCATCTAGGGAGGTGGGAAGTGTTGGAGCCTTGGCAAAGAATCTCCTTGACCTTACTGGTTTCTTTGCTTTATTGGCTAAAGAAGTTCAGCAAGTGGTGGAGTTCATTACTTGCGGTCTTTGGAACTACTCTATTCAATATTGTCATAACTCAAATCATGGCCTAGAAATAAGGTTTTGGCTATTGTAATCTCATATATTTTTTTCTTTTGAAAGTTGTAATTTGTTGACATATCAATACAATTTCATTTCTTTTATATCTCAGTGTCGAACAAATCAAACCCTAATACTTTATTTTTCTTTGAGAAACTTAAGCCAATAACCTTGTAACTGGTCGACTACAAATATAACTTAGTCAATTTAAATAAACACTTGGCCATACTAATGATCATAAGTCAATTTAGCCCTTGGTGTAATGACTCTATACTAATAATCACCTTTGAGGTCTTGAATAATTTAACCAATCTGATAATTAAAATTGATTAGCCTGATTGACTCGACAACTTAAATAATTGTAATCTCAAATGATTCTAGTCATTAACTCTTTAATTAATAGCCCAACTTACTAGTCGACTCAATGTTGCAAATGAATTATTCGACAGGAATTTTGAGTCAAAAGACTTATTCATCAACTTCCTTGTCAACCTTGAAACCAGTTTCTTTGAATAGTCAATCTTGCTACTTAAGCCCACATATTAATTACATATAATTGTTTTGATATGTTTGTTTTAAAACTAAACAATCCTATTCAAATTGGCGCTTTTAAAAGGACAAGTGGCATTCTCTGATACGCCTTTTCAAACTAATACCGCTAATTCAAATTGTATGATAACGACATTATCTTCTCCAACTATCTAGAAACTTAAAAGTCAAATAAACTTCCTTACCTACAAAACGTACTTATAGCCACCACTTCACTTTCCCTTTTGTGTTTCCAGCAATTCCCCTCTCTCTCTTTGACTTTGTTTGTTTCTCTCTTGCCTCTTCTAAATCCCTAACTCATGTTCCATTCAGCCCCACTGGTGTGCGATTATAGGACCTCAAACCCTTCTAGGCCAATGACTTCTTCTTTTCCAACCTCACTAGAAAACATTAATTTAACTTCTAGCACTTCACCTCAAACTTTAGTGCAACTAGTAGCAGAAAGGGTATTAGTTCCTTTTGACCTTCTTTCTTCTTCTTATTTCTATGGGCACTCTAATTTAGTTGAAGATTATTCTCAAATTGAAACCTACCCTTTCAAATCCTAAGTTGATCCTTTATTCTTCAATCCCCAAATCCCTGTTTATCTTGAATGAAAAGGGTTTTTAGAACTTTCCAATAAGTATCTGAAGATTACATCAATTGGCTAGATAGAACCCAATCTGCAAAAGTAGGGGATTTGAGAATGTGATTACCATGCAACATTGATGATAAGTTTTGATGATAACAAATATGAAGATAATGAAGAGATCAAGTTCAAGTTCTTCAAGTTTAGCTTTAGGACTTAGGATCTCTCTTGTACAGAGCTCTCATAGGATATCTCAAGGTTTAAGTCAAAAGATCTAAAAACATGTTTTCTTATAAACTAAATTAAGGTTTTAATTTGATCAAAGAGTTTGTGAAAATCAGAAATCACCTAATCTATTTTCTAAAGGTGTTTATCATGTTTTCAAAAAGAGGCATTCGAATAACCTTAGAGGTATTCGAATACAATCTCTTAAAAGCCTTCAAAAAACGTGTTTTATTCAGAGGTATTCGAATATCTCATAATAGTATTCGAATAACCTGTCTCTAAAATGCCTTCTGAAATGTTTTTCAAGCAGTGGCATTCGAATACCTTGATATGGTATTCGAATAACGTGGGTCAGAATTGTTTTTTATATACTGATACAAGTGGTATTCGAATACCACAATAAGGTATTCGAATAACCTGAGCTTAAACTGTTTTTATATATTCTGATATCAGAGGCATTCGAATACCACAATAAGGTATTCGAATACCCACGAGTTTCTGGTTTTAAATTTTGAATTTGATACGCAAACGTACTTTGCATTTATTATGCATTCATTTCCTCAGCGTTTTTTTCTAATCAAAGGCTCTATAAATAGAGACCTTCTCTCACAGCTGAAACCACCAATCCTTGAATTTATTTTTTGGCTATGTTAAAATACTGCTTGCATAATTTCTCTTTTTTCTCTCTGTGCTCTTTTGATAAAATTCTGAGATATTGTTAGAGAGCTCTATAGTGCTTCAATTTGTATTACTTACTCTGAGTGAGAGTTTCTCTTCATCTATTTTCTAATATTTTGTATCGAGGGTGAGGTATCCCTCAAGGTTTGTGTAAGGGTGAGGTATCCCTGCAGACTGAGACTTTAGCACAAGGGTAGAGTGTCCCTGTGTGTGAAAAGTGCTCTATTTTGTAACGGTAGCAAGCACATATTGAAGCTTGTATACTTAGTGAAAAATCTCGGTTTTCGAGGACTGGACGTAGACCACAAGTGGGTTAGTGGTCGAACCAAGATAAATCACCGTGTCGCTTCTTTTTTCCTAATCTCTTTATTTTATGCAATTTATTTTACTTTAGCATTTACTTTTCACTGTTCTTTATTGTTTCTTTTCTTCTTCTCATTCCTTCTGTGCATTTATTTATTAAGTTTTTGATATTCGTTTTAATTAAAAGAGGTTTTGCAAAAAAGTTTTATACTCAATTCACCCCCCTTCTTGAGTACTGGAAGCCACTTGGTAACAAGTGGTATCAGAGTTAGACTCTTGTATAAAGAGCTTAGCAGCTTCAAGAGAACATGGCTTCCTCAAATGGTTTTTTGGAAGGATCTTCCATAAACCGACCACCCTTTTTCAATAGGGATGGTTATGCATATTGGAAGGAAAGAATGAAAATCTTCATCGAAGCTATTGATCTAGATGTATGGGATGCTGTCGAAAATGGTGCTTTTATACCCACACATGAGGTCGATGGTGTAAGGACCGAAACATCACGAAATAAATGGTCTGATGAAGACAAAAGAAAAGTTTAATTTAATTTAAAAGCCAAAAATATTATTACTACTGCTTTGGGATATGATGAGTTTTTTAGAATTTCAAATTGTAAAACTGCTAAAGAAATGTGAGATACTTTGCAAGTTACCCATGAGGGTACTAGTGAAGTTAAGAGGTCAAGAATAAATTCTCTAACTCATGAATATGAATTATTCAGAATGAACCAAGGAGAAAGCATTCAGGAAATGCAAAAGAGGTTCACCCACATAGTTAATCATCTTGCATCTTTAGGCAAAAGTTTTTCTAACGAAGATTTGATTAACAAAGTTTTGAGATGTCTTAGCAGGATTTGACAACCCAAAGTGGCAGCAATATCAGAATCAAGAGATTTGTCCACAATGACTTTAGCTACCCTCTTTGGAAAACTTCATGAGCACGAATTGGAACTAAGCAGACTAAGCCAAAGCGAAGAAAACGATAAAAAGAAAAAGGGAATAGCGCTCAAAGCCACTTCATCAATATTCGACAATGATGATGAAGAAAATGAAGAAAGTTCAGATAACATCGAGGTAAATGAAGAAAATCTAAGTTTACTAGTTAAAAAGTTTGGTAAATTTCTCAGGAAAAAGGGAACGCAAAGAAGACCTCCCTTCCCTCCTAAAAAGACACACTTCAAAGGCGAAGGAGCTTCATTGACTCCAACTTGCTATGAATGTGGCAAACCTGGTCACATGAAAATGGAGTGCCCAGTTTATCAAAAGAAGAAGGAGAAATTTGAAAAGAAGCCCTTCAAGGAAAGAAAAGGAAGAAAAGCCTACATAGCGTGGGATGAAAACGACATGGACTCAACTGACAGCTCAGATAGCGAAGAAGCTCAATTGTGTCTTATGGCAAAAGGAGATGAAGAAGAAAGCGAAAACGAGATAAGTTCTAATACTACTTTATTACCCTCTTGTGATGAGTTACAAGATGCTTTTGAGGAACTACATGAAGAATCTTTAAAACTCACAAAAATTATTTCTTCATCTAAGAAAACAATTTCTTCTTTAGAAAATCAAATTCATGTTTTAAACAAAGAAATAGAAGAATTGAAAATTAAAAACGAAACTTTAGGAATCATTGATGCATGCACAAATCATTCCTCACATGCGTCTACTTCTTCATCTTGTTCTTCATGTCATATACTTGAAAAAGAAAACGAAGACCTGAAGAACACTCTTTCTAAATTCACCTTTGGAAGGGATAACTTAAATATTTTATTAGGAAGACAAAGAGTGATTTTTCAAAAAGCCGGGATAGGTTATAACCCGAAAAATCAACAAAAACTCTATAAAAATTTCTTTGTGCATTCTAGTATTTCAAGTAGTCCTTTTATTAAATGCTTTTATTGTGGAAGAAAAGGACATAGTGCTTCAACATGTAATGCAAGAAAAAATATAAATACAAAAGTTGGAACAAAAATGGTTTGGGTTCCCAAGGGTACTATACCCAAAACTAACACACAAGGACCCAAGAAAGTTTGGGTACCAAAAGTTAAAAACTAAACTTGTGTTGTAGGTGTGCTTGAAAGCCAGGAGTTCAAATTGGTATCTTGATAGCGGTTGCTCCAAGCACATGACCGGGGATGACTCAAAATTCACCATGCTTATTCCCAAGAATCATGAACACGTCACTTATGGCGATAACAACAAGGGTAAAATTCTTAGAATCGGCAAAGTCGGTAAGAACCCTAACTCCTCTATTGAAAATGTGCTGCTTGTTGAGGGTTTGAAACATAACTTGCTTAGTATCAGCCAATTATGTGATAAAGGAAATAAAGTTATATTTGATTCAAATTGTTGCATAATTGAAGATAAAAATGACAAGCATGTTAAATTCATTGGTCATAGAGTAAACAATATCTATATGATTAGTCTTGATGATATATCTTCAAATTATGCGAAATGCCTTTTAAGTAAGAATGATGATTCATGGCTATGGCATAGGAGAATTGCACACATTCACATGGATCACTTAAAGAAGTTGGTCTCCAAAGAGCTAGTAATTGGATTACCCAAGCTTAATTTTATAAAAGATAAATTATGTGATGTATGTCAAAAGGTTAAACAAATAAAGGTCTCTTTTAAAGCAAAAAATATAGTTTCAACTTCTAGACCTTTACAACTTTTGCACATGGATCTGTTTGGACATTCTAAAACTATGAGCTTTGGTGGGAATTACTATGCTTTAGTGATTGTGGATGATTTTTCTAGGTTTACATGGACTTTATTTCTTTCAAATAAAAATGATACATTTCTAGCTTTTAAAAGACTTGCCAAAGTTATTCAAAATAAAAAAGGTTTTCAAATCTCTTCAATAAGAAGTGATCACGGTGGCGAATTTGAAAATAATGTTTTTGAAAATTACTATGATGAACATGGCATTAATCATAATTTCTCTGCCCCTAGAACTCCGCAACAAAACGGAGTTGTAGAAAGGAAAAATCGTTCTTTAGAAGAAATTGCGAGAACTATGCTTAATGAGGCTGCTCTTCCTAAATACTTTTGGACGGATGCTGTAAATATAGCTTGTTATGTAATGAATTGGGCCCTTATAAGGCCTATTTTAAAGAAAACCCCATATGAGTTGTATAAGGGAAGAAAGCCAAATGTCTCACACTTTCATGTTTTTGGTTGCAAATGTTTTGTTTTAAACAATGGAAAAGATAATTTAGGCAAGTTTGATGCTAAGTCTGATGAAGGTATATTTCTTGGCTATTCAAATCATAGTAAAGCTTTTCGCATATATAATAAAAGAACTATGACTATTGAAGAATCTATACATGTCGTATTTGATGAAACTGACCCAAATGGATCGAGAAAGGATCTTGTTGTTGATGATGCTGCAGAAGTTTTGGCAGAAACACATTTGGATAATAAAGAAAAAGAAATCAAGGAGCAAGAGGATAAACAAAGACAAGAAGATTCGCAAGCTTTGGAACTTCCTAAGGAATGGCGAACTTCAAAATATCATTCTCTTGATCAAATCATTGGTGATGTATCTAAAGGTGTAAGTACTCGTAACTCCCTTAGAAACACTTGTAATCACTTAGCTTTTGTTTCTCAAATTGAACCTAAGGATTTAATTGAAACTTTTGATGATGAACATTGGATTTTAGCTATGCATGAGGAATTAAATCAGTTTGAAAGGAATCAAGTTTGAGAATTAGTTGCTAGACCTAATAATCACCCCATAATTGGAACTAAATGGGTTTTTAGAAACAAACTTGATGAAAATGATTTAATAACTAGAAACAAAGCTAGATTAGTTGCTAAAGGGTATAATCAAGAAGAAGGAATAGATTATGAAGAAACCTATGCACTTGTAGCTAGATTAGAAGCTATTAGAATGTTACTTGCTTATGCTTGCATCATGAATTTCAAATTATATCAAATGGATGTCAAGAGTGCTTTTCTAAATGGTTTTATTCAAGAGGAGGTATACATTGAACAACCTCCGGGTTTTGAAAATCATGAACTACCCAACCATGTTTTTAAACTTAAAAAAGCTTTATATGGTTTAAAGCAAGCTCCTAGAGCTTCGTATGAAAGGTTGAGTAAGTTCCTTTTAGAAAATGGTTTTTCAAGAGAAAAAGTCGACACTACCCTTTTTATTAAAAATAAAAAGCATGACATTCTTCTTGTGCAAGTATATGTGGATGATATTATCTTCGGTGCTACTAATGAATCCCTTTGCAAAGAATTTACTAAGTCAATGCAGAATGAATTTGAAATATCAATGATGGGAGAATTGAATTTCTTCCTCAGACTTCAAATCAAACAAACGAACGAATGGACTTTTATAAGCCAAACAAAATACTGCAAGGAATTGCTCAAGAGATTTGAAATGGAAAATGCTAAACACATGGCCACTCCGATGGGCACGTCTTGCTACTTGGACAAAGATGAAGGAGGTAAATCAGTAGAAATAACGAAATATAGAGGTATGATTGGATCTCTCCTTTATCTTACTGCTAGTAGGCCAGATATTATGTTTAGTGTATGCATGTGTGCTAGATATCAGGCAAACCCTAAGGAATCTCATTTAAGTGCTGTTAAACGAATAATGAAATATCTAGTAGGCACTTCACAAATGGGCTTGTGGTACCCTAAAGGTGCCTCTTGTAGCCTAATAGGCTATTCTGACTCTGATTTTGCTGGGTGCAAATTGGACAGAAAAAGTACTAGTGGGACATGCCACTTGCTTAGTAGTTTTTTGGTTTCTTGGCATAGTAAGAAACAAAATAGTGTGGCTTTGTCTACTGCTGAGGCTGAATATGTTGCAGCCGAGAGTTGATACGCTCAGATCCTTTGGATGAAGCAACAACTCTTAGACTACGATTTTCAGCTTGATCACATCCCAATAAGATGTGATAACACTAGTGCAATAAATATCTCTAAGAATCTCATACTGCATTCTAGAACAAAGCATATAGAGATAAGACATCACTTTATCAGAGATCATGTACAAAAAGGGGATTGCGTTCTTGAATTTGTTGAAACATCTAAGCAACTTGCAGATATTTTCACTAAACCCCTAGCAAAAGAAGCATTCTTTTATATAAAAAGAGAATTAGGCATAATTGATCAATCCAACATATAAATGCTTATTATTTATTTATTTATTTACTTATTTATTCATTTATTTTTTTTAAATCCCTCTTGAATTATCACTGACTTGAGCGTCAGAGTTATCACCAAGGCGTACTTCGCTTTTGCTCTTTCTCTGCTGCTTTGTATCCCGACCTTATCAAAATGTTCTATTGCAATCTGAAGATTGAAGGTCAGGAGCTACACTCTAGTGTCTGCGATCAAAACATCGTGATCACACCCGGCGATTGGGTTCAGATGTTTGGCTTGCAGTCCACTGGCCACTTTGCTGAAGAAGATTCACTCCTCCAGCTCTTCGACAAGAATAGAGCAATTGAAGATGTTCTTCACCCTGGGTTAGCTTTACCTTTGACTCAAAAGGGAGTCAAAGGGGGCATGATGAAAAGCCAGGACAGGCTCCTCCACTATGCTTTTGCCCACATCCTCGCTCCTAGAGGTGGGAACTATGCCTACATGAGTGAAGATGACGTGTTCATGCTATGGATTCTAAAGCAAGGTCATCAGATCAACTGGCCCGTCTTCATTATGAAGCACATGATGAGGGCAAGAGGTAAAGAGCAGTGTGAACTTCCCTACGGTGTAATCATCACTGCCTTCTTAGGCAAGTATCCACACATTTTGGAAACCAAGCGAGCGACCCCGCTAACCTATCATCACGTTTTTGGGTCCTTTACCCTTAACAAAATGAAAATGATCAGGACCGATAAAAGCTGGGTGTTCCCAGAGGAAGTTGATGATGAAGACAATGACCCTGCTGCTCCTGCTGCTGCTGCTAATATTCCTGCTCCTGTCACGAATGAGCAAATCCTGGCTACCCTGTTGGATAACAGAACCTATATGGAGAACACCTTCACTATTCTGTTTGACAGAATCGCTGGTGTTGAGCGTGAACAGACTGCCCTTCGAGCTCTCTTATCTGGCAACGACCCTGCCTCTCCTCCTCCACCACCTGATGCCTATTTCTAGGGCTTGCTTAGTAGTAGGATCTGTTGCTTGTGTTTTGCTCTTGGTACATTTATTGTATTGATTGCCTTTTAATTACTTTTGTACATGCCATTGGCCACTTATATTTAATAGAATGAGTATTTTTACTTTCATCTGCTGTCAAATGCAAACTGTTTATTGTTTATCTCATACATATCAATATGCTTTATTGAATGACTACCTCCTTTTTGATCATGTCAAAAGGGGGAGAAAAATAATCAATCTTATTTGAGAAAAGACAGATTTAATACTGGCTCTTGGATTCCAAAAGAAAGGGGGAGAATATGCTTGTTTTGTTACCTCTGAGAGTAAGTCTCTATCTTTTTGAATTTCAATTTATATGAACTAATGCTTTTCTCAATGATAGTTTGTCATCATCAAAAAGGGGGGAGAATGTGATTACCATGCAACATTGATGATAAGTTTTGATGATAACAAATATGAAGATAATGAAGAGATCAAGTTCAAGTTCTTCAAGTTTAGCTTTAGGACTTAGGATCTCTCTTGTACAGAGCTCTCATAGGATATCTCAGGGTTTAAGTCAAAAGATCTAAAAACATGTTTTCTTATAAACTAAATTAAGGTTTTAATTTGATCAAAGAGTTTGTGAAAATCGAAATCACCTAATCTGTTTTCTAAAGGTGTTTATCATGTTTTCAAATAGAGGCATTCGAATAACCTTAGAGGTATTCGAATACAATCTCTTAAAAGCCTTTAAAAAACATGTTTTATTCAGAGGTATTCGAATACCTCATAATAGTATTCGAATAACCTATCTCTAAAATGCCTTCTGAAATGTTTTTCAAGCAGTGGCGTTCGAATACCTTGATATGGTATTCGAATAACGTGGGTCAGAACTATTTTTTATATACTGATATAAGTGGTATTCGAATACCACAATAAGGTATTCGAATAACTTAAGCTTAAAGTGTTTTTATATATTCTGATATCAGAGGCATTCGAATACCATAATAAGGTATTCGAATACCCACGAGTTTCTGGTTTTAAATTTTGAATTTGATACGCAAACGTACTTTGCATTTATTATGCATTCATTTCCTCAGTGTTTTTTTTCTGATCAAAGGCTCTATAAATAGAGACCTTCTCTCATGGCTGAAACCACTAATCCTTGAATTTATTTTCTGGCTGTGCTAAAATACTGCTTGCATAATTTCTCTTTTTTCTCTCTGTGCTCTTTTGATAAAATTCTGAGATATTGTTAGAGAGCTCTATAATGTTTCAATTTGTATTACTTACTCTGAGTGAGAGTTTTTCTTCATCTATTTTCTGATATTTTATATCGAGGGTGAGGTATCCCTGCAGGCTGAGACTTTAGCATAAGGGTAGAGTGTCCCTGTGTGTGAAAAGTGCTCTATTTTGTAACGGTAGCAAGCACCTATTGAAGCTTGTATACTTAGTGAAAAATCTCGGCTTTCGAGGACTGGACGTAGACCACAAGTGGGTTAGTGGTCGAACCAGGATAAATACTGTGCCTGCTTCTCTTTTCCCTAATCTCTTTATTTTATGCAATTTATTTTACTGCGCATTTACTTTTCGCTGTTCTTTATTGTTTCTTTTCTTCTTCTCATTCCTTCTGTGCATTTATTTATTAAGCTTTTGATATTCGTTTTAATTAAAAGAGGTTTTGTGAAAAAGTTTTATACTCAATTCACCCCCCCCTCTTGAGTACTGGAAGCCACTTGGTAACAGAGAAGAAAATGTATTTATGGCATTATTCAATTTTCTAGATACAAAATCAAACCTATTCCAATGATGATTGGTGTAGCAACGTCATTTTAGAATCTAGTTTCTAATGGCTTCATGTTTCTACATGGGTTTATAAGTACTACCTTCTTTGACGTAGCTGCTATCATAGGATTACACCCTGATGCCACTGTACTTTTTCTTTCATTGACAGTGCTAGCTTGTTTAAATTCTATATAAGAATAAATGAGGGCTGCAAAAGGGCACTATAGCTACTCTAGCTAGATTTCCCACTTTAGGGGTAATGGGACAAAACTAGTAACTAATTGGGAATACATAGCATCCTATACGTTATGGCTATGTAAAAGCATGGCCTATTCTTCTAGAATCAAGATTGCTCCTACTATGGTTCTAGTGGTTGTTATGTTGATCGATTTTGTGGAGTATGGTCTTGCTCCATTGCTACTAGCCTATCTTTATTCTTCTCTTAATGAAATTTACCCATCTCTGTCGAGTAGAGAAGCAGTTAACAATCCTAGAGGGCCTATTTGGTTGATCCAGTTATGGCTAAATGCCCTGGTTGCTGACCATCTTCACTCTACTTTGGTTGCTGATGCTAAAAAATATTGTTCTGGGGTAAAGTTGACCCACTTGAATGCCAATAGGGAAGTAAAAGAAGATCAACTTCAGAAGCATTTCAGATTCCTATACTGTCTAGATGAGTCTCAAAACCCGAGGCCTCTTTATCCTTTACCAAGAGAGTGTGGGAGTAAATGGCTTCTAGGATCCCTTCAATTTCCTAGGGCAGATATGAATATTCGATTGCGTATAGTCTAGGCCAGCTTTCTTTGTCCTCAGCATTTGTTTACTGATTTCCCTGGCTAAGCAGAATTTGGAGTGCAAGTGCATAATCCGTATTTCATGTCTAGGCAATTTAGTTTAATTCAAAATTTTCCAAACAAGTACAAGGGTGGTTTACCTTGGCGTAAACCCTGAGACTATCTTAAAAGACTTGAATTATCTCCCAGCCATTCTTGCAGATGAAAGCTCCTTTAGGTAGAATTTTGAGTTAGTCGAGTTTGAACCTTCCTATTCAGCTACCCTTGAGTTTAAAGCTTAGTGGTCTTCTTTTGCTACATGAAGATTCAATTGTTCTTGTGAAGAACTGATCAATTCTCTTGTTTTTATGCAGACGAGTAACCCTTTACTCAAGGCTAAAGCTATTCATTGCTAGGAAATTTTGATTTTTAAGCCTATTATATGGTTCGATCGGATTATACTGACATAGAACTATTAAACGAGCTTGACCCATGTTTTTTGAACATAGGAGAAAGCATTTTGAAGCTTGTATTAGGAGATGGCAAAGAGCCAAGTGACTCGATATGCCTCACTTAGTCTTTCAACTTTCTTAAGGCCTTTCAAGCCAAAGCCTTTTTCAAATGCTTCTTTCTCGTTCACCCTCTGTGTCGATGACTCAGTTTTTCCAAATAATGGTCACTTTCTTTTATCTTAAGCTTTTGGTACCTTATTTTGTTTTTACCTTTGTTTTCTTTCCTAAATAGAAAATGTAACATCCTAATATTTGTTATCCTGATATATAGTCATATAAAAGAATAACACAACATTGGCCAAACGACTTCCAAAACTATGCAATTTCCAATATAACAAAGTCATGTATATATAGAAAATATGAGCCTCGAATGTGTAAATAATACACAACAATTGTATCTATCACAAATACAATACGTACATCATATCAAAAGAAACTACTCAGCTACACTAAGCCAAGCATTCCAAGCTCCCGTTGGTCTTCAGTTTCCATTAGACTTTCTTCCTGGAATCATTATGGAAACTCACATAAAGGGGTGAGAATCACACATTCTCAGTAGATAAAATCGACAAATCATGTCATCATAATCATTCCAGCTATTTTGGGGGAAAACACGATAGTAAACTCAAATATCATATATAGCAAGTTAGAAAGGTGACAAAAGTCAAAACTAACTCCTTTCTCTTCCCAAAATAGAATCTCATTTTATAAGTTTGTATAAAAACTCATTTATTACAAATAATCTTCTAGAAATTACCATGCTCACAAAACATTGTCTCTTTCTCAGAGACACCAAAGCATCATTTCCATTGCAAAGACACAACAACAAAATCTCCATCTCAGAAATGTGTACCAGATAATATACTCAATTATCATATAAACACTTCAGTCACAGAAGTAAACAGCATCTCCATCTCAGAGATACATAACTACCCATACAATTGTAATGTCATGGTTATGTCATGATAGCAACCGCCCATACAATTGCCATACTATGTCAAGTTATGTCTAATGTTCATGCCTATGCAATAACCTAAAATGAATGTGGATAATGTCATGATTCCTTAGACTTAGCGAAGAAACTCATCTTCATTCACTCAGGAAATGTATGGTATGCATGCGCCTTGAACAAAACAAAAGAACCCAGTTCCATAAGCTCTGAACAAGCACTGGAAACCTAGCTCCAGCTATTCCACGGGGTGTGAGGGAAAGACCATCCTCAACTCATTACTATGATCGAGAAGGTATGTTACCTCTTCACTTACATATATGTATGATCACCCTCTCCTGGTAGTAAAGTCTCATCAACTACACGGTCTTCAGCAATAATTATATTTGATTAGAACAATGATCTTTGTGATGGGAAGGATTGGTTACCTACTTGTTCAAAATCACATTAGACCATCTATAATGAGGACTCACCCTCATCAACATAGATAGGGAACAACAATAATGCCAATTACTATAATAACTAGCATGTCAATTGATTTACATTCCTAACTACCAACATGAAACACAATGATGTTAAATACTATACAACCACTTCATTAAATACTCCTATTAGAGTCTCCATACTCAAAAAGAAGTATAAATGAAGAAACTACACCATTAGAAGACTTCAAGGCAACCTAACACAACATATAGTTATTTTTTGGCCCACGTTGTGGTGTTTCCTTGTGCCATGTTGCAGTGCCCAAGCCTCGAGTTCAAGTATTGGCAGGAAAAACTGCCAACGTTGTGGCGTAAAAATTCAACGTTGTGGTGTGCGTCCCCTTTTCTTCCCAACGTTGTAGCATTCAAAATCCAACGTTGCAGCGTCAACAGCAAAACTCAAAATCTGCATAATTCTATAGATACGGGTACTGTTCCATTGGAACTAAACCCTCTTCCAATCACTCAAAATCTATTTTCAAGTGATTTCTAACCTCTAACAAGATCCAACTACACATAACAACACTCAAACAACTTCGATTTCAATTAATTCAACACTCATGAATCAAAATCTCAAACTTGACCTAAACCCCCAATAAAGACCTAAAGTGGGAATTAAGGCTCCAAATGATGAAAACTTCATCCTAACACATCAACAATTCAGTTTCTAACTCGACCATACTAACCACATCAAGATTCAACTTATAAATCATCATATCACCTCTCAAACCATCATTTCCTCTTCAAACTTCTCTTAAAACAAAAGAAAAGAATGAAACAAGAAAGCAAATAGATTTCTCCTACCTCAAGTCTTGAAGATGAAGATCAAGGAAGACCTTCACTTGGATCCTCCTCTTCCTTCTTCTCCCTTGGTTTCTCTCTCTCTTTTTCTTTTCTTTCTTTGCTCTTCTCTTCTTTCTCTCATGTTTTGCTCTTCTGTTTCTGCCCCTAAATTATCCCCACCGTGGGATATTTTCACAAGAGAAGTTCATTTTGGCTTCTCTTAGTTGGGTACTAAAACTTCGATCTACTAAGAACACTCAGATTCAACATAATCCAGTTTCGTAACTACCAACAGATTCAAAATAAATTCTGAGATTCATTAAAAATTCTGTTTCACCAAAAATTAATATTTCCATACCAGCTGTGGGTCAATCCAGCACTAAAACACACAACCAATATACTTAAAAATGTCAAACTAACTCCAAAAATTCCCAACCCTTAACTGTAGCACAGTTCCCCCATTTATGACTTGAAAACAAACTCTTCACATTTATTTCCACTAACTAAGCAGTTTAAGCCACTTCCAGAGTAAATAACAGCTATAATTCTCACATAGTATTACAACAGTGTGCCTAAACGTGCTCAGAAAGTCACAAAACTACACAACCATGTTAAGTAAGTATTGGACTACCTTTGCAATCATATACAAGCCTAACATGATTTTCTATGGTATTACAGAAAACATTATAGAGGACATCCCTATCCCTTCAGAAGGAGAAGAATCATCTCATAAAGTGTAAGCTCCAAAGCCCTTTTGTACTTTAGATTGCATATTATGTTTTGACGATAACACTTATATTGAAAATCATGTTTAAATGCCCTTAATGCTTTGATTGGTTTAACATGATCTTTGTGAAGCTTTCTTGGTATTATTAACCCTTACAGGACTAAACAAGTGTTAAGGAAGCATTCTGGGTAATTAGGAAAGACTAAGAAGACCAAATTCTGACTTGAGAAGGTTCAAGTGCAATCTGAGAAATTTCCTAAAGAACATGAGAAAGTTCAGTATGAGATGGTCCTGAGAAGGTTTTGAGAAAGTTAAGATTGAAGAACTTCCACAAAAGATGAACTTAAGAGAGGATCAAGCATTTAAGTGAAGTATTTACCATCTAAATCAACACAAAGATTCAACATTCTGATGGTGGAAATTAAAAAAGAGAAGATTGAAGGTTTTCAAGATGAGAAGGTTGGGTGAAAGAGTTAGCTGAGAACGTTTATGAGAAATTTCTTGTGAGAACATTCTCACATAGAAGAATGCTAAGTCACATGTGTTGACTCATCAGAAAAGACAAGAAAGTGGCTAATTGACACAAGGAAGGACAATTATCATTGGAGGCACCTAACAACAATATTTTTTAAGCCTATATAAGTGCCAAGCTTGAAGATCATACGGTTATGAACTTTGAAGCTAATTTATTATTGAACACAAAGAACGCAACCTTCTCATCTCTACCTACTTGTTCTGAAATTTGCTAAATTATTTGTATGTGTCTTGTAACCTCAGTATAAGTGTGTTAATCCACTTATTGAGTGTTTTCAAGAGCTACCCAACTGTAACAAACACCTTATTTATTCTACTAATTCTTGAGTTGAGTAAATGAGCTTGAGGGTTGTACAAGTGATAGAGAATTTTCATGCAATAAAATTATCCTTTACTTGCAAGTGCACATGATCTATGTAATATCTGGCAAATATGAAGGTGTCATACTCACAGGGAGTGATATGATTAACTAAAATCTAATATCTACCTAAATTAATTTAAAGAAAAAAAGAAAAGAGATTTTGATTTTGATTTAATTATTCTAAGAGTTTAAATTATGTGCTAAACTAAAATTAAAATTAAATAATAAATATAAATGAAATAATTTAAATTAAAATGCAAGTTCAATCAAAGAACAATTCTTAGACCTTGAATCTACTACTAACTATGCAAAGATAAATTTAACTTGAATGAGAAATAATCTTGTTCTATGGAGTGTCTATGGCTACAATCTTTGATCACTACTAAAGATTATTAGTTAATGACATAATTCATCCAAAATAACATGACCTATTCAAATTATGACATAAACCATTTAATATAGCATAAACTATTCAATTCTTAGATCACAAAAGCAATGAATACTATTGCACAACTCATACCTAGAACTACAAGAGTTAGGCATGTGATTAAAATATATCAATTTAAATTTACTAATTAACTACAAGACAATCAATAAAAATTAAATTGAATAACAATTAAAGATCAATAATCATCATCATTGTGCAATTATTGAACAAAAAAAAATCCCAAACAAAGTTAAACCATCTAAAACGATTTCATCTTAATCCTAGAAAATAAAATTAGCAACTCATGACAAAAGTATCAAATACAAAGAGAGAAAAAAAATTCATAAAAGATTAAACAATTACTACACATCGTTCTCCTTCTTCCTCTGATTCGTATGGCACTACGCGCCTCTCTTTACAGTCTTCAACCCACTCTTCTCATTGTCTATTAAAAAGAGATTTTACCTAATAGAAGTGTATCTTGCACAAAATCTCCTTAATTAGTTCCCAAATAATAAAAAGATAATGATTGGATTTAGAAAACTAAATTTATAAAACTCAATCTCCTTAATTGGTCCCCGATTAATGAAAATATCTAGATTGAATTCAGGAAACCAAATTTAAGAAACCTAATATCCTTTTATTAAAGGCTTCCAGATGTTCGTCATTTTGTCTCTATATTTTTCTCATCCTTCAAATGACAAAATTAGCCTTCAAGGTCAATAGAAGAGTTATTACATTTTCTGTTAGCTTTCCAACACCGCAAGAATTGCATCGATATGATATTTGTAGCTCAAGATATAGTCTAAATACAGTAACAAGGTTAGAAAATACAAGTTGAATATGAATTTGTAACAAGTTCCCTTCTCTTTAAGGATCCTTATCCAATCTTCAATTATCCTTATCTTTAAGTTTTCACACCTAATTAGGACTTTAGATGAAACATAAGATTTGTATAAGATCTCTTCAAAACTCTATCTTTATAGCATGTCCCAGCATCTTGCTGATTGCACCAATTTTACCTTTAAATATCTACAATTAACACATAATTTGGTAATTAATTGATCTCAAAGAAACAAATGACCATGCTACAAAATCAATAAAATTAAATACATTGAGATATAATAATGCCTATTTTTATTAGAAAAATATATAAAAATTTAAGCTATTATCACAACCCCCAATCAGTTTATTGCTAGTCCCTAACAACGAAAGCGATTTAAAAACAAAGCACAAAGTAAATCATATCTCCAATCAAAATACCACAATTGTCACAAAAATTCTACCATCATTAAACTCAAAGTGTATGAATAATATAACTACGACGACATATACACAATGTCTCCAAATATCATAATTAGAATCCTATCATAAAACATATTTCAACCACTTGCAATTCTCACAAGAGTTACCCTCAACAAAAAATATCATTCATAACTAGGGTGTCACTTATAACAAGTATATGTGAGAAAAGTAGTTGGCACAAATCAAAACAAATATCTCACAATTAAAATAAATGAAAGAACACTGAGGAAACAAAACAAATATTGTTTCATGGAAGGATGCCAAGAAAAAATTTTACATCACACCTTTAGATTAGCTATATACATTGAAAGAACCATGCAATCCCTTAAGATCAAATAGGACTTTATTAAGCTTGTAATGCGAGTAAAGGAAAAATATGAAGGTTATTATTAAGCTTGTAATGCGAGTAAAGGGAAAATATGAAGGTTAAAGGGTAACAATGAAAATTAAAAGTGTTCCAAGAATATTTTGAAGCTTACATCACACTTTTAATATCATTTTTTCTTTTCTTTAAATCACTTTATTCTGCTACTCCAAATACCAATATTTTTTCTTCACACTTTTTCTCAAGTTTTTCAAACTTCATGTTTATCTATTTTTTTCTTTTATGACTTTTCTAGTTTTTTTTCATTTTCACTTCCTTTTTTTAAATTAATTCTTCATATCACCTCATATTACAGTCACAATGCTTCTTTCCTAAAACACTTTGGAAAAAGATTAAGAAAAAGAGGCTTAATAAACTGACCCAAAGGAGTACCTAGCGGTAAAATATGAAAGAACAAAAGATATTATTTCAAGGCTCAAAATAAGAAACATGACCTAATATCATCTCTTAAGAAAATACATAACTCAATCAATTTCCATGACATCAAATTAAATGCAAGTGTAACATAAAACTTCTCTTTAGCAAAAAATAATATAATGAAATGATTCAGTGAGAAAATAAAAAAAATTGTGAGCACTAACAATAAATATTAGAAGGTTAAGAAAATACTCTCACAATAAAAATGAATGACTCAAAACTCAATAGGTAAAAATTAAAATCTTCAAGTTCTCTAATCATTTCAATTTTTTAACAATAAGATATACATAAGTAACTATGTGAATATTTGAAACAATTTGAGTAAGATGATAGGAAAACAATGTGATTAAAATATAATAATTTAGATTTACTAATTGACTACATGACAATCAATAAAAAATAAATTGAATAACAATTAAAGAATAATAATCATCAATATTGTGCAATTATAGAACAAAGAAAAATATATCAAACAAAATTAAACCATCTAAAACAAAGATTAGGGTTTCATCTTAATCCTAGAAAATAAAATTAGTTGCTTATGGCAAGAGTATCAAATACAAAGAGAGAAGAAAAATCCATAAAAGATTAAACAATTGCTACACGTTGTTCTTGTTCCTCTGCATTGTGCGGTGCTATGCACATCTTTCTCCGATCTCCAGCCCCCTCTTCTCCTTGTCTATTAATAAGATATTTTACCTTATAGAAGTGTATCTTACACAAAATCTCCTTAATTAGTTTCTAAATAATAAAAGGATATTAATTGAATTTAGGAAACTAAATTTAGGAAACTCAATCTCCTTAATTGGTCCCCAATTAATGAAAAAATCTAGATTGGGTTTAGGAAACCAATTTTAAGAAACTTAATCTCCTTTTATTGAAGACTATCATATTTTCGTCTTTTTCTCTCTTTATTTGTCTCGTCCTTCAAATGAAAAAATTAGCCTTCAAGGTCTAAAGAAGAGTTATTGCATTTTCCATTAGCTTTCCAACATCACAAGAATCACGTCGATATGATATTTGTAGCCCAAGATATGGTCTAAATACAATAGCAAGGTTAGAAAATACAACTTGAATCCAAATTTACAACAAACTCCTTTCTCTTTAAGAATCTTTATCCAATCTTCAATTATCATTATCTTCAAGTTTTCACACCTAATTGGGACTTTGGAGGAGACATAAGATTTGGATAAGATCTCTTCAAAACTCTATTTTTATGGCATGTATCAACATCTTACTGATTACACCACTTTTATTTTTAAATATCTACAATTAACACATAATTTAGTAATTAATTGATCTCAAAGAAACAATTGACAATGCCACAAAATTAAATATATTGAGATATAATAATGCCTATTTTTATAAGATAAATATATAAAAATTTAAGCTATTATCACGACCCCCCAATCAGCTTATTCCTAGCCCTTAGCAATGAAATGAACTTAAAATAGAGCTCAAAGTAAATCATATCTTCAATCAATTCAATAAAATCTAATTTATCTCAACCCAAGAATGTTAGTCATGCATCAAAATACCATAATTGTCACAAAAATTCTACCATTATCAGACCCAAAGTGTATGAATAATATAGCTACTACGATATATACCTAATGTCTCCAAATATCATAACTAGAATCCCTATCATAGAACATATTTCAATCACTTGCTATCCTCACAAGAGTTACCCTCCACAAAAAATATCACTCAGACCTAGGGTGTCACTCATAACAAGTATATGTGAAAAAAGTAGTTGACACAAATAAAAACAAATATCTCACAAATAAATTAAATGAATGAACACCAAGGAAACAAAATAAATATCGTTTCATGGAAGGATGACCAGAAAAGATTTTAAATCACACCTTTAGATTACCATGTACATTGAACCATGCAATCCCTTAAGATCAAATGACTTTTTTAAGCTTGTATTGCTGGCAAAGGGAAAATATGAAGGTTAAAGGGTAACAATGAAAATCAAAAGTATTCTAAGAATATTTTAAAGCTCACATTTACACTTTCAAAATCATTTTTTTCCTTTCTTTAAATCACTTTATTCTCCTACTCCCAATACCAACATTTTTTCTTCACACTTTTTCTCAAGTTTTTCAAACTTCACATTTTTCAATCTTTTTTTTTTTTTTCTAACTTTTCTATTTTTTTTTCATTTTCACTTTGTTTTTTTAATTAATTCCTCATATTACCCTATATTGCAATCACAATGTTTCTTTCCTGGAACACTCTAGAAAAAAAATTAAGAAAGAAAAGCTTAATAAATATGCTCAAAGGGATAACTAGGGGTAAAATGTGAAAGAATAAAAAATATTATTTCAAGGCTCAAAATAAGAATCATGACCTAATATCATCTCTTAAGAAAATACATAACTCAATCACTTTCCATGGTATCAAATTAAATGCAAGTGTAACATAAAACTTCTCTTTAGTAAAAAATAATAATAATGAAACGATTATGTGAGAAAATAAATAAATAAAATTGTGAGCACTAACAATAAATATTAGAAGGTCAAAAAAATATTTTCACAATAAAAATGAATAGCTCAAAACTCACTAGGTAAAAATAGTATCCACATGTTCATCTTCAAGTTCTCTAATAATTTTAATTTTTTAATAATGAGATATGCATAAGTAACTATGTGAATATTTGAAACAATTTAAGTAAGATGATAGGAAAACAAAATTCACACAAAAGTCACAAATGATAACATGACTAAATACTCAAGTAATGCCTACCCTTAATCAAAACCAAACATTATCCTCAATGTTTCAAATTAAATTTAGACTTAAGAAATAATCGCCAATGTATATCAAAATAATTATTGGGACAAAAAAAAGAAAAAATAATGGGGAAGAGTCACATACTTGAAATACTTAGCAATTACAAGGGAAGAAGAAAAGATGATAACTACACCCTGACAATTGTTAGCACCACTAACTATGCAAGGATGAATTTAACTTGAATATGAATTAATCTTGTTCTATGGAGTATTAACGGCTATAAGCTTTGATCACTACTAAAGTTTATTGAAATCTAATTAATGACAAAATTCATCTAAAATAACATGGTCTTTTCAAATTATGACATAAACCATTTAATATAGCATGAACTATTCAATTCTTAGATCACAAAAGAAATGAATAATATAGCACAACCCATACCTAAGACTACAAGAATTAGGTATGTAATTAAAATATATCAATTTAAATTTATTAATTAACTACAAGACAATCAATAAAAATTAAATTAAATAACAATTAAAGATGAATAATCATCATCATTGTGCAATTATAGAACAAAGAGAAATATCGCAAACAAAGTTAAACCATCTAAAATATAGATAAAGATTTCTTCTTAATCCTAGAAAATAAAATTTTCTATTCATAACAAGAGTATCAAATACAAAGAGAGGGAGAAAATCCATAAAAGATAAAACAATTGCTTCTCGTCATTCTCTTTCTTCCTCTACTTCATGCAGTGTTACGTGCCTCTCTCTGGTCTCCAAACCCCTATTCTCCTTGTCTATTAATAAGAGATTTTACCTAATAAAAGTATATTTTACAAAAAAATTCCTTAATTGGTTCCTAAATAATAAAATGATATTGATTGGATTTAGGAAACTAAATTTAGCAAACTCAATCTCCTTAATCGGTCCCTAATTAATGAAAAGATCTAGATTGGGTTTAACAAACCAATTTTAGGAAACTTAATCTCTATTTATTGAAGGTTGTCATATTTCATCTTTTTCTCTTTTTATTTGTCTCATTCTTCAGATGAAAAAATTAGCCTTCAAGGTCAAAAGAAAAGTTGTTTCATTTTCTATTAGCTTTCCGATGCCATAAGAATCACGTCGATCTGATATCTGTAGCCCAAGAGATTGTCTAAATACAATAGCAAGGTCAAAAAATACAAGTTGAATCTGAATTTGCAACAAATTCCTTTCTCTTTAAGGATCCTTATCCAATCTTCAAATATCCTTATCTTCAAAATTTCACACCTAATTAGGACTTTGGATGAGACATAAGATTTGAATAAGATCTCTTCAAAACTTTATCTTTATGACATGTCCTAACATCTTATTGATTGCACCACTTTTACTTTAAAATATCCACAATTAACACATAACTTCGTAATTAATTGATCTCAAAGAAACAAATGATAATGCCACAAAATCAATAAAATTAAATATATTGAGATATAATAATGCCTATTTTTATAAGAAAAATATATAAAAATTTAGGCTATTATCACAGTCACTTGAAACCTTGTGAAGGTGAGCTTGAAGAGGCTTTGAGAAATAATACTTGTATTTAGCTTGAAGAGGCTGTGTCAAAGAATACTTGTGATTGAGCTTGAAGAGGTCGTGGTTAAAGAATACTTGTACTAAAGCCTAGAGAGGCTTGGTTATTAAAGAATACTCTTCATAGTGAAAAATCGTAGTTATTACCTGGTACTGAGTGTAGCTCCATGTGGATTTAAGGGTGAACTAGTATAAATCTTGATGTAAAGCTCTTCTTCCCTTACTATCTTTTCACCTTCATCGGCTTGATCAATTTATAAGAGTTAAAACTGAACCTATAAGAAAACTATTTTTATTGGTGAAACCTTCTCAAGGAAACTTCATTGACTCAATTGTGATTTGAACTCAAATATTCTTTTATCAAGTCTTTTAAATAAGGGTGATCTAATAAGAAAATACAATATTAAATAGAACAATCAAACTTATTTTTTTGTAGTGAGAAAGTTCTTTTCTCTCAATCAACAAACATTTTTAAGAACCTTCTCACTTTGTTTTGCTTGTTCATTCTTAACCTTCTCAATGTCATACTAGTTTAAGTTGAAACCTTCTCATCTCCAAGTCTGAACAACTTGAGAAAGTTATGAGCAGGTTATTTTTTCAAGAAAAAGAGGACACAATTCAACCCCCATTCTTGTGTTACTACTAACTTTAGTTGGTATTAGAGCTCATCCTCTGGGTTGAGCATACCTAATAGAGTGATAGGATAAAAGATCCTGAAGGAAGTATGACACACCTACAAGAAGGAGGAACTTATCAGTCAGGAGGTTCATTTACCAACAAACCACCAACCTTTGATGGAAGGATAAAATAAGATTGTTCATCAAGCCTTAACTTGTGGATTTCTAGGGGATCATTGAAAATGGTCCCTATATGTAAGCTCCAAAGCCCTTTTGTGCCTAAGATTACAAATTATGTTTTGATGATAACAACAACATTGAAAATTATGAATATCTGCTCTTAAGTATTTTAATTGTGCTAACATGATCATTATGGAGTTTTCTTGTTAGTAGTAAATTTTTTAGGACTAAATTAAAAGTAAGGAAGCTTTCTAGATGATTAGAAAGTGATAAGAAGATCAAATTCAAACTTGAGTGATTTCAAGTGTATCTTGAGAAAGTTCCTAAAGAACATGAAAGAGTTCATCTTAAGAAGGTTGTGAGAAAGTTCAGAAACATTAAAGAATCTCCACAAGGACCATTCCAAGAGCAAATCAAAATTAGAATGAAGTTATCACCATCTAAGCTTAAAAAAGAGAGAGTTAATGATCTGAATGATAATCACATTATGCATACGATGAATAACTTTGTCACCTTTACCTACTTTGATCTTAAGTGCTCAAATCTTCTATAAGTGTGTTATAGGTCCTACTAAACTGTGTTTATACATTCTTTGAGTGATTTTAAGACCTACCCACTTGTATTAAACACCTCAAACCTGAATTTGATTCTTGAGTGTTTGTAGTGAGCTCGTAGGTTGTATAAGCGACTGAAAAAGCTTAGTCAAGCTTGTTGTTTGTTCCTGGAGAGGTTGATGAGAGAGAATACTTTTTAATTCACACCTAGAGGCTAAGGGAAAAGAATACTCAGTGTAAGAGCCTGAAGAGGCTTGGTAAGAAAGAATAATTTATATAGTGAAAATCCTAGTATTTGCTAGGTATTGAGCGTAGCCCCAAGTGGTTTAGGAGTGAACCAGTATAAATCCTTATGTCTTACTTCTCTTCCCTCACTTTAACTTTTTTGATTCACTCTGATTTTGTAACTAAGAAAATTTGAGTTTTACTTTAAGAACTTTAGTAATATTTGTGCTAAAGTGAACTTCAGAAGAACATACTTATCTAAGGTTTGATTCAGCATTTTTTGGAAATTATTCTTATTGTTAAGAAACGATTTTCAAAGATAAAGTGTTAGTGTTTTGAAAGTTTAGCTTGAGAAGCTTCTACTGTTAATACTAAAATCGTGAGAGAGTTCATTTTAACTCAACCGGTAAACTTTCTTACGAACTTCTCACTCTATACTGTTTAACCTTCTCACAACACATTGTTGAGCTCTTTTACCTAATTATTATGTCTTAAAGTAACCTTCTCTCTTCCAAGTCTGATTAACTTGAGAAAATTATGAGAAGGCTTAAATTTTCAAGAAAAAGTGATAACTCCATGAAATATAGCTATTTATGCCCTATATTTGTGCTTCATTGCATGCTTAGTCCTTGTTCTTATGTATATTTAGAATGTTTTATGCTTATATTTGTGGAAATTCTATTTAGAGACCTTTCTTTATATTTTTGAGCAATTTATGCATATTTATTGATTGATTAAGAAGATTTACAATTATATTTAACTTGGTGCTTTCTTTGATGCAGGATGGGCTCAAAAGAGACAAATTGAGGCAAGTCAAGGCCCAGCATTGGAGGAAAGAAGCCAAGGAAGCACTCCAGAGCTCCACGTCTTAGTGCAAACATATACACACCGTGGTGTGATGGTCTCAGCCAGCGCATACTGACAAGACAGAGAGCTCCATGCCGCGGCGTGGGCATGTTCACGCTACGGTGTGCATCAGCGAGCTGAGTCTATTTATTTATTTTTTCACGCCCTTTCTCGGGCTCTCTCTTAGTTTTCTCTTCAGGTTTTTAGGTTTTTAGGTTTTTATCTTTTTAGGGTTAGAGGCTATTGGTTGGGTCCTCCATTGGAGATGGAGATGGATCTTGGGGAGCTAAGGATGGAAGCCCTCTTTCCATTAGAAGAGGATTTGAGCTTCAATGGTGAAATCCATAAGCTTTCTCCTTCTCTCTTTTCTCTTTTCTCTTCCTCATTTCTTGAACATGTATTTTATAATTTGTTCTCATATTCATTGTATAGCTGAGCTTTATTTAGGGATGACTTTGCATTCTTTTATTAATATTAAGGTTTTATGCTTATATTTGTGGAAATTCTATTTAGAAACATTCCTTTATGTTTTTGAGCAATTTGTGCATATTTGTTAATTGATTAAGAAGATTTGCAATTATATTTAACTTGGTGCTTTCTCTAATGCAGGAAGGACTCAAAAGAGACAAATTGAGGCAAACTAATGCCCAGTATTGGAGGAAAGAAGCCAAAGAAGTATTCTAGAGCTCCACGCTTAGGCGCAAACATATGCACACCGTGGCGTGATGGTCTCAGCCAACGTATACTGACAAGACAGAAAGCTCCACACCGCGGCGTAGGCATGTTCACGTCGTGGCGCGCATCGGCGAGCTGAGTCTATTTATTTTGTTTTTCATGCCCTTTCTCGGGCTCTCTCTCAGTTTTCTCTTTAGGTTTCTAGGTTTTTAGCTTTTTAGGGTTAGAGGCTGCAACTGGGTCCTCCATTAGAGGTGGAGATGGAGCTTGGGGAGTTAAGAATGGAAGCCTTCTTTCCATTGGAGGAGGATTTGAGCTTCAATGGCAAAATCCATAACTTTCTCCTTCTCTCTTTTCTCTTTTCTCTTCTCATTTCTTGAACATGTATTTTGTAATTTGTTTTCATGTTCATTGTATAGTTGAGCTTTATTTAGGGATGACTTTGGATCCTTTTATTAATATTAAGGTTTTAAGCTTATATTTGTGGAAATTCTATTTAGAGACCTTCCTTTATGTTTTTGAGCAATTTGTGCATATTTGTTGATTGATTAAGAAGATTTACAATTATATTTAACTTGGTGCTTTCTCTAATGCAAGAAAGGCTCAAAAGAGACAAATTGAGGCAAGCCAAGGCCCAACATTGGAGGAAAGAAGCCAAGGAAGCATTCCAGATATCCACATCGTGGCGCAAACATGTGCACGCCGTAGCGTGATGGTCTCAGCCAGTGCATACTGACAAGACAGAGAGCTCCACGCCGCGGCATGGGCTTATTCATGCCGCGGCGCGCATCGGCGAGCTGAGCCTATTTATTCTATTTTTCACACTCTCTCTGGCCTCTCTCTAAGTCTTCTCCCTTAGGTTTTTAGGTTTTAGGTAGTTTAGGATTAGAGGCTGCGGCTGGGTCCTCCATTGGAGGTGGAGATGGAGCTTGGGGAGCTAAGGATGGAAGCCCTCTTTCTATTGGAGGAGGATCTGAGCTTCAATGATGAAATCCATAAGCTTTCTCCTTGTCTCTTTTCTCTTTTCTCTTCCTCATTTCTTGAACATGTATTTTGTAATTTGTTATCATGTTCATTGTATAGCTGAGCTTTATTTAGGGATGACTTTGGATCCTTTTATTAATATTAATGATTTGTTCTTCTCTGAGTTTGTTTGGATCTTTGATTTTGTTCAATCATATTGATCTTAATGTTCTTGAGTGTTTGGCCAACATTTAAGTTGACTTGATAAAATCCAATGAACCTAGATATAAGGAGTTGGGTTTGAGATCGTATGTATGATTGATGCATGTTCGATTGTATTTCAATGGCAGGATGAGTTGATTCGCTAATGGAATAGATATATACCTACTAGCCATGCATAGCACGTGTTTGAGAATAGACCATAAAGAGTGAATTTTGTGCTAGCTCTCAAAGGACACTTAGTGAGTTAGACAAATGAAACCATGGTTAGATGACCTAGACATAGGCGTTTAGCTAATGTAGATTCTCAAGCTAACCTAATCATTGCATTCATATTTATAAGGAGAATTGCATGTTGTTGGTTGAAGTAAATGGTGAAGGAGGATTTTCCTAAACTCTAATCATTTATCCTTATTACTTTCTGTCTTTACTTTCTTTACTTTTATCAATTTTTATGTTCTTGAATAGAATTAGGTAAGCTATCGGTTAATACTTAGCTTTGGAAATAAACTTATCCTCGTGGGAACGATCTCTTACTCTGTATCTATATTACTTGTGCGACCTGTGCACTTGCGAGTAGCAAATGGGCAAACACGTTTTGGCCCTCAACAAGTTTTTGGTGCCATTGCTGGGGATAAGGCATTATTTCCATATTGCTAATATTGACAATGAGTTTGCTTAGTTCTAATTCAAATTTTTATTTTTAGTTTAGCTCAATTAGTCCATTTGGACATATTTTAGTTCTTTAGCTTTAAGTCTTTAAATATGTCAATAGTTTGATTTTGTGTTTTCTTGTGTTTTTGTTGTCTAAACCTTGTTTAGTATGTTCAATAAGTCCATTTGGACATGTTTAGATCCTTTAGTATTTATCTTTTTATGTTATTTTTAGTTTTTGTTCTTGTTTTGTATATAAGTGCTAATAGTGTGTTTTTGTGTTTTTGTTATGTTTTTGTTGTACATTCTGTGTTTTAAGTTTTTAGACATGTTTTGCTAGTACTAGAGGTCCCTTAGAAGCAAAAAATAGCAACAGAGCTGAGTTTGCTATAGAATTCTGCAGCATGACCTATCACGCCGCAGCGTAACCCTACTCCACGCTGCGACGCACGCTCAATTTTTCTGCAAAATTCTGTAGCTATTTGATCACACCTAGGCGCACCAGTCTCTGCCAATCAGGAACACGCACCAGAGAGCTCCACGTCGCAGCGCACATTTGTCCACGCCGCTGCGTGACACCCTTGTTTTTGCATTTTTCTATTTTTATTAGTTTTTCTTTATTTAATAATACTCAGTTCTAGTTAGGCTATTGTTTTGACTTGCTCAAGTACCCTATAGACCATGAACACCTAGAACACATATTTACTTTGGTTTTGGGGAGTATCATTACATGTTTTTCGCCCTTAATGCTTAATGATTACACATGTTTTGATACTTTAAATATGTGCTAGTGATAGTCATCATGCTTTCATGATTATATCCTATTTTGGCTATTACTGGTGAGCTGTTGATAAAAGTTTCAATTTTCTGCACTTTGTACATGTTGTTATGCATCCTTGAATGAAAAATGAAGAATCTTTGGAATGTATGACATTATGCCATTTGCTAGTGTGTGATGGTTGGCCAATGATATAAATGTTTGTGATTGTCCTCAATTCTTTTGTGAAACCATTTGTAATCTTGAAGCATGCTTAAGCAATCTTGTTTGTTTTTATGCATGATGTGTTTCTCACTTAGATGCTTATTTAACTTTGGAAAGATTTGAGTGTTTGTCTAGAGAATGTTTATGGATTGTGCATGTGGATGATTTCTACTATCCTTGAAATTGTTTTGCAACTCTCTTGAGGCGAAATCCTAGATTATGCATGATTGAGAAAGTGATTAGGGCATTGTTTGGACCGGTTGAGCCTTTCAAGCTTACCCTTACATGATTATATCCTTAGATCCTCTTTTGAAGCTTTCTAAATGTTTGACCTTCTATGTTCTTCTTTCACCTCATATTTCCTACCTTGTAACCATTCTAATGCATGCAAAAGCATTGCAATCTTTTCCTTCCCTTTATATTTATTGAGTGCATGATATGTTATTTCTTCACTTGAGTCCAATGTTTAGGGTAGTTATGTTGTTCAATACAAAAGTGGCTATAAGGAACCCTTTGTGTACAAAAAGTTATTTTTGTTAAAGAAAAAGAAAATACAAAAAGAGAAAAAGAAAAGAAAAGAAAAACAAATGAAAGAAAGAAAGCATAAAAAAAAGCATCGAGTGGTTCTAAATAGTGTTAATTGTTTCATTTTGCATACCCTTGTTGTAGTGACTCAAGTCTTGAAATGTCATGTTATATTTCTCAATGTTTGTATGTTTTCCATTCCCCTTTGTTCTTCCCCCCATCACTTTGGCCTTACATTACAAGCTATTAAAGTTCATTTTGATCCTCAATCATGTGTGATTTACATTAGTGGAGAGAGAGTTGTACTACAATTTTGTGGAATCTTGATTTGTATCCATGTGTAGGTTCATAAACTTATCCGGATGAGCATGATTTGAAAAAAATAAGTTGAGCTTGCATGTTTATGAGAGATGTCATGTGCATGATTGGAAGCTTGATTGACAGCATGCTAAGGATTGTGTATGTGTTGAGCTTAACTATGAGGTATGCGTATTTTTTGAGGGCCATTATAATCATTGTGCATTGGTTGTGGTTAAAAGAAAATTGAATTTATCATTGTTGAATGCATATGAGCATGAATTGTCAAAGTGAGTTTTCTTAGTCATACTTTGTGTTGCTCGAGGAATAGCAACATCTTAAGTTTAGGGGTGTGATAACTCCATGAAATGTAGCTATTTATGCCCCATATTTGTGCTTCATTGCATGCTTAGTCATTGTTCTTATGCATATTTGGAAGGTTTTATGCTTATATTTGTGAAAATTCTATTTAGAGATCTTCCTTTATGTTTTTGAGCAATTTGTGCATATTTGTTGATTGATTAAGAAGATTTGCAATTATATATAACTTGGTGCTTTCTCTAAAGTAGGAAGGGCTCAAAAGAGACAAATTGAGGCAAGTCAAGGCCCAACATTGGAGAAAAGAAGCCAAGGAAGCATTCCAGAGCTCCACGCCTAGGTGCAAACATATGCACACCGCGGCGTGATGGTCTCAGCCAGCGTATACTAATAAGACAGAGAGCTCCACGCCGCAGCATGGGCTTGTTCACGCCGCGGCGCGCATCGGCGAGTTGAGCCTATTTATTCTATTTTTCATGCTCTCTCCGACCTCTCTCTAAGTCTTCTCCCTTAGGTTTTTAGGTTTTAGGTAGTTTAAGGTTAGAGGCTGTAGCTGGGTCCTCCATTGGAGGTAGAGATGGAGCTTGGGGAGTTAAGGATGGAAGCCCTCTTTCCATTGGAGGAGGATCTGAGCTTCAATGACGAAATCCATAAGCTTTCTCCTTGTCTCTCTTTTCTCTTTTCTCTTCCTCATTTCTTGAACATGTATTTTGTAATTTGTTATCATGTTCATTGTATAGCTGAGCTTTAATTAGGGATGACTTTGGATCCTTTTATTAATATTAATGATTTGTTCTTCTCTGAGTTTGTGTGGATCTTTGATTTTATTCAATCATATTGATATTAATGCTCTTGAGTGTTTGGCCAACATTTAAGTTGACTTGATAAAATCCAATGAACCTAGACATAGCGAGTTGGGTTTGAGATTGTATGTATGATTAATGCATATTCGATTCTATTCCAATGGGGAGATGAGTTGATTCGTTAATAGGATAGACATATACCTATTAGCCATGCATAACACATGTTTGAGAATAGACCTTAAAGAATGGATTTTGTGCTAGCTCTCAAGGACACTTAGTGAGTTGAGCAAATGAAACTATGGTTAGATGACCTAGACATGGGCATTTAGCTAATGTAGATTCTCAAGCTAACATAATCATTGCATTCATATTTATGAAGAGGATTGCATGTTATTGGATGAAGTAAATGGTGAAGGAGGATTTCCCTAAACTCTAACTGTTTATCCTTATTGCTTTCTGTCTTTACTTTCTTTACTTTTATCCATTTTTATGTTCTTGAATAGAATTAGGTAAGCTATTGGTTAATACTTAGCTTTGGAAATAAACTCATCCTCGTGGGAATGATCTCTTACTCTGTATCTGTATTACTTGTGCGACCCGTGCACTTACGGTTAGCAAATGGGCGAACACGTTTTGGCCCTCAACAAAAAGCAACACAATTCAACCTCCCTTTTTTGTGTTATAGCCAACTTCAGTTGGTATCAGAGCTTCACCTCTTGGTTGAGCACAGCTAACAGTGGGAGAGGAAAAAGATCCTGATGGAAGTATGACAATGCAACAAGGTGGTGGAATTTACCTGCCAGAGGGTTCTTCTACCAATAGACGATTTGCTTTTGATGGAAGGAACTACTACTATTGGAAGGAAAGGATGATACTCTTCATTGAATCCTAGCATGTTGATCTTTGGGATATTGTAGAAACTAGTCCGTACATTCCTATGTCAACTGGTTAAGGTGGAATCCAAGTTGAGAAGCCTAAAGCTGAGTGGACAGAAGCTGAGAAGAACAAATACATTTTGAACTATATAAGGCAAAATACTTTCTCTTATATGCATTGAATAGAGGAAAGTATGACAAGACTATTAGTTGTGCTACAACTAAAGAGATATAGGACACTCTTGTTATAGCTTATGAAGGAATAAATCAAGTGAAGGAAGCAAAGATTAGTATGCTGGTACATTAGTATGAAATGTTCAAAATGATAGAACATGAGAGCATAGATGAGATGTTTACCAAATTCACAGTAATTGTTGGGCTACATTCAGGCTGCCGAACCTGGGCTTTGAAATTACATAGGCTTTATTTTTAAAATATACCAAGCCTTTTTGCCAAAATATTTAAAGTTTGCCTACGCCTAACCCCAAAACTTATCTAAATGCCTAGTTGCCTACATTATGTAAGAATTTTTAAATAAGTCGTGAAACTTACTTTTAAATTTTCAAATATTTAAGCTTTAAATAAAATTATTTTATTCAATATAAAATAGATATATCATATTAATATATAATTAATAAAGTATACAAGTAATATAAATTTTTAACTATTATACTAAATAAAAGATAAATAGACTAACTGGGTAGGCCATTTTAAAGACTTAGGTTAGGTCATATACTATATGGAACATAAAGTTTCACTAGTATTTTTCACGGTAATTTATTTTAAATTTGGAAAAAAAACTGTTAATTTTTAAACAGTAAATTTTAATTATTTAATAAAGAAACTATCAAATATTATTATATTTTTTTAACATATTGTACAAAATTATTTAAGATATTAAATATATATAACTTTCCATATATTGAAGTTTTCATTAGGTTATGAGAACGATTAAAATGATCTTTTTTTAAATTTATAATAAAAAATTAATGTGTATTAAAATTTAAAAAAGGACAATATGATACTATAAAGTTCTCACTATACATGGATTCAAGAAAGGATCAGACCCATAATGTGAGTCCAAAAAAAGCAATCATATCTTATATTTGTAAGAAATTGATTCTACGACCTCAAAGTCACATGGCGATAACTCTAATTGTTACACCAAGTGCGTGTTAAAATTAATTGTGAAAACATTATATAAAATTTTAATTGTATGTAACATTTTCAGAAAAATTAACATGAATTATATTTGGATATGTTAATTTAAAAGCAATGTTGGAACAATCTAATTTGTTTGTATTGTAGGATTGTATAATTTATTTATTTAATATATACAAAATTTAGTAAATTATCAAAAATAAATATATAATAATTTACTAATTAAATTTGAATATTTGGCCAACATCCATTGTGTTAAACTAAGAAGAGGGAATCAGCTTAGGGGACGGTTTTACCTAATTATTAACTTAACTTAAAATTACGTGAATAATTATTAAAAAATCAAAAACTTGAAGAGAGAATTTCAATTCAGTTTTCTCGTGGAAATTTCTATACGACCTAGGCATGAATCTCAAAACAATGATATCAAAGTTTTAGCATATAATTCACAAAATAAAAATAAAAATAAAAATAAAACTTGGCTCCAACTTTAGGAGGAAGGAACTCCTTCTAACTTCATTTAATTTATTTTTATGTGTTACTTCAAACTCCATTTAATTGAATTAATGAACACATGATAATAAATTAAATAGGGTTAGAGGAAGTTCCCTCCTCTCAGAATTGAAGCCAAATTTTGTTAAAATGAAAAAAAGTTCTAGCTTATAAGAATGACTAGACACTAGAGGGCTTCAAGGTCACAGCTCAAATACAAGAAAATTCAAAACAAAATACAAAGCCACCCGAGGCGAGCATATAACCAATAGGGCTCATACCTGCTGTAACGTGCACCAAGAAGCAAGAAGTATAACGACCGACTCCAACAGCAATCACAAGTAGTAACTGTTAGGAATAGAGAAACATGAACACAAACAAATTTTAGATACTGAATGATCTGTATATTTTTTAATAGTATTTGAATATCTAAATTTTTAAATTAATTAATATATATAAGATGATTTTTTATTTATAAGAGAGAGTATATATTCAATATAATATATCTAATTATGTATAAATTAAATTTTTAAAATAACATAAAATCAAATTTAATTTAATTTTAAGATATGTCAGTAATAAGTTGAAAATACAAGTTCACGCTGCAAAAGACTTACACAAGTCATGCACATCACCATCTACCACAAATGCCTCAACTCACATAAAAACAACATGCTACACGTCTAAGATACGGCACAAATTATCACAGTAATTAATAATAATTTCAAATGCTTCCCAGGGAATTTCAATTCAGTTAATTCCCCTGGAAATTTCCTTCCGCTACCATCTATGCGTGAAGCTCTTGGGAATTATGTAAAGTTCTAGTGTCGAAGAATTACTATAGGCTTCAATATTCCAGCTTAAACGCAAGAAAACTTGAAAATATAAAGCCAATCCACGTACATAACCAATAGGGCTTCTATAGGTGCACAAAGTCGCAAGAAATATTATAACTAACAGCAATCACAGTATGCAACAACGTTAATTCTATCTTGAGGTGAAAACAATTGTGTAAGATTGCATTCAATACTACAAGTTCATCCTGCAAAAGACATGATACAAATCAAACTAAATGCCAACCCATTTGGTGTTCTGTGTTGCAAAAAACATGTATTAATATATGTTTGATCCAAGCTAAATCCTTCAATTAAAGTACCAATAGGGGTGGTAACATAACACAACACCAACCACCTATGTAGAGGGCCGTAAAGGATATATCAGAATCTTGATTGCATATGGCTTGGTGAACAAAGAACAACACTATGGTGATTCCTCCATCTGCACTTGATTAAACAAACACAGTCAATGAGTGAACAAGGATGCTCCTCTCCAAAAAAGAATAGAGAAAAAAATAAAACAGATTAATCATATATATACTTATACAAATTTTCTTGTCGATTATATAAAAGGAAAAAAGAAAGTTTCTTTGTCTGGTCATACTCAGATATATACTCTCTGGGAAAAAAATTCACAAAGAATTTATCAAAGAAAACAAGAAGGTACAAAGCAACAGGATATAGTCTATTTCAGAGCAGCCAAGCAACCTCACAAATGTATTCTTTAAAATATGTGCAATTCAATTATTTAGGCTAAAAGAAATTGTTGCTTATACCACAAAAGAAAGAAATGAGCCAATAGAAAGTATAATACAGAGCTTGAGTTATTGATTGAGTTTCTTCTTTCAGAAAAAACTTGAGCACAACCACAGGGAAGCAATACCCTCCCTTAAAACAGCTACATCTATGATTTGTCTGAGAATCACAATCTTGAAAACTTACAGAGGATGGAGTTTTAGGATAAGCAAAATAATTAACATTTTCAAATTCGATATATGTAATTGTACCAAAAAAAATCTTATATATTTAATGCTATATGAATTTATGAATTTTATATTTTCATGCAATAGATGGGCTTAGATTAGGACAGAAAAAATATGACGATGGTCAAGGGTACAATAGAAACAACGTTTAACAAAACAATCACTACATTAGTTCAAATGTTCTACCGATGAGAACTTTAATTCACTAGACAAATCAAATTATCACCAAGAATCAACAGCCTGCTCACGAAATTTTTCTAAAACAGTCATAAAGTGTTGGATGATAATAGCTAATTTTTATCATTTTTCTTATAAAAATAAGTATTATTTATTTCATTATATTTAATTTTAGTGACTTTATAATACTATATATTTATTTATTTAAAGAAGTCGTTAATTTAATTATTGTGATAATTGTAAAAAATTTATTGTAAATTCGGATTCAACTCATATTTCTTGACCTTGCTGTTGTGTTTGGACCATATCTTGAGTTACAGATATCCGATCGATGCAATTTTTGTGGTGTTGGAAAGTTAACAGAAAATGCAACAACTCTTCTGTTGATCTCGAAGGCTAATTTTTTAATTTGAGTGACGAGAAAAATAAAAAGATAAAAAGATAAAAATCTGATAGCCTTCAATAAAAGGAGATAAAGTTTCTTAAAATTAGTTTCCTAAATCTAATTAATATTTTTTTATTATTTAGAGACCAATTAAGGAGATGAAGTTTTTTAAAATTGATTTCTTAAATCCAATCAATACTTTTTTATTATTTAAAGATCAATTAAGGATATTAAGTTTCCTTAAATTAGTTTCTTAAACCCAATCAATAATATATTTTTATTATTTGGGGATCAATAAAGGAGATTATGTGCAAGATACACTCTTATTAGGAAAAATATCTTATTAATAGACAAAGGAGAAGAAAGAAAAGCAGAGGGGAGATATATTCACAAGAGTTGAAGCGATACAACAACATTGCAGCAGAAAAGAAAAGAGGAAGTTGTATGCAATGGAGAATATTAGTGAGATGATTTTATTGTGTTCTAATCTTATTATGTCTTGTTAAATTCTCTATACTAAGGGGATGGTGAAACTGTGATTATTTTAGCATTATTATGTTGAATTATTAGTACCCAATTAAAGATTTTAACTTTTATTGATTTTATTTTCCTATCAGATTATATGAATGAATTTTTAGATGAGTTCAATTATGTTTTTCTCAAGCTTTGTAATTTTTGTGTTATCTGAGTGTTAGTGGTAATTGTTGGATATCAATTATGATTTGTTGTTAGGGATACATTTAATGATTTGATATTTTACTATTAATTAGGAAAATTTTATCATACACTTTATTAATATTTTTAGTGCTTTATTGATAGATTTCCTGTGATCACAAGTTTTGTCGCTATATATTCATGAGTTAAAATATTTGGGTGTAATAATTTGACATAGTTAATGTTAAAATTAATCTTTGTGGATTCTGAACCTTAGTCATCTTGCATCTGGTTGAAACTCAATTTGTTTACTTATTTTTATTTAATTTGCTATTCATTTTAATTACTTGTTTTATTTTAACTTTACATCTTTGATTCGTTTTTTTTTTTCGTTGACTATATTAGGAAGAATTTGTTTAATACTTAAAATTTAACTTTAATTAAGTCTCTGTGGGAACGACCTCGTACTTATTCAATTATACTTTGGTACGACTCGTGCACTTAGGAGTATTTAAAGGGTTTCAAAAAAATGTGCAAATCAAAAACTTGTTGTGACCTTTTTTTTAAAAGCCTTTAAATACTCACAAGTGCACGAGTTATATCGAAGTACAATTGAGCAAGTACGAGGTCATTCCCATAATGACTTAGAATTAAATTTTGAGTATTGAGAATTTTTTCCTAATCTGCTTACAAGAATTATGAAATCAAAGATGTAAACATAAAATAAGACAAATAAAATTAAAACGAATAACAAATTAAATGAAAACAAGTAAACAAATTATTTCAACCAGATGCAAGATGACTAAGATTCATAATCCACCAAGATTAATCTTAACATTAGCTATATCAAATTATTATACTCAAATAATTTAACTCATGAACATCTAGCGATAAAATACGTGATCACATAATATCTATCAATAAAGCACTAAAAATAATAATAAAGTGTATGATAAAATTTTCTTAACTAATAGTAAAATATCAAATCATCAAATGTATCCATAACATCAAATCATAATTGATATCCAACAATTACTACCAACATTCAAATAATAAAATAAATTACAAAGTATGAAAAAAGCATGACTAAACTTATCTAAAAATTCATTCATATAATCTGATAAGAAAACAGAATCAATAAACATTAAATCTTAAAATTGGGCGATAGCAATTCAACAAAGCAATGCTAAAATAATCAAGGTTTCATCATCCTCTTAGTACAGAGAATTTAACAACACATAGTAAGATTAGAACATAATAAAATTATCTCACTAATATTCTCTATTACACACAACTTCCTCTTTTCTTCTCTGCTGCAACGTTGCTGTGCCACTTCGATTCTTATGAATATATATCTCCCATGCGCTTTTCTTTCTTCTCTTTTGTCTATTAATAAGGGATTTTTCCTAATAAGAGTATATCTTGCACATAATCTCCTTAATTAGTCCTCAAATAATAAAAAGATATATATTGAATTTAGGAAACTCAATCTCTTTAATTGGTCTCAAAATAATAAAAATATATTGATTGGATTTAGAAAACTAAACTAATTTTAGGAAACTTAATCTCCTTATTTGGTCTCCAAATAATAAAAATATTTTTTGATTGAATTTAGGAAACTAATTTTATGAATAGAAGAGTTGTTACATTTTCTGTTAACTTTCCAATGCCGTAAGAATCGTGTTGATCTGATATCTGTAACTCAAGATATGATCCAAATACAGTAGTAAGGTCAGAAAATACGAGTTGAACTTGAATTTGCAAAAAATTCCCTACAATTATTACAATAATTAAATTAATGACTTCTTTAAATAAATAAATCAATAGTATTATAAAATTACTAAAATCAAATATAATGAGATATAATAATACCTATTTTTATAAGAAAAATAGATAAAAATTAGGTTATTATCACAACTTTCTTATTACTATTCCCTAACAATGAAAACGACTTAAAATGGAGCTTAAAATGAACAATATCTCTAACTAATTTAATCAAATCTAATTTATCTCAATTTAGAAATATCAATCATGCATCATAACATCACAATTGTCGCAAAAATTCTACAATAATAAAAAAAATAAAGTGCATGAAAAATATAACTACTATGACATTAGTATTGTGTCACTTCATGAGTGTATGAAAGTACTCTTTAATGTCTTATTATTGGATTAAAATGTTAAAATGTGAATAGAAATTATTAGAATTAATGTGTATTTTTAAATTGAATTTCTATTTAATTTAAAATATTCTTAAATAGATTTTTATGATTGATTTTAGAGTTTATAAAAAGTAAGTCAAAACTCAATCAAATTCAAAGGAGAATTCAAAGCTTAAATAAGAAAATTGAGGCAATCCAAATAAATTAAAAAGAAAAAAGAAAACAGAATTGGAGGAGAAGCATGTGGCCCAAGAAACAAAGAAATAACTCAAATAAGGGTTATGTAATGGTAGTTGCTATGGTGCAACCAAAAAAGATATGTCGTTAGTGATATCTCATAATCTTCTAATGATATTTTAACACATAAGTATGTAAGTCAAAGTTATAAATTCATGTCACAAGAGTATTTTGTAAATTTTTATTAGTTAGACTCTTTGAGAATTTTTTTACAAATTTATAAAACACAATATATGATACTCTTTATACAATTATAATTTAAAAATGAATATAAAATTCTTGATATATTCTCCCAAATGAATTTGTTTACCTAGACATCAAAAATCAAAGAACCTTAAATCCCTAAATTGAAAGAATAAACTGATTGCACTATAAACTTTTATTAAATGAGATGTTTAATAAAAATGCACTATGAACTTTTTATAATTTAAAAATGAACTTTTTCTATTGATGAGTTATGAGATGCTCATTGACATTTAATAAAAAGAAAATAAGATGTTCATTGACATTTAATAAAAAGAAAATGAGATGCTCATTGATGCTACAGGTCATGTACTTCCGAATGGAAATGTTTTAATTCCTTTGAATAATTAGCCAAGTACAAAATGAGATGCACATTAATGTTATAGGTCATGTACTTCCGAATGGAGATGTTTTAATTCCTTTGAATAATTAGCAAAGTACACCACAAATTATAACAAAGTTCGTAATGCAATCAATTCATTCTTTTAATTTGAGGATTTAAAGTTATTTGATTTATGAGGTTTAGGTAAACAGATTTATTTGGAAGGGTATATCAGAAATTTTATATTTATTTTTCAATTATAATTGTATAAAAGAATATCATGTATTATGTTTTATAAATTTACAAAAAAATTCTTAAAGAGAGTCAAATAAATAAAAATTTACAAAACACTACTATAACATAAATTTATGACTTTAATTTATATATTTATGTATTAAAATATCATTAAAAAATTATGAAATGTGCCTGATGACATATCCTTTTTATTGCCGGAGAGCAACTACCATATGTAATTTGTTATAAATTGGAGACGGGAGACGGGGAGAGAATGTACAGGGCGTACAGAAAAGAATTGGAGAATTGGCAATTGAAGCGCCGCACGCTCCTGGAGGAAATAAGGTACTGCGCCGCACGGTAAGAGAGAAGAAAAGGACGTGACGCAGCTCAGGCACTGGAGAAAATTACAGTGCAAATAACTTTTGTGTACAATAAAGAATTTTAGTAATATAATTTTATTATATTCTAATTTCATTATGTTTTACTAAATTATTTGTATTAAGAAAATAATAAAATTTTAATTATTTTGTATTACTATATTAAATTATTTTTATTCAATTTTAAGATTTAATATTTATTAATTCTATTTTTTTATCAAATTATGTAATGAATTTTAAGAGGAATTTAGTCATATTTTTTTTTTCATATTTTATAATTTATTTGTATTATCTAAATGTTAGTAGTAATTGTTGGATATTAATTATGATTTTTATTAGGGATACATTTGATGGTTTGATAATTACTATTAATTAGAGAAATTTTATCATACATGTGATTATTATTTTTAATGCTTTATTGATATATTTTTCATGAGCGCATGTTTCCCGCTAGATGTTCATGAGTTAAATTATGTGGGTAAAATAATTTGGCATAGTTAATGTTAAAATTAATTTTGATAGATTCTGAACTTTAGTCATCTTACATGTAGTATAAAACTCAATTTGCTTTACTTTGCTTTACTTAATTTTGCATTTAAATTAATATTTATTTATTTTTAATCATTTTATATTTTTCTTTAGTTTTTTTTTTTTATTTATTTTTTTAATTTGTCTATTTGCGGAATCGACACTCCAAAGTTATGCTACAATTACTGTGTTATTCTTTGGGCGTAATTATCACTCATAGCAAGTATATGTGAATATAGTAGAAGGCATAAATCAAAACAAATGTCTCACATATAAAATGATAAAAAGAACACTGAAAAAATAGAACAAATATCATTTCATAAGATGTCAAGAAAAGACTTTACATCGCACCTTAAGATTAGTCACGTACATTAGAAAAACCATGCAATCCCTTAAGATCAAATAAGACTTTATTAAGCTTGTAATATGGGTAAAGGGAAAATATTAAGGTTAAAGAAAACAATGAAAATCAAAAGTAAGAATATTTATAAGCTCAATTTCTACACTTTCAACACAATTTTCTTTACCTTCTTTAAATCATTTTTTTCTTCACTCCTAAACCAGACTTTTTTTTTTCAACTTTGTAGCTTTTCGAATTTTTTCTTCCTTTTTTTCTTGCATTTTTACTTTGCCTTCTTTTTTTTTCTTCTCTTTTTTCCTTCCTATATACCTTTTCATATTGTAATAATATTGCATCTTTCCTGAAACACTTTAGGAAATGGTTAAGAAAGAAAGACTCAATAAATAGGCTCAAAAGGGTGACTAGCGACAATATGTGAAAGAACAAAAACATTATTCCAAGGTTCAAAATAAGAAACATGACCTAATATCATCTCTCAAGAAAATATATAATTCTACCAACTTCCATGACATCAGATTAAATGCAAGTGTCATATAAAACTTTTCTTTAGCCAATACAATAATGAAAAGATATAGTGAAAAAAAAATCATGAGCACCACAATAAAAATTAGATAACCAAGAAAACACTCTCACAATAAAAATGAATGACTCAAAACTCACTCGGTAAAAATATGGTATCCACGTGCTTTCATTAAGTTTTCTAATTATTTCAATTTTTCAACAAAGAGACATGTAAGAGCAACTATGAATAATGCAAAACAAGTTGAGCAAAATGATAGAAACAATTTTTCTTACAAAAGTGGCATAATGATAACATGATTGAAATTCAAGTAACTCTCACCCTCAATCAAAACCAAACATTGTCCTCAATGTTTCAAATTAAATTCAGACTTATGAAATAATCACCAATATGCATAAAAAAAATTATTAGGACAAAAATAAACAGAGTAATGGAGAGGAGTCACATACCTGAAATGCTTAATAATTTAAAAGAGAATACGAGAAGAGAATAACTACAACTTGAAAATGGTTAGTAATGACAAAAATAACAAAAACAAAATAAAGTAAAATGAAATAAACAAACACATAAACTAATAGGGCGATTAAAAGAATTTTGGAAAAAAACTGTAAACCCCTCTAAGAAAGACTGGTCTTTACGTCTAGATGATGCATTATAGGCATACCACACAACATTTAAGACTCCTATTGAGATGTCTCCATATAGACTTGTTTATGGTAAGGCTTGTCATCTCCTTATTGAGTTGGAGCATAGAGTATATTAGGCTATCAAGTCAACCTTAGCCGTATTAACCTCAATGCCATCTATAAATATGACGTAACCAAGTATAATACCCCTTTTAACCATGAATTAAATGACATTTTTCTCAATTAAGTACAAGATTTTTTTCTTTACACCTAGCCAAAACCAAAGACAAGTGATGCAAACAATTATCAAAAGTAGATCCAAAAACAAAAAAGTCATCCATGAACACTTCAAAAAATTCATCAACCATATCAGAAAAAAATACTAATCATGCATATCTGGAAAGTAGTAAGTGCATTACATAATCCAAAAGGCATGTGATGATATGCAAAAGTACTAAATGGACATATAAAAGTAGTCTTTCCTTGATCCTCAGGTGCAAGGGGAATCTAATTATACCCTGAATATCTATCTAGAAAACAATAATATGCATGATCAACAAGTCTTTCCAACATTTGATTAATAAAAGGAAGAAGGAAATAATCTTTTTTAGTTACAACATTCAAATTTCTATAATCAATAAACACTCTCCACCCCGTTTGCACCTTAGTTGGAACTAACTCATTGACCTCATTTTCAATCATAATTATTCCAAACTTCTTAGGCACAACCTGCACATGACTAACTAATTTACTATCAGAGATATGATAGATAATCTATACACCTAACAATTTCAACACATCTTTTCTAACTACTTCTTGCATGATTGTGCTCAAACGCCTTTGGGTTTCACAAGTAGCTTTAGCATCCTCCTCTAAATGAGTCCTATGCATCACTACTGAAGGACTAATACCCTTAATATCTACAACTGACCATCCTGTCGCTTCCTTATGTTCTTTCAACATGTCCACTAACTTATGTTCTTGAGACTTATCTAAATCAGAAGCTATAATGACAAGTAATGTCTCATTAGTGCCTAAAAACACATACTTGAAGGTGCTCAACAAGAACTTCATCTCTAACTTAGGTGGCTCTACAGTAGATGGCAAAGGTGGGGATGAAGACAAAGTGATTGGATGGATTATGGGTTGCCACCTGTCCACATTCATTAGAGGAACATAATCTAACAAAAAATTTGTATCCCTAATGACTAAATCAATATCAAAATCAACATTAACATGATTTAACCATGCCAATAATAGATCATCACAACTAGAATGCATAAATGAGTCATGAGTCAAACTATCAATCAAATTCAGTTCATGCACCTCATTATCATTATCATCAAGCATCTATTTACTGATATGAAAAACAATAAGCTTAACAGTCATGTTCCCAAATGATAGTTTCATTACACCACTCCTACAATTAATCAATGCATTAGATGTAACAAGGAATAAGTGATCCAAAATAACATGAATTGGGGGATAGGGACCACAAATAGGCTCAGTATCAAGAACAACAAAGTCAACAAGAAAGTAGAAATTCTCAGTTTTTATCAACACATCCTCAACAATTCCCCTAGGATATTTAACAGATCTATCAACTAATTGGAGAGTCATCTTAGTTGGTTTCAACTCCCCTAAACTCAACTACAAGCAAACAGAATAAGGCAACAAATTAACACTTGCACCTAGATCTAGTAAAGCTCTCTCAACATGATGATCCTAATTTTACAAGCAATAGTGGGTGGTCCAGGGTCTTTATACTTAATAGGATATTTATTGAGAAGAGGAGTGCTAACAACACACTCTCTGACACACTCTTTGTAACACACTCTTTTTAATTAGGCCACATCACACATTCAAATATTACTAAAACTTGATCTCATTTTAGTTTATTTCTTAAAAAAAAAACCTTTTTTACACCTGAAAGTTTTCCCCTGAGCACAACAGTTGAGAATCTCCATCTACATCTCACCTCTCTCTGCCCTCCGTCGACGACTAAGCCATAGGTCTAGCAACCTCCATCGACAACCATCTACACAAGTCCTCAATCTAGCAACCTCAGCTGCCCAATCGGCCACCCCTCGATCAGCCAAAGCCGCAAGTAGCAGCCTACACGTTGGAGTGCCCACCTCGATTTTCATTCTCTGCAGCCTGATTTTCATCTCCACCTCGATTTTCATCCTCTGCAACCTAGTTCTACATTATAGGTATGCATCTTTGGTGTATTTGAGATGCTCTGTTTGACAAATTGGAGATGTTCTGTTTGACAAAATGCCTGAGAGGGTGTATCTATTTGATATCCCTTTAAAGCTTAGAAATCTAAATATACTTGAAGAATTAATTGTGAAGTGATACTCAATGAGTGTTTAAGTTACATTAGTATTCAAATAATATCAAGAGGTTAAAGAATATAGAACTTACGAAGTGCTAAATATCTCAGGGTGGACATTGTGTTGCTTGGCATATACAAAACAAACAATTGCTATAGGAAGAGTAGCCTGTAGTAACCAAGATCACTCAATTAAATTGAACAATGTCTTCCTATTCCAACCTTAATTGCTATTTCAAATTTTAGCTAAAAAAACTTAATCAGACTCTTCAAATGGCTTGATATTAATATCAATTTTACCATGCTCAATAGAAATGTAACTTTAGAAACTTCACAGTAACAAAGTCTTGTGAAGATGGAAATGGAATTTATGAGAGGGTGATGAATTATTACAACTTTAATTAGTATTGGCACCTGAATAATTGATGCTTGAAAAATGATTCCTTTTAGACTAACCACAACAGAAGCTGTAACAATTGTTGCTGGGCGTACTAAGAACCTAACAACAGTAGACATTGCAGTTGTAGATATCTTAGAAGCCATCAACTTTAGTTGGAGAGCAACAGATAAACCTAATTACACAAATAATACCAATCATTTCATTTTTCAGAGACTAGAATCAATAGCTATTTATAATTTTTATAGATGATGATAGATACCTAGACTGAATGTTGCCATTCCCAATCCTGTATTAGATATTAATGTTATGATTCCTTTGATAATCAATGGCATTTTGATGTTAAAGCTGTAAAAAATATATATATTGATATATTAAAATTTGAAAACATGGAAAAGTTTAAAAAGAAAATTGTCTCCTTCTATGGAGAATCATTTGTAATTTAAGTTTAGGATCATAAGTGAAATAAGCTATATATTATTGATTTATAACATAGTATAATACCTGAATGCTATGAGAGATCACATTATACCAATAACAGTTGCATAGGTAAATGAGTTTCTTATAAGCTTCCTCCACAATGAGATCATAATGAGCTTTACTAAAACACCTTCTAGTGGCTTTTCCTTTATTACACCATCTCCTTCATCCGAGTTTTTAAAAGGGCTTGATGAGTAGAAAAACAGTTCAAAACATTAAAGAAATAGTCTTTTTTGTTAACACTAGATTGTCAATGGCTCAAATATCCATGGTAGAGTAGAAGGAAGCTGAATATTCACATACCTCTATGGTGTTATTTCTTGTAGAGTAGATTGTTATTTGTATGTATGAATATCAATGCTTTGGTTTATTGTTTTGCTTCCTTTTCTGATTTGACATAATATAAAAGAAATGACATTGAAACTAAAAGAAAGAAGAGAACCATGACTGAGATAGCACCATTGATAGATAAGGGTGCTGAAAATTGCTTGGAGTTCGTAGTTGTCAGGCCATTTGTTTGGATTGGTTTTCAAATATATTCTATTATTGTAGTTTTATTTTTTAACTTTTTGGTTTGATGACAACAATTTGTTTGCTCGCCAAGGCTTTAATCACTAATGATCAATCATTCAATCTAATAAAAAATTATAATTGCATGTCTTCCTATTGTCTTAAGTAATTGCTAAAAGTCTATGCAAAGAGGAGATTGCTGGTTTGAGAGAAATGTTTATTTGACTGAAGTTAATTGAGTCCTACACACTTGTGGGTACTAGATTTTATCAAGGCCACCAATAAACTGGGATGACCACTGAAAAAATTGGGAAAGGACTCTTGAGAGTCTCAAAGATGAACAGGATGCAATTAAAAAAGTGGTAAAAAAGTCTCTGCTAGAAAAATTGCTACAAAAGGATGACCTTACAATATGCCAGAAGCCCATCAGTCATCATTCACACAAGATCACGATTGTTTGGTTCTTGTTTTAGATTGACAAGAATGTGAGACTGACAAGATCTCGAAATTGACTAAATATCTGCAAAGTTTGATGGAAGATTTGGGGAGCTTTTTTATATTTTTGTTGATTTAATATTTTCCTTTGTAATATTGGTTGGTATAACAATTTGCCATTTGATGTAAAGCCATTGGAACTTGATGTATCATTTTGTTAATAATATATCATTATTCTGGAAAGTATGTGTAGCTACTAATTTTATAAGTTAAGAACCCAAAAAAATTAGTTGACTTGTACTCAGTAGCATACATGACAGCAAATTGTAAGTACATAAGCATGGAAAAGTAAAACTATTTTATTGTCTATATATATATAAAAGTTATCTATACATCAATAAATAAATGAAAACAGCCTTGCACCAAAATTGAAAATTCTGAGTTTATCTTGCAAAAATCTTTTGCTAATACTAAGCTTGTTAACATATACAAAATTAATGTTGTTGTTAATACATCAATAAACAGCTTTGGAACAAAACCATGAGTTTATCTTGCACAGCAAAACTCTTGCTAATTTCTTAAGTGCATCGGGTATAACTTTAAATTATGACTTGCAAGAGTAAATGAAATAAAATAAATAATGGATAATCCTATCAAAATATATTTTTTATATAACTTTGGATATTATCCTTACCATTTAAAATCATTGTCAACTAATTCTGAGCTATCTAAAAATGACATGTAAATTGACAAAGGTTTTCCTATAAAACAAATAGTAATTTATCATCATAATGAGAAAGGTAATACAATTAAAAAAATGAAAAATATCATATTTAAAATATGAAATGGTAATATTGATCTTGTTGGTGCAAAGATTGTTTTATGCTTGAAGTCTCCATTAGAGTCTTCTAGAAACCAATAAAACAATAAAATCATTAGAAGAGATAAAAAAAAAATTACAGAGTATAGTATAAAAAAAGAAAAAAATAGAAGTAAAAAAGTCATTCCATACCATTCTTTTTTATGCAGTCACTACTTCATTATTGAGAACATCAAATGTATTCATTGCTTCCTTTTGGATAATGTCAGACTTAGATTTTTCACATATCACAACACAACAAAGACATACAACAATGAGAAATTACATTAAGACAAGAACATTGGAAATGTAATGATATAGCAAAAAAGATAAGAATTTCTAACTTTTTTCAGTTTGCCACTAGATTTTCTCTTACGACCTTTCTCAGTCCCACTCTTTATTCTTCTTGGGGCCCCTTTTGTTTTTGACACTTGAGGGTCAAGTAGGGACTTCTCACATAAAAGGTCGTTATCAACATTTTCATTGTGAATATCATTAACTTCATTAGCTCCTTGCATGATAGTTTGCTTGTCAAATTTCAAAGACTGATTAATGCTTATACATTGTTTCAAGGTCTCTTCAAGTGCATGATATGCAAAACTGTAACTTTCATTAGTTGACCCTTCCTCAAACAATTCATTGGCCTTTTGAAATAAGTGATCATATCTCTCTTTCTTGGAATGAGCCTCTTCATTTGCATTTCTTTTATTATGTTTGTTTCTAATATCCTTAGTCCATCTTCTCAATATATAGTGTGATGGGACAACAAAAACACCTACAGCTTAGAGTGCCATTAATGAGTGTCTACAAAGATATCCATTATACTTGAATAAGCAGCATAAACAAGAAATTTCCTCTTTTGATGCATTTCACTTTACAACAAAGTCTTCATTTTTCTAAAAGTCTAAGATTTTAAAAGTGGTAATATGACCATATTCATTCTTTTCTGTAAGATGGCATCTAGATAATCCTAAAACTTCAACTTAGAATTTCTTGAAGACTTCATGTGTGTAAACCATTGACATTTTCTTCTCAAATGGTGATGGAGTCTTGAGAATAGGTTTCTTGCACCATGTATTAAAATCAGCTTGCATTTCTGCCTCATCTCTATCTTGTAAAGCAAGTTTATATTTTTCAACAAATTCCTTTATTGTAGTTTTCTTGCATACATATTTGTCAAAAAATGAGTTGATGCTCTCTGATCTTTGGGTAGTTGACATGCCACCAAAAAATTTATCCTTTATGTAAACAGGAACCCAATGCTCCCGTTCTTTGTATAAAGATTGAATCCATTCATCCTCCAAAAGCTGAAATTTTTCGACCATTTCTTGCCATCTATCCTCAAATTGCTGCTTTGACCAAGACTTGTAAATGCATGTGTTGAGATATCTCATGAAATCTTCATGTTTTCTTAATACATGACCAAGCTTCTCAGGTACCTTTCTTAGTATATGCCAAAGACAAAAACGATGTCGAGCATTAGGAAATACCTCTTTGATAGCTACTTTCATTACTTTGTCTTGATCCGTTATTATAGCATTTGGAGGCTTGCCACCCATAGCTCTAAGCCATGTCTTCATTAACCAAGTGAAAGTTTTTGAGGACTTATTTGCTAGTAATGCATAACCAAGTAACCTTGACTAAAAATGATTGTTCACACCAATGAAAGGAGCAAATGACATTTTGTACTTATTTGTGATGTATGTTGTATCAAATGAAACTACATCTCCAAAATCAACATAGTCATCTCTACCTTTTGCATCCACCCAAAAGATATTTTTTACACGATCTTCATGATCAAGATCAATTGCATAAAAAAATATTGGATTTTCTTCTTGCATAAGCATAAAACACTCCAGCATTGCATTTGCATCTCCTGATTCTAAAGCCAAACGATGATCTTTATCCAAATGATTTCTAATATCTTTCTCCAAGCAACTAATGTTTTCATATCCACCATGTTGTTTGGCCATTGAAGCATAAATCTTGGTTGTTCTCACTCCAACAGCACGCAGAGTTTCAATACACTGTTTTTGAGCTAAATTGATGCTCCTATGGCAAGGAAAATAATGTGCATATCTAGGAAAAAGCTCATGATTGTGATATTTGATGAAGTTTTTGACAAACCATTTTCCATCCAACCTTCTTTTAATTCGGAAGCTAGCCTCACATTCCACCTTGAAACAAAGACGTGGATTAAGTGCAGTGGATTCCTGTTTCTTCCCATATTTTGTGCAAGCATATTTCACGTCAATAAATTATCAAGAAATCTTTGAACGACGACTAGTTTGTATTGACACCCCAAATCCCACACGTTTAGCATAACATGTGTAGAATAAATAAGCACTTTCCTGTGACTTAAATTCCATTCCAGTGTAAGGTTCCTCACTACCATCGACCTCATAATCACCAACACATGAATCATTATTGTCAGTCTCATTGACAACATTCTCTGCATTTCCATTAACAACATCTTCTCCAATTCTGTACGAATCTTTAGTAAGTGATTCTCTTTCATTAGTGGCATTGATGACATCTCCAAATTCCATGGATAGCTAACACTGCAATAATAATAATAATAACGACAACAACAACAATAATAATAAATAAATAAATTATAAATACAAGAATTGTCAAAATCCCATATTGTGAATTTTACCATACACAGTATCATACTGTTTTATTTTTGGCATTAATTAATATTCTTTGCTTCCTGGAGTTCAAAGAATACCACTTTTTAGTTTATCCAAAAGGGTGCTTTCACCAATTATGACTTAAGTAAAGTGGGATATATCAGGTAATAAAATTATTACAATGTTTTTTATCGGCCACAACATTGAAATATAAAATAGCAATTGTTACTGTTTCTAAGGTGGCATTACCTATGTTTCTTTTTGCATTCTGTTCTGATATTGATTGGCTTTCCTTGTTTTAATGAGTGCAGACATGTTATTGAGTAGGGGAATTGGTTGTTGTGTGGATGACCTTTTTTTTCTTGCTAAAGTTATCTGCTACATCTGTGTAGCATGAACTGATTTCTTAATGATTGTCACTTATCACTCCGTGGCTAAAATGGCCTTTGAAAAGAGTAAAGTTACTGGTTACAGGCTTACAACATTCAAAGTGTTTCATTGGTGAGGGTTTTAGTTGTATGCAATCTTTGCAATCTTGAAATTGATAGCATGATCACTTTGCCCATGATACAGAGCACTATAATATTATAGGAAGTTGTTGATAGGTTATATTATAGAATTTTCCTCCTTCCTTTGGTTCTTAAAACGAGTGGAAAATTGAAATAGCCATTGTGATTGCCAAAAAATTGAAATCACTCCTCTCATGTAAGTCACCTCTCAACAGAGCATAACTTACACAAAAAAAAAATTCTCCATTAAAAAATACTCAATAAACTAACAAACAGACCTATTATTAAAACAATAAACATACCTTTGACGGATTGACTTTCAATGCCTGTGATGGGAGCAGAGTTCGATGACTCCGGTAATGGGAGGAGACGACAACACCGGTGATGGGAGCAAAGTTCGACGCTGGTAATGGGAGGAGACAACGAAGCCGATGATGTGAAGATTTGATAATGCCAATAATGGGAGTTCAACAAACTACAAATTCTCACCTTGATAGCAGAACTAAAGAGGCTTGGTAGGAAAATTTGTGGCGGTAAAGTAAAAGATTTTTTTTTATTTAATAAACTAATAATGAAATGAACTTGTTTAACAGGTAACAAGTTTTAGTGATATTTGAGTGTGTGATGTGGCTCAATAAGAAAGAGTGTGTTACAAAGAGTGTGTCAAAGAGTGTGTTTCTAGCACTCCTCTTATTGAGAATCATAGAACTTACCTGCTCTGTCAAAAAGGCCTTATTGGGAACATTAGACTTCTTCACAGTGAGAAGATCTTTCAAGAATTTAGCATACGCAGGCATATGTCTAATAGCATCAAGAAAAGGCAAGTTAATTTACATCTGTTCAAAATTCTCCAAAATATCACATGACTGAACAATGTTCTTAGGATTTACTAATTTGTGAGGAAAAGAGGCCCTAGGCACACACTCCTTAACTTCAGGTTGTACAACTTTAAGAATAAACATATTAAGCTTTGAGGGCACATTATCCTCATATGATATATTCTTATCCCTAGAGGTATTGGCTTCTAACTTCATATTATCCCTCACAAGCTCTGCAACATGATTATTTATTTGCTTCCTAGACCTAAGGGTGGTGATAGACTGAACCTGTTCATATTCTCTATTAGAACTAAATGTTTCATGAGCTGCATATTGTCACTTAGGATTAAAGATAGACTGATTAGAGAACTTTCCTCTCTCTCTTTCTGCTATCTGACTAGCTAACTGACTCACCTGAACTTTCAACTTTACCATAGCATTAGTGTGTACTTGGGTAACATTCTTTATCTCTTGAATGACATTGGTAGTCACTTGATTGAAATTTCTCATCTCTTGTATAAATTGACCAAGAGTCTCTTCTACTGATGACTGATGTTTAGACTGACCTATTTTTTGATTTGGTAAATATGATTACTGTTGGTAACCTTGGTTAGACTACTGGAACTGAGTCTGACTACTGTCCATAGGTTGACCACCTAAATTACCTGAAAAGTTATTTTACTTCCAAGAAAAATTAGGGTGATTTCACCAATTAGGATTATAAGTATTTGAAGAAGTATTAGCAAAAGATCTCCCTATTGTGTTTCCCTACTCAACAAAACAATCATTATTATGTGCAGAAGAAGAGCACATAGAAGAAGTATGCATATTACTCCCACAAAAGCACAATTTTCCTGTTGGACACTATTAGCTGACCAACTCCTTTCACGTACAATAACATCTAGTCTAGCTTTGATATTTGTATCCTCACTTACCTCATATAAACCTCCCTTCTTAGGTTGGGTTAATCTATCCCTACGATTAGCAAAGTCCCACTATTGAGAATTTTCAGACAAATCATCAACAAATTGATAACTCTCCTATGCATTCAAATTCAAAAATATGCCACCATTTATAGACTTAACTAAGCCCCTATTAGATTGTGTCAACCCATTATAAAAGTACTTCATAAGGCGTCATTTTTCAAAACCATGATGAGGACACCTCACAAGCAAATCTTTAAACCTCTCATAGCTTTCAAAGGATTTTTTATGGTCTTCTTGACAAAAATCTAAAATTTTCCTTCTCAAAGAATTTGTTTTGGACATTGAAAAAAAATTAGATAAAACTTTTGGCTCAACATTTCCCATTATGTAATGGAGTTAGAAGGTAAAGAGTTCAGCCAAGTTTGTACTTTATCTTTCAATGAAAAAAGAAAGAGACATAAATGCACAGATTCTGTAAAAAAAATTTGAAATTGAAATGTTTCACAAATTTCTAAAAAATCATTGACATAAAGTATAAGCCTTCTATCTTCTTGCTTAACTTGTTTCACATTATTCATAGCTGCTTGATTGCTTTTGCATGTCTCTTCTGTTGTCATATATTTTGTTGCTAGATGTTCATGAGTTAAATTATTTGGGTATAATAATTTGACATAGTTAATGTTAAAATTAATCTTGATGGATTTTGAATCTTAGTCATCTTGCATCTAGCTGAAACCTAATTTATTTACTTGTTTTCATTTAATTTGCTATTCATTTTAATTTTATTTGTTTTATTTTATGTTTACATCTTTGATTTCTTAATTCTTGTAACTAGATTAAGAAAAAATTCTCAATATTTAAAATTTAATTTTAAGTCTCTGTGGGAACGACTTTATACTTGCTCAATTAAATTTTGATACGACTCATGCACTTACGAGTATTTAAAGATTTTTGAAAAAATTAAGTCACAACATTATATATCCTGGAACAAATGAGAGCAGCTATATTCTGACTCCACCTAGCCAAATTTCAATTGTCTTAAGTGGCAGCCAACCAATATATCATTAGGATAGTAAAATCCATTGCAATTGGAAATTACATACACTCTAGTTAGTAACAAACTAACATCATAAGAATATCATTGCCGAATTTGTACTGAAAAGCAACTGTGGCAAAAGAAAACAAACATATAGCTACAGAAGTACATATATTGATAGTTTAAACCTGAGGAAAAACAAACCACTTAAAAATAATTTGGAGGTAGATGGATCATAAGACCTGTATTATTAAGCAGTGGAAGCTCCAATCCAAGAAAGATTCTCAAAGTATTGAAATAGTGCAATGGTATGCCTAATGGGGCCTGCAGTCCCCGCTGCATGTGATTTCAGAAAAGACTGAAAACCACTGAGCTCTCTATAAGTATATTCCACAAGATTATAGGACATAACTCTGCCATCTATGAAAAACACAAGCATCGAGTCCTCTTCCTTTTGCTGCCGAACTATGCATAACACGTAAAATGATTTGACCAGGTCTTCCAAATCTAAATTCAAGCCTGGAAATGCAACTTGCACAAGATTAAGATCCACATGAAATTTTATTGACCACCCAGAGTAATCTTCCTTCAGCTCCAAAATATCAAACAAAAAGTGTGTAGGATTGTCTAAGGACTTTAGAATCATATGCAAACGCCCACCTGACTCACCAAAGTACCCAACATCATGGTTCTGAATATTCGATGGCATTGGATATGTTTTTATGCATTATTTTCCACGTCAAAGTACAAGGAATTCTCAGCTTTAATATACCAATGTATAGCACCATTGCAGTATTTTCCTGAATGCACATTCATAATTGACGGAATGGTGAAACAAACACCAAGGTCACTCCAACATCCAGTCTCTGAGGATTATATCTTAACCTCATACTCAGCATATAAACCGTGAGTAATTGTTATGTCCCAGAGAAAATTATCACTTGAAAATAGATAATCCTTGAATCGGATTGAAACGACTTTGAAATGCGACGACCTCAGAGGGTCAAAAGCCAGAAAAAATGTACCTACTATCATTCCAAATGCAACGAAACGCTTGGTGATTGGGCTACACACAAAGTAACCGGAGAAAGTGTTATCTTGGGGATCATAGGCATAGCCTGTCTGCAATTGTATTCCTTCAATAAGTAGCAGGCCATGGCAGGACTGCTAAATGTTAAGGATCAAATAAAATTCAGAAAACGAAAGTTGAGAACCATGAGAATAGATGGATCAGCATCAGAACTCGTCTAAGGGAAAATCGGGAAGGCGGGCTCTGGTGTGAGAGTGTGGGAATGAGTACGAGCAACAGGGAAGGAAGGAAAGGGAGAGGGGCAGAGTGGTATCGACGAAGAGCGTGGGAATGACACTGTTAGAATATCTAGAACGGCTTCACTGGCAAACGGAGAAGAATCTCCGTCAGAAGGCCTTCGCTTCAGGCAACTGAGTTAGCCATGGAAAAGAAAATGAATAAGAAACAATGTGTCACCCAGTCTAAGATGAAACAAACAGAAGAGAATGTGCAGCGACTGTGTGTCTCACTGACTTCTCCAACAAATTGACGGATATTGGAAAGCTTTGCTTCCTTCACAAGCTTATATTAATTATTGTCTTCAATACATTTCTGGGTTCCTGAACGGCGCCTGGTTGGTTCACTCTTATTATTTGAAACTTCCAATTTTACTTGTCAGTTTATCAACCATTGCTGGTTGGTTGTCAAAGTTTTATTATCCTTTATCACTAGGAAATTGAGAAATATTGATAATACTAGCTGCTAGCATCCCTTGGAAATTGATCCAAAATACCCTCTGGACTTACTATATTGTAACCTAGGGTCTATTGGCACTCCAGTGATACATTTATATTTCCTACTAACAGCTTATAATTACAATTTTTCAAATTATGCTTACTTAGATAATTTTTTTTATAGATATTTAGATAATTTAATTAAATTATGTCTTAATTAATTATGTTACACTATGTATATATTCACACTCCTTAATAATCTCAATTACTCTCATTTTTTTCAACGCCCAAACTTCTCATTTCTTTTATTTATTCCCTAACTCTATTATTTCTTTTCCTCAATATTATGGAACCGGATTTTCTATAGTTAAAAAAGGAACTAGGGGTATGATTGGATAGGTTTTTTAACATTTTTTTTAACTCAATCCACTCATTAGAACAATAGGTTAGATTGGGTCGAGGATGGATTGAGTCAAAGAAAATTTTTCATTGACTCATAATACAAATTCATCCCCTTCTTGGTTTCTATTAAAAATGTTTAAAAATATGAAATGGTTCAATTTTTAAAATGACAAAATTTATGTAAAATTCTTTTGGTACTTGTAATAGTATTTTGCAATTAAAACATAACATATGTATTAACATCCTATAGATTTCAATTGTTTAAATTTAAAATTCAAGTCAAATATGATTACACTTGTTACTTGATTTGATTTTAAATATATAAACCATTTTACCTTTATTAACTTTTTGTATTTACCTCTCATACCTAAATAACGTACATAGACTATTATAAGTGTAAAATTATAAAATAACAATAAAATAAATTAAATAATTCCACTTTTAATGACTCCTAAAATAAGAATTAATTTTCAAATCAAATTTAAATTCAAATTCTTATAATAAATCTTAATTATAAGATATGATTTAAATTAAGATTTATTAAATCAATTAAATTCAAATCAAATCAAATAAATGTTTTAAAAAAGGAAGAAAGGGGCTAAGTAAGACTGCCTCAATTTTTTTTATCTTCCTTCTTCAATCTTATGTCAACCAAAAGGTAAGTCGCTTCTCCATTCAAAGAAAGTAGATAAGCTTAAATCCGCACACAATATATAGGGGAATAGATCCTCTCATGTCAATTTTTTTATAGACCTTGATGAATGTAAAATACACTCATCTTTTAGATTTATTTATTAAGATTTTTAATTTATATTTATTTAGTTTTTGTTTATTTTTATTTATTTTTAATTTATTTTTAAATAATTATCTCTTCACCTAGTCATATTTGAATTTTTAAGATAAATCATCGATTTTGTAAAAAATAAGAAATTTTTAAAGATAAATATTTGAAGGATTTGAATATTTTGATATAAGAATTATGCTATTTATTTATAATATTAAGTGAATTATGGGCCCACTGAATTAAATGTGTTTTATGTTTTGTAGGAGTATCAAAGACTTTTGTGATATTTTAGGCATGATTATTAAAATCTTGATGACAAGCATAAGGATATTATTGTAATATTTTGAGGATAACTTTTGCTATAGAGTTTGAATTAATCTTATCTTGATGTCTATGGAAAGATGAGAAAATTTCCTACAACTTTTATGAAGACATCGAAACCTAGTTTATGCACTAAGAAGGTGAAAAACTATGTGCAAAGTGGATGACGAAATTTGACTAAGTCAACTAGCATTCATAAATTTTAAGGATCAAGTTAGATTCTTAATTGAAGTGCAAATAATATGTACTTGATGACCAAATATTTTTACGTTTAATGCAAGGATCTCAAAGAGTTTCTTAATTTGAGTAGGATATATTTGTTTCCTAATTTATATGGATTCAACAAAAAGAAATAGGAAACAGGAGATTTAGTCAAAGAATAAGGAAAGTATCGCTATCAAACCCGTCTCAGTAAATTAGGGACAACTTTTTCTATAAGTATGCAATTTACCTGATTCTGTTGGCGTTTGAAAGCTAAGAAAGAGATCTACAAATCTCATGTTGACAACTTTCTATAATTAAGCTGTCATTAATATTGAAGATTGGATAATGATTCTCAGAGAGATTTGATTCGGATTCCTGCACTATCATGACCATTCCTTATTAATTGAGTCATATCTTGAATTACATAAATCAGATCGACACGCCGTTTGCGGCATTGAAAAACTAACAAAAAATCCTACAAATTATTTTACGATTGAGGGCAAATTCGACTATCTGAAAGGTGAGAAAAATCATACAAGTTAGATATGAAAAGATGATATCTTTTCTACAAAAAAAGGGAAAACAAGTCCAACAAAGGAGCTCTCTTTTGGTTTAGAAAATACACAAAAATATAGAGTTTTGAGAGGTTCAAAGGTAGTGAAGGGGTGAGCTCTAGGAGAGGAGAAGAAGCTGTCATGGAGCTCTCATGGAGTTGGAGATTGAATCACTATTGAAAGTGCTTCAGTTTCTTCTCTACGGTTCTATCATGGTGAATTCTCTTTCCTCTTCCTATCTCTTCTTCTCTTTTGTCATGTGTAGCTAAATTTATGTATTTCTAGGGTGAAGATGTAACTTGATTTAATCGACATATAAGATTAGATTTTTAATTAATTTTTTTTCTATTTAATTTGAGTGCTTATTATGGTTCTTAATGCTTTTATAAATTGGCCACTCATAAATTGATCTAATGAGATATGTGTAAAATCGGAAGGTTTGCATACGACTTAGACCATAAATAATAAGTGTCATGATTTATAATCATCTAGGAATAGAGGTTATAGATTATGTGAGAGAATTGTGATATTTTCCATGAGAATCCATAGAGTAAAGGTCATGCCTTTAAGAGTTGGGGTTTAGATCAAGGAATTGGGTTTTAATTAATTAAAGGATTCTCCCCATCAATTGAATAACTAGAAATTAATTAGAATGAAAGTTCCAAAGCTACTCTGTTATCTATGATAGATTGTTAAATTAATTGAAGTCAGATTCCTAGTGTTTTAATTTTGTGTGTTTACATCCTTAATGTGTTTTGCATTCGTGTGCTTTGTTCTCTCTTTTCCCTCTTAATTTCATGCGTTCTTGTGTGTTTTTGTCTTTTATAATTTTGTATCCTTAATTATTTTGAATCACTCTTAATTATTGGTTGCCTAGATAGTATTAATATTAGAGAAGTGGTACTTGATAAACTAATTCCTCATGAAAACAATGCTCTTACTCATCTTTTATTATTTTTGCGATTTGATGCATTTGCCAATATATCACAAAAAGTTTTCGGTGTCATTGTCGGGGAACTAGGCTTTTATCAATATTATTAGTATCTAGGAAGAGTACTACTCTAAGCTTTGTTTTTATTTTTGTTTTGTTACTTTTGCTTTAATTGTTAATTTCTATTTCTAATCATTAGTGGTGTTTCATTTTATGCGAGGTACAAGTGACCCTAGCTCACTATTATTTGATCCAGAGATTGAAAGGACAATAAGAGAAAACAAAAGGCAATGTCGAGCTAATAATGTTAAATAAATATTTTTTGGGAGGCAACCCAAATTTCTTTTTCCTTTGTTTTACTTTAGTGCATTGTTTTTTATTTAGTTGTTTTGAGTATTTGATTTGGCTTTTTAATTAGTGTTTGTGAAATCTCCCCTTCAAATTTGAGTTGATTCTTTTAGATCATGACGAACTTGGAAGCCTTCCCTTTTACGTCCCACAAGAGGCACATGATGAAGCGGAGCATGAGGATGAAGAGCAGGATTCACTCAACCGCCAAAATAATAAGCTTTTCTTGATCCTCCACTTTTATTTTACTGTTTTTACTTTCCTATCTATTATTTGCATCTAATTATTTGCACAGTGGGGGCACTGTTTATTGCGAGTTTGGGGGGGATAACTTTCTATTTTTGTTGTTTACTTTTGTTTTTGTTGTTTACTAGTTTTGTTTTGAGTCATTTTTGAAACTGAGCATACCGGTGTGTTGAATTGAATACCAATGATCGCATCAATTGTGGATTGATCTCTTTTCTTAGGATATCACATGAGAATTCAAGAGTTGTATGTATCTCTATTGCTTCAATTATGTATGAATGCATTTCTCATCTTTATGTTTGGCAGACCATGAGATATGAATGCATGTCAAGCTTAGAAAAAGTTTATGGGAATGCATGTGTGTGGATTACTTGCATCTAGAAGTTGTTAGATTCTTTCTTGAGGCAAAATCCTAGACAATGCATGATCAAGAAAATGATAACAGTCTTCTTTGGATCATTTGAGCCTTTCAAGCCAACCTTAAAAATATTCTATCCTTAGGTCCCATTTTGCAGCCTTGTTTATGTTTAACCTTTATTTCTTTTCTTTACTCACATTTTCCTTTCCCATACCCTTTAATAAAAAAAAATACTCCTCTCTTACACACCTTTTGTTGAGCACATATCTTGTATTATTTTAATATTCAAACTTTAGTTATTTTTTGTGTATGAAGTATTCAATGAGCTATAAAAAAAAAGAAAGAAAGAAAGGAAGTCCACCCAATGTGTTGCAAATAAATAAATTTAGGGTGGAGGTCATAAAAAAATATACATAAAATAAAATAAAAAGAGAAAAAAAAAGAAAAAAAGTGTTGATTCTTATGCTCCGTTTTTTACTTGTTCAATATTTTTGTGGCTTGAGTTTTGAAATTTGCATGGTTTTGTATCTCAACTTTTGTTTTCTTTATCCTACATTTTCTTTCTTAACCCTCATCTTTGGCCTTAAATTACAAGCTTTAAAAGACTCTTTTGATCCTTATTTATGTGTTGTTTATATTAGTGGAGAGAGAGATGAAAAAAAATCATATGGATGCGGGTCTGATGTGCATTTGTATTTTTATAAACCTATCTGGGCTTGTACATTATTAGTAGGAATTGGTCTTACATTCATGTCTATAGGAAATCATTTATGCATGAGAGTTGCATGTAGGATTCGATATAACAATTGGATTGTACATGTGTAATACCTTGAAATGAGATTGTGAAGTAGTTTCTGAGGATATGAATGATTTTCAATAACCAGTATTGTCATTTCTGAGTCTGCATGTTTTGAGTTTTAGTTGTTTTCTTTTCTTTTCTTGTTTTTAATTCTTTTTCTTTTTTGCTTGAGGACAAATGATATTTAAGTTTGGGGGTATTTTCCATGAGAATAGAGGTTATAGGTTGTGTGAGAGAATTGTGATATTTTCCATGAGAATCTATAGAGTGAAGGTCATGTCTTTAAGAGTTGGGGTTTAAATCAAGGAATTGACTAAGTTTTGATAATTAAAGAATTAATTCACCAAGAAATTGTGTTTTAATTAATTAAGGGAGACCTTTTGAACTATGATTTAATATTTCTGCTCTAGTCTTCCACCATGTCAGGAACACTACATATTTCCTATATAAGAAATTAATATGTAAGATTTTCTCTGTCTCTCTCCTACATGCACTTGATGAAACACATGTTTTTGGTCCCTATGCTTTATCGTTCCACCGAGTTACGTGGAAAGAAAATAACATCCCAATAAACTACCATTTTCCCATTTTAAAACTTTAATTTGTTTCCATGATACCTTTTCAAAGTCTCAAATCCTTGTTCTATTAATTTTTCTTAGTCCCACATATAGATTCTTGGAGGATGACAAGATGGAAATGCAATTGGAGTTGTGGGATTTTAGAGGACTACAGATGTTCTGAACCAATATCAAGGATGACATACCTGGTCTCGATCAACATGATTGAAGGTGGTGGCGCCTCCTTATGCAATGGCAAAAAGGGGTGGTGTACTTATACGGCACTTCGATAATCAAGTTAGGATTTGCACTAATAGGCTATTATGTGAATGATTAGATGCATACCTAAGTGGTTTCTCTTTATTTATAGTGTGAGATTGCTTACTTAGGGAGTAGTCCTCTAGATATTTGGTTTCCTTATATTTAAGGATCTAGGAGATTTGATGGAGATTTTATCCCCTCTATCCTCTTATGAGACTATATTTTGTTATGATCTTGAGTGCTTAGGGGTTGTTGGACTTTTCTCTCTAGGCCTTGGATTTGTGTATCTAGGCCACAATTTGTCAGTCTGGGATCTGAAAGCTTGAGATCTGATCCAGTACATTGCCCTTAGCTCGGTACTCTAATAAGGCATCTAAGTGTTGAGCTTCAATATATCAAGGTACAATTTTTATTTTATGAGGACCCTTCTATCCAAGTTAGTGAGGCTCTTTCTATGGTCCAATATGATGGCGATGGTTGTTAACATCGGGTCATCATTCAAGGTTCATGGTGATGGGATACATTGTTTGTCTTGAGGCATTATCTTGCTCGAGGAACCTCGTTTGGGAGCCTCTACTGCTTCTCTTACTTAACCACTGCCATATTGTCATGTGTTTGATAAAGAGATGGTTTTGTATAGTCGTTGTACAATCTTCATGCTATAATCATTTCAAACGTGTAAGATTTGACAATTTTGCCTCTAGTGGTAAGTGGCAGTTGAGCTCAATTTTTTCCTATAAAAGGGATGCAAGCCCCCATTTTCTCCATTTCTTCCATTCCCCATTTTTTCTCTACTACTTCATAGTATTTCTCTATCAAGTGCTTTTGGTTTTCTAGCGAGGCTTTATGTTTTTCGGTGAGTTATGAGGGTGGTTTGCGATAGTTCCAGTTATTGGCCCTATTTTCCCATACTTTCTGATGACTTCTCTTCTATTTTTCCACAGGTATCATCCATTCCTCTCCCACTTTTTACTATTACTTTTAGTTTATGATAAGGGTTAAGGAAATATGGAGTGATAGGGAAGAGGGCTCCTCTCATGAGATACTATCAGAATCCCTTCCTATGTCACACCATGAGCGACGAAGGAGGGATCCAAAGGGTGCTACCGCTCATAGGGTGCAGAGGCCACATACCTTAAATAAGTATGAAATAAAATAGAAAGGGGGGCTGTAACATCCTCTGTGACATGTTAGACTTGTATATGATTATAGTGGTATCATAATACTTGCATGACATGCCTATTTAGTTGTGTGACATTTTGAGTTAGATTAAACACTTTGCTACAACACTGAATGTAAAAAGTAGCTTAAAATGACTCAAATAATGGTATAAAATGCTTAGTTAAAGGAAATAAATATAGAGAATTTATTTCTAAATCACAAATGTATAAATTGTGATGTAATTAAAGTTTGAGGATAAATTGAGTTAATTTAGTATTTTTGAGTACATTGAGTAAGTGTTTTAATACCTGATTGACTTGACTGATATATGAAAACTTATGGAAATGATGAAACTAGGGTTGCGATGAATCCTACGATTTTCTATAATGCTTATGAAAGTTAGGAAACTTGATTTTATAAAATCAAAGTATTCTTTATAAATATAAAGTTTCAGCTAAATATCTTAAGTTCCTATCTTTCTTCTTTTGGCTTCCACTGTCTCTCTTTCCCTCTTAGCCACTTTCCTTGACTTTTCTCATTCTCACTTTCTCATTTTCATGTGCAACCAACAAGAAAATAGAGGAAAAAGAGACGAAAGAAAAGAAAAGGAAAGAAGAGGAGAGGAAGTAGGAGGAAGAAGAGGAAGGAAAGAGGATGACCAAAGACAAATCAAACATTTGAAGGTCATCTAGACTACTTAAGGTAGAGGTGCTTGAACCTAACATGACTATCTCTCCCTATCTCCATCTTTTATACAAGGTATATGTTGTTGGATAAAAACTGGGTTTGTGAGACTTATGTTGTTTTCTTGCTTGGCTAGTGCCTTCAATAGCTGAGTTTGGTTTGCTTTTAGCTTAACCTATGCAAGGTTATTATTTGTGAGTTTAGAAACACTCATTTGTATACTTGAGCTAAGAGTTGAGAAATGAGTATTTCAATGATGTCAGCTTGAACTTGAATCCATGATTTGACAGTTGAGAGTTTGCATGAGGGTTTCTACATGATTAGAGACCATATTTGTGTATGAAAACCTCTTAGAACCTAAGATTGAGGGTCTAAGTTTGGTTATAAATTCAATGAAAAAGGAAAAGAGTTTCTAGTGCTTGAGCGCCCAAGCGCTCAAGTCCAGAAAGCAGAATGAGTTGTTTTGGTACTGAGCAATTAAACGCTTAGATTCACGAGGCTTAAGCACCCAATGACAGATAAAACATGGGAAGTTTTCTATCATGGAGTGCCTAAGCACTGGAAAAGTGGGCCCTGGCAATAACTCCCAAGAATTTTCTTATGATGAACTATGGATAGCATGAGTTTAGTTTCTTTTGATGAACTACGGAATAATAATAGCTAGGTTCCTAGTAGAGCCGTGATAGTTAAGTTAGCTTGGCTCCTTGTAGAGCCATGGTAATTAAATGAGCTTGGTTCTTTAATGAGCCATGGAAATGAGATAAACTTGGTTTCCTTATTAGACCACGGTAGTTTATTAGTTTGGTTTCCTTATTGGACCATGGAAGTTTACTTAGCTTGGTTTCCATTAATGGACCATGAAAATGAGTTTAGCTTGGTTCTTTTATTGATCCATGAATGTTTACTTAGCTTGGCTCCTTTAGTTACTAAAGATGAGTCATGGGAGAGCTTTTAGGACATATATTACTTCATATTTGTTATGATTGTATTTATAATGTTATAAATGATTGGTTTTAGAATACTTTTATTGAGGATTGTGAATTTTTACCCTGTTTATGTTTCCATGTAAATCTAGGTCAACATGGTGTTGACCTCGAATGGTCAACATGAAGAGGACTAGGTTTGATTTCCCCTAGTGATTAGGACAGGGTTTGTATAACTTAGACATCAAACATGCCCCACTTCATGTACTTGTATGGGATATTTTTCAAGCGATTTGGAATTTGGCTTTCGTTCTCTGATTTCCTATGAGTTATGCTGAATGAGATGAAGGTTGCACCTTATATAAATCATGATCTTTATTCATTAGGACCTTCAAGTTTGTTATTATCATCTCCGTATTTCTTTCTCGCAATGGGTGTCTTTTTGGTTGTTCTCACTGCTAAAGCCTTCTGATATAGGCCTTACTCAAGCTTGAATTTCACTTTGGGCCCATATTGGGCGAAAGATGTTTGAGGCCTACGAGCAATCCTACAAGGACTTTAAGGATGACTTCTTTTGCTTGGAAGACGTGATAGGACTCGAGTTTTCTTTTTGATGTCAGAGGATCATCTAGTTGTTTTCTTATACTAGTGGAACATCACCAAGTTTCGTGAAACTCTAGATAGTAGTCTTACTGCATATGAGGTGGATATACTTGACTTTTTCCTTGAATGGGCCTCCGAAATGGGGTACAATCAAATATTCCACCATTATCAATGGTTTGCATAGTGACATCAGGACAATCATAGATGAGATTCTTGGTTATATGTTTTGTTGGTGTGTTAACATATTTATTTTACTTAAGTTATTTACCTTTCAGATGCTATAATGTTCTTTGTCCAGCTTGCATGGCCCCTACTGATAATATTACAAAGCTCCAACGTCGAATGATGGAGTAGAAATGTGTAAGAGAGGCTACTACTGCTAGTGTCTCTAATTTGGTGGGCCACGTGGTCAAGATTTAGGAGCCCAACACTGATTCTTTTAGGTAATCTGCTAATCTCCAACCTCGAAAATATAAAGATCCAAAACAGGGCAGCCAAATTCATTTGAACTTAGAGTCTAGTCCAAGGGGTTCGATGTGGGTGGCCTTATTGATCAGGTTCTCTTGACCCTCGGATGACTTGGTCATTCTTGAAGAGGTGGATTTTAGCCATCTCCTTCATCAAGCCAATGTACGCTCACTTTACAATGCCTCCCCTTTTCAAATTTTTGGAAATAACCATTATTGAAGCCAAAAAAGACCAAGATGTTGGAGTAGAAGTTAGGGGCCTCTGTTCTGAGAATGAGAAATGGGCAAAAGAAAAGGCTAGACTGGTGTCTCATTCTCACATATAGCACCAATGTTTTGAACCAAGATCAAGCATGGTGTACTTGGTATTGGTAAAAGTAGTTGAAGGTGGTGGCGCCTCCTTGTGCAGCGGAGGAAAAGGGGTGGTGTACCTAGAAGACACACCAACGCTCAGTTATTAGGGTTTACACTATAAGGCTAGTATATGAGGGATTAGATGCATACTAATAAATACAATTATCATATATTATTTAACCTTCATATTTAGTCTCTTAGACCTCTTATATGTTTAATTGATTAGTTTTGACTAAATTTTAGAAGTTTGGGTCAAATTGGGCTTAATTGTATTTTTTAACATTATTTAAAATTTTACATTGTTTCTGTATTTTGGGCATAACTTGAGTTATAGACATCTAAAAATTATGAATTTTATCTTTTACAAAAGATGAGAGAGAGCTTTACAACTTTGGTGACCGAAGGCTGAATCAGATGTCTAGTGAGTCAGATTGAGTCAAGAATTCAGAACAAAGATGTTGTCGCTAGAACCTGGATGATGTGCAAAGATTAGGCCATAATTTGGGTTGTAGGTGTCATTTGGAGCTAAAAGTGCCATTTGAAAGTTAAGACATAGATATTCAATTCTTATGAAGACCACTTATCAAAATGGTAACGTTTAGATGGTGTTTTAACCCTTTGAATTCGGCTGATGGGTTCAATGAGTTACTAAGAATGTTTTGAGCATAACTCTCTCATCTTAAGCCTAAATTATGTGAATTAAGTGTCCAATTAAAACTAAGAGGAAGAAGATTAACCTTCAGCTGAGGAAAAACTTAGATTTTTAATTTTAGAGATAGATATTTAAGCAGCAACAGCAGCTACAAAACTTAACCCTAATTTTCTCCTAATCGTTCTTGCTTGCACTTCCTCTCCTTATCTTTCTTCTTCTCTTTTCTCTCTAGTTTTCTTTCTTTTCTCTTCCATCAATGGAGGGTTTGATCTTTTTAAATCAATTCTAGGAATTGACAATCTTGATGTTTAATTATAAGATCTTGTTTTGATTATTTTACATTAAATTGCTAATCAAGTTTCTTTTTTACTTATTGACCAAGTTTATCTTTTACTTCTTGATCAAGTTTATCTTTTATTTGTTAATTAAGTTTATCTTTTACTTGTTAATCAAGTTCCTCTTTGATTTTGTTAAATTTGAATTGAATTGCTCAATTTGATTTGGATGTTGATGTGATAATTACATAATTACCATGTGTTTAATGAGGATTACAGAGACTAAAGAATGCATCAAAGGCTTCTTGGATCTTGTGTTTTAGATTAATTTAAGATTAGATGGGTGCTTAATTCGTTTAACTTTAATTAATTAAATTTTGGATGCTTATCTAGTAGAGAATTCATGAATCATCTTAAAGCTTCTTGATGTGATCTAAGATTAAGAATTTGATTAGCAATTAAATGGATCCATGTGATCAATAATAGATTAAATTCAAGATTAGTTGATTTTCTTGAATTGGTTGTTTACTTAATTCTATTTATAATTTTTAATTACTTTTTGTTAATTAATTTTGTAACCTTTTTCTTTTTTCCCTTGTTAACCTCTTAATTTGATTGCTTGATTAGAGTGATTCAAGGGATCGACTCAGTTGTGCCTTATACTATAAGTATTTTGATGAATCGGTTTATAAATTGATTTAATTTGATAATCTCGATAACTATCACATATTTGAGTGGTTGAACCCTTTATTTATGGTGTGGGATTAGGTGCATAGGGAGTAATCTTTAGATATTTGGTTTCCTTATATTTAGGGATCTAGGAGTTTTAATGGGGAATTTATCCCCGCTATCCTCTTATGAGACTAAATTATGTTATAATCTTGGGTGCTTTCTAGAAGGTAAGCTTAGGGGTTGGATTTTTCTTTCTGGGCCTTAAGTTCATGTATCTGAGCCATAGTCCATTCATTCTGGATCTGGAGGCTTGAGATCTAGTCCAAAACAACATACTATATGATTGGTTCTCTTTGGGAGGTGATTCTTGTTGGTGTTCGCCTTGGATTGGGCTTTTAATTGTTAAGTCCACTTGAAAGAAAACCAAAAGAAAAAAAAAAGTGTGTGATATTTTTGTTACCTACATGTGGCAATGCAATTTAGGAGAATGGGGGTTGTTAAGAGTAAATAGTTACTTTATCCCTTGAATATTTTGTGACATAACACTTTAGTTCCTAAAAAAAAATAGCACATACTTTAGTCCTTGAAAGTTTCAAAACCATATCACATTCATCCTTTTTTAAGGACTAAAGTGTTTTTTTCTAATTGTGAAGGACTAAAGTGTGTGTGTGTGTTTTTAAGGACTAAAGTGTTATGTCACGAAATATTCAAATACTAAAGTGATTATTTATTCTTGTTTAAAAAGAATTGTATCATCTTTTGGGTAATGGTGCAATGCTAAAATAAGACTGCATATGGGTTTGCTGTGTGTGTGGAGAGTGCATTGAGTAAGGCTTTGAGGGATGAAGATATTTGATATTTTGAGACTTATGTGAGGTGGTGAAAGTTTAAGTGTTTGCTTGAGTACTTTGTTTAAGTGAAAAGTATTGTTTTATGAGATTAGGTGTATTGGGATTTTGGATTTGTGAGAAAAATATCAAGATTGGTGATTATAATTGTTATTTGAATCTAGTAGATTAATTTGTGTAGTCATGGATGTAGGTAGTGAAGGTCGAACCACATTAAATTTCTTGATATTAAAGTAGGTTCTAATCTTGCTTCTTGTGATTCTGATGGCAAAGATGCAAGGCTTGGGGAGTGACAAATTTGAGGTGGAGCTATTTGATGGTAAGAGAAATTTTAGCTTATGGCTGAGTATTATAAAGGATATTTTAGTACAACAATGGCTGGTTAAAGCTCTTAATAGAAAGGAAAAGAAGTTTGACAAGATCACAAATGAAGAATAAAAAACCTGGAGATGATGGTGGTCAATACGATTCGGCTATGTCTACCACCTGAGGTAAAATATAATGTTCTAAATGAAACTTCTGTAGTTAATTTATGGAAAAAATCAGAGAATATGTATATGTTTAAATCTCTCACAAACCATTTGTTTTTAAAGAAAGAATTATACCAATTGAAGATAGGTGATGGGGTAGACATTAGAAATCATTTGAATTAATTTTCAAATTTGTTTACATAATTGTCTAGCATATTGGTGTGAAAGTTGAAGATAAGGATAAAATATTATTTTTGTCGTCGTCTCTTCCACATTCTTATGAGAGTTTAGTGATTATGTTGCTAGTTGAAAAAGAAACACTTAAGATTAATGATGTAATTGTTGCATTATTAGAGAATGAGAAATTTAAGAAGCTGAGTGTTTAGTCTGAAGAAGCTATTTTTGTTGCTAGGTTTGATTGTGGTAGGAGTGTGCCCCATGGCAATAATTTTAGTTGGGATAATTTAAGATCAAGTTCTATACCAATGCTAGATCATAGAGAGAACCTATGCTATTATTGTCATGAGATGAGTCACATTAAATTTTATTCCAGGAAGTTGAAAGCAAATATGAAAGAATTTGAGAAAAGAAAAGGAAAAGGAAAAGGAAAAGAAAGTTTGAAAATGTTACAATGGTTGTACAAGAATCTAAGTTATGAAAGTGAGTTATTGATGGTTGAAGAAGAAAAGAGTGCCTATGGTGATTGTTGGCTTTTAGATCCTACTTGTTTTATTCATGTTTATTGCAAGAAAGAATGGTTTGGCACTTATGATGCATGTGGTGATAAGGTAGTGAGATTGGCTAATGGTGATTGTTTGAATATTATTGGAAAAGGCATTATGACAGTTGAGATGCATAATGGTTGTGTGAAGACACTTGATGATGTGAGACATATGCCTACACTTAGGAGGAATTTAATTTCTCTGGGTAGACTTGATACATTATGCTATGAATATTTTACAAGATGTGGAGTTATACAAGTTTGTAGAGGTTCTTTGATAATGATGAAAGGTAAGAAGACTAGTGGTAATTTGAATAAGTTGATAGGAGAGATTGTAGTAAAAAAAGGCAATGGTGGAGTATATATATATACCAAAGAAGAAAATGACATTTTGTAAATACTTTTGATAAAGCCTTTTAGCACTTATATACTTAAAGTTTGTTCCAATCACAAGACATGGTGGAGATTTATTGGTGTTTGCCTTAGGTTGGGCTTTTAATTATTAAGCCCACTTGAAAGAAATAAAAAAAAGAGTGTGATATTTTTGTTATGTGCACGTGACAGCACAATTTGGATGAAAGAGGGTTGTTTAAAAAGAATTGTATCATCTTTTGGGTGAGGGTGCAACACCGAAATAAGATTGTGTGTGGTTTTGCTATGTGTGTGGAGTACACCAAGTAAGCCTTTGAAGGTGGAAGATTTTTGTTATTTTGGAGTTGTGTGAGATGGAGAAAGTTTGTGAGTGTTTGTTTGAGTGCCTTTGTTTAAGTGAAAATTATTGTTTTTTGATGAATGTATTAGGGTTTTGAGTTTGTAAGAAATATGTCAAGATTGGTGACTATAATTGTTGTTTGAATTTAGTGGATTGATTTGTGAAATTGTGAGTGTAAGCAGTAAAAGTCAAATCACGTTAAATTTCTTGTGCTATTATATTTTCTTATTTGCTTATTTTTCATTGGGTGGGGGATTTTTCCTAACAATTCCCGATAGAAGATGTAAGTGGTTTCCTTATTCCGTGTTTTCTTCTTCTTATCCCTTTTATTTTTTGGAATCATGGACACAACTACAAATTGGAAATGTTGAAAGGTATGCAGACCTTGAAACTAGAAGTTGTATAGGATATAAATAGTTGAAAGTATGGAATAAGTCCAAAAAATATGAAAAGAACAAGCTTCAGTTTTTGAAAACAAGCACAAAAAGAAAATATTTGATAATGAGTCGAATTCTATGAGGCTTCTTAGCCACCAGTTAAAATGAAACACTTATATACTCCTACACATTCAAACCTTAAACATAAGACACCAAACACAAGATATACACATAAGCTAACTCATTCGAAAAATCTCCCTTAAAGACCATCAAAATATGAAATAAACGTAGAAGCAAAGAGCAAGAGGTACGTTCCCAATTTTATAGGTTGAAAGTTAACATCCTACAGCTAGATGTTTTGATTTCTTGTCTTAAGAAATAATCCATAGTCAATCACAAGATACTAAGCAAACACCCAACTATTTGCCTATTCCTTTCATTCAGAGACTTTAAAGCAGAAAATAGATGCATGAACAATCACAAAGGCGTTAGATTGAAACATTCATATAAAAACAAAAATTTAACACCACTTTAATACATTAATGAAAAATGACTTACCTCCAAAGTCCAAACAACATAATGTAAGCACTTGAAAAGAAATCGTAGTGCGGTAATGCCAATATCTACCCCACAGCATGGTTTCAAAAGGACTTAGTATCCATAATCCGAACCACACATATTGTTAAGTTCACATCGACAACTAGTATAGAGCAAGGATAAAACATCTCATTGATCAATATATGCAAATTAATGTGAATGTCAAATGGCCAAGCATTACGTGATCAACAAATATACTAGAGTTCATTACAACCAATTCTCTGCTTAATTTGGAATCATAAATGCTGCGGGGTGAACCAAGTGAGGAGGCTTCTTCTTGTCTTTATAAGCAGATGGGTCATGGGTTGTAGGTAACGAGTCAAGTTTGGTACTAATGGGTCTGGAGCTAATGAATATTGGTTTAATGGATAGTGGGTCATGAGAAAGAAGGTGATGGCTTTTGGGGTTGAATGAGTCATGAGCAAGAAAGTGATAGGCCTTTGGGTGAAAGAATGATGGATTAGGCGAATGGATAAGTAATGGGCTAGCTAAACTTGGGTTAAGTTGAACAGGATTGGATCAAGTAGATTTTGTGTTAAGATTAGGCAATGGGTCAAAAAAAAATTTAGACTAAAAAAAGATTAGGCAATACTTAAGGATTTTTCTTTGTAGACCAAAAAAAAAAACCTTTATTTGTGAATCTTGTTTTTAATTAATTTGTTTTTATTGATTTTTATGTTTTTTAATACTTTTTTTTTTTTTGCATTATTAGTCAAGACAAAATACTATATTTACAATAGAGCCTATGATTGGGCAGATATTATGCAACTTGATGGAAAATGCCCAAATTATTTCACCAAAAACTTGCTGTTGATTCAAGAATTTTATGACTTTATAGTTTGTTCTAGTTTTGACATTCCTACATATAAGACTTTTGCCTTTAGATGTTCTTCTTGGCTGTCTTCCTGCGTGTATAATTTGTTATGACTCTCAAATTTTGGTTTTCTAATTTCTATTGCTAATGCTTTTTAGTATTGACGATAGATAAAAACTGGAGCTCTTTATGTTTAAAAAAGGGAAAATTGATATGGTACCAAAGTTTTTATCACCTAGTAAGAAGGAGTTTCATCCTTGTCACTCCAATTTTATAGTTAAACTTTTAAACTTTAATTCCAACACAGGATAATTCCTTGATGCTACCTACTTATTTTTCTTTCTCTGGAATTAGGATCCTCTCCTATTGGAATGGGGAAAAGGAAAATGATGGAACAAAACTCTCTTTAAGGAGAGGATCTAGATCCCCTCTCCCTGTATGTATTAATGGTAACATAAGTATGAATAATATTGGTGTTTTTCTAAAAACTTATAGAACGAAACTAAAACAAAATTTCTATGAATTTATTTCATACTATTTCCCTGTGAAAAATAGATTTTCTAGGAAGTAACTTATCTTCTCATCAACCAAAACTAAAAAACTTTCTTATTCTCTTTTTTAGAGATAGGGTGTTTGGGGACCTAAGTAGTGAGGAAGCCAGTTTATTGTGTTAGAAGTCTAAACAATTATTTCATTGTGGGAAGAATGGTAATACTAACCTAATAATGATATAAATTCAAGAACAACAATTGTTTTCTTGCACATCCCAATTTGACACCCTTAAGACACTGTACATTTATGTGAATGGGGGTTGGATATTATCGTATACCGTATGTAAAATTGGAATAGATGTACTGTATGCAGATGTAAGTGGGGTATCGTCTAGGTGTCATATTCTGAGTGTTTAAATAACAGATCTCATCCAAGAAATGCTTTGAGAACTAATGGCTAAACTGCCTTCTTTACATCATGTTGTTAGTGTGATTGATTATGATTGAGATTATGATTAATTACGATTGATTTTAGGAATAATTATAATTGATTTAATATTTGTAATTGATTTAATATATAATTATACTTTATTATTTTTCTTTTCTATTCAGCAGACTTTTTGTATAAATAGAGGCTAATCCTCCTGTATACATTCATTCAAAAATATCCACAAATTTATCAATATTTGTCTTCATGTTTCTATTTTTAACTTAGTATCAGAGAGTCTAGGCTCTTAGTCCAATCCTTCCGCTCCAGATCTCCTTCCAAACACCGCTCCAGTCCACCGCTGTTCGCTCTGTTCAAACACCACTCTAGACCTCCGTTCAGACACTGTTCTAGACCGCCGTTATTCGCCATTCCAAAAGTTTAGATTTTGTGTTCTTTCTTGGTATAATGGAGAAATCAGACGTTGCTCAGTCTCTTTCAATTGTGCTCATTACCCCTAAATGTTGCAGATATTATAAAAGACCCAAGACACTTGATTGAGAATTGTCACACATGTCTTTCAAGGTCTGATCAGAACAGGTTTCAACCTCATCTTAGTTCTTCTAAGCATGTGCTTGTTGCTACTGCTGCTAATGGATCCTTAGGTTCTTCAGCCACACCCTAGGCTTCCTTTTCTTCTAATGATCTCGTGTCCCTCCTTAAACATCTACTATCCAATTCTGGTAATACTTTTCCTACTTTATCAACCACACCAGGTAATATTAGATGGTACTTTGACTCTGCTTGTCGTAACCATATGACGTCCACATCTCAGTCTTTTTCATCCTTATCTGTTAATGACATTGCATATTCTATACATACAGCCGATGGATCTCTTATGAATATTTGTCATAAAGGTTTTGTCTCTCGGCCCACTCTTAACTTACTTGATGCATATCTCATTTTCAAATTAAACTTCAATCTCATTTCTGTTAGTCAACTATGTGCCCTTGGTTATGAAGTCTTATGTTCTTCTTCTGGTTGTCGTGTACCGGATCCGTGGACAGGACAAGTCATAGGGAGTGGATGTAAAGTCAGAAAGTTGTTTGAGCTCACCAACCTTCATGTTCCTCTTGCCTCAAATCTTTGTCCAGTACCTACCTCGTCCTCCATTCAACTGTGGCACCAACGTCTTACTCATAGTTTTCTAAGGAAGTTGCATCCCCATTTATCTCAAGGGGCTCTAGATTTGGTTAATAATGAGTCTTTTTACTGTATTTCTTGTCAAATTACTAAACAACCTACACTTTCCTTCAGTAAAAGTACCTTTATTTCTAAATCTCATTTTGACCTTATCCATTCTGATGCCTGGGGGCTTGCCCCCACACCAACTATGGGAGGTAATTGGTATTTTATAATATTTGTTGATGATTTTTCTTATTTTACTTGAATATATTTAATGAAAAATCATTCAGAACTTTCTTAAGTTTACATTAATTTTGCTACTATGATCAAAACTCAATTCTCAAAATTAATTAAAGTTTTTCGTCATGATAATGCTTCTGAATATCGTAATTCAAAAAATTTTACCTTTCTTGCTGAACATGGTATGCTCTCTGAGTTTTCTTGTCTTGGTACCTCTCAACAAAATAGTTGTGCTGAAAGAAAACACCATCATATCCTTGACTCTGCCCGAGCTATGTTCATCTCCTCTTCTCGTCCTGAACGTGCTTCGGGTGAAGCAGCTCTCACCATTGTCTATGTCATCAACTATCTTCCTTCCTCTGTTCTGGGTAATGTATTTCCCTTTGAACGTCTCTACCATACTTCTCCAAATTACAACTCTCTTAAAGTTTTTTACTATACTTGTTTTGGTCTTCTTTAACCACATGGGAACACTAAACTTGAGCCCCAAGCATGTCTTTGTTGCTTTTTTGGTTATGGCACTGAACATAAGAGCTATCGCTGTTGGGATCCAATCTCTCAACACATTTGTATCTCCCATCATGTCATCTTTTGGGAAGACAACATGTTCTCCTCACTCTCGCAGTTCAAGTCCTTCCCTTCCACTTCGACTCCTATTTTCACTAACCGCTTTGTTGATCTCTCTCCTAGTGGTTTTGATGCAGGTTCCTCTAATGAGCTTCCAGTCACTTCCGATGTTCTAGCCACTCCCGATAACAATGTTCCAGATGTAGATCCTGCACCTACCATTACATCCCCTCTTCCTTTTGAGCATCTAACTAGGGTAAGAACTCAGCCTACTTATCTTCGTGGTTATCATTATTTTTCTACCATGCTTCACTTACATGAACCTCAAACCTATCAAGAAGCCTCCGCAGATCCTCATTGGTAGCATGCTATGCAAGAAGAGTTACAGGCTATGGAGAACAATAGTACTTGGGACCTTGTTGATTCTCCTTCTAGTAATGCACTTGTGGGATGAAAATGAGTGTCCAAGATCAAGACTCATTTTGATGGCTCTATTGAGCGCTATAAGGCTCGTTTAGTTGTCAAATGTTTCACTCAAGAATATGACGTTGATTATGAGGAGACATTTACACCTGTAGCTTGCATCACTTTAGTTCGTATTCTCCTTGCTATTGCAGCCACTCAGAAATGGACTCTAAATCAAATGGATGTGAAGAATGCATTTCTTAATGGTGATTTGGAAGAAGAAGTTTATACCTCCTGGTTACATTTGTCCACCAAATAAGGTTTTCCATCTTCAAAAGGTTTTATATGGTCTTAAACAAGCACATTGAGCCTAGTTTGCCAAGTTTCACAGCACTATAAGTCAATTTAGCTTTTCCTCTAGTGTCAATGATTCTGCTCTGTTTTTCTTGCAAAAATGATAGAGTTACTATGATATTGCTTCTCTATGTTGATGATATGATCATTACTTGTGATGATACTATTGGTATTACTTAGCTTAAACAGTTCTTGAGTCAAAATTTTGAGATGAAAGATCTTGAACCTTTCAGTTACTTTTTGGGTTTTGAAATCCCATCTTCTGTTGTTGGCATTTCTCTGTCTCAAGCTAAATATGTCTCGAATCTTATCTCTTGAGCCAGTCTCACCAACAGTCGCACCGAGTCCACTCCTCTAGAACCTAATATCAGGTTTACATCTTTAGATGGTACTATACTTGATAATCCTACTCTCTATCGACAGTTGGTTAACAGTTTGATTTATCTTACTGTTACTCGTCTTGACATTTCATATGTTGTTTGTAACACCCTCCTTAGGGCGTCACACTTCACGTTACTTAATTATCAAATTACCCCTTTATTTGAAATCGTGCTAGTAATATGGAAATACGAGTTGTAAATTTTCTTAATAATAATAAGATAAACTTAGCAGAAAATAAAAACATTACAACATTATCATATCACAAATAATTCACACCTTATATACATATACCAGGTCTTTAAATAATTATATTTTAATATTTATAAACTAGACTCTCAAAATATTTAAGCTTTATTTTAAACTAATACACACTTAAGTATTACTACACAGTAGAACCCTCAGACGGGTCCTCCTCAGATTCCTCAGAAGATAGGAATCCAGACTGACGTGAAGTCCTACGGACAGGTGTCCGAGCAGACGACACTATACTAATTGTACTAGGAGTACAATAGTATGCTCCCCAGTACTATCTAGTAGACAATGGGAACTCTAGGTATTGATATTCACACTAATGTCCAAGATGTAGCCCACTCAATCTCATATACACAAGGAAATAAGACTCCTCCATCACTTCAAAACTCAGTGTCCTCAACAGAATCTAAATCCTCGCTCAACGTCTTTAAAATTATTATTACAATACAAATAGACATACAAAGAGGTGATATCACCTACGCCAATACCAATATGGTAGCAATGAAGATAAACACATACAATATCTCATACCAGCACATCATACATAATTAAAATTATGCCACCAACATCATTTATCATCATAACTCATGCAATAAGCAACAATTACGATCATGCCATTACCAATATTCAAACACTCAACATTTCAATTATCATAAATCATAATTACAAAAATACCCTCAATAATTATGCATATGCACCTAAACTCAATTTCCCACTCCATGGAGCTAAAACTCAGGTCAGAGAGAGTGATTGAAAAGATCTGTCTGCACCAATATGCCTCAGACCACGTGCTCAATTTTTGCACATCTAGCATATGCACGACAATCTTTATCAGGTCTTGATTAAGGATAGTGTCTCGGTCCGGATCATTGGTGTGTTACGTCGGTCTAACCCACGATACAGAAGAGCTACCAATTGTCCATTGTAGGCAACCCGCACCCCAATGCCCCCAAGGTCAACGAGTCGACCTACACTACGCATATCTTCCACTCGGGAGGTGTATTCTCTCCTAGGCAATCACCTAATCACCCATCGAGACCTTTCCAATGTATGTATTATGCACCATTTACGGTTCCAATTCATTATCTCATATTCTCAATTCAATTTCTTTACCTCATATTTTCAATTCAATTTCTTTATCTCGTATTCGGGTCCTTATATAGGCCCAACAAGTATCATTATTGTAATTTCATCGTAAAATCATATTTTTGCATTTTCTCCATCGCGTAAAATATTTTTCACACATTTTAAATCAAAAATACTATTTTTCTCATTTAACACAAAATTTAACTTTATTTTTCATATTTGCATATTAACCCCTCAAAACATAATATTTGCATTATAATCCTCATTTAAATAATATTTTCACAACAGTCCATCATAAAATTTATATTTATGAAATAGTCCCTCATAAAATTCATATTTATGAAATAGTCCCTCATAAAATTCATATTTACGAAAAAGTACCTCATAAAATTCATATTTATGTTTTAGTCCTTTTTCAAATAATAATTTCATAATAGTTCCTCATAAAATAATATTTTACGAGATAGTCCATCTTTTCTAAATTATTTACAATATAGCCCCTCTAAAATCAATAATTGCAATATGGCCCCATTAAAAATGAAAATTATAATATTACCCCTCTAAAAATCGGTATTTGTATTGTCTCCCCAAAAATGTTATTTCTTTCATTTACTTCACATATTACAACTCAAATTTTACAGACGCACCTTTAACCGTTGAGCCATACGTCAGTAAAATTCAAGTATTGACACTCATTTCATTTTAAACCCTATTTATTTAATTATATCAGATTATTTTTCCAAAACCATTTTGCTTACTACATTCAAACTTGTTCAAATTCATTTCTTTTTCATTAAATCCTTCATTCTCATTTGAATCCCTCATTTTCAAGACTTTGGTCCTCTAATCCCTAGTATAGTCGTGAGCCTCATTGCTCTTTGGAGCATTCATACAATCATTTAATCATGTTGTTCACATCTTACTTTACACAGACTTTCTCATGCTTTCATAATTATACATACACACATAATATCAAAGCTTTAAGCATATTATCACACATGCAAGCATATAAACAAAATCATACACATCACAAACACAATCAAAGAACATCAAACAATAGGTAAATAAACCCTTATGGGTTTTTCACCGAACAAAACCATCCCCACACCACCAAAACTTGGTTGGTGAGGTAAAATCTCCCTCTCACCTCTTGAAGACAAGTCTTTCAAGCTCCTCTCCTTCTCATTGATTTAGTACAAGCCACAAACAATTCCTAACAATTCTAAAACAATTAGTAAAATCACATACAAAGCTTAATAATGATAAACAATGGAACAAACATGGTTTATAAAATCACAAACTAAATTTTAAACCATAAAATCAAAGGTTTACCTCTAGGGAAGTAAACCAAACTTGGATTTTGAAGCACTTAGGGTAGGGTTTTGATGAAACTTCCTAAATGAAAAGTATTTAGGAGGTAGTTTAGGTTTAGAAAATTATGAGAACAAAAATTATAGAAGATGGGTAGTGATATTAGGTGAAGAGGCCGAAATACTAGAGAGAAAAGGAAAGAAAAATGACTTGGTGTTCTTGGGAATTTTTGAGAGAAAACAAAGCTAAGCTTTAGGTGAGAGAAAATTAAATATTGAGAGTGAACAAAAGAGTGCAGCCGTGAGGTAGTTTGTGTAGTATTGGGAGATATACTTGAAATAAAAGATCACAATTGTGTTCACACTAAGCACATGGCTTGGTCACCAACTTGACATGCAATGGTTAAAAGACCATTCAAGAAGACTTTTCCTCCTTGGGCTGCTTGACTGTGTGGCTCTATTAGGATTAGGAACCTAATTTGTTTTCAATTAAAACCTTTGCATGCTAATTAATTAGTTAATTAATTAAGTTAAGTCTCCTAATTTCACTTAATTAACATTCTAATTACATAATTAATTAATTAAATATATATAATTATACATGTCATAACCTCGATTAAAATTAGGATATCTAATTAGTAATTAGATTATAACTAATTAATAACTAGGTTAGTTTACTTAGTTTGTTAATTAGGTTATTAAGATGATTAATTTAGGTTTAATTAGCTACTAAGTAAAAGTCAAGCCATATTGTTGACTTCATCTTAGCCATTGAAATTAACTTTGTTTCTCGGTCCATTTTTAGATCTATGGTTTTCAAATCCTTCCACACTATTGATTTGATCAATGGTCAACATCTCTTGTTAATCAAGCTCACATCCACACCATATGATTTGGTCATCTAACATCCAAGACTTCTCTTGTTTGTCAGTACACCATTGATTAGATCAATAGTGATAAATCAAAACTTCTTCATCAAGATCATCATCCAACTCTAAGCTCACACTAAAGTCCAAGCCACTAAGTTTGACTCCTTCCTATTGGTTTAGAAATTTCAAACCTTTGTTGATGGTTCTATTGGCTTAGAATCCAATGTCAAGGTCAAGTTTAATCGTTGACTCTACTCTAAATGCGAGTCCCACGACTTTTTCGGTCCATGATCATTTTGAAGCGATTTCTATATTTTTAAGACGAGTCTTGTCATAAAATAATATTATAATAATATAAAATTATTTTATTACACGCTTAAATCCTAAAAATTAAAAGATTAATATATATATCAATCAATTGGGTTTAGTAAGATCCTCAAATCAGAATAATTAAAATAAGAATTTTTCATTATCATTTTCTCAAATCACACAAAATAATCAAAAATAGTATCGAATAATCAAATTATTTTTATATTGCACTGAAAAATACAAAACAAGTAATTCTGCAGCTTCGTTTATACATAGTCTAAAATTTGGGGTGTTACCTTGTTCATTTAATAAGTCAGTTTATGTCAGCTCTGCGCACTACTCACTATGTTGTTGTTCTTTGTATTATTCGATATATAAAAGGAACTCTGTTTCATGGGCTTCATTTCTCATCTAACTCCTCATTGGTCCTCCAAGCTTATTCTAATGTTGATTGGGGTGGAGATCTCATTGATTGCTGATCCACCACTGGCTATTGTATCTATATTGGTGATGCACTTATTTTATGGTGAAGCAAGAAACAAACTTTAACTACACGCTCTAGTACTGAAGTAGAGTATCGAGCACTTGTTGACACTACATCTAAAATATTTTGGTTACATTGGCTTCTTGAAGACTTAGGTGTCTCTCAGTCCTCTTCCACTACTCTTTACTGTGATAATAGGAATGTCATTCAAATTGCTCACAATGATTTTTTCATGAGTGCACCACGCATATTGAGATCGACTGTCACTTCATTCGTCAACACATTTTTCGTGACGCTCTTTGTATCTTCTCCATTGATACTCTTAACCAGCTAACCGATCTGTTCACAAAAGCTCATCATCTTGGACGATTCTACACTCTAGTTTCCAAACTCAAACTGGTTTCTTCTATACCCACTTGAGTTTGAGAGAGAATGTTAGCATGATTGATTATAATTGAAATTATAATTAATTACAATTGATTTTAAGAATGATTATAATTGATTTAATATATAATTATACTTTATTATTTTTCTTTTATATAACCATCTTCTTATATAAATAAATATTAATCTTCATATATACATTTATTTAAAAATATATAAAAATTTATTAATATTTATCTCTCTATTTTTATTTTTTTTGGTAACTCATGTATACAGAGAATTCTAGTGGAAAAGGAAAGCACAATCAGAATCAGGTGGTGTGACATGTTGCTAGTTCGTGTTGTGAAATATCACTTATTGAAACGGGTTTAACAGATGACATACAAAAGAAATCTTCATTATATATCCCCTACTACAATTGGAATCAGATTGCCTAAATCTTCTTTGTTACCATTAATCTTCTGGTAAGAACGTTACAATGTCAGTATCAAAATCAGAAGTGAAAAAACTTTATGAAAGAAAAGAACGTTACAATATCAGTAACAAACTGTTAGAAATGTTCTCACATTTCTAAAGGCTAAACAGTGTGACATTTTTCATATCCAAAGTCTCTATGAGGTGCACAGCTTCGAATAACAATATTATCTTTCTCACCAAAAATTTCTTGGTACAGGTATTGACTTTAGGCCTTTATCTGTACTAGGAGGAGACCGAGAAAACCTCCTAGACCTGTTTAGCTTCAATCTCATAGCAGGAACTTTACGTGCAACAGCCTGCCAAATCATTTGGACAGCATCACCCTCCTTAGATGGGAATTGAAACTCAAAGAAATGTTCAACCTCTTTCAACTTGTTCCACATTCGGGTCCACTCATCTTTGCCAATATTCCTGATAAAATTTATTAGATATTTTTCTTTGATAGCATCGCTCGTACGAACAAATATGCAGAACTCAGAGTAGTCAAGGACATCCTCATATGGGAGCTCAATTTCGTCACTGATGATAACAGGGACACAGTGACTGGCAATGGCATCAAACAAGCGGTTTGATGAAGGGGTGTCACCAGCTATGTTAAGGCAGAATTTCGAAGAACGCATGCCTTCGGTAGCTTTCTGAATTCCACCTTTCTGAACACTTCCAAATGAAAAATGTACATCCTTTTCATCTTTTAATAGATAAAATAGCTCTTGCCGAGCATAACCTCCCTGTGTTTGAGAAAATAATCAAGTTAAAACACAATGATTTTCAAAGCAAGATATATAACAAGCAAAGGAAACAAAACGTGAATTTGCAAAATATTGAAATATCTAAAAATGATGTGAATTCCATTTAAGGAACCATATATGCACAAGATTCTCTAGATTTTGTAAGCACAATAGACATGCCATGGGATTAGAGTCAGACAGAGCTATCAATAACATGAACACACAACATTCACAAACACAAATCAAAATCCTTCTAACAGAAATGGTTCATTTGTGCAGTAACTATGAGGATAGTTGGGAAAAGTCAAATCTCATCATTTGAGCATGTGACAAATCTTGCCTCGGAGAAACAAGATATTTATAGGCAAAACTCCTCACTGAATGAACTCAGAAGAAATACACATAGAAGAACTTAAAAGGGGATGCTACTTAGAAAATAAACCCTGAAAAACACTTCTATATTGTTTATCAAATCAAAGACACAAGCATCAAGTATGCAATGCAGTCAGAGTCAAAATCAAGACGGGGCTAAGTTTACATAAATAACCATGAAAACTACCATCTCCAAAACATTAGCTTGTTCAATTACTTACCCCCTAAAGCTATGTGATATTGATTTTTTGTGCCAAAAAAATTACAAAGTATATGTACAATTTAGACCTTGTGTACATAATGCAACCTGAAGTAATTGAGAACTGAAACTACCAAAGATAAGAAGCCTAACAATAATTCCTGATAACTTCAGGAAAGAATCAGGTGAATAGCATTTTGATTTCGCTTGGAATTCAATCTCACATACAAATGATGGAGATGGTTTACTAGACAAACTACATTGATTTTCTAGTTATATCGATAAAATCACAATTCACAACTCTTACCTCTTTTAATTCTTCCTTACAGCTCACTTCATCAAACTATTGCATAAAATTATGCAATTAAGATGACCAAAACATCATTTTTTTTTCAAACAAAGAATCATCTCTTCTTGGTATTGATATTGCATCAGACCAATATGTATATATAAAATTCACTTAATAAGGCACCAGTAGTCCCAAAGAAAGAAAAGCATTCTTAAGAAAAGTTCCATTTTGCTGTACTAAACTTAGTTAAGCAAAAAAAATGATTGTTAACAGATATGTTGAAAGCATGAAGAAGCAAACAAACAGTATGTAACAAAAACATAATTCCTGAAAATGAACTTGGTTTTCAACCAACTAGGGCACACAGGAACTCAAGGGTTTGAATTTCATCAATGTCAGAAACGTTGGACCACAGAAATATCCCAATTTAGATTATCTTACTGGCTTCCTTCATTATACTCTATACTACAACTGAATAGCCTTGAGGAAGCACCTATAGAGATGTAGGAGACCCTTATGAAAGGGCCCAAATTCATCAAGGATAATTCATCTAAGAAACCTATCCAGTGGCTCCTTAAGAATATCGAGGACTTCCCATGCCAGTTGACCCCCTGGCTCATTGTTTAATTCTAATAGAAAAAGTAAAGACCTAGGTGTTCTCTAACTTAATGAGTTCAGGATGTAAATGCTGAATTACCTTCTCTCAAAAGCTAAAAGAAGAAACAAAACCCAGATATTAAAGAGAAAGAGGACCATACATCTTTTCTATATATTGCTCCTTGGAAGTACAGCAATGTTGGACGACTATCAAAGTTGGAGGCGTCATTGACATAGGAACTGATTACATGTTTATAAGGTGCAATCACATCCTTTTCAACATTGGCTATGTTTGGAGGATATCTCCCAAAGTCTGAAAGTATGAATGTAGCAGGCCACAACTTCATTCTTGCATCCAACATACTGTTGGGATGATGGGCTAAAATCAAATGGTCATTTCCCCCTGATCTCTTCCATTCCTCTTGAGCTGTCAGATACTTCACTAACTTTTCTTGCAGTATCTTGTTCCTGCTCTTCTTTTCATGTGGATTAGTTTTCGAGTATCGGTTATAGCTCAGAGATGAAAAGAATGGTACAAATATAATATCAGCTTCACTGCAGTTTCGAACTCGGATTGCAGTCCTAGCCTTGGAGGCTTGAGGAATTTCTGAAGCAAGAAGATCCAATGTGAGCCAAAACTCTATACTATGCTGCAAATTCAAACCTCCAGGATAACCTGGTATTTTAGTTCTAATATCAGGCCAAACACTATTCCCACTGGCTTTCCAATCCAAGAGTCCAAAATGGAACTCAGAAGGTAAATCATACATGAAAACCTTGAGAACAACTTTATCATTTCTGTTGCATTTTCCATCATCATTTGTTTCAGGTTTTTGATCCTTCTCATGGGGCTCTTTCGTCTCACCTGCTTCTACATTTTCACTATCCACAAGGATTGCTCGGTTCCCAAATGAGGACTCAACATTTTGGTTCTGCAACTGAGACTTTGAATTGGAACCATCAAAGCTAGAGAAAAGCTTTGAATTGGGCAAAAATTTGTGGTCAATGAAACTAGGACGACCCGTGGAACGCAAAACAAAGAACCAAGACATGAGAAACAGGATAGATGTCATTGTGAAGAAGAAAATTAATGACTTTCTAGAAACAACCTTGAGGGAAGACACATTTCTCTCAGCCATTATAATAGTATTTTCCAAGCATTAATTTAACACTTCATATCAGCCTGCACTTCTCTATTTACAATGGCTTGAGAGAAAATGTACTAAGACAAAGAAGGCAGGTATTTAATAATCCAAGAAATGTATTTCCAAAGAAGAATACCAAAAGATTAAGTTGATGATACCCAATCCGAACCACAATATGTGATTATTTGCAGAGATGACATGAGTGACACAACCCACCATTCATTGACTTTAACATTTTCAACCAGAGATGACACATGTGATCATTAGCTGCATAAATGATATTGTGTCATAATGTTGAAAACCCAATTGATAAGAGAAACAAGGAGATTCAAAAGTCAAAATTGCAGAATAGAGCATAGAATTGCACTAATAGATCACACCCAATATCCACGTTGCCTAACGTAAATGGAGATGAGAATGCACTGCATAGGAGGTTGTTACTGTAGTGTAGTAGCTGTGGTTGTAAGACAGAAGAGAGAAAGACAGTGTAGTATCTGTTTCTTTCTCGTGTGTTTTGTGCTATGATACGAGTTGGGATGGAATTGAAAAAGGGAACGTGGGAATAGGGTCTAACTGTGGAACCGGGCTCCTTCGCTTGGAGCTCCACTATTTTGGGTCTGATTCAAAGGAATATGACTCAATGAAACTCTCCTCTCTCTGCATTGTCCCTGCTTCCTCTGCTTCTTATCTCTCTCTCTCTTTAATTTAACAATCAAAAATCACAAATGTCCTAAAAGATATACAGTGATATGTTTCGTCTTTGAGACGCACATAGTTATAAGAGTTAGTATCTAGGGTTATGCATCTGGCCAGATGCATCCCATCTCACTGTGTTTTCCTAGGTTAAATAATGCCAAATGAATTTTTAAATGAAGTTTAATTTAATGTTACTTGTTATGTGGGGAATGCTAAATGAATTTTTAATTGTTGATGTAAATTGGCATTCCCAATTTTAGTCGCTACCTAAGTTGTTTTACTGATTTTCTAAACTAAATTAGGATACGAATTAGCACGGTGAAACTATTATAATTACAAGAGATTTAGTTAGAAAAAATATGTAATTCTAAATATAAGATTTTGGAAATAAAGATGCTTTTAAATGGAACATTATAATAATATAGAAAAATGAATTTTGTTAATGTGTGCACCGAAAAGTTAAAATAGTATTTATTATTTATTTGAATTATTTAAAAAAACATTAAATGTTTGTTAGATTTTTAAAGTATTAAACACTTGTACTTTTATTTAATAAATTTTATTTTTATTTTTGATTTCTGTAATCTTTTCGTTCTTTTTGACTATTTTTAAAAAAATTTACACAAGAATTGAAAATATTATTAAATAAATTTAAATTAAATAAAAAATAAATTGATATTACTAAATTATGTTTTCTTACTCAATTAAATATGTGTAAAAAATGTAAAATTTAATTAATATGTATAATTATTAAGTTTAGTAAAAATAATAAAAGATGCAATAAAATTAAAAAAATAATTAATATATCTTTAAAATTCTTAAATGACATAAAAATTGAAACAAGATAATTTTTTAAAAAAATACATATAAAAACAAATGGAGGAGTACATGTTAATAAGACCCTATTATAATTGGTAGCTCAATTTTACTGACAATTCCATGAATTAAACACTGGTTAATAGTTTGTAATCAATATTTAGGGAGTCTTTGGTTTATTTTTTATTAATAGTTATAAAAATATTACTTTATTTTTTATTTTTTTTCATATTTTTAAACTTTAGGGAAAAAAATAAAAACATGATTTATTAAAAAATATATATAAAGAACATTAAATTACTGCACACAAACAAATATAATAGTGGGTTTGTTGAACTGCTTTATTTTGAATTGCTACTCAATCAATTGGATACAACGCCCATAACAAGAAAGTCCATAATTTAAATTAAATAACGATAGCGATGCTGGGTGGGCTATGACTACGAGAACTAGGGAAGGTGTCCCATTCGTGACGTGCAAGGATGATGAGTGATAAGAGAGAAATATTTATATAGATTTTATTTATATAAATTGCGTAAGTTAGATCAATTAATAATAAATATATTTTTATTTTTAATATAAAATAATTATATAATATAAAAATTTAAATAATTATTTAAATATTAATTAATTTCATTCAACACAAGTATTTCTCGTGTTAAGTAATAAACAAATAAGCATTGGATCCCTCAAATTCATATATATATATATATTAAAAATCTATTTTTTTAATAAACTCTGGATCACTAAAATATAGATAAAACATTAAATTACTGCACACAAACAAACAAATATAATTGTGGGTTTGTTGAACTGCTTTATTTCGATTTGCTACTCAATCAATTGGATACAACGCCCATAATAAGAAAGTCAAAAATTTAAATTAAATAATGGATAGCGATGCTCGGTGGGCTATGACTACGAGAACAGGGGAAGGTGTCCCATTCGTGACTGGCAAGGACTCATAGTGTTTGAGAAATATTTGTGTAGATTTTATTTTTTATAAATTGTATAAATTAGTCTAATTAAATAATAAATATATTATTATTTTTAATATAAAATAATTATATGACATGAAATTTTATATAATTATTAAGTGTTAATTGATTTCATTCTACACACATATTTCCTGTGTTAAATAATAAATAAACATTGGATTGCTCAAATTCAAATTATATATATATATATATTGAAAATATCCTTTTTTTATAAACTCTGGATCATTCAAATATAATTATTATTACTCTCGTACTTGTTTTTTTAATTTGATATTGATAGTGAGTTTTTAAGTATTTTATTGATTATTAGTTATTTTTATTTTTATTATTTATTATGACATTACAAGTTAATAAAATGCTTATAACTCATTCTAAGTTTTCTTTCTATCCCATTATAATTATTAAATAGTTTCAAATATAGATAAATATAATTTAATATGACTAAATTATTTTTTAAGATATTATAAAAGTTAATTAACTGTAAATTATGTGTAGCTATTGGTTTAGTTGAGATAATAAATAATACGAGAAAAGTTAAAAAAATTAGTTAATACTTTCTTGATATTATCAAATAATAAATAATTAGATAATTTAAGAGAAAACAAATTTTTTTAAAAAGTGATTATAATGGAATGAAAGAAGTACTATAAAAGTACCACATCATCTGCCAGAGATAAATTTAAGAAAAAATTTAAGTAAAGTTCCTTAGGTACTTGTGGTGCTTGTCTCCAATAGAAACATGACATATGTTTTATTTTTTAGTTACTTAATTATTATTTTCAAAATTTTCATTAATGAGTTATAGAAAAATATACACATGTCATATTTTTATTAAAGACAAACACCACAAATACCTAAGTAACTTTACCTAAGTTTTGTCCATAAATTTACTCCACATAGAACAATGTTTGTTATCAAGATAATCACGATTTCCAATTATTAAATATCTAATAAGATGTTTTGTTTGTTTTTTATTTTCATTTTGAACATATATATATATATATATATATATATATATTCATTTAATTACAAACAAAAATAAAAAACACACAAAGCACTCCTAAATCTCTTATATCATTAAATGTAAATCATATTTATTTTGTGAACATAATGTCTCTTACTTTTTGATATATCATTTATCTTTTTGACTGGGTTTAAAAGGTTCTTCTTAAAACAAGAAATGAAGCAAAACATAAAAAAAGAAAGAAAAAAAAGGTTGTGCTATTATACACTTGAGTGCTTATGTTCTCCAAGTTCTTAACTTTTAGATCAAGTTTAGGGATGGAAATGGATCAACACAGATTTAACTTTATCTTAAATGAGTTTAACCTTTTTTTTCAAAATAAAATTTAAACTTAGTTTATTACGTGATATATGTCTTGTTTTGGAGTCTGATCTGGTATTTTCAAAAGTCTAACATCAAAATTTATTTAAAGACTTATTTTTTATTAAAATATTTAAATAAGCCAACAGTTTTAGGCCATATATAATAAGTTAAAAATATTTTTGTTAATAAATATTATATTATTTATAAAATTAATAATTATATAAATACTATAATAAAATTATAATATGCATATATGAAATAATAATATATAATATATCAGGCCTAAAATGCTATTTTAATGGCCTGAGGCCTAAATTATTTAATTGAATAGGCTTTTCAAAAAATTTTAACTCATTTCATTTATTAAACGAGTCAAGTCATGTTATGCTTAAAGTAGGTCAGACTGTAGTCACATCAAGTTTTCAAGGAATGAAGTATTGTTTGAGGACCTAAACTTTTAACGATAAAGCAATTAAAAGACTAAACAATTTTTTTAATGAAAAGAGAGACTAAACTTTTATTGTTACTAATTAAATACTACAATTTTATTAAAATAGATTTTTATTAATAAAAATATTGAAAATACAAAAATATTCAACTTAATAAATAAAATTAATTGATAATATGAACAAAATACATGGCATATATATCCTAAAATTTATTTTCAATTGATAAATATTTATTAAAATATTATTTTTATTAAACTTGAGGTCCTTAATAGGTAATCAAAATAAAATTTAGGCCCTTAATTAGTAAGTTTTAAAGTTGAGATCCTTAATTAATTATTTCAATAAAGTTGAAGTCTTTCTACAATACTTTTCTTAGTTTTTAAGATATGTGTATATTTTTAAGTTAACAAAAAAAAACTAACATGCAAGAAAGGCTTGAGCATGAGCATTTATAGATCTACCTAATTAAAAACAAAAATGATAGTTGCATTTGTTGATAACTCTAAGAAATGAAGTTATTATTCTTTTATTTGATGAATTAATGTAGATTGTTAGTCCTAATTTGTCTTATTTTTATGAGTTTGGTGTTCAATTTGGGAAATGCGTGCTTACAATTTTGTGCTAACTTGGCTAATTTATTGGCCCTTTAATACCTAAAACTTGAACTCATTCATCAATTGGAGAAACTCATGTAATTTTTTGATGATGTTTGCAGGCTTAATTGGACCAAAGATGTTAAAGAAAGAACAAGCAAATGAGTTAGAGCTACATGGAAGAATAAAAGAAGAGAAACAAGCAAATTTTTTGGAACAAGGAACCATGCCTAGGCCAAAGATTTCCTAGCCTAGGCATGACATTCTTGGCTGATAGCAATTTTAGACGCAGAGAGTGCTTGCTCCTAGCCTAGGCCAAGCTAGACATGAAGCTAGAAAATGTGAATTGGCTTGTTCCATGCCTTGGCATGACTTTTTCTGGCCTAGGAGTGAATCAACTAAAGCCTAGTATGATATTTCCTAACTTAGGCTAGAGAATTCTTGGCCTAGGCGTGGCCAATTAACTCATATTTGAGTTCTATTTTATGTCTTAATACCCACTTAATGTAATTAGTTCTCATTCTATACTAAACCCTTTTAAAGAGATATTCCATTGGAGGCTTGGAGATCAAGTTCAAGAAGGAGATTAAGACCAATGATCACCCATCTTAATTTTTCCTTTTCTTTCCTTTCTTGATTTCTCTTGTTTCTCAATGGGTTTCTATATAGCTTTTGTTTCTTTTGTTTTCTATGGATTTTTAAGCTTGTAACTAGGAGATCCTTTAGATTCTGTTATGGATCTTGCATAATATGTAATTATTAGATGTTTTTATGTTAATTTTATGGTTTTGTTCATTTGTATCTATGCTTAATGCTTATGATTGCATGATCACTAATTACATGATTTTAGTATTTTTAAATGAAGTAGATATAGGGATTTGAGAACATGAATATAGTATGAATGATGTTTTTTCAATTACACTTGCATGGGTTGGGTGTGCTAATTAACTAATGGGATGGATACATAACTATTGGTCTTGCATAGCATGTGTTCGATACTTATTCTTAAAAAGTGAAAATTGTGCTAATTTACATGGATACATAGTGGGTTAGGCAATTACACATGGTTAATTGGCCTAGAAATATACATTTAACTAAAAAAAGGATATCGACTAACAAGATCTAAGCATTAATTTTAGAACTTCTAGAATTCTCATGTATCCAATGAAGTAGTGGGTGAAGAAAGACATCGTAGGCTTTAACTTATTGTTATTTCTCTAATTCATTGTACTAGTGTGGATTATTATTGTTATTATTATTATTATTATTATTATTATTATTATTTTGCATTTTTCTCTACTTGTCCATTAATTTGTTTTGTATAAGCCTAAACACGGTAATTGATTAATCACTAATATAACACTCTTCTAAATCCCTATGGAGACGATACTCTTTATTCACCCTTTATTACTTGTGCGGTTTGTGCGCTTGTGGCCCAACAAATTTTTGGCACTGTTGTCAGGGACTAGTGCAATATTGTGCTACTTTTGAATTAATCGTTAGTTATTGACTTCAGCTTTTCTTTTCATGTTTTGTAGGTAGTTGTCCATTGTGTGTTACTTTTCTTTTATTTTTGAGTTTTCTTTGGTTGTTTTGTTATGCTTTGTATACCTTGTGCATAGATGGAGGACTATAAATATGAAGTATGCTCAAATTGTTTGCATTCTTCATGTTTATGTCCATATTTTCTTAATTGTTATCATTGTTGTAACATCCTCTGCTTCAAATTATTTATATAGATTATATAAATATACTTAGAATTTTTACCAGGCTTCTTTGCTTGTTTTTGTGCATGTCTGTGTTAGTTTGCTTGTAATTACAATTACGCAGGGCATAATTTAAGTTTATAAATAACCCAAAAAATAATAAAAATTAGTAAATTAGTTAAATATGGAAAGTTTATGATTGAGTTTCAAATAAATAAAATGAATTATTGTAAATTTTTTAGCCCAAATAATTTAATTTAGTAATTTTAATAAATTTTTTAGCTTAAAAAATAGCATAGGAATTATAATAAATAGGATAAAATTATGAAAATAATTTTATTAATTAAATAAAATATTTAGATGATGGTCGTAATTTTATAATCACCATATGACTTAAAAATGAATAAAGATAAATTAGATTAATTATTCAAGTTTAGAAATAAAATTAGAATAAAAGAAAATAAAGTCGTCATTATAATAAAACCAATAGGAATTCATGCACAAAAGTGAATTCCACTTAGCTTAGCTTTATTGGCCTAACTTCAAGTCTTATTTCTAAGTGGTTAGAGCTTGATTAGAATTGAACCAATAGAATTTCATGTATGAAGGTTACTTGCACCCTAAGTTATTAACCTATTGGTAAGAATAAGGACCTAATTGATATCAAATGGCCTAAACCAAGATCCTATATGAATTTTATGAATTCCTAAGACATGATTTGGTGCTAAAAACATAAGTTTGAATATTAAAACATCCTTAGGACCATCTAAGCTCACTAAATCGCCAACCAAGCTCAACAACTTAGTGATTAAGTTGTCCTCCCTTATGACTCCCTCTCTCTCACGCTCTCCATACCAAGCACAACACATTCACTCTTATTTCCTCTCATTTCTCTCGAATGTGGGGCGAAGGAATGGAAGCTAAGGGAGCTTCCATTCAAGCTCTTGCATGAAGGGCTAAACCACCTTATCTCAACTTGCACCAAGAAGCAAACTTGCTCCTCATCTCCTCCTCTTCCTCTTCCTCTTCCTCTAGCTGGATTCTCAGAGCAAGCTATTTCATCACCATTTTCTCCTCAAAGTACGGATTCTTGCTTCCTATTTCTCCTCCTTTTGCTTTTCTATGATCAACCTATGAATTGTATGTTGATTTGGATGCAAATTTTGTGATGTTTCCATAGGAGGTTGGTCACAAGTTTGAAGAGTGAGGGTAGGTATAGATGTGTTCTTCTTAATCCTTCTTGATTCCTTGAATCCTTGAGTTTGCATGAGTATAAATCCATGGTTGCATATGGTGTTTGGTTGGATTTTTGATGTTGTCCTTGTGAGGCCATGGTCACAATTTTGAGGTGTTCTTGCACCAAGAGGATTGAACTTGTAAATCTAATTAGGTGTTGTTGCTTAAAACCAAGAAATTAAGTTAAATTGAGAATGAACTGGATGGTGAGATATTGATGTTGATCTTAGGTTCATGGAGCTTGGAACTAGGGGAGTTGATTCATGTGTAATTACTATACAAAGGTGTTTAATAATGGTAATTAGGTAGATTAAGGATGAAATTGAATGTAGGGAACCAATTTAGGGTTTCAGGTCCAACAGGGGTTAAGGGTATAATTGAGTCAAGGTACTTTTTTGTTCTCTTAATCACATCAATTAGCTTGAATTAGACCAATTAAATTAATTGGAGACACTAAGAAACTAATACATGGTTATTGATAGCTGTCTAATAATATTTGTTGTGTTATGAGCTGACTGGTAAGTGATTGATGGCAATTTGATAATCTATTATGTTATGAGTTAGCTGATGGATGGATAGTTATCTGTTATTTGAATGAATGTTTCATGTCTTGATGAGATAACTTATGAATGAAATGAGATAGCTTATGTATAAGCATGATGATTTGATTTTTCATCTCATGTATATGACATTACTTGCATGCCAAGTTACCATGAGAATCATATGATTTGTATGTTGATATGTGAAATATGACATTGGCATGATGAATGAGAATGCTTTTTCCTAAAGTTTGATAGAGGAGTGAGAAAAATACTCTGTCAAAGACAAAAGAGTGAGAAAAGTATTTTACTAAGGATAGGTTAAGGATGAGTAATCCTTTCCCTATTTGTGAGATAAAGATGAGAATAAGCTTATAAAAGACAGATAAACAAATAATTGACATGATAATATGCATCCTTAAGTGCTCAAACTTAAAAGATGATATGATATTCCCTTATGTTGAGATCTACAAGCGAGGTCCTAGTATTAGGAGATAAGGTTGTGTGCCGAAGTACGGTCACGTATAAGGTGAACTTAGGCTTAATTAGCAGTCTATCACTAAGTGTAGTTTGAGCATGAGACTCCCTAGTTATTATAAGGATGACAATCTTGGGAATTAGCTTATAGACAGATAAATAAGATAATAAGCACTATAAGAAAATTAAAAGAAATTGCATTGCATTTGTATATCATATAAAGCATATGTCATTACTCTGTGCATTTATTGTCATATGATGTTGATATTATGCTATTGAATGTTGGTACTCTGAGATATCTGTAATGGTCCTATGAATTTTCTAGAAACTTGTGAATGCTCTGTATATCTTTGGATGATGATTGATTGTTCTATTTATATTTTGATAATCCTCTGAAAAAATAGTATGACTTAATATATGGAACCACACTATTAAAATAAACCTCAGCCTTGGGGATAATTAAATTGTTTGGACTTCTGCCATTTAATTAATTATTCTTAAATGTTTGCAAAAACCCCAAAGCAGCTAAAACTATCATGATGACACTTGCTTATTAGTATTATTGGGAATTCTTAGAATTCTCACTTAGTTGTTTATTCCATGGTATTCTAGCATGTAACACTACTGATAGCTGAAGATGCCAGTGTTGACTATCTACTAGGAGTCTGCTGAAAGTTAGTGGATGTATGACCCAAAGTCTGGCGCCTACACGATCTATATGAACGTTATTCTCCTAGGATCATTTTTCCCTTTCCTCACTATTAATTCTGCCTTCATCTGATAGACTATAGACACTTGACTACTTTTTGTGATAGGCATTGTGTATAATTTGGTTATTTGTAGTTATTTCTGTATACCATATTTGCGCTTGGATGTATAGTATATATAGATATGCCTATCAATATGTATGTAGAGATGGCTCTGACACTGACTCTGATGATGTATGACTTGTACTTGGATACTATATAAGGCATTAACACCCTTATGTTGTTTTGTTGTTTATATTTGGTATGTATATGAGAGCATGAGGCTTAATGCACATTGATGTAGTGTAGGTACTGATGCTTGCACCTTTGATATAATGCTATATATGTGATGAATCAATCTTTATATGTATATTATATTGTGATGTGTTTTAAGAATGTATTGACAATTCATGAATTTAATGGCTAGGGTTCTTCCAACGAGGACTCACTTGCACAAATTAATCTAATGAAGGATGATAAAAATAACTTGGATAATGATTTAATAGGTAATTAACCTTGCTCACCAAGTTGAGCTAAAGTTTCCCTCAAAAGGATTAGATAATAAATAAAGATGAAGTACTATGTTATAAAGTATTAGTCTATCATAGACTTAGATTACAAGAGGAATAGGACAGTGACATGCGATGAGCGTAAGCATGACTGCTTTAATATAAGCCTGAGTATAGTGAGGTCGGTGTACTTGGGGCATTATAATTGTGATATATGTTCAAGTCCTATGCGTCCAACATGTTTGTGTCCATATGATGAGTCTCTTATTCCTACTTAGCACATTTATTCCAAATCTTCATGGTAACAAGGTGATATCGATTTTCAATATCTAAATAATGCAAACCATTTTTACCCTCCTTTCCATAGCCATTATCAAAATCTTATTTCTCTATTCAAGTAGCAAGTTAGGATTGCAAAGGGGTGAGAGGCTTAGAGCTTTATTGGAATACAACATTTAAAGGATAGAGAAAGGCATCCAAAGGATGGATGAAGCCATTGCTCATTTCAAAAAGTTAGCCCATCTAGTTGCAAGCCAAGATTGCTAAGCAGAGGGGCTTAGAGCATTGTTTGAATATACCATGCAAATGATGAAAGAACACATTCAGAGGATGTATGAGAGCATTAAAAGAATGGAGGAAGCCACTACTCGTTTAGTAAGGTTTAACAATTCAGTAACTCAGTCAGTTTCCCCAATGGTGAAGTTAGACATAGACGAGTTCCCTAGCCAAATTAGTCCTCATCTTCATGGATATAGTGAATTGAATGATGTATTCGACTCTAATAGGGAACATGTCTATATTCATCTCATCACTTCCTTTGGACCTCATGTGCATGAAGATAATGATTTTGATGATGATATTGAAGTGACACTAGGAAGCAATGAGGAGTTAGATGAAAATAAGAGTTATAGGATAAACAATTTTTAGAGGAAAATATTCCCCCTCCTGACCTTAATGTATCTATGCTCAACCCTAAAATTGAGGAGCTTGCAATACATGAGCATGTGCCTAGGACTTGTTTTTTCATGGATTAGTAAACTTAGATAATAGGTCATATGGTAGTAATAGTGTAGTTGTGTACAAACATGTTGAAATTACTTTTCCCTTTCCTTTTGTCTTTTGTAAGTTTGTAGTACTTAATTCTTCTTGTATATACATTAGTCTTTTGTGTATGTATGTTAAATATTTGATAGAGCTTCTTCTTGTATATCTAATATTCAATTTTGATACTTTTGATTGAGATAAGAAGATTATTTATAATTAGTTAGTATTTTAGAGAGTCTGCTTAAGTGTCTCATTGAGTTTGGAGCCTTTATAGGATTATGTATATAGTGTCAACCAAAAAAAAAAGAAGATATATTTAAAAAAAAAGCTAAAAACATTCCTTTTGAGTCTTATTGTAGGTTATTGGTTATGGTAAGAATCACTATTGTCCATGAGGAAAGGAAGCATCATAGACTTCACCATTCAAGCCACCATGAACTGATCATCAAACAAAGTCCAACCAAGATTATATATATGACACTTCTTGGGAGGCAACCCAAGTTCTCTAATTGTGTGGTCTCATGTGTTATGTGATTTTTGTGAGAAATTCTTGTTTAGATTACATTTCCATTGTATTCAATGATTTTACAATGTTTTTGGGTGTTTTTGCAAGTGAGGCGGCACGACATGATGACATAGGCACTAGAAGGAAGGAAATTTGCTGCATAATTATGTACCAGAGCATCCCATGCCTAGGCATAGGTCATGCCTAGGCATGGTGGTTGCTGTTTATTAGGCCTAAACATGAAGATAAGACCATGCGCCTAGGTGTGGCCCAATCACGCCTAGGCATGGGTTACACTTAAAGAAAAAAATGCAATGAATGAAATGCTTTCTTACTTTAGCTTTTGGTTCTTATCTCTTGCCATTATTTTGCAGATCCTTTGGACCTTGAACCATGAATTTGTGTTGAGCTTGGATACCCTTCTAACTACACCCTTGGCCCTCACCTTAGGGAGTTTTTTTTCCCTTTGTTGTTGTCTTTCTTTAGTAACTTTTCCAATTTTGTTGTTTGTTGAACAGTGATGACATTGCTCCTCTTAGGTTTGGGGGGATAGTCATTATTTTGAATGTTATGACTCTTCATTCTTCACGAGATGCTTGATTGGACCTATTACTCTTTTGCCTTACAGTATTGATGTTTGTGGTTAAGGTTCATGTGTTTTGTTTAGTTGCATGTGGTTTTAGGTCGGGGAACTTTCTTTTGCATGTGGTGTGAAAATTTTTCTTGTCTAATCATGATATAAATTTGATTCTCACTAAATGTCAAAGATGACCATCTAATGATTGAATAGAACATGAAATAGCTTTGGTTGATGGAAATTGCATATGACTCTTCTTGCATAATCGAGCCCTTTGTTCCCACTTGTGTATGCATCGATTTTCATTCACCACACATTTAAATTAGTCATGTATATTGAAAGAACCAAACAATCCCTTAAGATCAAATAGGACTTTATTAAGCTTGTAATGTGGGTAATGAGAAAATATGAAGAGTAAAGGGTAATAATAAAAATCAAAAGTGTTTCAAGAATATTTTGAAGCTTACTTTTATACTTCCAACATCTCTTTCCCCTTCTTTAAATCACTTCATTCGACTAATCCCCAATAACCACATTTTTTTCTTCACACTTTTTCTTAAGTTTTTCAAACTTCACATTTTTCTATTTTTTTTCTTTTTTGACTTTTCCAATTTTTCTTTTCATTTTCACTTAATTTTTTTTCAACATTCCTCATATCACCCTATATTGCAATCATAATGCTTCTTTCTTGAAACACTTTGAAAAAAGGTTAAGAAAGAAAGACTTAATAAACAGGCTCAAAGGAGTAACTAGTGGTAAACTATGAAAGAACAAAAAATATTATTTCAAGGCTCAAAATAAGAAACATGGCCTAATATCATCTCTTAAGAAAATACATAACTCAATCAATTTCCTTGACATCAAATTAAAAGCAAGTATAACATAAAACTTCTCTTTAACTAAAATAATAATAAAGAAACAATCTAGTAAGGGAAAAATATGAGCAATAACAAGAAATATTAAAAGATCAAGAAAATACTCTCACAATAAAAATGAATGGCTCAAAACTCACTAGGTAAAAATAGTATTAACATGCTCATCTTCAAGTTCTCTAATTATTTTAGTTTTTAACAATGAGATATGCATAAGTAGCTATGTGAATATTTGAAATAATTTGAGTAAGATGATAAGAAAAAAAAATTCACATAAAAGTGGCATAATGATAACATGATTGAATACTTAAGTAATGCCCACCCCCAATCAAAACCAAAGATTATCCTCAATGTTTAAAATTAAATTCATACTTAAGAAATAATCACCAATATGTATCAAAATAATTGTTGGGCAAAAAGAATAAATAGTAATAAGGAAAAATCATATACTTGAAATACTCAACAATTACAAGGGAAGAAAAAAAGTGGATAACTATACCTTGACAATTGTTAGCAATGAAAAGAAATAACAAAAAAAAAGAAAAGAAAATAAAATAAATAAATAAGCAAACTATTTTTTTTGTATTTTTACTTTTTTATTTTATTTTTTTGTTGGCCGATACTATTTAAATCCCCATACAAAAGCTCCGAACTCTAGGAGGCACTTAAGCCGACTCAAACAGTAAAATAAAATTATCTAAAGAGTAAAAGAAAATTCTACCTATAATTAGAGTTATTAAATCCAAATTAACTCAAAAAGGTAAATGCCCATACCTCACTACACACGTGGTGGACTCAAGAGATGGAGAATAACCAAAGATTTCATTAACCCCAACTACATCATTTCTCAAGTAAAAAGACTCCAAACCACTACGTGAAGGTTGTTGGTGTATGTCCTAGAGGCCAATTTATTTTGACTGTACTTATATACATTGTATTATGCTATTTATTTAATACATGAAGCATTTCATTTATTGTGATATTTATTATAAACATAAGAAAGTTCTTAGAATAGTAAATTTAATGCCATAGGACATCAAGTGGATGACTTGATTGTGAGATCTTATTAGATAGAATCAGAACACTATTCTTAAATGTCCCTACTCAAGTATTATTATTAATTAGGACAACAATAATGCATTGAGACTAGTATGTGCATAGACTAATGGCCACATCTCACGGGTCATGGATATGAGATATCAAGTCTTCACATGGGTACATATTAAAGTAATGATGTATTGGACTGACCTATCATGAGAACGCTGCGTGGATCGTTACGTGAGTGTCATAATTGATTCTCAAAGTAACAATGGTGTATGTGGTCCTTTGACCTGAAATCACTACGATTCCTACATGAGGAGTTGTATGTTTTAATGTCATCAAACATCATTGATGTGAGGCAGATAATGATTAAAATTTAGATAAAAATCAGTTGTCAGGCCCACCAGAAAATAAAAACCTTACAACTAATTGTAGTTAGTAAGAGTCGATCCACAGAGAACCAATTCAATGAACACTATCAAACAATTCCAAATTTAAACTCTGATTAACAATAAATAGTAAAAAGGGGGGTTTTTGGAGTTTTGATGAACAATGAACAGTTTCAAAAATAATAACAATAAATAAATTAAAATCAACAATATAAGAAAATTGGTTAAGAGATTGAATCCACCACTAGATTTATATGATGATGTAAATTCACATATCCTTTTATTCCAACATGCTCAATTATGTTTTTACGCAATTATGAGAGTAAATCTCTATTTTCCTTACGTGTTGGCCAATTCAGCAACCACTCAAATCAACTCCTAATCACCGATTAGTCATAAACCAACCGCTCTTACAACTATCCAATAATTGCATTAAGATTTAGAAAACCAATCACACTAAAATCTAATCACACACAGGGATTAAATTACTTAGAACATATATTTCTCTAAATGTATTACCGCAATCGCGCATAATAAACCCAGATCTACCACTTTTATAACTGACAAATAGTACAAAGATAATTATACCCACATGAACATCATATATTCCGCTAGATGTACTACCGCAACCGCGTATAATAAACCCAGATCTACCACTTTGAAGGTGGGAACAAGTACAAAAACCTTCATACTAACAATAGATTCAGAAATATATGAATAAAAACATAACTATATTGAAATAATCAAATATGCAAGATTCACAACATCAATACTAGTGGTTTCATCACCCCCCTTAACCAAGGGAGGTTTAGTTACACATAGTTAGAACAAAATCATAAGAAAAACTAAGAAAGAACAACATGAGAAACAAAGTGCAGAAGAAAAACTAAAGAGCAAACGAGTTTCTGAGGATTGAGGATGATGGATCTCTGATTGCTCGAACCCGAGACTCCAATCTTTGATCCAAGACTCCCCTCTCCTTCTCCAAGGAGTTGCAGTTGCTCTCCTAGGTCAGAACTCCCCTCAAAACGTGCTAAGGGTGTGAATATATAGGCCCTCAACATAAACTTCTCATAGAAGTTTCAATAATTGCGTTTCTGACACAAATACACGGCCGTGCATGCATACACGGCCTAGGCTGTGTATGACACTGCCTGGAGGATCAAAATTTACTATTTTAATTGCAAAAGTCAGAGTAGTACACGACTTAGGCCATGTATGCATACACGGCCGTGTATTTTTTACGCAGCTTAGGCCCTGTAATCTGACACAGGCCCTGTAATTTGACTCAAGCCCTGTAATTTGAATTCCAAGCCTAATATGACCCATTAGACCTCTGAATCTTTAAAAGTGTTCAACATGAAAGTTGTAGATTTGGGTCTTAACTATCAACCACCGAAATTTCAGCCTATTTGACAACTTGTAGCTCAAGTTATGTCATGAATAGTATGCATAGGTCAAGCTGTCAAGATCAATATCCTAGTTCTTGCTTCAACTCCAATTTAAGTTTTCCAAACATATGATTGGGCCTCTGAGGTCTCATGAAAGTAGTAGAGAATTGTCTTAACTTTCCTACAAGACCAAAATCACATCAATCAGATATTTGAAACTCAAATTATAGCTAGTTTACTGAACACTGTCAATTAAGGCTAATTCATGCAACAATTCCTTTAATGATCCAATTAGGCTCAATATCATAAATATGTGTCAAAATCAACTTAATTAAACTTAATTGAACCTTAAGAAGCCCAATGATTAAAAAGCATAATTCAATTATGAGTGCTAATGAACACATTTAAGCAAAGTTTCATAATAAAGTCTCAATTAAGCTTAGTATTCGAAACTTAGCTAAATAATAACAATTAAGCACAAATGGAATCGAATTGAATCATTTATAAGGCATTTAAGATATAGGAATAATCGATAGATCAAATACCCCCACACTTAGTCTTTTGCACTCCTGGGCAAAAATATACAGAACAATTTTCCAATAAGCCAAGCAAATGCAGAATAATGAGCAAAGACCTTTATGTATCCAGTTTTCAAAGAATTTAAACAATCAAGAATTCCCTTTCTTAGCAATCCAAATTGGCAAGCAAAATCAATCAAGTTTCAGGGTTCAATCAGCATGATAAATCCTCACTGAAATGCTCTCTCTCTCAAGTGTTTCAGGCTTGTGTTTTCACTCAACCAACTCATGAGAATATGTTTTACCATAGGCTTGTCAAGCCTCTACTTCTCTACTACTCAGACCACATGCAAACAGAGATCAAAAGGACTTTATTTAAGTTGTAATGGGGTTAGGGTTAAGGTATGATACATCAAAGATAGACAAAGCTAGACCATAGGAACTAGAAGAGAAAAATGGACAGATATTCAATCATTACACAAAATTTCCCAATAATCTTCAAATTCAAATTTCTATTATGTAACTTATCCTTGTTCTGACTTCTCTTTCTTTCTTTTTTCTTTTTTTTCTTTTTTTTAATATATATATATCTTGCATTCAATTCAACCTGACATTTTGCCAATATGAGACATTTTATACACAGACATAACTAGGCAAAAACATCATGAATCATACCCCCACACTTATTCAAAAGCCATTTTCCAATGCAATCCTTAAACTCTTCTACTCCTTAAGGTAGGGTAGTAAAATGGTTTTTTTTACTTTAAGGTTTAAATTGAGCTTAGATAGAAGGAAATAAGGTCAATTAGGCTCAAAGGGGTTAATCAATGGATAAAATGCAAGGATGGTTATTTGGCCAGTAGTTATTTAAAAGAAAATACCTTTATTATTTCAAATGCATGCAGTGGTCATTAGCAGCTTAAAAGAGAATCAAGACAAGTTCTGAAAATCACAATAATCATGAGTGAAATCACACAATCAAAGATCCAAAATGGCCTAAAGTTAGCCATTTACAACAAGGCCCAAAAACTCACTAGGTTTTGATTCATCATTTTTAATTAAACCCTTTACTTTTTTAGAATATCACCTGACAAAATTGATAACCAGAAAGTTCACTCAATCAAGCTCAAAGGTTTTTTCAAAAATTTGGGTCAATTGCTCATCATTCACATCATTTGAAAACTCAGAAGAAAATATACACAATTAAGATTAAATACACTCACCCCAATACAATTCAATCAGTCATTCAAACCCTAGGAGAACAATTCAGAATATCAACAGTATTCACAATAGAACATCAAAGTATCCACACCCCCACACTTAACCAAGCATTGTCCTCAATTGGGGTATGGGGTATGGAAAAACTTAACATGACTCGATTAACACTGAGATGATAGGAAAACTCTTATGGATGATGATGTTCTTTGAAAAACAATAAGAAATCAGTTCAAAAACACAGGTCAGGGTCTTTTAAAGTCAGATTCCCAAGACTAAAACTTATCATGCTTGAGGGAATTCCAAAAATCGACGAAGTTCATAAGGCACATATTCATAAGAATGCGTCTCAAGAGATCGACTCTTTACTCAGTCCATTCATCATGAAATACAATTTAACTTTTCAATTGAAGGAAATCATCCCCAAAGAACATGATTCAGCATTCAGAAGAACAAAACAACAATACCACAAAAGAAGTAATTCCTACAGTTTTGCTTGGTTTCCACTATACTTTGTCCACACAAATATTAATCAAACAATCAATGCATTCAAACACACATTTAATCAATCCAAAACACAAGATTTTCCAAAGATTCGCATGCTCACAATTAACAAACAGATAAAGACATAATCTAAGAAACTAATAAAAACACAAAATAAAAAGGATAGAGAAAGCAAATCTGGTTGGGTTGCCTCCCAATGAGCGCTTAGTTTATTGTCCTCAGCCCGACGTTGTGACACCCTCATTGATCTTTATAATGTGGATGGTAAAAAGTCAACACTTTCACTTTCACACTTTCTGGAAGCTCATAGAAAGACTTCAGATGGTGTTTATTGGCCTTAACAAGTAAGGTAGGTGCAAAGACTCCACCAGGATCCCATTAGTTGAAACACGATGACCAAGTTATGGTTGAGACAACATGGGAGCTTTCACTAGGGTCCTATTGGTTGAAGTGTAATGATCAAATTAAGCTTGCAGCATGAGGGCTTCCACTAGGGTCCCATTGGCCTTCTTTAGTTTCCTTGGCTTCACCAGTGAAATGTAATATATGGACTTTATCAGCTTCATATACATTGTTTCTACTGAACCATGGCCTAAAAACAAAATCCACTTCAGTAATGACCATTATAGGGTGTTCTTCTCGCTTTTCTGAAAATTCTTCCATGGCCAGCAATTCCACCTCCCTTTGGGTCTTAGATTTTGCTTTGTAAATAGAATCATCAACTTTCAACTCTGCAGAAATCTCAGCATGACTAGCACATATGATATCAGTACATGAGTGACAATGAATATAATTATTGAAACTAATAAAATCAAGAAATTCATCACACAACTCATCATGTTGCTCCTCCACTACATTAAGAAAGGGTTCAGGATTACTTACCTTGGGGGCTTCAGAGTTTTTCCCTTTGTCATTTACCTGTTTAGGCTCTTGGTCTTTCTCTGTAGTGGTTTGTGGAGGAGAGGTGGGTTCATCTAACATCTTCCCACTTTACAATGTGACAGCACTAGGATCTTCCATCACATCTTCTTCGGGTTGTTAGGGAAGTCCTTCAGAATTTAGGCTCTGCATATTGCTGAGTTCTATGGCTAATTGCTCTAAAGAGTTTTGCATGTTATTGATTGCTGCCCTTGTTTCTTGTTGAAAACTCTGTATATTGGCCCTTGTTTCTTGTTGGAACTGTATAGTATTAATGGTAAATTGTCTTATTAGTTCCTCCAATGAAGGTTCAGATTGCCAAGGATTTTGAACTTGTTGCAGTCTTGGAAGAAAAAGTGTTTGCCTCTGCTGAAATTCTGGAAGTTCATAGGCTGGAGGTTGATTCTGAGGCTGTTGTCCATAACTCAAGTTAGGATAGTCCCACCACTCAGGATAATATGTATTGGAGTATAGGTTGTAGTTGTCAGAAAGTTCAAAATATCCTCATACTGCCTCTATCTCCTCATTTGTGTCCACTAGGAAAGTGGGACACAAATCAGTGATATGTCCAAGTGATAAGCAAATCCCACAAGCATCCATGATCAATGGACATCAACACCTACAAGACACTCAGAAAGAAAGCACCAAAAATTAAAAATAAAAACAAAAACAGAGTAAAAATAAGAAATAACTCAATAGTGATTCAAATTAGTTCCCCGGCAATGGCGCCAAAATTCTAATGCGTGAGGATATAGTGATTAAAATTCAGAATAAAAATCAGTTGTCAAGCCCACCAGAAAATAAAAATCTTACAACTAGTTGTAGTTAGTAAGGGTCGATCCACAGAGAACCAATTCAATGAACACTATCAAACAATTCCAAATTTAAACTCTGATTAACAATAAACAGTAAAAAAGGGGGTTTTTGGAGTTTTGATGAACAATGAACAGCTTCAAAAATAATAATAATAAATAAATTGAAATTAACAATATAAGAAAATTGGTTAAGAGATTGAATCCACCGCTAGAGTTATATGATGATGTAAATTCACATATCCTTTTATTCCAACATGCACAATTATGTTTTTACGCAATTATGAGAGTAAATCTCTATTTTTCTTACGTGTTGGCCAATTCAGCAACCGCTCAAATTAACTCCTAATCACTGATTAGTCATAAAGCAACCGCTCTTACAACTATCTAATAATTGCATTAAGATTTAGAAAACCAATCACACTAAAATCTAATCACACACCGGGATTAAATTACTTAGAACATATATTTCTCTAGATGTATTACCACAATCGCGCATAATAAACCCAGATTTACCACTTTTATAACTGATAAATAGTACAAAGATAATTATACCCACATGAACATCATATATTCCGCTAGATGTACTACCGCAACCACGGATAATAAACCCAGATCTACTACTTTGAAGGTGGGAACAAGTACAAAAACCTTCATACCAACAATAGATTCAGAAATATATGAATAAAAACATAACTATATTGAAATAATCAAATATACAAGATTCACAAAATCAATACTAGTGGTTTCATCACCCCCTTAACCAAGGGAGGTTTAGTTACACATAGTTAGAACAAAATCATAAGAAAAATTGAGAAAGAACAACATGAGAAACAAAGTGCAGAAGAAAAACTAAAGAGCAAACGAGTTTATGAGGATTGAGGATGATGGATCTCTGATTGCTCGAACCCGAGACTCCAATCTTTGATCCAAGACTCCTCTCTCCTTCTCCAAGGAGTTGCAGCTGCTATCCTAGGTCAAAACTCCCCTCAAAACGTGCTAAAGGTGTGAATATATAGGCCCTCAACATAAACTTCTCGTAGAAGTTTTAATAATTGAGTTTCTGACACAAATACACGGCCATGCATGCATACACGGCCTAGGCCGTGTATGACACTGCCTGGAGGATCAAAATTTACTGTTTCAATTACAAAAGTCAGAGTAGTACACGGCCTAGGCCGTGTATGCATACATGACCGTGTATTTTTTAAGCAGCCTAGGCCCTGTAATCTGATGCAGGCCCTGTAATTTGATTTAAGCCCTGTAATTTGACTACCAAGCCTAATATAACCCATTAGACCTTCGAATCTTGAAAAATGTTCAACATGAAAGTTGTAGATTTGGGTCTTAACTATCAACCATCAAAATTTTTGCTTATTTGACAACTTGTAGCTTGAGCTATGTCATAAACAGTATGCATAGGTCAAGCTGTCAAGATCAGCATCCTAGTTCTTGCTTCAACTCCAATTTGAGTTATCCAAATGTGTGATTGGGCCTTTGAGGTCTCATGAAAGTAGTAGAGAATTGTCTTAGCTTTCCTACAAGACTAAAATCACATCAATCAGATATTTGAAACTCAAATTATAGCTACTTTACTGAACACTATCAATTAAGGCTAATTCATGCAACAATTCCTTCAATGATCCAATTAGGCTCAATATCATAAATATATGTCAAAATCAACTTAATTAAACCTAATTGAACCTCAAGAATCCCAGTGACTAAAAAGCATAATTCAATTATGAGTGCTAATGAATACATTTAAGCAAAGTTTCATAATAAAGTCTCAATTAAGCTGAGAGTCTGAAACTTAGCTAAATGATAACAATTAAGCACAAATGGAATCGAATTGAATCATTTATAAGGCATTTAAGATATAGGAATAATCGATAGATCAATCATCTGTAACAAGGTGATTATAAAGTTAGTTATTGAACATACCGCGAATCATCCAGAGGGATGCGAGTGACCTTGATGGGGTTTGTCCCTCCTACATAACAGGAGCGATATCTTTGGGTCCCCTAATTAAGTGAGATTACGAAATGCATGACCATACTCAGATGAGTCAATAAGAGATATTGATCTCATTTATTTTTATTAAGTCTACTCGAGTATCAGGAAATGGAAGATTGAACTATACAAAAGTGACAAATTCCATACCTTGTATTCAATCTAGATATCTGGACAAAGGGACAAAATTATATGAAAACATTGGTCACAAAAATGTTATGTCAAATCACTGACATTCTCATTACTTGGGTAGCAATGATGTGTTGCTAGATATCACTCATTGCTTGTAATATTAAAATAGGATTTTAATATTACTGCCAACATCATGAAAACCTGTAAGGTCACACACATAGAATATATTGAATTAGAGTAATGAGAATCCAAGTTGGACTAAGATTCTATCATGGGCCAAACTCATAACAAATAAGTCCAAGGGTGTATTGCTAACCTTGCTGCTACTTTCACTCGCATAAGGCAGTCACTATTATAAATAGCACTGCTAAGGGGTTGTCAATGAGCATTAAAAAAAACCCTAGCCACACCCTAACAGAAACAATTAGTGAGGGAGTGACAAGTTTCTCTTCTCTATGTAGCTAGCACTATGTTAGAGACATGAGACTCCAAGATTGCGGATGTTGGACGTTCGTGAGTCTGTTCATGTGGACAACGTAGAGTCATCGTCGTTACTGCGATGCTGGTGATTTAACTTGATTATTTTTTTATCTGGTTTCAAGAGGTAAACACGAAAACTCATGAATCATGGCACCCACCCTTTTCGCATGGGTCATTGGTGGGAATTCTTTTTTCGCTGTGCTTTTGTTCACGGATTTCCCAACAAAGGTATACTCTTTAAAGGATTCTTAAACAAAATAGGAGGCATAATCTCTTTAACTCTCTCATCAACCATATCTACAAAGGTACACTTAGATTCATCTTCCACAGTAGGTTGGCCAGTAGGCTTGAAGATATTAAGTTTAATTCTCATGTTCATAACTGAGACATCTATTATCCTAGACCTACAATTAATGTTAGCATCAATCATTGTGTGATTTGACTACTGAGAGTTATTGTCTAGAATGTTTTAGAAATATTTTGGATCACCTTATATAATTGTGAGTTTGCCTTTGCAGGACTAATTATGGAAATGTGTCGTATCTTTAATTGTGTAGTTATAATGTTGCATTGGAGATTATGTTGGTGGTACACTTACCCTATCAATTTGTCTCCATTAATATAATTCCTAATGATTTATTAAAGGTATTAAGAGTTACATCCTTAGAGTTTCCAATATCCTCTCAATACTAGCTTTAGGGATATGATTTGTAATATAATTTCTACTGATTATTTAAAGACATTAAAGGGTGTGCCCTTAGGGTTGTCAGTATCCTCTTGGTACTAGCTTTAGGGACATGATTCTAATGTCCATGAGAATCAGCTCGTGTGTTGTAATCTAGGACTTTTAAGCAGGATTACAACTACATGGGAGAGGTCCATTATAGTTATTTGCTCAATTTTATAATAGTGATGTGCTTGAAGAAAAACCTCCCTTTAATATATTAATTTTAGGTTTTACCTATGCAAATGAATGCTATGATAAAGTTGAATGGGACCAATTATGATGACTGTGTATAGTCAATGAAATTAATTCTGGTTGTCTCTAATGTTGATGTTGCTTTCACATAAGAGCCTCTGAGGCCTACTGATACGTCATCCGCTGCGGAAAGGACAAAACACGATAAATGGACTCGCTCTAATAAAGTTGGTTTGATGACCATGAAGTATAGCATGAATAAAACTATTAAAAAGTGCATCCTTGAAACTAGTAATATTGAGGAATTTCTAAAATCAGTTGTTCATAAATTCAAAAAGTTTGATAAATATAAAAGGCCTAATACCTCTCGCTGTTGACAAAGACCAAGCATGAAAGTGAGACTTTTATTGTCAAACCTAAGTATTGCTTTAATAGAAAGTGCAAATTTTGTGATGTATTTGGGCATAACCAAGCTAATTGTTTTAGGTTTAAGAGTTGGCTTGAGAAGAAGAAAGAAGCTAAGAAGCAAGAAAAGACTAAGTGAAGGGGAGTTGATAATCATAATAGGAAATAAAGTTAGTGTCAAAATAAAGCATATAGGAGTTATTTCTTTGAGGTTATGTACTGAACATTATTTAGTTTTAAGAGAACAGTGTTTATGTACCTTCTATAAAAAGGAATTTGGCTTTAGTTTCTAGTATGGATAGTTGTAAACACTTGTTCAATTTAGTAATTAAAAAGTTTCTTTATACTAGGATTCTGATCCTATTTCTTTTAGGAGGCTATAGCTAATCCTTATAGTTCACAAATAGTGGGAGTGAATTCATTGTTCTTGTCTTATATGTATTGATGGTATATTGTAGGCTAGTGATGATATTGGTTTTGTATATGAGATGCAATAGATGTTGACAACACATTTTGATAAGAATGTTCTTAATGATACCTCTTTTGTTTTAAGCATTGAGATTCACATGATAGATTTTGTGGTATATGAGATTGAAAGAATTCTGGATAGATTCAATAAGAGATTTTGCAATCCCTATACTTTACCCATTCAAAAGGCAGAGTAACTTTTTAATACTCAGCATCCTCAAAATGATGAAGAAATTGTTGAAATAGAGAAAGTCTCATATGCTTCCGCTCTTGGAAGCTTCATATATGCTCAAGTTTGTACACATTTTGATATTGCTTTTGTTCTAAGGAGATACTTAAGCAAACTTAGTTTGACTCATTGGAAAGATGCAAAGTGAGGTCCTTTTGATGTTTTGGATTAGTGGGAGTTTGTTTCATGATTTTGTAGTAACCTCATTTTGTTGTGTCTTGAGACCTTGAATACTTGTTGCTATTATCATTGCCATACAATATTAATATCATTATTTTGCGTAATATTATTTGTTTGTGTTATGGCATATTGTGGAGACATTTTGGAATCAGTCTTATTTGATTTGTTGTGATGAGATAATATTATTAAATCTCATAAAACATCTTGGGCGGATGCTTAGGCCATTTTGTTGGGAATTGCACTTTAGTTACATATTGACATGCAATTTTATTGTGCTTTTCCATTTACCCATATGTCACTTTTGTTGAGTCACCAGGATATGAGCATATTGCATATATAATATTAGTATTCCTATCAAGAATGATTTTTACACTGTTGAGATTCTTGTAATCCCGTATTGGACTTTTTGGTTGAGAGTGCTAGCTCGATTTTGACATTTTATTATGATCACATTTTTTTATTAATTTGAAGAATTATTTTCTTATTGAAATAAAGTAATATGACTTATGTCGTCCAAGTGTGAGAATCATTGACTAAAGAAAGCATCAAGACAAAGGATTTGTTAGCTAAGGTCGAAGCTTATGAAAAAGAACTGCTAAAGAGAAAAAGAGGAAAAATAAAAAGAGAAGGAGAAAAATGATAAAAAAGCTTTCCGCTCTGTGTAGCACCCATGGAAACATATTAGACTTATATATAGTTACATAGGTAGCCTAATAATTGCTTAACATGTCTGTTCAATTTTGTGACCTTCTAAGCATATTTAGTCACTTTGTATAGAACTATATGTGAAAAATAACTATTATTAACCTCGAAATTAGCTTGTACTGCTTAGTTAGTAGAAATAATTACGGAGGATATTTTTCTAGGTCACAAATGTGTGGAAGATGTAGTTAAAATTTGAGGTAAGTCGGAGTTAGTTTGACATTTTTAAACATACTGAGTGTGTGTTTTAATATCGGATTGACTACCAGCAGATATAGAAAAATATGGAAATGGTGAAATTAGATTTTTGATGAATCTCAGGATTTATTTTAAACTTGTTAGAAGCTAGGAAACTTGATTTGGAGAAATCTAAATGTTCTTCGTAGATCAGGATTTATCAATTAGTCACTTAAGTGACCAAAGAGCATATGACTCTCTTTGTTTTTGCTGCCTTGGTTTTATAGGCTTTCAAATGAGATATTTTTCTCATTTCTCACTCTCTTTCACGGATGCTAGTAGGAGAAACTAAAGGAGAATCAAAGAAAGGAGCAAAAGGAAAACAAGCATCAACTAAAGAGGAAGAAGAAGATAGAGGTGGTGAGGAGCTGTTAAGTGACTTCACTTATGGTCATTAAGGTAGGAGGAAAACTTTTTTTTGCATTTTCTTCTCTTTTTCTCCATCTTGTTCATACGATGACTTGGTGGGAGTAATGAGGTTTTAGTGTGATTTTTGGTGTTCTTGGCATGAATCTTGTTGTAGAACTTGAGGACTTGTTTTTGATTTGTTGCATGCTCGGTGGTGAATTTCTCATCACTTAAACGCTTACAACCTCATTTGAGTCAAGAATGTGGTTTTAGGTTTTTAGGTGAATGATGGATTCATTGATCCAATTTGGAGTGATTTGAAAATTGTATAAAAGTTACAATGTGTTTTTGGACCTAATGAGGTGTTAGAAATCACTTGGATTTGAGGTTTGAGTGATTGGAAGAGGATTTGTTCCCAATGGAACAATGACCCTCTACAGGATTCTACAGATTTGTTGTTGGGTAACTAGTGCTTGAATGCTGGGAGTTGGGCGCTTGAGCGCTCACTGCCTAGTAAGTTTGTGTGTGCTGCTGTGCAGCCAGCGCCTACGCACATGACGAGTGCCTGAGTGCCCATCGTAGGGGAATGTAGGGGAGGCTCTCTGCCATCCCAGTGCTTGAGCACCCAGTGCTGAGCGCCTAAGCGCCCAGTCCAATTTTCGAGAAGACTTTGTTTGTGTTGAAATAAAGTGCTGAATTTTTGTAGTTCCTTCTTTTATGCTTCTTAAGGAGTGATAAGAATCTAATATGAGTATTTAACGAGGAGTTTGTGTGGTGAATGTAAATCAATTGGTATGTTGATTATTATGATACTTAGCATCATTGTTATTCTTGCTTAAGATGAAATAGGTGTAATTCAATTAATATGCTATCTATTGTGATAATTGACATTTATGTATTTCACTTTTGTAGTTATGATTATAAACCAATTGGCATGCCAGTTATTGTAATAACTGGCATCATTGTTTTTCATGACTATGTTGATGAGGATGAAGTCCTCATTGTTGATGATCAAATATGATTTTGAATGAGAAGGTAACCAACCCTTCCTATCATAGTGATCATTGTTGAAGACCGCGTAGTTGATGAGAATTCACTACCCAGAGAGAAGATTGCTGGAACTGGGTTCCAGTGCTTGTTCAAAGCTTATGGAACTGAGTTCATTTGCTTTGTTCAGGATTCATGCATATCGTGACATTACCATAGAATTGGATTCCCGTAAATGGTATCATAACATTACTCATTACATTCTTATGCTATTGCATAAGCACGCATGACAATTGTATGGCCAGTAGCATATTTTTTATGAATGTATAAAATGCTAATTTTGGAATAATTCTATTAACAATTATGATTTCTCACCCCGATTGTGTTGCCATGTAAATCTAAGTATAAGCTCTTTAAAAGGAAAGCAGAAAATGTATGAAGACTAGTATAGTTTATATGTTTTATATAGACAAAGATTGTATGTTTTGTGCCTTGAGAGGCTTATTTTGTAAAGTTTGTACATATTCTCGTACTTATGAGAAATACAAACGTTATGTATATTCGTTAGTTCGTGACTCATATTTTCTTATATAATGTTATCATGTTATATTAGAAATGTGTTAGTAGTTAGTAGCATGCTTAGATTTAATTACTGTAGTATAAAAAGAGTTATACTATTGTTATTAAATTTAGGATGTTACACACTGAACTAGAAAAACAACATAAGTCATTTCATGCTTCTAAATTTATAAGAAGCACTCCATGTGAACCAAAACCATTTGCATAACCTTCTATCCCCAATAACTTCTAAACCTTTTGAGTCGTTTCGTCAGGGAGAAAGTAGCTCAAGTTACTCTTGTGACTCACTATGTTCTATCATCCAGCTAACTTGCAAACATATTTACGAAGCCATTACCTCGGACAGTCTTCCAAGACTTGCATACCAAACTCAAACTTTGCATGGTGGTGTCCAATTTGGAGGGGGTGTTAACGTAGAAGATTCGGCCTTATCTTAATTTGTTGTTATCCTACGTTATACATTATTCTAGGATCAGTTGTTTATTTAAATTATGGTTCTTATCTTCTATTATCAATCCTTGTAATAGCTATGGTTATATAATAAAGCATTGGTTGATAGTTACATTGAGCCAATCTAACAATTCTTCAAACTTCTACACATTATATTCCTTACCACCAATCCAAACATACCCTTATCGAATTTACTGGATTCATTGAAGGCGTAGATTGTGCTTTTGGTTTAGTGTATCTACCATGTGCAATATTTTGATTATTTTATTCAAAATTTTGTGGTGAAATAAAATTTATACATTGTGTTTTTTGAGTGAAGAGTTGTTAATAAAGGAAGAAACTATATATTTTTAAGGTAGGTATAGGTTATATGTGATATGGGTGATATTTGCAGGGCAATTCTGGAATGTTAGGAGGGTGGAATCGTCGGTGGAAATGATGTTTTTTTTGTTCGATCATAGCTTCGTGTAATTTTACTAGTAATTGTTACCAAATGTAGTAGCCAACCACATGTAGCAGCCAATCTACTCAAAGGAGGAGAAGTCTATGGTGAACCCAATAAGTTTGGCTCATGAATGGACTTTCTATTTTTTTAATTGATAGTATTTATATATAAATCTAAATGTATATAAAAATTATTTATTAAAATTTATAAATTTTTTACATATATAATTATTTGTATGAAAAAAAATAATTTAATTAAATTTATGTATAAATCTGAATATTATTAATTAAAATTTAATTTTTAATTTGAATCATTAATTTATTTTAATAATAAATTAATAACTCAAAATTCATGGTTCATTCGTGAACCTCTTTTTTAGAGGTGCATACTAGAATTTTTCCTCAAAAGAACTTTCTGCTTTGCACCTCCTGTTAGGGAAGTGCACCAATTCACCTTGAACTTACCTGCTATAGCAGGTTTAACAGGTCACCTGTCATTATCCTCAAATTCCAGCCAGCCTCCCTGCATCGCCAAAGTTGAGCGTTCACCAATCCTCCATCATCGCGCCACCACCATGTCAAACTAAGGACCATGGAGGCTAGGTCGTTGTCTGGGTTCAGAGCCTACCATAGAGCTCGCCATGAGCCTTTCCGCCTAGCCACAAACTACCATCAAACTCCCCAACCGCTGCACACCCATGGCCGAGCCACTAAGCCTCCATCTCACCTCCCCTCGCTGCCACCAAATCCGCCACCACCAACCACCACCCCAAGCCTAGTCGCTGCGACCAGCGAGCCAAAACCATCTCAACCACCAAACCTGAACCACCTCGGACCCTCGTCGTTCTTAGCCACCTATGATCGAACCTAACTGCATTAATTCTTTGTCGCATCTCCTCATCACCGGTCTACCCAGATCAAACCCCGGACCATCTCGCTGTTAGGCCAACGCCATTCTGGTACCAAACCCACCGCAAGTTGGGGTGCTGTCAGACCAGCTATTTGTGTTTTAGATCTTGTCATTGGCAGAAACTTCGCCTCCGTGGGAGAGGCAGAACATGGCCGATCTAAGGGCAGAGGAGGACGGCGAAGAGAAGGAGTCCTCTTCTGGTGCTTCCATAGCTCCGACAGCTTCCAAAGCCTCCACAGCCGGCAGCGACGATTTTGGATCTCCGGTGGCTTCCGCACACCAACTCTAGATGGTTTTACCTGTTCAACATGCTTCCATTATTGATTACTGACCGTTGATCATATTTTACCTCTTTTTCTACCATATCAATGGTTCAGTATTTGAGGTGTATCCATCCATGTAAGACGGAGCCCTAGTCAAATCCCTGACTAGTTTCTTAGAGATATCACAACACATATCTACTCACAAGTGAGAGCATTTTCCTTCAATAACCACTACAATACTCATATACAAAATTTAATGATAAGCACTAAATAGTAATTAACAATACATAATGCACTTAGTATGAAAACACATACAAAATATGGGTCAAAATTACAATACTTAGGATACGGGCTGAAAAAGTGCATATTACCTGTGACCACAAGTTAGAGATGTAAATTGGTTCAATTTGACCTGATGAACCTAGAAAATCGAATTGAATAAATTGAATTGGTTCGGTTCGATTTGGTTGATCAGGTTTAATTAACTGAGAACCAATTAAAATCGATCCTAAGTGATTTGGTTCTCGAGTTTCATGATTTGGAACTCGAACCAAACCAACCTAACCCAATTAGAGTTTTTTTATTTAAAAAATTTAAAAAAACTTTTCTCCATATGAACTCGATGAGCTCGATCTACCTTTATTTTCATTTTTTTGTTTTTTTTTCCAAATTTTGTTTATGTTTTTTACGAAAACGCTCTTACTCATGGATTCAACCTGAACCAACTTGCATCTCATCAGTTTGGTTCAGTTTGAGTTTCTCGACCAAAAAATACAGAACTCGAACCAAACCGAACGAATCACTTTTAATTAGTTTGAATTTTTTAATTCTCAAATCGAAACCAACCTGACCGATTACATCCTTATTGCATGTCATTACTGGTGAGTATCGATACCCTGACATTTTTGGGGCATAATAAAACGACCAAAAGTGGGCCTTGTGCCATTGTTGTCACAACTTGTGACTTGTTAGGTCTACCATCAATTATAGCTTCCCAAGATTCCATTGATTCTTCATTCCTTTTAAAGTATGCAATCAATCATTTACCATAATACACAAACATACTTTTATGTATATCACGAAATACAAGTATGATATTCTTACCATTAATAGTGCATACACCTTTTTTTACACTCCTCTCAATACTATTCATTATATTTACTTTTTCATATCACATTCTTTCACTAAATCTGACATTCTTAAAAAGGGTGTCAACAGTTCATACACCCCTAAAAGGGGTGTATGATGATATTTTTCCCACGAAATAAGCCGAACTCATCTATGTCAAGCAATAACCAAGTCACGTGATATTGAGCAGGTAGAAGAAAAGTTGGATGTCATGGTAGAGAAATCACATGAGGATCAACAAAAGAAAATAGAAGTTACACAATCACGGTGGTATTCTGACGAGCGCCGAACTCAGTCAAAATTATAACCGAAGTTATTACCTAAGCTTGTAGCATAGTGACAACACCGGATCATCTCCACGAGGATTGTAGATGCAATTTAATCAAATCAAGTGAAAGTTAGCAAAGGGGGGTTTGACATTTTAAGATCGCAAACAAAATTAAAGGAAGAAATAACAATTAAAGAGTAGTCAATTTAGAAACCTATCCAAGATTGGGTGGATTCAATCATAGACCCTTCATAGAACACTTGAAGCGCAATTGAATTGTTAATTTGGATCTAACCGAGATCTCTCGCATCAAATCCAGAATTCATACTAGACGGTCGCTAGAATTCAATTAACAAGTGATAAACACAAATCCGCAATCACACCATTCATGAAGATCTATGTTAATTTCAAGTACCGAATTCAATTAACTTAGCACAAATCAGTAACTTAACCTTTTCAATTATGTGATTAATTTAGATCAATCAGTTCTAAGTTTCATCACAAATCTTAATCTTCATTTATGTGATTAGTTTAGATCAATCAGTTCTAAGTTTCATCACAAATCTCAATCTTAAACCAAGATCAAATCAGATCAACATAAATAGAATCACCATTCATGCATTCAAGATCAAGAAGAAGAAAAAGAGAAGAAGAAAAGAGGAATTCAATTACAAATCAAATACAATACATAACCAAGGTCTCAAGAATCCAAACCACAATCTCTTCAAGAGTTCTAAATTGACCAAAAGTAGCTTAGCCCTCCATTACCACGAAGGGGAGCATCAAAATATACAAAAGCTATGAGAAACTATGAAGAAACAAGAAGAAACTATGATAGAAATGAAGGAGAATACAACTTGTTCTTTCATGATAACCAATGGTGCCTTTTATAGAAGTCTAGGGTAACAAAATGACAAAGGGGAGTGGGTGGATGAGTGGGTTGGTGAGTAGAGTAGTTGAGAGGGTTGGTGAGTGAAGTAGTTGAGAGGGTTGGTGAGTGAAGTAGTTGAGAGGGTTGGTGAGTGCGAAAATTTCTTGTCTGACTTGGAAGCCAAAAACGACCAACTATACTACAGACCCATGAAAAGTACTCTTTATGAAAGTTGTAGATCTTTGTCTTGGCTATAACATGCATATCTGGATCGTCCAATTTGGCTTCCTACAGCCCAATATATGACCCAAATACCGCAGGTTACTCAAACTCAACTTCAGCACCTCTGTTCCGACTTGCAAGCTCAAACTGACCCATTAGACTTCATTTTTTCAAAAAGTGTTCTTCATGAAAGTTGTTTATTTGGATCTTAACTATCAGCTATCCAAAAGTTTAGCCCATCTCCATTATTACAGTTTGAGATATGATTTTATGAGTGCACACCGTTCGGATTCTAGTGACAGAACCCGTATTCTGACTTCCATGTAAACTTAGGTCCCTTAGACATCTGTTTAGGACTTCGAGCTCTTCATCAAAGTTGTAGAGATTCCTCTTAACTTTCCTACAAGGTAAAATTCATGATTATCAGATATCAGGAACTCAAGTTATGGCCAAAATACAGAAATAGTGTCAAATCTTAATAATGCTGAAAATATTCAATTAGGACCAATTTGAGCTCAAACTCACAAAATCATACCAAACTCAATCAATTAAGAATATGGAGAGTGTAAATGACTAAACATAAGGGTTTCTTAATGAATAAAATATGTGATTATCAAATTCCCCACACTTAGCTTTTTGCACTCCTGGGCAAAACTCAAGACCAAAACAAGGACATAAGAGATTAACAAAAATTTAAATTCCAACGATATTCAAGAGCCCAAAATTTTACAATCAAGAAGAACAACCAAAGGTTCAAGGGATCAAAACATTCATGAGTTAACAATTCTCCACATCTTAAACCAACAAGCAAGGTATCTTCAACATGAATCGAGAATGATAGATCTTCACAAGATTCCCTCTCAATCTCTCAAGTGTTTAAAAGGTAGGTATTTCACTCAATTCAACCCATGAAAATTGCACTACCATAAGCTTGCTTATCTTCTACTTCTCCACTACTCAAAACACATGCACACACAAATCATGAGGACTTTATTCAAGGTTGTAGTGAGGTCAAGATAACAGAAGAGGATAAAATGGATATGAGAAGATAAATACCAAAGAGAATAAAAGCAAATGAGAGCTGAGTTCAAATATCAAGCATAAAAGTTCATCCCAACTCTAATGTATATCCCTTTACATATTCATTTCCCAATCCTTTTTTTTTCTTTTTTTTTTTTTTTTTTTATATATATGAACATAACTATATACATACATTTTTTTTCTTTTTTCTTTTTTTTAGGCACTCTTTCCTTTTTCAACAACCATTTTGTACACACACCCCCACACTTGTTCAAAAAAAACTCATCCATTAACTAAGCTAATGTTCTTTTATTCCCTAAGGTAAAGTAAGAACACGATTTTTTATTTAAGGCACATAATGGGCTAGAAACAAGGAATGGTTAAATAAGCTCAAAGGGGTTAAGTAAAGGAAAATATACAAGGTTGGTAGGAATCAGAGAATTTTCAAGAAGTCAAAAGAGTGCTTGATATCATATTGAAAACAAGGTTGGCTATTCGGTTAAACTAGCTAATTAAGAAAGAAGGCCTCAATCATGTTCATGCATGCAAGTGAAATGTAGCCTCAAAAAGAATCAAAGCAAGTTCTAGAGTGGCCATTAACATGAGTGAAAATCACACAAGAAAGAAGAGAATGGCATAAATGTTGAATCCATCCATTAGGCTCAAAATCTCACAAGGTATGCATCCATCAAACTCAATTCATCAATTCAATCATCCATCACCAAGCATATCAGTTCAAGAAGGGAGAAAAGTTATTCAATCATGCAATGAACTTTTTTTTAAAACAAAACAAAAAACAAAAAAAATGCTAAAATCTCTCCCCCATACTTAATATAACATTGCCCTCAATGTGAAAGAGAGATATAGAAAAGAGCAACACAACCTGATAAGAAGTGAATCAACGCCAAGCAGAAAAGAAGCACACTGTCAGTGCCGCATCAGACCCTGAAAAGAAATCAAATAATAAAACTTTAGTACTTCCACAATTTAATACTAATTAATTACTACCTAAAAAAAAAAACTCCTTACTCTGCCACCAATTAAGATGCGTCTCAAGAGTAAAATTACTCCTTACTCTGCCATCACCAATTGGTTTAATTAGTCCATGACAATCATATCATGCTTTCCAAACAAAACAACAATAAATTTTTTTTATTTTTTATTTATTTTTTTTGGGTCAACTATCCTTCCCCCCAACTAGATCACAACATTGTCCTCAATGTTAAAATATAGATGAGTAAAGGATAGAAGATATTACCTGTTGGAGAAAGCTGACACAAATGTAAACAGAAACAAAATACAACAAAATCAAACCCATTAAAGATGAAGTTCCAGATCTGGCTTTCTTTTATTGTTACTTCATTCGCTGCTTCCTGTTGACCAATCTATCTGAGCTAATACCTTATCAGGTACATACTCAAAAACTTCTAATTTATCAATGAGCTCATCAATAGTGGAGGCAGAGATAAGAAGTTGTCTTGCTTGAAGGAGTGATAAATTTCGTTCCACAACTTTGTTAAGAAAAGATAACAAAAGATCAAAGAAATTATTAACATTCAACAAACCAATGGGTTTATGGTGGATGTTCAGTTCGGCCCAAGAGACAATTTGAAAAATTTCTTCTAAAGTACCAAAACCACCTGGTAAGACAAGAAATGCATCAGAATTGTCAACCATTATTTTCATTCGTCCATGCATAGATGTTACCTGAATTTCTTCTCCAACTGTCTTTCCAGTGATGTTATTTTCAGCTAAAGATTTAGGAATAATACCTAAAACCTGACTGCCTCCTATAAAAGCAGAAAGTGATACAGCCCCCATTAACCCACGACAACCTCCCCCATATACAAGATGAATATTCCTCGCAGCAAGTGATCAACCAAGAGTGCTAGCTGCGTTTACAAACTCTAATCCCTTCCCATAACTCGACCCACAAAAAACACAGACATTTTTGAGGTTACGAATAGAAGGCCCCATTCTATACTCTTCATCTCTTTGAGTGTTTTTGAGTTGAAGGAAAATGGAGAAAATGGAGTGTTTAAATAAGAAAAAGAATGGAAAGGGGAATAATTGCACCTATAAGGGTAGGTTGACGGTTGTCGAAAAAAAGGTTGAATTTAAGAAACAGAGAATCTTTTCTTTTTTTTTTTTTTTTGTTTTTGTTTTTTTTTTTTTTTTTTTATTATTTTGTTTTTGTTTTTTTTGTTTTTTGTTTTTTTGAAAGATGACATGAAGAAGAAGAAGAGGAGATACGTATGATTGTTTGTGGATATGGCTCACATCTCGCCTCTGGTTTAACGTCCAAGAACGCTTAAACGTCTTCTATGAGTCGAGGATAAGCTTCACATCCAATTTTCTTATAAATTGGCAAACAAGTGGTCTTTTAGAGTCGATTCCCAAGATCGTAGCATTTTTCTTCATTCTTGAAGAGATTCCACAATTTAAGAATTTCACGATGCACCAATCCACAAGAATGCGTCTCAAGAGTCAATAAGATATCATCTAATGACTCCTTACTCACCATTCTTAATGAAGAAAATTTTATCTTCTCTATTTGCGAAACCATCCCCAAAGTACGACATCGCTTGTTACGCTCCATCGTCCACATTTGTGATAGACTTGTAACCTTTTTGCTCTTCTCCTTTTAGAATATGAACTTCTTTCAAGACCGGGCATATATGAGTCAAATGAAATTGAGGACTCACTGCTAATCGGACCTTTGCTTCAATTATCCAAATAGACATCTTCTCGCATACCTTTGTGCATTAACAGTTCTCAATCTTTCACATTGAACTTTGTAGATTTTTCTCAGAGCATTTTGAGGAAGAGAAGGAAAATGTTTGCTCAGGTTTGAAAGAATGACATCCATTTTGAAGGAGAAGAAGGGTTCGGCTATTTTGAGAAACGAAAAATAAATCGACTTGAGAGTCACGAGTAATCTTAGTATCCGCCACTTAACCGGCAACACAAAGAACTCAAGAACTTGGTTTTCCAAGAATGGTTGAGTCTTTGTCCATTAACTTTAAGCGCATTACCATTCCTAGGATCCTCAATATCTACGGCCCCAGAGGATACACGTGTTTGACAACAAAAGAACCGCGCCACCTAGATCTCAATTTTCCAAGGAGTAGGTGCAGATAATAATCTCAAAGCAGAACTTTTTTGACCAATTTCCGCAGCTTTTGCAAAAGGTGTAACAGACCTTGAATAAAGTAGGCCAATAAAATTCATACTGCAAGATTTTCGCAGTTGTTGTCGCTGAAGAGAAAAATGACCTCGACATGCTTCCGAGTGACAAAATTTAATGGCACTACCTACCTCATTGTCGGGCACACAGCTACACACAGCTATTTTTTTTATTTTTTTTTCTTTTCCTTTTTTTTTATTCATAATGTGGATGGAGAAGGTTCATCACCTCCACTTCTGCATTCTCTGGAGGTTCATGATACTGTTTGAGGTGGTGTCCATTTACGATGAAAGCTTTGGCAGTGACCTCACTTTTAATCTGAACAGCACCAGAAGGAAAAACCTTAGTAACAATAAATGGTCCATCCCATCTAGACCTTAATTTGCCAGGCATGAGTCGGAGGCGGGAGTTATAGAGGAGAACTTTTTGACCAATCTCAAATGTTTTCCTCAGAATCAACTTATCATGGAAGGCTTTGGTCTTCTCCTTATAAAGTTTGGAACTTTCATAAGCCTCCAAGCGGATCTCCTCCAATTGTCAAGCACTGCAGCTTCCTCTCCATACCGCTGATCTAGGTCCAAGTTGCACCTTTTCACCGCCCAGAATGCATGATGCTCAATTTCCACCGGCAGTGGCAGTGCTTTTTCCAAAAACAATCCGATACGGAGACATCCCGATTGGTGTCTTATAAGCATCCGGTAAGCCCATAAAGCATCCTTAAGCCTCTTGCTCCATCCTTTCTGTTAGGTTGAACTGCTTTCCGGAGTATCTGCTTGATCTCCCTATTGGAAATCTCGGCTTGCCCATTAGTTTGGGGATAGTAAGGTGTAGAAACTCTGTGCAGAACTCCATACTTTTTCATCAAGGCTTCCATGCTCCGATTACAGAAGTGCGAACCCTGATCACTAATGATAGCTTTTGGGACTCCAAACCTGCATAAAATATGTGATCTAACAAAATCTACAACAACTTTGGAATCATCAGTCCGAGTGGCTTTTGCCTCCACCCATTTAGATACATAATCCACAGCAAGCAGAATGTAAACAAAACCAAATGACACAGGAAAAGGACCCATAAAATCAATACCCCAAACATCAAATATCTCACAGAACAACAAAGGTTATTGGGGCATCTCATTCCTATGAGAAATATTCCCTATTCTCTAGCATTATTCACAAGATTTACAAAACAAATATGTATCATGAAATAGAGTGGGCCAATATAATCCAGAGTCCAAAACTTTCCTAGCTATACGAGTAGGTCCAAAATGTCCACCACAGGCAAATGCATGACAAAAGTTAAGAACAGAATTAAACTCATGATCAGGAATGCATCTCCTAATGACTTGGTCACTACAAAATCTCCACAAATAAGGGTCATCCCACACATAAGATTTTGACTCACTTTTCAGTTTATCAATCTGTGCCTTAGTGAAATGTGCAGGTAGTGCTCTAGCAACCAAGAAATTAACCAAATCTGCAAATCAAGGGATCTTACCTTGCATCTTGAAAAGTTTCTCATCAGGGAAGGCATCATGGATAGGAGAAGAATCTGCCTCTCTCTCAATCCGACTCAAGTGATCTGCCACCAGGTTCTCTGCTCCACTCTTATCTCTGATATCAATATCAAACTCCTGTAAGAGCAACATCCACCTAATCAACCGAGGCTTTGCATCAGGCTTTTTCAGGAGAAACTTCAAAGCTGCATGATCTAAAAATACAACCACTCTAGAACCAAGCAAATATGATCAAAATTTATCTAAAGCAAAAACAATTGCTAAAAGTTCCTTTTCGGTTGTAGTGTAGTTGGCTTGTGCAGCATCTAAAGTCCTCGAAGCATAGGAAATGACATGAGGTACTTTGCCGACTCTCTGTGCAAGGACAACTCCCAATGCATAATTAGAGGCATCACACATGAGTTCAAATGGGAGTGTCCAATCTGGTGGCTGGATGATAGGTGTACTGGTCAATGCTTGCTTCAAGTGATTGAAGGCATCATTACATCTCTGGTCAAAGTGAAACTCTACATCCTTTTGCAACAAGTTGGACAGTGGAAGAGCAATTTTACTAAAATCCTTTATGAACTGCCGATAGAAACCTACATGACCAAGGAAAGAACGAACCTCCCGCACGCATGTGGAGTAAGATAGGCATAAAATGACATCTATTTTTGCAGGATCTACCTCAACACCCTTGCTAGATACTATATGCCCTAAAACTATACCCTGTTCTACCATGAAATGACATTTTTCAAAATTCAGGACAAGGTTAGTTTCAATGCACTTATGCAAAACCCGATCCAACTATCCAAACATGCATCAAAGGAAGAGCCATAGACAGTAAAATCATCCATAAACACATCCATGCAACTCTCTAAAAATTCAGAGAAGATACTGACCATACACCTTTGAAAGGTTCCCGGAGCGTTGCACAGACCAAAGGGCATTCTCCTGTATGCAAATGTTCCAAATGGACAAGTGAAAGTGGTCTTCTCTTGGTCTTATGGGGCTATATGAATCTGAAAATAGCCCGAATATCCATCCAAGAAACAGTAATGCGACTTGCCAGCCAGTCTCTCCAACATCTGATCAATGAAAGACAATAGAAAATGATCTTTCCTAGTGGCTTGGTTAAGCCGCCTATAATCAATGCACACCCGCCAACTGTTCTGGATTCTTGTGGGTAGGAGCTCATTGTTCTGATTTGTAATTACTATGACTCTAGATTTCTTTGGAACCACTTGCACTGGGCTCACCCATTTACTGTCAGATATGGGATAAATAATGCTAGCTTGCAGCAGCTTGGTCACTTCCTTCTTCACCACATCCAGAATCAGGGGATTTAGTCTCCTTTGGGGTTGCCTCACTGGCTTGGTACCTTCCTCCAATAAAATCCTATGCATACATGTGGAGGGACTAATACCAGGAATGTCTGCAAGTGTCCATCTGATGGCCCGCTTATGCTGCCTCAAAACCTCCAGTAATTTTTCTTCTTGTTCAAGTTGTAGATTCTTAGCGACAATCACTGGCAGCTTCTCATCATCTTCCAAATATGCATATTTAAGGTGGTCTGGAAAAGTCTTTAGCTCTAAGGATGAGGGATGCACAATAGAAGGCAGCAAGCTATTTGAAATAAGCAACTCAGCAGCATTAAATTCGACATAATTTTGACTCATATTTTCATATCTTTGATCACAAATAAACACCAGCATCATCACTCATAATCGCATAAATCTCAAAGACATGCAAAGACATGGTTCAATATCACAGCTAACACATATATCACAAGTGACAGAATCCAGAAAGTCAGCAATATCAGGGAATTCAGCACTCATATCAGCATAAGTATCATCAACCAGCATTTCAATCACATCAACATGAAAAATTGAATGCTCCTCAAGGGGATGTCTCATGGCATAAAAAATGTTAAACTGTACCACATCTTCACCAAATTCCATAGAAAGGGTGCCAGCGTGCACATCTATCTTAGTTTTGGCTGTCTTGAGGAATGGTCTTCCTAGAATCAATGGAGCATGATTTATTGAAGACTCATCTTTCATGTCCAGAATGTAGAAGTCCGCTGGAAAAATCAGCTCATTCACCCGCACTAACACATCTTCCAGCACTCCTGCAGGATGAGCAGTGGTCTTGTTTGCCAACTGAATCACTATACCAGTGGGTTGTAAGGTGCCAATGTTCAAAGACTTATACACTGACATAGGCATGACATTGATAGAAGCACCCAAATCTAGCATTGCATGGCCAAATCTAGAATTGCCTATAGTGCAAGGGATTGTGAAAGTTCCAGGATCTTTGCATTTCTTTGGCATGCTTGGCTGAATCATCGCAGAAACATTTCTGCCCATACTGACTTTCTCAGTACCCTTAAGTCTTCTCTTATGAGTACACAACTCCTTAAGGAATTTGGCATACTTGGAAATTTGTTTGATTGCATCTAGGAGGGGAATATTGATTTCCACCTTCCTGAATGTCTCCATGACTTCCTTTTCCATTTCTGCTTGCGCTATCTGCTTAGATTGTGTCACTCTATTTGGGAAGGGTAGTGGAATGTTCAAGTCTGAATTCTCTGCACATTTCTTCTGGGCTGGGGCATCTAGTTCATGCGAATTTTGTTGTGTCTGATCAATCTCCTCGACCGCCGCAATGGGAGCTTGTCAGTTGTGGCAGACTAGGACCATCAATTTCTTTGCCACTTCTCAAGGTAATGGCACTTACATTGCCTCTTGGGTTACTGACTGTTTGTGAAGGCAATTGGCTTGATCCTTGGCTTTTCAATTCACTCACGGTGGTGGCCAGCTGCCCAATCTGAGTTTGCAGGTTCTGAATGGTGGCATTGACATTTTGTTGGAACTGAACATTATTTGTAGCCATCTGTTTCATCAAATCTTCCAATGATGGCTCGGATGGAGTGGTTGCTGGACTTGGCAACATGAGGGGCTGCTGCACAGGTGGCTGCACAGTTTGTTGTTGTCTGAATGCAGGTGGTTGGTATTTGTTGCTAGGACCTACAGGTTGGTATCTAAATTGCTACTGCTGTTGGGGTTGTTGTTGTTGACCAGAATTCCCATATCTCAAGTTAGGATGGTCCCTCCAACCAGGGTTATAAGTATTAGAAAATGGATCATATCTTGGCTGCTGAGACTGCTGATATTGAGGTTTACCAGGAAAATGCCACCGCCGTAACCGACCGCTTGCTGGAAAAACAAAACCACCCTCCTGAAGTGTGGGGCATGCATCAGTAGGATGAGATGAACAAAAGCAAATACCACACACCCTTGTAAGCTCTTGTATAGAAACTGGTACATGTTGTCCCACTGCTAATTGCCTTACCAAAGAAGTCAATTCATCAAGTCTGTGTTCCATTCTCTGTTGGTCGACTTGAGATGATTGAACTTCATTGACTCCTCTGGTGGACGTAAGGACTCTTGTGCCAAATTATTGAGCATTGGCTGCCATATTTGCTATCAAATCTCTTGCTGCAGTAGGGGTTTTATCCACTAAGGCACCTCCAGATGCGGCATCCACCATACTTCTATCCATTGGCAGCAAGCCCTCATAGAAATATTGAATTAAGAGCTGATCACTAATTTGATGGTGGGGACAGCTCGAACAAAGCTTCTTGAATCTCTCCCAATATTCATACAAGGTCTCACTAGTCATTTGTCTTATGCCACAAATGTCTTTTCTAATGGCAGCTGCTTTGGATGCAGGGAAGAACCTCTCCAAGAATAACTTCTTCATATCATCCCAACTCGTGACAGAACCTGGTGAAAGGTAGAACAACCAATCTTTGGCTAAATCAGCAAGAGAGAAAGGGAATGCCCTCAACTTGATATGCTCCTTAGAGATTCCATGCGGCTTCATGGTTGAACAGACCACATGGAACTCCTTTAAGTGCTTATGGGGATCCTCACCTGCAAGACCATGAAACTTGGGCAACAAGTGTATCAATCCGATTTTTAACTCAAAGTCAAGCATCAAGATCAGGATATTGAATGTACAAAGACTGGTAAGTTACATCAGGAGCAGCAAGTTCTTTAAGGGTCCTATTTCGCCTGTTATCAGCCATGATTTTAGAATCACTTAAGATCTCAAGTGCACCTTCAGATTCAATGTCACAACTAAATTCAGAACTAATTCTTTCACTTAGCCTATGAGTTCTAATCAACCTATGCAATGTTCTATCAATCTCAGGATCAAATTCAAGCAAGATATCACGATTAGACCTAGTCATGCATCACACAAAAATAAATAAATAAGCAAAATACACTAGACAATGGATAAAAATGTTAGAAAAGTTAATAAAAAGCAAAAGTTAGTAAAAACACTTAAAATGAAAAGATTACACTTACTAATCCCCGGTAACAGCGCCAAAATTTTGACGAGCACCGAACTCAGTCAAAATTATAACCGAAGTTATTACCTAAGCTTGTAGCATAGTGACAACACCGGATCATCTCCACGAGGATTATAGATGCAATTTAATCAAATCAAGTGAAAGTTAGCAAAGGGGGGTTTGATAGTTTAAGATCGCACTTAACAAAATTAAAAGAAGAAATAACAATTAAAGAGCAGTCAATTTAGAAACCTATCCAAGATTGGGTGGATTCAATCATAGACCCTTCATAGAACACTTGAAGCGCAATTGAATTGTTAATTTGGATCTAACTGAGATCTCTGCATCAAATCCAAAATTCATACTAGACGATCGTCTAGAATTCAATTAACAAGTGATAAACACAAATCCGCAATCACACCATTCATGAAGATCTATGTTAATTTCAAGTACCGAATTCAATTAACTCGTGCATAAATCAAGAACCTAACCTTTTCAATTCTCGTGATTAATTTAGATCAATCAGCTTCTAAGTTTCATCACAAATCTCAATCTTCATTTATGTGATTAGTTTAGATCAATCAGTTCTAAGTTTCATCACAAATCTCAATCTTAAACCAAGATCAAATCGATCAACATAAATAGAATCACCATTCATGCATTCAAGATCAAGAAGAAGAAAAAGAGAAGAAGAAGAAAAGAGGAATTCAATTACAAATCAAATACAATACATAACCAAGGTCTCAAGAATCCAAACCACAATCTCTTCAAGAGTTTTAAATTGACCGAAAGTAGCTTAGCCCTCCATTACCACGAAGGGGAGCATCAAAATATACAAAAGCTATGAGAAACTATGAAGAAACAAGAAGAAACTATGATAGAAATGAAGGAGAATACAACTTGTTCTTTCATGATAACCAATGGTGCCTTTTATAGAAGTCTAGGGTAACAAAATGACAAAGGGGAGTGGGTGGATGAGTGGGTTGGTGAGTAGAGTAGTTGAGAGGGTTGGTGACTGAAGTAGTTGAGAGGGTTGGTGAGTGAAGTAGTTGAGAGGGTTGGTGAGTGTGAAAATTTCTTGTCTGACTTGGAAGCCAAAAATGACCAACTATACTATAGACCCATGAAAAGTGCTCTTCATGAAAGTTGTAGATCTTTGTCTTGGCTATAACTTGCATATCTGGATCGTCCAATTTGGCTTCCTACAGCCCAAGATATGACCCAAATACCGCAGGTTACTCAAACCCAACTTCAGCACCTCTGTTCCGACTTACAAGCTCAAACTGACCCATTAGACTTCATTTTTTCAAAAAGTGTTCTTCATGAAAGTTGTTTATTTGGATCTTAACTATCAGATATCCAAATTTCAGCCCATCTCCATTATTACAGTTTGAGATATGATTTTATGAGTGCACACCATTCGGATTCTAGTGACAGAACCCGTATTCTGACTTCCATGTAAACTTAGGTCCCTTAGACATCTGTTTAGGACTTCGAGCTCTTCATCAAAGTTGTAGAGCTTCCTCTTAACTTTCCTACAAGGTAAAATTCATGATTATCAGATATCAGGAACTCAAGTTATGGCCAAAATACAGAAATAGTGTCAAATCTTAATAATGCTAAAAATATTCAATTAGGACCAATTTGAGCTCAAACTCACAAAATCATACCAAACTCAATCAATTAAGAATATAGAGAGTGTAAATGACTAAACGTAAGGGTTTCTTAATGAATAAAATATGTGATTATCATATTCCAATGCTTGGTTGAACCATGAGAAATTATAAAAGTATCAGTTCTGATGATTAAGTTATTGAACCCACCATGACTTAAACAAAAAAAATTTAGTGCACTATTTTACATCAATTAACACAAGGTCTAACCCTAAACAATTGAAGAAGAACAAAAATTGGATCTAACCATTTCCCTCCAACCCTTCTCTCTAACTCCTTTAATCACTCTCTATTTGTTACTTTTAACTTCACTTATTTGAATTAATGGATACATAGAAAGTGATTAAAGGAATTGAAGGGAAAGGTTAGAGGAAGAATGTTGGAGTCAAGTTTTGTTCATTGAAGAAGGCCTTGAATTCATGGTCAGCACCTATATTCTTTGGAACTAGAGTTTAATCCCTTAGGCCAATAAGATAAAATGACAACAAGCCGACAAGACTTTTTCTTCCCCACTTTTATAAGGGGTTGGAAATATTCAATTTAAATGGTGAAATCCCAAATTACACAAAACCTTGTTATATATCAAAGAAAAGTTAGTATTATGTGATATTTTTTGTTTTAGTATCTTTACTTAGTTAAATAATTTAAATAATTATTAAAAAAATTAGTACAATCCCAAGGAGTTCGTCTAGCTGTAGACGAGTATGTAATGTATAGATAGACACATGAAAAAGTTAGTATTATGTAATAATTTTTGTTTTGGTATCTTTACCTAGTTAAATAATTTAAATAATTATTAAATAATTTTAGTACGACTTCAAGGGGTTCGCCTAGCGGTAAACGAATATATAATGTGTGGGTAGACACACGATCATGAGTTTGAATCTCAGTTATATCAATTTTTTGAGGCTAAACTAGACCGAAGAGATGATTTAGTCGAAGTGCGCACAAATTAACCCAAAGACTAAGACCGTAATACCACAAAAAAAAAACATATAACAGTCGTTTGTTTTCATTGAAAAGTTCAGGTTGTTACCCCCTGCATAACTAACTCAGACTAGAAGCTAAAAAGGTGGGCAATGAGCTAAAGTTTATGCACATTGGTTTCAATGTTGATCCTCTATGTGACACATAAGAGAATCGATGAACACAAGTGGTTTCTATTCCTCGCGGCAAAGTAAGAAGGTGTTTGATTTTTTAACTCTTCTATTCTATGTATGCATGCATCTAAAAGTTCATATTATATTAAATATTTGCAGAGATATTTTAGGACTGAAAACTGAATTAGATTAATCATATAGAGAAGGCACATCAATATAAAGCTTAAAAGGTCGGGAAAGTGGAAACACATCCTCAAATTAAGAACAAAAAAATGTTGAAAAGGGAAATTTAAAAAAAGTTCTAGTTGAAGTTGACATGGAGCACTAGTACTTGTACTGTCCTGTTATATTCAAATTAATTACTCATGTCTTTTGAGGCTTCTATATAAGCACCATCTCCGCATGTGTTCTTCTATTATCACTAATCACCATCCTCAGCTCTATTCTTAGCCAGTTTTCAGATCTCTTTTCTTTTTGCTCAACATAATACACAGGTTTCCCCTGTAGTTGCTTATAACCCTTATGGTTTTTTCATTTGTTCTCTCATCTGCTACTGTCCCAACAACTAGTATGGTTGGAAAATTTTCAATGATTAATTATGGAATTATACTATCTTTTTTTTTCCTTTTTTATTATTGAAATTAATTGACATATCAAATTTTCATTCTTTGTAGGAAGCATTTTGTCAAACATTGAAAAATCCTCAATCCAAACTACAATACTTCAGGTTATAAATTAGACCCATACAAACATAAATCAATCCTAGTTCTTCAATATTGAAAATTTCAGAGTTTTTCTATCTACAACAAGCTCTATATTTTCATATTTTGTTTCTGCTTCACCCCCTCTCTTTATGCAATTAAAGGGTCTAACCGAATACAATTTTATGTCAATAATTGTAGGGTGCTCTGGAATTCAGAAATGGGGTAGAAATGTTTGGTACAAGAGAAGAATTCGTGGTAAAGGAAGGGATGGATTTGGAAAATGTAGACTACCTAAGGACAGGAACAAATTATTGCCATGACCCAAAGGCACTGGGAAGAGCTTGAGTAACACATTAGTTTGAAAAGATTAAGACTTAAGAGAATGCTATAAATCTCAGTGCTGTTAAAATATGCCTTCATCCACTATTTCATGCTGAATGCATGTGTTTGTTTGTAGATTATAGTTGAATGTTGTAATTAAGGAGTTTCTATGAGGAGTTAATAGAGAACTATTTATTTATTTTCTAACAGATAATATTACTTTGGTGACTTGCATGCAAAAACATGAGGTTAGAGAGATCAAAGAAATAATGCATGGTTTTGCCAGGCCATTAATTAACTATGGTAAATTGAAAAAATAAAGCCACTAATATAGCAATTTAGGGTAGATGATGGCAGTGAAATAAATCATAATTTGAGCATTGAGAAGATTAAGGCATAAGGTTATTCAAAATGGTAGTATTATATGAAATTGAAACATTGAAATCAAAGTTGTATTGAATAACAATACCAAGCCAGCTGAAATTGCAATATGCAAATGTTAAAGGATAGAAGTAAATTTGGAAGAGGCTTTATTCCCAGTCCAAAAATCTTTTTAATAAAAGGAAAAGGAAGAGGCTTTATTCCAGGGGTTTTTTCAAATGAAATTCTAAACATGAATAACTATTTGACTCAACAATGCAAAATGAATCATTTCCTCTTGTTCCAAGTAGGGCGTGAAAATGAGCCAAATTCGTCGGGCTGCCCCATTTACCTATTAAAATTAAGTGGGTTGGGCCTTAAAAATGTTGGTCCATTTAAATTAATCCATTTTTGAACCAGTCCATTTAACTTGTGGTAGGCTGGCCGATGCCCCCTTTTTTTTAATGCTGTTGAATAGCCTAGGTAGGCTAAGTCAACCAAATTAATTACCCAACCCATTCAACTATTCCTTTTTTCTACCTTTTAAGTTTGTTTTGGGTTTGTTATGTAATTTGAACTTTATATGCATATTGATTTGATTTTGTGATGTTGATTATTGTTAACTTGTTATGTTGAATTTGCTTTGAAAGATTGGATTTGATATGGTTTATTAGCTTTTGTGATGTTGAATTTGTTAGATTTGTTAGATTTATTGAAACTCAGTAGTTCTTTGGAGTTTGGAAGCATAGATTTGTTATGTTGAATTTCATATGGAACATTGGATTTTTTTTTGGGTAGGTTTTGGAACCTTGAATTTGATAATGTGACTTTGTTTTTGGAGTTTGGAAGTGATATTATGAAGTTTTTTAGAACTTGGAAGCTTAGATTTGTTTTATATAACTTTATTTTAGAAATTCGAAATTAGAATTACAGAATTTGATTTGAATTTGAATGTTGTATTAAGCTTATTTTGTATAATTTTTAAAATAAATTTAGAAAGAAAAAAAAACTCGTCGTGGCCTGCCTTTAAATGGTCTGGGCTGGTAAAATATTAGTCTATTTAAATTCGCATCTTTTTAGCCTGATTCGTTAATTCGCGAGCCTAAACTGGTTAGGTTGACCCATTTAACACTCATTTCCAAGTCATTTGTGACAAGAATTGCGTGCTAACACTAATTTAATAAACAAACAAAATAATTGTGTGGAAATAAGTTTGCCCCAGTGATTTAATATGTTAAGTTTTGATGATGACAAATACAAGACAAAAAGAATGATGTTTATGCTTTATAGTTATGCTTAATAGATGACAAATACATTACAAAATAATATTGACCATGTTACACAGATGTGCTTAATGAGATATATTGTAGTATGTATGATTATGTACTTTATCTAATTATATTTCACATAATAATCATGCAATGAGATATGTGTAACATTCTTCATACAATATATCCAATAATGCTTTATATGAGTCTTAATGAATTAATATTAGATTTGATTCTACTTAAATGAAAATGTGCAAAATGTTCTTTGTTGCATCCTATATAGAGCATATCTATTAGTAATTGATAAATATCTTATTTGGATGTGTCTATAAAAGTCTTATATGCATGTTAGACTAACTAGAGTTATATATTTATGAATCATGCATATTAAGATATTGAGTTATGAATTTAGACTAAGTATGTTTGTCTTAAGTGAGTAATACTTTATAGGATAATCCAAGTACCAAAAGTGGGCATTGCAATAAGAAAGTAAAAGATCATAGTTATGCTCAACTCAAGAAGAATGAGAATGATAAGATGCTTCAAGCATTTGCAAGATTTAAAGAGAAGAAATTTGTAGAAGCTTGGATTACATCAAGAAGCCTAAGGACTAGAATTGGTATATTTTTCTTTTAGGTTTTCTCCTACGTAAAGATAGAGGTTTTACAAGAAAAGAGCTTAAATATATTTTTAAGTCTTTAAAAATGGTTCTTACATGTTTAAATGCCCAACAAACTACTTTTTAGAAAGTTAGTCTTGGTGGTAGTTCAAACCTTTGAAAAATAGTCAAGTTTATGTTTTACAAAACTGACATTTGGTTACTCTTTTGATCATAACTTTTAAACTACTTTGAGTTTTGTTGTGAAACTTATTGCATATGAAAATAGACTCAAATATCTTTTCGATGAGTGGTCATTTGCTTCAAACTAATAAGAAATGAAGAAGTTATGATAATTTAAAGTCAGTTTTCAAAAATAGTCAAGTTTGAGTTTTGAAAAGCTAACCTTTGATTACTCTTTTGATCATATCTTTCAAATACTTTGAGTTTTGTTCTGAAACTTATTTTATTTGAAAATAAACTCAAATATCTTTCCAATGAGTGGTCATTCGCTTTAATCGAATAAGAAATGAAGAAGTTATGACCTTTTATAGTCAGCTTTCAAAACTAGAAATGTTGTAATCGATTATACAAGTCCTGTAATTGATTACAACGTTGACAGAAGTCATGTAATCGATTACCAAAAGTGTGTAATCGATTACCAAGTACCCAGAAATGTTTCCAATGGCTATAAATGGCTAGTTTTCATAAAAAATCATTTCTAAATACTACCAACGACTATTTTATCACTTGGGCTCTATATATAAGTGTTGTATGAAGCTTATACACCTCTTGAACACTTGATTTAATCCTTGAATCACCAAAATCATATTTTGAGTTCTTTATTGTAAAATCCTTATATTCCTTTGTTCTTCAATTTGTATTATCCACTCTTGAGATAGTTTTCCATTATCCATACTTTGTTTTTTAAATTGTATATCTACTCTTGTGAGAGTTTCTATTCTTTCTCTTCACCTTGAAATCATTGTAAGAGGGTGAGGTATCCCTCTAGAGAGAAAAATGGTGAGGTATCCCTTATAATGAGACTCAAACACAAAGGGTGAGGTATCCCAAAGGTGTTGTGAGTGCTCTTAATTGTAAAGGTCATCAAGCACCTGTGAAGCTTGAAGAGTTGGAGGCTCTAGCACAAGGGTGAGGTATCCCAACGTGTGAAGAGTGTTCTTGTTTATACAAAGGTTTTTCTAGTACCCGTGAAGTCTAGGAGATAGTGAAGAAAATCTCAAGTTAAGCTTGGGGACTGGACGTAGGCCACAAGTGGTTGGTGGCTGAACTAGGATAAATCATTGTGTTTGCTTTTCTTAACTCAATCTCTTTACATTTGTGCTTTAATTACATATGCTTGAGTTGAACTTGATATTTAGCTTATTTGCTTGATTTATCCTATATCTCAAGTTGTAGTTGAGTAATCTATAATACTTGTACCTTTGTTGTGCATGTTCCGCTATATTTATTAATTGAGTGCTTCAAAATGCTTAATTTGTTAAAGTTGCATTAAAACTTGTAATTATCCAATTCACCTCCTTCTTGGGTGATGGTTGCCATGACTAACAAATTGAATAGCCTCAATCATATTTATACGAACTAGACTGACCCGGCCAGTCTGACAAAAAAACCAGTGATCTGGCCTTTGGGTCGGTCCGATTCTTAGCCATAACAAGTTTTCTTGACAACTCAGTCAAACCTGAGTGACACGCTCGAATGGGTTAACTAAGGTTTCTACTTTTTTTTTTTAAAAAAAAGGTATAAAAAGATAACTTTTAATATTTGAACATGACACATTGAAGACCCTTTAGATAAAATACATTTTGCTATTAGACCACATGCTCTTATTGAGTAATGTTTCCAATTTTTTAATTTATATTCTTATTTAACAAATTTAATGTTAAAAATTGAAAGTTAAATAATTATCATTGTTAGTTTAGTTCAAGGTGTTAGACATGGCAACCACTACCCAAGAGGGGGGTGAATTAGGTAATTATAAGTTTTAATGCAACTTTGACAAATTATGCATTTTGAATAACTCAATTAATAAATGCAGTGGAATAAGTCTAATAAATGTACAACTATTGAGGATTACTCAAATACAACTTGAGATATATGATGAACTAAGTGAATAAGCTAGATATCAAGTTATACTAATCAAAACATCAAGATATGTAATAGATAAATATATTTCACCAAATACTGAATTTAAAGAGTGTCGGGAAGAGAGAATCAAACTCAAGAATTTATCCTGGTTCAGCCACCAACCACTTGTGGCCTACATCCAGTCCCCAAGCTTAACTTGAGATTTTCTTCACTATCTCTTAGACTTCACGGGTGTTAGGAAAACTTTTGTACATACAAGAGCACTCCTCACACTTTGAGATACCTTACCCTTGTGCTAGAGCCTCCAATTCTTCAAGCTTCACAGGTGCTTGATGACCTTTACAATTTTGAGCACTCAACACCTTGGGGTACCTCACCCTTTACAATTATTGAAGGATACCTCACCTTTTTACAATGATTTCAAGATGAAGAGAAAGAATAGAAACTCTCACAAGAGTAGATATACAACTTGAAGAACAAAGTATGGATAATAAGAAAACTCTCTCAAGAGTGGATAATACAAGTTGAAGCTCAATGGGTATAAAAGATTCACAATTTAAAGCTCAAAATATGATTTTTATGATTCAAGGATCAATTCTAGTATTCAAGAGGTGTATAAGCTTCATACAACACTTATATATAGAGCCCAAGTGATAAAATAGTCATCGGTAGTGTTTTATAATGATTTTCTATGAAAACTAGCCATTTATAGCCGTTAGAAATGTTCCTGGGCACTTAGTAATCGATTACAAGCTTCATGTAATCGATTACAAGCTTTTTGGGCACTTTTTAATCGATTACATACTTCTTGTAATAGATTACACGGCTTCTGTCAACGTTGTAATTGATTATATGGCCTGTGTAATCGATTACAACATTTTTTGGTTTGGAAAGCTGACTTTGAAAGGTCATAACTTCTTCATTTCTTATCCGATTAAAGTGAATGACCACTCATTGGAAATATCTTTGAGTATATTTTCATATGAAAGAAGTTTAGAACAAAACTCAAATTATTTTCAAAGATATGATCAAAATAGTAACTAAATGTCAGATTTTCAAAACTCAAACTTTAAATGGTCATAACTTTTTCGTTTCCTATCCGTTTAAAGCAAATGACCACTTATTGGAAAGACATTTGAGTCTATTTTCATATGAAATAAGTTTCAAAACAAAACTCAAAGTAATTTGAAAGTTATGATCAAAAGAGTAACTAAATGTCAGTTTTACAAAATACAAACTTGACTAATTTTCACAGATTTGAAATACCACCTAGGCTAGCTTTCCAAAAATATTTTGTTGGAATTTAAACATTTTAGAAACACCTATAAAGATGTTTAAAACTTGTTTAAGCTTAGTGTGATTCCTTTTTACCTTTACACAAGATCTAAGCCTTATAAGTTATTCTTGAAAAACCTCGGGACTTAATCTTTGCACTTTCAATCCTTTGGCTTCTTGATGTAATCCAAGCTTTCAAAATTTTCTTCTCTTCATGTCTTGCACAAGCTTGGAACATCTTTATTATTTTCATTCTTCTTGAGTTGAGCATAGTTGTGATCTTTTTACTTTCTTGTTGTAATGCTCACTCTTGGTACTTGGACTATCCTACAAAGTATTACTCACTTAAAACAAGTATAATTAGTCTAAATTCATAACTCAATATCTTTATATGCATGATTCATAAATGTATAACTATAGTTAGTCTAACATGCATATAAGACTTTTATAGACACATTCAAATAAGATATTTATCAATTACAAATAGATATGTCTATATAGGATGCAACAAAGAACACTTTACACATTTTCATCAAAATAGAATCAAATCCAATATTAATTCAATACAACTCATTGTTGCAACCGTCCCGAAGGGCGCCGCGAAAATAAAAAGAATAAGGAGGAAAGGACTTCGGGGTGTTGGGAGTCGCCACCAATCACTTTATCCATTAAATGGAATGGTGCAATTGGACACCTAAAAGATGGTCTACGTTTCAGAGTTTGAAGTTCGGGGGTTGATTACGGGTAGGGAAGGTGTTAGCATCCTACACCGTACGTTCTAAGAACGATTACCTATTTAATCTAATGTTATTTGCAATATTAATTAAATTGGTCCTTCAAAAAAAGAAAGAAATATTTTTTTTTTATTTTTAGTTTAACATGTCCCATTTTGTCAAGCATAATATCAAGAATGATAAATGATTAAGACCAGAAATGGGTGGCTAAATAGCCATTATTTTGAAACAAATTCTAAGTCTACAACATATTGTATAAAAGTGGTGAATCAAAATTTTATTTTTTGAAGATTTTCAAAATAAAATGGCCAAATAAAATCTCATTTATAATAATAATAGAAAAATTTATCAATGAGATTTTTGTAGTAATTTAAAAAAAAAGTCTTCATAAAAAAATAAAACTTTAATTCACCACAATCATAATGTTGAAACTATATAAAATTGTTCACTTTAATTTGAATATTTTATTTTACAAAAAAAAAGTTTTATTTTGGTTTATAAAAAAAGTTGTATTTTAGTTTACATAATTATTTTAATTTTGATGTAGGAGATTAGATCCTGTCTAGCTCTCGGCAAAATCCAATATAAAGCCTCAAGATTATCTAAGAGTGTATTTGATCGGCGCTCAGATCCTCTCCCAATTTTTCCATCATCGGCATTGAAAATTATTTGATAATATATTAATTCAAAAATAAATAAATTAAAGTAAAGCACAAGTACAAATGCATAATGATATTATTACAAGTGAAGTGATATGGAATAAAATTATTTTATACAAATATGAATGACATGAAAATATAATAAACATGTAAAATTCAAGACATCAATAGAAAGTTAAAGCCTAAATGAAAGGTAAAAATAAAATTAAAAAAGAGAAAATAAAAAATAAAAATAAAAATACAAACAAACCATAAAAAAAAAAAAAAAAGAAAGAGCAAACTTACCTCCAAGGCGTATAAAAATGCTATGCTCAAAAAATTCTACACAGAGCCTCACACGTTCTCTTCAAATCGAACCTTGAAAAGCAACCCACTTGCATGGAGAAATTTTTTTACTAAAGTCTCGAGCTCTTATACTTAGTATTATACCTCTTTATATAGGAGGAAGGGAGGGAGAAGGAGCTTGACTTCTCCAATGTGGGACTTAGACACTTTAGTTTTTTCAACTTTTTTCCTTTTTTCATTTTTTCATTTTTATTGTTTTAGATTTTCATTCACTTTTCAAGGTTTAGAAATAAACTTTATGTACAAAATTGAGTGTTCATACATTGATCAAATAACAAAAATAAAAAAAATATGGACAAAATTGGGTATCAACACTCATATAATGCATTATTGGATATATTATATGATGAATGTTACATATATCTCATTGCATGATTATTAAATAAAATATAATTAGATAAATTACATCATCATGCGTGATACAATATATCTCATTAAGTATATCTATGTAACATGATCAATATTCTTTTGTGATGCATTTGACATCTATTAAGCATAACTATAAAGTATAAGCATCATTCTTTTTGTTTTGTATTTGTCATCATTAAAACCTAACATATTAAACCATTGGGGTAAACCTATTTCCACAATCTCCCCCTTTTTGATGATGACAAATCACCAAAGAAAAATATGTTTAGCAATATATAAGAATATATATTCATGTAAGCATATCAAATAATAAGCATAAGAACATATTTTTCTTTCTAATTTTCTCTGCCCTTATTTAACATCAACAAAAAGGCTTAGGAAGAAAAGATAATATTTTTCCCTTTATAAGTAAAACGCTTGTTGTCAAAAGGAGTAGGATAGAGGGAAAGAGAATAGGAGATAATCGTCATTGACATGTTGATAGAATTAACAATAAAACATTTCATGTCAGACAAGAATGTAAGCCAAGAGATATAAGCAATGAATTAAGAACTAGGATCCCCCTCAAAATATGCATATTATCAAAATATCAAACATAATAGTTTAACATAGTTATGCATATATTCTTAGTCAATAACTACATGGAAGAAAAATATGTAAGATAAGTAAGATAAGCTCCCCCTTATTGAAGCACAAGATAGATAAAAGTAAATATGCATGCCAAGACCGTGTAAGCACATTACCGTAAAGAAAAGCAAGGCAAAGATATATATTCTTAATCTATCAATAAAAAAAATCATTTTAAAACTTCTCCCCCTTTCAAAAAGAATTTTATAATAACACATTACATTTTTAAAAGTATTTTAGAAAGGTAGAAGGGTTTTATATTAAAATCACATATTCTTTGAGAATGATCAAATCAAGATCAAAAGAATATTTGAAAGTACATCTTCTCTCTTTCTTATTAAACAAGAGCTTTGAGAAAATAAAACACTTTAAAGAACAAGACTTATCTTTTGAAGTATCAAGAAGAGCTCTATAGACCATTTCAAAAGATCTATTTGGAAACTTTCTTAAGCATTCTCTCAAGATTTAATAAAACATTTCAAAGCAAATGAAGAGAATACCACATTTATAATACAAATCAAGTGATTTCCAAAATTTTAATATAATTAGGAGGTGAAAATTCTTTCAAGTTCTTAAGACAAGTTCAAAAGATTCTCGAGAATATGGAACTACAAAAGCTTCTAAGAGATTTTGCTTAAAAAAAGAAAACTTTTTAGTCAAATTATAAACTCTTTTCAAAATAAGTGCATGATTCTCATATGTGCTATACTACTAAGAAATCATATATCAAGAAAATTATAGATATCAAACATTCACCATGATGGAATATGCTATAGGGATCAAAATATGTATAGAACTAATATCATTCACCCTATATGCAATGACAAAAATAGCAAGTTAATATCCAATTAAGCACTTTGTCAATGCTAAGCATACTTCTCATGTAATGAAAGCATCTAATAATTTAAGATCAAATTATCAATAAGTATCATACAACACATACCATAATAACTTAGGGATAGAGATACTTATTGAGAGAGTGATGCTTCGTTAGAATGTTCTTCGTTTATTGGATCTTTGAGTTTGGGCTTTCTTCCATTGAGTATTCCATTCCATTGTTCTTGAAGAAAGTCTCCATTTTGTCTCTTTTCATCCAACTCTTCTCTTTGTCCACATATGCTTGACATTTTAATATTTAATGACTATCTTTGAAGTACATAGAGACACTTACAAAGCTAACTCTAAAAGTACTCTAAAACATAGGTTAACATCAAATATCATTTAAGCTCATTTACAAGTATAATTTAGATTGATATATAATATAAAACATGTACCATATTATCAACCATGAATTGTTAGCTCTAAAGAGAATAAAAGAATGATATATGCACTTGTATCCAAAAGCACAGTTTAAGCATTTTCAAGGCAAGATTCAAGTTTATCAAGAAATACATGATCAACATCAAAACTTATATAAGCATTTTAGGACAAACAATGATCATATAAGGCATGTAATATCAAGTAAGGAATTCTAGTATGCACAGATGCCAATCAAGAACAAGAAGTCTTTTATTGTAATGAAAGAATTAGAAAACCGTGGAACTATAACTTTTGAAACCATTCATGATTCATTTCAAGATATACTTCATTGTAAAAAAATATTGAAGTTCAAAGATAAGTTCAAGGAACAAAAAAAAAAAGAATCGTTTACTTCTTGTTTTCAAGATATGAACATATCAAACAATTTCAAATAAGAAGATAAATAACTTTTAACTATCCAATCTCCAAGTAAGCATATAAGCAAATTAAGCATCAAAAAGAAAGGATTAGAACTACTTATGAGCAAGTGAATTTACATATTTGAGTAAAGAGAATCGGTCACAAGCTCAAGAATAAAGATATTGTCATAACATATCATTCCAAGCAAAATGTGTGCATATCTAACATGTTAGCATATATAAAAATATTTTTAAAACATAGTGCTAGAAAAGCACAACTTAAGGCATGATAAGGCATAAAAACAAATCTCTACTTATCTAAATATCACATGATATTCAATTTAAAGTATAAGTAAGGATAAGAGATTGATATCACCAAAAGTGTACTCTTTGAGTTTTTGTAGGTGACTCCAACTTCTATGCCTCAAGGCCCCTTGAGAATGTTGTGGTTCTCCATGTCTTTTTTTTTTTTTTTATGTTTTTCATCACTTTTGGAGAACTTGAATCATTTTAAGTTTTCCCAACCTCAAGTAGCACGGTTGTATTTCACTTTATTTGCATGCTTGAGCTAATGGTCACCCTTGGCCTTGGTAATCAAGGAAACTCTTTTCCTTATCTATTGCCTCTCTTTTGGTGTTTTGAACTTTACAAGTTCCACATTTTGTGCTTGGGAAGTTTTGGTTGAAGTCATCTTCCTTCTTTGATCAAAACTTCTACCAATAGGCTTTGGAAGCATTCCCCTTGATGATTCCTTTTTTACTTGACCAATTTGTCCATCCTTTTGAGAAGTTTTCTGCATAATTGAAATACTAGGAGGACATTTTGGTACCCATTTCATCTTGGGTCCTTGAGTGTTAGTATTAGGGCATTTAAGATCTTTAGGAACCCATACCATACTATTTCTCATATAAGGATTTCTTCTATAATTGCATAAATGAGAAATATGTCTTAAATGACCACAAAAATTACAAACAATTGAATTTAATGATGAATTGGTACTTTGAAGATCATCTTTGGAAAACTTAAGCTTTTTGTTGTTAATAGATTCTATGTTATTTTTGCCACAAGCCTTACTTGAATTTTCATGTGAAATAACATCAATTGCATTCTTATTAACACACATGAATTGTAAGCAAATAGAATCATTAGCTTTGACAAATTCAAAAGATAAGTTCTCAACTTGATTTTCTAAATTAATTCATTTTTCACAAGAAGTTGAGGTTTCATATTTTAAAGGCATTTCCTCATCAAGAAAAGCATATTCATTTTTCAAGTTTTCTATTTCATTTTCAATGGAGGAAATGCTTTCCAAACAAGATAAGTTTTTCATTTCTAAATTCAACAAACCATCATACAATTCATTATATGCACATTGTATCTTATCATAGGAAGGACCATAATATGATTTAACATTTTTTTACCTCAGAGTCCTTTTTAAGGGAATTATCATCTTCCTCATTGTTGTTCATCAAGCATTCAAGAACATCTTCTTTCTCAATTTTATTTTGCTTTGCCTCTTCTTGCTCTCTATATACAACTTTATGCAAAGGATCATCATTAGCAAGATAGATAATATCAAGAACATCCCATATATCTTTAGTACTAGAGCAATTCTAATTTTAGCATAAACATTATCATTCAAACTACTTCTTAAGATTTGCATTGCTCTAATGTTCAAAGAAAAATATTTCTTATCATAAGCATTCCAAGTTTATTTTCATTTGCAAGTAAATCCATTAAACATAATATCCCACAAATCAAGATCAATAGATTGCATATAAATTTCCATTTTAGATTTTCAATAAACGAAATTCACACCATTAAAGAATGGTAGTTTATTAATTTCAAAATAATTCATTTTGAAAAGTTTTCAATGGTTGCCAAATAAACAAGGATCTTTAACTCTAAGCGGTTAAGCCTTTATTAGAGCATGAAGCTCTGATACTACTTGTTAGCCATGGCAACCATTACCCAATAGGGGGGTAAATTGGGTAATTATAAGTTTTAATGTAACTTTGACAAATTATGCATTTTGAATAACTCAATTAATAAATGCAGCGGAATAATTCTAATAAATGTACAACTATTGAAGATTACTCAAATACAACTTGGGATATATGATGAACTAAGTGAATAAGCTAGATATCAAATTATACTAATCAAAACATCAAGATATGCAATAGATAAATATATTTCACCAAATACTGAATTTAAAGAGTGTAGGGAAGAGAGAATCAAACTCAAGAATTTATCCTAGTTCAGCCACCAACCACTTGTGGCCTACATCTAGTCCCCAAGCTTAACTTGAGATTTTCTTCAATATCTCCTAGACTTCATGAGTGCTAGGAAAACCTTTGTACATACAAGAGCACTCTTCACACTTTGGGATACCTCACCCTTGTGCTAGAGCCTCCAATTCTTCAAGCTTCACAGGTGCTTGATGACCTTTACAATTTTGAGCACTCAACACCTTAGGATACCTCACCCTTTGTGCTTGAGCCTATACTTTCAAGGGATGCCTCACCCTTTATAATTATTGAGGGATACCTTACCCTTTTACAAGGATTTCAAGATGAAGAGAAAGAATAGAAACTCTCACAAGAGTAGTGGTGTGGTGTGGATTGTGATTAAATATAATATCAAAAATAGTTGCCAAGTTCCACCAAAAATATAAAAACCTTGCAACCAGTTGTAGTAAGCAAGGGTCGATCCACAGAGAACCAATTCAATTAACACTATTAATCCAATTCCTAAATTAAACTCTGATGAACAATAAAATAGTAAAAAGTAAAAGGGGGGTTTTGTTAATTAAACTAACAAAAGAAATTAAACTTAAACCAAAACAGTAAATACAAATTGAATTATCAAGTTAAAGATATTAGTTAAGAGATGGAATCCACCATTAGATTTATATGATTGTGTTAACTTACATACTCTTTATACCAATATGATCAATTATGTTCTTATGTGATTGTGAGATAAATCCCCTGTTTTCCTTAAGTATTGGCCAATTTAGCAACCACTCAAATTAACTCCTAATCATTGATTAGTTATAAAGCAACCGCTCTTACAACTATCCAACAATTGCATTAAGATTTAGAAAACCAAACACACTAAGATCTAATCACATACCGGGATTAAATTACTTAGAACATATATTTCACTAGATCTATTACCGCAACCGCGCATAATATATCCAGATCTACCACTTTTATAATTGGTAAATAGCATAAAGATAATTATACCCACATGAACATCATACATTCTGCTAGATTTACTACCGCAACCGCGCATAATAAACCCAGATCTACTACTTTGAAAGCGGGAATAAGTATAAAAACCTTCATACCAACAATAGATTCAGAAATATATGAATAAAAACATAACTGTATTGATATAAAGAAATATGTAAGATTCACATAATCAAAACTAGGGTTTCATCTTCCCTTAACCAAATAAGAAAACTAGCCACACATGGCAAATTTAAAAATAGAAGAAAAACAGAAGAAAAACATAGTTCAGAACAAAAGTGCAAAAGAAAACTGAAGATCAAACTAGTTTCCAAAAGTTGGGGATGATCGATCTCCGATTGCTCGAACTCGAGACTCCAATCTTCGATCCAATCTCCCTTCCCTTAGTCTTTGTGTCCTCTTCAGCCCCTTAGCTGCTCCCAGCCCAGACCTCCCTTTTGGGGCTCTAGGTATCTCTATTTATAGCTTTAGATACATAATTTCTCAATAGAATTCGAATTTAACTTTCTGGTGCGACGACACGGGCCGTGTCATTTGACACGGCCTAACCCGTGTCTGAATCTGGTGACAAAATTCTAACTAATCTCAAAGTTAGAGAAGAACACGGCCCAACCCGTGTCATTTTACACGGGCCGTGTTAAATGACATGGCCCGTGTTGTCCAAAAATAGGATTTGACCCGTCTTGAAATAGTCAGAGGAGTACACGGCCCACCCTGTGTCATATCACACGGGCCGTGTCACTCACTTTCTTCAAATGCAACCTTGATTCTTCATAAATGCCCTTCTTCCTTTGCTTCTAAGGGTAAAACTGATCTTCTTAAGTATTCATCTCTCTCCTCAAATGGTCATCAAGCTTGGTTTGATGCTAATGGACTCAAACACTCAAAGATATCCTGAAAAGCATAATTCATTTATGAGTGTTTATAACCACATTTAGCATAGTTTCACAATAAACATCCAAAGACAACTCTAAATCAGAAACTTAGCTAAATGTCAACAATTGAGCACATATAGAGTCCAATTAAATCAATCATAAGGCATTTAAAGTATGAAAATAATCGACAGATCAAGTAGATATACAACTTGAAGAACAAAATATGGATAATAAGAAAACTTTCTCAAGAGTGGATAATACAAGTTGAAACTCAATGAGTATAAAAGATTCACACTTTAAAGCTTAAAATATGATTTTTATGATTCAAGGATCAATTCTAGTGTTCAAGAGGTGTATAAGCTTCATACAACACTTATATATAGAGCCCAAGTGATAAAATAGTCATTGGTAGTGTTTTATAATGATTTTCTATGAAAACTAGCCGTTTATAGTCGTTAGAAACGTTCCTGAGCACTTGGTAATCGATTACAAGCTTCATGTAATCAATTGCAAACTTTCTGGGTACTTTGTAATTGATTACACACTTCTTATAATCGATTACACGCCTTCTGTCAATGTTGTAATCGATTACATGGTCTGTGTAATCGATTACAACATTTTTTGGTTTTAAAAACTGACTTTAAAAGGTCATAACTTCTTCATTTCTTATCCAATTAAAGCGAATGACCACGCATTGGAAATATCTTTGAGTCTATTATCATATGAAAGAAGTTTCAGACAAAAATCAAAGTATTTTCAAAGATATGATCAAAATAGTAACCAAAGGTCAGATTTTCAAAACTCAAACTTTAATTAGTCATAACTTTTTCGTTTCCTATCCGTTTAAAGCAAATGACCACTCATTGGAAAGATATTTGAGTCTATTTTCATATGAAATAAGTTTAAAAACAAAAATCAAAGTAATTTGAAAGTTATGATAAAAAGAGTAACTAAATATCAGTTTTACAAAATACAAACTTGACTAATTTTCACAGATTTGAAATACCACTAAAGCTAGCTTTCTAAAAACATTTTGTTGGGTATTTAAACATTTTAGAAACACTTATAAAGATGTTTAAAACTTTTTTGAGCTTAGTGTGATTCCTTTTTACTTTTACACAAGATCTAAGCCCTATAAGCTATTCTTAAAAAATCTTGGGACTTAATCTTTGCACTTTTAATCCTTTAGTTTCTTGATGTAATCCAAGCTTTCGAAATTTTCTTCTCTTCATGTCTTGCACAGGCTTGGAACATCTTTATTATTTTCATCCTTCTTGAGTTGAGTATAGTTGTGATCTTTTTACTTTATTGTTGCAATGCTCACTCTTGGTTCTTGGACTATCCTACAAAGTATTACTCACTTAAAATAAGCATAGTTAGTCCAAATTCATAACTCAATATCTTCATATGCATGATTCATAAATATATAACTATAGTTAGTCTAACATGCATATAAGACTTTCATAGACACATTCAAATAAGATATTTATCAATTACAAATAGATATGTCTATATAGGATGCAACAAAGAACACTTTACACATTTTCATCAAAATAGAATCAAATCCAATATTAATTCAATACAACTCATATAATGCATTATTGGATATATTATATGATGCATGTTACATATATCTCATTGCATGATTATTAAATGAAATATAATTAGATAAATTACATCATCATGCATGATACAATATATCTCATTAAGCACATTTATGTAACATGATCAATATTCTTTTGTGATGCATTTGACATTTATTAAGCACAACTATAAAGCATAAGCATTATTCTTTTTGTTTTATATTTGTCATCATCAAAACCTAACATATTAAACCATTGAGGCAAATTTATTTCCACACAAGGTTCTAAAAAGTGAATTGGTTATTGAACAAGAGATTGATTTAAGATTTAATGGTTCAACTATAATTGAAGCATAATCGAACAGCATATATATATATATATATATATATATATATATATATATATATATATATATATATATATATATATATATACTAGTTTATTTCTCATTTCTCCCTTTGTGAAGGCTATAATATTCTTGTTCTCATCTTACTTAAGGAGATACTAATATAATGAATTATCATATTTTCTCAAACTTGATCATAAAGAATGATGGGACTAACACTGAAAGGACAAATATAAAGGGGTAAAAAGTAATGTTGAAAAGTAATGTAGGGATATAGAGGTTGTAAAAGTATAAAGGAGGATACTCTTGAAGATTTTATAGCTGGCCCTTTCTTTGGCAACATTGATTGTTGCTTTGAAATAGAAAAGTGAGCCTTAAATGGGTTAGTAATGACCATCCTGTAACTTTTGGCAAAGTCTGAAAGTAGAATGAAAAGATAGTTTGAACTGCTTTTGAACTGTATCACGTTGATCGGTTTAAACGGTTTAAGACCAGTTTACTTAACTCTAATTGATTTTTTACCATAACAATTTTTATGGGGTGACCGGACTGGTAAAGGGGTTAGTTCACGGTTGAATAGTTTTAATCGGTTAGTATTTTTTGAAAAAGATGTATTTTTTATGTAATATTTTTTTAATATAAAATATTTTTTGTATAATTTTTTAAAAATTTTTTTATTATATTTATTCAAAATTTTCGATTCAACCACTCAAACTGACCCGTTTATTCGATCTTCTAATTGGATCTTGTTCTGAAGTGGATTCAGAAGATACCTGAGATAGGCACATTGAGGTGGTTTCCTCCTTGCGCAGCGATAATAGAGCGTATAAGACTGGAGGGTGGGTACCTGCAAAAGAACTTCAATGCTCAAGTTAGGCTGTGCACAAGTAGGGTATTATGCAATAAGTAATTTACTAATACCTATTTAAGGTTACTTAGCTTGGTATTTATAGAGCGTGTATAGAATCGTAATGCAATTTGTGTTGAATGCAGGTATTTAGGATTAGTATCCTCGTAGAGATTATCATCCTACTATTATTGAGGTGAATCCCTATAAGTTAGGAACTTAGATATGGAAGCTACTTAGCAGTCTGAGATAATTATGAGTCCAATAATATCGTAAAATGATGATTGAAAATTATGAATATTTAGGGATATATCCTTTGCACAAATCTAGCAGTCTTGATATTACGGCCCAATGTTGTTCGACATGTATGGCTTCGAGGTCCAAATTGCCACCAAGGCTTCAAGCAGGGTTATTCAAGGTGGAGCCCGGTTGTACTCGTGTTGGCTTGATCCGCTATACGGGATCCTAGATCACAGTCCTGAACAGTTGCCCCTAGCTTGGGGCATCGATGGGGCAGCCGAGTGTCAAGATATAGTTTCATACGGATCACAAGGCATGCGATGAACAAAGGAGTCCCAATGTTGACATCGGATCTCAGATGTTTTATGTAGAAGGCCAAGATCTACGAAGCATAGTATACCTCTGAGGTTGATGTGTAAGATCGTGGTTTGATATTGCTTTGCTCACCTTGCTACTCCATCATCCGAGGCGTATCAAGTCACCCTCACAAAGTTTGTGAGGTCTCTTGATTACTATTCATGCAATTTCTTATTCTGTTGGTGATAATAGTCTGAGATTTTCTGGGAAACTGTTATTTTGATTTTATTAAGAATTAAAGATCCTTTTAAGAGGATATTAGTTTCGTACTATTTTCCAATTGCCCGCTGCTCTCGTGACTAATCAGAATTCAAAAGCGTCAAACGTAGCTTTCATCATGCGATCAGTTCACCTTTCACGGGACTAATTAGAGTGCTTTATTCTCTCTATAAATGGGAAATGTTTGCATTGAGGTTGACATTCTCTTCATTGTATTCTTTTTGCTTTGTAATTCTGTTTGAGAATGATTTTCTTCTAGAGAGTGGTTCCTTTTTTGTTTTTTTCACATACATGGAGGGTTTTGTCCCTTACAAAGATCATTCTCTTGTTCTTCCCAAAATCTTTGAAGGCATTTGCTTTTCCTCAAACAATTTCTCTGGTTAAGGCCTTTCTTTCTTGGTGTAACGTCTAAGTCACCATGCATTTAGGGGGTAGAGGCTTTCCTCTCTTGGCATACGTTAGAGTGTTTGATCTACCCATTCTTACTGGGACGGAGTGAGGTTTTTGCCGCAGTGCATGGAGACACTCAGAGGCGCTCAGTTCTTGTCTCTCTTCCTTCTTGAGTGACTTAGAGGCACCAGGCCAACTTTTTTTAGAAGGTCCTCTAAGGGCGATTGTGTTAGAGGGCGACTCCTCTAGGAGGCAAAATCCTCTTAGAGCTAGTTGGGGCTAGCCAAAAGCAGATGTCGACCCTTATTATCACTGTGGAGGAGGTAGGGAAGAAGAATTGGTAGTAACTCCAGAGTTTGGAAGCAGTGTTCTATTCTGGTTTGCCAAAGTTCTTCAAAGCCTGTTCAAAAGGGAGGAGGCTGGTGCTAGGTTCTGGAGGAACTGTGGAGGTGGCAATGACCCTGGGGGCCGTGATAGTGATATTAGTTCTCTTCCCCGAGTTCTCGAATAACTCTTTTGTGAATACTTTTGATTTATTTTTCCTTCTCTTTTTGTAAAAGTTGATGATGTATGAAATGAGATCAATGAATAAAATGAAATTCTTCTTTCCAAATTCTGTCTTGTATCTTTTTTTCTTTTCTTACCTTGGTGAATCCAACACTTGCTCTGTAATAATGTTAAGTTGCCCCCAGCTTAGTTCTTGGTTAGTACAACGAAGTGGCTAGCTTTAGTTCCTATCCTAGGGGTCCGCGTTTCTCACGGGGTTAAGAATTCTAACTTGGGCATTGGGATCAACCATTTGACCTTTCTAAAGTTACTGAGGTCCGTAGAAAATTTTCATGGTCCGTGGAAGATTTTTGGGCTCAGCTTGCCAAGGTTGAGCGTCTCTTGGCTTGCTGCGCAACCATCCCTTCAACTGCCATGACAGCTGTGAGGGACCTGTGGCACATTCTGGTTAGGTAGTCGTGCTTAGAGCTCTGCGCGCTATAATGAGTATCTTTTCAAATCTGAACCGCTAAGATGGAATTGCCCCCTTATCGTCTAGCCTCTATAAATAGGGGTTAAGGCTTCTTTTGTTCATTTTTACTGTTTGTTTCCCAAAATCAATGGCCTGAGATGATTTCTAGTGGTTTTCACGGTGGAAGAGACTAGTTTTCATTAGTTTCTGATAATTTAGGTTCTAAGTTGACCATCCATTCTCACTTCCCACAAGGTATATCTTCTTGTTTTCACTTGTTTCTGCTATTTTTGAGTCGTAGAGTAGTCGTATGCTTCTTTTTTTGGGGTGCACTTCCCTACTTTTCCTTAATGAAAGGAGTTGGGAGTGTCAGTTCCCGTGTCTCTTCCATGGCATTGCCCTATGGAGCACATCTTCCCCCGTACCATGTGCGGTGGAGGTGTCCTTCTGAGGCTTTTAGCCTTGGTGGGTGCGGAGGCCAGTGCGTGGGCATGAGCAGTCTTTTCTGTTTCCCCCCTTTCATGTCTGAATCTTCAAAGTTGACTGATTCTGACCACCGGCCTCTGTGGGTATTTCTAGGGACTTAATGGCAAGAAGAAGAAGAGCGGCTAGGCTTGAGGCACCGATTCCAGAATCTCGGGAGCTGATTGAAGATCTTATCCGAATTCGATGTGGTCCAGGGTTGGTATACTCGTGGGTTACAGACGATGCTTATGATCAAATATCCTAATTCTATCCTAGAAAAGAGCTCAAAAAACTTTAGGGCTACTTGATGCTAATTGAGAAAGGTGGTAGGGACCACGAATTTCAAATCTTATAGCCAGAGAATGAGATGATATGCTCCATTCGTTAGGCAGGAGAGCATTACATGTACTTGTACAAAGTCTTTTTCATTCAGTTTGGGCTTCAGTTTCCCTTTAACGACTTCCATCTTGCCGTCCTCCGATCTCTCCAGGTTGCCCCTTCTCGTATTCATCCCAACGGCTGGGCAAACATTCTTACCTTTGAAAGGATATGCCAGTTGGTTGGGTTGTTAAGCTTGGAGAGAGCATTTTTTTATTTTCATACCCGGTATTGTTCATAGGGTAGTAACGCTCCTAAAAAATCCTAGATTTCGGTCCGGTCATGGCAAGGCTAGAAGGTCTTCCACATTTACTAAGAAATCTAAAAGGACTTTAAAAAGAAATTCTTTAAATTAATAGTGGCTCCTGGGACACACTTTTTCTGGCTGAATAACAACGGGGAGACCACATTCATCTTGTACTGGAATCGGCAACATGGAACATTCCTACTCAATTGATTAAGAAGGAAAGACACCAACTAGACAAGGCCGAGGTTGAGTGTGTCGACTTTTTTACAATGTGGGTTCAGTAGATCGGTCTAATTCCTTCTAAGGATGTGTTGGATACCCCGGATGACGAGACCCTCTGGGCTATTCTAGGTAGTAAAGGTCACTGTCTGCATATAGCTATATGCTTCGTATGATATTTTGTAGTAGCATCTATTAGTTTTGACTCTTCGATTTTTGTTAGTTTTGGGGCGAGTTTGGTTGAAATGGCAACCAGGAATGCTTTGGTGATCCTTGAAGCTTTGAAGGCCAAGAATGCAGGTGGTCCTTCTAATGCCCTTGCTATTGTTGCTCTAGCTCCTCCACCCCCACCAATTAAGGTCTCAGTGATTGAGGGGAAGCCTATTCATGTGGAGGATTCCCCCTAATCACTCGAGAGGCGAACGAGGAAGGCGATTGAAGACAGCAGATCAGGTGACTGGGGTAAGAAGGCAGCCGTAGAATCTGGACGATCCAAGCCGATTAGCCTTTATTCGGAAAACTCAGATCCTAGAAACTTTATAGATTTCAACCTTCTCGATAATGAAGTGGTGGATCATATCTCCTGACATGATGCAAAGGAGATCCTGTCGGCTTTCCAAACTTATGCCCTCCGCCTGGCTGCCAAGTCCCATTTTCTAAAAAGAAGCTATGATGATTTCAGTAAGGAGACGGCAAAGAATGTGACGGAGGCCGAGCGGGGTGAACAGCGGGCCCTAGAGGCTAAATAGGAGGCTTTGAAGGCAAAGGATGATGCTGATGCCAGAGCTCGGGAGCTAGAGAAAGAAGTGGTGGCCTTGAAGGATGCTTTAAAGCAAAAATAGGCTGGCTTGGTGGAGGTTCAGAGGGAGGTAATCGTACTCCTGGTTGATAATAAGAGCCTCGGTACTCAGAACCAACAACTCCAAATTGGGATGACCTCTTTACAAGGTGATGTCCAATAGCTTCTCGAGGTTTGCACAAATATCAGTAGGGAGTAGTTTCAAAACACCATTGACCAAGTCCATCTCTTCAATCCCATCGCCTTGGCCTTGGATGCATTGGATCCTGGGAGGGTGATCCGAGATGGTCGCCTCGTGCTTCCTGATGCTGCTCTGGAGGATCGAAGTGTGGCTGAAGCTTCGTCTGTTGTTGTCCGTGGTCCAAATGCCATCGACGAGTAGGCGACTACATTTTAACTTGCTTTTGCCCCATGCGTGGGTATTTAATACTTGTAAAGACGATCGCCTTAGTTTCTAGGGTGTTAATCTATTTCTTTTTGCCATTTCCATATTGTTGTTCACCTGCTTATTTTCCATGGTCCGTTTTGGGTCCAATGCCCATTGTGGTGCTTTTTTACACCTATTTCATGGGCTTTGGAATTTCTGATGGGGGAAACCATTATACAGGGTCCAACGCCCTTTGTGTTTGCGGACTTGGAACTCCCTTTAGGACTTAGGTATTAGTTTGAAGTATGAACCTTAGCTCGTGGTCCAACGTCCAAATTGTGTTGGCACATGGGATCCACTTGCCTTAGGTAATCAATAAAAAAACTTTTTCAGGGTCCGTCACTAATTTCTTTGGCATTTAGGATCCCTCGTGACTTGGGTGTGATTTTGTAATTAAAACCTTGTCCAGGGTCTGTCACCATTTGCTTTAGCATTTAGGATTCCACTTGACTTAGGTATAATTTTAAGTGGTCTTTACAAGGGTCTTTTAATGTTTATGGTTTAGTGCACGAATTTTTCTAGACTTAGGATTTTTCTATTGCACAACCTGTTTAATATAAGACAACTCACAGTGGGTACCATAATGGCTAGACATAGATTTCACTATCCATGTTGCCAATAATCACGCAATAGTTATTGAAGTGGACACATAAAAATCACTTTGCTATATTAATTTGGTAGGGGACTAAGGTCCATACAAAGTGCTCCCATAATAGATAGCGCAGATCAAACATGAAGTAAACCAAAAAACTAGGCATTAGAAGGCACTTAGCTATAGTACTTTCTAAGTTTGTCCGTGTTCCAAAAGTTCTTGACTGGTTTGCCAGTTAGTGTCTCCAATGTGTAAGCTTCTTTTCCAGTGCTGATCACAATGCGGTAGAGGCCTTCCTAGGTAGGAGCTAACTTCCCTTGGGAGGTATTCCTACCTCTGATGTCAGCTCGATGGAGAACTAAGTCACCTGGCTGAAATTTCCTGAGAACAACCTTTAGGTTGTATCGTGTCATTGTCCTTTGTTTGATGGCAGTGTCGTGTATATGGGCGACACGTCTTCTTTCTTCCAGAAGGTCCAAGTCTTCCCTGATCAATCCGGGGTTGTAGTTAGGTGAGAAGTGTTGGAGGCGCCAACTAGGTTCTCCAATCTCCAATAGGATTATAGTTTCATATCCATAGGTGAGTTTAAATGGGGTTTCACTTGTTGTGGAGTGGGGCGTAGTCTGGTAGGCCCAAAGGACATGGTCTAATTATTCAGACCAATTTCCTTTAGCTTCATCTAACTTTCTCTTAAGTCTGTGAACAATAACTAGGTTAACTGCTTCAGCTTGTCCGTTTGTCCATGGGTTCTCGACAGCACTGTAATGATGTTTGATTTTCAAACCAGCTACCAATTCTTCGAACTCCTTGTCTTTGAATTGTGTCCCGTTGCCCATCACAATGGATTCTGAGACTCCAAACCTAGTAATGATGTAGCACCAAGTAAACTTTTGAATTTGAGCAGAGATGATAGTGACTAAGGGTTCTGCCTCAATCCACTTAGTAACGTAGTCCATGGCTACCACCAGGAATTTCAACTATCCGAGTGCTTGGGGAAACAGACTTAGAATATCCATCCCCCATCTGTAAAATGGATAAGGTACAGACGTCGTGGATAATTTCTCAAGTGGAGCGTTATAATGGTCTGAGTGCCGTTGACATTTATCGCAGACTAGGACATACGCAATAGAGTTGGCCTCCATCATAGGCTAATAGTATCCAACCCTGAATGCTTTTAAAGCGAGAGCTTTGCCTCCTAGGTGGTGTCCATAGCTCCCTTCATGGACCTTAGTTAATACATATTTGGCTTCTTTTAGCATGACGTATTTAAGGAGAGGTGAAGAAAATCTATGCTGGTATAATCGGCCATCATAGATAGTGTACCGGACCGCAGTCTTGACTAATTTGGAGGCTTCCTTTGGGTCTTCGAGATGGATGTTGGATTACAAATACTTCATTATTTAAGTGATCCAAGAATGCTCTTGTTCTTCTACCTAGAAAATGGAGGTGTCCATTATGGAAGGTTACGAGAAGGTTTTTTAGACCATTGAACGGTTGTTACCCGATCTCTTGGTGCTGGCCAATTTGAACAAGAGGTCAGCCCTTGAATTTTGTTCTCGGGGTATTTGCTCCACCTTCACTTTATGGAAGCTTTTGAGGAACCTTTGTACCTTTGCTTTGTACTTCTGCTAGAGGGGTTCCTTAGCTTGATAGTTGCCTTGAATCTGGGAGGTCACGAGCTAGGAGTCATTGCAAAGTGTAATCTTTGTTGCTCTTTATTCTCTAGCTATCACCAGTTCGGTGATGCATGCTTTATATTCTTCTTGATTATTTGAAGTGTAGAATTCAAAATTTAAGGAGTTCTCAATGGTTACTCCTTTAGAATTCTCAAGGATTACCCTGGCGTCACTCCCCTTGGGGTTTGAGGATCCATCAACGAACACAGTTCACGATACTCCCTTAGGATCACTAGGGTCGGAAGTGAGCTTTGTGAGGAAATCAGAGAGTTCCTGTGCCTTGATTGCTAGCCTAGGCTCGAATGTAATTCCAAACTCAGAAAGCTGGATGGACTAGGCAATCATTCTTTATGCTAGGTCTGGTTTATGTAGTATTTGGTGGATTGACTGATCCGTCCTTACCACTATCGGACAACATTAAAATAATTGCCTGAGTCTTCTGGCCGTGATTATGAGGGCGAAGGCAACCTTCTCTATTTTCTGATATCAGTGTTCAGGACCTTGCAACACCTTGCTCACATAATAAATCAGCTTCTGACAATCAGCCGTTTCTCAGATTAGCACTAAATTTACAGCTTCTTCATGAATTGAGAGATACACATACAACGTCTCGTCAGGTTCCAGCCTTATGAGGATAAACAGAGAGGACAAGAGGTTTTTCAAATATGTGAATGTGTCCTCACACTCCTGAGTCCACTCAAAACTTGTCCCCTTCTTTAACAACTTGAAGATGAGGAGAGATTTGTGAGCAACTTTGGCAAGAAATTGCATGAGGGCCGCAATCTGTCTTGTCAGTTGTTGCGCTTCTTTAACATTCTGAGGGCTATGCATGTCGAGCACCGCCTGACATTTATCTAGATTTGCCTCGATTCTATAGTGAGTCAACATAAAGCCTAAAAATTTGTCGGCCTAGACCTCGAATGCATAGTTTTCTGGATTAAGCCTCATGTTGTGCTTTCTCAGTTACGCAAGCACTTCCTCAAGGTTTGAGGTGTATGATCTGAATTGTGGAGTTTTGACTATCATATCATTAATGTAGACTTCGAGCGTTCTCCCCACTTGATCCTCAAAAACCTTGTTCATCATCCGTTGATAGGTGGCTCCTGTATTTTTCAATCTAAAGGGCATCACCCTATAGCAGTAGCTCGCCTTTTCAATGATGAATGCAGTTTTATCTTCATCTCTGTAGTATATTGGGATTTGATTGTACCTGAAGTAAGCATCTATGAAGGACAGTAACTAGAAGTCGGAAGAGGTGCCCACCAGTTTGTTAACGTTTAGGAGGAGGTATGGATCTTTAGGGTAGGCCTTTTTCAGGTCCGTGTAGTCCACACACATCCTCCACTTTCCGTTTAACTTTTTAACTAAGACCACATTGGAGAGCTATGTGGTGTATGAAATCTCTCTGATGAAGCCGACACTGAGTAGCTCCTTAACATGCTATTCTATAACTTATTGTCTTTCAAGACTAACCTTCCTCTTCTTCTGGGAGACCGACTCTGCATCCCGTTTAATAGATAAATGATGGCAGATGAAAGCAGAGTCGAGCCCATGCATATCGAAGGACATCTAGGTAAAGAGATCTTTGTTTTTCTATAAGAGCTTTACTTGTTGGTGCTTCTTCTGTGCTTCTAGATTTGTCCCTATCTTGGTGACTTGATCAAGCTTGTCACCCAACTGGAGTAGAAGGAGCTCTCCTTCTAGTTGAGGTCTGGAATCCCGGATCTCTTCACGGACGTCTAACTCGGTCATAAGGATGTTTACCTAATCTAAGGTCGGGCTAGATGTGCGCTCTTTGGTTTTCTTGGAGGTTCTGCATATCTTGAGACTTTCATTGTAGTATTTGCATGCTACGATCTGATCACCCTTAACCATGACCACTTTATTATTCTTGTTGATGAATTTCATGGCCTAGTGAGTTGTAGACACCACAATAGTAATACCATTCAGCGTAGGCAACCCAAGATAATATTATATGCTAATGGGCAATCTATAACTAGGAACCTGTCTTTGACAGTTCTGTAGACTTTGTTATCTCCCAAGGTCAATAATGTTTCAAAATAACCCATTGAGGTAACCTTCTCCCTAGAGAAGCCAGTGAGCTCTCATTCATAGGGGGTTAATGCAGACAAAGAGAATTCTAATCTCTCAAAGGTGTCCATGAACATGATATCCGCTGAGCTTCCTTGATCGACGAAAATAAGCCGGACCTCGGTGTGTGATATTATCCAAGAGATAACGAATGTGTCATAGTGATCTCAAATGATATCACCGTAGTCCTTGTTTGAAAAGGAGACGGGTGGTCCCTCATTGTCTTCGATATGGGGTTTGCACATATAGCCAGAAACGCTTAATACTGCCATCTGTAATGCTTTCTTCTGGGCATTACTGGATGACCCACCACTTATAAATCCACCAAAGATGGTACTCACTAACTAATCTTTCCTGTTGGCCCCACTTTGAGCATTTTGGTTTAGATCCTACTAAGTTTCGGTATCACAGTGGGGTGGGGTGTGATATTTTCTAGTAGGGCTTCGGGTTCTCCTCCTCTGACATAAAGTCAGACTTCACCTTGGACTATGGCTACATCTTCTTCCTGATTCTCATTATTACAAATGCCACTAATATACTTTTGTAACCATCCTTCCTTGATTAGGGATTCAATGACATCGCAGAGATGATAACACTCTTCTATTTCATGGTCATAGCTTTTATGTTATTTGCAGTGTTTTGAGTGGTCCCTTTGAGCCTGTTTCTTCAGAGAAGGTGGCCTATTAATATCCTGGAACTCGATCTAAAGCACCTCTCTGAGAATCATTTCTCTTAGGGTGTTCAGAGGAGTGTAGTCATAATATTTAGGCCAGTACGCCTCGGCCTTAGAGGAACTTCTACGCTAGTTGGAGTTCCGGTTACTCTTTTGGTGAGTAGGCTCACCTTTTTCCAGACTCTATTTAGCCTTAGTGAGTTCCTCTAGGTCAATATACTTCTTGGAGCGGTGGTGTAATTCGTCCAAAGTCTTTAGTTTCTTTTTTGCCGAAGACCGGAAGAAGTCTGAATTAATTCGGAGGCCGCTCCAGGCATAATGTAGAGCAATCCTATCATCTGGGCTTTCTATATGAGCGCAAGCGTCATGGAATCTCTAGAGGTATTCACGAAGGGGTTCATTGCTCCCTTGGCAAATTCCAAAAAAGAGTCAACCGATTTGGGTTGCTCCTTGGTGGTGGTGTAGTGTAGCAGGAAGCACTATGTGAGGTCACCTCATTCGGTGACGAATTTTGCTCGTAAGGTGACAAACCAACAGAGGGTATGATTTTTTAAAGAGAGAGGGAAGGTGCGACGCAACAACTCTAGGGATCCCTTAAGGAATTGCATAGATTGGGTGTATGCGTCCACTTCTTTAAAGAGAGGGGAAATGTGCGGCATAGCAACTCTAGGGATCCTCAAGGAACTGCATAGATTGGGTGTAGGCGTCCAAGTGTTCTTAAGGGTTCATTGTCCCGTTATAAGGCTCTATGTTGGAAGGAAATTTAAAGTTTTGTGGGACTCTGTACGCCATTAGCTCGTCTGAGAAGTGCTATTGTTGGCCGCCAAGGGCCGGGATGTTGTTCCCAATAGTGTTACTGGCTTCATCATGCGGCGACCTTCTCTGGTTAAGGACTGCATTCTGCCTTCTGTTATCATTCTCTTCATGCATGAACCTCTCCAACTCGTCTAGTCGATGACGTTGGTCGTCTAGCTGACGATGTTGTTTATTGATCTGCAGCATTTGTTAGGTCACTAATTCTTGGAGGCGGTGTCTGGTCATCTTAGAATGAACAATACCCTGGGTAGACACTCAGTTAGTAGCATCGTCATTCGGAGGGCCTAGGTGTGATTGCACTAGGATCCTAGACCCCTGAACAACAATGTTGGCTACTTCCCTTGGGCAGCCAAGTCTATCTCTCGCAGATACTCTGCGCGATGGGTGGGGACTTTCATCAGAAATAAAGTCTCGCGGCCATCACGCAGATGTTCTAGGACAAGAGCCTAGTCTCTCACAGTGAAGGTTTTAGCAGTAGATGGAGGAGCCAAATTAGGAGGGCCCTGCGCTGCCAGTCCCTACCTTTAATTTATAGAGGGTTGTGTAGCGTCCCTTCTTTAATTTTGATGAGTGTTCACCATAGTTGGGTAGGATTAGAAGTTTATCTTCCCAATAGATGGCGCCAATGTTCTGAAGTGGATTCAGAGGATACTTGAGATAGGCACGTTGAGGTGGTTTCCTCCTTGTGCAGTGGCAGCAGAGTGTATGAGACTGGGGGGTGGGTACCTGCAAAAGGACACCAATGCTCAAGTCAGGTTGTCAACAAGTAGGGTATTATACAATGAGCAATTTACTGATACCTGTTTAAGGTTACTTAGCCTAGTATTTATAGAGAATGTATAGAATCGTAATGCAATCTTGTTGAATCAGGTATTTAGAATTAGTATCCTCGTAGAGATTATCATCCCACTATTGTTGAGGTGAATCCCTATAAGTTAGGAACTTAGATATGGAAGCTACTTAGCAGTCTGAGACAGTTATGAGTCCTATAATATTGTAAGATGATGATTGACAATTGCGTATATTTAGTGATATATCCTTTCCACAAATATAACAGTCTTGATATTATGGCCCAATGTTGTTTGATGTGAATGGCTTCGAGCTCCGGACTGCCACCAAGGCTTCAAGAAGGGTTATTCATGGTGGAGGTTGGCTGTATGCATGTCGGGATAATTCGCTATACGGAATCCCAGATCACAGTCTAGAATAGATTTGTATAGCATCTATACGGCAACAATGGCCTTCTTCTCGAATCCAGACTGTGTCTGTGTCGGATATGGACACGACATTGCTAGATCCGTCCTTACCCTATATCTTTTTTTTTAACTGTAGCTTGTGGAGACTACAAGAATGCGGTGCATCCTCCACCGGACAGCTCTCCGACACAGCAAGACAAGGATGGGAGAAAAATGCATCATTCAAGGTAAAAAAAAATCACCTTATTTAAGTTATTTTAGTATCAATTATCAACCCTAGGTTAGAAACCTAAATCACCTAAATTGAAAATGCTCTCTCCCATCTATTCTTCAAAAATTCGATATGGGTTCTTGCTTGAGTTGCGCAACTCACCTTTGTTGTGTTATTTGATCAGTTGAGCAACCCATTGAGTGACCCATTGTCTCTATTTTTGTATTGGTGCTGCTAAGTAGAAGTTACACCTAGTGGAAGTCACACCTAGCTACTGCTACCTAGTTGAGCAACCCATTGTCCTTGTTCTAGTAGCAGAGTCACACCCGCTAGAAATCACTTGGAAATTTGTGATTGGAGCTATAGATATGATTATATAAATATAATGAAAATACCAACTTTTTTTCATTTGTGTTCGGTGATTTTGTTTATCAAAATATATGAATGTCCATGATTTCATTTTAACAAAGATGGGAATGTGGTTCTTTAAGCTGCTCTTATTTTCCTACACCTTTTATACTGATAATTAGATATGGAGATACAATGGGAAGCTTTTTCTGTTTTACACCCTTGTGTCTTTTTTCTTTTCTCTTTTTTTTTTTTTGGGGGGGGGGGTTAAACTTCCATCCTTGTATTTGGAAAAGGAAAAATTTCATTATAATTAAAATTTTAAATATACTTTGTCATAGCTGCAGTGTTACTAACTTCTTAATTACTATATTATTATTGGACCTCAATGTACTTTTTATTTGAAATTGACATATAAATGCTAACATTTATGCATTGAGTTCTTGTTGAAATAATATGAATTATTGCATTCACATAATGTGGATTTTTTTTTGTCACACATTTAATTTTGATATGTAAACATGCCAATATAAATTTTGTGTTAGTGATGAATTGTTGACATATAAATTCAGTTTTGATCCTTAATTTTTGTTTTGTATTACTTGTGGTTTAGGTTGTGATTTTCTTTGAATTTTATGATAATGAGTGGTGGTCCTAACTCCTTCATTGGAAGTTCAAGTAGTGCCTCCAATTCTAGCATAGGTAGTAAACTAACTTCCATTGAAATCACTTAAGATGATCATTCCCCTTTTTGGGCTTATGTCACTATATTGGAGCAGGGAACAATAAATGGAGGTAGAAATAGAACTTGGTCATGTAATTTCTGTCCAAGGGTGGTTAGAAGTTCATATTCTATAGTGAAAGCATATTTTTTAAAGACACCTTATGTAGGGATTGCAGGGTGTCCAAAGGTTACTACTGAGCATTTGATAGAGTTAAAAAGGGTGGCTAAAGATGTTGAAAATAGGCTTAAACCAAAGAATGCTTCATGCCCTCCAAATACAAATGGGTCATGTTCTTGAGCAAAAAGGAAAAAGCTTCGTCCTTCAGCGAAGGCATTTAACTTGGAAGATAAGGAGCATTTAAGAATTGAAATTTCTAGAATGTTTTACTCATCCAGGCTACCATTTCATCTTACTAGGAATCCTCATCATGTGAATTCTTATAGCCATGGTGCTAATCATAGTATTAGTGGTTTTGTACCTATTGGTTACAATCCTATAAGAATAACTCATTTATAAAGAGAGAGAGCACATATTGAGACCTTGCTTAAACCGGTTAAAACTTTATGGGAAATCTAAAAGGGTTAGCATAGTTTCTGATGGGTGGATGGGTTCCCAAAGAAGACCCTTAATTAATTTCATGGCTACAAATGATGGAAGTCCTATATTTTTTTTGAAGGTTTATAATGGTTTCAAGGAATATAAGGATAAACATTACTTAGCTAGCTTGATGAAAGGTGTAATAGATGAAGTTAGACCTACAAATGTGGTCCAAATCATAACTGATAATGTTGTTGTTTGCAAAGCAGCAGGTATATTGATTGAAGTTGATTATTTTGAGATCTTTTGGACTCTATATGTTGTGCATACGTTGAACCTTGCTTTGAAGAATATTTGTTCACCTAAGAATTGTGTAAAAAATGAGATTGCATACAATGAAATGAATTGGATATCTCAAGCAGCTGATGATGTTTCATTTGTTAAAACTTTGTTATGAACCATTCCATGAGGTTGGCTATCTTTAATGAGTTTGTCACTTTAAAATTGCTTGCCATTGCTCAAACACGGTTTGCTTCAATTATTGTAATGCTAAAAAGGTTCAAGTTTGTCAAGCAATCTTTGCAAATAATGGTTATTAGTGAACAATGGAACTTGTATAGTTATAGGGAGAGAGAGAAGAAGATGCACAAAAGGCTGCAATAGTCAAAGAATTCTTTTTAGGTGATTCATGGTGGGGTAAAATTGATTACATTCTTACTTTCACTAAGCCTATCTATGAAATGCTTTAGGTATGTGACACGGATAAGCTTGCTCTTCATCTGGTGTATGAAATGTGGGATACATGTTGTATTTTATTAGTTCTATTATATTATAATTATATTTCAAAGTCAAAGTTGGTTTTTTACCGCCTTGTTTCCCTTTGGATAATGTTGAGTTTGGATATTTCTTTGTGTATGTTGCATAACAACTTCCACCCCTTTGGATATTTCGTTGCTGTACGTTGCTCTCTTCCTATTTTTTTCTCAATGTCACTTTGCTGATTCTATCTTATTTGCAAGTTGGGTACTTGTTTTTCCCGTCTCCTGCTTTTGTGATATAGTTGTAGCACGTTAAAGTCTTTTATCCAACAACTCTTATTAGCCAGTAATGTTACATGAAACAGTCATATTTTACCTCTTCTATAAATACCAAGCTAGTATCTTTTAGAAAAGATATATACTCTCAAAAAATACTTCTTTTATATTCTTGTTTTATTCCCACGAGATATCCTATGAGTTATTCTTCTGCCCTTACTATTTCAAGTACAGAACTAGCAAGAAGTGGCTATTGTATCTTGGGGATTACTAGCTATGAGACCATCTGCATCGAGTTATTAACTTATGGTGGTGAAATACTCTTAAGCCCAGTGCATGTGCACGCCTGATCCAATATACGATAATTTATTTATTTATGCTATTTTAATTTTCGCTATCCATCTATATTATTTTCTATTATTTTTACAACAATCTTAAGAGTAATTCGTGATGGATACTATTGTTACTAACGTTTTTTCTTAATGTTACCCATATAGAACCCTTTAATTTCAGCTCACAGTGTCTCTGTGTATATTAAGGCTTTTCTTGTCGGTGGTGTTGTCCTAGATATGTTGTCCCTTTCGTCTTCTTTATGCCTTTTCTCTCTTTTTATTATTAAGGTTTTTGTCTTTTCACTCTCGCTCTCTCTCTCTATCTTTCTCTTGTTTCTCTCTCTACCACACAGTAAAAGAAAAACCATGGCCGTGCAACTGTGGGAGACGGTGAAAGAGGTCATCGTGGCTTACACAGGCTTAGCTCCTGCCACCTTCTTCATGATCCTAGCGCTTCTCTTTGTTGTTTACTATGTCATTTTGGGTCTCTTTGGGTCCTCCTCTGACCACCACTGCCACGACAATAGGGACTTAGAAGAGGAGCAAATACCACCTCTGTGGCCACTGGTTCAGCTAGGTGAGATCACGGAGGAGAAACTCAAGGCCTACGACAGCTCCAATCTCGAGAAGCCTTTGCTCATGGCCATCAAGGATCAGATCTATGATGTTTCCCAAAGAAGATGCTCATAACGGTGGATCCAAGAAATTTGGAAACAGGCAGATTCCGTGGGGGCCCGAAAACGAGAAAACAATGGGTGTAGGAACCCAAAAACTAAAGACAATTCTTCTTTGCTAGCACTATGTCGTTCATTGCTCCGAAGGAGAATACAATGGGTGCACCCAAAAGGTAAAAAACTGGTCGAAGCTCTGAAGGCAAACAACGTCGTATTGTTCTACAAAGCCACGTTTGGTGTAGAGGAGGTTAGCTATACCTTGAACCCTAAGCGCAAAGCGGAGCACGAGTTTTCTTTCATTCTCTCAGCCGAGCTCAAGATTGTTGGTTCCTCCATTCTCGTTGTTGATTTCACTGATGACACTGCTTCATCGAAATGGGAAACTACGTTAGAGCCCTGCTACGGGGTCACCAAGATTTCCTGGGACTTTGCACTTTCAAGGAGAGTCTACGGTGATGATTCTTTGAGGGCTTCTTACCACCTATCAAACAAGATGTTGGGGCTTGGAGTGGTCACAGAACTCGAAGCTCAATAGGTGCTCCAAGGTACTTTCAAATTTATAAGTAAATATATCAAAGGTGAAGGTTTTTTGGGGACAAAACACTTTGGTGATCTAGGGAAAACTTTGTGATCAGCAGGGTCCAATATAGGAATTTAGTATTTTGGTTAATTATTTTACAAGTTCATGTGATGATAAAGCTAATGTTGGAGAAGAAATCTAATTCTTATAGATTATATATGAGCTAATTGTGATATAATGACATTAAATGAATAAAAGAGGTAATTAAATACTTAATGCAGAATTTAGAATTGTAGTTTGTAATTCAGTTGTGAAACTTGACAAAGTAGGTGTGAACTTGTTACTAAATGGGAACATGTATGATAAGAATGTATACTGGTATGCAAGGTTGATATTTTGATGCTTTCATGTTGGATTTGTTATGTGAGTTTCAATCAACTGCATTGATTCCTTAATGCCTTGCTGTGACTAAACTCCTAGCATTTAATATGCTTGGATAGTACAAAACTTTGTTTGAACTCTTGGAAATAAGTGCTTTCATGTTGCAGTCAGACTTAGTATAAGTATGAGCCTTAAATAGATGTTAATTTGAGTATAAATGTGCCTCTACGTGAAAGTTTAAAGTCATATATATGCCTTATTTAAATGTGAACGTGTGTTAATATAATTTCGGTCACTTAAGTAAGTGATGTTGATTGACTCATTATTTTTCTTATATAGAGAAATTATGAATGCTATGCTAGTAAGTGTTGGGCCTCCTCCGTATTTGTGGGAGAAGCTATTCTTTCTATTTGTCACACATGCTATAAATTGATTGAGTAATACACACATAATCCTTATAATGGTTTATGCAGAGTTTGAAAATTAAAATAGTGCATTGAGTGCTTCATATAATGTCTTACATTGTATCTCATATATCCTTGTCGTCTTTGAGTTACTATTAACTTGGTTATGTGACATACATAGTTATATATGTATAAAGTGTGATAACCATGATCTAGATGTACATGATCAAGTATTTGATGATGCTTGCATAAATGAATTCCATGTCCTTATTGCACTATGAGATTGATGAGACTGTGGACCAAGAGCCATGGTGTTGAATTTGAGATGTGGACATTATGATCATAATGCTAAATAAATCATTGATTCAAATGAGACTAAATTTACAAGTGGGTTTACTTTTAGCCTCAATGGAGGTGATATCGCTTGGAAGTCATCCAAGCAGACCTGTATAGCTAGATCTACAATAGAGGTTGAGTTTATTGCTTTTAACTTGGAAGGATCTGAGGCTGAGTGGTTAAGAAATGTCTTAGCAGATATTCCTTTATAGAAGAAACTTGAAGACATAGATTCTTCATAGTCTGTGATTGCCAAAATGACAAATAGTAAGAGCAAACAAAAATGTGTATACTGAAAATAGTGACATATATGTATACGTCACATTTTTGTGAAGCATATGCTAAAAGATTGAATTAAATCCATTAATTATATGAAGTCATAAGGAAATTTGACTAATCTTCTGACAAAATCTTTGTGTAAAAAATGAATAAATAAAACATTGAGGAATAGAACTTGAGTCATTTTGAAAATTAACAGTGATGGTAACCCAATCTTTATGATTAGAGATCCCATGAATAAGGTTCATATGAGTAATAATAAGTCACTAGTTAATTCTACTAACATTATTAATTTTTGTCCATTCCAATGATGTGAGAAGTGCTAGACTGCATTGAATGAGAGGATAAGGTAAACGCTTTTAATGAATTTCATATCCCTTATGGGTGGTATATTAAATGCAGTATACACTTGATGAAATCACCTATATGAGTGTGGAGTAGGACCGCTCCTATGAGATTGTGACATAATTTCTAGAGCACTTATGAACTACCAGGCACGCACATAACCTATTAGCACAAAATTACGTTGAACAACTTTAGATAAAAAGTCAGAGTAAATAATAAGATCACTAATTCACAAGTGGAATGAGGTTCATAGAGGTACTAATTTTATCGACATTCTTGTGAGTCATATCTTATTTACTCTATGTACTAGTTCATTGTCCAAAAAATACTAGTGCTTATGCATTTAATTCTTAAACTCAATGGAATTTTCTTTCTTAACTTTAAAATATGTGGAAGATTGTTATATTTTATTAGTTTTATTATATTATAATTATATTTCAAAGTCAAAGTTGGTTTTTGACAGCCTTGTTTCCCTTCGGATAATGTTGAGTCTGGATATTTCTTTGTGTACGTTGCATAACAACTTCCACCCCATTGACTTATTCTTGTTTGCCCTTACTATTTCAAGTGCGAGCTAGCAAGAAGTAGGCTATATTTCGTTATTAACTTATGTACGTTGCTCTCTTTCCTATTTTTTTCTCAATGTCACTTTGCTGATTCTATCTTATTTGCAAGTTGGATACATGCTTTTCCTGTCCCCTGCTTTTGTGATATAGTTGCAGCACATTAAAGTCTTTTATCCAACAACTCTTATTAGCCAATAATGTTACATGAAACGGTCATATTTTACCTCTACTATATATACTAAGCTGGTATCTTTTAGAAAAGATATATACACTAAGGGTGTGTTTGGGAGTGGGAATTAAAAGGGAAAGGAAAGGAAGGGAGGAGTTTAGAATGGAAAAACCTTTGTTTGGGAATTTTAAAAATAAGAGGGAAGGGAAAAGGGAGATTATGGAAGCCCTCGCTCGCCCACACCGAAGGCAAACAACGTTACCGTTTTATACCTTGAACCCTGGCGCAAAGTGAGTTTTCTTTCATTCTCTCAACCGAGCTCAAGATTGTTGGTTCCTCCATTTTGTTGATTTCGGCGGGCTTCATCGAAATGGGAAACTACGTTAGAGCCCCGTACGGGGTCACCAAGATTTCACCCTACGGTGATGATTATCACCACCCATCAAACAAGATGTTTGGATTCACGGGCTCGAAGCTCAATAGGTGCTTCAAGGTACTTTTAAATTTATAAGTAAATATCCACGAACCGTTTTTGGTTATTATTTTAGCCACCACTCCAATTGTGATATAATGACAAAATGAATAAAAGTGGTAATTAAATACACCCATAGCCGCTATGATAAGAATGTATACTTGGTATGTTGATTTTTGATGCTTTCATGTTGGATCTACACAATCAACCCCCTTAATGCCACTAAACTCCTAGCGCGTCAAAACTTTGTAACCTAAATCCATGGCGAGCTTTAAATAGATTTTGAGTATAAATGTGCCTCTACATGAAAGTTTAAAGTCACATGTATGCACCGCGTATACCCAACACCACCATAGCCTTATGAATGCTGCTGCCTCCAACCACTTTCGCGCAATGCTATAAATTGATTGAGTAATACACACACTATAATGGTTTATGCGAGTCGAGCTCCACCAAGTTACTATTAACTTGGTTATGTGACATGCATAGTTATATATGTTCTAGATGTACATGATCAAGTATTTGATGATGCTTGCATGACCATGTCCCTATTGCACTATGAGATCCAACGCATTATGATCATAATGCTAAATAAATCCATTCAATGTATCGCTTGGAAGTCATCCAAGCCCGCATAGAGATCCAACGAAGGATGAATATAAAAACAAATCAAAAGAGACCCACGGAAAAGGAAAATTTTTGTCAAAAAAGCGAAGTGAATTAAGCCACTCAAGACTCAATAGAACATTGAGCTCTTGAGTAGCTCACCTTCCTCCTCATAAGCAAATAACAAATCACTCACCAAATTATAGTATATTTTTATAGTCCAAAAATGAATTTCGATGGGTGATGCTGCCTCCGCACCAGTTTTTTCACACTATTCTTACCCTTGTTTTTTACTTTAATATTTTTTATAAAACATTAATTATATTAATTATTTGAATAAAGGGTAAAATGGTAAAAATATATCTTAAACCCTCAATTTCCTTCCCCTAAAATATTTTACACTTCCAAACAAGGATAGGGTAAATCTTTTATTTCCCTTCCCTTCCTTCCCCTTTAAACCCTTTCCCTTCCTTCCTCTCCAAACTCCCAAACACACCCTAAAAGAATACTTCTCTTATATTCTTATTTTGTTTCCATAAGCTATCCTATGAGTTGTTCTTGTGCCATTGCTATTTCAAGTATATGGTTAATAAGAAGTGACTATTATATCTTAGGGAATACTAGCTATGAGAACATCTGCATTGAGTTATTAACTTGTGGTAGCGAAATATTTTTAAGCTTAATGCATTTGTATGTCTCAGTCAATATATGATAAATTATTTATTTATGCTATTTAAATTTTAGCTATCCATCTATATTATTTTCTATTATTTTTACAACAATACAATGATACAAAAAGTGAAGACAGCAATATATAGGCATGAAGGGAAGCAAAAAAAATGAGCCTTCAACATTTTATGAAGTGGTCTACCAAATACTTAGTGATAGGTGGAGTAAGACCAATACCCCACTCCATTATTTGGCTTATTCTTTGAATCCGAGGTAAATTATTATGATTTTGTTTAGGTTGTTAGCCTTATGTTTGTTTGATAGTTTAATAATTTACATGCTCTTATTGTTACTTGTTAGGTATTATACTGAAGTGTAGCTTCATGAGGTTCCAAATAGAATTGCTCCTCATGAAGATGCAGAGATTTCAAGGCAAAAAAACAAGTGTTTGAAAAGATTTTTCCCGGATAATGAGACAAGAAAGCAAGTTGCTGATGAGTTTGCTAGTTTCTCATCAATGGCTGATGAGTTTTCTGACCATGAATCAGTTGATGCAAGGAGGATATTGGACCCCAAATCTTGGTGGGTCAATCATGGAGCTTCTGCCAAATTACTACAGCAGCTTGCTTTTAGGTTTCTTGTGCAGCCTTGGTCATCATCTTGCTGTGAGAGAAATTGGAGTACTTACTCCTTCATTAATTCTTTAAAGAGAAACAAGTTACATCCAAAAAGGGCAGAAGATTTGGTTTATATACACACTAATCTAAGGCTGCTGTCTAGGAAAAGTGAAGCATACGAGAAAGGAGCTTCCAAGATGTGGGACAATGGGGGAGATGCATGGAGTCCTTTTGAGGGTGGTGCTGGAGTACTTGAAGTGGCAGATTTGTCTCTTGATGAACCTGATTTGGAATCTGTCCTTTTTATAGATGATGGTAAGGGAGGAGATGAGATATCCACTCATGTTTAGCAGGGAATAATTAGCATTTCTGATGTATAGGCAGTCTTTTTAATGTATAGGCAGTTTAGCTTTTGTACAATGAACATGTCTTATTCTGCCTTGCCTTGCTTTTTGGGGGTTTAGGCCATGAGTTAGACAATTAGTATGTGAAACTAATGACTAATGTTCAGTCCTTTTGATGTTTATGTACTGAATCATACTAATTTAAAAACAACTTTGGTTACTGGTTAGTGATAGATTAGATTACTTATGTTATGCCATATTTGAGTTGCTTCAAGCATTAATAATGTAATACTTATTCAAAGAAAAAGAATAGCTATGATTTACTGAGTTAATAGTGTAATACTGATATAGAGAACAACTTTGGCTACTGATCGAATGCAGGGCAGCCAAAATATGCAGAGGATAATCTATATCCAGATACGTGTTCAATTTTATCCCTTCAGTTTTATTTTGTCCAGGTGTTTAATCTTCAATCTTTATTATGCCATATTTGAATTTTCTTTTTGGTAACAGCCACATTTGACATTTTGATTTTGAATATATATATATATATGTCCTATCGGTATCTTATATTTTTGAGATTTTGTTGTATCAATATCGTATCGTATCGCATCAGTATTATATTTTATGTGTGTGCTTCATAGAACCGAATCAATCTCCCATTCAAGTTATATAACTATGCTCTTTAGTAATAGTTGTGTTTAGAGGAGAAAAGCTAGCTCTCTTGTCTTCGATGCAAAGTCCTCAATCATATCTAATTTTAGGGTGTTCTTGTGTTTCAATCGTAATAAGCAATCCTTATCCATCATATGCCAAATAATATTGTTCCATTAAATTTGAGATTATGTTCTAAAATTTAAATTTAAAAGGTTCTAACTTATACTAATATTATTATATATTAATTAAAAGTTCCAAAATTTGGCCATTGGTCACCAATATTTAGCAATCCAAATATAATTCTTACTATATATTACTGTTATGTTCCGAGGTAACATAAGTCGGTTGAAGAGGGATGTTCAAATTTCAAGTAACAAGGAGGGTCACAAACTGCAAGAGTGGAGAGAACGATGTGTCCGCTCCAACAATCAAACTCTAAATAGAAAATGGCTAACTTATATTCATCAAGGAGGGATCTGAAGGAGCAACAAAGGCATCACCCTAATGCCAACGGTGGCTCCACAATCTCTCATCTAAGTCGCTTTCGCTCCACTACTCGAGCAGGTTTTTCAGCTCTGATTGCTGGCTAAAATACATGCTGGGTGGGCCGTCTCTTAGTGCTAGTTCTAGAAAGAGTTCGGTTGCTAGGGCTTGAAGTCTACTAATTGCTAGCTTAGTCCTTGTGTATGCTTTCTTAGGCCCCCAAGTCATGTAAATTAAGTAGCCCAACTTAGTGCAGACTGCAGAGCACTTGATTCTGTATCAAGTTGTAAGTGATTTCGATTGTTGTTTTGGGATGGGCTTGTTGCTTTTATTCTTTTCTGTCTACGTACCCCATTTTGTCCCCACTTGAAGGCCCTTGTGGTTCTCTAGTTTGGTGACCCAAAAGAAAACCAAACTCTTTGGACTAGTAGAGGAAGTTCAGTTGCCAATTACTAAAATAAAATGATCCTAGAATGCATTTCAACTTGACAAAATTTTTATTAACCAACATAATTAACGAAGCTCATCATTTATTTATATATATAAAAACTAGTCTCAACCCAACGAATATATGCTTCCATTTGATAGCAACTAAAAAATAAATAAATACAAAATCCGCCACTCATCTAAGTCTGGATCCGTCCATGTTTAAGCCAATAATTTTCATTCCATATATCATTAGTTCTTGAGCAGGTATCCGAACTTCACTGCAGCAGCTAAGCTTTTAAGAATAATAAAAAAGACAGAATCTACTCCACCACCATCAGATCCCAATCATAACCTGCTGCAACATCTACATATATAATCCTGAAAAATAAAGGTTCCCAAATTTCATTCACTTGTGGAGAAGTTATAACAACATAAGATTTGCTAAGGAAAGAGGTCGTCAAACATTATTCTTATTCATTGAAAACAGTGAAGTTTTGCACTCCATAACACTGTAGGAATTGTTCCAGATGCCTAGTATATATTATGATTGAAAATCTGCATGCCTATATATACTCTGTCTAATCAAAAGCTAAAATTAGGGTCGTTAAGCGGGCAATGTTACATACAAACGAACAGTAATTAGCAGGCCAAAAGAAATTACGAGTCTAATCAATGTGGGACTCTTCGACATTTAACAAACTATCCATTGCAGAAACTTTTCCATTCCAACCTAACATACATCCTCCTAGTTATTCCTTTTCCATTATAACATTTGATAAGACTGGTTAATAAAATCACTTTAGGAAGATTATAGAGTGGTTTTGATTTGGATTTATCATGAAGGACAAAAAACAATGACAAAAAAGAGCACATTGTTGAGGTGCTTTGCTCTAATTATGATTGCTTTTAATTTGCAACGTGTCCCTTGTGTGTTCATTATTTTGATTTTATCTTATCCTTAGACAACTGAAATTACGCTAATAATCATTATATATCGGTCCCCTTTACGGATAGGCATTCTTGATGATGGGTTTGCGGGATTAGAACATCTTTACCTCAAAGAGAAAAAGGGGCAATATGTCATAATATACTATTAAGAATGATTTGTAATATGAATGGTATGTGTAAAATACACTAAGAGTGAGTGTATTCTATTGTAAAGTAATATAAGATTTGAATCCTAGTTGTCGATCCTACGAGAAATTAGAGATAATTATTAAATTTACTAAACTTATGGTTATTTAGACAATCAAAAGTAAGAGAAATTCAACATAAAATCAAAAAATAAATAAAGAAAAATAATGAACAATCAAATAATGTAAAGATAAACAATTAGAGAGAGACTAGGGGTGCAAGATTATCACTTGAATCCAATTAATCAGATTTTCACTCATTTATGATGTAAGATAATTCTCTTGCTAATATTTTCTTATTTGCTATTGAATTTCATGGATGAAACAATATTCTATTCCTAAATTAAATCACCTATTTGATCATTTAGTTGAATTAATTAGGAATGCATTAAGTGTCAATTCAAGAGATAAACTAATATACTGTCAATTCCATTAGTAGGATAAATTGATATTTGATCATTTACCAATCTAATCTTAGATTTATCATATAGATTCACTCATTAAATGCAAATGGTCACCGGTCAAATAATGAATTAAAACATGTAAAAAATGATCAAGTTATGAGAAGAATACAAACAAATGATAAATCCTAAAAGAAATTACCTTAATCAAATTCGAGATCAAGCCCAAATAGTTAGGAAAACAAAATCCCTCATAGCCCTAGTTATGTGTTTAGCTACTCATGTTCAATACAAACAAACTCATATCAAAATATAAACACATGGAAAGAAAATCCAAAGAAAGAGGAAAACTAGAGAGAAAAAGAAATCAAAACTCATTTTACGGTGATTCTAATCTTCAAGCCTTTAAACTTCAAAAATTGAATCCTCTCTTCAAATCCTTCGTCCAAAGTTTGTTGCCGTGAAAGTGCTCTCTCATGATTAAGGATTTTTTAGGTGTTATGTCAAATGTGTTGAATTTGACGTAACTTTTCTTATTTATAAAAAAATTATATGTCTGCTGTTACGCAACCAGCACCTAGGCGCTGGCTTATGGGCGCTCAAGCTTTAAGCCACCTAACCAACGATGCGTTGCATTACACGTTGCGAGCTCAGACGCTCTCTTACCAGTGCTCAAGTGTTGGGACACTAAATCATCGTTGCTGCATACGTTTTGAGTGTTCAGGAGCTCCGAGTGCTGGGATATCAAAATTTTGTGCTTTTTCGCCTAATAAAAATGCTCAATAACGCGATGGCTTTACTTGCTTTCACTCTAAGTTTGATAAATCTCATTCAATTATAAAAATAAAGATAATGATAAGGATTCATATAAAATTCATTAATAAATATAAGTAAATCACCATAATTTATCTAGTATAAGATTATAAAATATATACTTATCAATGAATCTTTTTGACAATTTACCATTAGAGCCAACCAGATTTCCTAAATTAGCAAGTCTAATCTTTGCATGGCTAATACAGCATACATGATTTTTTATGAATAAAGTTCATTATAGTATATAGAGGAAGAAAGAGGCAACTACCATTAAACCATGACTGACATTTAACAGCCAAAATAACTAACAAAAGTAATATTTTCATCACTTTTTCCTACATGATTTTTGACATTAGTTAATGAAGAACAAATTCATGATAAATCATGTGCATTAGTTGGTTAACGGGAATCATATGTATAGATTAGTTAACAGAATATTCATTAACTAACTTATATACAGATTAACCATGACTTTATACTTCATTAAACAGTATAAAAAATTGTGTAAAAAAATGATGTGAAAAAATTAGAATTGAATTATTAATAGTATAGAATAGTAAAAGTCACATCTTTGTGTTGATTGTGTATACAGATTTGAAACTTTGAGAACAAAAATAAAATAAAATAAAATAAAACTGTTCCTTTTTGGTAATAAACATGATAGAAGTTCGGATTTTTACCCCAACATTGCGGTCCAAAGTGCAATGTCAACAAGAACTATGGTCTTCTAACTTACCTTCCCACTTTAGTTCTGTTGTCCTTTTCGTTTGTTGTTTTGGGGGGAGGGGGTGGGGGACTGGGGACTAATTAGCGTTAAAATGGCAAAGGATAGTAGGATATGTTGAAATTAAGATGTTTACTCCAAGCTTAGGGTCCAAATGCAATGTTTTGAAGAGCACTATAGTCTAAAATTTACCTTCCTTTTTTGTTTTGTTGTGCTGGGTTCACTCTCTTTTTGGTGGACTAATTAGTGTTAAAACCTAGAGTCAATAATGACAGCGAGTGATCGTGCATAAGTAAAAAGGAACAAAGAAAAAGAAAGGTCCACATAAAGATACAAAAAACTAAAAACAAGAAGGGCCAAACTTAGAAATTAGAACAGATATGAGACTTCAGGGCAAGACATCCTTTATCTATCTCTCTCTGAAGTGCAGTGGCAATTATTGGTATGTATATAGATAATTGACAATTATTTTAGTAATTTAGGTAGCTATGATTTGCTATGATGTTTGTCTATGAAAGGAAAGGGAAAAGAGAGAAGGGAAAAAGGGTAGTCAATAACGTTTGAATTTGCAGTGTTAATTGGGAGAAGACAGCAAGACTGTTTTAGGTATAATAAGTCAATGTTATTCCGGAAGGATAAATATATCCAAAAGCCAAATGTGATACGATTTCTCCAAAATTAGAGATTAAGGACTGAAGTTAGGCTTTCGGAAATTAGTTGTACCTCATTGGATGGTATAATTAAAGTGATACCATTCCTATACTTCTAAACTAGGCCATATACAACTAGATTAATAGGATTAGCAATGTGCGGATTTGAATATGTACAAGTGATCAGTTAGTTCTACATAACAATCAGTTAACTACAAAGAATGAAAGTAGCTTACCTTATATCAAGCTTAAGAAGAAAAAAAATTACATAAGCAAAGATTCTATAGGATCTAAATCAAGCATAAGAAAAAATAAAAAGCAAAAAAATAGGTGCCAAAGGATCTATTCAAGCATGAAAACATGCATAAACAGAATGCTCTGTTTCTCCCATACTAAATATTGGTGGAAAAACTTTTTGCCAACACCATTTGGATTGGTTTTATACATTGGTCTAATATTAACCATTCTTGTGATCATAACACACGAGAAGGGAAACACAATGATTTTCACCAATAATATTTCACCTGCAGAATAGGGAATGGGTCCCAAAGTTAGGGGCTTATCCTTAGTTAAAACCAACTATGCAGCATTGTTGAGTGGAACTTTTTTGGTTGTTTGGGAAGATTTTGTCACTTGGTTAAGTACTTATTAGGCGAGTAAAGCACTGATACATATATAGATCTTACAGAAAGCAAGCATATATATGGTCAAATAAAGGAGGAATGGAGGTGGCCACAAAGCCCCTTTTATTGTCAATAAAAGCTGCGCTTCATGTTCCTTTTTCTTACTACAGGAGAACACACTTCAACTAATATCAAAAGGTGTCACTAACACTCACAATGACCATTGTCTAGTAAGTTGTGACCCCAAAGGACCTTACTCTTAACCTCTTATTGATCTACCCTTCTTTTTCTTGGGGTGAGGATATGGGCCTGTGTTTAGCTTTTGTTGAATGGGTTAGTTAATTTGCCAAGAAAGTAAGATAGGTATCTGGCAAAATATCAAATCTTAAGCCGTTGGTGTTTGCCAAAGACTCATTGATCAAACACAGATAGAGGAGCGATATGATCATGGAAAGCGACATCCATTTATTTACAATCCTCTTTGGACCTAAATATAATTTGGGAGTCACATCTGGCTGACTAATTTTTTTCCAAGCTGAAACCTAAATGCTAGTTTCGGTCTGTCCAATTGGTGTGTCTTATTGGTGTGTCTTATTGGTTGAAAACAACATCTTAAATAAGAAAAATGATACAAAATTTTAAATATATGAATTGTTAAGCCATCAAACTACATAGAAAATTATATGAAAAAAAAGTTTAATGTACTCTTACACAAATTTATATGTAATTTAATGGTGACAAAAAGAATAAATTCTTTTATATATAAACTGTTATTTATGATAATTTTACTCTTCAAAGAATAATTTTTAAAAATAAGTTGTGATCAATTGATATAATACTAAAATATAATTTGATAATGGTTTTGCTATTTTTTTAAAGTTAGGTTACGAGAATTTTTTTGGGTGAATTTCTTAACTTTAATTCAAAACAAATGGTTTGTCTTTGCTCATAGTAGAAGACAAATAGACTAATGCGCAATGTGTAATACTAAACAAGTATGTGATCAAATCGAAATTACAGATATGTTTAAAGGACCATGAAATTATATATATTTGCGACTTAGGAAAGATATTTAGATTGTTTTTTAAGAAAATCATGGTAAACCTTAAAATATTAAAGTGTAAAATTGATATACATTTTTGTAAAATATAAGCGCATAGATAATTACTCATAAATTATAAATATTTTTTTTTTTGTCATTCACCGAGACATCTTTATGAGTATTGTTATAAGAGTAATCCCTTAAATACTATGATGACTGGTTACTAACCAAATGGCCCTCTAATTATAAATTTGTGATTCTATTAATCATTTTATGAATTATAAAATATATATTTTACTTTTTAAAATACACCTTATATTTTAGAGAATTATTATTGGAAGGAATCCTATATTAACCTTAGAACCCTATATGTTGTTGTTATCATATTGATGCAAAAGGATTGACTAGTAATTGAAAGGAGTAATTAGATTTTTGTTATATGCCTAAACAGTGCGAAGAGCAAAGCAAGGGTGTCTTCCGTATCTTTTAAGTGACATGAAGGAGAAGATACCTAGGTACATGAATGTGGCAAAACCAAGTTCGGTGGAGTCTAAAGTAGAGAAAAGCATATTGCTAACTAACTTCCCAGTGATTTTTTTTTAGATATTAAAAGGTTCAAAAGGATGAAGTTGTCCTTTTAAAGTTACGGCATATCACAAACCTTAATGAAAACTAAACCTTTGTGTCAATCGTGTTCAATCTTAGCAGTTGAGTCAACTCACATTAACAACTAATATTTGTTTTATTTTGATTCGTCACATATTTTTCTTTTCTTTTCTCTAATAAATTAAGGTTAATTTGAAGCCACAATTTATATTGATTTCATTCCACTACTACTTGATTAAGTTATAAGGGTTTTTATTTGATTGTTGAGCATTTTAATTTTAAAATATATTTCTTACGTAAATCAATTGATTTAAAATCTCCTTAACCGATCTCCAATTCCAATTTCCATAAAGATTACCATGTAACTACCATGACAAGGACTGCAGTTTGGAGTGACCTATAGCTACCTAGCTAGCTAACTAATTAATAACAATAAAATATAATTTAAATATAAAAATCTTGGGATTATAAATTTTTATGGAATATTCAGCGGACATTATTGAGATTGAAGAACGGAAGTGCTTAGATTCCTAAACCACACAAATCAATTATACTTTAAGTACCTAAATAGAAAAACATTAACATTGTGATGATAATGTACTCCATATACATAAATTATTAAAGTACAAATATCTACGTTGGCCTTGTGCTTAGAGTTTGTCGTTCCGGTTATGGGAATGCATGTTTGTTTTTTCTCGTAATGATCTTCGACAAAAATTTCTTTGAACTAACTTGAAATTTGAAAGTAGTGGTGCTTTGAACTTGTTTAATAATCCAAATGGAGTTAGGTTTTTATATGATATACATTAATCCTTGGGAACGCAATTAGGGGTTGGGATATATTGAGAAAAACAAGAACAGGGAAATTGACATTCTTGGTTGTTACCATAATCCCACAAAGAGAAATGGTTAATTAAGATTTGTGCTTACATTTGCATCAACTTGCATGTACTTTAATCTTATCGTGATTTCTAATATTCCTTTCCCTCCCTTGGATAACTGTGTCGAGTAATGACCAGGACTTAGATCAGAGGATAGAAAAGACTCATTAGAAGCCTACAAAGAAGGCAACAACAAGGGCAAAAGAACCTAGGCAGGTCAAAAGATAACTAGGATTGTATGTTAAGTTGGTAAGCTCAAGTGTTTGGGTAAAAAGAGGAACATATCTAGCCTAGACTACTAGACTGGTTTAAGTAGGGCTCTAGAGGATTGACCCTCCGGCTCCTTTTCGTTTAGGCCATTAAGGATTATAGATATTAGGGTTCTGTTATGCCTGGTTATCGTGGCACCAAGCTGTCGACAATCGTTGATGGGTTGTATTAAGCTCGTATATGTCGAGTTGTAACCTATTCGGGTATGGATAGGTTGAATCTTATTGATGGGACTTTGGTCGGATTGACCCGGATCTTCTTGGGCTTAATGATTTGAAATGGGCTTACCAGATACAAATGTTTGCTTTGCATGGTCGATTTGGCAAGGTCCACTCTAGCTAGGATAGGTCTATTACGTCTTAGGCCCAAACAGTCCATAACTCCCCTATCTTAATCATTTGTGAAGATGGGCCAAGCTTAAGGTAGGTTAGGTTTACGTTCAAGAAAGTATGGTCCATAGCCCGCAGCTCGTCTATCTGCGAGGATAAGCCGAGTTTATTAAGTAGGTCGAACATACTATAGGTCCATACGATCCACAGCCCACCAGCTCGGTTATCTAAGAGGATAGGCTAGGCTGTTGGGTAGGCCGATCATTCTGTAGATCCATACGGTCCATAGTATCTCAGCTTGGCTATTTATGAGGATTGGCTGAGCTTGTTGGGTAGGCTGAATGATTTATAGGCCGATCCTTCTTAGTTGGACGCTTCGTACTTTATGCATCCGTTCTTGTATGGGAGGTCGCGCGGATTGTGCTACATGTAGCATATTAGCTAGGGAGGATGTCACATTATTCACTTCATCATTAATGCGCCACTGTCAGATCGCATCTCAACTGTTGATCGCTGGCTTTTTAGATTTCTGTCGTAAGATGCATCTAACTACTAAAAATCGACCCTTTCACTTCCTCTTAATAGTAACCGTCGATCCTTGGCAGTTTTTAATTTAAGTACCACTTCCCTTAATTCTTCCTCACTTCCTTCTCTCACTTTCTCTATCACTCCCCTTAATTCTTCCCTATTTCCTTCTTTCGCCTTTTCTCTCTTCTTCCCTATTCTACTACTACTTCTACGTTACTGCTTTAAATCTTTCTTCTGCATTGCTACTGTAACTTAGAGCTAGTGCTTCTTTCTTCCATTGCCGGCGTACTCCAGGTAATGTCTCCTATTTTTCTTTGTATTTTAGTTAGCTTGCTTGAATATAGTTGTTTTGAGAATGGTGGCTCTATGGTGGTTTCAGATGATTCCATCGCAAATGCCAGAATTCCATTGATGTGGTTCTGGTAAGGAAGAATAGGGTTTTAAGATTTAGAGATTTTTGATGAAAGGATTTTAGTATTGAAATGTGTAATGGGGGAGTTTGGGAAATAAGTTTTGATATTTCTGAGTATAGTGTAGGGTCTAAAATTTTTGACCGATCAATGGCCAAGAAATGTTTGGCTAGTCAGGTTCATGACTTAGGTTCTAAAAGAGCTTCTGGGGGTGAAGTCGAGGACCGCTATGACTGGGTTCATGTCGACATAAGGAGATATTTGTCTGTGTTTTACATGACCGAGAGTATTGTTATGCTGCGAAGATGCATATCATTGACAAGAGATGAAGATGAAACTCGATTTATTTGTTTTCCATGCAAAGCTGAAGATAGGGTATATATGTCACCTAGTACTGGGGATCAACTTGGGTGGGTATATATGTATAATACTTTTTTCCTTCCACTTAAATTGAGATTACCCTTTATCGACTTTCAATATTTGGTTCTTTACTGACTGAACATTGCTCCGATCCAACTACACCCTAACAATTGGGATTTTGTGAGAGCTTTTGAAGTTCTATTAAGCTATCTTGGTAAAGACCTAACCATAGGAGTCTTCTTTTTGTTTTTTCAATGTAAAGGGGTTGGTAAAGGTGGTTGGGTTTCGATCAATGGTCATCTGCGGAAGAAGCTTTTTTCAGCTTTTGATTCGTCATACAAGAACTTCAAGAACATGTATTTCCAAGTTAGTTCTCAGTAGGAAGATGGAGCATTTTATGCCAATCGGTTTGGAGTTGAGAGGTTTCCACTCTATTGGCTTAGCGAACCTGCTTCAGTTTTAAGTGTCAAATACTGAAGTCTTTCATCGACTGACCGAGATCTTATTGACTTTATAGAAAATTCTCTTCTATTAGATTGTAGCGCACTTGTCAAGTTTGGGGATGATCTAGACGAGGTGGTGAAATTTATGCATAAGTTATTAATTCTATCTTATTCTTGTTTATTTTTCAGATAAGCTAACATTTAACTTATTTTATTGTCTTTTAGGATCTATGGCTCCTCGACTTTCTACTCGGGAATTGTAGAAGTATTTGAAGAACAAGGGATTCACTCCACCGACCAAGAATCCATGAAATGAGGTGGTCGAAGTGGACATTGTGAAGGTAGGACCCTTTTTGGTTCATATTGCGGAATCTTTTGAGACTCAATCTGAGCCTCTAGTCAGAAAACATGCTAAAGGAGAAACTGAAAAGCAGTCAGAGGAGCAAATTGAGATCATCAGAGCCATGAGTTCTCCATCCTCGAAATGCCGTGAAATAGGTCAGGGTGTTTTTTTCTCCTCGTTCAAAACTCAAAACGCATTTGAGGCTATGCACGCTTTTGATGACACTGCAGTTGGTTTTTCCTTGTGGAGTGCCCGGTTTCTATATGAAGAATTTTTGGATACTCAAATTTCAGTTCCTTCTGATAGAGAAAGAAAAGAGAAATTCGAGGGGATCATATTGTGTAGATGGATGGAGGTTCAATTTCTTCGAGCTACTAGTATTACAAGGTCAGTCGAGCTCAAGCTTGAGGATATGAAGAAAAAATTGATGTTTGCTGGTCGGTTATATCTTGTTGAGTTAGATAAAATTAAGAAATGTTATGCTAAAAAGATGACCAAGTTGAAAAAGCAAGTTGAAACTTTAAGAGAACGAGCTGCTAGGGTGACTGAACTGGAAGATACTAGAAGGATGTTAAAGGAGGAAAAGAAAAAGTTCGAAGACACTCTTTTGGACTTGGAGGAAAAGGCTAAAAAGGAAAAGATATTGTATAATCAAGTGTTGAATTCTTCTCTCGAAAGAGAGGCCGAATTAAAGAAGGAAGTTTAGAATTTAAGAGCTAAGCTAGATGTGTTGAAGTGCAAAGCAACCGAGCAAAGAATTGCAAGATATAAAGTAGGTCTTCAACATGCCAAGCTATTGAATCCAGAAGGGATATTTGACGATTGCCTTGGAGAATGATAATCACAAATTTCATACATTAATAAACCCCTATTTTTAGTCATTTACACTCTCCATATACTTAATTGATTGAGCTTGACCAAGTTTTATAAGTTTGGGCTCAAATTGGGCTTAATTGATCTTTTCAGCATTATTAGGATTTTATAATGTTTCTATATTTCAGCCATATCTTGAGTTATAGATATCTAAAAATTATGCATCTTGCCTTGTAGGAAATATAATAGAGAGCTCTACAACTTTCATGAAGAGCCCCAGAATTGAATTGGATATCTAGTGGACCGAATTGGGCTTGAAAATCAGAACACGGGTGTTGTCGCTAGAACCCGAGCAGCGTGCACCAATTAGTCCATAACTTTGGATGTAGGGGTATTTTGGAGATGAAATTAGTGCCATTAGAAAGCTTACACATAAGGCTCAAACTCTTATAGAGACTACTAATTGAAACTACAACTTTTTAATGATTTTCTACCCCTGTGAAGTCGGCTGACGAGTCTAGAGACCCATTGGGAGTAATTTAGGCATAACTCTCTCATCTTAAGCCTAAATCAAGTGATTTCGGTGGCCAAGGAAAGCTAAGAGGCAGATGATTAACTTTAACCTAGGGAAAAATTAATATTCTTAAATTTAAGTTAGTTATTTTTGTATAAATAGGGGATCTGAGATAGATTGAAACCCTACGCCATATTTCTTGATTCTTCTACCTAGAATTTTCTCCTCTCTTTTGAAAACCATGGGTTACAGCCATGGAGAGATAAACATTTAAGATCAATCCAAGGATCTTGAGGAGATTTTGGTTTGTCTTTGAGATTCTATACCTAATTTTGATTTTGAATTGAATTAATTATCTTCTTCTTCTCTTGATTTGGATTCAAATTGCATGATTAGAGTTTTCTGTTGTGTGATGTGATCTGATAGGGCCCTAAATCCTAATTAAGATTTGTGATTGAATTGTAATTGAATAATTGTGGTTTAGTCACATGAATTGAAGACGGTTAGGTTGGCATTTTGTTAATCTAGGTTAATTGAATTCTAGTTGTTAAACTAGCATAGGTTGCATGAATCTAGCGATCAAAGGTTTATGAATCGTTTGTTAGTTAAATTCTAGGTGATTGTCTACTATTGAATTCTATATGTTTGATGTAGAGATTTTATTCAATCATAGATTAACTAATTAATACAATCTAGTTGCATGTTTATGATCGATGACAAGCCAACTAGGTTTCTAACGGTTTCTTGGATTAGTTACTTTGCAATTTCATTTTTCTTACATTTAATTATTACTTTTACATTCTACACACACAATTCCCCCTTGTTTGACCTTGATTTGGTTTGATTGGTACCTTGATCCTTGAGAAATGACTTGGTTCACTGCCTTGTGCTACAAGCTATCGGTAGAACTAGAATTTTGTCATTTGGTTGAGCTCGGCACTCGAATAAGAGAACTTGGCATTTTTAAAGAAATTGTGGATGGTCGGGTTGTAGATCCGCCCAAGGAAGAGGAGGAAGCTGCTGAAGCTGCTAAAGATGAAGAAGGAGAAGCTTGAAAATATAATATATCATCCTATTTTGTACTGAACTTTTATTTAACAAGTAGATTTCAGACTTTTTGTAATGACTTTGTAATTCTGGATTTGAACTTTGGATTTTTATGTTTCATTTCAAATTTTGTAATGGAACGTATACTTTAGATTTTCGTATTCTGTATTAACCCGTCTCACTTTTTTTTAACCAATTATAGGATTAACCATGGTTTTGGATTTTTCCTAGCTGGTCTGATTCAACTTGGTAGTTCAAATAATGGCATCATAGATTGACCATGACCTCAGATTTTTTCGAGCTAGGCCTTTCTTGTCTGGGCATCATAGACTGACCATGATTTAATATTTTTCTAAGATGGGCCTTTCTTAAATGGGCATCATGGACAGACCATGACCTCAGATTTTTTCAAGCTAGACCTTTCTTGAATGGGCATCATGGACTAACTATGACCTTAGATTTTTTCGAGCTGGGCCGAGTATGCGGGGCATCATGGATTGACCGCGACCTCATATTTTTTCGAGATGGACATTTCTTGAATGGGCATCATGGATTGACCATGATCTCAGATTTTTTTGAGTTGGGCTGAGTATGCAAATCATCATGGATTGACCATGATCTCAGATTTTTTCGAGTTAGGCTTTTCTTGATTGCGCATCATGGATTGACCTTGACCTCAGATTTTTCCAAGCTAGGCCGTTCACATTTGGTCTTTCTGATAACAATAGTAGAATAAATTTTATTAATAGGATAGAACTAAGATGTGCCTTGTTAAAACCTTCCAAGTAAAACCCAGTGGGAAAAGATCCTGGTAAGGAAAAAGAGTACATCATCCTAATTCCTGTACATTGACCATCATTGAAAAGATACAATTTATTAAGAATAAAAAAAAGTAATGATTGTGAAGACTTAACTAAAATACTTTCAAAGAGAAGTTGTATTCCATGTTCTGGGGAGAGCTCTTTCGGTGAGATCCGCCATCTTGTAAGCTCCATCACCAATGTCTTTTAAAATTCAATAGGGTCCTTCCTAATTGGCGGCCAACTTTCCTTCACTAGGTGGTTTTTTGGATTCCTCAATTTTTTGTAGGACCAAGTCTCCTTCCTTGAATTTCCTTATTCGAACCTTCGAGTTATACTTCTTGGCTACTCTGGCCTTGGAAGCTTCTTCTCGGATATGTGCAATCTCTCTTTCTTCCTCCAACAAATCAAGATTGGTCTTTCTTCCTTCCTCATTGACTTCTTTATTGAATGTTAATCTTCTAAAGCTTGGTTCTCTGATTTCAACAGGAATTATTGCATTAGCTTCACAGGTTAATCTGAATGGGGTTTCCTAAGTTGGTGAGTGTGTAGTAGTACGGTATGCCCAAAGGACACTGAGCAACTCTTCCACCCATAATCCTTTAGCTCAGTCCAACCTCTTTTTTAATCCTGTTAGGATGACCTTGTTCGCAGCCTCGGCCAATCCATTTGTCAGAGGATGTTCGATCAAGATGAAAACTTGTTTTATTCCATTCTTTTTATAAAATTCTCAGAACTTCTTCTCAGTAAATTGAGTTCCATTATCATATATAATCACAAATGGTAAACTAAATCGACAAATTATATTTTTCTAAACGAATTTCTTTACCTTTTCCGATGTGATACTGGAGAGAGGTTCAACCTCAATCCATTTTGTGAAATAGTTTTTTGCAACCACAATGTACCTCAATTGTCCTATTGCTGCTAGAAAGGGACCTAAAAGATCAATCCCCCATCTACAAAATGGTCATGGAGTCTCTAAGCTGTGTAGTTCCTCACATGGAATTTTGTGCAAGTTTGTAAACTTTAGACACTTCTCATATTTTTGAACATATCTTAGGCAATCGACTTTCATGGTCATCCAATAAAATCCCGCCCTTAGTATTTTTTTGCTAAATGTCCTCTAATGTGATTACCACAAACTTCTTCGTGGACTTCTTCCATGATTGCGTGGGCACGAACTTAGTCAACACACTTCAAGAAGGAAGGGAAAATCCTCTCTTGAAAAGTTTATCATCGACCAGGGTATAATAGTTGGCCGACTTCTTTAGTTTCTTCACTCTCTTCTCATCAGCTGGAAATTCCCCATCCTATAGGTATCTGATGATCAGGTTTATCCAAAAATTTGGACTATCATTGATGGTGAAGGATTCTTCCACTTCAATGCTCAGTTTCTCGAGTATTTCTTGAATGAAAGATTAGTTGTTTCTAAGTCCCTTGGTACTAGCCATCTTTGATAATAAGTCGGCTTGGGGATTTAGATCTCTTGGGATATGGAGGATCTCGAACTGCTCAAACTTGTTGATAACGTTCTAAGCCTTCATAAGGTATTATCAGCTATGGATATTTCATTTGATATTCTCCTTTTGCTTGTCCTATTACTAACTGAGAGTTTGATTTCGAAATTAAATGGGTTGCTCTCATTTCAGCTACCAAGCTTAGCCTTACTATAAGAGCCTCATACTTGGCCTGATTATTGCTTGTCTTGAAGTCAAAGCGTAGTGACTGTTTGATCAACACCTCATTCGATCCTTTGAGGATTATCCCGGATCCGCTTCCTTTTATGTTGGAAGCTCTATTAATAAACAAGGTCCAACTATTACTATTCTCATCATTTTTAATGGATGGAGACAATTCAACTAAAAATTCAGATAGTATCTGTGATTTTATTAGTCTTCTTGGCTGATATTGTATTCCATATTTAGACAACTTGACCAACCAAGCAATCATTCATCCAGCTAGTTTTGGCTTCCTCAGCACTTATTTAATAGGTTAGTTGGTTTTTACGATGATCAAATGGCTTTAGAAATATTACTGGAGTCTTTGAGCGGTTACCACTAAAGCGAGTGCTAACTTTTCAATTTGTGGTATCTGGTCTCTAGTCCTTGCAAAACTCTACTGACAAAATAAATTGGCCTTTGCTCATTGTTGTTCTCCTTTATGAGGACCAGACTAATAGCTTGATCAGAATCAGAGATGTAAAAGAATAATTGATCACCAAGTTCTGGGTTAGTTAGGATATGTGCAAAAGATAGGAAATGCTTGAGTTCCTAGAAAGACTTTTCTCACTCTTCAGTCCACCGAAAGTTTTTCAGTTTCTTAAGGCAACGAAAGAAAGGGAGAGCTCGGTCAGCAGATCTAGAGAGAAATCTTGACAAAGCAACAATTCTTCCTGTCAACCTTTGTACTTCCTTTATTGTAACCAAACTCCTCATTTCCATTATAGCCTTACATTTTTCTGGATTAGCTTCATTCCTTTATTAGTAAGAAGAAAACCCAATAATTTCCCAGCCTGAACCCCAAAAGCACATTTCTCACGGTTAAGCCTCATATTATACTTTTTGAGTTAAGCAAAAATTTTTGCTAAGTCTGAGCAATGATTTCCATGGACTAGTGTTTTAGCTACCATGTCATCCATATAAACCTCAATATTCTGATTGATCTACTCTTCGAACACCTTGTTCATCAATCTCTAATAGGTTGCACTAGCGTTCTTTACACCGAAAGCTATTACCCTATAGCAGAAATTTCCAAACTCGAAAATGAAAACAATCTTCTCCTCATCATCTAAATGTGTCTAGACTTGGTTGTATCCAGAATACAAATCCATGAAATTGAGAAGCTAGTAGCCAGATGCTTCATCCACTAATCTATCTATGCTAGGAAGCGGGTAGGAATCTTTTGGGCATGCCTTGTTGAGGTCAGTGAAGTCGGTACACATTCTCCATTTTCCCAATGATTTCTTCATCATTACTACATTAGATAGTCAGGTCGTGTATTTCACCTCTCTGATGAATCCAGTTTCTAAGAGTTTCTTTATTTCCTCTGCCGCAGCTTTCTATCTTTCTGCATCTAACTTCCTCTTTTTCTTGGCGACCAGTCTTACTTTGGTATCCAAAGACAACTTATACGAAATGAACTCGGGGTCAATTCCCAGCATGTCAGCAACGGTCCAGGCGAAAAAATTTGAATTCCTTTTCAAAAGATATTCTAATTCTTGTTTGACATTGGTCGATAAGTAGGCCCTAATATGAGTTATTTAGTCGAGTTTAGGACCCAAAGAGACAGGCTACAATTCATCAGTCAACTGAGGTCGATCTTGAACGTCCCCCTTGGTTCAAGCTTGGTCAGGTTGATATCATGGAATGATCACTTGTGGGTTTGATTTTTGTGATTGACCATGTTTCTTGTTTCAGCTTCAGACTCTCGTTGTAGTAGATTCTTGTCTCCTTTTGATTTGCATGAATTACCCTACCTCATCCTCACAGGAAACTTCATCATTAGGTGAAGTGTCGAGACCACTACATAAAGAGCATTGAGGGACGATCTTCCAAGGATTGCGTTATACGAAGTATGACAATCAATAACCAAATACTTGACTGGGGTAGCTTTGAGTAATGAATCCATTCAAAAAGTTGTTTGAAGCTCTTTGTACCCTTTAACGTTCACTTGTTCCCCAGAGAATCTGACCAGGCTTCCATTAAAAGGAGTTAAAGCATATTCTAGAATCTAAAGTCTCCAGAGAGTGGACATATATAGAATGTCAGTTAAGCTTCTCTGGTCAACCAAAATTCTTCTAATATGATAATTCTAGGCTATAACGAAAATCACCAGTAGATCATCTAAATTTTTGTCTAGGCCAGTGAAATCTTTGTTCAAGAATGAAATTACTAGCCCTTCATCATGTTGTTTAGCTTAGAGAGGAGTTGGGTAGCTTACGGACATGACCGTCCTGGAATAATTTTTTTTGGCTGAATTCGAGCTTCCTCCTCCAGCTATTGAATCAATCACGCCTCTTATTTGATCTCGCGTGTCTGTTATCATTACAACTGCTTTTCCTTTTTTCCTTGGGCTTAGACTCTTTCTTCTTGGTTGGTCTCCCCCTTTGAATTCTCTGCTTCTGCTCCTTCTTCGATAAATGTATTTTTTGAGGTGCCCTTCTCAAATCAGCTGCTCAATTTTATTTTTGAGGGTGATGCACTCTTCAATTGTGTGACCATACATCTTGTGATAATCGCACTGCTTGCTCTTATCAACATTGGGTAGTATCCTCTGTTGTCCAACATTTTTAGGTTGTTGGATAATACCTGTGTTGTAAACCTCCTAAAGATCTGCTCACATCGGGTGGTCAACGGGGTATACACATCATACCTAAGTTGCAGATTATTCAGAGTTGTCAAGCTATTATGATCAAATTTGTCAGATCATATTTCTACTCTCATCGACTTTCCTCTTGGATTCACACCTCTGCCTCTGTATAGTCAGTCAGGTAAGTTGTGCAAATGGATATATGGTGATTACCCTAATTTCTCTAGTTTCATGTTGGAATGATTCCTGGTCCATTTTCTTTCTTGTAGCTGCGATTTCTTTTATATTGATGTAACCCATGGACCTAGTCCTTAGATCATCTAAGTCTATAGGTGCTCTTCTAGCTAGCGAATTTACAAAGGGGCTTGGTTTCAGACCAACCATGATGGCATGCAATGATACAATATTTATTTGTACTACTTCTTCATTAAATCTTCTCATGAACTCCTTCAGTGACTCATTTCATCCCTACTTCTAGTTGATTAAGTCAGCCAAAGTTTTCTAATGGATCCTGCTAGTGGAAAAATAGGTGAGGAACTTGGTCAAAAGTTCTGAGAAATCATAGATAGATCTAGCTTCAAAGGTGGAAAACCAAAGGAGTTCCAATTTTTTGAGGGTGATCGAAAAAGCTCTACATTTTATTGGATTAGTCCCACCACTTAGAAGCATCATCGAGTTAAACATTGTTAGGTGCTCATGAGAATCGGTCGTCCCGTCATAAGGTTCCATAGTCGGCAAGCAAAAACCCTCACAGAGTGGAACTGTTATGATAAATTCTGAAAATGGGTGGTCTATAGCGGGCGGAGGATAGTCAGTTTGTTGTCGAACATTTATACTCGGAGTATTTTGGACCCAATTCTCGGTGTTCTGGTGGCTGCTTTCGGCCTCATTCTCCTATTATGTACGTTGTGTCCCTTTATTGGCCATCTGATCTATTCTAGCTTCAATGTCACGAATGGCCTGCATCAAGACTTCAATGTTGTTAGGCTAAGCATTTTGTTGGGTTGCTGTTTCGTTGTTGATGTTGCTTCAGGTAGTGGCCATGGTTGGTTGTGTGGGTGATTTGCAGGTTGGTTGTGGGGTAGGATAGTTTTACTAGGGCCCTACGGTAGGCGCCTAATGTTCCAGATAATGACCGAGACCTAAGTCAGAGGGTAGAAAAGACTCACTAGAAGCCTACAAGGAAGGCAACAACAAGGGCAAAAGAACCTAGGTAGGTCAAAAGATAGCTAGGATCGTATGCTAAGTCGATAAGCTCAAGTATTTGGGTAAAAAACGGAACATGTCTGGCCAAAGCTGCCAAGTTAGTTTAAGTAAGGCTTTGGAGGACTGACCCTTTGGCTCCTTTCTATTCAGGTCATTAAGGATTATAAACATTAGAGTTACGTTATGTCTGATTATCATGGTGCTAAGCTGTCGACGACCATTGACGAGTAGTATTGAGCACTTATATATCGAGTCGTTATCCATTTGGGTATGGATAGGTCGAATCTTACTGATAGGACTTTGATCGGGTTGACCTAGATCTTCCTGAGCTTAATGATTCAAAATAGGCTTACTGAATACAAATGTTCGCTTTGCATGATCAATTTGACAAGATCCACTTTATTAGAATAGGCATATTACGTCTTAGTCCAAATGGTCCATTAACCAATTTATTTATATATTCAATAACAATCTAGGTAGTCTGAGTTTATTATAATTTTTATATAGGTAATATATATATATATATATAAATATATATATATATATAAGTTTATTCATTCTTCGTGCATTGAATCTATTAAGATTTATACAATATTACATTGAGACTTTCTTTTAAAAATCTATAAATAGTCTATTTATTCTATACATTTAATTGTATTTTTTATTTCATTAAAAACTGTCTGTATAATTTTTTATGTTTCCAATTTTTTTTCTTAAAAAAAAATAATGTTCCTCTGGCAGAAAAAGTAAAAGCGAGCAAGAGAATAACGATTCCAATGTGTTAGGTTAGGTATATATACATCATGTAACTAAGGCTCTTAATAGTGAAGGTTTTGTTGGCTAACGGTACCATCAATCATCATCTAATTTTGTTTTTCCTTAAAGAAAATAAAAGAACTTGGGACGCTTTATATGGTTTGTGGTCTCTCAAGGGTCAAAAACATAAAGTGATTTATACATGCATGCAACAAAATAGGGGTCAGCTAAGAACCGCAAAGACAAAGGAAATTAAATTTTAGACAAGAGAACATTGGGTGGGACATCTAGAAAGCGACTTGCAAAGCCTTTGTGACCGGCATGCCTCTGCTTTAACTTACTAGGATCTTAAGCGCAACACATGAAGTATAAACTAAATTTGCACACAGATGTTTGCAATGGAGATAAAATAGAATGATATATATATATATATATATATATATATATATATATATATATATATATATATATATATATATATATTGAGCATAGTGAAGAGAGAAAATTAATTATCTTTCTATTTTTTTTATTTTCCTCGTTAATAATAAAGATAAATGTCACATGATCTTGATCACGCTATGACACAAATATATTATTACTTCTTTTTTTCTTTTAGATTCGCAACATATATAGCCAGCCACTTTAGCCAATTAAAAGAATTTTACTAGACCTAGTAGTTTCACAATAATCGGGTAAAAGAAATTCACGTAATTCCATAGATTGCGGGCAGAAAAAAATCTATATGTAATTAAGTTACTATACAAGTTATACAGAATAAATCAATAAGTAATTGATACATCAACATTTTATATTAAATAATTACTTAAATTTTTGTTTCATACAGTCAATTTCTATTTAAAATTATGATATATTAATTATTTATTAACTTGCTTTACATAATTTGTGTAGAGTAAGTTTTATGCAAGAACAAGGTTCTCTCCAACTAGGCAGGTATGCATTTAATGATTTAGTGTACTTTTACACTTTCACTAAGACAACAATGAAAGATTATGGTTACGTACTTTGCATCCTAGCTAACTGTTTCTACTTGTGCAAATCATGCGAGTTCCAAAAGTTAGGACATGTACGTATTACTTCCACCTAATCCTTACAAGTGAACCAGCTTTGATTGCATTTTTTATTCAACTTTTGATGTTATTTATATTTGTCCGTCATTTTAAAAAGCGTTTAATTTTAATATATTGTTAATGTAAAATTTTTTATATTATTATTTAATTATAAATTATTATATGTAAAAATTTTAAAATAATTATTATAAAAATTAAATATTTTTAATGACATAACAGTCAATTAATAATAATATAAAAAACTTTTATAGTAAAAGTACATTAAAATTAACTCATTTTAGAAAAAGTTTAGATTTGCCTATTTGAAATTACTTTCGAGAATAAGACTTTATCCCTTTTATGAAAATTATTTTGTTGGACAATTAATGTTTCTTTTTCCGTCTTTCAATAATTGATATATGGAGCTAAAAAACGTGTCATTTTCTGCTTGTTATGTTTGATGTGAAAATTTATAATGTATTATTTTGCAATATGTTACTATCATTTATTAAAATATTTTTTCTTCTATAACCAATATATTATATATGTATGTTGTGTCCTTTCTCTCAAATGGTGGTTGAGGTGGTGGCTGAATTCATCGGTTTGTCTACAAGTGGGTTAGATTTGTCGGGATAAGGGTATTTACAAGCAATCCGACACTTAAGTAAGCAAGTGTTTAAAGAAATAAAGCAAAGATGTAATAGAGAGGGAAAGAGATAGAGTAGAGAGAGAAAGCAAAGAATCATTAATAACATAGGAATAATTACTATAAGAAATTTGCATATTATCGGCAGCCATATATTCACCGATAATAAGTCAAAATTTGCCAAAAAAATTTATTTCTAGTGAATTTTGGTTGGTTGGTAAAACTCTTGTAGGAAACTTTTTTTGGTGAAAATCCGTCAAAAATTTTTGGTAGCTAAATACCAACGGTATATCTGCTAGTAGGTTTTTGGTAGAATATTTGCCAGAAATTTGTGGTGGATGACTCCTTGATGGAAAAAAAATGAGCCTTGATTTTTTTTTAAAAAAAAATTGTTTGATAAATCTGTCGAAAAATGATGTACTTATTTTAAATTAAAAATATTAAAAATAATTATAATATATATATATATCAATTAATATTATTTAATTCATATAAATTTAATAATTAAAGATGATATTGCCAAAAAAAAAAAAACAATTTTATGAAATGAAATTAAAAATGCATTATTAAATATGAAAATAATTTATCAAATCAAATTATTCAAATCTTAACATGAAAATACAAAAAACATAAAAATCTAAAAATCATAAAAATGTTCAACATGAATAAAAAAATGTCTAATCCTCCTGTATCTCATCATCATGATTATCATCATCCTGTAGAGTGTGAATAGAAAGTGCTTCTGAGAATTTGGATAGTGTTGGTAAGTGAGCAGTTAGTAAGGGTGTTGCATAGGTGGCTGAAATGGCTGCTGGAACTATTGATCATGTGGCGGATGCTGGAGTGACTACTACTTGGAGACAGGTGTTGGACCGGTTGCTGATCATGTGGAGATGAGTATTGGAGTGGCTGAGAAGTCTACTGGATCAACTGAAAAGGCGGTTGAGGAGATGAGTATTGTTGCGACTGTAAAGGCAGCTTAGGAGACGAGTACTTGTGTGGCTGCGAAGGCGAATGAGGAGGCAGGTGCTGCTATGTCGACTGGGATATATGCTGCAATGGCTTGGAGGGCATTGCCATAAGAAAAAACCTTAACATGGACTGAATATCAATGCCCGTGCTCGTGCCCATGCCTATTCCCATCCCTATAAGGGATTGCATTCTCATGCCCTATCCCATGTCCATACCCATACCCATACCCATCCCCATGGGGTTTTGTATCCTCATTCCAATCCATCTCTGTGTGTCCATTGATGCCTGCTGCATAGCAATCTGGCCACAAACCTATTACAACGTCTGCATCATATCTTGCCTTATGTCTTGCCTCATTCGTGTCTAAATGTCAAAAATCCTCTGCTTTATCCCCTCCCTCATCTGTGCTCTGATACGCTCCTCATTCTTGGTAATGTTGACCTAAGATGACCGACTCTGAGTGTTGCATGATGACTCTGCAATTGCCTGGGATGCAAGGCCATAAACACGACCTTTCTTCTTCCCCATGCTACATCAATTCACTGCTGTCTAAGTTCCCTATCAGGCTACTGCATCCCCTTAGAATTCGAGGTCACTCGCTGTTCCTTTTCATTATAAGATTCTTACAAAATAATACATAATTATCTTAACTAAACTACACATACATGTATATATGAATATATGTATTCAAAAATAAAATGTTCTTTAAACTAAAAAATAATAAATGACATTTATGTACAATAATGAGCCAAACCCCAGTCTCGACCCATATATCAACCGCTGGCCTGAAGTGCAAGCACCTAAACCGCTCCACATCTATTGTGCCTGTGAAACCCGATGTATATAAATAAAATCATAACCTCACAAAGTGTCAACTACTAAAATAAACTAAGGAAATAAATACAATTAAGTAAGAAAAATACCCATTTTTTTAGTAGGTCCTATGGGAGATGGAACCCCCCATGTGCAGGCATCCACCTGAACTAGATGCTTTGTTCGCCTTAGCCATCTCCTATTTGTCCTTAAAATTTTCACTCTCCCAGTACTGCTGGAGAGCCTCCCATGACGACTTTCCTATCCAGGGAGGCCTTTCTCTCGATCCCTTAGCATCCCGTAGCATATCACTTAACCGCTTTGTTCCACATGCGTTGAAAGCCTTATAATAATTTTCATAAGAAAAAGCAGGGTCCAAATGAAGATTATTCTACAAATGACAATAATGATTATATAATGAAACAATAATGAGTACAAAACACCAATATTAGTAAATTTCAAATACTTAAAACGCATAAGACCATTCCCACCTTAGGTCATCTAGAATATCATGCCAAGATTTCTAAGGCTAGTGGTATCTGGCCTAGATGAGTTTAGTCAAAGTTGTTGCAACCAGTTTCGAAGGAAAAAAAGCTTAACAACCATTTGACAAACAAATCAATAACACACACACACACACACAAATATATAATATAAACTATAAGAATTAGAAAAGAAATTCCTTAGTGCTCTCTTCCATCGAGCTTGATAAGCCCGATGGGTTGACTACGGGTGGAGCCAACACTAGAAGCTGGGAGACCACTATCTTAGGCAACCAGGTTGGACGGACTAAGATCTGAGGCAGCGTCGTGAGAGGTAGTAGGAGTACTAGCAGAAGATGGAGTAACAGGTGGGAGGACAAATGGTCAGATGTAGGTGTGTGTGCAGGGGATGATTGCTGCAATAAAGATGGTGATGAGGCAGAAGGAGCAAAAAGCAAAGGGGTCAATGTACAGTCTACGGAGGAACTGATGGTGATGGAGATCTAGAACTAAAAGTAAATCCAAGAGCTGGCATCATCACAATCTTAGGTTCTGAAGCAGTTGCACTAGGTCAACCCTGCCCAAGCTCAACAATATATATCCTAGAACTCATAGGTTGTCGTTGGGGTGTTCTCTTAGCTGCCTTCACTTTCCCCTTACCTTTGTCCTAGTGTAACGTCATCTGCATAAGCAAGGAACATGCTAGAATATGTCACAAACAAATCATTTTTAACTTAAAATTAAACATATATATAGATGACAATTATAACATGTGCATTAAATAAATATTAAGCACTAATTAATTAAACAAATGAATGCTCAATAAAGACACATACATTAAATGAAATAATAAGAATTAATATTAATGCAAACATAACTTAACTTAAGCCTTCTAGCTGACAATTGGCCTTATTATCAATCTGAGTCTTCATACTCCTCCTCTTCTTCATCATCGTGCTGGGAGTTATCTTCTTCGTCATCTTGTACTTCGGTATCTTTCTCTTCCACATCAATTTCTTCATCAGGATTTTCCGTTGTAGTGTCCACTGGAGCTTCGTCAACTTCTTCAAAATCACCATCATTATCACACAAAGTTTCAAACTTGTCTATATCAATAGTTGGAGAAAATCAAGATAACATCATTCTAAAACACAGTTTCCAACACACCCTTAAGCTCCATGTGATTCATAGGCTTAGCCTTAATAACTACCCACCAATCAATCTTGTCCTTAACCCTTCTTGGCCAAGTAGCATAATATAGTTGTTTTGCTTGTTGAGCAATGAAAAAAGGATTATATCTCTGATGTCTTCTTATGTTTTATAATTGTTATGCACCCTAGTTCTCCTAATTTTGGTTAGGTCAAACCATTCACATTGGAAAAGGACAACTTTGTTGGTTGATTCCCTAAGATATTCCAACTCAACAATATCTTGAATTTCTGTATAATAATAGTCTTCTTCACCATCACTTGATCCCTTAACAAAAATCCCACTATTGATCGTCTTTCTTCATTGCGACTATGTAGAAGTGTGAAATCTATACCCATTAATGAAATATTGTGAAAAACATTTCACTTATTTACTTGAGCCTTGAGCAAGACCACATAGGCCACGATTAGTTACTACATGCTTAGGTTCGTGAACCTACACATCATAATTTCTTATTAGGTGCCAACATTGTCTATCAAGATATTCATGAAATAAATATTTAATGTTAAGTATAGAATACATACAAAGTATTGGAACCATTTCGCAAAATCAACCTCTATTATCTAGTGCGAATGTTCTCACGGAGTATTGAAATGTTCCAAGAACATACTAACCATGGTCCACAAATGAAAAATGTTAAACATTATTTACTTAAAAAATTTGATGTAATGAAATTTAAAAAACAAGTATTTGCACTAACTTTATAAATGGTTGGACCTCTTCAAAATTAATTAAGATGTGAAGTGTAGCAGACTTGAACTCAGCATCATTCAACCATTAAATAGCAAATGTTCAAGTAGACTGACTAGTTTACTAGAAGTCATACTAGTCTACTAGTTTACCAGGAAGTTTAGCAGACATGCTAGTTTACTAGAAATCATCCAACTAGACAACATACCTTACGCAATAAAATCATTAATTGTCTACATCAAAGCTGCTCTCAAAATAAAATTTTGTTTCATTGACACATAATAAGTTTTAACACTAAACCACATAATTTTCAAGTCATCTATCAACTGTTGAAAGTAAATATCAATCAATTTAGAATATTATGCATCCATTAACATAACAATCACATTCAACTGATTTAATCCCTAATTTAGCAACCAATTTTGTTGTCATATACAAATTATCAAGAACAAGTGACCCAGTAGGATGTGTTTCTTTCATTAATCTCATTACAACATTATAAGCATTTTTAGACAAGTTATGGTCAGATTTAATGCTCAAAATATAAAGAGCAACAGATAATTGGGAGTGTCTTTCGCACCCAAGCCACAAAGATTGCATTACAACATTTAATAAGTTATAAAACTACTAGATCTCATCATTCGGGGTTCCTCTACTCTGTCTTCAAAAGGGCCACTAAAACTAGGAATTTATGCTCTAGCAGCATCGTATACTAATTGCTAGTAGTCATTAACTACATTTCCATTACTAAGTTTAGGGGCAGCAGATGTACCAACACCACCATTGTATTGAAATTGATGCACAGTTAGGTCAAACTCCCTATAATCTGACCAATACCAATAATTTGGTTAGAATCCTTTTTTATAAAATATAACCTAACCATGTCAGGATCTATTAGGTTTCCACTACAACATTTCACACATGGACACCTAATTGTTCCTTTAGTTTTATACCATGAAGACCGACATGCAAAATTAAGAAATTCTTCAATCCTATTCAAAAATTCTTGTTCAAAACCCTTCTTACCAAGAAGAAGCCTATTATACATCTATCAACGATTTTCAGGGATATCCATCTTTTGTAATTAACAAAAACAAAATTCTAATTTAACTTTAAACCCATAAAGGCCTAAACCATAACATCTAACACTCAATTTAAACTTTTTAATAACTAATTGATCTGTAAGAAAAAAATGTTATAACAATAAAAATACATCTAAATTATGACTTAGTGTAAAGCTTGCATTCATGATTTTGTGTAATCAAAAGCGCACACCACCACTAGCCAGCGTCCAGCAATCACGCAACAGCTAATCAAAACCACCACCACCTTGCATTCATGATTTTCATGGAACCCATCAATGATTCAATATAAGTATATAACCTATGATGACCTCATATTTAAGTGAATGTTTTGTTTTTAGAGTGTTTATCGAGTTCAACAATATGAGAGGGCAGATGGACCAAGGAGTATAGCGATGAGATACATTTTAAATATATGGATCATAACATAGCTATCAATGACAAAAAAAAACATACAATTTAAGTTTAAAACTAAAAATGAAATTCTTTACAATTTATAACATTCACATCACAACTAATAGTTAACCCAAAAAAAAAAATTAATCCACATTGATAGGCACAACAAAAAATTACTAACTTAAATCATAGATTGCACAACAGATCTATATAAAAATTTAATATGATAGTAACTTACATTTGCTACTTATGTCAATTACTAACTTAAATTATCCAACTAAAGTTTCTAAACTAGAAAATAGTAAAGATCAAAGTATAAGAACCTACTTACGAGAGAGAGCAGCGTACGCATAGAGGGAGAGCAGCGTTTGCGCAGCGATGGATGGCAAAGGCAACACAATGAGGGACAATAGCGGCAGTGGCGCGAGGGAGGGTTGTGACATGAGGTAGAGAGAATGAAGGAGGTTGAGAGTGGAAAGGTAGACAACAAGAAAATGGGGGAGGGAAAGGCCAGTTGCGTAGATAACTGTGTCAATTTTTGAACGACATATCCAGAGGAAATTAATATAATATTTTAAATTTTTTAAAATATTTAATACTTTTTTTAAAATATTAATTAAATTATGAACGTCTGCAAAAAAAATTTATATAATATTTTTTTAAAAAATATTTCTTTTTCTTATATAATTTTTAAATATTTCCAATGGATTTATCTAGTAGAAATTCAAAATTCTAGTAGACAAATCAACAGAGTCCATTATATTTTTTTAAAAATTGAAAATTCCCTTTATTTGATTTTTTTTTCTAAAAAATACTTGTAGAAAATTAATTAAATAATGAATTCTTCATTTTTCCAGTGGATTAATTTATCGACAATATTTTCCCTCACCGAAAATGCAATAATTATTGGAGAATAAAAATTTGCTTGAAATATCTGTTGGTAAATCACAGCTTTCTTGTAGTGAGTACCTATTTATAGGAATACGAGGTGGAGGGAAAACTCTCCATATGGGTGATGACACGTATCTTGGCTGTTACTAGATATTTTAGAGAGTGGTGTTGACAGTTGGGAGTGGATATAGGTCGGGTCAATGAAATAGGTCGGGTAAAAGGTTATAGATCGAATTGGGATACTTGGGTAAGGACTAATGTTTTTGGGTGGGTTAGTTGAATTAAGAATCGAGTCAAGTTGTGCGTTAGGAAGTGAGTCAAGATGATCTAGTTGGCTTTATGAGGAGTTGGTTTTGGACTTGGGCTAGGTCCAATTATTCTAGTATAGTCCACAACCCCCAAGCTTAGAGCGAGCTTAGTGGAGCGTGCAAGCAATGGAGCTTTAGGTCATGTTGGTGAGTGGTTTGGTAATTTATTAGATGGGGAATGCAATTGCCTTGATTTTTGTTTTCAAGTGTATTAGACGATCGAGTGTAGACGGTGGGCTCGATTGCTGACTTTTTCGCTGTAATGATTCTTTTGAAATTTGAAAGCTCTTGATTCCCGCACTCATAAGTGCAGTTGTCACATCAATCTTGTCCTATTGATGTGATTGCTATCCCTATTCGTTGGATCTTTGTGAGATGAATCCTTACCATTGACGACCAAATATGTTTTTTAGTCGTTGGATTACGTGATCTCTCATTTCTAGCCTTTGGATGGGAAACTCTACTTTGGGCCATTAGATTGCTTCCCCTATATCCGTTGGATTAGGACAGTTTTTTAACTTCCCCTGGCTCCCCTATAAAATTCCCCTTCTCTTTCTTCTTTCTTTTTTACCTATTTTATTCTTCTGCTGCTGCGATCATTGTCCACGACTCTTGGTTTATCTCTTCTTCAACTTTCCTTTGTTGTGGCTCGTGTGAGTTTAGGGCTTTTGATTTTACCAACCTTTGTTGCCTTGTGATAATCAAATAGGTATGATTTCTTTCATCATTTTCTTTTTCCTTTTTTTATGTTTTTGCCATTGTTATGGGTGTTGTTTTTTTTTTTCATTTTCTGTTTTGCTATTCGGAGTTTCTAAATTTGAGGGAGAGGTAGGGGTTGATATGGATTTTTAGGTGTTTTTGTTTTCCTATTGTTCAAGTTTTTTTATGTGTCGATCGTGTTTCTTTTTTTTCGGTATGGTAAGGATTAAAGAATCGAGAGATGATGAGAGGGTAGTGATGATAGTATGATTGTTATTGGAGAGAACCTACCACAGATGCCGAGTCACAGTGATGGCCAAAGGAGTGAACCAAAGGTTTTAGGCGTAGGTTTAATGTGGGATTTGGGTTGGATGACATGGATCGAGTTTGTCCCAATCAATACTGGTACCAAATCTCCTTCAAGTTAGGGTCTTAACTCTTTGAACTCTTGCCTTGGGTTGAACTTTGTCATACATACCCTATGAAAGTCTTAGTTTCTTTTTATGATATTTTGCATTGGTCTGGGCTCGGGGATCTTAGTCTCAAAGTATCATGATAACATTGGTATGTCTCTCCTAGTCAGTATGGATTATTCCCAAATTTTCTTCATCAATTGAAAATCTCATTGTTAAGTGAGAGGTAGATACAATCGCCCCTAGCTTGTTCAATAATAGGAGTCCGAGGATAGCGTTGTATGGTGCTTGATAGCAGACAACCATGAATTAGATATTGATTCCTTTTTTTTCCTGAAAAAGTTGTCCATAGCCCAATATAGCCGTTAACCTCCACTTGTTCCTCCGAAAACTCGATTGAAGTACTATTAAATGATTTTAGGTCAGATTCAGGAATTCCCAGTTTTCTAAAAGCATCTTCATAAAGATATTATCTGAGCTTCCTTGGTCGACCAACACTCTTCTTACATTAAAATTTGCCAAATTAACAATGATGACCATCGGATCGTCCTGGTTCTAATCAACTCCTTAGAAATCATCCTCTTTGGAGATTAATGGTGGCATCTGCTTGTCAGTCCTCAATTAAGGTTAGTGTTCCATAGCCATTATAGTCTTTACAGCCCTTAGGTATCTTTTTCTTGTATTGGCTTATTCTCCTTCGCTTGCAAATCCACTCGATAATGTGTTAATGACTCCTCTGGCCCCACCCTAGGTTGTGGATTAGTTATTACCTTCTCATTGATTCTTTTGTACTTGTCTTTGGTCTTGGAGTCATGGTTGGTTGTGGGTTCCCTAATTTCTCTTTTGTCTCCTTTCATTATTTCTTTCTCTCCTTTTGGTTAGTGATAAGCCTATATTTTATAATTTTATACTTCATAAATTATGGTGATTTACTTATATTTATTGGTGAATTTTAGATGGATCCTTATCATTGTCTTTGTTTTTGCAGATTTAGAGAGATTTAACACATTTGGAGTGAAAGCAAGCGAAGACACTGCGAGTTCAGAGTAAAAGAAGACCATTTTGGCTTAGACAGGGTCCTGTGAGCGATTGAGGAGTTAGACACGGTCATGTCTAACTTTAGACACCGTCTTGTCTAACTTGCAGAATGCTTCTATGTGACTCTTTTTAAGAGACACGACCATGTCTCTTGGTCACACGATCATGTCTCACTTATGGTGTGAGGTACGTAATTCAGGCTCACACGGCTGTGTCGAGCTTAGACATAGCTGTATGAGGTCTCCTGTGTCTAAAAATAACAATTTTTCACCCCAAACATTATAAATAGAAGCAAATCCCTAATCTTGAAGCACACTTTTGCAACGATAGAAAACCAAAAATTTGAGGCTAAGGTTTTGAAGACAAGTGTAATAGTAATTGAAGTTCAACCATTGAAGACATCTTTTCCTTCTTCATCTTCTCCATCTTCTCTTTTTATTTTCTTTTTCCTATTTTTTTGAGATAGAATCATAGTTATTTCTTTAACTTTTATTTTTGTTTATGCTACATTGGCCATAAGTGGCTAAATTTCTTTTTCTAGGATTAAGATGCAACTCTCTACTTTTTTATGTTGAATTATTAATTTGGTTCTTGGTTAATGAAAAATTATTGTTCTTAATTCATTCTTAGTATGCTTAATGCTTGTGGTATGTTGCGTGCCATATTTATATGATCTTAGGCTTTAGGTGAAGGATCGAAAGATGAAATCTAATTGCTTGATAATCTAATAATTGAACTTAGGAATTGAGACCTAGACATAGGTTTAAATCCTTCGAAGAGCAAATGATTGTCATAAAACTTAATGAGTTGGAACTTGGATTAATTGCCATGAGAATAAGATATATGGAGTTTTCGCACATTTTTAGTGTCAAGAAATTAGGCTTTAAACAATTTAAGACAATTTACCTTCAAGAACATAATTGAACATTAGCAAAGATAAGATTATAATTTATTATAGGGGGTAGTGTAGTGAATTACTAGTCCTAGGCTTTTAAATCGTAGTTGAATCTTGACTTTTCTTGATTTATTTGTTTACTTTATTGCTTTGATTTTCGTTTTGATTTTGATTAAGTTTCACTATTGATTTTTATCTGTTAAATAATCAAAGTCCCCAAAAAAATTGGTAATTAATCGATCCTCGTGGGAACGATCTTTATTTTACTACTTGTACGATCTGTGCACTTGCAGAAAAGTCACAACAATCAGATATTTATATAGTATTCCTTTCCTTGCGAGGTCTTCTATCATATCTCTAAAGCTAGGGCAGTTGTCTATTGTGTGTCCATAGGCTCGATGAAACTCACACCATTGCAACCGATTAATGTAGGATGGCTGATGGGTTGGTGGAAAGCAGATTAGGCCAATATTATAGATGTCTTTGAGTATTTCTTCACGTCAGGCGGTGAGTGGCATGAGCTAACGAAACTGGGGTGGTTGATCAGTCAATAGTGGGATGTTTCATATCTAACCCCTTATGTCATTTCACGTTGTTTCCCCTGTCTATCTTCTTGTGTGTTGGTCAAGGCTTATTGGTCGAGATCAATACATGTGTGAGCTCTCTATTGTCTCTTGGGCTTTGGTGACATCTTCAACATTGATATACTTTGAGGATTGGGCCAAAATGTTATCTAAGTCAATCTAGGGTTGTTTTGCTAGGGAATCAATAAAAGGTCTAGAGCGTAGTCTTGTCAAAATTACATGGAGTGCTACAGCTAGGTTCAAGCCTTTGATTTGTAAGGCTTATTGGTTAAATCTGGTCATAAAGTCTTTTCTCTTACTTCCTATTTGAACTTTATCAAGTTGGTTGAGGTTTTTTTGTGGGCTTGGCTGGTAGTGAAATAAGTGAGGAAATGGTTTGAAAGATCAGTGAAATCATTGATTGATAAGGGAAACAGTGATCAAAACCACTGTAGAGCATATCACTTCAAGGTGGCCGGAAAGGCTCAGCACTTGAAGGGATCTGACTCTCCTGCCAACAACATTGCAAAATTAAAAGCCTCCAAGTGCTCCTATGGAATAATTGTTCCATCATAGGTATCTATGATACACAAACATGATGAACTTAGAAAAGGGATGCCAAAGGTTAGTCTAGATCGGTGGCGGTGGTGGTGGTGGTAGCATGGTATTGTTCAAGCTTGGAATTGTTGTCTAAGAATTCTGTGGTTGGGTAGAGTCTCCCTAATTTGTCTCACTTTCTTCCTCTTGACAACCTAACCGATTCTCTAGTTGTTGTAAATGTTGCTTGAGTTGTTGCATCTTCTAAGCATCATTTTCATAATTAATATTCTCCTTCTAATTCCTGTGGCTTGGGCCTAGCTGATTGTTCTCCATGTTAAGGCTGGTTGTGGTGGTGATCCTGGCATCATTGGTGGCACAACTTTTGCTTATAGCCATGAGTGGTGGTTTGGTGTGTTTTTGGAGTGATAGTTTATGTTTGAGGATTCTGGGTATGGAAAGAAAAAGAGAAAATGGGAAACTGCTTTATCATATTCTTTCAAATAGCGCCGGTATACTGCCCTTTCTCTCGAATGGCGGTTGAGGTGGTGGCTGAACTCGCTAGTGTGCCTCTAGGTTTGAATCTGTCGGGGTGGTGGTATCTGCAAACACTCCAATGCTCAAGTCAGCAAGTGTTTAAGGAAATAAAACAAAGATGTAAGTGAGAGAGAAAGAGAAAGAGTAGAGAGAGAAAGAAAATAACCATTAATAATGACATTCAAATATTGCCTATTTTTACGAATACGAGGTGGAGTGCGTACTACACCCTCTCCTTGGATTCAGAGCCTATGATTGGAAGGAAAACTCTCCATAGGGGGTGACATGTGTCCTAGCTATTATTAGATATTTTAGGGGGTGATGTTGATAGTTGTGGATGGTTGGATATAGGTTGGGTCAGTGAAACACATTAAGTAAAAGGTTATGGATCAGATTGTAATACTTGGGTAAGGACCAATGTTTTTGGTAGGTCGGGTTGAGTTAAGAACTAGGTCAGATGGTGCGTTGGGAAGTGGGGTCAAGATGATCTAGTTAGCTTTATAAAGTGGTGGTTTTGGACTTGGGCTAGGCCCAATTATTCCAGTATGTTCATAAATAAATAAATAAATTAGTAAATATATTAGTAAATGACAATATTGATTACATAATGAAACAATAATGAGTACAAAAAACTAATATTAGTAAATTTCAAATGCCTAAAATGCATGAAACCATTCCCGCCTCTGGTCATCCAGAATATCATGCCAAGATTTCTGAGGCTAGTGGTATTTGGCCTAGATGAGTTTAGTCAAAGTTGTTATAGTCGGTATCAAAGGCAAAATGCTTTATAACCAATTGAAAAACAAATCAATAGTGTAAACATAATATATATATATATATATATATATATATATATATATATATATATATATATATATATATATATTCTCATTATAAACTATAAGAATTAGAAAAGAAATTTCTTATTACTCTCTTACATCGAGCTTGATTAGCCCAACGGGTTGACTAAGGGTGAGCCAACACTAGAAGCTGGGCAACCACTATCTTAGGTAGTTTGATTGGATGGACTAGGATCTGAGGTAGCATCGTGAGAGGTAGTAGGAGTACTAGCAGAAGATTGAGCAATAGGTAGGAGGATAGATGGTTGGATGCAGGTGTGCGTGTGTGTGTGTAGGGGATGGTTGTTGCAACAAAGATGATGATGAGGCAAAAAGAGCAAAAAGCAAAGGGGGTCGACGTATAGTCCATGGAGGAATTGATGGTGATGGAGATCCAAAACTAAAAGTAATTCCAGGGGCTAGCATCATCACAATCCTAGGTTCTGAAGTAGTTACACTAGGTCAACCCTGCCCAATCTCCATAATATATATCCTAGAACTCATTGGTCATTGTTTGGGTGATCTCTTAGTTGCCTTCGCTTTCCCCTTACCTTTGTCTTAGTGTGATGTCATTTGCATAAGCATGGAACATGTTAGAATATGTCACAAACAAATCATTGTTAACTTAAAATTAAACATATATAGAGATGATGATTAAAATATGTGCATGAAATAAATATTAAGCATTAATTAATGAAACAAAGGAATATTCAATAAAGACACATACATTAAATGAAATAATAAGAATTAATATTAATGCAAACAAAACTTAACTTAGACCTTCTAGTTGACAATTTGGCCTTACTATCAATCTAAGTCTTCATACTCCTCTTTTTTCTCATCCTCGTGTTGGGAGTCCTCTTCTTCGTCATCCTGTACTTTGGTATCTTCCTCTTCCACATCAATTTCTTCATTAGGATTTTCCATTCTAGTGTCCGCTAGAGCTTCGTCAACTTCTTCAAACTCATCATCATTATCTCTCAAAGTTTCAAACTCATCTATGTCAACAGTTGGAGAAAATCGAGATAACATCATTCTAAAACACAATTTCCAACACACCCTCAAGCTCCATGTGATTCATGGGCTTAGCCTTAATAACTACCCACTAAGCAATCTTGTCCTGAACCCTTCTTGGCCAGGTAGCATAATACACTTGTTTTGCTTGTTGAGCAATGAAAACAGGATCATATCTCTGATGTCTTCTTGTGTGTCATACCTCCACAATTTTATAATCCTTATGCACCCTAGTTCCCCTAATTTTGGTTAGGTCAAACCATTCACATTGGAAAAGGACAACTTTGTTGGTTGATTCCCTAAGATATTCCAACTTAACAATATCTTGAATTTCTGTATAGTAATAGTCTTCTTCACCATCACTTGATCCTTTAACAAAATCCCCACTGTTGATCGTCTTTCTTTGTTGTGACTATGTAGAAGTGTGAAACCTATACCCATTAATGAAATATTATGAATAACATTTCACTTGTTTACTTGAGCCTTGAGCAAGATCACGTAGGTCACGATTAGTTACCACATGCTTAGGTTCGTGAACCTACACATCATAATTTCTTATTAGGTGCCAACAATGTCTATCAAGATATTCATGAAATAAATATTTAATATCAGGTATAGAATACATACAAAGTATTGGAACCATGCTGCAAAATTAGCCTTTATTCTCTAGTGTGAATGTTCTCATGGAGTATTGAAATGTTCCAAGAACATACTAACCATGGTCCACAAATGAACAAATGTTAAACATTATTTGCTTAAAAATTTTGACGTAATGAAATTTAAAAAGAAAGTAGAAGCACTAACTTTATAAATGGTTGGACCTCTTCAAAATTAATCAAGACGTGAAGTGCAATAGACATGAACTCAGCATCATTCAACCATTAAGTAGTAAATGTTCCAGCAGACCGACTCGTTTACTAAAAGTCATGCTAGTTTACTAGTTTACCAAGAAGTGTAGCAGACATGCTAGTTTGCTAGAAGTCATCCAACTAGACAACAGATCATATGCAAGAAAATCATTAATTGTCCACATCAAAGCTGCTCTCAAAATAAAATTTTGTTTCATTGATATATCATAAGTATTAACACTAAACCACACAATTTTCAAGTCAACTATCAATGGTTGAAAGTAAATATCAATCAGTTAAGAATATCATGCATCCATTAACATAACAATCATATTCAACTAATTTAATCCCTAATTTAGCAACCAATTTTTTTGTCATATACAAATTATCAGGAACAAGTGACCTAGTAGGATGTGTTTCTTTCATTAATCTCATTACAACATTATAAGCATTTTTAGACAAGTTATGGTCAAATTTAATGCTCAACATCTAAAGAGCAACGGATAATTGGAAGTGTCTTTTGCACCCAAGCCACAAAGATTGCATTACAATATTTAATAAGTTATAAAACTACTAGATCTCATCATTCGGGGGTTCCTCTACTCTGTCTTCAAAAGGGCCACAAAAACTTGGAATTTCTGCTCTAGCAACATCGTATACTAGTTGCTAGTAGTCATTAACTATATTTTCATTACTAAGTTCAGGGGTAGCAAAAGGAACAACACCACCATTGTATTGAAATTGATGCCCAGTTGTGTCAAACTCCCCATAATCTGACTAATACCAATAATTTGGTTAGAATCGACCTAACCATGTCAAGGTCTATTAGGTTTCGACTACAACATTTCACACATGGACACCTAATTGTTCCTTTAGTTTCACATTATGAAGACCGACATGCAAAATTAACAAATTCTTCAACCTCATCCAAAAATTATTGTAGAAAACCCTTCCTACCAAGAAGAAGCCTATTATACATCTATCGACGATTTTCAGCGATATCCATCTTCTATAGTTAACAAAAACAAAATTCTAATTTAACATTAAACCCATAAAGGCCTAAACCATAACATCTAACATTCAATTTAAACTTTTGAATAACTAATTAAACTACAAGATAAAAATGTTCTAACAATAAAAATTCATCTAAATTATGACTTAGTCTAAAGCTTGCATTCGTGATTTTGATAGAATCAAAAGCGCACACCACCACTAGCCACTGTCCAGCCATCACACAACAACCAATCAAACCCACCACCACCCTAAAGCTTGCATTCATGAATTTCATGGAACTTATCAATGATTCAATATAAGTATATAACCTATGATGACCTCAAATTTAAGTGAATGTTTTGTCTTTGGAGTATTTATCGAGTTCAATAATATAAAAAGGCAGATGAACCAAGGAGTATAGCAACGAGATACATTCTAAATATATGAATCATAACATAGCTATCGATGACAAAAAAAAAACATGCAATTTAAGTTTAAAACTAATGATGAAATTTTTTAAATTTTACAACATTCACATCACAACTAACAGTTAACCCAAAAAAAAAAAATTAATCAACATTGATAGACACAACCAAAAATTGCTAACTTAAATCATAGTTTGCACAATAGATCTATATAAAAATTTAATATGATAGCAACTTACATTTGCTACTTATGTCAATTACTATCTTAAATTATGCTACCAAAGTTTTTAAACTAGAAATAGTAAAAATCAAAGCATAAGAACCTACCTACGAGAGAGAGCAGCGTACGTATAGAGGGAGAGTAGCATTTGCACAGCGATAGAGAGCAAAGGCAACACAGTGAGAATGAGGGAGGCTGAGAGTGGAAAGGGAGACGATGGGAGAACGGGGAAGGGAAAGGCCAGTTGCATAGATAACTGTGTTCATTTTCGACTAACGTATTTGGAGGAAAATAATATAATATTTTAATTTTTATAAAAAATTATATTTTTAAAAATATTAATTAAACAATGAACTTATGTCAAAAATTTATGTAATATTTTTTAAAAAATATTTCTTTTTCTTATATAATTTTTAAATATTTCAAATGGATTTTTTGATAGAAATTCAAAATTTTGGAAGACTAATCAGTAGAGTCTATTATTTTTTTAAAAAATAAAAATTCTCTATATTTGTTTTTCTTTTCTAAAAAATAGCCATAGAAAATTAATTAATTAATGAACACTTCATTTTTCCAGTGGTTTAATTTGTCGAAAATATTTTTCCTCACAAAAAATGTAATAATTATTGGCGAATAAAAACTTGCTTGAAATATCTGTTGATAAATCATAGATTTCTTGTAGTGAGTGCCCATTTATAGGAATACGAGGTAGAGGGAAAACTCTCCTTAGAGGTGATGACACGTGTCTTGGCCATTACTAGATATTTTAGAGGGTGGTGTTAACAGTTGTTGGTGGATATAGGCCAGGTCAATGAAATGGGTCAGGTAAAAGGTTATAGATTGAATTAGGATACTTGGGTAAGGACCAATGTTTTTGGGTGGGTGGGTTGAGTTAAGAATCAAGTCGGGTTGTGCGTTAGGAAGTGGGTCAAGATGATCTAGTTAGCTTTATCAGGAGTTAGTTTTGGACTTAAGCTAGGCCCAATTATTCTAGTATGGTCCATAACCCCCCAAGCTCAGAGCGAGCTTCTTGGGGCGTACGAGTGATGGAGCTTTTGAGCTTTGGGTCATATTGGTGAGTGTTTTGGTAATTTATTGGATGGGGAATGCAATTAGCTTGATTTTTTTTCTGGTGCATCAGACAGTCGTGTGTAGACGGTGGGCTCGATTGCTGACTTTTTTGATATAATGATTCTTTTGAAATTTGAAAACTCCTGATTCCCGCTCTCATAAGTGTAGTTGCCACATCAATCTTGTCCTATTAATGTGATGGCTATCCTTATCCGCTGGATCTTTGTGAGATGAATCCTTACCTTTGACGACCAAATGTGTTTTTTAGCCATTGGATTATGTGACCTCTCATTTCTAGCCTTTGGATGGGAAACTCTACTTTTGGCCATTAGATTGCTTCCCTTTTATCCATTAGATTAGGACGATTTTTTAACTTCCTCTAGCTCCCCTATAAAATTCCCCTTCTCTTTCTTCTTTCTTTTTTACTTGTTTTATTCTTCTGCTGTTGCGATCATTGTCCACGACTCTAGGTTCCTCTCTTCTTCAACTTTCCTTTGTTGTGGCTTGTGTGAGTTTAGGGCTCTTTGACTTTACCAACCTTTGTTGCCTCGCGATAATCAAACAGGTATGATTTCCTTCCTCCTTTTCTCTTTCCTTTTTTTCTGTTTTGGCCATTATTTTGGGTGTTGGTTAGTTTTTTTCATTTTCTGTTTTCTTTGTTCAGTAGTTCTTTGAGTTTGAAGGAGAGAGTAGGGGTTGATATGGTGTTTTTTAGGTGTTTTTGTTTTCTTATTGTTCATGTTCTTTTATGCGTCATTAGTGTTTCTTTTTTTCAATCATAGTAAGGATTAAAGAATCAAGAGATGATGAGAGGGCAATGATGATAGTATAATTGTTATTGGGGAGAACCCCCCACAGACGCCGAGTCGTCGTGTTGGCCAAAGGAGTGAACCAAAGGTTTTAAGCATAGGTTTGATGTGGGCTTTAGGTTAGATGACATGGATCGAGTTTGTCCTAATCAATACTGGTACCAGATCTCCTTCAAGTTGGGTGATGGGATAAATCCAACAACGCAAGTATACGTGTCAATCAAGTAATAAAGTAGTGAATAAAAGTCGTTCCCACGAGGATTTGTTACTAAATTTTATAGTTAACTACTAACATTCAGAACTCTTACTATTATTCAAACAACAATTTAATTTTGATCAATTTAATTAGATTAAAAATAATATTGCAAAAAGCGTAAACTATCAAGAACTGAATAATTTAGAAACTCTATTATGCTAGATCCTAGGATTGTAATCTTTCTTCTCACTTTATTTGAATTGCAGTTAAAACAACTTTTTCCTATTCCAATTTACTCAAAATATCAATCTAGAGCTCTAATATAATTGTATCCCTCTTCTGATGGTAATACAAAATTTAACCCATTTAATTTTAATCTCTATATTCCTATGAGACAATACATCAAACAGTTACATTCATGATCATGCTCTATTTGAAATTGCATATGGCTCTAACAGATATTCCTATCCTTAGAGCAAATTTTTCCCAATTAACAACAATTGGTTCAAACATATGTTACTCATACTAGTTCATAGATTCAAATTCCCTTTCCCAAGTTCAATTCAAATCCTCAAAATCATCCAATTGATGATCAGACAATCAGAAGCATTACACACAAGCATGAGTAAATATTTTGCGTAAACTGAAATAGGAACTCAACAAAGTAATGATTCAAATTACATAAGAAGTTTGATTACAACCCTAGAAATAAAATTAGTTCATGGCATACATTGAGAACAACAATAACAATTTAGAAACAAGAGCCCTCATAAGAAAAACTCAGAAATTCAGAAAAATCGTAAATACGAAGTTGTAGACGATGAATCCAAGACTCCGATCTTGATTTTCCCTTTGTTTCCTCCAAGATTCCTGCCTTCCAATCCTCTATTTTTCGTCCTCTTCTCCTTCAGAATGGCCTCTTATTAAATAACCTTTTTAATTAACTCAATGTTACAAAAGCCGAATGTGCACTCATTCACGAATCTGGCCGCCGCAGCATTGGAGTTTCTACCGTCGCAGCATCCAGCAACTTTGCATGCTCTGGAATTCTTCTTCCTTGCTTTGCTCTCATGACGATCTTGGACATGATAATCTTTGCGGCACCAATGAAACCTTGCATTTTCTTCATGTTTTTCTATGATTTCTTTATGTCCTAAAGACTATCTCCATCTTGCCAATGATGTCTTCTCAATCTCTTCTTTTCCATTGAAGTTTTTAACCTTTCCATCAGTAGAAAGAAACTCAGTAATCAAAGCACTATGATAGAGAAATCATTCAAATTCATCACAGATAATCATAGATACTTAAAGATAGATAACCATACTCAACTTTGACAAAGAAAAAGTATTTCCAATGCTCATCATGACAATAAAACAAGGATTTAGCACAATTTAAAGATCAAAAAGAGTTCAAATAACTCTACTTTCATAGAGTTATCACACCCCCAAACTTAAGATTTTGCTAGTCCTCGAGCAAAAGAACAATAGAGAGCAACACTCAAGATTTATCAAATTAATTTCAACAACCTGTGCAAACTAGATTCTCAGCTCAGTTCTCAAACAATCATCACATTCACTTAACATCTCAATATTCACAAATATCATCCTAATATGCTTTCACTCAGCCATAAATCAGGAGTTAAGTTGAGCTTCCTGTGTTTGTGTGCATTGCCTCTTAGCAAAGGTTTGCATGTTATCCGAAAAAGTTTAAGCAAAATGATACTCATCAAAATGCATGAACCTTACAACTTTCATTTCCACTCTCTCTCCACTAATGTAGGTATGATCCCAAAACTCAGATCAGAAGGACTTTCAAGCTTGTAATGTTAGGCCAGGGTACTTGGTTATGAACAAATGGATGGATATCACAAAAATTCAGGGTATCACAAGATGCATCAAATCTTTTTTTTTTTTAATGATCTTTCCATCAAAATTCTCATCTTTTGACTTTGGTGCCCCTTTTTACATATTTTCATTTCTCCTTTCTATTCCTTCTTTCTTTGTTTTTTTTTTTCCAAACAGATGCTTTTTACAACACAAAATTGAGACACCCTCAAATATAATCAAATAATGCCCAGACTCAAAGTAGATGCATCCACATAATACCCAAAACTTGATAAGGTTTGACAATTATAAATAGGCTCATCCAGGTTGATCATGTTATGGCTTAACAGAATAAAAGGCTTATGTATCACAAGGCTCAAAAGAGGTACTAAGGATGTATATCACAAATGGTAGGCTTGAAAGGCACAAACGATCCAAAAAATTGCCTAAATCATATCCAAATTATGGGATCACACTTAGGATTTTGCCTTAAGAGAGCATCACAATTATTGAAAGATCCCGCAAATAGAGAGCACAATTTATATAAACATTCTCTAAACAAACATGCATATCAAAGTAAGAGACTAAGTGGAAATGTTTTTATGGGCCACTTAACTTAACCAAACCAATTGCAACAAAGCTAAGCACACCTCAGACAATCTTCCGTGTTCTCAAAAGTCAAGCAAAATGAATGATTTAATACTATCATGGGAGCTGAAAATCAATCATGCACACAAATCAATAGACAAATTACAAGAATGGAATATCCCCCCCAAACTTAAACAATGCATTGTCCTCAATGTGCCAATCATAAAACTAACAAAGAACAGTAAATGAAAAGAAAGAAAAATTAAGAAAAAGAAACTTCCCAAGTAAAGAGTCAGCTAATCAACAGGTGGATCCTTTCATCCAGCATCCAACTCCGGAGGTGGGGGACGCACAACAGATGGTCGCGCAGCATAAGAACTTGCTCCAACAGAAGGACCATCAGCTCCACTCAAAATGCGAGAGACAAACGTGTCATCCATAGGGGCCTCCTTAGTACACTAGGAAGATCAAGAGATTTGAACTGTCGTGGAAGTCTAGATAATTTAGGAAATGAATCCAACCACTTCACACACTCTTCCACTTCTTCACAACTCTCCATAGAAGCCAACATACATAACAAAGCATCCAAATGATCAACTTGAGAAGCAACAAAAACATCTTCAACAACATCATCAAGCACTCTTATACACATATATTCTTCATTATTTGCAGGGTGTTGAATTTCCTTGTAAATATTAAAAGTTACCTCTTGACCTTGGACCCTCATAGTAAGCTCTCTTTTTTGCACATCTATTAAAGTCCTTCCAGTTGCGAGAAAAGGTCTCCCAAGGATGATTGGCACATCTCGGTCCTCTTCCATATCCAACACAATGAAATCCGAGGGGAATATGAATTTATCAACTTTTACAAGCACATCCTCTATAATTCCCCTAGGAAAAGCATATGATCTATCCACCAATTGGAGAGTGACCGATGTAAGCTTAGCTTCTCCTAATCCTAACTTTTGAAAAATAGACAATGGCATCAAATTAATACTTGCACCCAAGTCACATAATGCCTTACCAAAGAAATGGCTCCCAATGGTGCACGGAATAGTGAAACTTCCGGGGTCCTTTAGCTTAGGAGGTAGCTTATTTTGAAGGATAGCACTACATTCCTCCGTCAATGCAATCGTCTCAAACTCACCCAACCTTCTTTTCTTGGATAGGATGTCCTTCATAAATCTCACATAACTGGGCATCTGTTCCAGTGCTTCAGCAAACGAGATATTGATATGCAGCTTCTTAAAGACATCCAGAAATTTTTTAAATTGAGCTTCATTCTTTTGTTTCTGGAGTCTTTGAGGAAATGGAGGAGGAGGAGGAATAAGATTCGAAATTGCCTCCTCTTTATCTTGATTTCTCTCGATCTGGCCTTCCCTTGAAGTGTTAGAATTTTTATTCACATCATTCTCAATTTCTTTGCCACTCCGAAGTGTAATTGCTTTGCAATGCTCCCTGTCCTCCAATCTTGGATTTGCCTCCGTATTGCTAGGAAGAGTTCCAGGAGGTCGACTATTAATAGCAGAAGCTAGTTGGCCCACCTGATTCTCCAAACTCCTGAGAGAAGCTGCTTGACTCTGAATCATGGCATCATTCTTTGCCATATATTGCATAAACATGTCCTTTAGTGATGGCTTCTTCTCCTGCTGCGGAACAATATTTTGCTGATTAAAATCGGGATGAGGGCCATGTGCTCAAGAAGATGAAGCAACAACATTCTGATTTTGACTCCAAGCAAAATTTGGATGATTCCTCCATCCTGGATTAAATGTGTTGGAGTAGGGATTGTTCTTCTGTTGATTAAATCGCTCCATAAAGTTCACAGACTCTGAATTTAATGAACAATTCTCTGGAGAATGAGCCTCTCCACAATAGTTACAGGTAACAAAAGGACTTGCAGCAGATTGAATACCAAGGCTATCAAACTTCTTTGACAAAGAAGCAATCTGAGCTGTTAACGCTGTAATAGCATCCAACTCATATACTCCTGCCGCACGCCTAGGTACTTGTCTTTCTGAAGGCCACTGATAACTGTTAGAAGCCATTTCTTCTAGCAAATCAAAAGCCTCATCAGTGGACTTACTCATTAAGGCTCTTCCAGCTGCTGCATCAATAGCAGTTCTCAAAGGTCCATTCAGAGCATTATAAAAAGTATGAACCTGCAACCACTTAGTAATGCCATGATGCGGACATTTTCTGATGAGTTCTTTGAATCTCTCCCATGCTTCAAATAGAGATTCACTGTCGTACTAAACAAAGGAGATGATTTTCTTCCGCATTTAGGCTGTCTTCCCAAGTGGAAAGAACCTGTCAAGAAATTTATCAGCTAATGCTTCCCAGGTAGTGATAGACCTTTCTGGAAGTGAGTGAAGCCAACTCTTAGCCTTATCTCAGAGAGAGAAAGGAAAGAGCCTCAATCTGATAGCATCTTCTGTAACTCCGTTGTGCTTGAAAGTATCGCAAATTTCCAAAAAATTCAGCAGGTGAACATTTGGATCTTCATTAGGCAAACCTCCAAACTGCACAGAAGTCTGGATCATTTGGATAATGGCTGGCTTGATTTCAAAATTATTAGCTTGGATTGCCAGCCTCCGAATGCTAGACTGCAGACTCTGAACTTGAGGGACAGAATACTCCCTTAAATATTTCGTTGGCGTTTCTTCTGCCATTGATTGAGAGTTGCTTTGCGACTCTGAACGCTCCTTTCTAATTCCTCGGAGTGTTCTTTCAATCTTAGGATCAAAAGGTACTAACTCAAGATTTTGTGTTTGACGAGTTTAGTGCATATAAAGTAAAATAGTACCTGAAATTAGTAAAACCAACTAAAAAAATATTAAATTGAATAAAACAAATATGAATATGCAACCAGAAATCAATTTGAATTAATAATAAGCAATTCTATGTGTTAATATTAACCATAAAATTAGAAACCAAATCCCCGGTAACAGCGCCAAAAACTTGATGGGATAAATCCAACAACGCAAGTATACGTGTCAATCAAGTAATAAAGTAGTGAATAAAAGTCGTTCCCACGAGGATTTGTTACTAAATTTTATAGTTAACTACTAACATTCAGAACTCTTACTATTATTCAAACAACAATTTAATTTTGATCAATTTAATTAGATTAAAAATAATATTGCAAAAAGCGTAAACTATCAAGAACTGAATAATTTAGAAACTCTATTCTGCTGGATCCTAGGATTGTAATCTTTCTTCTCACTTTATTTGAATTGCAGTTAAAACAACTTTTTCCTATTCCAATTTACTCAAAATATCAATCTAGAGCTCTAATATAATTGTATCCCTCTTCCGATGGTAATACAAAATTTAACCCATTTAATTTTAATCTTTATATTCCTATGAGACAATACATCAAACAGGTTACATTCATGATCATGCTCTATTTGAAATTGCATATGGCTCTAACAGATATTCCTATCCTTAGAGCAAATTTTTCCCAATTAACAACAATTGGTTCAAACATATGTTACTCATACTAGTTCATAGATTCAAATTCCCTTTCCCAAGTTCAATTCAAATCCTCAAAATCATCCAATTGATGATCAGACAATCAGAAGCATTACACACAAGCATGAGTAAATATTTTGCGTAAACTGAAATAGGAACTCAACAAAGTAATGATTCAAATTACATAAGAAGTTTGATTACAACCCTAGAAATAAAATTAGTTCATGGCATACATTGAGAACAACAATAACAATTTAGAAACAAGAGCCCTCATAAGAAAAACTCAGAAATTCAGAAAAATCGTAAATACGAAGTTGTAGACGATGAATCCAAGACTCCGATCTTGATTTTCCCTTTGTTTCCTCCAAGATTCCTGCCTTCCAATCCTCTATTTTTCGTCCTCTTCTCCTTCAGAATGGCCTCTTATTAAATAACCTTTTTAATTCTGCTGTTACAAAACTGAACAGGCACTCATTCACGAATCTGGCCGCTGCAGCATTGGAGTTTCTACCGTCGCAGCATCCAGCAACTTTGCATGCTCTGGAATTCTTCTTCCTTGCTGGCTGCTGCGGCACTGGACATGATAATGCTGCGGCAGCCAGCAACCTTGCATTTTCTTCATGTTTTTCTATGATTTCTTTATGTCCTAAAGACTATCTCCATCTTGCCAATGATGTCTTCTCAATCTCTTCTTTTCCATTGAAGTTTTTAACCTTTCCATCAGTAGAAAGAAACTCAGTAATCAAAGCACTATGATAGAGAAATCATTCAAATTCATCACAGATAATCATAGATACTTAAAGATAGATAACCATACTCAACTTTGACAAAGAAAAAGTATTTCCAATGCTCATCATGACAATAAAACAAGGATTTAGCACAATTTAAAGATCAAAAAAGAGTTCAAATAACTCTACTTTCATAGAGTTATCATTGGGGTGTTGACTCTTTGAACTCTTGCCTTGGGCCAGCTTTGTCATACATACCCTATGAAAGTCTTGGTTTCTTTTTATGATATTTTGCATTGGTTTGGGCTCAGGAATCTTGGTCTCAAAGTGTCGTGATAACATTGGCATGCCTCCGCTTGGTTGGCATGGATTATTCCCAAAATTTTTTTATCAATCGGAAATCTCATTGTCAAGTGAGGGGTAGATACAATCGCCCCTAGCTTGTTCAATAATGGGCATCCAACAATAGCATTGTATGGTGCTTGATAGCAAATAACCATGAATTTGATATTAATTCCTTTTTTCTGAAAAAGTTGTTCATAGCTCAATATAGCATTAACCTCCACTTGTTCCTTTTAAAACCCGATTGAATTACCATTGAATGGTTTTAGGCTGGATTCATAAATTCCTAGCTTTCTAAAAGCATCTTCATAAAGATATTATCTAAGCTTCCTTAGTCGACCAACACTTTTCTTACATCAAAATTTGCCAAACTAACAATGACTACCATTAGATCGTCCTAGTTCTAATCAACTCCCTAGAAATCATCCTCTTTGAAGATCAATGGTGGCACCTTCTTGTCAGTCCTTGGTCGGGGTTGGTGTTCCATAGCCATTATAGTCTTTACACCCCGTAAGTGTCTTTTTCTTGTATTGGCTTATTCTCCTCTACCTGCGAGTCTTCCTGATATTATGTTAATGACTCCTCTAGCCCCACCCTTGGTTGTCGTTTAGTTAGTACCTTCTCAATGATTCTCTTGTACTTGTCTTTGGTCTTGGAGTTGCGGTTGGTTGTGGGCTCCCTAATTTCTCTTTTATCCCATTTCATTGCTTATTTCCCTCCTTCTGGTCAGAAACTTATATAGCATTCCTTTCCTTGGGAGGTCTTCTGTCACATCTCTTAGGCCAGGGCAGTTGTTTATTATGTGTCCACAGGCTCGATGTAACTCACACAATTGCAACCAATCAATGTAGGATGGCTAATGAGTTGGTGCTGGTGGAAAGCAAATTAGGCCGATATTATAGAAGTCTTTGAGTATTTCTTCACGACAGGTGGTAAGTGGCGTGAACTAACGAAATCAGGGTTGATGATCAATCAATGGTGGGATGTTTCATATTTGACCCCTTCTGTCATTTCTCGTTGTTTTCTCTGTCTATCTTCTTGTGTGTCAGTCAAAACTTATTAGTCGAGATTGATATATGTGTGAGCTCTTTACTGTCTCTCGGGCTTTAGTGGCATCTTCATCATTGATATACTTTGAGGATTAGGCCAAAAGGTCATCTAGGTTAGTTGGGGGCCATTTTTCTAGGGAGTAAATAAAAGGTCTAGGGTGCAGTCCTATCAAAATTACATGGAGTGCAACAGCTAGGTTCAAGCCTCTGATTTGTAAGGCTTCTTGGTTAAATAGGGTCATGAGGTCTCTCCTCTTAACTCCTATTTGAACTTTATCAAGTTGGTTGAGGTTTTTTGGTGGGCTTGGCTGGTAGTGAAATAAGTGAGGAAATAGTTTGAAAGATCAATGAAATCATTGATTGATCGAGAAAGGAGTGATGAAAACCATTGTAGAGCATATCACTTCAAGTTGGACGGAAAGACTCGACACCTAATGGGATCTGACTCTCCTGCTAACAACATTGCAGAATTAAAAGCCTCCAAATGCACTTGTGGATTAATTGTTCTATCATAGGTATCTATGATGCATAGACATAATGAACTTAGAAAAAGGGATGCCAAAGGTTAGTCTGGATCGGTGGTGGTGGTGGCATGGTAATGTTCAGGCTTGGAATTGCTATCTAGAAATTTTGTGGTTGGGTGGAGTCTCCCTGATATGTCTTACTTTCCTCCTCTTGACAACCGAACCAATTCTCCAACTATTGTAAATGTTGCCTGAGTTGCTGTTTCTCCTAAGCATTATTTTCATCATTAATATTATCCTTCTAACTCCTGTGGCTAGGGCCTAGCTGATTGTTCTCCATGTTAAGGCTAGATGTGGTGGTGATCCTGGTGTCGTTGGTGGCATAACTTTTGCTTATAGCCATGAGTGGTGGTTTGGTGTGTTTTTGGAGTAATGGTTTATGTTTGAGGATTCTGGGTGTGGAAACAAAAAGAAAAAGTGGGAAACTGCTTTATCATATTCTCACAAATGACGCCAGTGTTCCATCCTTTCTCTCGAATGGTGGTTGAGGTGGTGGCTGAACTCGCTGGTGTGCAAGTAGGTTCGAATCTGTTAGGGTGGTGGTATCTGCAAGCACTCCATTAATGCTCAAGTCAGCAAGTGTTTAAGGAAATAAAACAAAGATGTAAGAGAGAGACAGAGAAAGAGAAAGAGTAGAGAAAGAAAGAAAAGAATCATTAATAATGACGTAGAAACAGTGCCTATTTATAGGAATATGAGGTGGGGTGCATATTGCACCCTCTTCTAGGATTCAGAGCCTATGATTGGAAGGAAAACTCTCCATAGGGGGTAACATGTATCCTGGCTGTTATTAGATATTTTAGGGGGTGATGATGACCACTGTGGGTGATTGGATATGGGTTGGGTGAATGAAACACATTAATTAAAAGGTTATGGATCAGATTGTGATACTTGGGTAAAGACCAATGTTTTTTGTGGGTCGGGTTGAGTTAAGAACCAGGTCGAATGGTGCATTGGGAAGTGAGTCAAGATGATCTAGTTAGCTTTATGAAGTGGTGGTTTTGGAATTAGGATAGGCTCAATTATTCCAGTATATTCATAAATATATATATATATATATATATATATATATATATATATATATATATATATGCATAGAGAGAGAAAATATAAATCACGTAGTGATAATTAAGAAATATAGTTTTCAAACAAATTAAAACTAAATAATAAATTATAATAGGATTTACTAAAACATGTATTCAGTTAAAATTATCTAAAATAGATTTTCATTTCAAAAATTGCTTTTATAAAGAAAATAGTATGTAATTTTTTTTGTAATTGAATGTCAATTTTGTTTATTATTTCATTGTTTTGTACAAATTTCACTTATTTCATTAATCAATTAGAATATTACATTGATAAAATTTATTGAATAACATGAAGATTTGTTTGTTTGTTGAATTAAGAGAAAGTTTAACCACTCACCTAATTGTTAGTTGTTAGATGATAGATATGTATTTATAAATCTTTTAATATTTATATGTTTATAAATAAAGTTAATAATGTAAAATGAATATTGAACTTTTCTTAAAAAGTTTGAGTAAGAACACTTAAATCAATGTAGAAAGTAGAAACACATACATTGGTTCATAATTAATTCTTGCCCCTATAAGGATCTAATTATTTATTTTTTGAGTAAATACATAAATTGGTCTTTAAATTATATAAGTTGTGTGTATTTGGTCCCTAAAAAAGTGTGTGTGCACAATTAAGCTCTCGAATTTGTAAAATGACTCACGTTAATCCTTCCATCAGTTTATGTTGCGGAGCTTTAACAAATGTGTTGTGTCACATTAAGTGCTCATGTGGCACGTTAGTCTTCGTTAGTGGTGCTGAGATGACATGTTAATAGTGGGAGAGTGATGAGGAAGTAAAATGGCTTCGTTTTCCCCACTAAAACCCCAAAACATGGTCGTTTGGATAGGGACCAAATTGTGTGCATTGAACCTAAAATTTTCCACCCCCAAAACATAGTCATTTTCACCTATAACCCTAACTATCCAAAACATCCCCTCATTTCTCCCTAAAAGCCTTCCTCGTTTCCTTCTAATTCCCTTCCTTTTCAAGGTGTTGTATCCCATTGAAGAAGACAATCATTGAAATGAAGTGGTAGAGCTCAATTTTCTTCTTCCTTATTAAGAAGAAAGTTTTTGATTCAATTGTGTTTTCCACTAGTAGAGCTCAATCAACTTGGGTTTCACAGTTCTATAGAAAGAAGATAGAGAATGAAGTGGGAGAGGGGTTTTATAGTTTTGGTTTTTGGGTTCTTCCTTGATAATTAAAATGGTGTTGAAAGTGAGAGAGATAGTGAAGTTAAGCTGAAACAAAATCAGACATTACTCTATCATTTATGTATTGAAGCTTCAAGTGTAAGAATCATTGTGTGTGTGTGTGTGTGTGTGTGTGTGTTAGCTTTAATATAGAACGTGGTTGTCTTTCCTTTGATCATGGTTGATTTACATTTTGTTGAATTGCATACCAACCCATGTATAATACCATGTACATACTCTTAATCACCCTACAACACACCAAACCACCATCAGTTCAAGCAAGCAAGAACTCAGTAGATATAATACAAGCTCCACAATAAACTCAAAAATACAATGTCCTTCAAATCTTCAACTCAAAAAGAGAGAGAGAGAGAGAACAGGGAGAACCCATAATTCCCCAACCCAACACACCACCAACCCAGAACCTAGACCTACGAACTCCACCAGTCGCCACCTATAGCCGGTAGCCTCACAACCACTGCACTACCTTCACCACCAAACTTGTTACTCAGAACCACCACCGTGGCATCACAACCCACTGCCTCGTACCCATAATGCATCCACGCCACCGCCTCAAACCGAGCCTCGCCATACGAATCAAGTGAGCTCTGCCCCTAACTAGATCCTGCCATCATGGTTGTGTTTTGGAAGAAAATGAGGAAGGCTTTTGGGGGAAAATGGGGGGAAGTTTTGGGTAGTTAGGTTAAAGGGCAAAAATTACTGTGTTTTGGGGGTGGGAAATTTTAGGTTCAATGCACAATTTGGTCCCTAACCAAATGACTGTGTTTTGAGGTTTTAGAGGGGAAAACGGTGCTATTTTGCTCCCTCATCACTCTCCTACTGTTAACATATCATCTTAACACCATTAACGGAGACTAATGTACCACATGTGCACTTAACGTAACACACCAGCATATTCGTTAGAGCTCCACAACATGAACTGACGGAAGGATTAACGTGTGAGTCATTTTATAAATTCAAAAGCTTAATTGTGCACACACACTTTTTTAAGGACCAAATGCATACAACTTTATACTTTAAAGACCAATTTATGTATTTACTCTTAGTTTTTCTTTGTACATTTTGGATACCCACTCCAAAAGTTGCTGTTAAAATGTCCACACATCATACTTGTCGCGACCGAGATCGCGGCGGGAAATAACAACTCAAAGGATTTTAGAAAATGAAAATGAAAAATGGAGTCGCCACCAATTTTATTTTTAACTTAGGAAAAATTGGAAAACCTTTTATTTGGAAATGATCTTTGGAACAAGATCGGATTCGGGAGTCGGTTATGCTTAGGGAAGGGTGGAAATTTAATCCCACTGCACCCCTAACGCACCTGTCCTAAGACGGTACCTTGGATTAATTGTGCAAATTTTTAATAATTCTTTGAAATATTTATTTTACCCCTTTTCACAAAAGCATTGTAACTATTTACAAAGGCGAAACCACAAAATTATGAAAATTTAAATTTGGCTTGACAGAAATGAAATTATGCTCCTATGTATCCCCTGGTGCAATGGGGAACTCAAAGTTACGTAGTTCTTTATAAAATAAGTGCGGGTTGGTTGATTTTATTTAAAAAAAAATTTTATTTGAAAGTGATTCCATTCTTGCACAGGATTCAAGTTAGCACTAGGCTACTCAATAAACCCTTATGATCCAAATGACATTGAAGGTAGTATTCACTACTCAATCATCATCATTGGTCATTGCATGGATCAAAAGATTTTTTATTTTATTTTATTTTTTTTTACCATTCTCTCTTTTTTTTTACCAAACAGTGTATCATTTTTGCCTTAATATGAAATGGACAGCAGCCCACGTGAATCAAATTCAAACTCAACAGGATAATCAACAGTGCAATTTAAAGAAATAAAGGTTTGGAGACTTTGGCAACCATGGCAGCACACGCCAGGGGATGTTTGGGGAGGGATCCGGTTTAAGATTCGACGGTCGGATGAAGGTTGATGAAGATGATGGGGGTGACGTCTGTAGAGGGGAAGGACATGGCTTCTTGGGTTTCGACGGTCGGTTGGGGGTATGATGGATCTGGTGTTTTGAGTTCGACGGTCGGTGAGGGGCGACCTAGCTGAGGTTCGACGGTCGGTTTGAGGAGATGGGGTGGTTGTTTTGGGGTTCGACGGTCGATTGGAGGATATGGTGGGATGATTCTATTTTGGGGTTCGACGGTCGATTGGAGGATGTGATGGTTTGTGAAGGGCGGTCGGTGAAGGTCGCAATGGTATGGTTCGACGGTCGAGTGAGGAGAGGATTTGGTTTGAAGGGTTACGGTCCGACGGTCGATTCTAGTTGGGTTTGATAGTGTTTGGAAAGGTTATGGAAATTGCTTGGGTGATGGGGATTATGGAGGCTTTGAAGATGGTGGGTGTATTGGAGGTGAGAGGGTAGTGATTTGATTTGAGGTTCGTCGGTCGGTGAAAAGATGGTGAAGGATTCGACGGTTGGTTGGAAAGGGTGATTCTGTTTTGGAGTATGACAGTTGGTTGGGGTAAGGATGGGATGGATTCGACGGTCGATTGGGAAGGGGTGATGGATTCGACGGTCGGTTGCAATTGATGAAGATGGTGGAGGTCGGTTTTTGGGGTCCGATGGTCGGATGGGATGGAGTTTGGTTGATGGTGTGAAGGTTTGGATGGGTTGTCGGTGAGAGGTAGTAGGCGGTGTGGTTCGACGGTCGAGTGAGGTGAAGGTGAGTTCCGTGAAGTTGGTTGAGGGTCACAATGGTGTGGTTCGATGGTCGAATGAAGTGAAGGTGGGCTTTGTGAAGGGGTTGAGGGTCACAATGGTGTGGTTCGATGGTCGAATGAGGTGAAGGTCAGTGATGTAGTTCGACGGTCGGTAGAGGGAATGATGGTATTTTGTGAAGTGGGTTGAGGGTCCAATGGTGTGGTTCGTAGGGTCCGACGGTCGGTTAAAGGTATGATGGATCCGGTGCTTGGGTTCGACGGTCGAATAGGGAATGATGATGTTTTGTGAAGTTATTGAAGGTGGTGGTTACGGTTTTCTGGAGGTGAAGATGAATTCTTTGGTGGTTTGAGAAATGTGAGGCAGAAGGGGAGGAGTGCCAGTGTGCGTATGGTGCTCATGGTTAAAAAGAAAAAGAAAAGAAGATGGACAACATAACGAACCAGCCAATATCCAAGCATGCATTCGAACATTACATTTTTACTCACAACAGTGCAAGGATAGTGATAAAAAAAAAGGCTTACCTCTTCCGTGCTACCAATAACACACTCAACTCAAAAAGAATCAAAAATCCCTTTCGTTCCCAGCAGCCTCCCCAGTATTCTTGCTTTTTTTCTTTTCTCAGCTACCACCAGAGATCAACTCAACATCATCAATCTTCTTTCCTTGGATGAAGATGGGATGATTTGGGGAAGGTGAAATGGAAGGTTCTTGGTGTGACTCTTCCCTTTACCGTTAGACGGTGGAAGAAGGTGATGGGGTAGAAGGCTAATGATGGCGATGGTGGTTGAGGTACTTAGGTGACGAGGGGTGGAGTATTGAGAATGGAGATGAAAGTGTTGGTGTTGATGAAGGGTGTTGGGATCGCCGAGATGTTGCTGCTGGTTTGGAGGTTTATGGTGATCAAGGTTGTCACCAAATGGAATGTGCTTTTGGGGCTAATGAAGGGTGTCGTCAGGTTCCAGCAGATGAAGTTGGATGGAAGGTGAGGTTTTTTTCTTTTGAGCCCCAAAAGCTGTGCCACCCCCCCGTATATATCTCGGTGACGAGCTTTTCTTCCTTTTTCCTTTTTTTTTTTCGTCAACCACTCCGCATTGAGCCCCCCTCCTTCATCTATCGAAGCCTCTTTTTCTTTCAATCCCCTCACCATCCTCTCTTCCCTACTGCTCTCCCAATGCATTTAATGCACTACTATTTTATCATTTTCCTTTTACGTGCAAAGCAATGCCCCCCCTTTCAATTTTTTTTTTGAACGAGATCGGTGTTCCCCTCCTTCTTCTTTTTTTTTTTTTTTTTTAGTAGTAGCAGGGCTCTTGATTGGGCCTAAGAAAATAAATTCTCTTACTCTTCATTTTTTTGTTTTTTTTTTTGTTTTTGTTTTTGTTTTTGTTTTTTGTTTTTTTTTTTTTTTTTTTAAATAAATAAAATCCAAACCCCGGTCAAAATATGATGTTCACAGTTGCCCCTCTTTACTTGTTTCTTATCAGAGAATATGAATAACCACAGTTTTTCATAATTTCGTAATAAGGAACGAGTAAAGATATGAACTCATATTTTGTCCGAAAATACACACGATGATACAAAAAATGAAAAAAAACAAAATAATGCAAGAATAATGAACCGCAAAGAGCTGATGCGCTCAAAGGAAAGTAAAATGCATGGAGCTGATGCGCTCAATAGAAATTAAAATGCAGGGAGCCGATGCGCTCAACAGAAATTAAAATGCAGGGAGCCGATGCGCTCAAAAGAATTTAAAATGCATGGAGCCGATGCGCTCAACAGAAATTAGAATGCAGGGAGCCGATGCGCTCAACAGAATTTAAAATGCATGGAGCCGATGCGCTCAACAGAATTTAAAATGCATGGAGCCGATGCGCTCAAAGAATTGACAGAAATTAAAATGCATGGAGCCGATGCGCTCAACAGAAATTAAAATGCAGGGAGCCGATGCGCTCAACAGAAATTAAAATGCATGGAGCCGATGCGCTCAAAGAATTGACAGAAATTAAAATGCATGGAGCCGATGCGCTCAACAGAAATTAAAATGCATGGAGCCGATGCGCTCAACAGAAATTAAAATGCAGGGAGCCGATGCACTCCACAGAAATTAAAATGCAGGGAGCCGATGCGCTCCACAGAATTTAAAATGCATGGAACCGATGCGCTCAAAGAATTGACAGAAATTAAAATGCAGGGAGCCGATGCGCTCAACAGAAATTAAAATGCATGGAGCCGATGCGCTCAACAGAATTTAAAATGCATGGTGGGCAACTGAGTCCCAGAATTTAAAAGACAAACGGGCTACTGTGCCCCCGAAAAACAGATATTCAAAAAGGCAAGGTATCTTGATCCCCAAGGATTTTTCCTCTCTTTTTCTCATTTTCCTCATTTTCTTTTCTTTGTTTTTATTTTGCTTTTCTCTCTCTTTTTTTTCTTCCTCTCCCTTTTTTTTCTTTCTCTTTAATTTTTCTCTTTTTTTTTCTTTTTTTCTTTTTTTTTTTCTTTCTTTTTTTTTTTCTCTTTTCTCTCTTCTTCTTTTTTTTTTTATTTTTCTGATTTTCTAAATTTTATTTGAAAAACATTTGAACCAAGGACGACTTTGGAAAGCTTTGACCAATCAAACCTTGTTCACATGCTTTGGTTCTTTCCTTCTTCTTCTTTTCTTTCTTTTTTTCTTTGTTTTTCGCTCTCAGCTCTCCTTTTGAGAAATGAGATGAACCATGGCTTGACTGATTCCTTGAGAGAAAATTTTGCCCCAGTGTTTAACTTTATCCCTCATCTAGTTGATTCCCTGCAACTGTCTGAACTCAATCACCGTCTCTGTTGCTACTTTCTTCAACACTTATCTCTTTAATCCTTCAAAAATCTAGCCCCACTATGGTCAACTGAATACAAACAAAATTGCCCCTGTGTAGCTGATCAAACGCAATTCAAAATTGCCCCAGGTTGGTGCACCCTTCAAGGCATTTCAGGCCAACTTTCTCCGAGATTTTACCCATTTATTTGCCCTAACTTTTGCTTAGACCGACCTTTCAGGTTTTCAGACTAACGGGCTCTTTTTCATTCTTTTCCTTTTGCTCTAACTTTTGCTTAGGCCGCTCTTTCGGGTTTTCAACCTAACGAGCTTTTCCTCCTTATTCTTCTCTTTTTCTTTTTTTTCTTTTCTTTTTTTTCGGGTGCCTCCTCTTCCATCAAATGGGACCCTCCAAGATCTCTTCAATCTGAATTGCTCATTAGGAGATTACCATTAGATGGTCAAATCATAATGTTGTACTCATGTTCACCTTACCTGAAGCAGTACGTAACTGACACTCATGAACTCAAAAAGTACAACAAAAAAGAAGCGAACCACTTCCAGATTGTTCTTGGAAGCTTGACTACAGAAAATGGTATTATTTACAAAGGGTAAAGACACAAGAAATAGAATAGCAAGAAAGAATTATTTTTTTTTACCCCAGTATGGACGTGATTGATCTTGACTCGACAACTGAACAACATGACCACTTTTCTCAGGTATACACAAAAATCTGCCCTCATGTAGGGCATCAAAGGAATTTGGCTCAGAGTATGTCATTTGTGAACAAAAATTACCCCAGTGTGAGTCACGAAGCTACACCAATGTAGGTCAAATTGAACCGAGAGAAATTTGCCCCAGTCTAAGACTGAATAGAACAAGGTAAAAATTCGCCCTAGTGACCAAAAGATTTGTCCCAGTGTAGGGCCAATTCGAGCAGGGTAGAAATTTACTCTGGCGCAAGTCCTTTTTTTTTCTTTTCTTTTCTCTTTTTTTTTAGGAGCAATGAATTGGATACTTAGATGAACATAACCCTTGTCTCAAAATTAAAATTAATGAAAATGACAAACCCTTCATTGATCAGAATGGACTTTTTGAGGCTTGTAACGTGGCCAAGGTTAGGGGTTATGAAAGAAAAGATATAAGGCTCAAACAATTATTCAAGGGTTTGAATGGGACCAAGGATCCTTGTTCAAAGTTAAACTTTGTCAATTGCCTTTGTACTTTCAAGCACGCTTTTCTCTTACTGCTCTTCATTTCTTCCCCCCTCTTTTTTTTTTCATTTTCTTTCATTCGCCCTTATCATGACTTATTTCATCTCATTTTTTTTTCTTCTCACTTTTTGGTTTTTTTTTTCATTTCTTTTACTTTTTTTTCTTTTTCCATTATGCTTCAAAATAGCCATCATGACAATCAACCTTTGCTTTGTGTCATCCCCTAGTATAAATGTGATCCTTGTCCAGGGTTTATTGAAGAAAACTTTCAAGCTCAAAAAGGGATATCGAGAGATAATGAAAAGATGAATTCTTATGAAGGATAGAAAAACATGGCCAATCCTCATTTCAAATCTTGATTGCTCATTTTCAAAAACTTTAATTCAGAGACAAAAGGATGATACACACCAAGTGATTATTTCTTTGCTCCATTTTATTTTATCTTTCTCCATTTTTTTTTACTCATTCTTTATTATTATTATTATTATTTTTTGGCAAAGGATACTTACACACGTGAACTTTGTTGACATCTACCAAACTGGGAATTACCAAGAATTGGAGTCTGATGGGCCCCCAAATACGAGGAAGACACTTTGAAGAAGTAAAAGAGAAGTAAATATCAAGAAAGACACTGAAAATGAAAGGAAACAGGATATTCATGCGAATTTATTACATCAATGCTTCAAGAAAGTTAACATAAGTTCATCATCACGATTTTTTTTTTTTTTTTTTTGGCAACCACTTCAATCAAATCCTAGATCTCCCATTGTTCAGAGGTTTTCAGTTGATGGAGGGTGAACAGTGTAGGCAGGATAAGATGGTGGGTTTCCAATTTTGGTTTTGCATGTAGCTCACTTTTGATTCTTTTTCCTTAGAGGAAAAACTCAGTCTTGAAACTACTTTCATCATTGCCAGTTGGCAATTTACCTGTTTTTACCAAAATTTCAATCCTCTCCCCGGCAGCTAGCAACTCAGCAAAGTCTAGATAAACGGCGCCTGCCATTGTCTCAATATAAGGAGCTCCCAAAGTCCCTAGAAAATATGAGCACATTTCTGTCAACGTTAACGATGGTTGCACTTGTGCTGCAAGAGCTCTCCATCTTTGGGCATACTGCTTGAAGGCTTCCTCGTCTTCCTTTTTGCATTGAGCTCAAATGTTCCCGGGTAGGAGCTGTATCCAGGTTGAACTTGTATTGATCCATGAATAGATCAGCCAATTCCGTCCAGCGAGAAATCTTAAAGCGGTCTAATTGCAGATACCACTCTAAAGCGGGGCCCATAAGACTCTCGTGAAAAAAGCTAACGAGGAACTTATCATCCCTGGACCAAACAGCCATCTTGGTTCCATAACTAATCAAATGAAACCGAGGGTTACCACTCCCGTCATACTTGGTAAAATGAGGAATCTCGAAGTCTTTAGGGATTACGACATCCATGGTAGGACACAGCTCTTCTATTCTAAATGATCCATAAGCACTGGGGCCCTTGATCGCTTTGATTTGCTCTTCCATCCTTTCTTTCCATTCGTCTTTCATCCTATCCTTCTGAATTGTCGCATAACCACTCCCAGTAGGAAATCCCGTTGTCACTGGGATGGACATACATCGTTGTTCCCAAGTGAATTCAGCATTACCATGAACCTCATTTCGAGTATCCTCTGAAGATCGATACCCTTCCCCGATAGGAATTACTAGCGGTGCAGTATCCAAGGTTCTTCCTACAACAGGCATCTCAGTGGTCATTCCGGGATTTGTCCTCATTGAAGTGATCGTTGGCAGGCGCGAATGTGCCCCAGTCACTCTTGTGCTTCCAGTAGCCCCAATCAAGGCGAGAGTCTCTCTCATGGACAACACCATTTCCTCCATTCTTCTCATAGACTCCGTCACTTCATCCATCCTCCCTTTAATCTCATCAACTTCCATACTCAGGTTTCTCCCTTCCTCGGGGTTATTAGCAGCCATTCTGGTCTGAGATCTAGGATTGCGAATTTGGGTTTGATTGGTCTCTTCTTTCCTAGGCTGCATAATGGTTCAAATCAATTTGATTTATTAAAACAAAATAACATTTACAAAGAATGAGCTGAAATGCATGAGACGCATGAATGAGCTTTGAAAACATTTTTTTCATTTTTCTTCCCTTTTTTTTAAAAAAAAAATGCTATGTCATGAAAATGCAAGATTTTTTTTGAATGCTAGGGATGCTATGAAGATGCAAGATTTTTTTTTTTAATGCCAAGGATGCCATGAAAATGCATGATGATTTTTTTTTTTTTTTGAAATGCAATGTCATGAAAATGCAAGTTTTTTTTTTTTTAGAATGTTATGAAAATGCAAGCAATGAATGTTTTTTTTTTTTTAGAATGCTAAGAATGTTATGAAAATGCAAGCAATGAATAGCCTCTTTTTTTTTTTTTTATGCACGAATGAAGGATATGAGAAACAGATAAATAAAGAAAGAAGAAGTACACTCCCTTTTATGCCCTAGTCAGGTGGAACCTAAGATTTGACAGTCACTATGTTCAATCTATCAGTGCAAGATTTTTCAGGACGATCAAAACTTCTAAAAGTCACGGTTCCCAGATTGCCCTTATCTATAAAGATAAGGTCCCAAATCAAGAATTAATCACAAGTAGGGATAAACCCTCTCAATATGATTCGTCCATGATAATGGTAACAATCTGAGTGGTGTCTCAACAAATGTCAAGTGAGCATAAAGCCCCTCCATAACAAAAGCCGAGACCCCTCCTACTCCTCGGGTTCGCACAGACTCGGGTATAGAGCCCAAAAAGTGTGTGAGGTAAGTGATAGTGATGTGTGTGAGGGAGCATACAAACTTGTACAAAAATTCAAAAAAAAAAAAACTACCCCCCAACCTGCAAAAACATATATACAATAGCCAGGCAGCAATCATCTATCCTAAGGTTTCAACAATTATTCACAATTAAATACAAAATATATACAGGTACATCATGTCGAAACAAACACAGGAATACCGCTATCAGATATTTACACAGAACAAAATAAATAAAATCCATTTACAAACAAAAAGAAAACAAAAACAAGGATAAAAGGGTAAAATAAATAAATGAAAAATTATTAACAATTTGCACAAGTAACAACAACAGGCTTGACTCTCCATCAAGTCCCCAGTGGAGTCGTCATCTGTCGCGACCGAGATCGCGGCGGGAAATAACAACTCAAAGGATTTTAGAAAATGAAAATGAAAAATGGAGTCGCCACCAATTTTATTTTTAACTTAGGAAAAATTGGAAAACCTTTTATTTGGAAATGGTCTTTGGAACCAGATCGGATTTGGGAGTCGGTTATGCTTAGGGAAGGGTGGAAATTTAATCCCACTGCACCCCTAACGCACCCGTCCTAAGACGGTACCTTGGATTAATTGTGTAAATTTTTAATAATTCTTTGAAATATTTATTTTACCCCTTTTCACAAAAGCATTGTAACTATTTACAAAGGCGAAACCACAAAATTATGAAAATTTAAATTTGGCTTGACAGAAATGAAATTCTGCTCCTACGTATCCCCTGGTGCAATGGGGAACTCAAAGTTACGTAGTTCTTTATAAAATAAGTGCGGGTTGGTTGATTTTATTTAAAAAAAGATTTTATTTGAAAGTGAATCCATTCTTGCACAGGATTCAAGTTAGCACTAGGCTACTCAATAAACCCTTATGATCCAAATGACATTGAAGGTAGTATTCACTACTCAATCATCATCATTGGTCATTGCATGGATCAAAAGATTTTTTATTTTATTTTATTTTTTTTTACCCTTCTCTCTTTTTTTTTACCAAACAGTGTATCATTTTTGCCTTAATATGAAATGGACAGCAGCCCACGTGAATCAAATTCAAACTCAACAGGATAATCAACAGTGCAATTTAAAGAAATAAAGGTTTGGAGACTTTGGCAACCATGGCAGCACACGCCAGGGGATGTTTGGGGAGGGATCCGGTTTAAGATTCGACGGTCGGATGAAGGTTGATGAAGATGATGGGGTGACGTCTGTAGAGGGGAAGGACATGGCTTCTTGGGTTTCGACGGTCGGTTGGGGTATGATGGATCTGGTGTTTTGAGTTCGACGGTCGGTGAGAGCGACCTAGCCGAGGTTCGACGGTCGGTTTGAGGAGATGGGGTGGTTGTTTTGGGGTTCGATGGTCGATTGGAGGATATGGTGGGATAATTCTGTTTTGGGGTTCGATGGTCGATTGGAGGATGTGATGGTTTGTGAAGCTGGTCGGTGAAGGTCGCAATGGTATGGTTCGACGGTCGAGTGAGGAGAGGGATTTGGTTTGAAGGGTTACGGTCCGACGGTCGATTCTGGTTGGGTTTGATAGTGTTTGGAGAGGTTATGGAAATTGCTTGGGTGATGGGGATTATGGAGGCTTTGAAGATGGTGGGTGTATTGGAGGTGAGAGGGTAGTGATTTGATTTGAGGTTCGTCGGTCGGTGAAAAGGATGGTGAAGGATTCGACGGTTGGTTGGAAAGGGGTGATTCTGTTTTGGAGTATGACAGTCGGTTGGGGGTAAGGATGGGATGGATTCGACGGTCGATTGGGAAGGGGTGATGGATTCGACGGTCGGTTGCAATTGATGAAGATGGTGGAGGTCAATTTTTTGGGGTCCGACGGTCGGATGGGATGGAGTTTGGTTGATGGTGTGAAGGTTTGGATGGGTTGTCGGTGAGAGGTAGTAGCTGGTGTGGTTCGACGGTCGAGTGAGGTGAAGGTGAGTTCTGTGAAGTTGGTTGAGGGTCACAATGGTGTGGTTCGATGGTCGAATGAAGTGAAGGTGGGCTTTGTGAAGGGGTTGAGGGTCACAATGGTGTGGTTCGACGGTCGAATGGGGTGAAGGTCAGTGATGTAGTTCGACGGTCGGTAGAGGGAATGATGGTATTTTGTGAAGTGGGTTGAGGGTCCAATGGTGTGGTTCGTAGGGTCCGACGGTCGGTTAAAGGTATGATGGATCCGGTGCTTGGGTTCAACGGTCGAATGGGGAATGATGGTGTTTTGTGAAGTTATTGAAGGTGGTGGTTACGGTTTTCTGGAGGTGAAGATGAATTCTTTGGTGGTTTGAGAAATGTGAGGCAGAAGGGGAGGAGTGCCAGTGTGCGTATGGTGCTCATGGTTAAAAAGAAAAAGAAAAGAAGATGGACAACATAACGAACCAGCCAATATCCAAGCATGCATTCGAACATTACATTTTTACTCACAACAGTGCAAGGATAGTGATAAAAAAAAAAAAGGCTTACCTCTTCCGTGCTACCAATAACACACTCAACTCAAAAAGAATCAAAAATCCCTTTCATTCCCAGCAGCCTCCCCAGTATTCTTGCTTTTTTTCTTTTCTCAGCTACCACCAGAGATCAACTCAACATCATCAATCTTCTTTCCTTGGATGAAGATGGGATGATTTGGGGAAGGTGAAATGGAAGGTTCTTGGTGTGACTCTTCCCTTTACCGTTAGACGGTGGAAGAAGGTGATGGGGTAGAAGGCTAATGATGGCGATGGTGGTTGAGGTACTTAGGTGACGAGGGGTGGAGTATTGAGAATGGAGATGAAAGTGTTGGTGTTGATGAAGGGTGTTGGGATCGCCGAGATGTTGCTGCTGGTTTGGAGGTTTATGGTGATCAAGGTTGTCACCAAATGGAATGTGCTTTTGGGGCTAATGAAGGGTGTCGTCAGGTTCCAGCAGATGAAGTTGGATGGAAGGTGAGATTTTTTTCTTTTTGAGCCCCCAAAAGCCTGTGCCAGCCCTCTTGTATATATCTCAGCTGACAGTTTTCTTCCTTTTTCCTTTTTTTTTTCGTCAACCACTCCGCATTGAGCCCCCCTCCTTCATCTATCAGAGCCTCTTTTTTCTTTCAATCCCCTCAGCCATCCTCTCTTCCCTACCTGCTCTCCCAGTGCATTTAATGCACTACTATTTTATCATTTTCCTTTTACGTGCAGCAATGCCCCCCCTTTCAATTTTTTTTTTTGAACGAGATCAGTGTTCCCCTCCTTCTTCTTCTTTTTTTTTTTAGTAGTAGCAGGCCTGCAATTGGGCCTAAGAAAATAAATTCTCTTACTCTTCATTTTTTGGTTTTTTTTTTGTTTTTTTTTTTGTTTTTGTTTTTTTATTTTTTTTTTTTTTTTTAAATAAATAAAATCCAAACCCCGGTCAAAATATGGTGTTCACAATACTCACTATTCGGTATTACTTTTATAAAAAGAGGCGACATTTACTTGCACCATTTTGGTTAGAGGTGCACCAGTACTCCACTAACATGCTGCAACAAGTTTTTAAATTTGTAATTTAATACTTTTGTTTTTTCTGTTTTTTCCCTTTAAAACTTTAAAATATTCCTTCTGCTCAAAACGATCCACTCCTTGGAGCATTAGAGGGTAAGATTGAGCATTCCTTTGCCACCATGGAGTCATGCCTGAGCCGCCATTTCTGTCTCCCTCACGAAACTAGCCCCTGCGTCACCCCAAACTCCATGGGCCATGGCCAAACCACCACTGACACCGTGCCTCGACCCCGGACCCAGACCGCGCCATTGCAGGTCCTTCGTCCGCCGCCGAGCCTCCTCGTCGTCTCCAGTCACACACATCAAACTCCATTAATCCATCTTTAACTCCACATAAATCACCACAAACCAGAGCCGCACCTAGAAATTTCAAACGAAGACAGAAAGACCACCATGGCACCGAAACTATTAAGGACCCTATTTGTAAATAATAATTTTCGACCATTACCTGTTGACCAGGTTTTACGTAATGCTCTTCTTACCATTTATCCGATTTTAATACATATTCTATGGCTACCAATGCAAGGAGCATCGGTTCACCCCATTCCAAGGGGTGCACATTAAGCTTATAAAAAGCGCCAGTCAAACAGAATGCATATGCATATACCGTTCAATACCCTCTCTCTCTTTCAAGAAAAAATTGTCTGTTTTTATCTTCACTCGGCGTTTTGTAACCGTGCAACCCACACGATAATTTAAAAAATGTTAAAATAAATAAATAGTTTATTTAGTATCAATTAACCAAAGTGTATTGATGTGAGTGGAAGAGACTCGAATTCTTAAGTTTGTAATTTTGAGTTTAATATCAGAATTTATGTATATGAAAATAATATCGTTTAAATGAATTTTTGTTTAAACATCTGACTGTATTACGAGAGATTAATTTCACGTCTATTGAGTAAAGAAATACTTTAGGAAACCAAAATAATATAATTTCAGTTAATTTGAATTTTTGATTCTATTTTTTTTTTAATTTTAATTTTTATGAGTTTATTTGTTTAAATATTTTATCACTTCATTATTAAGAGTATACTAAATTAATACCAAATGCTAAATTACACCAACGAAATAATCTTAAACTAAAAGATATTACAATGACCAATAAAAAGAAAAGTTATTTAAAATTAAAATAGTCAATAACAACATAACTAAATGATATTCAACGCATTTAAGTACCTTAACATTTTGTAACTTATAAATTAGTTTATATAAGTAGATTAAATAAAATAATACATTAGTTAAGTAAATCATTAGACATATGACTTCTTAAGTTCTTTAATATTATTCTCTTTCACAAATTCAATCTATTTCAATATGATATAACTTGCTCATTTCATCTACTCTATCAATGCTCTCATTGAGATTATTTTTTTTTCTTACTTGTCCATAGAAACTATCTCAACTCCTGGAAATAATTTCATTCAAAACATCAATAAAACTTTGATATTATATGATACAAATTTTGCTCAGTTGTATTTAAGCAATTTTACTAAACAAATTTTATTATAAACCATAACTTTTCAATTGATTTTATCATCTCTTGTAAAGTTTTTAATTCCATAGATGTAAATATTAATATATTTTTATGTAATGTTTTCAATATTGTGAAATATAAATATAAAATGTTTAAATTTATATATTATATACATGAACCAAAAAATTTTAAAAATATACTTAATAATTTTTTAGTGTCCTCATAATAAATTACATTTAATTAATTTTATTATATCTTCATATAAAATTTTCACTCATTTGCAATGTTCATATTGAAATTTTTTAAATATTATATAACAAATATATATATATATATATATATATATATATATATATATGAATAAATATAGTAATTTAGAAATATAACTAATTAATTTAGCTTTCTAATAATAAATTTTATTTGAATCAATTTTACTTTGGATTCTTATCTAATATTCAAGTTGATGTAGATATTAATATATTTTTATGTAAATTTATTAATCTAATGTGATGTGAATAAAAAAAATATTTAAATATAAAATAATAACATCACTTGTAATAAGGAGTTATATTTTATTTATTTAATTGAAGAAACAATTATTACTATGAACATGCACTCAATAACTTAAATAATGCGAAATGATTAAATTCCTAATAATATTTGATTCTCTATATTCCTATGCTTTATTTAATCTATTGACACATGACTTCTTAGATTTTTTAATCTTATTCTCTTTACACATAATTATATATAGTCCATTATATCAACTCTATCAATGCTCCTGTTAAAGTCAATGTTTTGTTTTACTTGCCCACAAAAACTATCTCAACTCTTGCAAACAATTTTACTCGAAACATCAATGAAACCTTGATGTTATATGAGATGAATTTTGCCCAGTTGCATTTAAGTGATCTTAATAAACAAACTTTATTATAAATTCATATTTTTCAATTGATTTTATCATATTTTCTTGTAAATTTTTTATTTCATATATGTAAACATTAATATATTTTCATGTAAAATTCTCAAACTTGTGAAATATGAATATAAGATATTTAAATATAATATATTATATATAAAAAAATTTAAAAAACACTGAATAAATTTTTAGTTCCTCATAATAAATTATAATTAATTAATTTTACTATATATTCGTATAAAGTGTTCACTTACATGCGATGTGTATAATGAAGTTTTTTAAATATTATAGAACAAATATTTATATCAGAATAAATATAGTAATTTGATAATATAATTAGTTACTTTAGTTTTCTAATAATAAATATTATCTAAATCAATTTTATTATGGTTTCTTATAAAATATTCAAATGCATATAGATATTAATATATTTTTATGTAAAGTTATTAATCTAGTGTGACGTTAATAAAAAATATTTAAATATAAAATAATAACATCACTTTTAATGAGAAGTTATAATTTATTTATTTAATCAAAGAGATAATTATCGTCATGAAACATGCACTTTGTAACATTTTCTCTTCCACCTTAGCTAGATAATTACTAAAGGTAGTGAGTAGTTAGACATCTGTATTGCTTACATGTTTGTATTACATCTCTATTTAACTTAGTACCCAAGTTATCATTTAAGAGAACTATTTATTTCGAAAATCCTCAATTTAATACCACTATTATCTATTCAAGTAAATAATAATTATTTATTTATTTTAGTGATTTAAATGAAATTAAAGTTTTGATCTAATTATTTGAGAATAAGCATATTCTGAACCGTGATCTGAGATCCCTTCTAGCGAATCAGTCCGACATGCGTACAACCGGACTCCGCCCTGGGTAATACGGCTAGAGCCTTGATGGCAGTCTGGGCCTCAGAGCAATGCACGTCGAACAACCTTGAGCTGTATCATGATTGCTAGATGATATATCCCTAAAGATTCGCAACTGTCAATCATCATCTTACGATATTATAGGACTCATAATTGTCTCAGATTGCTAAGTAGTTTCCATATCAAGGTTCCTAACTTATGGGGATTTACCCAAATAATATTGGGATAACAATCTCTACTAAGATACTAATCTAAAACATCTGCATTTAATACAGATTGCATTACAATTCCACACACGCTCTATAATACAAGGCTAAGTAACTTTAAACAGGCATCAGTAAATTACTCACTGTATAATACCCTACTTATGCATAGCTTGACTTGAGCGTTGGAGTCCCTTTGCAGGTACCCACCCACTGTCTCAACACGCTCGGTCGCTGTTGCTTAAGGAGGAAACCACTGCAACGTGCCTATCTCAAGTACCCTTTGAAATCCATTTCAGAACATTGGCGCCTTCTGTGGAAAAATTAAGCTTCTAATCCCACCTAATCGTGGTGAACACATGTCAATACTCAGGAAAGGATGCTGCATAACCCCCGGCCAATCAGAGGCAGGGAATACCGGTGCAGCGCCCTCCTCATCCAATTCCACCACCTACTGCTAAAGCCTCTGCAATAGGAAACCAAGCATTTATCCCGAAACATCTGTGCAATGGCCACGAGACTTCACTTTATGATGAAAGTCCTCATCCATCGCACAAAGTATATGCGAGAGACAGGTTTGGCCACCCTGGTGAAGTACCCAACAACGTTGTTCAAGGATCCAGGGTCCCAGTGCATTCACACCTGGGCCCCCCAAATGACGATACTGCTGATTGTGTGTCTACCCAAGGCATCGTCCGTTCTAAGATAACTAGACATTGCCTCCAAGAATTGGTCACCCAACAAATGTAGTAGATTAATGAACAATGTCGTCAGCTAGACGACCAACGCCATTAGCTAGACGAGTTGGAGAGATCCATACACAAAGAGAACGATAATGGAAGGTGGAACGCGGCCCATAACCAGAGAAGGCCGCCTCACAATGAAGCTAGCAATGTTGTTGGATACAACATCCCAGCTCCCGGAGTCCAACAACAGTTGTTCTCAAATGAATTAATGGCATATAGAGTCCCAAGGAACTTCAAGTTTCCCGCCAATTTGGAGCCTTATGACAGGACCACAAATTCTTAGGAACACTTGGACGCCTTCATTCAATCCATGCAGTTCCACAGAGGATCCTCATAGTTGTTATACCGTATATTCCCTCTCTTTTTAAATAAGGGTGCCCTCCATTGGTTTGCCACCTTACTGGAAAAATCCATAACCAGATGGGGTAACTTCACGCAACGCTTCTTGTGGCACTACACCACTACTAGGCAGCAGCCCAAATAAGTCGACTCTCTTTCTAAAATTTGCCAGGGGAGAAATGAACCCCTTCGTGAATACATCAAGAGATTCAATGACACTCTCGCTCATATAGAGGGCCCGGATGACAGGATCACTCTTCACTACGCCCAGAGCAGACTCTAAACTGATTCAAAATTCTTTCGGTCTTTGGAAAAAAAGAAGTTGGTAACTTTGGACGAATTTCTCAGTCGCTCCACAACGTACATCGACCTAGAGAAATTTATGAAGGCTAAAGAGAGTCTGGTAAAAGGTGAGCTCACTCACCAAAAGAATAATCAGAACTCCAACTAGCCTAAAAATTCCTCTAAGGGCGAGGCATACTGACCTAAATATTCTGACTACGCTCCTTTGAATGCCCTAAGAGAAACAATTCTAAGGGAGGTGCTTTAGACCTAGTTCCGGGATATGAAAAGGCTGCTTCCCTTGAAGAAACAAGATCAGAAGCACCACTCAAAGCATTGTAAATGGCATAAAAGTTATGGCCATGAAACAGAAGAATGTTATCAGCTCTGTGATGTCATTGAATCCCTGATTAAGGAGGGAAGGCTGTAGAAGTATATCAGTGGGTTCTGAAATGATGAAAATCACAGAAGACGGAGGGATCGAAGGCGTAGCCACAGCCCTAGGCGAAGTCTAACTCCACGTCAAAGAAGAAGAACCTGAAGCCCCGCTAGAAAATCTCGGACTCCGCCCCGTCGTGATACAGAAAACTGGCAGGAGTGGAACCAAGATACTCAAGGAGAGGCCAACAGAACAGATCAGTTAGTGAGCACCATTGCCAAAGGATTTACAGGTGGAGACTTATCTAGTAATTCCCAAAAAAAAGCACTGCGGACCACGGTGTTGAGCGTTTCTAGCTCCACACGCAAGCCCCATGCTGAAGATAGAGAAGAGCCACCCATCTCTTATTCAAGCAAGGACTACGACGATATTATCCGAGCTCGTCATCTCCGGAATAATATCTAATGCCAAGGTCCGATGTATTTTTGTCGACCAAGGGAGCTCGACAGACATAATATTCATGGACGCATTTAAGAGGTTGGAGTTTCCTATGTCCGCACTAACCACTTATGAAGGAGAGCTCATTAGCTTCTCTGGAGAAAAATTCACCCTGGTGGGTTACTTTGAAACATTCCTGACTCTGGGCGATGACAAAGTCTACAGAATAGTCAATGTCAGGTTTTTGGTCATGGATATCCCGTCAGCCTACAACATTATTTTGGGCTGCTCCACATTAAATGGCATTGCTGCCATAGTATCTACCACTCATCAGGCCATGAAATTCCTCAACAAGAATAATGAGGTGGTCACAGTTAAGGGCAATCATATTGCAGCACGCAAATGCTATATTGAGAGCCTCAAAATATGCAGGACCCCCAAGAAGACCAGAACACGTACATCTAGCCCGGCTTTGGATCAAGTTAATATCCTAATGACCGACCTAGATGTCCGACAAGAGATCTGGGGTACCAGACCCTTGCTATCGTTTATCCATTAAACGGGATGCAAAGCCGGTCTCCTAGAAGAAAAGAAAAGTTAGCCCTGAGAGACAACAGAACATTGAGGAGCAAGTTAAAGAGCTACTTAGTGTCGACTTTATCACAGAAATCTCATACGTCACATGGTTATCCAATGTGGTCTTGGTGAATAAGTCAAATGGAAAGTGGAGGATATGTGTGGACTACATGGACCTAAACAAGGCTTACTCCAAAGATCCATACCCCTCCCTAATGTTGACAAACTGGTGGATAATTCTTATGGCTTCCAGCTGTTATCCTTCATGGATGCTTACTCAGGATATAATCAGATCCCAATGTACCCTAGAGATGAAGATAAAATAGTATTCATCATTGAAAATGTGAGCTACTGCTACAAGGTAATGCCATTTGGGTTGAAAAATGAAGGAGCCACTTATCAGCGGATGATGAACAGAGTTTTCGAGGATCAGGTGGGGAGAATGTTGGGGGTTTACATTGACGACATGATAATCAAAACCCCACAATATGGATCACATGTCGTAGACCTCGAAGAAGTGTTCGCGTAGGTAAGGAAGCACAACATGAGGCGTAATAAAGAAAAATGCGCATTCAAGGTCCAAGCTAGTAAGTTCTTAGGCTTCATGGTGACTTACCGCAGAATTGAGGTGAATCTGGACAAATGCCAAGCGGTGCTCAACATGCGTAGCCCTCGGAACGTGAAAGAAGTTTAACAACTATCAGGGCAGATTACAGCCCTCACACGGTTCCTCACTAAAGCTGCTCACAAATCTCTTCCCCTCTTCAAATTGCTAAAAAAAGGGAAAGGTTTTGAGTGAATTCGGGAGTGTGAGGACGCCTTCACGTCACTGAAAGACTTCCTGTCCTTTCCTCCCATCCTAACCAGGCCTGAACCTAGGGAGACATTGTACGTATACCTCTCGGTTCATGAGGAAACCGTAAGTTCAATGCTCATCTAGGAAATGGCTAAAAGTCAAAAGCTGGTTTATTTTGTGAGCAAGGTGCTACAAGGTCTCGAGCTTTGTTACCAGAAAATTGAGAAGGTTTCACTCGCCTTCATCGTCATGGCCAGGAGGTTGAGACAGTACTTCCAATGTCATCCAATGGTGGTAAGAACAGATTAACCGATCTGCCAAATATTGCATAAACTAGACCTAGTAGGAAGAATGATCACCTGGTCCATTGAGCTTTCCAAGTTTGGAATCGCATACAAGACTAGGTTAGCAATCAAGGCACATGCATTTTCAAACTTCCTCGCTAAACTCACATCGGACCCCGTGACCCCGAGGAAGTATCGTGGACCATGTTCATTGACGGATCCTCCAATCCTAAGGGAAGTGATGCCAAGGTAATCATAGAAAACTCTGAAGGACTTCCTATTGAGAACTCCCTGAAGTTTGAATTCCCTACTTCAAACAATCAGGCAGAATATGAAGCATGTATCATCAGACTGGCAATGGCTAGAGAACTGGGAGCCACAAAGATTACACTTTGTAGTGACTCTTAGCTCGTGACATCCCAGATTCAATGTGACCTTCTGCAGAAGTACTAGGCAAAGGTACAAGGGCTCCTCAAAAGCTTCCAAACGGTGAAGGTGGAGCATATACTTCGAGAACAAAACTCAAGAGTCAATCTCCTGTCCAAGTTGGCCAGCATAAAGAGACCGGGCAACAACCGTTCAGTGGTCCAAGAGACCCTCTCACAGCCTTCTATCATGGATTCCTCCATTTTTTAAGTAAAAGAGCTAGAACGTACTTAGATCACCCCAATAATGGAATACCCGCAGTTTAGCATCCGCCCCTGAAGACCTAAAGAAAGATTCTAAATTAGTCAAGACCGCAGTCTTATACACTACTTATGACAGGAGGTTATACCGGCTGGGATTCTCTTCACCTCTCCTCAAATGTCTCACGCCAAAAGAACCGGAATATGTACTAGCAGAGATACACGAGTGAAGTTGTGGACACTATTTAGGAAGAAAAGCTTTGGCTTTAAAAGCGCTCAATCCAGATACTATTGGCCCACGATAGAAGCTGACTTTATTGCGCATGTCTAGATCTGCAATAAATTCCAATGCCACTTGGACCACTATCATGCTTAACCTGAAGAACTCTCCATGATGTCTGTATCTTGGCCCTTCTACAGGTAGGGTATGGATATCCTGGGTCTATTCCATCAAGCGCCTAGACAATTGAAATTCCTAGTGGTAGCCATGGACTACTTTACTAAATGGATCGAGGTAGAACCCTTGGTCACAATCACTTCGATCCGAATCTAAAAGTTTACATGGTGCTACATCACACAAGGTTTGGAGTCCCGGAATCCATTATAACAGACAATGGGATATAGTTCAAAGACAAGGTTTCGAAGAGCTGCTGGTCGATTTAAAAATCAAACATCACTGTAACGCTATTGAAAACCCCTATACAAATGGACAAGTTGAAGTAGCTAACCAGTTATTATACGTGGGTTAAAAAAAAGGTTAGATGAAGCCAAATAAAACTGAATTAAATAGTTAGACCATGTCCTTTGGGCCTACCAGACTACTTCCCACTTAATAACATGTGAGACTCCCTTCAAGCTCACTTATAGATGTAAGACTATGATCTCGGTAGAAATAAGAGAACCCAACTGACGCCTCCAACACTTTTCACATGATAGCAACCCCGGACTGATTAGAGAAGACCTGGACCTCTTGGAGGAAAGAAAGTGTGTCGCTCACATATGTGACGCCTACATCAAATAGAGGACGATAGCACGATATAACCTAAAGGCTGTACCCAGGAGATTCCAGCCAAGTGACCTAGTCCTCCGTAGAGCAGACATTGGAGGAAAGAACACCTCCCAAGGGAAGTTAGCCCTTAACTAGAAAGGCCCCTACCGTGTCATGATCAACACCGACAAAGGAGCCTACACATTAGAGACACTGACAGGCAAGCCGGTCAAGAACTTCTAGAATGCAGATAAACTTAGAAAGTACTATAGCTAAGTGTCTTTTAAGGCCTACTCTCAGTCTACTTGTCGTTTGATCTGCCCCAATTACTATGAGAGCACGTTGTATGGATTTTAGTCCTTTATTGAATTAATAAAACAAAGTGAATTTTTACTCATCTTCTCCGTTAGCCACTGCAGGAATTGTTAGCACCATGGATAGTGAAATCCATGTCTAAGTCATAATGGTGCCCACTGTGAGTTGTCTTGTATTAAATAGGTTGTGCTACATAAAAATCCTAAGTCTTGAAAAAATTCTCATACTGAACCATAAACACGAATGACCCTGGAAAGGATAACTTGAACCAAAGTCACGAGAGATCTTAAATGCCAAAATAGTCAGTGACGAACCCCTGACAAAGTCTCACTTAAACCAAAGTCACGTGGGATCTTAAAATCCAAAACAATTGGCTACGGACCTCGAACATGGTTTCTTTTATTAAATACCTAAGTCCTAAAGGGAACTCCAAGGTCATAATGGGCGTTGGACCCTAGACTGTGGATTCTAACATTTGAAAAATTCTTAAGTCCATGAAATGGTTATGAGAAAATATCGTAATGGGCGTTGGACTTAAAATGGACAATGGAAATAAAGAAGCATACAAAGCAAAATTAAAAGGCAAAGGAAAATAAATTAAACACCCTGGAAACTAAGGTAATTATCTTTACAAAGTCAAAAATCCCCACGCAGGGGGCAGCAAAAAGCTTTTAAAGAGAAAGTGAAGGAGCAATAAGTTATTCTTTAGCTTCATCTTCCTCTGTACTCTCTTGTTCCGCATCCAAATCCCTTTTAGTCAAATATACTATAGGGACAAAAGCTTCATCAGCAAAGGTTGTTGTAACACCCCAACTTTTAGGATAATTACAATATAGTCCCAAAATGTACTGTTTTGTGAATTCTGTGAGCAGTAAATTAAATTTGACTGTTCCATGAGTGTACTTGACTATTGTGTGTGATTTGCTCCGAGCCAGGGAAATAATAATTTTCTGGCCGGAAAAATCTTATTTTAATTAATTGGAGTTGGGAGATCTTACTAAACCAAATTCTGATTGATATATATATTAATCTCGTAATTTTTAGGATTTAAGCGTGTAATAAAATAATTTTATATTATTATAATATTATTTTATATTACAAGATCTACTCTTGTCTCAAAAATAGTAAAAATCTGCTTCGGTTTGAGCACGGATCTTTAAAAGTACTGTGGGACCCGCGTTTAGGAAAAGCAGTCAACTGTGCTGACTGGACAAATTCTAGCCAATGAGAGCAAGTCAATGAAAGTGGCTTGACTTTTTAAACCAATAGAAAAAGGTCAACAAAAGGAGCATGGACTTTGATTTGGACCGTTGGATGAAAACTTAGTTAGGAAGCCTTTGATTTCAACCGTTGATTAAATCAATGGTGAGATTAGAATTCTAGTTTTATGACTAATTCATATCTACCTTAGATCTAATCTATGGCTAGGAATTAAAGATGAAATCAATTGTTAGAATTAAGTCAAAAATAGTAGGCTTGAATTTGGTTAGTAGCTAATTAAGCTTAATTTGACTAATCTAATTACTTAATTAGCAAACTAAGTGAACTAGTTTAATTCTTAATTAATTATAATCTAAATACTAATTAGATATCCTAATATTGATTTAAAGGATATAATATATGCTAAAATATATTAAACTAATTAGTTATACTATTAGTATATTAATTAAGATTGATTAGGATATTTAACCTAACTAATTACCTAATTAATTAGCATATAATTAGGAGTAAATGGAAAACAATTAAACCCTTAAATTGCAAAGGAGCCACACGGTTTTGGGCAGCAGCTTGGAGGCTTGGATGGCTTGGTTCTACTAGCTTCTTGAACCCTCCAAAATGTCATAAACCATGTGCACCACCATGTGCATTCAATTGGATATTTACCTTGCAAAATCCAACACTCAACCTCACCCACTCAAGCTCACTACGGCAGCAGCCCCTCCCATTTCCCTCTCAATATTTTTTTCACACTTATCCTAATCAAGCATTCTATTTTCTCTCCAAAAACTACCAAGAACTCAAGCTATTTTTCTTCTATTTTCTTTCCCTCTCTATTCGGCCATACACACTACTCATACCACCAAACCTCTATAATTTTATCTCATCATATTTCCTAAACCCAAATCCTATTCTAAACACTTTTCATTCACAAAGTTTTTCCAAAATCCTACTTTATCTTGTTCAAAATCCAACCTTTTGCTTACTTTTCTAAGGGTAAGTCTTGATTCTATGGTTCAAAATTGGATTTCTAATTTTTCTAACCATGATTGTTCTATGGTTTTTCGATATTGTACCTTGTATGTGTTTTTACTAATTGTTTAAGAATTTTAGGGATTTGTTTAGGAGATTGTACGAATTTGAAAGAAAGGAGGAAACTAACCGATTAATTGTCTTCAAGAGGTAAGAGGGAGATTTAATCTCATCAACCCTAAGTGGTGATGGGAAAATGGATTTGATTGTGTATGAAGAATCCATAAGGATTCGATTTGTGTGATTGTTTATGGTTTTTATTATCTTTGTGATTGTTTAAATGCTTTCCTATTTGTGATTTATTTTGCTATGCATGATTATAGTTTTTATTATTTTTGTTATGCATGTTTATGACTTTAAATATATTGTATGTATATTATATGTGATTATATAATTGCATGTGTCTATAATGGTATAATTATTAAAGTAGGATGTGAATAACATGTAACGATTTGCATGTGTTTTCCAAAGAACACAGAATGAGGCTCACGGCCTTACATCAAAACAGAGAACCAAAATGTTCTCAGCAATTTTCTAAATTATTGATTTAAGGAAATCTAGATAAAATAATCAAATTGAGGATGATTTAAGTTAATTATGGCCAACATGCCATTTAGTGTATAATTGAATACTATTTATTTTCAATTTTGGCCAACATATCATTTTATTTCCTAAGATAGGTTAGATAATGGATTTAGAACATAAATTGATTCCAATGAATCATTGAGAAAATAAAAGGAATAAATTCAGTTCTAGAATTTTAACTTAGTAGAATTTAGTTTAAGTAAGAATTAAATCAGACGCTTGAAAAATACTAACGTAAAGCTCATTCTATAAATTTTAAAGCGCGTTAGCAAGTTTCAAAGCGTGATTATTGGGTAAAAGTAAAATAAACTATATTTAGTGAAAAATGTCAAAAATATCTTATACTGATTTTATAGGTAAAATGCTATCGAAATTTACTAAAATCAGACGTATAAAATGAAAAGATCCCATACTATATTTAGAACATAAGAAAAATACTCTACGTATTTTAAATGTACTATATATAGTTTTGCACATTCTTAAAATAATAATTTTAAGTTATTTGGTTAAGAAAATGAATTAAAATTCTTACGCGATTGAGAAAATGATTTAAAAACATTTTGCGATGTTAAAAACGTCAAAATATCTTTATGCGATTTTAAAATGTTTGTGAAAACGATGAGATTGTGAAAACGCGATAAAATTCCTACGCGATTAAAAGATACAGTGAGTTTTGTTGTCAGGCCAAAGTGGTGGACCCAGACATGTTGTGGTGTAGTACTGTCAGGTGGGACGTACTATACTTTGTTATTTTGTGACTAAGGGTACTGTCAGGTGGGATGTACTATACTTGGTTATTTTGTGACTAAGGGTATTTTGGTAATTTTTTGTAATTATGGTAAAATTTGGATAATAAGGGTATTTTTGTAAATTTAGACCATACTTAGAGTGTTGTGCCAATTTGGGTTATAATTAGTGATTGACTGACGAGACGAATTACACCGTGTTTTGGTGTGATAAGCGTAGTGTGGTTCATTTATGAACTTGGAGGCATTAGTGTGCGGAGAATCCTATATGTGGACAGTGGTAGCACCTCTGGGCTGTGGTAACGGGCAACACACTAATGATCTTGACAAACACTATTCTTAATCGAGATCTTGAGGGGACTATTAAGTACTATGCCTGTGGTACACGATGTTTGGACTGTGTACTGCTACACGATGTTTGGACTATGGACTATAGACACAAAGATTGGACAGTGCAATAGTTTGGTTGGGCAGCCATAAAGTATTATTAGTTTCTATTCGGATCATTCTCTCAGATATCTGTCTTTAGTTCCATGGAGTAGGAACGAGTCAGTGTGTGTTCATGCATTATCTGTACTTTACTGTTCACGCATTATCTGCATTTTACTGCTTACCATAATCTGTGATAAAATGTATGATCTATTGCTTTGATATATTGTGCATGATATGATGTATTAATTTGATGTATTAATTTGCTATACTGTATATGATGTATTAATTTGCTATAATGTGTATGATATAATGGTATGTGTTATTTTAATATGTATTGTATTGTCATATATTGTATTGTCATTTTCTTTATTGTCATGAGGGTAATGATGTAGATTGTCTCACCTCTTTATTGTATTGTCTGTTTTGTTTCTACTTTATATTTATATTATCGAAGACTACAATGGCGGCAAGAGGAGGCCAATTAGGTTTCTTTAGACTACAATTTCTCGAAGGCACTGAGGCTTGGTACGTCCACTGGGACACTGGACACATAGAGTACAGTGGTAACGTGACTTTATCAGTAAGTAGGACTCGACAAGGGTTCGTTACTACTCGTTATACGGTTACTTTCGTACAGGTTATTTTGCCTATTAGGGAGTTGTGGGATGAGTTTCACTATACTCCTAAAGAGAACTTCGATATACTTTTGGGTCGAATTTCTATCGGTCAAGACATTCCCAACTAGGGAAATTGTCTTATGACAAGGGCTCATGTCTTAGGCATTATGTCTTAGTATCATACTGACTTTTTACAGCTTTATTAAATATTTTGTAGTTGTAAATTAATTATAGACTTTAGACAAAATCATATGTATATTATGGTGTGATGATGTTTTATCCCATTTCGTATTCCGCGTTATGTTATTTAATATTATAAATATAAAGAAAGGAAAAAAAATTACCACTAATATTAATTATGTACCAAAAGTTTTATAACTTGGGTAAGTATTTTATTTTATTTTATTTTTCTGCATCATAAATGTGACATCCCCAGAAAGGGTGTTACAGTTGTGGTGGTCATTTCGTTAATTGACCTAGCAATAACCAAAAGTCCCTTTAGGAAATTCTATCTGGACTAAGATCCTACAAAGCTAGCTTAACATTAGGATTGAAGTACCGAACTTGAGCAACTGCATTGTTGAACTGTTCGACACCAGTATTGGTGCTGATAGTAAACAGTTCAACATTTTCCCTCTCCAGTTCTGTTACCTTGGCCTGATTGGTGGCAATGGTAATGTCGACCTGACCAGTTCTTTTCAAGAGTTCCCTGAGTTTTGCCTGAGAGGAATATACAGACATATGTCTCCAAGCGTCATCAGTAACCCAAGCATACATGGGTCTCATAGGGACGAGTATAAGAGGCTCCTCTACTGCCGCCCTCCTTTGCCTCGTCGCCTTTCTCCTCGCCATTGGACACCTGGAAAACACTCATCAAGACCATTAAGCTAATGTCAGAATCAAGGGTTCCTATCGATTCAGATGAAGAAAGGGCATACCATGAAGGTTTTGAGTCCACCCCAAAACCCTAGGATTACAGCCTCGAAGCCCACGAAGGTTGAAACCTTGGTAGGATTCCTCCGCCTTTCATGGCACGGCAGAGTAGGTGCTCCACGGAGAGGAGGATCCAGAAAGGGAAATAGAGAGAAAATAAAAATAGAAGGTAACGATGGACATACACATACCTTTAAAATATAGAAAATGATAGAAAAGCTCAAAGTTGATGGATTAAGCACTACAAGCCGCTCAAAGTCATGCCCCCTGTGGTCGTAAAAACTCGTAGGAATTTCTCTCAGATGATGACAAATGTTCAGAAATAGTAAAGTATGATCAAGATGACATTAGCCCTTCTTTTAAGGGATAAGGCGGTTAAAGGACATTTTTGTCAAAGCCCTTTTAGTTTCGAAAAGAAAACCTTGTCATGGAGCGCAAAATGATAGGCACGTCCGCCCAGTCGAAGCACGCCACATGGCTTTCACAGCTATCACGACATTTGAAAAGATATCTAGAAACAGAGCCAAGCGTCACACAAACCAACCATTTTTTCCATGGACCACGGATCTATAATCCATACCCTAGCTATCAAACAAAGGTTCAAATAGGGATCAAGTTAAAACTCTCAACCCCGTGAGGAGCACGGACCATAGGGGCAGGAGCTGAAACTTGCCACTTCGTTGTACCAACCAAGAGCCAAGCTGGGGGCAACTCAGTATTATTACAGGGTGAGTGGTTGACTAACCCCAGATAATGGAGAGAAGAAAAGAAAAAGTAAAGATACAAGGCAGAATTCAAAAAGAAGGATTTTATTCATTGATCTCATTCTATACATCATCAACCCTCATGGAAAGAGAAGGAAAAGTACATAAAAAATGTTTAGAAAATAACTTCCGTTGTAGAACTTGAAGATGGAACCAACATCATCATTGGAACACCCCGAGCCTTTGTCACATCAATAGTTCCTCTAAAACCCAACACTGGTCTCTACCCTGTTAATCAGGCTTTGAAGAATTTTAGCAAACTGGAACAGAACATTGCTTTTGGAGTCCGAAGTCATTGTCACTTCTTCTTCCCTGCCTCCTCTATAATGATAATAAGGGTTAACATCTGCCTTTGAGCGGCCTCAAGTTCTTCCAAGAGGATTTTCCATTCCAAAGGAGCCGCCCTCTAGCTCAGCTGCCCTTAGAGGACCTGCCAAAAGAAACTAGCCTGGTGCCTCCAAATCACCGAGGAAGGAAGAAAAACAAGAACGAAACAACTTTGGATGCCTCCATGCATCGAGGTAGAAGCCTCACTCCATCCTAACAACACGAGGTAGATCAAACAATCCCATGTATGCCAGGAGAGAAAGGCTTCCACCTCCCAAATGCATAGCGACATATACCTTATGCCGAGAAAGAAAGGCTCCCGTAGGAAGAGTTAGTTGCAAAAAAGCAAACATTTCTCAAAGACTTTGGAAAGAACAAGAAGATGATCTCTGCAAAGGATAAAACCCTCCATATATGTGCAGAAAATAAAAAGAAAACTACCCACTGAAAGCGGATTATTCTCAAATGGAGTTACAAAGATAAAGGAATAAAGGAATGCCAGCTTCAGTGCAAACATTCCCTTTTTATAAAGAGAATGAAGCACTCTAATTGGCCCCGTAAAAGGTGAACTGATCGTATGATGATAGCCTTATTTAATGCTCAGTCTCTGATTGGTCACGGGAGTAGCGGGCAGTTGGGAAATAATATGAAACTAATATCCTCTTAAGGGATATTTAATTCCTAATAAAGTTATAATATCAGTTCCCTAGACTGTTACCACCTGCAGAATCAGAGATTGCGAGAAAAGTACTCAGGAGATCTCACGCACTACCCATGACGGGTTAACAAGGTTAGACCTCAGACTTACGCATTAACTTCGGTGGAATACTAATATTCCATAGACTTTGGCCCCCTGCGTAAAACATTAGAGATCCTACGCTTTATGATCCATCCAAAGCTTATATATCTTGACACTCGACTGTTCCATTCAAGCGCCAAGGTAGGGGCAACTGTTCTAGACCGTGATTTGAGATCCCTTCTAGCGGATCAGCCCGACACGCATACAACTAAACTCCGCCCTGGGTAATACAATTAGAGCCTTAATGGTAGTTCGGGCCTCAGAGCAATGCACGTCGAACAGCCTTGAGCCGTAGTATCATGATTTCTAGATTTGTGCTGAGGATATATCCTTAAATATCCGTAACTACCAATCATCATCTTACGATATTATAGAACTCATAATTGTCTTAGACTGCTAAGTAGCTTCTATATCAAAGTTCCTAACTTATAGGGATTTACCCAAACAATATTGGAATGACAATCTCTACTAGGATACTAATCCAAAATACTTGCATTCAATACAGATTGCATTACGATTCCACACACGCTCTATAAATACAAGGCTAAGTAACTTTAAACAGGTATCAGTAAAGTACTCACTACATAATACCCTACTTGTGCACAGCCTGACTTGAGCGTTAAAGTCCCTTTGCAGGTACCTATCCTCTGTCTCAACATGCTCGACCATTGTTACTCAAGGAGGAAACCACTACAACGTGCTTATCTCAGATACCCTCTAAATCCACTTCAGAACAAGGTAGCTTAATTAATTTCTTTAGAATTATAGTATAGGAGTTATCGAATTAGAGCATATTTAAATTTAAAAAGATATACTATAAAACATAGAAAAAATTTGCAACATATGTTTATAAGAGCAAAATGTGATGTTTAAATACATGACCCTTAGTGGAACCCAAATCCAAGTAGAGAAAATGTAACAACCCTAAATAATGCATAAAAATTATCTATGATGAATTAAGTAAGGAAATAAATGCCTATGTAATGTATTATTTAACAAACTTCAAAATAAAATGAGAAATAACTTTCCAAATGGAATTATTCGAATAAGCAGTTTTATTATTCGAATAAATAGCTAGTTATTTGAATAAGTTATCCTATTATTTGAATAAGGTAGCTAATGTTAGTATAAATGGAAAACAAGTTATGTTGCAACAGAATGAAAACTCCAATTTTCATCTAGTTTCCTTCTTTCTTGGATCTTCAATTCAACTAGTTATGATGGAACCAAACCAAGAAGATGAGGTAAGAATGATGAGATCAACACAAACAAGTGGCAAGAAAGAGGACTCTTGAAATCTTGAAATTTTTTGGAAACAATGATTACTGAATCAAGAGAAGATCCAAAACACAAACAAGTGTCAAAAAATAGAAGGAAAAAGATTAAGGTAAGCACGAAGGTGATTTCTATGAGAGAAACAAGTGTTCAAACATTAATTGTAGCTGCAATAAGCATATGATATCAGTAGAAAACAAGTGTCAATCTTAGATAAAAAAAATCTTAGTAGAAGCATGATTACAGGAAGAAAATTTTATGCAAAATGCTTCTCATTTTGACAGCAAAGCACCCAACATCATTCCTACATCATTCTTCTATGTAATACAAGCTTAATTTTGGGTCTATAAATACTTCTTCCCTCTTTCTTGCTCGTCAAAAAATACTCACCCAAACTTATAAACAATCAAGCTTTGTTTTTTTGCAATATCACTCCCCCATCTTCAACCACCCTTTTATCAATTTCAATTCCGTGAAAGGGGTAGGAATTAGCAAAAACTCACTCTTTCTTCTTTATTTCTTCTGGCCATACCTCTCAGTCTAATTTTTTTTTGTTTCAAATTACATCCCCTATTTTTTACTCTAAATTGGTTTGATGGAAGGATAACCAGAAATGACTTTTTCTATTGTCAAAAACGTATTTTTGATTGTTTTATTCGAATAGACTTTGATTCTATTCAAATAAACCTTGCCAAAAACACTTCAAATACTGCATTTTCAAATGATCTATTCTAATAGACTTCCCATATTTTCAAATAAGATTTGATAGAAAGCTTTATAATTGAGATTTTTAAGGAATTTATTCAAATAGACCTTTTGTCTATTCGAATAAAACTCATTCAAAATGACAAAAACTATGGTGTTATTCGAATAAACTAATGAGCTATTCGAATAACATACACCAGAATGCTAATAGAAAATTAGGATTTTAAACGTGAATAATTCTTTTATCATTTTTTTAATATGAGCTACTCTTTTTAATTCCTTTTCACCAATTTTTTATATATGATATTAGTTGGGGTATTTGCTATTCCTTATATTAGTTGATTTTTATTAAAAAAGAAATTTCCTATTTTTGCATTATATAATGATATCTGATTTTTTTAAAAAGAATTTAATGTAAGTTAATTTTTTATGTTAAATATTCCTTTTCTATGAAAGTACTTAAGAAATGTCATCCCATAAATAAAAATGAATCAATGTGTAAATAGATTATTGTGGCCATGGTGAGAGAATTGAGGGATGCCTCAATTAAAGATTATTATTATAACCATGATGAGAGGATTGAGAGACGTCTTGATCAAAATTATGATTGTGGTCATGATGAGAGCATTTAGGGATGCCTTAATAAAGAGAAATATGCATATCTGGTTGAAGAGCTTTAACAATGGGATGAAAGTTATTATTGAGAGTATTTCATGAATATTTTGATTCTGATTTTGATATTTTTCTCATTTTTTTAAATAATGAGTTAGTTACTCTTTCATTTTTCGTAAATATTCAATTGCTTACTCCTTATTTTATTCTTTAGATATTACCAACAAAAATTATTAATTATTTATGGCATAATAAAATAAATTTTTTATGTTGGACTCTTTGTAAAATTGTTTTTCATACTTGTGACGGCCGGAATATCATTAGTTCAAACTTATTGTTTTTGCTCTTTCCTACAAAGTTTATCTCACATATTTTTTTGTGAGATATGTCAGACAATGCCAATAGTAAGGTTCTTAGTTGATTTTCGTGTGCAACAAGTATATATGCCAGAGTTAGGAGATTATGTTTTTTCCTTCATTCTGGGAGATCTATGTTTGATAATCCTGCTATTTGATGACTAGAGTAATAAATATGTAAAGATGTAGCACTTCACAAGCTCTTTCATGTTTTTTATTTTGTAGCACCATATTTAGGCTTAGAAGAGCCTAATTTTTTTGTGACTGTAGGTGCTAACTTGCTTTAGAAGTACTACTTATACTTATGTATGTATTAACTACTAACTTATGAAAGGCTTACCCTCCTCAATGTAAAATATTGTACATTAAACTTATAGTAATAATAGTGATGTGCATTGATCTAATATGCATATTTAGAATATAAAGAAAAATAATTAAAATCATAAAAGTAGAATAGGACGTTACAGAAAAGACCCACACCCCACTCCTTAGCCCATAGTAAACCCCCTCACCCAATTTAACTTACTTCCCCTTTCATTTTCACCCACATAGCACAAACTCTTAGAAATAGAAACAGAGTGAGATAGCAAGAGAGAGGGAGCAATGAGTTGAAGGAGAGAAGGGAAAAAGCTATGTTTTCTAGCCTTTGCATGTCTACCATAGAGTGGAGACCTTACTTTGCTGTAGAAGAGGAATTTGTCTAGCAACCTTCAAGCTATACAACCACACAAGTTTGATCTCCACCCCCCATCTTTCCCTTGGAACCTACAGGCTAAATGTCTAGGTTGGGGGCAAAACTTATACTTGGTTTGATGATTCTTTTGCTATGTCATGAAAGCTTATTGTTAGTATGATTATCTATGAGCATTAAGACTTAATTGGGGTGGGTGGTTGAGATGGGAGTCATAGGTCTTAGTAGGTTGAGACTTAAACTCTCAAAAATCTAATTTTAAATCTTGTCCTACTGTAGCTAAAGGACTCAGATCATGTTTTACTTGAAAAGGATGAATTTGCATGAGAGTTAAGAGTAGCCATGGGTTTGGTTTCAATAGGGTATGGCATGACTCAACTTTCCATTTTGTTTTGCTTGACAAGGTCAAAAATTGAGGTGGGTTGACATTAGGAAAATTTTGATTGTGTAATCTGGAACCTAGTTGGCTACGGGGTGAGTCATGGAAATGGGGTAAATAATAGTTAATTTCTTAATTGCCAACTAGAGCCTTTGAACTAAATTTATGGTATTAGAAAATGATAAGAATAACACAAAATTATTGATTGAATGGCTGTATGAGGGCCACTATGATTGCTACATTGTTATGGTGAAAATTCTAATGCTCATATAGTCATATGTTGTAGGTTGTTGTCGAGTTTGGATAGAAAATGTTGATATTGAGTTGTTGTCTGTTGTTGTTGTTTAAAGTTGTACAATAGATATATGTGTTGTTGTTTTAATGGAAGTGGTCAAGGAGGCAACACTACCCTATTTTGACTAAATGGGGATTTTATTGATAACGAACTGTACATGTGAATTAACATGAGGATTTCTACATAGTAATGAGAGAGATTGAGATAATGTCCTCATGTGATGGTCCAATCTAAATGGAGTTTGATAATTTTTTATACTTGTGTCCATTCTAAAATTATGATTTAAGAACTTGGTGAAGATTTTGTTCTCCTTAAAATAAAACAAGTGGAGTAATTTGATTCTTGTCAAATTGTTTCTAGCAATAGAGCAAATAATGAGTGCTAGATGCTTTAAATCCTTTGAATTCCTATATAAATAAAAAGAGAAGAATATATCCAATAAAAATAATATTCTATAGAGTCTTCTATACATGTTATTATATGTTGAAAATTATTTGAATTGTACGTGAACAAAATTGAGCATGAAAATGCAACTAGCGAGGTTATGTGCCGAGATACAAGAGTAAATATATATAAATGTGCACATTATGAGTTCTAATGATGTTTACCTTGCGTATGAAATTTTGTTATGGCTAAAGTAATCCTATCATAGGCTGTACTTAATAGTAAATTTATATAGATCCTTCCATTTCATATGGCACTATCTACCTTTGAGAAATTGGTAAAGTACATTGTGATAACATAATCCTGATGGCTTAAGATAAAGAAAGGTCGAGGACAAGTAATTCCCTCTCTATTGAGAAAGGTTGAGGGTCAGTAATTTCCTCCCAAATTAGAGGATAATGTAACTTCCGTAAGGGATAAAGCATAAGATAAAAATAATGAAAGAATTGATTATTGAGCATTGCATTGACTTTTGCATTCATCATAGTTTTTCTTAAGTATTGTATTGTTGTAGATGTTGGGGGTCAAAATTAGCCATTTCAAAAAACATAATAAGCAGGCAATAAGAAGTCACGAAAAAGACTAAGTTCCAAGAATCTATCGAAGATAGTGATTGATGAAGTAACCAACTGACATCAATAAATGTTTTGACAACCAGTTCAACTAGGATCACAAGTCAAAGAAGACTATGTCAACTGAAGGAAAGATCTGATAGAAACCAAGTATCAGAAGACAAGCAAATTTGACAAAAGAACAAAAAGCAAATTATGAAGTTTCAAAAGCAAAGTCCAAAATTATTGTCGAAGTTAAGCTATGCAAGAATGTCGAAGCCATGCTAGTGAAGGTTTGTTGACATCAAAGCTTATGGTCGAAGAAGAATAGTTTGCAAGATGGAAGGAGATCAAGGTAGGTCCCATCACTAAACATGGGAAGCTTCTAAAGTTTATGCTTAAAGAGTGAGAACGTGGCATCGGGGGAAGTTATAAGATAGAAAGAAGAAAGAAACCACCCACTACTTGGAACGGTTACCACGTGGAAAACCATGTGAAAAATTAATCACATGTTGAAAAACTATATGACTATCAAGTGGCAGCATATTAGGAGCTATAACATTCAAAAATTTAGCGCCAAAGGGAAAGGTTGGTTGCTTATAAATAGAAGATTGAACGAAGTTCAACTGGCTAGTCCATCTACTTACAACACACCTTATATTTCCTATAGTTCCTAAGTCCCGAATGTGATGCTCACAGAATGATGGATTGATGGGTTATCAGTCAAGTATGGCCGCCACTTTCAATTCACATGTCTCTCTATGGTTTGACACTTATCTTTCAGTCATCTCAACTTTATGTATCATTTACTTCTAGTTAATGTAATCTCTGTTTCTTCAAGTTTTTACTTGCTCTTCCATGTTCTTAGTTATTTACTTTCCAAGTTCTGTTTAAATTCTGCAATTTACTTGCTTTCAAGGCTAATTCTATGCATCTTACCTTTCTGCAAGTTTCCTTTAACCTTTTTCAACTTAGTGCAAATTTATGCGTTTTTACGTCTACTTTATACACTTTTATTATTCTTTGTGTTCCTGCATGTTCAGGAATTTTCTACATTTTCTTATGTTTTAATATTCACTTAAGCACACACAGCACCTCAAAGATATTTTCGTCAGCATACTACATCAACATTGACATTTTCAGTATTTAATTTCGCCATTTACCTTCTGTTAGTTTATTTTCCATAAGTTTACTTTACTTTTATGTCAAGTTTACTTTTAGTAAGTTCACTTTCGCCATTTACATCATGTCAATTTACTTCCAATAAGTTAATTTTGATGCACTCTCAACTTTAACGCTTCCTTTTCATCTCTTCATTCGCAATTCATACTTAATGGCTAACTTTTTTTGGACGTACCCTTTATTGACACTTGATCGATCGATGATTGCTTAACCTTTGATATCAGAATTTTGCAAATCACCAGAAACTTGAGAGTCCTAAGAAGAGTCGATTTGTTCCCAAATATTAGATCTTGAATTGAAAGAGTAGTCAATATTTTTGACCAAAAAACCCCTATAAACAGCAAGATATATGTATTTTGCTTGATGTGAACTGGAAAAGAGAAAATATTGAGTACACGATACTCCTAGAGACACCATATTTACTACTACTTATAAACTGTACGCTATCTACTGAGAATTTTTTGATTCTCACCCCGTTTGCCATGTTGTTTTCAGATTCAATGATTTTGGTGCTTTATTGGATATTAGTTATGGTTGTGGTACAGGAACTGAAGATTGAATGAGTTACTTATGGATATGGAAGGAGTCTCATAGGATTGTTTTATTGGAACCTATTTGTATAGAACTTATGTAGTTCTTTGATGTCGAGTTGTGAATGTAGTTATTCTTTAATAAGTTTGTATAATATATTTTAGATTAGTAAGTATATACTTGAGTATATCAAAGAATAGAGAAACAATTACATGCTTCTAATTTGAGAATTAGGTATCGACTAAGTTAAAAACAAGGTGTTACCTATATGTTTAAATGAATTCAAGAAAGAATGAAGCAATTCAATTTAAACAATTAGGTAAATTTAGGAATTTGGAAGAATTAGACCATTCTGGTTTAAATTTGAGGGTATCACCTAAATTATCAGACAAGAGAAGACACACAAGTGGCGTCTTACCCTTGTTGCTTTGGTACCAAGTAGGATGTCCACACTTAGTAACTTGAACAATTTGAAATGATTAAATTTCTAACAATATATGACTGTTTATATTCTTTTGCTTTATTCAATGTCAAAATAATTTAAATTTTTTAACATAATGTCAAAAGAATCAAAACTTACTTAGAAGATAATCTAGACAAAAAATTCACATACTTGTATTACTGCAAATGAATAGTACAAAAGATATTCAACCAAAATTATAGTAAATTTATCTTGAAAATGCAACGATCACAATACTGTCATCATCAAGTGTATTGAATTGTTTATAGTAGTATAAAAACACTAAAAAAAAAATTTACATATCAAAGAGAATATAAAATTTTAAAATATATATAGTTTAATATTAAATTTTTTTAATATTTTGATTTTTTAATTTTTTAAATATGATAAACTTTTTAAATATTTACATATTTTAATATTAAAATAATTTTAAATTGTTTTTACTGTTTTTAATATTTTAATATTAAAATATAAATATTAAAAAAAGGAGGAAAGCTAATTAAAGGCAAGTAGGTAATACTGTAGATGCTAAAGAAAAAATTTCTCCTTCTTTGTATTGTTTATAGATATTGATGTCTCTTTTCTATGCAACCATAACTAATCCTTGCTTATAAAATTTCTTAATATTTTAATCTTCATTTCTTTCTTTTAGGGAAAAATGTAAATACACTTTGTGAGCTTTACCTTATTTTAAACGGATTTTTAAATCAATGTTATAAGTCTTTTAACATTTTGAACGTACATATAGACTCTTATGTCCAACAGTAAGGTTAAAATTGGTTATTAAGTAACTTGTCCATGTTAATTAATACACATGATAATTTGTAATTTGTTAATATTGTTTTTTAAAAACTAACTTTTTATTTTTATTCTTTTTCAATTTTCATAACAAAGATATTTTTTAATAATTTAATAAATAATGTGGTTAAAAGAAAAAAGTTTAATTTTTAAAGAAATAATATAAATAAATTTTATATATATATAAAATCTTGTTTATTAATCAATGCATACAAGTCATATGTTAAATAGTTTTAATGATGGAGCTAGAAGCGAAATTTCTTAGGGATGCCAAAGGGAATAAAAACTTAGTTTGGGGCCAAGTTATATTTTCTTATTTTTCCAAAAAAATGCATGAAAAGATTTTCAAAAAATTGAAAAAAATTTGGTGGTATGGTTCACTTCAAGAATAACAGGGGGCTGCTCTAATGGTTTCGATTTAACTTATGTATGAAATGATCTTTATACAAGTTTTGAGAGGGCTTTTTCTTAATATTTTAATCTTCATTTCTTTCTTTTAGGGAAAAATGTAAATACACTTTATGAGCTTTACCTTATTTTAAACGGATTTTTAAATCAAGGTTATAAGTCTTTTAACATTTTGAACGTACATATAGACTCTTATGTCCAACAATAAGGTTTAAATTGGTTATTAAGTAACTTGTCCATGATAATTAATACACATGATAATTTGTGATTTGTTAATATTGTTGTTTTAAAAACTAACTTTTTATTTTTATTCTTTTTCAATTTTCATAACAAAGTTATTTTTGAATAATTTAATAAATAATGTGGTTAAAAGAAAAAAGTTTAATTTTTAAAGAAATAATATAAATAAATTATATATATATATATATATATATATATATATATATATATATATATATATATATATATAATCTTGTTTATTAATCAATGCATACAAGTCATATGTTAAATAGTTTTAATGATGGAGCTAGAAGCGAAATTTCTTGGGGATGCCAAAGGGAATAAAAACTTAGTTTGGGGCCAACTTATATTTTCTTATTTTTCCAAAAAAATGCATGAAAAGATTTTCAAAAAATTGAAAAAATTTGGGGGTATGGTTCACTTCAAGAATAACAGGGAACTGCTCTAATGGTTTCGATTTAACTTATGTGTGAAATGATCTTTATACAAGTTTTGAGAGGGCTTTCATTCAAATTTAAAGATTCATTTGGTCATTTCAAAATAAGATGAAGTTTAGAGTGTAATTATGCATTCCCCTCGTGTTATATGTTTATTAATCAATGCATACAAGTCATATGTTAAATAGTTTTAATGATGAAGCTAGAAGCGAAATTTCTTGGGGATGCCAAAGATTTTCAAAAAACTGAAACAATTTTGGGGGTATGGTTCACTTCAAGAATAACAAGGACCTGCTCTAATGGTTTTATTTAACTTATGTATGAGATGATCTTTATACAAGTTTTGAGAGGGCTTTCATTCGAATTTTAAGATTCATAGTGGCCATTTCAAAATGAGATAAAGTTTAGAGAATATTTGTGCATTCTTCTCGTGTTATATGTTTATTAATCAATGTGTATAAGTCATATAGTAAATGATATTCAGTGCGGAGCTAGAAGAAATTTCTTGGGGAGGCAAAGAGAATGAATACCTAGTTTAGGGGGCCAATTTATACTTTTATGTATTTTTCCCAAAAAAAAAATACATGAAAAGATTTTAAAAAAATTCAAACTATTTGTGGGGCATGGCTCACCTCAAGGATAACAAGGAGTTGTACTGATGCTTTTTGTCTAACTTATATATGAAATGGTCTTTTTTACAAGTTTTGAAAGGCTTTCATTTAAATTTGAAAATTTATGTTGGCTATTTTAAAATGATGAAAAGTTTAGAATGTATTTGTGCATTCTCCCCTTATTATTACATTTAATTTCCAACTATTTTGAGACTAAAACATAAGATAAAAATAAAAAGTATTATTGTTTGGCCAAAAATATTAATTACTTTGTATTATGATCACGAAAATAATTTAAGAGCTATATGAAGATGAAGCATCATATTAGATTTGTTGCTTAATTAAAAATTAAAAAGTCAAATTCAAGTTTGAAAAAAAAAAATCCAAGTTTGATCAAACTGTCAAAAGTTTGAGTCTTTTTTTTTTTTTTGAATGATTCAATCTAAACGAAACTATTACAGGCTCTGCATTTTTACAAGAATTGTCAGGAACTAATTAGAGTGATTAACACCTAATTTAGCAATAATTGAGGGAATTCGTTACATGGACAAAACTAAATTCAGCTAACAAACTAACAGAGATTGGACTACGGATCAGACTAGCCCATTTGATCGTTAAAATAGTAGACCGGCCATTGGATTGTACATGCAGCTAAATCGGTAAGAACCTATGAAGCATTGACACACTCTGGTGTGTCCAAGTGTGAGATATGTATTCGTATCAGACATATAGGGACACTCATATGATATATGTGTCTTGTATGTCTGAATGTATTCGATTAAAAAGATTATTATTTTTACTTTGGACACGTCTCGGATACGCTTGGATACGTTTCGGATATGTTTGGACACGTCTCGAATACACTTAGACACGTTTAGGACAAGACTTGAATACGGCCTAAAAAATGTCCATTAATATTTTTTTAAAAAAAATATTAATTTCCATAACTAATGTTCAATTAGTAAGCTCATAATCCACCCAAGTCTAATTACATGATTGACGTCCTAAACCACTATTTTCACATACCAGTATTTTAAGTTTTATCTTTTCACATGTCACTATTAGACTTTTAAGTTTCATCTTTTCACATACCACTATTTTCATATGCTCTTTCTATCTCTGCTAGTACCAAATCGTCCACTTCATCGTCACTGAAACTTGTTTCACACTAATGTTCCCTCTAATTAATTTTTTTTATGTACATGTACCTGTATATGGTTAGTTCTATTAAAAGAAGTTTGTTTATGTGATTTTTTAAAAAATGTCAATAGAAATTATATTCTATATTTTTTAAGAGGTGCTTATTAGATAACAAATAGTGACATATATGATATATATTAAGATATGGTAAATTTTTAACCTTATAAAATAATATTAATAAATTATATATTTTTTCTTAAATTTTGTATAATTATATAAATATATATATATATATATATATATATATATAAATCAAATTCTTTAATTTATTTTGATATTAATTTTTATATATATTGATATGTTCTCGTGTCCGTATTGTATCTGTACCCATGTTTTATAAATAAGAACCAATTCCACCTGTACTAGTTATTATTAACTCGTGACTCAGCCTACATTAATTGAATCGACCTGGTGGGTCAAAACGTTTTTAACTAAAACTGTAAAACAAGAGCACCGCACGTGCACGGCATGCAGTAAAAATCAGGAACTTTTATAGGCAGCTCAATTTTCTTGTGCTCATGAGTTGCTCGATGTGGGACTTTTCACCACAGACACATGCTTAAGCTAGAACCAGGTTTATATGCAACTCAATATGCTTGTACTCATGATGTGCTCGATGTGGGACATGCATAATAGATGGCAAGACATATAACTACTCTATGTGGGGCTTTATGCAAGGGAAATTAATTTTTATTCTTTGCTTTTTTGTTAAAATTTGTTTTTATTCCTTTTATTAATTACGAATTATAGATTGAACATGTATATTTGTATTTTGAAGTTGTAAACTCATATTTTGAACTTATAATGTGACATGTTAATTTTTTATTTATAATAAATCACTACATGAAATTCATGTATTACTGGCGATTATATTCGCTGGTAATAGGCCAAATTTTGTTGGAAAATTTGATTTTTGGCAGAATTCCTGGTAGATTTTGGTTGGCCAGTAAAACCATTGTAAGAAATTTTTTCTAATGAAAAATTTGCTAGAAATTTTTGACAACTATATACCGATTTCGTCCTCTACCCAAAGGGTGGTTATCGGAGATACTCAGGTTAGTTGTTTGGCAGATGTCAGTTTGAGACGGGTTAAAATACTCGCAAAGACACTTCGACCAATCAATCTTGGAGTTAAGATAGTGATGAATGTATAGGCAGAGAAAGGTGAACATGTCTGATCTAGGCTGTCAGGCTGGTTTATATAGAGATCTGGAGGACTGACTCTCCAGATACCTTCCATTCAGGTCATTTAGGATTCTGAACATTATGTTTGGTCATTATCTGGTCATTATGGTATGAAGACGTTATGTCTGGTCATTATGGCGAGAAGAAGTTATGTCTAGTTATTATGACAAGTTATTAACGACTGTTGGTCATGATGGTGCCAAACAGCTGATAACCGTTGGTAGATCGTATTAAGCACGTATTTGTCAAGTCGTTACCTATTTGGGTATAGGCCGATCGGATCTTGCAACAGGACATCAGTCCAGACTTTCATGAGCTTGGTGTTTAGAAATGAGCCTAGTTTATGGTCGGATGCCAATTTGGCTAGAACGGTCCACAGCCCCCCAGCTTGGTCATCTGTTAAGATGAGCTGAGTTTATGAGTGGTCGGATGTCAATTAGGCTAGGACGGTCCACAGTCCCCAGCTTAGACAATCAGCGATGATAGCCCAAGCTTGTATTAGTAATGTTTAGACTTATCCAAGCTTATTGGGTCTGGATGGTTCACAGCCCCCCAGCTTGGGCAATCACAAGGTGAGTGGCGAAGCTTTTCCAAGCTCTTCATAATTTTTAAGTTTTGTCCCTGGGTAACCTTCCGAGGTGAGTGGTGCATGTATTTTTCTAAGACTTAGGTAATTTCCTTAAGAAATCGAGGCTTTTCATACTTCTGCTTCCCAATACTTAGGTTATTAAAGATGTTTCGAGATTTTCCCTTTTCAACCGAGGTTATATTTTGGCCTCTAATCCAAGGTTTCTCTTCTTACACCATGGACTTTTTTGACATAAATTTTTTTTATCTTGATTATAGATTTTTGACTTGATCATATCATCGATATATGCCCGGTCTTCATAAGGCATCATGGATTGACCATGATCTTCTCGAGTTGGGCCATCTTCAATGGCTTCACAATGTAACCATGACCTCAGCCGAATTTATCAAGCTAGGCCGTCTTCTTGACCTCCATCAGATGTACCGAGTCGGGCCATCTTTGTGACCTCGGCCGAATTTACCAGGATGGGCTTTCTTTATGGCCTTGGCTGGATGTACCAACTGAGTCGTCTTCATGACCTAGACCTAATTACCGAGTTGGGCCGTCTTCGTCACCTAGGCTAGATTTACCGGGCTGGGCCGTCTTCGTGGCCTCAACTAGATTTATTAGGATGGACCATCTTCGTGACCCCGGTATCTTCATGACCTCGGCCAGATTTATCGATCTGGGCTATTTTCATGACCTCGGCCAGATTTGCTGGGCTGGATCGTCTTCGTGACATCATCTGAATTTACAAAGTTAGGCCATTTTTGTGACCTCGGTCGGATGTACCGGATTGGGCTTTCTTCATGACCTTAGCCAAATTTACTTGGCTGGACCGTCTTCGTGACCTCAGTCGATTTTACCGGGCTGGGCTGTCTTCGTGACCTCAACTGAATTTATCGGGCTGGGCCGTCTTCGAGACCTCGGCAGGATGTACCGGGCTGGATTGTCTTCGTGACCTTAGCCAGATTTACCGGGCTGGGTTGTCTTCATGACCTCGGCTAGATTTACTGGGTTAGGCCGTCTTTGTGACCTTGACCAAATTTATCAAGCTGGGCCGTCTTTGTGACCTCAGCCAATTTTACCAGGCTGGGCCTTTTATCATCCCTAGTTTTCGGGACCTTCGCCTGAACTTCCCTACGGTTTTTATTATCTCGAGTTTTCGGGGTCTTCGTCTGGAATTTTCTAGGAATTTGTTGGGGGTTTAATCTAGCTTGTCTTGATCCTGCCATGTGAATAATCCTGATAATAATATGCAATTGAAATAAACATAATTAAATTTTCATACCTCGGTAAGGTTGGTTGTATTAAACCCATGCAAATAAAATCCATACACTTATAGCTTAAAAAGTTCAAATTAAAATAATGAATATATAAAACTGTAGAATTTAATGCTATGCAAATAAACAACAATAAATTAAGATGAATTCATTACAAAAATTATCACACATAGATGTAAATGTTAATGTCGTTCCTAGTGATGACTATGAAATATTCTCACACAAAGTCAAAATGATATTATGATCAATTTAATGTTATGCAATTATTAATTAATAAATTAATGACAATAAATAGGATTAAAGAATCCAATGACAATGAACATTATTTAAAATATCAATTAATATTGAATCAATATTCCACCAACAACATGTCGAGCAATCAATCAATAGCCAATTAATCTGTGATATCATGAAATAACAATAATGCATATCAATGCCATTTACTATCATGTCATATATTTTCCCTAATTAGTAATAAAAGACAATAATATATAAAATAATGGTCAATCAAAAGTCAATTAATTCCATGATATCATGAAAAGACAATAATGCATATCAATGTCATTTACTATCATGCTATATATATTCCCTAATTAGTAACAAAAGACATTAATATATAAAATAATGATCAATGAATAGTCAATTAATTTCATGCAATGACAATAATGCACATCAATGTCATTTATTATCATGCCATATATGTTCCCTAATTAGTAATAAAAGGCAATAGTATATAAAATAATGACCAATCAATGTGATAAAATTAAGATGGTTCTCTGAGCAGCTGAAAGTTAAAACCTTAAAATTGATGAAGTGCTTTGAAACCGAACTCAAGATGATCCGTCTGAAAAAGCCCCAAATATTGATCAAGGAGACAAAGATTGACACGTCGGTGTACCTAAGCGCTAACCCGATTGGACCATCAAATCTATTCCTACCCCACATAGAAATAACACGAACAAGATCCAAAAATCCATGCTGCTAAGAACACTCAAACTTCAAAGCAATCATCAGTAAAGGATAGTGGAATTGGAATTGAAATATAGAATTTTAATTTCAATTCCAATTCTTTCAGAATTAGAATTGGTCCAGAATCTTAAATTTTATGTTTGGGGTTATCAAAGAATTAAAGATAAGAAATTATAATTCTAATTTCAATTATAATTTTATTGTTTAAAGATATGATCTAAAATATTAAAAAATTATTTACAAAAATAAAATTAATAAAAATATTCATACAATAATATTTTTATAATATAATAATCATTTTTTTCATAAAGAAAATTTTCATGAATTTTTTTAAAAAAATAAATAACTATTATAATAATTTGTATATAAAAATAAAAATAATTTTATATATAAATATAAAATCTCAATAAATATGATTATTCATAAATAAATGTGGAGAAAGAAAAAGAGAGAGAGAGTTTAATTTTTAAACTATGGAATTGATAATTCTTATGGTATAGGTTAAGAATTGAAAAAGACTTAACTCAGTTATTTTTCAATTCCATGGAATTAGTTTATGGAATTACAATTCCAATTTTAAATGACATTCCAAACATAAAAATTGGAATTAAGAGGTCCAATTCCAATTCCAAACTCTAATTCCATGCTCAATTCCAGAAACCAAACGGACACTAATAAAAAATTGCTAAACGCACCACTAGATCCACTAGATACACAGATTCACATGTTGCAGGGCACTAATCAAAATTGAGCCATCGAAAAAAGAACACTAAATACTAGAGAAATGGATTTGGAAAATTATTGAGAAGTAGGATTATGAGAATAAAATTGCAGGCATAGATTCAAGCAAGAGATATATAATTTAAACCAGTAGCATTGTGAGATGAAATGAAATGTAGAAGTTGCATAAGATTTTTCTCATGACCAGTGAAATCTCATCTTGAAGGAGGCCAAGGGAACACAAAGGGAAACGTCGAGCAGGGTTGAAGGTTTGTGACAAAGACTATTAGAGGCGTTGCGACATGACTTGGCAGAATACGACTCTACAACGCTTGGGCAGTAGCGGCGTCTTTTGGATGATGGTGGCATTGAACCTCAAGCAGAAGTGCTTCACAATATGATTGGTTGGGTTATTGATGCATTATTGCAACTAGTTCGATAGGTCCTCTGTGCAGTGATTTCTAGTGGCGCGATGGTTTGTTGGCAACAAGGAATCCCACTGTCCTCTTTCTTTTGAGATTTGTCTTCAAATCAACCGAGCTTGTACAAATTGGAATGCAAACTCATGGTTGTTGGGAAAAGAAATGGTGGCTCACTACAATCTAAGAGAAAACTCACAGTCGTCGGAAGAAATGATGATGGCTGGTTGGTGAAGGTGGTGCTTCATGGTCATTGACACAACAAATCATGAACAGGGTGGATGCACCTCCAATCAGCATACGAGCCAAGTGTTTTATTAATGGGTTTTTCGATTTGTTGACTGAACTTGATTGGATATGTACCAAGATTTGAAACTTTCGAGAAGGTGGGAACCTTTTTATCGAATTCTCATATATGGTTGTCGCGACCGTGATCGCAGCGAGAGCGGCGAAAAACTATTGTTATGAGTAAAAAATAAAGTCGCCACCAATTTTATTTTAATCGAGAAAAAATTGGAAAACCTAAAAAATGGTCTTTGAAACCAGATTGGATTCGGAAATTGGTTATGTAGAGGGAAGGATGGAAATTTAATCCCACAGCACCCCTAATACACCCGTCTTGAGACGGTACCTCAAACTAATTGTGCAAATTCTTGATAACTCTTAAAAATATTTATTTTACTCCTTTTGTTAAAAGATAAACGAAATTAACAGATAAATTATGAAAATTTATTTTTTATGCTTAGGAAAAGAACTTTGAATCATCAAATTGTCAAAACTTAAATGATTCAAAAAAAAATGAGATTAACAAGCTATCACAGCTTAGCTAATCCCGTTTTATTTTTTCTCAACAAAGTTCAATTATTTTATTTTTCTTTTTAAAAAAATAAAACCAACACCTAAAAAAAACATGATTAAAAACATATACTAACGGAAAAAAAATAGGTTAAACGAAACCCCAAATAAATCCTAAGATGATTTTTTTGTTGTTACTATTATTATTATTTAGATATATAGATTTATAGATAAACTCACAAAATCAAAACTATTGTTATTTATCCTATCCTACCCAAACTCAAGAGAAACCTCAGGATCAGAAAAAAAACAAGTAAAATAAAAACAAAGCCCAACCCAACAGAACCTTTTTTTTTATTATACTTTTCCTTTTATAAATTCCCTTTTTTTTAAAACATATATGTTACTTTAAAAAAAATAAAACAAAATAAAACAAAAGCAGAGAACAGAAGCTTCTAGCCTTTGAAAATAGAAAAAAAAAACAAAGAGGCTTTCAGCCTCTGAAGTAGGAGAACGAAAGAGAGAGAGAGGCATCGTGTTTGGCGGGGGGTCTTCTGGAACGGGACAAACGATGGACCAAGACAGAGGCGTGGCGGTCTAAGCACGCGGTGTGGGTGGCCGAGGTGTAGATCAGAGGTGGCCGCGGGGACACTGGTGCGGAGGAGCTACTATGTTGCGGGGCAGAACACGACGGCAAGAAGACGTGGGGGACGGTGGTGGGCCCGCGCAAAGACGATGGCGGAGCTCAGAGGACAACGATTTCGCGAGGATCTGGGTCCGATTCAGGTGCACGCGTGGAAGGTGGTGTGCGATAGATCTGATTCGCAGAGAGGGGCCGGTGATGCGGGGAGGATGTGGTGGCGCGGCTCGAAAGGTGGAGGGGTTTTGGGTGGTCTCACGACAGTGCTGCGTGGTGTTCTATTTGGTGAAGCTTCATGGTTTGGGGGAGGGCTAGGCCGTGGCTGCTGTTTGGTGGTTGTGGGTTATGGATGGAGGTGATGGTGCGTTGAAGGTGGTGGGCTGTGTTAGTGATTGGGTTGGTCGTAGGGACGGAAAACATAGGTGATTTAGGTGGTTAGGATGGCAACCGGGTGTTGGTTGTGATAGATACTGAGAGAAGTTGGTTTATGGAGGAAGATGGTGATGATGTATTGCTTGAAGGGATGAATTTTTTGATTTGTTTGTTGACAAAGGTGAGTTTGAGTTTTGATTTTGGTGAGGTTGGAGTTTATTTGTTGTTGTTAATGATGGTTGGGGTTGTAATGTTATTTGTGTAATTTGTTCATGGTGGATTTGTAGTAGGTTAGCATTTGATTGTTGGTTTTCATGAGAAGTTTGAAGTGTATGGTGGGTGTGGTGGTCTATTGAAGGACTATGTTGTTGGTCTGAATATGAATATCGTGATGTGTGTGTGCTGTGAGTGGGTTCCAGAACGAAAAGAGAGGAGAGAAAAAAATGCAATAATCTACCTGAATACAGCATTGGCAAAAATCAATGCATAAGGAAAGAAGAAAACAGAATACCTCCGCATTTCAGGAAAACACTTGGAAAGTTTCTTTCTATTCAGTTCTTTTTCTTTACAATTTCGCTTCTCACTTTCCCTCACTCCCCACTCTTCTCACCAGTAGCAAGTAGTAGTAGTTGCAGCATGTGATTTCAAAGTTTTCAACTAGGAAGAAAAAATGTAAACAAAAAAATTCCCCAAAACCAATCCCCCTTTCTTTACATCGTTCCCCTTTATATAGGCACAAAGAAATTCTAGCTTGGCATGCGTGAGAATAGATTGTGCAGTCTCTTTCTATTCCATTTTCTTTGCTTGCTTTATCTTTCTTTTCTCCTATTGGGCTGCAATCTTCCATTTCTATGCTTAGATCTTTGGTTCACTTTTTCTTGAGTCTCAACATGTTGGCAGCAACTCTATTCTTTTTTGGTGTTTCATTTTGAAAATTTCTAGCATCACTATCTTTTCTTTTCTTCTGCTATCACCAAGAAAGCTCATTTTGTCATTTTGTTCTTGGCCTTGCTTGCAACGTTTCTGCCTTTGTTCAACTTGTATGCTTTTTTTTTTTGGCTTTGTTTGCTTAGCTACTTGTGTAATTCTACATGTTTGTCTCTTTCAATTGCATTGAATGTTTTTTTGGCTTGAGTGTTTGGCCATTGTTGCTACGTTACTTCCTTTTCTTTGTTCCTTTTTTTTAGGAACTTTAAACAAAATGGGCCAAAGTAGCCAAATGGACCTGAACATATTTTCTATTGGGTTGTACTTGATCTAGATCAGAAATTAAAGAAATGAGTAGAAGTAATAATAATAATAATAACTTTTGTTATTATTTTTATTTATTTTTAAAATAAAAGTTTTAAGGGTCCGGACAAAATTAGATGTTCACAATTGCCCCTCTTTACTTATTTCTTACTAGAGACCATGAAAATTGTAGTTTTCATGTTATCGTCATAAGAAACGAGTAAAGACGTGAACTTAAATTTGTCCGGCAATGTATGGGATGAGGTGAATGGATAAGGCAAAGATGATGAATGGAAACCAGCGAGCTAAATGTGGATTTATGAGTTGCCGTGACGTCATCAATGTTACTAAGGCGAAACTCAGCATAAAGCCAGAGACGTCACTGCAACTGTCAACAAGCTGTCATAGCTCAGTTGACGTTTATTGATTAAAAAGAGTCTCTCTCTCTTTTTTAAATGACCTTGGATGACTTTATGACTGAAAATGGTAAAAGATAATGGACTTGGCTCGGAATTTAAAAGATAGTGGGCTTGGCCCAGAATTTAAAAGACAGTGGCCTTGACCCAGAAATTAAAAGACAGTGGGCTTGACCTAAAATTTAAAAGACAGTGGGCTTGACCCAGAAATTAAAAGACAGTGGGCTTGACCTAAAATTTAAAAGACAATGGGCTTGACCCAGAATTTAAAAGATAGTGGGCTTGACCCAGAATTAAAAAAGACAGTAGGCTTGACCCAGAATTAAAAAAGATAGTGGACTTGGCCTATAATTTAAGAGACAGTGGGCTTGACCCAGAATTTAAAAAGACAGTGGGCTTGACCTAGAATTTAAAAGACAACGGGCTTGACCCGGAAATTAAAAAATAGTGGGCTTAGCCCAGAATTTAAAAGATAGTGGGCTTGGCCCAGAATTTAAAAGACAGTGGGCTTGACCCAGAATTAAAAAAGACAGTGGGCTTGACCCATAATTAAAAAAGACAGTGGGCTTGGCTCATAATTTAAAAGACAGTGGGCTTGGCCTGAAATTTAAAAAGACAGTGGACTTGGCCTATAATTTAAAAGACAATGGGCTTGACCCAGAAATTAAAAGACAGTGGGCTTAGCCCGAAATTTAAAAGACAGTGGGCTTGGCTCAGAATTAAAAAGATAGTGGGCTTGACTCAGAATTAAAAAGATAGTGGGCTTGGCCCATAATTTAAAAGACAGTGGGCTTGGCTCGGAATTTAAAAAGACAGTAGGCTTGGCCCAGAATTTAAAAGATAGTGAGTTTGACCCCGAATTTAAAAAGACAGCGGGCTTGGCCCATAATTTAAAAGACATTGGGTTTTGGCCTGGAATTTAAAAGGACAGTGGGCTTGGCCCAGAATTTAAAAAGACAATGGGCTTGGCTCAGAATTTAAAAGGATAGTGGGCTTGGCCCAGAAAGATTTTTTTTGTTTCACTGTTCTTTTACAGTGAAGTTTGGCGCAAAAGTCAGAGACGTCACTTTTCATAAGTTGATGCAGCTTAAGGAAAGATGTTGCAATGTTCATTCCTGTAACTTAAAATCTAAAGATCATATCAATAGATTGAAAATATTCTGCCAAAACCTTCCTCTTGCATACTTGATGCTAATTGCTTCCTCAGAAAATTTTGATCCATCAAACCTGGGTGCAGGCTCTCGCAAACTAAGGCTTATCAACTTGTTTCAAATTTCTTGGGATCTTCAGACGTTGGGGTAACTTTACTTCTGAGTTTGCTCATCAGGCACATAGTTTCCCTCTTAACATTGCGGATCGCATTGGGAGCTTTTCTTGCCTTGTTTGAACCTTCTGATTCATTCTTGATCTAACTTGTTAGTTAGAGGAATGCCATTAAATTGTTAAATCAATGATACTGAATTTATATTCCCTTTTATCGAAGCATTTTGTAATAAACATGTGTGACTTCACAAATATAAAAGAAAGGAACATGATAAAGAAAGATGAAGAATAAAAGCGAAGAAAGGAAAGTATTTTCATTTATTTGAGTGTTCACAAGCACGTAAAGGCAAATAGTACAAAAGGATGATACAAAGGCAATGTGACAGGCAATTGCCCCAGTTAGGATTCCTTTCTTTTCATTAGATAGGTCCTAATTCTCAGATGGATATTACAACCACTAGTGACACAAGCTCTCTTCCATCGATCACTGCTTAAAATTGCCCCGATTTTGTCAGTATCACAAATTCTCTTCCATCGCCACTTAAAATTGCCCCAGTTTTTTTTTTTTTTTTTTTTTGTGTGGGTGAGCCCTTCAGGTGACATCTCCTAGGAGAGCCTTTGCCGACTTTAAACTATTTACCTAGTTTAGAAGCCCTACCTTTTGCTTAGGCCGCCCTCGCGGGTTTTTCGACCTAACGAGCTATTTTCTTTTTCTTTTTCTTTTTCTTTTTATTTTTCTCTCTTTTTTTTAGGCATAGAACTTTTTGACTGCATCAGCATTTGTCGGTCTTGGCAATTCATTTCCGTCCATATCTGTTAAAACTAAGGCTCCTCCAGAGAATGTCTACCTAACGATATATGACCCTTCATAACTCGGTGCCCATTTTCCTCAGGCATCCTCTTAGTTTGGAAGTTTTTTCTTTAGGACCAAGTCAACTGCTTGGAACTCCTTAGAGCGTACTTTCTTGTTGAAAGCTCTTGCCATTCTTCTTTGGTATAGTTGCCCATGACAGATAGCTTTTAATCACTTTTCTTCAATCATGTTTAACTGCTCATACCGAGTCTTTACCCATTCTGCTTCTTTTAACTCGGCTTCCATCAACACTCTTAAAGATGGGATTTTGACCTTTATGGGGGAAACCGCTTCCATACCATAGACCAAGGAGAATGGTGCTGCCCCAGTGCTGGATCAGATATTAGTACGATAAGCATGGAGAGCATAGGGGAGCATCTCATACCATTCTCTGTAGTTGACCACCATTTTGGCTATTATCTTCTTGATGTTCTTGTTTGCTGCTTCTACTGCACCATTCATCTGGGGTCTGTAGGGAGCAAAATTGTGATGCTTGATCCTAAACCTCTCACATAGACTTTTGATTTCTGCACTATTGAGATTAGGGGCATTATCTGTGATAATTCTTTCAGGAATTCCATATCGTCAAATGATGTTTACCCTAAAAAACTTAAGGACAACTTTTTGAGTGACTTTGGCATAGGAAACAGCCTCTACCCACTTGGTGAAATAATCAATTGCTACCAGGATAAACCTATGGCCATTAGAAGCTTTCGGGTTTATTGGCCCAATAACATCGATTCCCCACATTGAAAAAGGCCAGGGTGCCACCATATTATGCAATAGGACGGGTGGTGCATTAATGCGGTCAGAGTATGCTTAGCATTTATGACATTTTCGAACATATTCTATGCAATCAACTTCCATAGTGGACCAGTAATAACCATATCGTAGGATCTGACGAGCCATCATGATGCCGTTGGCATGTGTTCCACATATTCTTTCATGAACTTCTGTTAAGATGGTGGGAGCCTTCTTAGCTTCTATACATCTGAGGAGTGTGCCATCATAGTTTTTTTTGTATAGTATTTCCCCATTCAAAAAGAAAGCCATGGAAAGCCAACGGATGCTCTTTTTGTCTGTCTCATTTACCCCTGATGGGTATTCTCTGAACTTGATGTACTTCATGATATCATGGAACCAGGGCTGGCCATCTTCTTCTTCCTCAATATTAGAACAATAAACCAGTTCACTTTTTGCCCTTATTCAGATGGGTTGCACATTGGCATGAATATTCAGATTGGTCATTATAGCCAAAGTGGCCAGAGCATCCGCGAATTGGTTTTTATCTCGAGTCAAGTGCGAAAAGGTGATCCCTTCAAACTTCTTGATCAACTGCATTAAATATTTCTAGTATGGAATCAGCTTTGGGTCCTTAGTTTGCCATTCCTCATTCACTTGATAAATTATCAGTGCTGAATCTCCATATACTCGTAGTTCTTTCACTCCCAATTCTATTGCAACCTTTAACCCTTGAGCACAAGCTTCATACTCTGTAACATTATTGGTGCAATCAAACTCTAACTTGATGGCTACTGGGCATTGCTTCCCACTTGGTGAGGTGACCACTGCACCTATGCCGCTTCCATACATGTTGACTACTCTATCAAAAAACATCTTCCATATGTCTTCTTCATCTGACTTTTCTTCTTCAACTGATAAAACATCCTCATCAGGGAAATCAGATGTCACAGGTTGCTTGTAATCGAGTGGGTTCTCAGCTAAGTGATTTGCAATTACGCTTCCTTTGATTGATTTTCGAGTTATGTACTTTATGTCGAACTTGGAAAGAACCACTTGCTATTTGGAGACTCGTGTGGAAACATGAGGGCTTTTGAATATGTACTTTATCCGGTCCATTCTTGAGATAAGCCAAGTCGTATAGTACAACATGTACTGCCTCAACCTTCTAGACGTCCATGCCAGTGCACAACATGTCTTCTCGATTGTCATGTAGCGGGACTCGCACTTATTGAACTTCTTGCTCAAATAGTAGATGGCCTATTTTTTTTTCTTGTCTCATCATGCTGCCCTAGCATTGCTCCCATGGATGTCTGTAATACCGTGAGGTATAATATCAAAGGACGACTAGGTATAGGTGGCACCAAAATAGGAGGACTTTGCAAGTAAGCTTTTATCTTCTCAAAAGCTTCCTGATAGTGTTCATCCCATTCTCCTGGTTGTTGTTTCTTTAGTAGCTTGAAGATTGGCTCGCAAGTGCTGGTCAGGTTGGCTATGAACCTAGCGATGTAATTCAGTGTCTCGAGAAAGCTTCTTACATCCTTTTCAGTCTTGGGAGCAAGCATCTCTTGTATTACTTTGACTTTATCAGGGTCCACTTTGATTCCTTCCTTGCTAACAACAAAACCAAGTAATTTTTCAGTCGACGCACCAAAAACACATTTTGTCAGGTTAAGTCTCAACTTGTATTTTCTGAGTCTTTCAAATAACTTTTGCAACACTACCACATGGCTTTCCCCTTCTTTGGACTTAGCAACTATGTCATCCACGTATACCTCAATTTCTTTGTGCATCATATCGTGGAACAAAGCAACCATGGCACGCTGATAGGTGGCCCCAGCATTCTTCAATCCAAATGGCATGATTGTGTAACAAAAGGTTCCCCATGATATGACAAATGTGGTCTTCTCTTTATCACTCGTGTCCATAGGAATCTAATTGTAACCAGAATAACCATCCGTAAAAGAGAATCTATGACCTCTTGCCACATTATCAACAAGGACATCAATGTGAGGCAATGGGAAATTATCTTTAGGGCTAGCTTTATTCAAATCCCTATAGTCCACACACATCCTGACTTTTCTATCTTTCCTCGGAACGGGGACGATATTTGCTACCCATTCTGGGTGCCTTGATACTTCTAAAAATCCTGCTTCCAATTGCTTGGTGACTTCCTCCTTGATCTTTAAAGACATTTCAGGGTGCATTCTCCTCAATTTTTGCTTTTTCGCCTCAACATTGGGGTATAACAAAATCTTATGGGAAGCTATGCTTGGATCCAGCCCTGGCATATCTCAGTAAGACCAAGCGAATACATCCATGTAGTCTCTGAATAACTTGATCATGCTTTCACGTTCTAGGTTATCCACTAACCTTAACTCCTTCTTGTCTTTATTGGTTCCCATATTGATCACCTCTACTTCTTCCTCATCCAGGCTAAAGTCTCTTTCTGACCTTTCTACCAATTTGACAAACTCCTCAGTGGCATTCCTATCTTCATCTGAGTCATAGTTATCTATATCCATGATTGAATAGGAATCCATCCTTGAGCTTTCAGGTATCCTCTCATGGGGCAATGCCTCTACCAGACCTAAATCCCTAGAAGATTTATTTATGTCCGATTGGAAACAGAAAGAAAATATGGTAATTAGACAAAGCTAAGCAAAGGTGTAAATCAAAGATAGAAAAGAACTGAAGCAGTGAATCGACTGAGAAACACACAAGTTCATTGCATTGAAACTTTGATGAAAGATAACATGAGCAGAGAATCATACTAGAAAAACACACAAGTTCATTACATTAAAGCTTCGACAAGAGTTAGCATAAATTCAGCATTACAAAAGTCTAAGATAACATCACGACTAAATAATTACTTTATGACAATCACATCCATTAATGCCTCAGACTGCCAATTGTTCAGAGGTTTCAAGTTGACAGAAGGCTGGATAACATGGTCTTCTCCGGAGTCTTCGTCTACATTGTTAATGATTAGTCGGACCTGATGATTGGAGGTTCTATTGATAAGCTTGGCAGGGATGGGGAATGTCTCTTTCAGATGAGGAATCATTTTTTTCACTCCATTCTCCATTTTTCCTTTATTGTGAACCAAATTATGCTTCATCATGCCTTCCAAAAGTGCCTCATATCTCAGACCATATCTGTTTTTGTTCTCTGGCAGGGTAATCATAGACTTGGTTCCTTACAGTTGAATTCCTAAACCTTTTCTGGCTTAGTAACCATTATTGGTCATAATGCGAGTCACAATTTGATGAACATCTTTAGAGGACGACTCATCCTTCTTTGTCTTCGATTCCACTAACTGGAAACTGTGTAGGAAGTTTTCCACCTCCAGCTCTGTGTTTTCAATATAAGGCACTGAAGTAGGCTTCATCAGTAAGATTTCTTCCTCTCCTCGAATGGTAACCAGACATCCATTTTCAATGTATTTCAGGCATTGGTGTAGGGTCGAGGGAACAACACCAGCAGCTTGGATCCATGGTCTTCCTAAAAGCATAGTATATGTAGGCTCAATATCCATTACTTGAAACAACACTTGGAAGCAGCTCGGGCCTATCTCAAGTGGAAGGGTCACTTCTCCCAGAATTCTTCTTTTCCTTCCATCGAAGGCTCGCACTGTCATTTCTTGAGGCCTAAGGTCTTCTACACTCATAGCCAGCTGGGACAAGGTTGTCCTCGGGAGGACATTCAAGACAGAACCCCCATCAATCAAAACCTTTGCGGCTACATACCCTTGACATTTCAAGGTGATATGCAAAGCACGTGGGTTATTCCCTATCGAATGTACCACTTCTTCCTTCGAGAAGGGGATCACGTTGATGTGCCTTACTAGGTTTACCATGTTCACTAAGCTTTCTGGGGTAATATCTGGCTTCATATAGGCTTCATTTAACACTCTCTGTAGTGCTTTGCGATGAGGTTCAGAATTCATGATGAGTGATAATAGAGAGATCCGAGCTGGAGTTTTTTTGAGCTGTTCTACCATATCATGCTCACTTTGCTTCATGATTTTTAGGAATTCTTCTTCATCATCTTCTTTTGTTTCTATGAAGCCTGTTTTTCCTTTCCCGGTCTTATCTTGTTTCCCATAGCACTTGCCGCTTCTTGTGATCCCTCCTATGCCCACGACACTTGACACTGCTTGTGCAGGCTCTGCTATCTGAGCAATAGGGGTTGAAGCGGTTTATCCTATATTACTTTGTGTCGTTACCTTGACATCATACTTTCAAGGCACAACATGTGTATCACTATAGGGAAAAGGTGTAGGCTTCTTTATCGCTATGACAACTTTCTGGGAATTTGGAACTTCACTAGTATGCGAGAGTTTGAGGACTAGACACTCCACAATATCTATCTCTTTTGTGAACCCTCTTGCTTGAGTAGCATCTATTACCCCAAAAGCCATGAATCTTTGCACCCGAGCCTTAAACTCCTAACAACCCTCAATATCGTGCCCCTTCTCTATATGGTATTCACAATAAGCTTTGGTATCATATTCAAACCCTACATCACCCAAGGCTACTGAGGAACAATAGCCTACTTAGACAAGACCTTGGAATATTAACTTCATAAGAGTTTTGACATCTACTACATTTTGAAGTCCTTCATTTTCCTTTTCTAATGCATTTAGAATTCCTTTCCCATGATTTGGAATTGGGTTGCTAGTAATGCTAGGTCCCTTCTCCTCTTCAAAGTCTAGCTTTCCGCAGGAAATTAATCTCCTCACTATGCTTTTAAATACCTCGCAATCTTTGATTGAGTGTCCTGGGTTATCCATATGGAACTTGCAAGTTACGTTAGGATTATACCAAGCTGGAAATTGGGGCACCATAGGGCGAAAAGGAATGCATGCAACCAAATATGCATCGAACAACTGTTGAAACAAATCAGCATTAAAGATTAGTAATTTTGGAAAATGGGGTAGATTCGACGGGGGTCGAGCATACCCTTGGTTTCTTGGATTTTGAGGTGCGGGAGGACGATTGGTATAGATGGGACGTGGTGAGGGAACATTGTTAACTTGGTATGAAGTCTGGTAAGTCAGAAAAGTAGGTGAAGGGGCTTGATAGGAAGGGTATGGTTATGGATTACGAGGAAAACATGAGTTTTGTTAATGCACATAACTGACTTTTGGTTCTTTCTTCCTTGTTGGTGCCACCTTCTTAAGAAAATTGCTCTCTGTATTTCCAGTAGGTAATTTTCTTGCTTTTGCAAGATTCTCAATCCTTTCTCCAGCTGAAATTAGATCAGAAAAATCTCTATAGGTAGCACCTGCCATCAGCCCAATAAAAGGTGCTCCTAGGGTCCCCATAAAGTACAAGCTCATTTCTGATGGAGTCATTAGTGGTTGAACTTGGGCTGCTAACATTCTCCATCTTTGAGCGTATTGTTTGAAAGTTTCATCATTCCTTTTTTGCATTGCCCCTAGTTGTTCTCGGGTAGGTGCCGTGTCGATATTGAATCGATATTGCTCCAAGAATAGACTTGTTAGATCATCCTAACAAGAAATCTTTGAATGGTCAAGTTGCATGCACCATTCCAAAGCCGACCCAGTCAGGCTCTCATGAAAGAAATTGATTAGGAACTTTTGATCCTGTGACCAAATGGCCATTTTGGTGATGTAAGTCTTCAGATGAAACTTTAGATTGGTGCTTCCATCATACTTTGAGAAGTCTGGTACTTTGAAGTCTTTGGGAATATTAACTTTAACCTCAGGGAGCAGTTCATCGATTCCCATTGAGCCATACAGATTAGGGCCTTGAATGGCTTTAATTTGGTCTTGCATCTTTCCAATCAATTCATCTCTTAATTTTTCTTTTTCTGAGTTGCTGTTCAGGAATATTTTCACTGGTTGTTCATGAGTGACTTCTACATTATTTTTCTCTCCTTCATGATTTTCGTTCATGGAATCACCCTCTTCATTCACATTATTGTTTGCATTTGCATTTACCCTAGTGCCGACAGATGTTTCATTTGTTGTTCTAAGGGTCTCAATTAACTGTCTCAGTAAATTTTCGACCCTTGATTATCCTTCTGCCATTGTATTGATCCTTTCTCTCATTTCATCCATCTCTTGACTTAAGTTTCTTTCTGAGTTTGACATCTCTTACAGCCTAGTTTGCGATCTAGTTCCGTAGGCCTGGGTTTGTGCAATCTGCTTTTTCTGAGGACGAGCAATGGTTCAAAGTTTTTTTACCTGAAAATGGTAAAATTATTATTATTATTATTATTATTATTTTAGAAGATCAGTGATTATGTTCATTATTTGTTAGAGGACCGTTAGTGGTTTTGCACCAAGTAGATTTGAAATGAGTATCTTTGATCTTGTTTGTTATGACTATTACCCAGAATGTCTCGTTGAAAAGTATTAAGTCTCAAGTGAAATATAGGATAGAAAAAATGAGTGCCGAAACAAGCATACTTCATTCATTCAACTGAAAAGATATAACAATACATTGCTTCTTAGATGAATACATTATGACATAGCCGAAGGAAACTATTCCCTATCTGAATAGGCCTTAGCCATCTATTTCATCTGCCCTATAAGGTTCTTACAGTACTCAATGAAATCACTAATTTTTACTGGTGTTTCAAAAGGATTGACCATCTGATCGGCTTTCTTCAAATGAAATGGAGTCACAATTGCCAAATTAGCCAAATATGCCAATTTTGCAAAGCGACTCATCCAAAAATGGACTTCCTCCTTCCATCCATCGATGTCCTTTTTTTGTTGTTCTACCTGATCCATTAGTTTTTCATATTTTCCTATCCTTGTTACAATGCTGCCTCATATTTTACAACTGTCTCTTTCATGTAGAGCTTCTTGTTTTTTTATCATATCTTTATATCGCTTAGATGCCACTCCCATCTGCTACCTCATTTCTTCTGCCAGCCACATTGCATTACTCTAGGTTGCTTTGGCACTCTTGAGCTGCTCCCTAAGCTATTGGTTTTTAGCCATGGCGCTGTCCCTTTCTTGCCTTCAGAGCCCTAATTCCTTGTTTGCTGCCCCTAGGCACTGTTTGGTTTTTAGCATGTAATCACGTTCTGCCTTCATCTTTATATTAGCCCCTTCAAGAGTATGGTCCTTTTCAGCATTTTCTCGCTTTAAGGCTGCACATGCTTGGTGGATCTCTCTCAACTCAGCTTCCATTTTTTCCTTTTCCTCTTCCATTTTCTTAAACCTTACTTTTATTTCTTTCATCTCTTCATTCTCAATCACGACCGAGGCTGAAGGTTCACTAACCATAGGGGTTACCGGGGTCCTGAATGGTAACTTGATTTCTTGAACTCTATCCTTAACCCATTGGCGATAATCTTCCTTGGCTGCATAACTTCTGACTCCTAATTCTTTTCCTTTTCAGATGACTTTGTCCCAAGCGCTTCAGACCTCCTGAAGTGATTCAATGTTTTCTGTATCCACATAGTAAAGAACAAAAGAGGTTATTTGGACTTCTGCAGGTGGCCCCATCATAAGATAACCGAGTTGTCGCTGTGCCAAGGCTGGATTGTAGTTAATACATCCTCGTGTACCCATGAGGGGTACGTTTGGAAACCTTCCGCACTGGTAGATGATAGTTTCTACATTTTTTCATCGAGGATACCATCTTATCTGGTTTTCTTCCAATCTCCACTTTTAGCTAAGTGACGCATCTGTCCTTCAAGGTATTCTCTTGAAAACCCTTTGGTTCCATTCCTATTCTGCTGCTCACCTTGGAGGTCTCTTGCGTGCACTTTCAAAACGTTTGCTATAGTTTGGATGGATGCATAGTGTCCCCTATAAAAGTATGGCTTTTTACCTTCCAAGGACAAACCTAGGATCTGCTTGAATTCTTCCAGAGTGGGAGCTAGTTAGAAATCTTGAAAAGTGAAACATCTAAGAGGAGGGTCATAATACTGGGCCACTGCGGTGATTGCTTCTACTTGCACATTCACTTCTAACAGATCCAGAACCTTTCCATACTTTACTGTAAATGTCAAACGTTGAGTCTTCTTCAACATTCGTCCCATAACTACTAGGCTTTCAGTGTTAACTTTATTAGCCTTGAGTCGCAGAGTCCTTTTCAAGGTTGCATCCTTGTGATCTGATCCCATATTCCTTTATTATCAAAGATATTCACTGTCAAATCTTGATTGAGTTCTAATGGTTCTCTAACAAATTTGCCTCAGGAAGGACAGAAAGATTAGAGTATTGCAAAGAAAACACGGTGCAAGGATGCAAAGTATAATTTTTTTTAAATGCAAAGACGAATAAATTTAAGGATAATGAAAAGGTACACTCCCTTTGTGCCCTAAAGGATTGCCTTAAATTTGAGGGGTTCTACCCTAAGGATCTATAAGTCTGTCTAATTCGTGAGAACTTTCATTGGGTAGCTCTACTATTCTAAAGGCTTCTAGAGCTAAGTCCCATTTCAGAATGTTAACCACAAATAGTGGGTAAACCACTAGGTGCGGGACATTCATGAAAAAGGTACACTCCAGATAAGGTTTTCGCGATGACCAAACATGATGTACATCTAAAATGACTATCGCTACGCAACCTCTACCTAACTTAAGCTTCACTTAGACTCGGGTATAGGGCCCCACTCGAATGTGTGTGATAAACGTGTATGTGTAGTGTGTGTAGGGAGCATACAAACCTTAATAATTCTAGAGACTACTCACATCCTGCAAAACAAAATGAACACAAAAACAAGATTCCCAAAAATCCTCTATCCTAAGGTTTGCATGATAAATTAGAATCACCGTTAAAACAATCAATAAACAAAAGAGAAAAACATAACAAAAAAAAAAAAAAAAAAAAAGGAGTAAAACAAACATATAAAAGCTACAAAATTTGTACAATCAACTTTCAAAGGCTTGACTCTCAAATGTCCCCAGCGGAGTTGCCATCTGTCGCGACCGTGATTGCGGTGAAAAAATATTGTTATGAGTAAAAAATGAAGTCGCCACTAATTTTATTTTAATCGAGGAAAAATTGGAAAACCTAAAATATGGTCTTTGAAACCAGATTGGATTCAGAAGTCATTTATATAGAGGGAATGATGAAAATTTAATCCCGCAGCACCCCTAATACACCCGTCCTGAGTCGGTTCCTCAAACTAATTGTGCAAATTCTTGATAACTCTTTAAAATATTTATTTTACTCCTTTTGTTAAAAGATAAACGAAATTAACAGATAAATTATGAAAATTTAATTTTTATGCTTAGGAAAAAAAACTTTGAATCATCAAATTGTCATAACTTAAATGAATCCAAAAAAAATGAGATTAACAAGATGTCACAGCTCAGCTAATCCCGTTTTATTTTTTCTCAACAAAGTTCAATTATTTTATTTTTCTTTTAAAAAAATAATAAAACCAACACCTAAAAAAAAACATGATTAAAAACATATGCTAATGGGGAAAAAATAGGTTAAACGAAACCCCAAATAAATTCTAAGATGCTTTTTTTGTTGTTACTATTATTATTATTTAGATATATTAGATTTATAGATAAACTCACAAAATCAAAACTATTGTTATTTATCCTATCTTACCCAAACTCAAGAAAAACCTCTGGATCACAAAAAAACAACTAAAATAAAAACAAAGCCCAACCCAACAGAACCCTTTTTTTTATTATACTTTTCTTTTTATAAATTCTCCTTTTTTTAAAACATATATGTTACTTTAAAAAAACAAAAAAACAAAACAAAACAAAACAAAAGCAGAGAATAGAAGCATCTAGCCTCTAAAAACAGAAAAAAAAAAACAAAGAGGCTTTCAGCCTCTGAAGCAGGAGAACGAAAGAGAGAGAGAGGCATCGTGTTTTGGGGGGTCTTCTGGAACGGGACAAATGGCGGACCAAGACAGAGGCGTGGCGGTCTAAGCGCGCGGCATGGGTGGCTGAGGTGCAGATCGAAGGTGGCCGTGGGGACGCTAGTGCGGAGGAGCTGCTGTGTTACGGGGCGGAGCTCGACAGCATGAAGACGTGGTGGACGGTGGTGGGCACGTGGAGAGACGACTGCAGAGCTCGGAGGACGGCGATTTTGTGAGGATCTGGGTCAGATTCAGATGCGCGCGTGGAAGGCGGTGTGCGACGGATCTGATTCGCAGGGAGGGGCCGGTGATGCAGGGAGGACGTGCTTGCGCGGTTCGGAAGGTGGAGGGGTTTAGGGTGGTCTCACAGCAGTGCTGCATGGTGTTCTATTTGGTGAAGCTTCACGATTTGGGGGAGGGCTAGGCTGTGGCTGCTGTATGGTGGTTGTGGGTTATGGATGGAGGTGATGGTGCGTTGAAGGTGGTGGCTGTGTTGGTGATTGGGTTGGTCGTAGGGACAGGAAAATGTAGGTGCTTTAGGTGGTTAAGATGGCAACTGGGTGTTAGTTGTGATAGATACAGAGAAGTTAGTTCATGGAGGAAGATGGTGATGATGTATTGCTTGAAGGGATGAATTTTCTGATTAGTTTGTTGACAAAGGTGAGTTTGAGTTTTGATTTTGGTGAGGTTGGAGTTTATTTGTTGTTGTTAATGATGGTTGGGGTTGTAATGTTATTTGTGTAATTTGTTCATGGTGGATTTGTAATAGGTTAGCATTTGATTGTTGGTTTTCATGAGAAATTTGAAGTGTATGGTGGGTGTGGTGGCCTATTGAAGGACTATGTTGTTGGTCTAAATATGAATGTCGTGATGTGTGTGTGCTGTGAGTGGGTGCCAGAACGAAAAGAGAGGAGAGAAAAAAAATGCAGCAATCTACCTGAATACAACAATGGCAAAAATCAATGCATAAGGAAAGAAGAAAATAGAATACCTCCACGTTTCAGGAAAACACTTGGAAAGTTTCTTTCTATTCAGTTCTTTTTCTTTACAATTTCGCTTCTCACTTTCCCTCACTCCCCACTTTTCTCACCAGTAGCAAGTTGTAGTAGTTGCAGCAGGTGATTTCAAAGTTTTCAACTAGGAAGAAAAAACGTAAACAAAAAAATTCCCCAAAACCAATCCCCCTTTCTTTACATCATTCCCCTTTATATAGGCACAAAGAAATTCTGGCTTAGCGTGCATGGGAATAGATAATGCAGTCTCTTTCTATTCCATTTTCTTTGCTTGCTTCATTTTTCTTTTCTCTTGCTGGGCTGCAACCTTCCATTTCTATGCTTAGATCTTTGGTTCACATTTTCTTGAGTCTCAGCATGTTGGCAGCAGCTCTATTCTCTTTTGGTGTTTCATTTTGAAATTTTCTAGCATCACTTTCTTTTCTTTTCTTCTGCTATCACTAAGAAAGTTTATTTTGTCCTTTTGTTCTTGGCCTTGCTTGTAACGTTTCTACCTTTGTTCAACTGGTATGCTTTTTGTTTTTTGGCTTTGTTTGCTTAGCTGCTTGTGTGATTCTGCATGTTTGTCTCTTTCAATTGCATTGAAGGTTTTTTTGGCTTGAGTGTTTGGCCATTGCTGCTACGTTACTTCCTTTTCTTTGTTCCTTTTTTTTAGGAACTTTAAACAAAATGGGTCAAAGTAGCTAAATGGACCTGAACATATTTTCTATTGGGCTGTACTTGATCTAGATAAAAAATTAAAAATTAGTAGAAGTAATAATAATAATAATAATAATAATAATAATAATAATAATAATAATAATAATAATAATAACTTTTGTTATTATTTTTATTTATTTTTAAAATAAAAGTTTTTAGGGTCCGGATAAAATTAGGTGTTCACAATGGTACCAGATGTTCCGTTCTTTACTCGATGGGTGGTTGCTGAAGAGACCCAGGTCAGTCGTCTAGCAGATCGTCGGTTGGAAACAGGGTGGAATACCTGTAAAGGCACTCCAAACTAATCAACCTTGGAGTCAAGATAGTGATGAAGGTATAGGTAAAGAAAGGTCAACATGCCTGGCCTAGGTTGGCCAATTTATATAGAGATCTGGAGGACTGACTCTCAGGATACCTTCCTTTCAGGCATTTAGGATTCTGAACATTATGTTTGGCCATTATCTGGTCATTATGGCGAGAAGATGTTATGTCTGGCCAATACGACGCGAAGCCGTTAATGACTGTTGGTCATGGTGGAGCCAAAACGGCCGATGACCGTTGGTAGCACGTATTAAGCATGTGTTTGTCAAGTTATTACCCATTGGGTATATGCCGGTCGGATCTTCAGTAGTAGATGTTATGTCTAGCCATAGTAGTAGTAGTAGTAGTAGAGTAGTAGTAGTAGACGCGAAGAGTAGTAGTAGTAGTAGTAGTAGTAGACACGAAGAGTAGTAGTAGTAGTAGTAGTAGTAGTAACGCGAAGAGTAGTAGTAGTAGTAGTAGTAGTAGTAGTAGTCGCGAATAGTAGTAGTAGTAGTAGTAGTAGTAGTAGTAGACGCGAAGAGTAGTAGTAGTAGATGCGAATAGTAGTAGTAGTAGATGTAGTAGTAGTAAATAGTAGTAGTAGTACTCTAGTAGTAGTAGTAGTAGTAGTAGTAGTAGTAGAGTAGTAGTGTATAAGTCGTATCTTGCAACCTATGGTAATGTAGTAGTAGTAGTAGTAGTAGTAATAGTAGTAGTAGTAGTAGTAGTAGTAAAACACCAACAATATTATAAAATGTTAAATAAAAATGCATTATTAAATATGAAAAAAATTATTTAAATCAAATTATTCAAATCGCAACATGAAAATACAAAAAATAAAATAAAAATCATAAAAACGTTCAATATATGAATAAAAAAACTTATAATCCTCTTGCATCTCATCATCATCCTGTATAATGTGAGTAGGCCCTAAACCCTAAACCCTAAAATAAAAATCATAAAACGTTCAATATATGAATAAAAAAATTTATAATCCTCTTGCATCTCATCATCATCCTGTATAATGTGAGTAGGATCTTAGGCGGCTGCTATAGGTGCCATTGAGAACTGAGATAGTGCTGGCAATGGTACTGCATAGGCAGCTGAGATGGGTGCTGGAACTACTGCTCATGAGGTGAGTGCTAGGGTGAGTGCTAGAGCAACTGCTGTTGTGGAGACAGGGTGATGGATTAGTTGCTAATCATGTGGAGATGAGTACTAGAGCAGCTGAGGAGTCTTCTAGATCGGCTGCAAAAGTAGCTGATGAGGAGACAAGTACTGCTGCAATTGAGGAGACGAGTACTGGTGTGGTTGCAGAGGTGACTGTGAAGATGGCTGCTGCTTACTGGAGTGGTTGGCCATGGACAAACGGTTGAAGGGACAAGTGCTGGTGTGTTTGGGATAAGTGTTGTAATGGTTGAGAGGGCATCATCAGACAAAAAAGACCCCAACTTGGACTGTATGTCAATTCCTGTGCTTGTGCCCGTGTCCATGCCCATCCCTATCCCCATAGGGTTTTGAATCCCTATATCAATCCCTCGCCGTGTGCCCATCAATGCGTTACATGGTAATCTGGCCACAAACTAGTTGCAATGTCTGCATCATGTCCAACCTCATGTCTTGTATGATCTCTTGCCTCATTCGTGTCTGAATGTCAAAAATCCTTTACTCCATCTCCTCCCTTATCTGTGCTCTAATAAGCTCCTCTATCTTGGTAATGTTGACCTAAGACGACTAACTCTGAGCGTTGCATGATGACTCCACAATTGCTTGGGATGCAAGGCCATAAATGCTGCTTTTCTTCTTCCCAAGCCGCATTAATCCACCGTTGTCTAAGTTCCTTATCAGACAATTGCGCCCCCTTAGAATTCTGAGTTGTCTATTGTTTCCTTTCATTATAAGATTCCCATAAAAATAATACATAATTATCTTAAATAAACTACACATATACGTATATAGAAATTTATGTGTACAAAAATAAAATGTTCTTTAAACTAAAATATAATAAATGACATTTATGTAAAACAATGAGGTGAGCCCCAGTCTTGACCTATCTATCAACCACTAGCCCAAAGTGCAAGCGCCTAAACAGGTACACATCTTTGGGCAATGCGCCCAACTCTTGTGCTTATGTAAACTCAATGTATATAAATAAAATCATAACCTCACAAAGTGTCAACTACTAAGATAAACTAAGGAAATTAAATAGAATTAAGTAAAGTTAAGAAAATAACTATTTTTTCTCAGTGGGTCCTATAGGAGATGGAACCCCCGTGTGCATGCATCCACCTGATGTAGATGCTCTGTTCACCTTAGCCTTCTCCTATTTGTCCTTAAAATTTTCACTCTCCCACTATTGCTGGAGAGCCTCCCATATCGACTTTCTTATCTAGGGAGGCCTTTCTCTCAATCCTCTAACATCCCGTAGCATATCACTTAACTGCTTTGTTCCACATGTATTAAAAGCCTTATAATATTTTTCATAAGAAAAAGTAGGGTTCAAATGAAGATTCCTCTACAAAAGACAGAGGATGATGAACACCATAAAATAATAATTGAGTATAGAAGTGCAGCAATATTATTAAATTTCAAAAACCTGAAACGCGTGAAACCATTCCCACCTTAGGTCATCCAGATTCTTATACCATGATTTACAGGGTTTCTAGTACCTACCCCATATGAGTTTATCCAAAGCTATCACAGTCGATTTCAAAGGCAAAAAACTTTACAACTATTTGATAAACAAATCAATAACGTAATCATAATATATATATATATATATATATATATATATATATATATATATATATATATATATATATATATATATATATACTTGTTATAAAAAAAATTAGAAAACAAATTTCTTACTACTTTCTTCCATTGAGCTTGATGAGCCTGACGAGTTGACTATAGGTGGAGCCAGCACCAGAAGCTAGACGACCACCATTTAAGGCAACCTGTTTGGATGGACCAGGATTTGAGGCAGCGTGGTGAAAGGTAGTAGAAGTACCAATAGGAGATGGAGTAACATGGGGGGACATATGGTTGGATAGATGGTTAGACACGTGTGTGTATGTGTGTGTGTGTGTGTGTGTGTGTACATGGGATGGCTGTTACAATGACAATGGTGATGAGGCAGAAGGAGCGAAAGGTTAATGAGGTCAACTGGTGTTCTATGGATTATGATTAAAAATAGTTGCCAAGTTCTACAAAAAAATATAAAAACCTTACAACCAATTATAGTTAGCAAGGGTCAATCTACAGAGAACTAATTCATTTGACACTAAAACTGAATCTTAATTCAAACTCTAAAAATAATAAACAGTTAAAAAGGGGTTTTGTTTGTTAAAACTATAAGAAAGAATTAAATTGAAAGCAACAATAGTAAATACGATTTGATTTACCAATTTAAAGATATTTTTTAAGAAATAGAATCCACCATTAGATTTACATGATAATGCTAACCTACATACCCTTTATCCCAACATGATCAATTATGTCTTTATGCAATTGTGAGAATAATTCTCTGTTTTCCTTAAGTTTTGGTTAATTTAGCAACCACTCAAATTAATCCCTAATCACTAATTAGCTATAAAGCAACCGCTCTTATATCCACCTAATGACAACATTAAGATTTAGAAAACTAATCATACTAAGATCCAATCACACACCAGGATTGAATTACTTAGATCATATGTCTTACTAGTCCTATCACCGTAACCGTGCATAGCAATCCTAGTTTTACCACTTTTGAAATTGTTATAGAGTATAAAAACCTTTACACTAAAATAAAATCAGAAACATATGAATAAAAACATAATTGTATTGAGATAAAGAAGTGTGTAGGGTTTACAAAATAAAAACTATGGTTTCACCTTCCCTTAACCAAACAAGAAGTTTAGCCACGCATGGCAAATTCAAAATCACAAGAAAAACATTGTCCAGAATAAAAGAAGAGAAGAAAACTAAAGATCAAACTAGTTTCCAAGGATTGAGGTTAATTGATCTTCAATCGCTCGAACCCGAGTCTCCAATCTTTGATCGAATCTCCCTCTATCTTGTTCTTCGTATTTTCCTTAATTCCTTGATGGCTTCTAGTCCAGATCCCCTTTTAGGAGTCCTAAGCAATCCTATTTATAGCTTTTGATACCTAGCTCCTCAATCAGATTGAAATATGATTTCTTGATTCGAAGACACGGGCTGTGTCATCAGTGTTTGAGTTTGTCAGCACGAATTCCATAGAATTGGAAGTCAGAGGAAAACACAGCTAACCCCGTGTCTTAAGACACGGGCCGTGTTCTCGGGAGCACCCAGAATTGGATCCCATTTGTGATACTAGATGAGGACACAACTTACCCCGTGTCTGAGGACACGGGCCATGTTTTTGGTCAGGCCTAATGCAGAATCCTGTTGAAGTACCAGAGAAGAACACGACCCACCCCATGTCTGAAGACACAGGTTGTGTCACTTAATTTCTTCATATTCAGCCCTAATTCTTCATATATTCTCTTTTCTCTTTGCTTCTAGGGTTGATATTGATCTTTTTGAGTCTTCAGCTCTCTCTCTCTCTCCTCAAGTGGTTAACAAGCTTGGTTTGAAGCTAATGGACTCCAACACTCAAAGATCTCCTGAAAAACATAATTCAATTATGAGTGCTTGTAATTACAATTAAGTATAGTTTCACAATAAACATCTAATTAAGCTTTATATCAGAAACTTAGCTAAATGTTAATAATTAAGCACATATGGAGTCCAATTAGATCAAACATAAGACACTCAAGATATAGAAATAATTGATAGATCATCAATGTACAGTCTACAGAGGAACTGATGGTGATGGAGATCTAGACTTGGAAGTAAATCTAGGGGTTGACATCATCACAATCCTAGGTTTTGAATCAACTGCACTATGCCTACCCTACCTAGGCTCCACAATAGATATCCCAAAACTCAGAGGTTGCCATCAAGATGATCTCTTAGTTGCATTCACTTTCCCCTTACCTTTGTCCTAATGTGATGACATCATCTACATAAGCAAGGAACATGTTAGAATATGTCACAAGCAAATCATTGTTAACTTAAAATTCAATATACACATAAATGATGATTATAATCTGTGCATGTAATAAATATTAAGCACTAATTTTTAAAGAAACAAATGAATGTTTGGTTTAATAAAGATACATCTAAATTATGACTTATTCTAAAGCTTGCATTCATGATTTTAATGGAATCAAAAGCACACACCACCACTAGCCACTATCCACCCATCATACAGTAACCAATTAAAGCCGCCACCACCCTAATGCTATGTTTGGAAGGATGGCAATGTAAGGAATGACATGGAATGGAATGACAAATCTTAATGAAAGTGTGTTTGGGAGTTATTTTGAAGGGGACGTAGAATGGCAAGTGGGGCTCAAGGAGTCCTTCCCTTGTCACTCAAAGCCTCCAATTTTTGTCCCTCCAATTTGAGTGGTTATGGAAGGTATGACCACCCTCTTTAAAACTCTCAAATATAACCTAAAGCTTGCATTAATGATTTTCATGGAATCCATCAATGATTCAATATAAGTATATAACCTATGATGACCTCAGATTTAAGTTTAAAACATGCAATTTAAGTTTAAAACTAATAATGAAACTCTTTTACATTTTCAACATTCATATCACAACTAATAGTTAACTAAAAAAATATTAATCCACACTGACAGGCACAACAAAAAGTACTAACTTAAATCATAGATTGTATAATAGACCTATATAAAAACTGAATTTGATAGCAACTTATATTTTCTACTTATGTCATTACTAACTTAAATCATGTAACTAAAGTTTCTAAACCAGAAAATAGTAAAGATCAAAGCATAAGAACCAACCTATGAGGGAGAGTAGCATATGCGCAGAGGGAGAGCCGGAGAGAAGTGTACGAACAATAATGGAGAGCAGTAGCAGCACAACGATGGACAGTAGCTGCAGTGGCACAAGGAAGGGCGGCAGCGTGATGAAAAGTAGCGGTGATAAGAGAAGGGAGACTGAGAGATAATCAGGGGGGTTGAGAGTGGAGAAAGAGACAATGAGGAAATGGGGGAGGGGAAGGCCAGTTGTGCAAATAACTGGGTCAATTTCAGGTGGACATATCCGTCGAAAATAATTTCTAGCAAAATTCTTAAAATTTTCGTCCAAAATTCCACCACAAACAAGGCACGAGAGCCTTACCTCGCCATTCTTGAAAAAAAAAATTTGGCTGAAAATCCGCTAGAAATTAATATAATATTTTTTAATAAAAATTTTAATTTCTTTTGTTTATTTTTTTGTCAAAATATTTTCAACAAATTTTATCGCCAAAAAGTAAAATTCTTATGAACTAATCAACAAAAGCCATTAATTTTTTTTTAAATTTAAAAATTATTTTTATTTATTTTTTAAAAAATTCTAAAAACATTTTGGTGAATAAGCCGCCAAAAATTAATTGAATAATGAACGCTTTGTTTCAAAAATTAATGTAATATTTTTTAGAAATTTTTTCTTTTTCTTATATTTTCTATTTAAATATTTTTTTACGGATTTTTCTGCCAAAAATTCAAAATTCTGTAGATTAATCAACAAGCGCTATACATATTTTTTAAAATAATATTCAAATTCCTTTTATTTATTTAATTATTATTCTAAATTTTTTTCGATAGATATGCTGCCAGAAATTAATTAATTAATTAACCCTTCATTTTTTGAAAATATTTTCCCTCGCTCAAAAACGTAATAATTATCGTTATCTGCCAAAAAATTTCGCTAGTAATACATGAATTTCTTGTAGTGAAAATTTATGTATTTATTTTCTTTTATGTGGTTCGACCAACGACCTATTAACCTTGTGCCCAACAACCTATTTTCCTTTAATAACTATGTGACTAAGCATTAACTAACAACCAAATCAGCAGGAGCTTCTTACAGCTTATTGTCTGCAACAACTTTGTTATGAATTGGGCTATAATTGGTTGGGCCAGAAATGGGCTCATGGGCTCTGGTGGCACCCCCCGCAACCTACAATACGTATGTCTAACAAACTTAGCTTGGACATATAGAAGTTGTTTGAAGGGACCAGGAGCTAGAGGTTTCATAAAAAAATCAGCAACTTATGCTCTTCTAGCAATGGACAACAAGTGAATGAGTCCTAACTAGACCTTATCTTGAACTGTATGCCAATCTATCTCAATATATTTAGTTCCCTCGTGGAAAACTAGATTAGCTTCTAAATAGAAGATTAATTATCACACAATATAGTCACTAGTGTTGAATTTGCAACTTCAAGGTCTTGAAGGAGATACACCAACCATTGTGCCTCACAAGTAGCTACTGCAAGGGCCCTATATTTTGCCTCTAAGAAGGACTTAGATACTATCGTATGCTTTTTTACATTTCCATGAAATTAGAGTAGCGACAAGTAAGAAACAAAATCCTATCACTAACTTTTTGGAATCTTAGTAGGCACCCCATTAAAACCTGTTAGTTTAGGGATCAGAATTGGCTAGAAAATATAATCCTTTTGTAAAAGAGGTTTTGATATATTTGAGTACTCTGAGAGTATCTTAGTGATATTGAATCATTGGACATTCTAAATATTGACTAAGTTGACTACTAAGAAGGACTTATCAGGTCTGGTTATGGTTAAGTAATTAAAGAAAGCTCCCTGTTAATCTCCTATAGGCAAAAACACCTAGAAATGGGGAACTTGTGTCCTTATGAAGCTTGAAGGAGTAGTCTAATAGGCTACTTGTAGGCTTAGCAGGTAGTAGCCCAGCATCTTGTAAGAGTTCAAGAGCTTACTTTCTTTAATACAAAATGATACCATGAGAGGTCTTGGCCACCTCTATTCTTAGAAAACACTTCAAATGCCCAAGGTCTTTTATTTTAAACTGACCATAAAGTGATTGTTTGATGGTTTTGATTTCCATTTAGGTTATTTTCAATAAGCATAGGATCATCACATAGACTAAGATTGCTATGAAGCTATTAGATGCTCTTTCTATAAAAAAAAAAAAAAAAGGAATAATCAGCTAAACCAAAGTAGGTAAAACCAAAGCTTAGAAGCCATAGTTAAGGATAGTTGTACTAATTATCTTCTATGTAGGTTGTAAGTGAAGGTCTTTAACTAAGATTACACATTTTTGGTAAGTTGTAAATGAAGGTCTTTATCGAAATGGCACGCCTATCAAGGCCTTTTCCTAATGGGCCATAATTGCCATGTCATTAGCATAGTGGATCCTTAGGATTAGGGCCAAAGAAGTTAGCCTTTACCATTTTTATTATTTATATATTCATTTTTTTATCTAGTTTGGGCTAGTTCATATGAATAAGCTTTATCACAGGCCCAAAAGGAAATGTCATTAATGCTCCCAAAATGTCAGGGTGCATCTATGCACCAAAGATTAGAAGTCGTTGATATATTAGTTTAGAAATTGAAGGGTTTGGATGAGTAACCTGAAACTTGATAAAGAGGTTATGATAAAATTTGAGAATTACAAATTTTGTCCATGTAATAAAAAGATATTCTTCACAAGTATTTTGTAAAGAAATCTTCCTTTCTACATTTTATCTATCCTCATTAACTGAATGAAACAAAATGATTCATATATTCAATGCCAGCAAATGAAACAAAATGGCTTTGTACAAGATTCAATTTTTTCTTTTATCTTTTTCTTATTATTTTAAAATAATGGTTTAAATGTCTAATTAGTTTTGATGATAGTACTTGTTATGGATTAGATCTCAGATCCCATTATCCTGGTGCAACAGACAGTGGCCCAAACACACAAGTCTGAGGCCCACTAATAAAAGGAGTTCATCTTCTAGAAAGGACTAAATAATTATAACAAAATCCTATATCTAATAGGTATAAAATAATGAAATCTCCCTTCATAATTATTTGGATTCTTGGTTATAAGGAAAATAAATCTCAAAGGATCACTCCCTAAGTAAGCATCTTCACACTATAAATACAAGGTTTAACCACTCAGTTATACATCTAACCCCTCACATATTAGCCTCATAGTGTAAACCCTAACTTAAGCATTGAAGTGCCTTACAGGTATACCACCCCCTCTCTACCACCACTGTGCCAAGATGCACCTCCACCTTTTATCACTCTGATTGAGACTAAGTATGCCATCCTTGATCTTGATTCAGAACATTGGCACCATTTGTGAGAAATGTTGAATTATGATTCCTACCATCTTCATGACAAACACGCGTAGAGAGACCTCAACTAACCAAGGTCCCAACCTATCTAACGGCACAATGGGGCTGAAGCCTCCTTTATAGAATCCCCAAACCATGGCCCAAAGGAGACCCCATATTCCCCTTACACATCGAAACAATACATATGATTTGTGGTGTTATTACTTCAAACATAAGAACAACAACTACGATTCATAGTGTAACTGACTCCTTCGCCATAACCTTTTCCTTATCCTTTCGCGAAGGCCCAACTACCCACCGTGGAAGATCAGGCACCTTAGAATCTAGGCTACCAATAATTTCTCACCATCCTCTATACATAGAGTAAGCTAATTGTAGAATTGCAAAGAACAATACACCCATAGAGAGTATGCGAGAATAATCTCAAAGCACGGATAGAGCAACTGAGCAACAGGTACATAGGAATCCATGACCTTGTGTTGAATCAGAATATGTTAATCAATAGCCTTTAGAACAATTCGTGGCCTCTGGGCTTTCCTAGTGATAAGGTGCCCCCTACTAGTTTAACCATTCGTTCTTCGACTTCATCATAGGCGTTATACTCCCCAAAGGTTTCAAAATCCCCTCTAATGTGGAACCCTATGATAGGACGTCAAACCCCCAAGAGCATCTAGATTCCTTTAAGTCATCCATGCTGCTTGTTGGAAGCATAGATCCCATCATATGCCACGCATTCCTCAGAACTCTGAAAAAAGCTTCCTTGAAGTAGTTCTCCTCCCTTTTGTCGAAATTGGTCAACAAATTCACGAAACTCGCCACTAAGTTCCTCATATTTTACCATAAGCAAAGTGCAATTGAATATGTTAGATAGTCTCATCAACTTTAGGCAAGGTCGAGATGAATCCCTCCATGATTACATAGCCAGATTCAAAAAGGAAGCCTAGTAAATCAAGGACCTTGATAAAACGGTAGGCATGCACGCTATTATTGTGGGCTTTAAACTAGACCCCTTCATTTTTTTGTTGGCCAAGAAGCCTTCCGATCTCGATGACCTTAAAAATAGGTAAGAGGAATACATTAATATGAATAAAATCGTAAAGGCCAAGAAGAATGCCAAGATGAATGATGAAATCCTCCCCCCCCCCCAAAAAGAAGCAGGAGCCTTAGACATCCCGAAATCCTTCAAATGGACCACCAAAGAGAAAGTTTGAGGAGTACACCTTTTTAAAGTCCATTAGAGTAGAATATTTTTTTAAAAAAAGTATACCATACTAAAATTAGCCAACTTCCAAGATCACCGTCGTTATAGTGCCAAGCATGCCCTAATAAGTCTAAGAGATGCAATTATTATGCTGGTTATGGCCACCATACAGAGGAATGCATTAGCCTCTAGGATTCAATCGAGACCTTTATTCTGGAAGGAGTGCAACCCTGTGACAAGACCTCAAAATGCTCCATTACTAGAAATTACAGGAAACAGAGCTATAACCCTTGCAAATCCTAGTCCTCAAACCCAAGAAAAAGATCTCTGGCCAGGGAGAATGCACAGAGTTCATCTTAAGAGCAGAAGTCCTTTAGGGACCCCTCACCCCAAGAAGAGGAGTGCCAAGGAAATGAGGTGAAGAGAACGATTAATACCATCTCAGGGGGATTCATTGATGGAGGAGAAACAAGCTCTTCTAGAAAGAGATATCTCAAGGAGATGCTTAATGTGGCTTCATGACCCATGTTAGAAAAAGATAGTAGATCACGGAGAATGTGTCTAATAATATTCTTATAAGAAGATGCAGAATAAGTGATCCTAAAACACGATGATCCCCTCATAATCTGTGGAGTATTGGCCAAAATCAAAGTGAAATAAATACTCATAAACCAAGGTAATTCAGTTGATATTATATTCATAAACACCTTTAGAAGATCGGAGCTCCCCAAGAGTGAGTTACTCCCATTCTCTAGGGAGTTACTCAGTTTCACTAAGGAAAAAGTGGTACTAAAGGGGTATGTTGAACTCCACCTTACGCTAAAAACCAAACCAAAGATAAAAATTGTCAAGGTAAAGTTCTTGGTGGTCCATTACCTCTCTACATATAACATATCCTTAAAAGACCATCACTGAACCAAATCAGAATAGTAATCTCCACTATACACCTCAGAATGAAGTTCTTAATTGAAAACAATGAGATGGCTAGAATCAAGGTAGACGATGCTATAGCACAAAGCTGCTACAATGGCAACCTAAAGGTCGTTATGACCCCCAAATAATAACCACCTTGGACCACCCAAATGTCCTCATGCCTGAGCTAGATGTTCAAGAGGAAATAAGAGAAAAACTCCCACAACCCAGAAGGGAAGCTTATTGATTTGTAGTTGGGAGATAAAAGCACCCAAGTCACTAAAATTAGAGGCCAAGTCTCCAACAAAGAGCATAATAGACTGGTATAATTCCTCCACAGTAACAGAGACGTGTTTGCTTAGATCACTACCGACATGCTTGACATCGACCCCAATTTCATCTCACACCAGTTATCAGTGTACCTAAATGCTAAACTAATATAGCAGAGAAAGAGGAAGGTCAGACCAAAACGACAAAAAGTCATAGAAGAGAAAGTTAAAGAACTCCTAGATGCTAAATTTATATGAGAAATTCATACATGACCTAGCTCTCTAATTTCGTGATAGTAAAGAAGTTCTTTGGGAAGTGCACATGTGCATAGACTTCACTGACCTTAACATAGGTTGCACAAAGGATTCTTATCCTTTGCCTAATATTGACAAACTGGTTGATAACGCATCCAGATACTAGCACCTCTCCTTTATGGACGTTTACTTCAGATACAACCAAATCCTAATGCATCCCTAGGAATTAGGATGAAGATAAAATGACATTTATTAGAGAGAGTGCTAGCTACTGCTATCAAGTTATGTCTTTTAGACTGAAAAATGTTGGAGCCACTTATTGGTGAATGATGAACAAAGTATTCAAGGAGCAAATTGGGATGATGCTGGAAGTATACATAGACAACATGATCATCAAAATGCCCACCTCGGGTGATCATATCTAGGACCTTGAAGAAGTTTTTTAGTAGCTTAGAAAGCACAACATAGGTTTGAATTAAAAAATGTGCCTTTGGAGTCTAAGGAGGAAAATTCATGGGTTTCACACTAACACACTAGGGCATAGAAGCAAATCTCGACAAATGTCAAGCAATGATCAACATGTGCAATTCAGGTTCAATCAAAGAAGTGCAACATCTCATAGGATGAATCGCAACACTGACTAGGTTCAAGGCTAAAGTGGTGCATAAATCCCTCCATTTCTTCAAGTTGTTCAAGAAGGGAAAAGACTTTACATGGGCCTCAGAATGTGAAGATGCCTTTCTAGAAATGAAAAATTCACTAGCCACCCCACTAATCTTGATCAGGCTAGACCCGGGGGAGAGCTTATACCTCTACTTATCGGTCAACAATGCAGAAGTAAGCTCGGTCCTTATGAAAGAAACAAAAGGCAAAAAAACATGTGTACTTCAAGAGCAAAGTACTACAAGGATCTGAGACACGATATTAGAAGATCAAGAAAGTTGTATTTTGTAACGCCCCAATACTAAATACTACAATATATTTGGAACATACATGAATAAATAGGATTAGACACGTCATTTCTAACATTTAAACCTCGTACTACTTGATAAGAACTATACATATTATTATATAGAACCTTGAAAGGGAAATATAACTTGTACATGAATAATTATACAACTAAAAAGACTATTCTTTACTGATATATCAAGTACAACTAACTGGTACATCTGTATTTGTATATATACAATAAAGCCACAAAGGCATGTGTACAATATATATAACTAGTACAATCCATTGCAATAACTATGAACACAAAGCAATGGACACAATAGTAAATAAGTCTACTCTATATCATTAACTTTGCTTCTTATCCTTAGAAGGATCTTGTGTTGGAATTATCATGGAAACAAAGTAAGGGGATGAGAATTCAAAAATCCTTAGTAGTTTAACACATAAAGTGACATCATAATAACTCCAGCTGCTTCGGGGATTAAATTAATAATTTAAATACCATAAAGAAATGTGGCTAAAGCCAAAACTATTCCTTTCTCTTCCCGCGGCAGAAAATTTGATTATTGCTATAGTTCAATTTCTCATTATCAACCATTTATAGTAATTTATCATAACATCTATAGAACATAATGGTATCACAAGTACATGAGTCATAACTCGCTACCATTCAAACATTTACATTCTCTCTTTATGTAAATATTCATCACTCAAATCCATGATATATACATAATAAACATCTCATGTAAAGTCATATGTTAATGTTCATGAAATGTCAAATGTTAATGTAGATGAAATGTGGTATGTTACTGTTTATGAAATGTCATATACAAATGCTTATGAAATGTCATGCCTCCTTGCATATTCCCAGGAACCCGGTTCCTTGTATCTCTTGATAGGGAGGGAATGTTACCTCCTCAATCTACCGATAACCTTAGCTCTATTGATGAGGACCTTTTTGGGAAGTCTCATAATAGGAATTTAAGATCCTCTTCCTCATCAAGGATCATTTCCTACCATTCCCATTTATGATAAAGACCATTTTGAGAAATCTCACTTTGAGAATTTAGGATCTCCTTCCTTATTAAGGAGCATTTTTTACAATTATTTGGCCAAATGATTGTGTATATCATATAAGGTTACAGTACTTAAGGAATAGCAAGTATGGATTACTCCTTCTTGAGGTCTATATCATTTAGTGCCATTGCACACATCTCATCAATTTAACATAAGCTCAACTTCAACAAAGTAAAGGAGCAAAACACAATAAACATGCAATCTTGGCTCAACTTTAGCAATTAAAGGAGCAGTTCATGTTTCTAGTACATTTTATGAACATGACAAGCATACAATTCAAATTCATCTCATTATGTATTTACCTAATGCGCAATGTTTCACTTCTCAAGTGAACTAAGTGTACAAAGTAATCATCAATACATCACATTCTAAGTGCATAAGAGGGCTACCTCATAAGTAACTAATGTACACATTCATCATTGCATAAGTATACTAAGTGCTCATTCTTAGGTTAAGTCACTTCTTTTAGTGAAAACCTTTAAATCTCTTCATAATTTAACATATGGAATCTCTAATTCCTTAAAATAGAGCACTGCTATTCAAATAGTGCAAAATAACATTGCATTCTGTAAGAGTCTATTCAAATAGCACCCTTGGTCTATTCGAATAGCACTCAAAATTTGACATTATGGAAAAGGCCTATTCGAATAAATCCCCTGGTCTATTCGAATGGCAGCCACTAAAATGCATTCAAGTGCATTCTGTAAAGGTCTATTCAAATAGCCTATGCGAAATTACACCAGAAATAACATAAACCACCATTTTTTTGCTATTCTTTCCTTCCTAAATCAACAAACTCACTAAATACATTATTTCATACTATAAGCCATGTAGTAAAGCATTAGGAAATCATCAATACCAAACTCAAAGGGTTGTGTTCACATTTGTTTATATATATATATCCATACATATCTATGATCAAATCTCATCACCCATAGATAACAACCATAACCTCATAGAGTTTCATGAGAACCTTTCATGCAAACCATACATGTAAACTCCAAGAAAACAAAAATGGATAAAGCATAGTAATACTACACAACAACCCCTACCTCAACTTCTTAAGGATGGTGTTCTATTATTTTTTCTTGTTCTTCCTTTGGTTCTTAATTCTTCCTCTTCTTTCTTTTCTTTCCTCCTTCTTTCTTTCTCACGTTCCGCTCTCTCTTTTCTTTTATTTCTTTTTCTCTCTTTTCTCTTTTTTCTTCCTATCTCTATCATTTCTTTTCTTTTTTGCTACCAACAAACATGTGAAAAGAGAGAAAATTAGAGATATTCATGCAATAAAGTCAAAGATGGTGGAAAGAAAGATTTGAGAGATAAGGTGGTTTGACTTCATGGCTTACAGGAACTTTTATATCTCTTAAGGATATTTTGATCTTCTATTAATGAGTTTTATACTTTTCATAAGTATTAGAAAAAATTCTAGAACTTCTTCCGATTACCAAACTCATCATTTAAAGATTATCCTTATACACCATTAACAACCACTAAGTTATAATACACTTCATGTGTCGGTAAAAATACCAAATTAGTTCAGTTGATTTTCATAAATTTGCCATATCTCATTCTATGTATTTGTAACCTAGAAATAAAGTCTTCATATTTTTTTTCTATCATATAAGCACTTTATGCTAAGTTCTGAGCTAATATGAGCTATTTTTCATATTTAATGTTATAGCAACATATCTAAACAAACTCAGAGGGTCACAAGAAAATAATAGGTAACTCATACATGTGTTACAAAACTTCTTTAGCCATGATTAAGACTAAAAGGTTAGGGAGGATGTTACACATTTTCCCTTATCACATCAGCAAGACATTTGCGACAATACTTCTAGTGTTGCCCCATCATCGTCAGAAAGGACCAACCCATAAAGCATGTCCTACATAAGTTGGAACTCATAAGGGCGCATGATTGACTAGTCCATAGTGCTTTCCAAGTTTGAAATCACTTATGAACCACAACAAGTTAGCAAGGCTTAAGCCTCATAAGATTTCATGCTTGAGGTAACCCAGGAAACCTCACCTTCCAAGAACAGAGCATGGACCATCTACGTCGATGGCGCCTCGAATCCAAAAAGAATGGTGTAGGGATCATCTTGGAAAATGGGGAAGAAATAACCATAAATCATTTTCTCAAGATCAAATCCCAACATCCAATAATTAGGCGGAATAAGAGGTATGCATAGTCGGGTTCTCTATAGCCAAGGACCTCAGAGCTTCCGAAGTAACTGCTTAGGTCCTTGGTAATTACTAAGCCAAAGACCCACAATTGCAAAAATACTTGATAAAATTCAAAGAGCTGATAGCAGGCTTCTCTGAAGTAAAAGTGGAACACATTCCCCATGAACAAAACTCTAGAGTTGACGTCCTTTCAAAATTGGCCAGTACTAAGACCCCCGGGGAATAATAGGTCAGTAATCCAAGAGACCCTCATAGCCCCCATCATTATGAATATGGAGGCAATCATAGAAATTGATGAGAGTGACACCTAGATCAAACCCATCATCGCCTACCTCTAAGACGGAGTTCTACCCGTAGACCCTAAGGAGACCAAAAAGGTTATCTGCTCTGCTAGTTGGTGTACTTTATATGATATGATAACCAATAATGTAGGAAAGTCTTCTCCACTCACCTCCTAAAGTGCATCGAACCAAAAGAAGCAGAATACACCTTAGTTGAGATCTTTGAAGGAAGCTGCAGACACTACCTTAGAGAGAAATCCCTAGTGTGTAAGGTACTTGTAATGACCTGATACTAAAACTATAGTATATCTGGCTTATACTTAAGAAAATAGAATTATACACTTCATTTCTTATTTTTATTCATTAATATACTATAGAATAACTATACACATTAGTATATAGAAAGAGCCTTGAGATGAAAAGTAAAGAGTACAAGAATTTATAAAACTAAAAAGCTTGTTCTTTATAGTTACTTGTAGTATAAATATCTGAAAATGTACAACATAAGCCCCAAGGGCATAGACACAAGCCATAAGGCATAAAACATGACTACAACATATAAAATGAACCTACACTACCACATCATCTTCAATTATCATCCTTGAAAGGAACTAGACATGAAATTATCATGAAAACAACAAACGAGGTGAGAATTCACAATTCTCAATAGTATACATCTATATGACATCATGATAAATAATTTATTCATATTTATAACTCAATTAGTTTTTAAATAACTATTTTCCAATGATAAACAATTGCTCATACAATTGAAAATATCATGTTACATGACAAAGTGTTTTTCTCACTCCTTTGTCTTTGGTATAGAGCTTTTCTTGCTCCTCTGCTATGACAATGTGCTTTTCTCACTACCTTGTTTCATACATCCTCCCTATTACAAAGAGTTTTTCTCACTACTTTGCAATATCAAGTGTGACATTACTCCTCATCAATGTTGTAGAAGCTTACCTATATCAATTCTCAACTTTTAGTTGCACAAAAGCTTGTTTTGTTACATATATGCTAGGTCGTTATTTCCTTCCTGAAATATCCCTATAAGTGTCTTAATTCACACTACAAAGTATACATATAAAATCCCAACAAATAGGGAACTCTATTTTCTTAGAACAAAAAGTAGGGAATAATATGTCATTAAGCACTTGAGCACTCACTTTCTCAGTGCTTGATCGCCCCATGACAACAGAACGTTCCCAATTTTTCTGTCATTGGGCGCTTAGGCACCCAACTTCTTAGTGATTAATGGCTCAGCACTTGACTATTCTGGCTTTGCGTGCTTAGGTGCTCACTTCTTGGCACTTAGGCACCCAGCACGTCTCACATTCTAGAGTTGGCCGATTAAGCAGCCAACTTTTGGGCTCTTAATCGCCTAGCACCAGAGAGTTGTGCCCTGTTCCATTAAGTCTCTAACTAACTCTTGACCCCCACAAATAGGTCCAAGATGGTTTTTAATCACATACATGGTCTCTAAGCATATTATAACTTTTATGCATAAACTCAAACAATAAAACATGGATTCGTGAACAAAGATAAAAAATATCTAATACCCATTTTACAACTTCAACATCAATAAGTTATATGGGCATCTCTAAGTCCAAAAATCTCAATCATGGATAAAATGAGTTGTAAACAAACCATTTCAACCATTGGGAGACAAGAGTCAAGCAAAAGAAACATTCAACCCTCTCAAACTCATTTCTACCATACTATCATGCATCAAGCATCAAGATGAAGATAAGGAGAATAGATAATTAAGATCAAACACCCTTACCTTTATTCCCAAAGATGATGATGTTAAGCTTGGTTCCTCCTTCCTTCTTCATTCTTTCCTGCTTCTTCCTCTTCCATTTGCTTCTTTTCATCTTCTCACTTTTTTCTTCTCTTTTTCTTACCTGTTGTGACGTGAATAAGAGAAGAAACAAAGTCAAAGATGAGAGAAATGTAAGAGGCGGTAGACGGAAAGATGGAGAGATAAAATTGAAAACTTTGGTGTTAGCTGGAAATGTTGTATCTCTTAAGAATGCATTAAATTTCCATTAACAAGTTTTCTAACTTTCATAGGTGTTATAGAAAATTCAAAAATTCATCTTATTCCTGGATCCCTCTTTTCATACACTTTTCACTATCACTTAAGCTCTATTGCTCTTCCCTATGTTAAGCTAAACCTTAGAAATTAAGCTAACATGCTTTCAGCTGTCTAGCTTAACTTGTACTCATTACTAGAAAATCCACCCTTCTTTACTTGATATCTTCACAAAAATTCATAATTTTTCAAGATATCTGTCTATTTAATCTGGTCCTTAAGCTCTCACTCAGTGTTATTAAAAATACCAAACTAATTCAGTTAATTCTCCAAAAATTAACTATAATTAGTTCCAACCTTAAATGACTTATAAATAAATTCTTCATATTTATCTCTCTCATTTAAGTAATTTATGTTATTTTCTGAGCTAATAACAGTTATTTTTCACATTTACTGTTATAGCAAATTGTCTAAACTATCTCAGATGGCCACTAGAATTTAACAAGCAATTCAAACAAGAATTACAGTACTTCTATAACCATATTCAAGACTAATAGATTAAGGAGGATTTTACAGTACTTCGTGCAAGCTACTACTGATAAACACCATGACCCATATCTGAAAATATGATAATGAAAAACACCATGACCCAAATCTGAAAATGTGATAAGTGTTAGAGGTTTTCTAATGTCCACAAAGCACCTCCTGATGAACTTTCCACCACCATCATCTCGTGGTTGTTCCACTAATGGGGAATTGACCTACTCGAACCTTTGCCCCAAGCCCTGGAACAGTTCAAGTACATTATATTGGCCATCGACTACTTCACCAAATAGAACGAAGCAAAACCATTAGACTCCATTTCCTCGTCAAGGGTGCAGAAATTCGTGTGGAAAATATCATATACTACCTCAGCGTCCCAGAGTCCATACTCATAAACAATGGAACACATTTCGTTGATAAGAACTTCCAAGAACTATGCTTTGGCCTTCATATCAAGTAGCACTTCACTTTCGTGGAGGAACACCCTCAAACTAATGGGCAAGTTGAAGTTTCCAGTCGAATGATCCTTTGAAAGGCTAAAGAAAAGACTGGATCAAGCCAAGGGGGAATGGGCAGAACAGCTTCCCCATGTATTATAGGCATATCAAACCACACCCCACTCCTCCATAAGCGAAGCTCCCTTCAAATTGACCTATGGATGCAAGCCATGATCTCGGTGGAAATCGAGGGACCAAGCTGGAGAAAGCTTTATTTTTTTGAAGAAGTTAACAACGAGCTTCTGCGTGAGGACTTGGACTTATGTGAAGAATAAATGGAGATAGCTTACAATAGAGAAGCCATACTCAAGCTACGAACAACTCAACGCTACAACATCAAAGTATCTCCAAGAAGGTTCAAACCTAGTGACTTAGTATTGAGGGAAGTGGACATCGGCAGGAAGAACATCACCTATGGAAAGTTGGCCCTTACTTAGGAAGGACCTTATCGGGTAGTCGTCTTAACAAACAAGGGAGCATACAACCTAGGGCATCTATATGGTAAATCTATCCCGAGAACCTAGAACATAGCAAACCTCTGAAGATATTATAGTTAGTGTAAGTTTCATTCCTAGTCAATTATGCATGTAACTGCCCTTGAAGCGGATTTTGTAGTTTATTTTTATAATCACTATACAAACGTCATCATCTCGACAGTCATTAATGAAAATTTTTACTTAATAATTCAATCTCTTCCCCAAAACTCTACCTCTTGTCATCATAATTTAGTCTCTTCCCCAACATTCTACCTCTTCTCATCACTTTACACACTGTCGCCAAGGCTGTCTATGGCCGCATTATTAAGTCCAGTGATAAACCTAGAAAATTTAGGTTCTTGGGGAAAGATGACTAAGGACAATACAAACAAATAAGTAAATATTTTTTAAAATATTTATATTTATATTTGAAAACACAATATTATAAATTAACAAGTTTAATTTTGATTCATTATTAATGCAAATTATTTTTATATTATCATCTAATTATCTTTTGCTATAATAATAAAAGAATTAACTTCTATGATAATTGTATTAAGTAAGCAATTAGGACTAACATGCTAGTTTATAAATAAGTAAATATTTTTTAAACTATTTATATTTATATTTGAAAACACAATATTATAAATTAACAAGTTTAATTTTGATTCATTATTAATGCAAATTATTTTTATATTATCATCTAATTAGTTTTTGCTATAACAATAAAAGAATTAACCTTTATGATAATTATATTAAGTAAGCAATTAGGACTAACATGTTAGTTTATAAAGACATGTTAGTCTTTTTTAAAAGAATTAGTGTGGGACTATGGGGGCATATGCCCCCAAAACCTACAATGTAGGTCCACCCTTGACTAAGGCTTTAGGACCATAGTCCAACTCAAGGCACTAAACATTGATGTGTAGCCCCCAAGGCCGTATATGGCTGCCTTGTTAAGGCCCTAGGATAATTATCCCACCAAAAGATCAAATATTGAAATGAGGCCACCTATGGTCGCCTTACTAAGGTCTAAGGACTACGGTCCCTCGATTAAAAATCACTAAGTTATTAAAAGAAAGTGCCATCCTTAAGGTCATCTTTGGTCGCCTTTCTGAGACTAAGGAACAATGATTCCCTTTGTCACGCACGCACTTAAAATTCCACCAAGTACAAGGACCCAATTTAAGATCCCCACTTCAGTGTAGAGGGAGATTGGATCCCATTCATCTTTAAATTCTACCAAGTGTGAGGACCCAAACCAAGGTCCCTACTTCTGATCAAGGGGCAGTAGACGTCGGGTCCATATTCATATTAAAATTTTACCTAGTGTGAGGACTCAATCCAAGGTCCCTACTTTTGATCAAGGGGCATTGGACCCCTAATTATTTTATGAATATTTCCTAAGTGTTAAAACCTAAACTGCGATCCTCATCTTAAGCTAAAGAGGGTGTTGGAGCCCCAATCAACTCAATAATTTCACTAAGGACCTAAACCGAGGACCTTATTTAAGCTAAAGGGGTATTGAACCTCGAAAAGGATTTGCGAGTAGTACTAAGTGCTTAACCTTGAAAATGAACCAGCATGCAGCAAAAGGAATGTTATATAAGCTTAAATCCCAACATTTCTGTATCACATCTTTGGCTACCAACGAGTTTATGTTCAAGTTTAAATATGAGGAAACCACAAGGAGGATCACAAGGGACGGACTTTGGTTTATTTTGGGCAACCTTCTCAGCTTATAGTGAAAGAACCCAGGGGAAATAATTTTTAAGGTAAGTTATGACTATTGCCCTTTCTATATACAGATTCATGGATTCATGGATTACCCCTTGATATTATGAATCCTAAAAGTGGTTTCGGAATTGGGTGACAAATGGGAGATATGTTGGAAGTCGAAGATCCAGTGGTCAGTGGGCAATTGCTGAGGAGCTTCTTACGAGTCCGAGTGGTGCTTAATATCTATAATCTACTACCTACTGGTTTATGGATTATCAGGAACATTAGGCCCAAGTCATGGGTCTTCATAAGATATGAAAAACTTAAGCATTATTGCCATAATTATGGGAGGATAGGCATGACCAGAGCTCTTATGCTGATGAGAAAGTTATGTCCATTTTTGTTCCGTTGTTACCTAGATATGGACCTGATTTAGGTGTTACATCACTTCGATGTTGACTAAAATTCACTTTGAAAACATCAACAAGCAATGGAGAAACAAGGATAAGCAGATGGCCAAAGATGCTCATGCAGAAGGTGGGGAAAGGGGTGGTAGGTGGTGTTGGTCATATTCTGATTAGACATGCAGCTGATAGGAGCCCAATGCCATTTAGCTCAGACACAAGGCCTATGGAGCACCATATAGGTGAAAGAGGGATGGATTTGGCAATTGCATGGATAGGAACCCGCATATTGAGCATGAAGTTAACTCAGTCACTGGAGGATTGCAGTGTAGGTGTGAGGTTGCCAAAGGCAAATTGCCTATATAGGATGACAATGTGCAGACCCAGGCTGGGTTAGGTGCAGAAGAGGGACCTGTGTTGGTTAAGGGTTTAGGCTTAAAGAATCCTAATAATATCATGAGCTAGCTTTCAGTGGCAAAAGATTTGTCGTTGTTGGTGATTCATCCAAAGCATGTGGAAATGGGCTCAGATGAGCCCCAAGGAAAAAGATTGAGGACGTGTGGTGGGAGCTTAGGGGAAAGCATACAAGGAGATTGCACAAATGATAGCTCCACATGTGGAGACACTGCAGTGGGAGAGGGTGAGGTTTGTGTGGAGTCGCTTGGATCGCCATGAAAGTCCACTATGAATGTAATATTAATAATGAACTAGTTGAACATATTGTGTTTTGTTGTATTTTGAATATAACTTTTATGTGCATCCCATACGTTTGTGTGGAAAGTGTATGGATATTATGGAATGTAGGGCAAGTTGTGTGTTTTAAATTGGGTTTGGGAATGATTTAAGCCTTAATAATATACTTTTCTATATTAATATAATTAAATGTAATTTGACCATATTATAAAACATGACTTAACTCCCGTAATTGACTATGAAATTTGACAGTTTAATGGAGTAGTATGCTACATTGGGTTGTGACATTCATTTCGGTTGTATGGGTTGTCGACTACAATAGGGTGTTAAATGTCTTATATGCTAATGGGTAATAGGCTACAATAGGGTACTGAATGTCTTATATGCTAGTGGGAAGCCGGCTACAATGAAGTGTTGAATGCCCTATAGTAAAAAATAACATAATGCATTGATTATTTGATTAATCGCTAAAAGAGTCAATAAGGGATTTCCTTAATTGTGTAAAATATAATGCATTGATTATTTTATCAATCAACAATTATCTTAATTGAAATTAAATCAAATTATTTTATTAATTAAATTGATTAATTAGCTTAGTCCACCGATTATTATGAACAAACATTCACATTCTTATCTTTATTTGTATAAAAGACATCTAATGCATTCTCCACATGCATCTACAAATAAGCCAATCCCGTTTTTCTATACAAGAGATTTATTTCCTTCACTAACTTATTACATAGCCATTTCAAGTCAATTGGTGAGCATTGTATTTATGAATGCCTTTCTTTTAAAAGTTCTTTATTTTATTTTATTTTTTCTAATGCTAAGTTTTTTCTTTGTTTTAATATTATTCAATTCTCATTTTACTGAGTGTTCCTCATCTTTTTTGCAACTAGATTCATGGTACACCTAATAGGTATGTGGAAATTGATACACTTGAATGACGTCGAATTCTACTACAAAGTGATATGCAAGAAAAAAAAAAAAGTCTAGCGGAGCGAAAAATGTAGGTGTTTACTTCTTTTTTTAGATATGTACCTAATAGGTATGTGCATGCTTGCTTTTGAATTTACACAAGTAGATAAATGCATCTTCCAAATTGCTGCTACAAAGGAAAAAAATTTGAATGTTATTATCATTAAAGTAGGTATTTACGCTTTTTTAGATAATTTATTTTATGTGATTGATTTTGAACTATTTACTTCTTTATGGAGCTGCTATATGCATCATTGAATTTTTTTTAGTATGTTTTTCTTTAAAGCAATGTAATGGAATCTTCTTTGTGCTTTTTATTATTTTTATTCAATTAATTTATATTTTGCTTATACAATATTTTAAATATTTGTATTAGTTGATGAACTTCCATGGCTAGTAACAACCGTGAACAAAAGTTATCATGGATTTATCTTCTTTTAATTTTTATTTTTTAACTTAAATAGGAATTTGCTATCGGCTATCCAATTCTTATTCCTAAAAAATAATTAACTTTATTTAAATTGTTGCAAACTTAAAATTTATGCCTAACAATTGGCTATACAAATTACACGATAATTAACGTAACAAACCAATGAAATTTGATATGGTGAATTAGGGGTGTAATTGGGTGGTTTGATTCGGTTCTTGAAGGAAAATAAATTCAAACCAATCAAAATCAATTAGTTTAGTTTGGTTCAATTTTCTTATTTTTTGATAGCCAAATCTGAACTAAACTGAACATCTACGGATTGGTTTGGTTTAGGTGATCAGGTTGACCATTATTTTTTTTTAACATATCCTAATTCTGTATGATTCAAATTTTATTAGATGTTCACTAGTTGCAAACTAAGAAGAAACTAGTTAAACGAAACTATAAAAGCACATGGGAAAAAAAAAGAGAATCACAGATGTCCTACAACTAAAGGATCATCACACCATGCTGCGAACAACATAGAAGTGAAAGCAATAAACATGGAACAGTAATTGCAAGCTCTCTTGGAAGTAAATTTATGCAGACAGAAAAGTAAACTTTAAAGCATTTTAACCTTCGCAAGCATTTAGATAGTTATTTTCACGCTGATAAATACCTTGCATGCAGTGATGTTAGCTACTTTATCCTGCCAACAACCACCATTGGATGTCAAGCACTCATTTGTCTGTATATCTGCCCAGAAAAATATGCCCACTCAGATAGAATCCAGTTTAGAACTATCAAGTCTACAAGGTATATTTTCCTTGTACCAAAAGAAAATAAACATTTACCACTGCTCAAACAAACAACTAGTTTAGTAGTTTCCTCAAACCCAGCAATAATAGCCTTTAGAACAACACTTTTCTCTAATTTTCCTGAAAAACCCCCTTTTAGAATTGGAAATTCAGATCACTACCTATCACACAAGCATACAGTACAAATCTCGATATTGTTGATTGTTGACAACAAGAGTAGGCAATATGGTAACATCACCTCACGATCCCTTCTCAATCTACAAAAACTAGCTTTGTTAAATAAATAAATAGATAAATAAATAAATATAAATATACTAGAACTAGAAGTATCTTACAGCTTGATGACATGATCTCAAGATAATAAAAAAAGACTATATAAAGGAAAAACAATTATACAATCTCGAAACTTCAAAGTTCACACACAAAACTAAAGTACCAATCTTTGCAACTTAATTAATGAGTAATGACACTTCACACATTACGTTACAAGAAATTACTAACTTCTAGTTCCAACAAAAAATAGATTATAAAAAAGAACGCCAGATTGACAAGAGGTGATAAATAGCTAGTACAAACATAATAATAGGCATCACCCAAAGTCAATCCAAACTCAATCTAAACTCAATCCAAACATTAAAAAAAAAAACATGATTCATCAAATTCAATTTATCTTTCAATTTCATCTACATCCTGTAATAAGGACAAACAAAATGTTAGAATTTGTGTATACTAAATTTTAATAATCAATCATAATTAATGTACTTATAAATATTACCTTAAAAGCTTGAAAGACTAGCAAGACTTCTTTGTCAAGTGAAGCATCAAGATTATTCATCATGGGTCAAGTTGTGATCTTCAATATAATATATTAAATGAATAAATAAATGTTACATTGTGAACAAAAAATATAAGTACTAAGTACTAACAATTGATAAATTGAGTCAGATAATAGTAAATGTAACCTCAAATTGTCAAAATCTTGATTGAAGCCACACTTCAAGATTTGAAGATAATCCAGAAAACTCTAAAAATTCAAACATAAACATAAAAGGTAAACAAGATTAATTAGTAACAATATAAGTATAACAACAAATAAAAAACTTAAAAATTAAAATTAAGTTTCCATACCTAATTCAACCTTCTCCACTTCTTCCATTTCATCACGTAGTTCAAGATTCCTTTTAGGAGTCTTAATCCAATTCTGAGTACAAATCAATGCCTCAACAGTGATGGGATGCAAGGAACTGCAAAATGGGTCAAGAACTCGACCTCCAGTGCTAAATGTAAACTCAGATGATATAGTAGACACTGGAATAGCCAAGTATCCCTAGCCATACGAGAAAGAACATAATATTTCATTAATTTCCCTTTCCACTATTTTAAAATGTCAAATCTAGGAGTATTGTCCTCAACATCATCCTCTTTGTATCTTTCTAACTCATTCCTTTTCACCTCACCTTGCTTTCTCCTCACTTTTGATCTAAACTCATCTTTCCAACCCTCATCATCATCACCTACACCATCATTACTAGCATGAGATTGTGAGGCAACATTTGAGGCCAACCTACTAGAATCACCAATATCAAGGGAAATGGGATGCAATGACTGATAATACTCAAACAACTTATCAATCAGATCTTTCAATCTTTCCACCATCTCCTTACACTTATCCAAACCATCACCATACATGTTATTAAAACTAAACTTAACATATTCAAGTTCATAACGTGGATTAAGAAACACAGCCATAAACAAAAGAAAGTTTATACTCCTACTACTTTCCCAATATTTGTCAAACTTGACTTTTATGTTTGTTGTCATTATTTGTAGCCCTACATCATTGTTTTTCCTCCACTTACCTAGGGTCTTTTGAATGTCACATAACTTGTGGAAAAAAGCATTAGATGTAATATGCAATGACCTCGAAAAAAAAAGAGTTGCATCATAGAATATTTTCAAAAGCTTGACAAAAACACGTGCATGACTCCAATCATCCCTAGTAGGAGGTCCTCCTACACTGTCAAGGGCTAACAAAAATGCATTATCCGCATCTTCTAGGCGATAAAATGCCTTTTCATATTTTTCAGTAATATCTAACATGAAATAAGTGGAATTCCACCTGGTTAGCATATCAATGGTTAATATTGCCTTACTAGTTATACTAGCCCCTTGGACACATGTCTTAAAAGTAGACAATCTAGCCAAATATGACCTAACAAACTTGCATGCAGCCCTTATCCTTTCAATTGAAACATCAATTTCTTTCAAGCCATCACTAACAATTAAGTTCAAGATGTGAGCATAATATCTCATATGCATGAACTCTCTATTTAATAAAGAAATACCATTCCAATCATTCATTCTTCTAAGCAAATATGCAATAGCAGTATTGTTAGCACTTGCATTGTCAACAGTCACACAACAAATCTTTGAAATCCCCTATTCTTTCATACATTTCTCTAAGGCATTTCCTATAGTTTCACCTTTGTGGTTAGCTATCAAACCAAAACTTAATAATTTCTTATTCAATTCTCACCCATCATCAATGTAGTGAGCAATTACACATATATAATTCAAGTTTTGGATTGAAGTCCAAGTATCAGTGGTAAATGAAACCATTTAGTGATTTCCAGACAATATACACTTCAACCTCTCTTTCTCCATTTGAAATAATTGCATGCAATCTTTAGCAAAAGTGACACGAGAAGGAATTTTAAATCTTGGTTGAGCCTCACTCATCAAATCTCTAAATTCTTGGTTTTCAACAAATTTAAAAGGTAGCTCATCAACAATTATCATCCTAGCAAGTACATATCAGGTTACCTCTTGATTAAATTCAACAAGTTTCAAGCTAACACTATCAGGATTATCCTCACATTACTTTCCAATAGCAATTGTTTTTTGCCTTTTATCAAATACCCTATGTGGATTTTTCGCATAAATCTTCAAATGCTTTAGAATGTTTGAGGTTCCATGACTAGTACTATTGCATGCATATTGTTTATTACAATAGTTACAAATAGCCTTATCATTTACTTTTTTGAAATGAGCCTAAGCATTAGAAGGGGGTCTACTAGGTTTCCTTTTCAATACCTCTTATTGTGATGGGGGGACATCTTGCCCAAGTGATGACATTTCTTGTCCTTGTGTTAGAGCTTGTGTTGGAACCTCTCCTAGTTGTATGTCACTAGTTGGTGTTGAAGTGGTAGCACTCCCAACTTGAGTTCCACTACCACCAGTGCTTGGAGTCCCACTAGTTCCAAATTGATCACTTGCCATTTGTTGGTGTCAAGTAACTTGCAAAAAAGATAAAAATATAACTATTAGTTAAATATATCCCTTAATAAGCACATGTTTATATAAGCCATATGTGGGCATGGAGAATGGAGAATGTGAATCAAATCAATCAATGATAAAGCATGGAGAATGACTTTACAAATTACAAATCAATCAATGATAAAAAGAATATGAGTATTACTATGTTAATTAAGATAGGAAAGACACATCAATAGCATGGAGAATGACTTTGTTTCTATTTTTCTAGTAACCTTAAACTTTTGTATTACTGCATGTGCATGGTTATAGGCTGGCTATATCCTGAATAATTGAAATACTTTGGAAAGTTCAGTGGCACACCTATTTTCAGTGTTTAGTAAATACAAATAATTCTGTTGATCTATATAATCCTAAAAATGGAAAATGACAATATAATCTCTCTGCTTGTTAGGGTGTGCTAAGTTCCTCTTGCGTGTGAAAAAATCACATATGGCTAAAACAGGCCTAAAAATCCACTTCTCTTTAGTCTCAATCCCTTTAACAACATAAAGTCACCTAAGAGTCCCTCTAGCAATACCCCAACCAACAACATGCAATTGCAAGTTTATCATCATCTAACCCAACTCCTTAATTAGGTAAAAGAAAGCTCCCACTACTTCATCCAATGGAGCTTACAATCCTTGCTCCTTAATTGGTGTTTGAGAAAACAGAGAAAAAATGAACAATGCCTTGAAAACTTTTCCCCAAAATGAGGACCTTGGAAGAAAAAAGAGTTAGTCAACCAAAAAATTCTACCATAACAAAAACCAAAAACAAAACCATTAGATTTTTCTACCTCTTTCTCACCTCAGAAGTGAAAAAGCGTGTGTGCTTTGAGCGTCTCAGTGAACTGAACGCAAAACCCTAGACCCTAGAAAGATTGAAAAATGAGAATGCAAAACAAATGGGTGAGGCGCTGAAATGCAAAAAAGAGTGAAGCATTCTTGCATGAAACAAAAATGCAGAACCACCAGTGACAACAAAAAAATGAAAGAATCAAAGTACCGAATTGCAGGTATCGTATCTCTCTCTCTGAAGAGCACGTGGACGCAGAGAGGTGAGCTTGTGGAGGCAGCAGATGGTGAGCTTGTCGGAAGGGATGCAGTGGGAGTGGGACCAGTTGTTACAGCAAGAGCCCCATAATGAGGGAGGGGAGGGAGAATTTTAGCAGCGTCGGCGCCGAGGCCGAGTGGCAGCAGAGGGAGGAGGGTTGGATTTGGGAAAAAATTGAAAGGGGAAACTGATTTGGGAAAAATTAAAATGGGTTTCACGAGATTAGATAAAAAAAAAATAGTTTGGTTTGATTTGGTTCGGTTTAGTTTGATTTTGAAATTTCAAATCCGAGAACTGAACTAATTAAGCTTTAATTGGTTCGGATTTTACTCAAACCAATCAATATACTCAAACTAAACCGAACCAACTTAATTGGATCAGTTCGAATTAGTCGGATTATCTGAACTAATTTACACTCCTACGATGGATCATACTTTGCCCATGTCCCAAACATTATAATTCAATTTATTTAATTTTAGTTTTTTTTATATTAAAGTATCTTTTATTGAATTTGACTATTGAAATTGAACCTACACTATGGCAACATTTTAAATGAGTTATTATTTCAACTTTATTTTACAAGATATCTTTATAAAAAAATTGATTATTTTATTATAATACGTTGATTATTTTGATAAAACATTTCCTATTTTATTTAATGTCATCTCTTTTAAATATGTGGGCTAAAAAGTGATTACTCAGTAGGATGTATATTCATAATTTGATAACTCTCTTTATTTGATCTAATAAATGTACATTTTCAATATTTTTATCTTACCTTTTTGGTTTGCTATTAGTAACTTCGTTAAAAAAAATTCCAAGTTTGACAAAAATATAGATGGTTTTAGGCTCATAAATCAAAATAAATGTACATTGATTTTATCTCAAAATAAATAAAAGTATAATGTTTGTTACAGCAAATCCAAAGAGAGGATTGGTAAGAGTATATTAATTCTAATTTTAAAAGAAAAAAGTATCTGACTTAATCTTCTCTTGATTCATAACAGTAAATTAATTTTAATTTTAAAATACACAAATGTAATTTAGTATTTTGTTTATTCCTTAATTTTTTTTGTTGGCTATATAAATATTCTAATTCATTTTGTTACTGTAGATGTTATATGTCTATTATACTGTTGGAGTTAAAAAAAAAAAAAGTACCAAAAAGATGGGAAAATGGTTAAGAGATTAATTTCATAGAACTTATGCCTCTTAAAAATATTGATCAAGCAAATGGGGTCAAGTTAAGATATATATGTATTTGTTCTATAATATTAAAATATTTTTATAATTGCAACGTATTGGATTTGAAATACTTACAAGAAATCATATTCATATATACCTTCATTCATGAAACAAAAACTTAAAAAAAAACATATTAAAATTAGTTGAAATATAATTTATTAATAGAAGCCTAAATTAATTAATTATGTATATTTAAAATGCAAAAAATAGTTTTACAATATATCATATACCCTTGAAATTAATTTTTTACTATTATTTTTATTTTATTTTGTTTTAATGTTATATCAACCCCTTTTATATTTTATCTGTGAATTTTCATTAAAAAAATTAATTAGCAATTTTTTTTCACATATACATGTCATAGTACTTATTTTATATTAAATTCAAATAAATTAATTTATATTAAAATAGTACATTTTGAAGAAAAAAGGTGAATTTGAAGCTCAAAAAACTAATTTCCATCAAGTCTTGGCTATCAAGAAAAGAGACGCAAGTGTGTATTACGGTCAAAACCCCTCAGTTTTGAGACACAGACTGCTTTTGAATGTGTGTGTCTAGAATGACAAACGTTGGTATTAGACACAATGAGACAATGCATTAATAAGGTTTACATTTTATTTTCTTATTTGATGTAGAAAAAATTGTATTCATCCTACTAGACACCATCAAAGCATCCAAAAAGACACCTCCCATCAGTTAGTACAAATAATGGGTGGTGGTGGCGGTGATTTGCCATTAGAATACTATCTCCCCCTAAACCCTCAACCACCACCAAGTAACATCATCAACTTCTTTCAATGGCTTCCTTTGGTGAACTTCCCTCAGAAGTCGTGATGTATATCATGGCCTTTCTGGCGTCACATTCATTCACGGACTTCTTTCGCCTGACCCAATGTACCAGAGAACTCTGGCCAGCTAGGAGAGAGGCGTTCGTCCTGAGGCATGCTAGCCTTGATACCTTCCCTCTAGTTTTTCCATGGAGGGATGCTTGCGGAGGTGTTGATTTTTTCAATGTTGGATGTTGCCGCCGAAAGTGGGCACTCCGCATAATGAAGTTGGGGACGACATTGATGATTATTCATTGTGTGAAGATTGTAGATGGGGGGTTTTGAGCTTAGGTTGTGTTCCTCCTACTTTGGGTATAGGTATTAAGACCCTTAGGTGACCCTTACGAGCCAATGGACCCAAGCATGGCAAAGAGACACCACCAAGGGTGACTCATTTGACAAGTCGAGCACATCATTGGTTCCATATGTGAAAGACAATGTCCAACCCGGCCTCTATCCCCCATTAAGGCCACATATCAGTCCAGTTGGTGGTCGAGAGAACACACTAGAACCAAACCCCAAGCACAAGGTATATATACTACCCTGACTCTAATACACATTTTTTCAAACCATCTTAACCTTGCATTCTTAAAGTGTAGCATACTTAATCAAGATGAAACTTTCCCATCCTCTTGTACACTATCACCCCTTGCTTTGTTGCCACCTGAGTAGGCAATAACCCAACAAACTCCTGACTTCTCACTATCATTAGCACCTGAACTACAACAAGAATAAAATTATACCTTCGAGGCACAAACACAAGGCATAACACTTGCCTTACCTGCAAAGAGGAGGTAAAGTTGTTGCAGCGGGTTCAAAAAGCCATCGTAACCCGGTATATACAAAACCAATTTTTCTAACATATCTCTACTGTCCTTACTCAAAAACAACATAATCTCATGACACATTCTTTCTTTCTATTCATATATTTGTAGAAGGTCAAAACTCATTTTTCTTTCAAGCTTGATATTTGTAGGTGATAGGAAAACTTTTTTATGCTTGTGTCCAGGAAAATGTGTCGATTTAGAGGTTTTGCCCTAAATTATCGAACCTCGTTACTCCAAACTAGTCCTAGTTATTATTTAGAATTAACAATTTTCTAAACATAAATGTAGATTATAGGTCTATGGACATGGCACCTTACAATAATGTACAATGAGATATCAGGATCCAGGAGTTGGTGGTTGTCGCCTTACTTCTCAATGAATATCCAGCCCTTTCCCACTCTAACATTTACACTCATCATCAGTATGATTTATAAACAAAATCAAATGATTTGCATTACCCAAACATGACTAAGTACCCAGATTTGCATCTTAAATGCAACAACAACTGGCATGCAATCGAGAAAATGCAAACACACAGGCAAGTCAAGCTCATCTCAAGTTTCGGGTCAATAACAAATTCGCCAAGTACCTTGACTATTGTGAAAATGTGAATTTAATGACTATGCACTTGCAAATGCATCCCACTGCATTACTGTATTCATCCAGATTAATAGTATACAACCATAGTATACTACACCTTTTTACTATGATTGATTGACATTCATTACATCCGCTATGCAATAATGCAATTTTTTATCCCAATCTGCTAACACACTCATTGGTACCTCATTTTCGTGGAACTGAACAATCAAAAGATCATCTATGCCGATAGCTTGAATACTCCACCAATAAATCAGGCCATTGAGCACCATATACGTGAAACTATAAGATATTTACACTAAGCCTTAATGACCACCACCATCTTTATGTCACTATTTCTTTATAAATCGTGGCCTATTAAAATAAAGTTTTAACTATAATGCAGGTGAAGCTACTAGAGGCAATGGTTAAAGACGACATCTTTAGCCTGCGAGGGGATTTCACCACTATGTTAGATAAGATCACGTCAATGGGAAGTTGGCCAATTGTCGTGCCTCATCCTTGTCCCAAGCAAACCAACCTATACTCGTTAAACTAACCTTAGTTGCTAAAAGTTACCTTGGAGTAGTATTATTTTTAATAAGCCACAGAAGTGATTGTAATCCTGAGTTATTTTTTTTTTTCCTTTTTCATGAATCATGATTGTGGGGGCTTTTGTTGCATATTGGATGCAACAATATCACGTAACTGACTTGCTTGCCTTGACATGGGTGGGGATATATCTTACTTACAAATTAGATGTTCTTCATTCCATCCTTATAATCCATCTTTAAAATCTGGCTTGTTTTATTGTGTTCTTTTTTTCCATTTTTTTGCAGGAAATCAATGACGATGCTAGGATGAAACTGACATTGGAAATAGTTTGTTCCCCAGGCAACGACAACGTAGATGCAGTATACAAAAAAGTTGAGGCATTATAGGACTTCACTTTCAACCCAGAAGTGAGGCAAAGGGCCAAGGTAACATAGTTTGTAGCAACAAAAATAAATTCTAGAAGGAACACAAAGAAGACAGTGGCAGCTTCATCTTCAAGCGTGGAAATCCTTCCCACTGACAAATAATGGTCTATCCTTCCCATTTTGATTTCATTGCACCTTTAACATGTGGTTATATTGATAACATCACAGAAGCGACTTATTTTAGTCTTGAGCTGGGTTAAAATGTAATTTCCTAGTCCAAAAATATCCTCAGTTATGATATATGACAAATTGTGCTTAAATTCATTCAATTTTATCTAACTTGATGATAAGCCAATTTTGCCTTGTTTAATTGCATTCTACAAATTTAATGGATCTATTTTGATATTTTGATCCAGGAGTTATGCATTAATGTGTATTTGTATGATTCAATGGGACAAGGAAGACTTTGGACACAACATTGAAGAAGAAAGACATGGAACTAAGTATGATAGGAGCCAGAGGAAAGCATCAGAAAAAGCAATTTAGAGTTAGAAAAACCACATCTAGGCGTGGTGGAATGACTGAAGTAAGCATAATCTCATGCATCTCTATAGAAAGGCTAATATTGGCGTGGGAAGAAAATAACAATGTGAGAATATGCTTAGACAACTAGAGACTACAATACATGAGCGTGGGATTTCTACTTCTACGTATAGCATGACAAGATCTAATGATCAATGAATAAAGACTTCTACATATGTGCATGGAAGTTTGACATCTATCCATAGTAGGTGATTTAACTAATGTCAAATGGAAACAAAGAATTCGAAGCATGAGCGTGGGATTGTCACATATATGAGTGGCTTAGAGCGTGTTCTTGTTACTTGATCTCACAAAAAATGAACCTTAGCAATTGTTTTTTCTATTTTTCAGATTCCATATCTATCTCACTCATTCTTCTTTCATTTTCTAACATTTCTCACCCATTGTTGGAGAGTTAGATCTTCAACCCAATAATTCAAGTGAGGATCATCATCATAATCATGGAACTATGGTTTTATTCTCCCTCTTCCTTATTTTTCTCTTTGTTTTCTTCAACAAGTAACTAAATCTCCCTTCCTAGGGAGAGACGTCCTTTGACCCAAATTTTATGTAATTGGATCTTTATGTGAATATATGTTTGATTCTTCTTAGTTGAGCATCAATCTATGTACTTAATACTTCTATGACTTGCTCACCATTAGATTGAATTGGGAAATCCCTCATCAATGCTTCATTTTTGTGACTTATGCCTCTTGTCTAGCAATATCTAGTCATGGGTGTTGGTTCTATGGTTATCTTGAGAATCCTTTGCTTGTTCCATCTAACTACATGAATCAATTAAGGAATTAGTAACTTGGGTAATTAGGAGAAGCTTATCTCACAAATGAAATTGGGTTTAATCAATTAAGTGAGTTCTAACTGTCAATTAATATATTCAAATTAGTTTAACATGGATTCAATGATATCACTAGTAAGGTCACGTGAGAATCTTCTCCTTACCGTTCTTAAAAAATAGCAGAAAACTACCTTTTTATACATTATGCATTTTATCATTTCCTTATCCAAGCAACTATCAATGTTTTAGCATTGCTTTTATTTAATGACAGAATCATACTTTTTGTTGTAAAAAAAAAACCCACACTAACAAACACACTACAATTCTATGACCAAATTCATCCAGTAGCAATTGAAATAACCTGCTCACCCAACTGTAATCTTTCCTTACATGCACATAAGATTTTCTTATCGAGGGTAGCAAAACTCAAAAACCTCGTAACTTTATCACTTTATATTTTAGTATAATTACAACAATGATTGAGTCCTTAAAATAATTATAAATTATGTCAGTTCTAACAAATTTATGAATGAAATAGAAGCTTCCATGAGCAATATTAACCACATTACAATAGGAATTCATATATGGCATATATAGGTTGTCCAACTAGAAATATGAAAATATGTTTCCCAACAAATCCCACGAGTGATTGGACATACCTTCGTGTACCTGCACAATGCACTTGCACTAGTTATAAGAATATTCAATAATATATCCTACATATTACTAACTATATTATCACCCATGTGCACTTTAGCACCCTCCTATATTAGTAGCTCTCCTCTGCATTTCTCACTTTACTTTATCTTATTAAGGACATAGTTCATGCCTTTCACATTTTTCCTTTGCACTCAATAAATTCATGAAGACAACCAATTTCATTCACATAGTTCTTGATAAACACAATTTTCATATGTTAGTTAACCCTCATATTTAGTCTCTTAGACCAATTATGTGCTTAATTGATTGATCTTGGTCGCATTTTATAAGTTTGGGTTCAAAATAGGTTTAATTGTATTTTTCAGCATTATTGAGAGTTTTACACTATTTTTTGTATTTTGGGCATAACTTGAGTTCTACACATTAAAAATTATGAATTTTACCTTGTAGGAAACTTGAGAAAAATCTCTACAACTTTTTTGAAGAGCTCGAAGGTTGAATCTGATGTCTCGTGGGTCATATTGGATCTAGAAATCAAAACAAGGTTGTTGTTGTTAGAACCTGAACAAATATGCAGATATTGGGTCATAATTTAGGTTGTAGGAATCATATGGAACTGAGACCAGTTCCATTGGAAATACAAGACACGTGTCTTCAACTCCTATGAAGACCACTTATCAAAATTGTGATATTTTGATGGTGTTCTTGCCCTTTGAATTCAGTTAATAGGTTCAAAGAGCTGTTAAGAATATTCTAGGCATAATTTTCTCATCCTAAGCTCAAATTAGGCAAATTAGGTGTCTAATTAAAGATAAGAGGAAGAGAATTAACCATCAACTAAAGGCAAAGTTAGATTTTTAATTTTAGAGATAGTTATTTAAGCAATAGCAACAACCCCAAACCTAACCCTAATTTTGTCTTGGTGGCTCTTGCTTGCACTTTCTCTCTTCATCTCTCTTCCTCTCCCTTCTCTCTAGGTTTCTTTCTTTTCTGTTTTTATGCCCTTCCATTCATGAAAGACTAGACTCTTTTTAATCAATCCTAGGAATTAAAAATCTTAATCTTTAATTTTGAGATATTGTTTTGATTGTTTTACATTTAATTGCTAATCAAGTTTCTCTTTTATCTCTTTTGATTTTGTTAAATCTGGATTAAATTGCTTAATTTGATTTGGGTGTTGATGTGATAATTGCATAATTACCACGTGTTTGTTGAGGCTTATAGAGACTAAACAATGCATTAAAGGTGTTTGATGAATTGTTAAACTTGGTTGAATTCTGGGTTTTAGGTTAATTTTGGATTAAATGGTTGCTTTATTCATTTAATCTTGATTAATTAAATTCTAGATGCTTATCTAGTAGAGAATTCATGAATCATCTTAAGGCTTCTTGATGTGATCTAAGACCAAGAATCTAATTAGCAATTGAATGGATTCCTAGTTATCAATGATGGATTAAATTCAAGATTAGTTGATTTCCTTAGATTGGTTATTTACTTAATTCTTTTTATATTTTTTAATTGCTTTCATTTAATTAATTCTATAACTTTTTCCCCTATTTTGTTAACTTCTGAATCTAGTTGCTTAATTAGAATGATCTAAGGGTTCAACCCGGTTGTGCCTTATACTATAAGTAATTTGATGAAACGACTTACAAATTGATATAATTTGATAGCCTTGGCAGCTATCAACTCTTAACAGTATACACTCCAAAACACTATCAGCTTACCATAAACCTGTGACTTGAAACTGATTCATTCCCTGTTCTCGGTAGGTGAATTTCTTCTTCGCTTATTCAAGGAGGCATTATTTGTGTCTAACTACTTGACATATTACAAAACTAAGTATCCATTCTAGCATTCTACACTTAGTCCAAAACAAAACTATTATTAGGTTGAATTGCATACTTCATTCCACTACTAGTAATTGTATGTAGTCAACTACTAATCATCAATCATGAATTATACATTAAGTCCTTACCATATACTAGGGACCACCATGAATCGAGGACTGGGACATTGCATTTATGCTTTAGAATTCAAACTCACATCAACCTTCATCAGTCCTGATCATGCTTTCACCATACTGGTGCTACACATTCAACATTAAAACACCACACAGAATTATCTCACCAACTGATTAGAAAAAAATTATTAATTAACAATACAACATATTCCTACACAAAGATTATTTGGATTGAGTGTCAGTCATTGAATGCAAGGTTGCGTGACTCACACAATAATTCAAAAACTCCAAATCTTTAGCTCCCAATGTAGTAGGTGTATCAATGGTCCTACTTGCCATCCTCACAACCAAGGGATAACTCGGTTTAGTGTGACTAGATTGGCCACAACTAGAATATTTAAAAGTCCTTGGTTTTCAGGTACACCCACTTGGACTAGATCCTTCGATTCTAACTTGAGTTGGGTTTAACATTGGCTCATTCCCCTTGGAAGTGCCATTGTGCCCCTGCCTTATTATACACAGCTCATCAAACTGACAAGTCATCTTCACAATGTCCCCTCTGGATTTCTGAAAGGCATCCCCAGATTGGACCGCAAAATGTATCATTCGATTATAAATCAATGATAGAACAGCTCCCCTTCATCATTTTTGTCTTCTACAAAAACAAAGTTCAACGAGGCCACTGTCTCAAACTACTCCTTAAATTTCTTGAACATGGACTATGTGTACAACTCGCTCCTACGTCTCTCCAAGGCAACTAATTTTGAACTCAGTATTGAGGAAATGTACTTGCCTTGATAATCCTGGTTCGCCTCTCTATTCCTCATATGCTTTAATGCACGATCAAAATGATGAACAAATTCAACTAAGTTATGCTTGCTTTGCAGGAAACCCCCTAAAAAGGAGTTTAAGGCCTCACATGTAAAGGTGGTTCGAACACCTGCAAAGAACTTACCCCTAAGGTAGGCCACATTCCATCATTCCCACTTTTTACCGAATTCCTCATTCCATTCCCTATCATTTGATTTCCATTGACTAATCAAGTTATCTCATGCTTCTTCAAATTTCTCCCTATCAACAAAATTAAGCATCAAGTGGGCAAAGGCCCTGTAAACTCTGGTTGACCAGACTTGCCTTGCTCATTACGTTTCAAGTGCCAGTAGCACAATCGATAATGCACATTAGGGTACAACTCCTTTATAACTCTCCTCATCAACTTATCATCATCTATAACCACCGATATAGGCATCTTGTTCATCATTGCAACCAAGAATTTCCTTAGCAACCATCTATACATCCCTACGCTTTCGTCCACCAATAAGGCGCATCCACCGTCTCATAGTAATGGTTTACACTAACCAAAATCACCAACGGTTTGTTGCGTGCATTATTTTTGTAAGTCAAATCAAAGACTAACACATCCCCAAAGTATTGGTAACTGTTTGGTCTGCAAGTGCACGAGTCAAGCAAGTAATATAAAAGTGAGAAGGAGTATCATGTCCCAAGGGATTCGATTTTAAAGTTTATATTATCATATAGTCAATCACTTGGTTCAAGCTTAAGCAAGTAAAAAGTTATAAAAGTAAAAGGAAAATGTACTAAAATAAGAAAACCAAGAAAGCATTCAAATAGGAGATTTAGCAATGGTTAAAAGGCTAGGGGACTTTCTTCACCCTCTACTTCACTTGATTGATGTAACTTATAAAGAATATGTGAAAATGAGATTTAGTTATTAGTGGAAACCTCATGCATCCACAATGCCTATGTTTAAGTCATTTGAATTTTTAACATTTAATTATTTAAAACACTATGTCTCCATGTGAAAAAGAGTAATCTCGTGCTCATTCAAACCTTGTTTTAAACACATGCTTTGCATGGCCAATGGATATGTATCCATCCTATTGGCTACTCAAAACACCCAATAAATTCAAGTGAAAATTGATCAGGCATTATCCAAAATCAAGGTCCCATTTCCTTTTCCTGTCTAGTTCAAGAGATAGCCCTAAATCAATTGGTGATCAAGCAATTGAATACAATAAGCATGGATTTGGGTAAACAACTCATTCTCATTAATCAAATATTCAAGAACAAGTCATTTACAATCAAGATTCATAGTGAGATCCAAAAGATCCCCTAAAAAGAAGTTAGAATTCCATAAGAATCAAAGAAACATAAGGTAGAAAGAAATCCATAAAAAAAAAAGAAAATCAAGATAGGGAGAAGAAAGCAAAACTAGGGATGATCTTTATTCTTAATCCTTCTCTTGAAGCTTGATCTTCCAATCTTCAAATATCTTTTCTCAAGAACCCTAAAACTCAAAGCTCATCTTTCACTTTTCAGGCTTAAAGGTCAAAAATCAAGAATAATGAAAATGACCCTCTAATTACATTAAAAATAGAAAAAAAAACATGGAACAAGGCGTTACTCACACCTAGGCGTAGCCTTCTTGGATAAAATGTCCTAAAAAGTAGAGATAGTCACAGCTAGGTATGCCGATTCCATGCCTAGACGTGACATCTGATGCTATTTTCCTTGTTTTCCTCCATTCAACTAAACTTTTATGCCATTTTTTACCTTCCAAACCTTGGAATTAGACTTTAGTCTCTTCATAAACATTGTAGGTATCTTAAATTTCACATGCCCTTGGAATTAACACAAAACAAGGTCATTTGCTTTAGTTATTATCAAATTACTAGAGTAGGGTTAGGATGTCAATTCACCAATTTGGCCCGAATTTTCCTTAAAGTTTTTATAATCAACCCGGTGGAATCAAGAAAAGTGATCAACATAAAAATTGAGATATATGTTTTAGCTTTCTAATGACTCTAGTCTTGTTTTGGTTGGAGGTCTATATATTCAAATCTACTCTATTTAATCCAATAGGGTTGGTAAAGCTTAAAATTTGATGTCCTTATCTTCTTAGCTTGGCTTGAAAATCATGAATGATACATAATTAAACCAATTTAACTTCAAATTAAGCCTAATCAACACTAAAGCACATATAATTCAAAATATTCAAATAAACTCACAAACTTTGTCAATTTCTAAACAAATCAAGGACTTTGCATACATTTAAGCACAAAATTAGGATATAATAACTCTATTTCATAGACGTATGACACCCCCAAACCTAAGTGTTTTCTAGTCCTCAAGTAAACTAAAGTAAAACAAGGAATCCACATTAAGTTCACAAGAACATGGGTGTTGCAATCACATAACAAATTTAAAACTCAATAATACTAATGTTCAAGGGTCATCCACATCATCAAGGATCAATCCTTAACTTCAATTGAAAGCAACTCACATATAGACCCTAACAAACATGTTTTCACTCCAAAATGCCCTCCATGTATGCATGTCAATCCAATATCACTTATGTATAATCCCATCCTAATCATAGCATACATATGCAAATAAAATTATAAACATGCATTTGAAAATCAAGTTATACACCACAAGATTGCTATATTCTCTCTCTCCACTTAACCTAGGTAACAATACTTCAATAATCAATTGTACATGCACACCCTTTTATCACGACCATGATCGCAACGGGAGCTTCAAAAATTAAATAAATTAGGATTCACCACCAGTTTTATTTGAAATAGGAAAAATTGAAAAACATTTCTTAGAAAAATAGTTTTCGAAACCAGATTAGATTCGAGAGTCGGTTATGTATGGGGAAGGGTGGAAACTTAATCTCACAGTACCCCTAATACACCCATTCTGAGACAGTACCTTAAGTCAATTGTGTAAATTTTAATAATCTGAATTATATTTATCTTAGCCATTTAAAAAACATTGTAACTTTTTTTAAAAGAAAAATAAACAACTAAATTATGAAAATTTAATTTTGACTTGACAAAAATAGATTTCTACTCCTACGTATCCTTGGGTTTAGTAAGAAACTTAAAATCACGTAGTTCTTTAGAAAAATAATTATGGGTTAGTTGTTTTTAACTTTGAAAAGTTTCAAATCGTCAAGTTATCACAACTTAGATAATTCTAAAACTATAGGACTAATGAGTTGTCACAACTCAGTTAATCCCATTTTATTCTTCTTAACAAGATTCAATTATTTTATTTTATTTTATTTTTTCTATTTTTATCATTTTTTTATTTTTATATTTTTGCTTCCCATTAATCACAAGACACAACATAAACATACCATTAAATAAAATAAACACTATCACACAAGACTTAATCCTAAATAACACAAACAATTAAACCCAAAATATATATATGTATATATATATATATATATATATATGATTTTTATTCTTTTTTAACATTTTTGTGTTTTTTTAAAATAACAAAGGTAACTTTAAGTCGAAATGGGTTGCGGCCCATGAACCCAAAAAAAAAAAAAAGGCAATTAAGTGAACATAAGAAATAAAGAAAGAAAGACAAAGATAAAAAAAAAATGAAGAGATTATTCTGGAAGCGAGAAAATGCGGGGGAGGGGGAAATAAAGGCGAGAGGACATGAACGGTGATGGGATGGTCGGATTTGGGCGAGAAAGGGGCGGTGGTTCGCGGAACTGGACGGTGGCGGGATGGAAGAGGGAGCTTGAGAGGGCGGCGATGATGCCTTGGAAAACTTGGTGGTTGGGTTCAGTTATGGCATCATGAACAAGGTGGGTAGAAGTGTATAGGTCGGCCGGTGGCTATTGTTTTCGTTGATTTTTTGTTAGATTTTGTTTTGGGTTAGGTGGAGCTTGAAGATATGATGAAGGTTCATGGAATAGATGTTGTGATAATGGCTAAGGTGATTCTTGGGAGACTTGGCTTTGATTGGCATATAGGCTTAAGGGAAGTGGTGGTGGCTGTTCATGGTAGTTGTTTTAGGGGAATAATGAAGGTGAAGGTTTTGGTGGTTATGGAGGTTGATGGTGGCTATGGTGATGGGGTTTCCTGGCCTGTGGTTGTTCTGCTGGGTTGATTTGGAATTAAGTAACAGAATGAGAAAAGTGCAAGTGTGTTGTATGATTTTCATGGCTGAAAAGTTGAATAGGAAAAGAAGATGAACAACATAACTATCAAGCTGGGACCGAAGCATGCATTGAACACCACATATTTACTCACAACAGTGCAAGGATAATAGTAGAGAAAGACTTACCTCTTCTGTGTTACTAATTGAAAACTAGGAAACCAAAATCCTCTCTTCCAAATGCCTCTTCTTCTCATTCTATTTTTTCTTCAGCTACCCCCAGAGACCATCCAAAAAAAAAGGACCCCCAAAAACCTCTCATTCCCTGCTTTTATATTTCTTTTCCTATCTTCTTTTTTTCTACTGAAGCTCTCTGCCTCGCTCTCTCCCTTTCTTTCTGTTATGCGAGATCAATGAGTGTGTGAGAGTGTACGTGAAGGTGAGTGGGTGTGTGTGTGTAACAAATGCAAGTGAGGAACATAAAAGTGAGTGGATAATGCCAAAAAGAAGTCGGAGCAAAGGAGGCGTGTCCTCTCTGCCATAATGTGTGCTGCAGCATAGTGTATGGAATGCATAATGCATAGCCAAAAAGGAAAAGAAAAGAAAAGGCAGACCAAGGAAAGGCAACATGGGTTCATGCTTAAAATGGAAAAAAAGCAAAGGGAGAGAGTGCAAGAGGAAAGCAACGGGCAACATTTTCATTTTTATTATTATTTATTTATTTATTTACAAAATTTTGTAATCATAAAGGAGTGGGCTAAACGAACTTTTGGGCTGAAAAAGGAATGGGCCAAGAGAAAAGGAAATACTTATCAATGTTATTAATTTTATTTCTTTTTCTTTTTCTTTTTTTCTCTTTTTTTTCTCTTTTTTTTTCAAAGCTATAGAAAATAAATTTAAAAAAAGGGGCCCCAAACAAAATTGGGTATTCACAGTTGCCCCTCTTTACTTGTTTCTTACTAGATAATAAGGATAACCGCAGTTTTTCATATTATCATTGTAAGGAATGAGTAAAGACCTGAACATAAATTTTACTCGGGAATGCAGAAGTTGATAAATGCGAAACAGAGCAAGAATAATAAAATGTGAAGAGCAGATGCACTCAAAATAAATGATAGGAAATTAAAATGCAGGGAGCCGATGTGCTGATAGAAAATTAAAATGCAAGGACAATAATTTAAAATGCAGGGAGTCGATGAACTCAAAATTAATGACAAAAATTTAAAATGCATGGAGCCGATGTACTCAAAAGAATTGACAAAAATTTAAAATACATGGAGTCGATGCGCTCAACAGAATTTAAAATACAGGGAGCCGATGTGCTCAAAAGATTGACAGAAATTTAAAATGCATGGAGTCGATGCGCTCAATAGAATTTAAAATGCAGGGAGCCGATGCACTCAACCAAATTTGAAATGCATAAAAAATAATTTAAAATGCAGGGAATCAATGTGCTCAAAATAAATGACAAAAATTTAAAATACATAGAGTCGATGCGCTCAACAGAATTGACAGAAATTTAAAATGCATGGAGTTGATGCGCTCAACAGAATTTAAAATGTAGGGAGCCGATGTGCTCAAAATAAATGACAGAAATTTAAAATGTATGGAGTCGATGCGCTCAAAAGAATTGACAAAAATTTAAAATGTATGAAACCGATGCGTTCAACAGAATTTAAAATGTAGGGAGCCGATGTGCTCAAAAGATTGACAGAAATTTAAAATGCATGGAGCTAATGCGCTCAACAGAATTTAAATTGTAAGGAGCCGATGCGCTCAACAGAATTTGAAATGCATAGACAAGAATTTAAAATGCAGGGAGCTGATGTGCTCAAAATAAATGACAAAAAATTAAAATGCATAGAGCTTATGCGCTCAACAGAATTTAAAATGCAGGGAGCCGATGCACTCAAAATAAATGATATAAATTTAAAATGTATAAAGCCGATACACTCAACAGAATTTAAAATGTAGGGAGCTGGTGCGCTTAGCAGAATTTGAAATGCACAGACAAGAATTTAAAATGCAAGGAGCTGATGCGCTCAAAATAAATGACAGAAATTTAAAATGCATGAAGTTGATGTGCTCAAAATAAATGACATGAAAACATTTCTTCCAGTTAAACATGGAATTAAAATCTTTTTCTTCTCTCTCTCTCTCTCTCTCTTTTTTTTTTTTTTTCTTTTTTTTACTCTTTTTTCATTTATTTATTAAAAGTCATTTGAATCAACGGCGACTCTAGAAAGCTTTGACCAATCAAACCCTTTGTTCACGTGCTTTTCTTCATCAGACCCTTCGGTCATCTTAGAATCCTCTTGATTTTCTTTTTTTCTTCTTCATTTCTTTATTCTTTATTCTTTTTTTTTTTTTTTTTGACCCGCTTTTATTCTTCTTGGCAACGAAAGCTTACGTGGCTTGTATTGTAATCATTTCCAACAAATGCCTCATTGCAATTTGTACTTTGAACTACTGAGATCTTTTAATCCAACTCAATCATTGGAGGATTGCTGTAGAATTATCAAATCAAACTGTTGACCTTAAATTTATTTTATTTGAGACATAACTTAATGAGTAAACATGCATTCATGAATGGATAGAAATTTATTGAATGAAGAAACTTCCTTTTATTACATTGGTAATCAAATCATACATGAACTTTTGGGAAGACACATACTTGAAAAATGAAAGCATAAAAATAAAAGAAAGTTGCGAGGATTTTATAAAAAATTTGCCCCAGTATTAGTTCATTGTCCCTCATTCAATTGATTCACTGCAACTGCTTGATAATTTAACTATTGTCTCTGTTACTACTTTCTTCAACACAATTTCTCCTTAATCTTCAGAAATTTTTCCCAGTATGGTCAATTGAATGTAAATTAAGCTGCCCATGTATAGCTAATCAGACGCAAATAAAAATTGCCCTAGTTTGGTGAATCCTTCAAGGAGTTTCAGGCCAATTTTCTTTGAGATTTTGCCTATTTATTTACCCTAACTTTTGCTTAAGTCGCCCTTTCGGGTTTTCAACCTAACGGGCTTGTTTTTTTTTTCATTGTTGCTCTAACTTTTGTTTAGGCCGCCCTTTCGAGTTTTCAACCTAACAAGCTTCTTTTTTTTAGGCATAGAATCTTTTAAGAACATCAGTGTTTACGGGCCTTAGCAATTCTTCTCTATCCATATTCTACAAAATTAATGCTCCTTATGAAAATGTCTGCTTAACTATGTAAGGGTCTTTATAACTCAGAGCCCATTTTCCTTTGACATCCTCTTGATTAGGAAGAATTTTTTTCAAAACCAAATCTCCCGAACGAAATTCTCTGGGACGAACTTTCTTGTTAAAGGCTCTGGCTATTTTATTTTAATATAATTGTCCATGACAAATAGTTGCCAGTATTTTCTCTTCTATCATATTCAACTACTCATATCGAGTCTTCATCCATTCAGATTCAGATTCAGATTCTTCCAATTTTACTTCCATCAAAACCTTTAGAGAAGGAATCTCAATTTCTATGGGAGAGACAACCTTCATCCCATACACCAAAGAGAAAGATGTTGCCCCAGTGCTAGATTGTATATTGGTACGATACGCATGCAAAGCATAGGGTAACACTTTATATCAGTCTTTGTAGTTCACAACCATCTTAGCAACAATTTTTTTAATATTCTTATTTGCTACTTCAACTGCACCATTCATTTGAGGTCTATAGGGAGCTAAATTATGATGCTTGATTTTGAAATTTTTACAAAACTTCTGAATCTCGGCACCATTGAGATTGGCAGCATTATTTGTGATTATCTAATGCGAATTATAAGTTACAAACCTAAGTGCAGGTTGTTTCAAGTAATAAATTCTCAAGAGTCCGAGATCGATCCACAGGGAATTGATGAAGAAAAATTCTTTAAGGTAAGGAAAAAATTTTATCACAGCAATAAAGGTAATAAAATTTAGTCACAAATAAAAAGAATTTACTTGGGTTAGGAGATCCACTCTTGGTAAGTAAATTAAGGAAAAGATTAATTTTTTTTATAACTCAATTAGAATCCACGTTTAATGGAGGTTCCAATCAGAAAATACAACATTCAACGTTCATTTAAGATTATATATGTAATTATATTATGGTTCTTTTAATCATCTATTAACACCACCACTTATAAATAGGCTCAAGTATTCATTGTGTCAATATCTTGTCTGCAACAAATCAAGATCTCCACTTTACAAGAAGGGTTTCTAAATTGATTGGAAACAAAATACAATACATATAATAACCACTTGATAATATATCATTTAAGTATAAGAAAAAGATTAGTCTAACCTTATTTCATTACCAAAAGTTTCACCCTTTCACCCAAGTAAAATGAAAATTAGTTACTCGTAGACAAGAGGAAAGAAAAAGAGAAGAAGAAGAAGATGAACATAACTTCTATTTAGAACAAAAGAAAACTACTACAAAGGAAATAATTAATACACAAGCATAATATTGATCGCTAAGCTAACCCCCTCAAATGATCAGTCAAGGCTCCCTTTTATAGAGAATGAGGGATACAAAATGATAAGGGGCTAATTAATGAGTGAGTGGATGAGTGGGTGAATGAGTGAAAAATGCCAAATAGTAATTTGATGAGTGGAAAATTATAGAGATTTTTATCCCTAAAATTGTTCAATGCTAAACTCATGGCATGCATCAGAATCTCGCTAAATGGTCTTCATAAGAGTTGTAGGATTTTGTCTTAACTTTCCAATGCCATTAGTTTCAGCCCAAAAACATTCCTACAGCTCGAGATATGACCCAATCACTGCACACTGATCAGGCCCAGTTACAACTCCTCTTTTCTGAATTCCAAGCCCAATATGACCTCCAAGAAATCTGGATGGACTCTTGTGTTCTTTACAAAAGTTGTAGACATGGGTCTTAAATTTCAAATGGCACTAGTTTGGGGTTAATTGAACTCCTATATCTCAAGATATGGTCGAATGAGTGCACAGAGGTCAAGCTACCAGGATCAGCACTCTAGATCTTGCTTCAACTCCAATTTAAATTATCCAAACGTATGATTGGGATCTTGAAGTCTCATGAAAGTTGTAGAGAATTGTCTTAGCTTTCTAACAAGACTAGAATCACATCAATCAAATATTTATAACTCAAATTATAGTCATTTTACTGAAACATGTAACCACTCATATTAAGGACAATTCAAGCAATAATTTCTTCAATGATCTAATTAAGCTCAATTTCATAAAATATGACAAAACCACTTAATTAAGTCAAATTGAACCTTAAGAAACCAAGTGAGAGGATTATAAAATGAATAAATTATATTGCTATCATTATCCTTTCTAGAGTTCTATATCTGCAAATAATATCTCTCTTGAGGAATTTCAAAAATATTTTTTCAGTGATATTGGCATACAAGGAAACCTCTACCCACTTGGTGAAATAGTCGATTGCCACTAAAATGAAGCGATGACCATTGGAAGCTTTGGGGTTGATGGGCCCAATGACATCTATTCCCCACATCGAGAAAGGCCATGGAGATACCAAATTGTGCAAGGGGAATGGAGGTGCATTGACTCGATCTGCATATATCTGGCATTTTTGGCATTTTTGAACATATTCTATATACAATCTGTTTTCATGGTGGACCAATAATAACCACTCCTTAGAATTTTTTGCGCCATCATATGACCATTAGCAAAAGTTCCACAGATTCCTTTATGGATTTCAATCATGATTAAGCGAGCTTCATGAGCATCCACACATCTAAGCAAGGTGTCATCATGACTCCTTTTGTACAAAACCTCCCCGTTCAAGAAAAAGGCTATTGCCAACTGACGGATAGTCTTCTTATTCACCCCATTTGCCCCAATTAGGTATTCTCTATGCTGAATGTACTGTTTGATATCATGATACCAAGGTTTACCATTTGGTTCACCTTCCACATTGACACAATACGCAGGCCCACTTTGTGTCTTCACTTGGATGGGTTGGACATGATTGTGAATATCCAACTTGGTCATTACAACCAAAGTGGCCAAGGCATCTGCAAACTAATTCTTGTCTCTAGTCAAATTGGAGAAAGTCACCTCCTCAAACTTCTCAATCAACCGGGTCAAATTCTTTTGATAAGGCACTAACTTTGGGTCTTTGGTTTTCCATTCACCTTTCACCTGATAAATGATGAGTGTTGAATCTCTAAATACTTTTGGCTGCTTGATCCCCAAGTCGATTACAACTTGTAAACCACTAGCACATGCCTCATATTCTGCAACATTATTGGTGCATTCAAAATCCAGCTTGATAATAACTGGGTATTGCTTTCTAGTTGCTAAAACCACCACGACTCCTATGCCACTACCATACATGTTTACTGCTCCATCAAAATACATCTTCCAAACAGGCTCATTCTCCCCTTCTTCTTCTCCTCCCACTATCAATATTTCTCCATCAAGGAACTCATATGTTATTAGATGTCCACCCTCGAGAGGGTTTTCAACTAAATGATCAGCAATTGCAATTCCTTTGACGGATTTTTGAGTCATGTACATGATGTCAAACTCTGATAATATCACTTGCCATTTTGAAACCCTTAATGAAACGTGAGGGCTTTCAAATATGTATTTTAGAGGATCCATTCGAGAGATCAACCAAGTGGTGTAATACAACATGTACTGCCTTAGCCGTTTTGAGGTCCATACTAGAGCACAACAAGTCCTCTAAATAGTCATGTAATGGGCTTCACAGTCATTAAACTTCTTACTCAGATAATAAATTGCCTGCTCTTTCTTTCCTGATTCATCATGCTGCCCTAACATTGCTCCCATTGAGGTTAGCAGTACGTTTAGGTACAATATCAAAGGACAACCCGATGTAGGTGGTACCAAAATAGGAGGATTCATTGAATAAGTCTTTATCTTGTCAAAAGCTCCTTGACATTCTCCATCCCATTCACTCGGCTGATGCTTTTTCAATAGCTTGAATATAGGCTCACAAGTGCTGGTTAAGTTAGCAATGAATCTAGTAATGTAATTAAGTCTCTCAAGAAAAATTCTCACTTCATGCTCTGTCTTAGGAGTAGACATCTCCTAAATTACTTTTGTCTTATCAGGATCCACTTTTATTCCTTCTCTACTAACGATGAACCCGAATAGTTTTCCAATAGATGCTCCAAAAACACATTTAGTAGGATTCAACCTCAGCTTGTACTTTTTGAGTCTTTTAAACAACTGACACAAAACTGCCATATGACTTTCCCCTTCTCTAGACTTGGAAACTATATCATCCACGAACACTTCAATCTCCTTGTGCATCATGTCATGAGCCCCAACATTTTTTAATCCAAACAGCATTACTGTGTAGCAAAATATTCCTCAAGGAGTGACAAAAGTGATTTTTTTCTTTGTCATTGACATCCATGGGGATGTGATTGTACCCTGCGTATCCATCCATGCATGAAAACCTATGATTCTTAGTAGTGTTATCAACCAGAATATAGATATGAGGGAGTGTGAAATCATCCTTCGGACTGGCCTTATTCAAATCCCTGTAATCCACACACATTCTGACTTTTCCATCATTCTTAGGCATAGGCACAATGTTGGCTACCCACTCCGGGTGTCTTGACATGTCCACAAATCCCGCTTCTAGCTGCTTAGTCACCTCTTCCTTGATGTTTAGGGACATATCAGGATGCACCCTTCTTAACTTCTGCTTATTTGCCTCAATGTTTGGATATAGTGGGATTTTATGTGATGCTATCTCCGGATTTAACCCAGGAATATCTCGATAAGACCAAGCAAAGACATCCATATACTCTTTGAATAGTGCGATCATTTCTTCACACTCATGATTTTCCACTACTTTCAATTCCTTTTTCTCTTCTCGTGTCCCCATGTTAATCGCCTTTGCTTCCTCGTAATTCAAGTCAAATTCTTTCTCTGAATACTCTAGTAATTTTGCAAAATATTCAACTGTAAAATATTCAATAACATCTCCTTTTTCACTAGATCCAGGGTCTTCTTCATCAAACATCATAGGGGAATCAATTGATGAGTTTTCGAGGTCCCTTTCATGAGATGAACTTTCTACAAGACTCTGATCATTGGAAAGTAATTTGTGTGAAGTTAGATAGGAAAAATAGAGTAGGAATGACAAAGGCAATAACAAGATATTATACATAAATGTAAAAAGAAAACTGGTAAATGCAAAAGGACAAGTCAAAGGTGCAACGAGGAGGAATGTTGAATATTCATGCAAATTCATTTAATTAATATCTCAAATAACATAAATTATAAGCTTAAAACATAGCTAGTCATAAATATCTGCTTAATACAATATGACTAGATAATTACTTGGAAACAATCACATCAATCATTGGATCAGACTTCCAGTTCTTCAATGGCTCCTTATCAGCAAAAGGATGGATTGCCTTGCACTCTTCTGAGCCTTCTTCATGCAATGCATTAATAGTGAGATGGCATCGAGGGCAAATGACTTTTTCAGAGGAATCTACCCTTTGTCTAGCTTATATTACTCCCAAAGTGAGTAATCCTTAGATTTGAACCTTAAAGTCCCAACAGTTCTTAATATTATGTCTCATTCTCCCACAATGATAGGCACAACTTGACTCTTTATCATGCTTCTCCTCTTCTTTCATCGTGGCAGCTGGTGCAATAATACTATAACCTACTTTCTTCAACCCCTCGAATATTTCAGCCATTGGTGTACGCAAGCTCATGACCTTCCTTATAGGTAATCCTTCCATCTCTAAAGCATTTACCACATTCTTTCCACAATGATTAGGAATTAGGTTGTTGACAATACTGGGCCTAGCCTCCTCTTGAATATCAAGCTTTCCATAAGCAATTAGCTTCCTTACTATAGTCTTGAAAAATTCACAATCTTCAATTAAATGTCCTGAGATATCCATGTGGTATTTGTAAGTTAAATTCGAGTTATATCACGTTGGGAATGGTGGTTCTAGGGGATGTACAGGATTTCCAGAGAGAAGGTGAGCATCAAACAACATTTGGAATAAGTTTGCATTTCAAATGGATAATCTTGGGAAAGGGGTAGGTGTTGAGGGTGGAAGCGACGTTGGTTCTGGAAGTTTGGCCAAGGTTGTTGGTAGCTTAGGTAATTTTGCAGAGGTGTAAGTGGATATCGGGTATAGGTTAGGCGAGTTGGTGTATATGGTTGTGGTGTGAGAACATTGTTGATTTGAAATTATGGGGTTGGGGTGATGTTTGTGGTTGGCACAACTTGGTGAGATGGGTAATAAGGAGGTGTAAGTGTTTGGAGTGGAAAGTGAGGTGATGCCGATGGAGTGGTGCTCAGTCCCTACTCCCTCTTCATAGTGTTTCACTCTCTGACCATTTATTAAGAATGTTTTTTGGGCCTTCTTTCTTCACCTCAAGCACTTTGTACAATAAGACTCGAACAATCTTATATGGTCCATGCTACTTTGACCACAACTTACCAGGACATAAACGTAGAAGTGAGTTATCCACAAGAATTTTATCCCCAATCTTAAACTTACACTACTTGTTACCCATGTCATGTTACTTCTTTTGTCTCTTCTTGTAGAGTTTGGCATTCTCAAAGTTGGTGGTAGCCTTGGGAAAAATCACTTCTGGCAATTTAAGCTTTACCTTTGGGGCCTCCTTTTCTTTGAGTGAGGAATCTTCGATTGAGAGGACCTTGAGCTCTTTAAATTTATCATTTTGAGAAAGGGGAATGGTTAGGCAAGCATCCAAAATTTGAGCATAGGTTGCCACCTCCTCATCTTCAACATTTGTGTTGCTATTGTGTACCAAACACTTCTCTAAGGGGTCTTGTGGATGGCTTTTAGCTAGCCTTTCTTCCACATCAACCTTCAAGCAAGAATTGACAATGGCTAGTTGCTTGAAAACTTGAAACAAATTGAACTCAGTAATTTCTTCACCTACTTTGAAGGTTATTTTCCCCTACTTCACATCAAACACGACTCCAGTAGTGGCTAGGAATGGCTTGCCCAAGATGATGGGGGTTTGAACATCTACTTCCATCTCAAGCACAATAAAATCGACTAGTATGTAAAATTTTCTCACCTTCAATGGTACATTCTCTAATATGCTAACATGATGCTTGATTGACCTATCCGCCAATTGAGGAGAGATGGTGGTTGATTTGAGCTCCCCAATATCAAGTTCCTCACAAATAGAAAGGGGTATCAAACTCACACTTATCTCAAGATCATACAAAGCCTTGTTAATATTCATGTTCCCAATTGAGCATGAAATTGAAAAGCTACCCAGATCTTTAAGCTTAGGTGGAAGCTTGTTTTGGATTATTACACTACATTCTCTCATCAAAGCAACGGTTTTATAGTCCTCAAGCTTCCTCTTATTAGAGAGAATCTCTTTCAAGAACTTAGCATAATAGGGCATTTAGAAGAGAGCTTCCGTAAAAAGAACATTAATGTAAAGCTTCTTAAGTACCTCTAAGAATCTTCCAAATTGATGGTCAAGCTTCACCCTTTGATAACTTTGAAGAAAAGGGCAAAGGTGGAATATATGCTTTTGAAGGAACATATTTTTTAGTGCTTTCTTCATCTCCTTCTTTATCCTTGATCTTCTCTTGCTTCTCCTCTTTTTCATAGGTTTTCGTATCTTCAAGTTTTTCTTTCCTTGTGGGGCTTTCAAGTTGCTTACCACTTCTCAATGAAATTGCTAGACCATACTCCCTTGGATTTGTTTCCGGTTGACTTGGTGTTTGCCCTTAAGCCATGTTGAACAAGCTTGCTTGTTGGGCTATTTGAGTTTCAAGCATATTGGAGTGAGTGACTATTTGATCTAGGCGAGTATTGATTTGCTTGATGGACTCCTTATGTTGTTGCACTTGTGTTTGAATGACTTGATTATGCTCTTTTTGGGTAACTATGAAGTTCTCTATGAGGGCTTCTAAATTGGACTTCGCTCCTTAAGAAGATTGTTGAGGTTATTGGAATCTAGGTAGAGGTCTATTGTTGGATGGAGCCCCATGTTGTTGGTTGTCATATAAAAAATTGGGGTGGTTTCTCCATCTTGGGTTATATGAGTCGGAGAAAAGATTTCTTTGAGCATTGGAATTGCCATTTTGCACATAATTCACTTGCTCCAAAGACGGGTCTTGAGAATACCTCTTTACTGCATTGCATTCCGAAGCCAAATGCCCTCCTCCACGTGTTTCACAAGTTATATTGGAAGTAACGACAACATTGACATTCATCTTCTCAAGTGACTTAGTCAAGGCATCAAACTTGGCATTCAACATAGTAATAGCATCAAGTTCTATTATTCTCGTTTACTTCTTTGAAGATGGTCTCTCACTTGGCCATAAATAAATGTTAGAAGCGACTTCATTTATCAAAGTCATTGCCTTTGTTGGAGTCTTTGCCATCAAAGCACTACGAATTGCGGTATCAAGAGTTCCTTTTGTAGAAAAAGTTAACCCAGCATAGAATGTCTACATAACAACAAAATTTTGCAAGTCATGATGTGGACACTGACGAATGAGATTATTGTACCTCTCTCATGCATCATAAAGTGATTCATCTTCCTTTTGGGATAAGGTAGTGATGTCTTGACGAAACTTGATTATTTTTCCAAGCGGATAGTACTTGTCCAAGAAAGCTTGCTCCATCAAGTCCTATGTGGTAAGTGAATTTAGGGCTTTCGAGTGAATCCACTTCTTTGCCTTCTCCTTAAGAGAAAAGGGAAAAAATCTAACCATATAGCATCAGTTGAAATCCCATTTATCTTTACGTGTCACATAGCTCCAAGAATTCATCTAAATGCTGATTTGGGTCCTCAGTTGGTGACCCACCAAATTATGATTGTTGGACCATTTGGATTAATGACATCTTGATCTTGAAATTATTAGCCTCTACCCGTGGCCGCACAATGGAAGATTGACGAGCATTAGCATTGGGGGTTCCATAATCCCGCAACCTTTGCTCTTGATTAGTGACTTGGTTATCGTTGTTCACCATGTGGTCTTTCTCAACTCTCAATGTGCTTCTCTCCATTCTGATATAATGAAGTGTCCTCTCGATCTCAAGATCAATGGGAATAGTAAGATCTAGGGGTGTTCAGATCCAAACCAATCCAAAAAAAAAATCAAAAATCGATCCATAAAAATCGAAAACCAATAAAAATCGAAATAGATTGGTTTTATTTGGATAGAAATTTTAAAGAACCGATTGGTTCAGTTTGATTTTCGGTTCCATTTTATAAAACCAATCCAAACTGAACTGAACCGAAAATATATACCTAAAATTACTTAAATGCCCCTGACCTAACTTATGCCCTCCCCCCCTCTTGAACCCCTTCACGCAGGCGCAGACACCAGCACGGTAGCACCCCAAATTCCAATCTAGCAACCTTTTTCTCCATTCTCCATCTTTCACCAAACCTCTTCCCAAAACCCACCAATCCTCTGCCTACAGTCCACATACACATCCTCTGCCTTCAATCCTCCACACACGACGTCACATGCATGTTCTGTATCCACCCACCATCCACGGCCAACAATGCCATTCACGGCCAATAACAGGATTGGTGAGCCAAACCCACCGCGCGCCACCGCGATCATAGGTACTCTCTCTCTCTCTCTCCCTTAGGTACTCTCCCTTTCGCAAAAAAATTTAATGAAACAAAAGTGGTTCGCTGGTTCGCTGCCGGAGCTTCCATGGCAGGTTATGGCCTCGCCGGTGAAGCTGTAGATTCTGATTGCATTGGAACCCCTTGTTGCAGATCTCGCACACGAAATGGTTTATCGCCATCAGTGACTTGGGCAATAAAGTAACCAGCGAATGGATTTGAAAAAGGGAAAAATCCAAAATTAAATTATTCAATATTCATCAAAGTGACACAAACTGAAGTTAGTTTTTAAATAAGAAGGTAGCTTCAGCTTCTGCTGAAGGTGTAGAAAGTGGCATTGGTGAAGGATTCTCAGGCTCTGTCATAGTTGTTGGATCAATCTGAAAAGCTCACTTATTGTTCTATTGATTCTGTGTTAGATTTACTCGTGCTTGATTTTTTATAATTATTTGATGTTCTATGCATATTTAACGAGCTCTATTTTTTTATTTGAAATTGGTAAATACCTTAGGGGTTCTGTCAAACTGCTCTTGAATTGTCAATTTGAGTGTTGAAATTGTTAATTATACAGATATTTTAGTGCTGAGATTGTCAATTTGAGCTGCTCTATTTTTTTCATTTCTTGTAGTAGCAGAAGTATATCTTCCCCCCCACTGCACGAGCACGATCCATGAGCACCACCATGTCTGAGGTGCAGTCCCTATTTCTTTCAATGTTTATCTAATAATGATCTATATAATCATGTAGAATTACAATTGGTGTTGCTATGTCTCTTTGTCTTTGTTTGCAGGCCCTCACCTACTATCTTTGTCTTTATTTTGTAGGCTGAAAATACTTTAAGTAGTGAGAAAATGGTCGTTGCAAATGTTGAATCCACGAAGTCTACAACTGAATCAAACTGTGAGGAACAAAATTATTTGAACAAAGAGGAAGGTTCCAAAGTTTCCAAGGTTGATAAGAAGGGGAAAGCTGTAGAAGGGTCCAGTGATGGTAATGCTAATGTTGAATATGCAGGTAAGAGAAAACCTTCTAAGCCTAGATCTTGAACTTGGGATCATTTTACAAAAGATGATTCTACTAATCCTAGAGCTAAATGTAAATGGTGTGGGGCAACTTATGCATGTGATTCACATAGGAATGATACAAGCAATCTTAAAAACCATTTGTTAAGTCAGTGTAAAAAGTTTCCCAAAGAGACGCTTGATCCTACTCAAACAACTCTTTCTCTCCAACAATTGAAAAAAGAAGATGGGAAAGGGATTAGTAGTGCTTTTGCTGGTGTTGCTTTTGATGTTGATGCATGTAGACAAGCTCTAGCTAGGATGAAAATTATAGATAAGTTGCCCTTTAAGTTTGTTAAGGGAGAGGGATTCCATTATTTTATTAGTGTTGTGCAACCTAAACTGTCAATTCCGGGAAGGATTACAATTACTAGGGATCGTTGGAATCTTTACATGAATGAGAAAAATAAGTTGAAAAGTATGTTTCGTCAATCAAATCAAAGTGTGTGTCTAATAACTGATTGTTGGACTTCTGTGCAAAACTTGAATTATCTTTATCTTACTGCACATTTTATTGATAAAGATTGGAAATTGCATAAAAGGATTGTTAACTTTTGTCTAATCAAGAATCATAAGGGAGAAACAATTGGTAGAAAAATTGAGAAATGCTTGGAGGGTTGGTTAATTGGTAGAGTTTTTACTATCACGGTTGACAATGCTAGTTCAAATGACATTGCCATCTCTTACTTGAAAAGTAAAATAGAGGATTGGAATTCACATCCATTAAAAGGAGAACATATGCATGTTAGATGTTGTGCGCATATTTTAAATCTTGTGGTCAATGATGGATTGAAGGACATGCATTCTTCAATTACAAAAATTAGGAATGCTGTTAGGTATGTCCATGCATCTCCTGGTCACATGGATAGGTTTAGAACTTGTATCAAGGAAGTTAGGATACAAGAAAAGTGTTTTGTGCAATTGGATGTTCCTACTAGGTGGAATTCCACTTACATTATGCTTGAAAGTGCATTGAAGTTTCAAAAGGGATTTAAGAGGTTGGGAAAGAGATATGCTAAATTTGTGATGATGCAAGGTGGTATCCCAAAGAATGATGATTGGGATAATGCAAAATGTTTTGTTAAGTTCTTGAAAAAAATTTATGATGTCATTAAGAAGGTGTCGGGTTCAAATTTTGTGACTTCTTCTCAATATTTCCATGAGTTTTGTGTGATAATGACTACATTTAAGAAATGGATTAGTAGTCATGATCCATTGCTTGCAAGTATGGCTGAAAAAATGAAAGCTAAGCATGATAAATATTGGGGGAACATTAAAAATATGAACATGATGATTTTTATTGCTGTGGTACTTGATCCTCGAAGCAAGTTTCATTTTGTTAAGTGGAGCTTAGAAAAGTTTTTTGAGAAGGATGATGCTGATTTTTTGAGTGAAAAGGTAAAGGAAACATTATACAAAATGTTTGATAGCTATAGGTTTTTCCTTAATCAAGGCCAAGCTAAAAATTTTGCACAATCCTCTCATGAAGTGGAAATGGTTGATCTTGAACCAACTAATGACATTTCATTTGCTATGGAATTCGAGAAGGACATGAATCTTAATGAGAGTATGAATAAAAATGAAGTGAATTTGTATCTCATGGAGACCTTGGAGAAGACAAGTAACCATAACTTTGACATATTGAACTGGTGGAAGGTGAATTCCACTAAATATCCTGTTCTTGATCATATAAGTAGGGATGTATTGGTCATGCCTGTGTCTACAGTTACTTCAAAGTCTGCATTTAGCACTAGAGGTAGAGTGCTTAATTGTTATAGGAGCTCTCTTACTCCAAATACAGTTGAAGCTTTAATTTGTACACAAATTTGGTTCCGCTCCGCCCCAATGTCAATGGATGTTGAAGAGCTCGTGGAGGACTTAGAAAGGCTTGAGCTAGGTAATTTTATTGTTGATGTTGTCTTTTATTTAGTAAACTCTATCACACTTATCTATTTTTGTATAATTTTGTCATTCATATTGATTATTGTATTTTATACATTTTTTAGAACTTGCCCTAATCCCACAACCAAATGAAGAGGATTCTGGTGCTGACTCTGCTTAGCTTTGGAGTTGCTACCTTGTTGACTGTATTAGTATGTTGCAATTACTGACTCAATTTTGGGAAGGATTACAATTGTTGAATTGTCATTTTGATTTTATTTGTTTGAATTCTAAACTTTGAAATTATTGCTGGATTTTATTTATTTCTATGGTTTGTATGACTTTATGAATGGTTTGAACTTTGGAATTTGAATTATATTGTTGTTGTGTATTACTCTTATTTAGATTACATTTTTATTATGTTATTGGACAAAAACCGAATCATCCAATCTAATCCAAACCGATTAAAATTGGTTTGGATTGGATCGGTTTGGTTATCAGAATTCATCCAATCCAAACCGAACCGATGATACTTACCTTGTTTGGATAGGATGATTTTTTGCCTCGAAACCAATCCAAACCGATCCAAGAACACCCCTAGTAAGATCGTCTTGACTCTTCGTTCTACGCATAAGAAAGATATAACACCTGAAAATTCAAAGAAGAAATTAATAAAATAAGAAAAAAATAAAATAAATGCTTAAATCAACCAAATTGTCGCTTGTGTTAGTATCAACACGATCCCTGGCAACAGCGCCAAAAACTTGTTGTGACTTTTTTGCAAGCGCACGGATGGTACAAGTAGTAAAATAAAGATTGTTCCTATGAAGATCAATTGATTACCAACTCTTACGGTGACTTTGATTATTTAAGCAATTAAAATCAAAATGAAAATCAAATCAATAAAGCAAGCAAATAAATTTAGAAAAGTCAAGATTCAACCAAGATTTAAAGGCCTGGGACTAGGAATTCAATACATTATCCCTTATGATAAATTGTAATCCTATCTTTGTTAATGTTCAATTATGTTCTTGAAGGCAATTTGTCCTCAATTATTTAAAGCCTAATTTCTTGGCACTAAAAAAATGCTAAGACTCCATCAATCTCATTCTCATGGCAATTAATCCAAGTTCCAACCTATTAAATTTTATGACAATTATTTTCTCCTCAAAGGATTTAAGCCTATGTCTAGGTCTCAATTCCTAAGTTCAATACTTGGATTATCTAGCAATTAGGTTTCATTTTTCAATCCTTCACCTAAATCCTAAGATCATGTAAATATGGCGCGCAACATAATACAAGCATTAAGCATACCAAGAATGAATTAGGCATAATAATTTTTCATTAACAAAGAATCAAATTAATAATTCAACATAGAAAAGTAGAGAATTGCATCCTAATCATAGAAAAAGGATTTTAGCAACTCATAGCTAATGTAGCACAAACAAGAACAAAAGTTAAAGAAACAACCATGATTCTATCTCAATAAAATAGGAAAAAAAATAAAAGGAGAAGATGGAGAAGATGAAGAAGGAGAAGATGTCTTCAATGGTTGATCTTCAATTGCTCTTGCACTTGTCTTCAAGACCCTAGCCTTTGCTTCTCAAAATCTTTCATCACAAAAGTGTGCTTCGGGATTAGGGATTCGCTTCTATTTATAATGTTTAGGGTGAAAAATTGTTGCGTTTAGTCACAGGTGCCCTCACACGGTCATGTCTAAGCTTGACACAGTCATGTGAGCTTGAATTGCGTAACTCACAACGTAAGTGAGACACGACCGTGTTACAAAGAGACATGGTAGTGCCTCTTAAAAATAGTCACACAGAAGGTGCTTAAGTGCGCAACTCCAGAATTTTTTGTTAACTTTCCAATGCCGTAAACGGCGTATCAATCCGATCTCTGAAGCCTAAGATATGACTCAATTACTGAGGAAAGGTCAGGATGCTTCGAGAATCCGAATTTCGCTCCTTGTTTAGGCATCAAGTCTTCTTCCATGTGTAATTTCCAAACAAAAACGAAGACAATGATAAGGATCGATCTAAAATTTACTAATAAATATAAGTAAATTATCACAATTTATCCAATATAAGACTATAAAATATAGGCTTATCAAACAACACTAAAAACTTGTTTGGTCCACAAGTGTATGGGTCGAGCAAGTAATATGAAAGTGAGAAAGAATGTCATGTCCCAAGCGATTTAGTTTTAAAGTTTGTATTATCATATAGTCAATCACTTTGTTCAGGCTTAAGCAAGTAAAAAATTGTAAAGGTAAAAGAAAAATGCACTAAAATAAGAGAACTAAGCAAGCATTCAAATAAGAGATTTAGTAATAGTTAAAAAGGCTAGGGGACTTTCTTCACCCACAACTTCACTTGATTGATGTAACTTACAAGAATATATGAAAATGAACTTAATTTGTTAGCAGAAACATCATGCATCCACAATGCCTATATCTAGGTCACTTCAATTTTTAGCATTTAATTACCTAAAACACTATGTCTCCATGTCAAAAAGAGTAATATCATGTTCATTCAAACTTTGTTCCAAACACATGCTATGCATGGCCAATGGGTATGTATCCATCCCATTGGCTACTCAAAACACCCAATAAACTCAACTGAAAATGGATCATGCATTATCCAAAGACAAGGTCCCATTTTCTTTTCCTATGTCTAGCTCAAGAGAAAGCCCCAAATCAATTGGTGATCAAGCAATTGAACACGATAAGCATGGATTTGGGTAAACAACTTACTCCTATTAATCAAATATTCAAGAACAAGTCATTTACAATCAAGATTCATAGTAGGATCCAAAAGATCCCCTAAAAAGAACTTAGAATTTCGTAAGAATAAAAGAAACATAAGGTAGAAAGAAATCCATAAAAAAAATCAAGATATGGAGAAAAAAGCAAAACTATGGATGATCTTTAATCTTGATCATTCTCTTGAAACTTGATCTTCCAATCTTCAAAGATATTCTCTTAAGAACCCTTAAACTCAAAGCTCATCTCTCATTTTTTGAGCTTGAAGGTCAAAAGCCAAGAATAATGAAAATAACCCTCTAATTACATTAAAAATAGAAAAAAATCACAAAACAAGGCATTACTCACACCTAGGCATGCTTAATCGATGCCTAAGTGTGGCTTTCTCAGCTAAAAAGTCCTAAAAAATAGAGATAGTCATGCCTGCCTAGGCATGGTCTCTGATGTTATTTTCCTTATTTTCCTTTATTCAGCTAAACTTTCATGCCATTTTTCACCTTTCAAACCATGGAATTAGACTTTGGGCTCTTCATAAAAGTTGTAGGGCTTTCTCTTAACTCTCAAATGCCACTAAAATTATCCCAAAATAAGATCATTTACTTCAGTTATGATCAAAATACTGAAGAATCAAGATGTCAGTTCACCAATTTGGCCAAAACTTCCCTTAAAGTTTATGTACTCAATCCGGTGGAATCAAGGAAAGTGATAAACATAAAACGTGTACATATATCTCTTAGCTTCCCAATGACTTTAGTCTTGTTTTGGTTGGAGGTCTATATCTTCAAATCTACTCTATTTAATCTAGCATAGTCAGTAAAGCTCAAAACCTGATGTCCTTATCTTCTTGGCTTGACTTGATTTATTTCATTTTTGGTACTCCTTTGGGTAATCAAACTACCTTCCAAGATTAAAATATACCTCAATAAAACACCAATTATGAATGATACATAATTAAACTAATTTAACTCCAAATCAAACCTAATCATCAGTAAAGCACATATAATTCAAGATATTCAAATAAGCTCACAAACTTTGTCAATTTCTAAACAAATTAAGGACTTAACGTTACATTTAAGCACAACACTAGGATATAATAATAATAACTCTATTTCATAAAGTTATGAGTAATCCAATCTTGAATAGCCATTTGCCCAAAACAAGTTTTTCAATCGACTTATGTCATCCGTAGTGAATGACATAAACAACATCGAGTCAGTACACATCTTGAACAAATGTCAATGGATAGATCCATGATTGATACTACCAGTGGAGGAGCTTTGATGGATAAGACCCCTATTGCTGCCAGAGACTTGATCGTTAACAGGGCTGTCAATTCACAGTAATTCGGGACAAGACTGGTAACTCCAAGCAGAGGTGTAAATGAGATCCATATGGCTCAGGCAGACCAGAAGAGATAGAAAACAGGCTTGATGAGTTAACCTCACTGTTGCGACAATTAGTAGTAGGACAACATGTACCAGTTTTTGTATAAGAGCCTGCAAGGGTGTGTGGAATTTGCTCTTGTCCATCTCATCTTACAGATGCCTGTCCAACACTTCAGGAAGATAATTCTGCCATCCAAGCCTATCTTGTCGCTGCAACAGACATTTTTCCTAGTAAACCCCAATATCAACAATCACAGCAGCAACCCAGATATGATATATTTTCTAGTACTTATAACCCTGGATGGAGGGACCATCCCAACCTGAAATATGGGAATTCTAATCAGCAACAGCAGCATCAACAATTTGGATACCGAGCTACAGGTCCTAGCAACAAATACTAACCACCTGCATTAAAAAAATAATAACCTATGTAGCAGTCTATCCAAGCCATTCCAACTAAGCCATCATTAGAAGATTTGGTGAAACAGATGGCCACAAACAACATTCAATTCTAGCAGAAAGTCAATGCCACCATTTAGAATTTACAAACTCAAATTGGGCAGTTGGCAACCACTGTGAGTGAGTTGAAAAGTCAAGGGTCGAGTCAATTGCCTTTACAAACAGTCAATAACCCAATAGGTAATGTGAGTATCGTTACCTTGAGAAATGGCAGAGAAGTTGATGGTCCTAGTCTACCACAACCAGAGCTACTAGTGCAGTAATCAAAGATTGACTAGAAATAGCAAAATTCGTAGGAAATAAATAGCTCAGTCCAGACGTCTGTGATATAGAAGAAATGTGCAGAGAATTCAGACCTGGTCATTCCACTACCTTTCCCAAATAGGGTCGCATAATCTAAGCAGATAGCGCAAGCAGAAATGGAAAGAGAAGTCATAGAGATATTCAAGAAAGTGGAAATCAATATCCCCCACCTGGATACAATCAAGTAGATATTGAAGTATGCCAAATTCTTGAAGGAGTTGTGCACTTATAAAAGAAGAATGAAAGGAAATGAGAAAGTGAGCATGGGAAGAAATGTTTCTACCTTGATCCAACCAAATATGCCTCCTAAATGCAAGGATCCTGGAACATTCACTATTCCTTGCATAATATGAAATAAGTAATTTACTCATGCAATGCTGGATTTAGGTGCTTCGATCAATGTGATGTCATAATCAGTTTTTGAATCTCTGCGGCTTGGAGAATTGAAGCCAACCGGAGTAGTGATTTAGTTGGCAAATAGGACCACTGATCATCCTATAAGAGTACTTGAGGATGTTTTGGTAAGGGTAAATGATTTAATATTTCCAGCATATTTTTATGTTCTGAACATGGACGAGGAATTTGTATCTAGTCAGCCACCATTGATTTTAGGTAGACCCTTCTTGAAAACTGCCAAGACTAGGATTGATGTGTATGCTGGTACCCTTTCCATGGAATTTCGGGATAACATAGTTCAATTTAACATCTTTGATGCCATGTTTATCAATTAAATGTCATTGATTTACTTGTTGATGATATGCATATTGATATGCTAGCTGAATTTCCTGAAATTGGTGGATTTCTAGATAGTGTTGATTTTCTTGGATGTTTTGGATGTGTTGTTTCTGATTGTGATAAGAATAGTATGTGTGTTGCATGTTCTAAAATTTTGTTGTTGTGGGAGATGATGCTGCATTTTTTGAATTTCCTTCTTCTATGAGATATGATCATGTTGTTTTGGAAGATTATACACAGATTACAGGTGATGCTGCAGTTAAATCAGCAGACTTAATTTCTTCAATCAGATTGATACCTTCAGTGCAGTAACCACCTACCTTTGAGTTGAAGGCCAATGAAGAATTTTCAGAGAAGGGAGAAGAGCACCGAATGGTGGTCACTACTATGGTGGTGGATTTTGTTTTTGGGCCATGGTCCAACATAAACAATGAAAATGAAGTTGATAAAGTCCACATATTGCATTCTAGTGGTGAAGCCAAGGAAATTAAGGAAGGCCAATGGGATCCAAGTGGAAGTTCTCATGCTTCAAGTCATGCTTCAAGCTTAACTTGGTCATGGTCATTACACTTCAAGCAATGGGATCTTGGTGGAAGTCTCTTCATCTACCTCATTTTGATAAGGATGTTTCTTTCTTTCTCTCTTTTATTTTACTTTTCATAGATTAATTGATGATTTTGATGGATGCTATTTTTCTTTTGAGCTTTACATTGAGGACAATGTAAAGTTTAAGTGTGGGAGAGGAATTTTAGCATTTTGTTTTTCTATTGTTTGCCATTTTAGGTCCACTTGCTTTTATTATTTTTTGTTTTGCTGATTTTTTCGTTAATGTTTAATTTTTTTTGCTTCTATTTTTGTTTTCGACGTTTTTTCTATTTTTGTCATTAATTTTCATTTCTTTGCTTTTTTACTATCTGTCTTGATTTTTGTTGTTTTTGTTTTTGTTTTTGTTGTTTATGTTTCGTTTATGTTATTTTTTTGTTATTGTTTCTATTTTTTTATTTTAATTTTTTTTTTTGTTATTAATTCTATTTTTTGTTTTAAAAGGAAAAAAAAACCTGTATGTTTTTAATTGCTTTCCAATGATGTTTTGAGATTTGTGAAGTTTATGAATTTGAAGCAATTAAAATTCAAGGTTCATAGTATGATTGAATAAATTTTCTTCCGTCTTAAATTTGACATGCTTGGTTTTGGATGTTTGATTGGTGGATTGAGTTTAATAGATGCATACCTTGTAAGACTTTGAGCCTTTTGATGGATGGATTTAACATTTATGTCATTTCCCTCTTTCTTGTGTGATTTTCACTTATGTCAACTGATCACTCTAGAACTTGCTTTGATTCTTTTTGAGGTTACATTATCACTTGCATGCATAAATATGATTGAGGCCTTCTTTCTTGAATTATCTATTTTAGCCAAATAGTCAACCTTGCACCATTTCCCTTTGATTAACTCTCTTAAGCCTATTTGCCTATTCTTTGTCTTAGCTCGTTATATGTCTTATGTGAAAAATCATGTTTTTACCTTACCTTAGGGAATGGGTGAGTATTAATTCATTTTCATTAGAGGAGCTCTTTTGCTTGTGGGTAATTAATAGTTCAAGTGTGGAGGTTGTGTAATTTGATGTGCAATATGCAAAGTGTTTGGTGGAAAAAAAAAGAGTCAAATGAAAAGCGAAAAATAAAAAAAAAATAAAAAAATAACAAAATAATAAAAATAACAAAATGTAAAAAGAAAAAAAAAGAATAAATGCAAGAAAGGTTGTGAAAGAAAAGAAAAAAATAAATAAATAAGAGAATGAATATGTAAAGAGAATGTGCATTATATGGATTTGGGGGGATAAAATGTCATGTTTGTCAATTGAGTTCCTCCTCAATACTCTTTTATTCTCTTGGATATTTAACTTATCATATTCATATTGTTTCTTTCCCTTACCTTGACCCTATTACAACCTTGAATAAAGTCCTCTTGATTTGTGTGTGCATGTGTTTGAGTAGCAGAGAAGTAGAAGATAAGCAAGCTTATGATAGTATAATTTTCATGGGTTAAATTGAGTGAAATACTTACCTTGTAAACACTTGTGGGATTGAGAGTGTATCTTGTGAGGATCTATAATTTTTTATTCATGTTTTTCAATTTAAAGCTACATTGCTTGTTGGTTTGAGATGTGAAAAAATGTTAACTCATGAATGTTTTGTTCCCTTAAATCTTTAGTTGCTCTTCTTACTTTTAACTTTTGCATTCTTGAATGTCATTGGAATTTGATTCTTTTATAGTTTTTAGCTTTTTAGTTTGTCTGTTGATCCTTTGTTCCCTAATTTTAGTCTTATGTGATTTGCTCAGGAGTGCAAAAAGTTAAGTGTATAAAAATTTGATAATCGCATATTTTATACATTAATAAACCCTCATTTTTAGTCATTTACACTATCCGTGTACTTAATTGATTGAGCTTAGTCATGTTTTGTAAATTTGGGCTCAAATTAAGCTTAATTGATTTTTTTTTAGCATCATTGAGGTTTGACACTGTTTCTGTATTTTAACCATATCTTGAGTTCTAGATGTCTAAAAATTATGTATCTTATATTTCAGGAAAGATGAGAAAGAGCTTTACAACTTTCATGAAGAGCTCCAGGGCAGAATTGTTACCAAGTGGCTTCTAGTACTCAAGAGGGGGGTGAATTGAGTATAAAACTTTTTCACAAAACCTCTTTTTATCAAAAATAAATATTAAAAACTTAATAAATAAGTGCACAGAAGGAATGAAAAGAAGAAAAGAAATAATAAAAGCAGTGGAAAATAAATATGCAGTAAATTAAAATTGCATAAAATAAGGAGATTAAGAAGAGAGAAGCAGACACAGTATTTATCCTGATTCGACCACTAACCCACTTGTGGTCTATGTCCAGTCCTCGAAAGCCGAGATTTTTCACTAAGTATACAAGCTTCAATAGGTGCTTGCTACCGTTACACAAAAGAGCACTTTTCACACACAGGGAAACTCTACCCTTATGCTAAAGCCTCAGCCTGCAGGGATACCTCACCCTTATACAAACCTTGAGGGATACCTCACCCTCGATACAGAATATCAGAAGTAGATGAAGAGAAACTCTCACTCAGAGTAGGTAATACAAATTGAAGTGCTAATGGAGCTCTCACAGAAATATCTCAAAGTTTTTAATCAAAAAGAACGTAGAAAATAATTTTCACAGATTAGAGAAACCAGAAAATAGTTCAGAATTAATGGGCAAAAATATTCGTGACCCAAGGTTCTTATTTATAGGGAAAAACACGGAGATAGCCGTTTGGGTATAATTAAAAGCATTTAAAACCAATTTGAAAACCTGTCTGTTTCCATATACGTGAACGTAAGCTCCGTGTTTATTCGAATAGAAGAAAGTTTATTCGAATAACACTGTTTCTGAAAAACCAACGTGAAAGGCCATCTGATATGGGTTATTCGAATAACCAATGTGTTATTCGAATAACTCTGTTAAAACCAGAGTTCTAAAACGAATAGGTTATTCGAATAGCAGCTGAAATATTCGAATAAAGTTGTTAAAAGAAGTTCAGACAGAAAAGGTTTATTCGAATAACGTTTGAGTTATTCGAATAACTCACTTAAAAACATAGTTCTGAAAAACCCATTTATTCGAATAACAGGATAGGTATTCGAATAGCACCTTTTAAAAACAGACCCTCGTGAAGGTGTTTATTCGAATAGACTATGCTCTATTCGAATAAATTAATGCAAAAACTGTTTTGGAAAAAGGTAATTCAAAGACACTGAGTTTGTTTCAAAACCAGTTTTATCTTTTCTTTCAAAAACAAAGAGATATCAAAGTGAGCTCCGTACAACAGAACCTAAGTCCTAATGCTAATCAAATATAAACTTGGACTTGGTCTTTTTATCATCTTCATTTAGTCTTCATGTTTGTTATCATCAAAACAAGTCTTCAAAGATATACATCCAAACACATTCTCCCCCTTTTTGATGATGACAAACTATCAACGAGAAAAGAGTTAGTGCATATAATTGGAATTCACCAAGAGGTATAAAAGCTTACTCCCCTTCTTTAATTATAAGAGGTAATGTATATCAGATCTGTGCGTAGCTCCCCCTTTCAATTTGAATCCTATCTCATTTTAAATTTACCTGTCTTTTCTCAATTAAATTCAAATAATCAAATTTTTCTCCCCCTTTTGTCATGAGCAAAAAGGAGGGGTAAGTCCCATAAACATATAACTAAGTAAAAGTGCATAAAAGGAAGCATACTCATATCAATAGATCAACAAGAAATTTTATTTATGCATTAATCAAAAAAAATCCAATTACAAAAGCCAGAAATAACATGAAGGCAAAAATAGATATCCTAAGAACTAAAGTTCCTAGAAATAAGTATCCGGAGGTGGTGGTGAAAAAGCTGGTGCAGGAGCAGGTGAAGCAGATCGGAAGGCAGCAACCTCACGTTCAACACCTTCTATTCTATCGAAAAGAATAGAGAAGATATGTTCCATATAAGCTCTGTTATCATGCAAGGTGGCCATGATCTGTTCTAAGGTGACGGGAGCAGGAGCAGCAGCAGGTATATCAACGGGGGCAGCAGGAGCGTCAGCAGGGTCAAACTCATCCTCAACAACCTCATCTGGGTACACCCAGCCTTCATCGGTTTTGATCATCTTCATTTTGCGTAAAGTATGGGCGCCAAAGACGTTGTGGTGAGTCAGGGCAATGGCTCGCTCAGTCTTCAGGACTTGAGGATACTTGCTCAGCAAGGTAGTGACGAGAATGCCAAAAGGCAAGTCTGATTTTTCCTTGCCCTTGGCCTTCATCATGTATCTCATGATAAACACAGGCCAGTTGATCTGATGGCCATTCTTCAAAAACCAAAGCATTAAGATGTCTTCCTCACTCAGGTAGGTGTAGTTGCCACCGCGGGGAGCCAAGATATGAGCGAAGGCGTAATGTAGAAGCCTATCTTGACTTTTCAGCATACCACCCTTGAGACCCTTGTCAGGAAAAGTTAGACCAGGCTTTAGCAGGTCCTCAATCACCTGAAACTTGTTGAAATCTTCAAGAAAAGAGGTGTCACCATCTTCAACAAGGGCGCCAGTGAACTGCAGCCCGAACAAGGTCAGCCAGTCCTGCGGTGTGATCACAATGTTCTGATCACAGACCTCAGAGAGAAGATTCTGGCCATCAAAGGCGATTGCAGAAGAACATCTTCACCAGAGCTGGATAAAGAGTGGCCCGGTGAGAGCAGAGCTGAAGAACTCCCTAGTTTTGCAGCAGGGTCAGAAAGTCGAAACCACGATGTTGCTCGAAGAAAGAGAGGTCAAGGTACTTGGGTTGGGCCAAGTTACGCTCCTAGAAGTGCGTAATAAAGCGGGCACGGTGCTCTTCGTTAGAGGAGAGCCTTTTCAGATCAAGAGGATTGTTGCATGGAGCAGTCTTCGTGCGTGGGCGCTTGCTGGAGGAGGAGGCTATGGTGGAAGAAGGTGTGGAAGAAAGAAAGAGAGAGAGAAAACAAGGTTGAGAGCGCAGGGGCTATGGAGGTGTGAAGAGCAGAGGAGAAAAATAGAAAGTGAAAACGTTTGGGCGCGCAGGGGTTATTTAAAGGAGGGCCCGTGTTTATTCGAATAAACAGAGGTTTATTCGAATAAACTTTGCTTGGAAACTGAAAGGACAGGCGCGCAGGAAACTGAAAGGTGTTTCTGCTAGGATTTATTCGAATAATGGGGGTTCTATTCGAATAGATAAACTGGGAAAGCCAAGCGTTTTGGCCAACTGACAGGGTTTATTCGAATAACTATAGGAGTTATTCGAATAGACTGAGGGCTATCAGTCAAGACTGATGAAAACAGGTTCTGGCTATTCGAATAGCCTGAGGTCTATTCGAATAAGCAGAGAGCAGATATTAAAACTGATAAACGAAGGCTTCTGGTTATTCGAATAAGGAAGGATTTATTCGAATAGACAGAGATGATATTCCAACAGGTTTTAGCACAGGAGCCAGTTTATTCGAATAAACTATGTTTTATTCGAATAAAGCTGATATTCAACACATTTTTAACAAACAGTAAAGAGGTTTATTCGAATAAAAGCGTGTTTATTCGAATAAAACTAACAGAGAAGCACAGAAAAGCATACGTTCATGAAATTGAAGGTATATATTCATGTAATAATATTCAGCAATAAAACATGCAATTTATATATTGGATTGATCAATTATGCCCAATTCTCCTCGAATATAAAAGAATGCTTCCTTTGAAAAGGGTTTAGTGAAAATATCTGCAAGTTGCTTAATTGTTTCAACAAACTCAAGAATGCAATCCCTTTTTTGTACATGATCTCTGATAAAGTGATGTTTTATCTCTATATGCTTTGTTCTGGAATGCAGTATGGGATTTTTAGAGATATTTATTGCACTAGTATTATCACATCTTGTTGGGATGTGATCAAGCTGAAGACCGTAGTCTAAAAGTTATTGCTTCATCCATAGGATTTGAGCACAACAACTCTCAGCTGCAACATATTCAGCCTCAGCGGTAGACAAAGTCACACTATTTTGTTTCTTGCTATGCTAAGAAACTAAAGAACTACCAAGCAAGTGGCATGTCCCACTAGTACTTTTTCTGTCCAATTTGCACCCAGTAAAATCAGAGTCAGAATAGCCTATTAGGCTACAAGAGGCACCCTTAGGGTACCACAAGCCCATTTGTGAAGTGCCTACTAGGTATTTCATTATTCGTTTAACAGCACTTAAATGAGATTCTTTAGGATTTGCCTGATATCTAGTACACATGCATACACTAAACATAATATCTGGCTTACTAGCAGTAAGATAAAGGAAAGATCTAATCATACTCTATATTTCGTTATTTCTACTGATTTACCTCCTTCATCTTTGTCTAAGTAGCAAAAAGTGCCCATCGAAGTGGTCATGTGTTTAGCGTTTTCCATTTCGAATCTCTTGAGCAATTCCTTGCAGTATTTGGTTTGACTTATGAATGTCCCTTCGTTCGTTTGTTTGATTTGAAGTCCGAGAAAGAAATTCAACTCTCCCATCATTGACATTTCAAATTCGTTCTGCATTGTCTTAGTAAATTCTTTGCAAAGGGATTCATTAGTGACACCAAAGATAATATCATCCACATATACTTGCACAAGAAGAATATCATGCTTTTTATTTTTAATAAAAAGGGTAGTATCGACTTTTCCTCTTGAAAAACTATTTTATAAAAGAAACTTACTCAACCTTTCATACCAAGCTCTAGGAGCCTGCTTTAACCCATATAAAACCTTTTTAAGTTTAAAAACATGGTTGGGTAGTTCATGATTTTCAAAACCTGGAGGTTGTTCATCGAATACCTCCTCTTGAATAAAACCATTTAGAAAAGCACTTTTGACATTCATTTGATATAATTTGAAATTTATGATGCAAGCATAAGCAAGTAACATTCTAATAGCTTCTAATCTAGCTACAGGTGCATAGGTTTCTTCATAATCTATTCCTTCTTCTTGATTATACCCTTTTACAACCAATCTAGCTTTGTTTCTAGTTATTAACCCATTTTCATCAAGTTTGTTTCTAAAAACCCATTTAGTGCCAATTATGGGGTGATTATTAGGTCTAGCAACTAATTCCCAAACTTGATTTCTTTCAAACTGATTTAATTCCTCATGCATAGCTAAGATCCAATGTTCGTCATCAAAAGCTTCAATTAAATCCTTAGGTTCAATTTGAGAAACAAACGCTAAGTGGTTACAAGCATTTCTAAGAGAACTACGAGTACTTACACCTTTAGATACATCACTGATAATCTGATCAAGGGAATGATATTTTGAAGTTCGCCATTCTTTGGGAAATTCCAAAGCTTGCAAATCTTCTTATCTTTGTTTATCCTCTTGCTCCTTAATTTCTTTCTTTTTATTATCCAAATGTGTTTCCGCTAAGATTTCTACAACATCATCAATAACAAGATCCTTTCTCGATCCATTTGGGTCAGTTTCATCAAATGCAACATGTATAAATTCTTCAATAGTCATAGTTCTTTTATTATATATACGAAAAGCTTTACTATGATTTGAATAACCAAGAAATATACCTTCATCAGACTTAGCATCAAACTTGCCTAAGTTATCTTTTCCATTATTTAAAACAAAACATTTGCAACCAAAAACATGAAAATGTGAGACATTTGGCTTTCTTCCCTTATACAACTCATATGGGGTTTTCTTTAAAATAGGCCTTATAAGGGCCCTGTTCATTACATAACAAGCTGTACTTACAGCATCCGCCCAAAAGTATTTAGGAAGAGCAGCCTCATTAAGCATAGTTCTCGCCATTTCTTCTAAAGAACGGTTTTTCCTTTCAACAACTCCATTTTGTTGCAGAGTTCTAGGGGCAGAGAAATTATGATTAATGCCATGTTCATCATAGTAATTTTCAAAAATATTGTTTTCAAATTCACCACCATGATCACTTCTTATAGAAAAGATTTGAAAACTTTTTTCATTTTGAATAACTTTGGCAAGTCTTTTAAAAACTAGAAATGCATCATTTTTATTTGCAAGAAATAAAGTCCATGTAAACCTAGAAAAATTATCCACAATCACTAAAGCATAGTAATTCCCACCAAAGCTCATAGTTCTAGAAGGTCCTAATAGATCCATGTGTAAAAGTTGTAAAGGTCTAGTGGTTGAAACTATATTTTTTGCTTTAAAAGAGACCTTTATTTGTTTACCCTTTTGACATGTATCATATAATTTATCTTTTACAAAACTAAGCTTGGGTAGTCCAATTACTAGCTCTTTAGAGACCAACTTCTTTAAGTGATCCATGTGAATGTGTGCAATTCTCCTATGCCATAACCATGAATCATCATTCTTACTTAAAAGGCATTTCACATCATTTGAAGATATATCATCAAGACTAATCATATAGATGTTGTTTACTCTATGACCAATGAATTTAACATGCTTATCATTTTTATCTTCAATTATGCAATAGTTTGAATCAAATATTACTCTATTTCCTTTATCACATAATTGGCTAATACTAAGCAAGTTATGTTTCAAGCCTTCAACAAGCAATACATTTTCAATAGAGGAGTTAGGGTTCTTACCGACTTTGCTGATTCCAAGAATTTTTCCTTTGTTGTTATCACTATAAGTAACGTGTCCATGATTTTTGGGAATAAGCATGGTGAATTTCGAATCATCCCTGGTCGTGTGCTTGAAGCAGCTGCTATCAAGATACTAATCTGAACTCCTGACTTTCAAGCACACCTACAACACATATTTAGCTTTTAACCTTTGGTACCCAAACTTTTTTAGGTCCTTGTGTGTTAGTTTTGGGTATAGTACCCTTGGGAACTCAAACCATTTTTGTTCCAATTTTTGTATTTATGTTTTTCCTTGCATTACATGTTGAAACACTATGTCCTTTCCTACCACAGTAAAAATATTTAATAAAAGGACTACTTGAAACACTAGAATGCACAAAGAAATTTTTATAGAGTTTTTGTTGATTTTTCGGGTTATAACCTATCCCGGCTTTTTAAAAAACCATTCTTTGTCTTCCTAATAAAATGTTTAAGTTATCTCTTCCAAAGGTGAATTTAGATAGAGTGTTCTTTAAGTCTTCAATTTCTTTTTCAAGCATATGACATGAAGAACAAGATGAAGACGTAGAAGCATGTGAAGAATGATTTGTGCATGCATCAATGATTCCCAAAGTTTTATCTTCAACTTTCAATTCTTCTATTTCTTTATTTAAAACAAGAATTTGATTTTCTAAAGAAGAAATTGTTTTCTTAAAAGAAGAAATAATTTTTGTGAGTTTTAAAGATTCTTCATATAATTCTTCAAAAGCATCTTGTAACTCATCGTAAGAAGGCAATAAAGTAGTATTTGAACTTACCTCATTTTCGCTTTCTTCTTCTTCTCCTTTGGCCATGAGACATAGTTGAGCTTCCTCGTTGTCTGAGCTGTCAGTTGAATCCATGTCGTTTTCATCCCATGCTATATAGGCTTTTCTTCTTTTTCTTTCCTTGAAGGGCTTCTTTTCAAATTTCTCCTTCTTCTTTTGGTAAATTGGGCACTCCATTTTCATGTGACCAGGTTTGCCACATTCATAGCAAGTTGGAGTCGATGAAGCTCCTTCGCCTTTGTAATGAGTCTTCTTCGGAGGGAATGGAGGTTTTCTTTGCGTTCCCTTTTTCCTGAGAAATTTACCAAACTTTTTAATTAACAAACTAAGATTTTCTTCGCTTACCTCAATGTTTTCTGAGCTTTCTTCATTTTCTTCATCATCATTGTCAAGTGTTGAGGAAGTGGCTTTGAGCGCTATCCCCTTTTTCTTTTTATCATTTTCTTCGCTTTGACGTAATCTGCTCAGTTCCAGTTCTTGCTCATGAAGTTTTCCAAAGAGGGTAGCTAGAGTCATTGTGGACAAATCCCTCGATTCTGAAATAGCTGTTACCTTAGGTTGCCAAATCTTGCTAAGATATCTCAAAACCTTGTTAATCAAATCTTCATTAGAAAAACTTTTGCCTAAGGATGCAAGATGATTAACTATGTGGGTGAACCTCTTTTGCATTTCCTGAATACTTTCTCCTTGGTTCATTCTGAATAATTCATATTCACGAGTTAGAGAATTAATTCTCGACCTCTTAACTTCACTAGTACCCTCATGGGTAACTTGCAAAGTGTCCCACATTTCTTTAGCAGTTTTGCAATTTGAAATTCTAAAAAACTCATCATATCCCAAAGCAGTAGTAATAATATTTTTGACTTTTAAATTAAATTGAACTTTTCTTTTGTCTTCATCAGACCATTTATTTCTTGGTGTTTCGATCCTTACACCATCGACCTCATGTGTGGGTATAAAAGCGCCGTTTTCGACAGCATCTCATACATCTAGATTAATAGCTTCGATGAAGATTTTCATTCTTTTCTTCCAATATGCATAACCATCCCTATTGAAAAAGGGTGGTCGATTTATGGAAGATCCTTCTGAAAAATCATTTGAAGAAGTCATATTCTCTTGAAGCTGCTAAGCTCTTTATACAAGAGTCTAGCTCTGATACCACTTGTTACCAAATGGCTTCCAGTACTCAAGAGGGGGGGTGAATTGAGCATAAAATTTTTTCACAAAACTTCTTTTTATCAAAAAAAAATATTAAAAACTTAATAAATAAGTGCATAGAAGGAATGAGAAGAAAAAAATAATAATAAAAGCAGCAGAAAATAAATATACAGTAAATTAAAATTGCATAAAATAAGGAGATTAAGAATAGAGAAGCAGACACAGTATTTATCCTGATTCGACCACTAACCCACTTGTGGTCTACGTCCAGTCCTCGAAAGCCGAGATTTTTCACTAAGTATACAAGTTTTAATAGGTGCTTGCTACCGTTACACAAAAGAGCACTTTTCACACACAGGAAAACTCTACCCTTGTGCTAAAGCCTCAGCCTGTAGGGATACCTCACCCTTATACAAACCTTGAGGGATACCTCACCCTCGATACAGAATATCAGAAGTAGATGAAGAGAAACGCTCACTCAGAGTAGGTAATACAAATTGAAGTGCTAATAGAGCTCTCACAGAAATATCTCAAAGTTTTTAATAAAAAAGAATGTAGAAAATAATTTTCACAGATTAGAGAAACCAGAAAATAGTTCACAATTAATGGGCAAAAATATTCGTGACCCTAGGTTCCTATTTATAAGGAAAAACACGGAGATAGCCGTTTGGGTATAATTAAAAGCATTTAAAACCAATTTGAAAACCTGTCTGTTTCCATATACGTGAACGTAAGCTCCGTGTTTATTCGAATAGAAGAAAGTTTATTCGAATAACACTGTTTCTGAAAAACCAATGTGAAAGGCCATCTGATATGGGTTATTCGAATAACCAATGTGTTATTCGAATAACTCTGTTAAAACCAGAGTTCTAAAATGAATAGGTTATTCGAATAGCAGCTGAAATATTCGAATAAAGTTATTAAAAGAAGTTCAGACAGAAAAGGTTTATTCGAATAACGTTTGAGTTATTCAAATAACTCACTTAAAAACATAGTTCTGAAAAACCCATTTATTCGAATAACAGGATAGTTATTCGAATAGCACCTTTTAAAAACAGACCCTCGTGAAGGTGTTTATTCGAATAGACTATGCTCTATTCGAATAAATCAATGCAAAAACTGTTTTGGAAAAAGGTAATTCAAAGACACTGAGTTTGTTTCAAAACCAGTTTTATCTTTTCTTTCAAAAATAAAGAGATATCAAAGTAAGCTCCATACAACAGAACCTAAGTCCTAATGCTAATCAAATATAAACTTGGACTTGGTCTATTTATCATCTTCATTTAGTCTTCACGTTTGTTATCATCAAAACAAGTCTTCAAAGATATACATCCAAACACAAGAATCAGACATCTAGTGGAGCTAATTATGTTTGGAAGTCAGAACACGAGTTCAAAGATCCTTTGAGAATGTTTTGTCCATAACTTGAGTTGTGGACCTCCAAATGACATGGGGTTTAGGCCCAATTACTCATAATGGACCCAACATTGTAACTAATGGTGTTCTAATGATGTGAGGCCAAAATAGGAGCTAGTTTATACCTATAGAAGCATAAATCCGAGAGATAATTATTTGCACACTTTTCTCATCTTCTCTCTAGATCTAGATCTTTCTCTATTCTTTTTCTTCCTTTTTTTCTCAAGCTCCTTCATGGTGATAGCTATGGAGAGGTAAACTTCCGTAATCGATTCATAAATTCTTGAAGAAATTATGATTTGGATTCTTGAGATCTTGGTTTTGTTTTTGTGTTTGAATTGCATTTGGATGCATGAATGGTGATTCTATGTATGTTTGATCTGATTGGATCTTAATTTAAGATTGAGAATTGTGATGGGATTTAGGTTAATTGATTTGAATTAATCACGAAATTACAGAGGTTAAGTTACTGATTTGTGCCTAGGTTAATTAAACTCGGAGATCAAATTAACATAGATTATAATATGAATTATGCGATTGCAAATTTGTGTGTCAATTGTTAATTGAATTCTAGATTATTGTCTAGTATGAATTCTGGATTTGATGCAGAGATTTCGATTGAATCCAAATTAACCATTCAAATGCATTTCAAATGTTTGTTGAATGATCTATGATAGAATCAACCCAATTATAGATAGGTTTCTGAATTGATTGCTCTTTTAATTGAACACTTTAATTCTGTTATTTACATATTTTGAATTCTCAAATCCCTTCCCCTAATTTTGGCTTGATTAGATCAAATTGCATTTACAATTCTTGAGAGAAGATCCGATGTTGTTTCCTATGCTACAAGTCATAGGTATGACTCAGTTACAATTTTGATTGAGTTCGGCACTCATCAGGTACCTTCAATTATACACGTTAACAAATTACGAAAATCATGCAAGCATTACTCAATCAACTAATACACAACATGCTCTTGTAGTGGACTACATCTTGTTTTGGTCTAGTTCATCATTAACCATGCACATGTGGTCTACTATGTTTTATTTTGGTACACTTATTCTTGCTTCCATCGCCTGAGAACCTTGAACCCATGCCCCATCAACATTTATTAAACTAAGGTAGTACTTGAAAATGTCCCAAGTACTTAACCAAGATGCCCCTTACCTTCTTCTGTTGCACACCAGTTCCTTAGGATCCACTTCCTACTCGAAGAATACCTCCAAGACGCTCTCACTCCTTCTTATGTTGAATGAAACCTTAAACACATGTACCAAAGTAGTATCACTCTTTCTATCTTTCTCAGACAGTCTTACTCATGAAATTCTTTATGGAGACAATATCAAAGTATTCCCCTAGATATGAAAATCAATATCATGAAATTCTCAATTCTCCAATCACATTTGTTTCTTTCTTTTTATTTAAGCAAACTTAAGAATTTTCTATCAACTAGGTAGTATTATTAACACTCTTAATTACTTATTATTACTATGCTTGCTTTTTGCTGACTAATTATAATTTTTTTATTTTATATAATTATATTTATTTAGTAAAAAATGTTAATAAGCAATTGGGAGTGCAACTAGCATTATAAAACTTTATCATTTTCCCTCTCTTCCTCTAACCGATAAATCTCTCTCTTTTTTACCGGCTCCTCTCTCTCTTTATTAGCTTGTCACGTCGCCAGTTGCAACATAAGTTAAAAATGTGTGATTAAAGTTGTTTAATTTACAAATTGTTGTTTGAAAGCTTCTAAAAAATTTGTACCCAAGTCAAGGCCTAACTTACACACTTTTAATACAGTGCAACAGTCTTGTACATTTTACACTGTGTATCATACTCAATTTTTTATTTCTCCCTTGATTATTGGTATCATAATTTTTTATTAAATATTTATTTGTTATTATTTTTATGTATTAAACTCATAACATTTATTTTGATAAACAATTAAATAAAAAATCAATTTTAAAGAAAGAAAAAACTATACTACTGTAGAAGACCCAAACCTTAGGGCCTGCCCCGCTTATCGTTAGTACATACGATTTCGAAACCAAAGGCCACAACACACTACGCAAACAAGTGAACAACATGCCAGTACCATGTTACCGTACACGTGTGCGGCCACGATGCTACCGCACGTGTAACCGATGCTCTCGTCATCCTCATGCGAAAGTCCAAAAGTAAAAGCCAGAAAGAGGAAAAACCGTTTCCCAAAGAAAACAAACAAGCCAAAAAATATGAATATAAAAGCAAAACCCCCAATCTCCCACCATCATCCATTGCATTGCATGAACCAAAAAGCCAAAAAAAATGGAGAAAAGAAAGAAAAGCAATTAATGAATGAATGAATGAAAGAGGAGGAGTAACTTAATTAAAAAGCAATTTTAGGGTGGCTTAAGCTTTCTATCCCTTGTGCTTCCATTCCGTTACTCAAACTTTAATAAATTGAAACAGAAACTCCAAGGCGGAAACCGTTGTCTGTCACAGCGTTTTCTCTGCTCTGAATTCTGATCCCTCAAGCGTGTGCGTGAACTCTGCAACTTAATCAGCAAACAAACAAAAACAAATAATACCTATAGTAGTAACGAATAGTAGTAGTAAAACCCCCTTACGTTTACGCTATACCCCTACTTTCACTTCCTTTGTGTTTCCCTAATTCTTATTTTTCACTTTTGCATTTTTTTCCCCTTTTGGGTGAAGTGAAATTCAAAACAAAAACGGTGAAAATTAAATAAAATGAGTTGGTGGTGGTCTGGTGGAACTGGATGGAGTGATCTTCTTTCTCTCTCTTCTGCTTGTGAGATTCGGGGCAATAAAAACGAGATCTTTCTTTTGATCAGTCTCTCTTTTCTGATATGATATCTTTTCTCTGCTCCCAGTTTCCCAACTTTCTTTTTCCCTTTCATCTCTTTTCACTTGCTTTTTTTCACACAATTTAATCATGATTTACATTGAATCAATTAACACTTTACATCACACCCCAAGCTCCCAAGCTCCTTCATTAACTACCTTTTTAATTAACCTACTTCCTGATCTTCTTTTCTATCCAAACCTTTCTTTCCCCTAAAATAGTTTTAGTTATTTTTATAAAATCATATATACTTTAAAATTTGTATAATATCACATTTATAATTTTATCTAAGTATTGGTTTTAAGAGCATTTATTATATGGTACTGAATATTACATAGTAAAAAGTCAGTAAAAGCATAAAATCAGTATTGTTGAGATGAGGATATTACGTTGGATATGTGGTCATATAAAACAAGATAAGATTAAAAATAAATACATTAGAGAGAATGTAAGGGTAGCACCTATTATGAAATAAATAGGAGAATCTCATCTTAAGTGATTTAGACATGTAAGGAGAAGACCCTTAAAAATTTCTGTAAGAAAAGTAGATCAGATGGATGATAGTCTAATAACTAGAAGTAGAGGGAGACCAAGAAAAATTATAGATGAAACGATTAAAAAAGATTTAGATTTGTATGACATGTCTGAAAACTTGTTTATGATATGATACAATGACGTCATTTGATCCATGTAACCGACCCCACATAATGAGAAAATAGTTGGTTGTTGTTGTTATTATTGTATTGGTTTCAAGAGTATTTTTTTACCCTATAAGTGACAAATTAATCTCTTAGAGTACGGTCAATAGTTTAAGCAGGGACTCTCAAAACAATGTTTTTCTTATACACATAAATCTCAAAATTAAATCTAAAATTATATATTTAAAGGACTCGAATTCCTTCTACTCGAACCAATACACATTAATTTTTAGTTAAGTATGCATACAACCTTAATAATTAATTTATATAATCTGATCCTCTTTTTCACATAGAGATTAATTATTTTAAAAAGGGTCTATTTTTTCTAAAGAAAGAAAAAAAAGAAAAGGAAATAAAATTCATAATTTAATAAATAAAATTTACATTTTTTTCTCTTTTTTTTAATAATTGCTAGAAATTCAAAGTCATTTTATAAGCACACTATATTTCATTTAATTGTAACCTTGCACTGTTTTTTTTTTTTTTTTTGATCTGTTTCGAAGCCTTGCACTTAAACATTTGACTTTATTTAATATATATAATTTTTTTGGGGGTTAAATTTGTTTTAATCACTAGTCAAAGCATACGACAAGTTGAAACTGAATATTGGCATCTCATTATGGTATATCATGTTCACCAAGTTCAAGGTACATGATTAACGTTGGTAACATGGCGTATAATATATGTTGTGTAATGTGGCATGGGGGGTTAAGACTTCAGGAAACTGGGGGTAATGGTATGATCATGTATATGACATGAGTGTCATGTGGCGTGCATTGATTTGGTCATTTGTCAAGAAATGGAAGTAATCTTAGGAGATGAGGATGGTGTTTGAGATATAGGTCACCCAAACAGAACGCAGAAACAAGAAATGCGTGTGAGGATAAGCGAATTCAAATGCAAAAGATATACGTTTAACAAGCAAGGAACAAAAGGAAACAGGTGGTGTTGATGTCTCCTGTAGAGCTACAATATTTTAACAATCTCTTCCTCAGTCAAACAAGTTAAACCCCATCATTACGTTTTTACCTTGCAAGGCCAACATTTTCATACTCACCAGACACACACCTGTGTGACTCACTGTGCCTTTTAAGTGTCATGCGTTTTGGTGCATCCTCCTCTTATCCATATGTATGCTTTTCTCAAATGGTACTTGATCTATTCCTGTTGCACTGAATTAGTAAAGTTTCCAATGTTTTTGTTTTTTGTTTTTCTTAACAAAATATGGAAAGGAAAGAAATTTCCCAAATTAACACAACGTTAATTGTTATATCACATGCCCAAAACAAAAACAAAAAGATTAATTAAAAGGAACGAAGGAAAGGAGTAGGAATTGAAAGAATGGTATTTAATGTATTTCCATGTACTTGTGTCCTTCCTATCCACCTACTTTAATTAAAGAGAAAGAAAAAGTTATTAACTATTCTTTAAAATAATCAATCAATATAATATTTAATATAATATAAAATATATATATGACTTAAAATTTTATCATGTGTCATTAAAGTTAATTAATAAATATATTAAACTTTTTATATGTGATAAATATATTACTTAATTTTTTATCATGTGTCATTTGATATAACAACAACTTAAAAAAGAATATTGACATGTCTAAAAAAGATTGTCATGTATACATCAATAAATATAATCAATCAATAAATATAATTAATTAATCAATATAATTAATAATTATTATAATTAATATATAAAAAAAATACATAACCTAAAATTTTATCATACTTCATATAAATTAATTAGTAAATGCATTAAGTTTTTGACATATAACAAATACATTACTTAATTTTTTATCATGTATCATATGATGTAACAACTTAAAAAAATATTGACACATGTAAAAAAATACCACATATACATAAAAAGAAAAAAAGAAATAAAAAAAATAAAACAAAAAATTACAAAGAGAAAAAGAATAGAAATTACGAAAAAAATAAATTAAAAAAGTCATAGAACCTAAGATGTCAAATATCAAATGATTAATTTAATTAATGCATTATTTTTATTTAACCTACTTAAATTATATGAACTAAATGTATAAGTTAGATAGTGTTAAAGAATTAGAATGTACTGAGTATTATTTAATAATATTGATATAGACTATTGTAATTTTTGTCGATATATATTTTTTCAATTGTCATTGGAATATTTATTGACGTAAGATTTTTTTTTTTTTTTTTTTTGGATAGAATTTGGCATTAGTGGTTACTTTGATGTAACTTTAATAACAAAAGTGAAAAATTAAATATTTAATTTGTAATATAATTTTATATGAAAATGTCATTAATGAATTTTTCTCTAGATATTTAATATTTAATAGTATTCAATAATGATTATAAAAGAAGATAATTTTTTTGCATTAAGACTTAATCGGTATACTTTTTAAAAATAAGGATGTAATGTTAAGAGAAGAATCTCAAAATAATTTTATTTCTATCCATCTATAAATTTTTTTATTTAACGATATACTAAAATGACTATAAACGATAATATAATTTTTACAATAGATTGTTTTGGTATAACCTTAAGAAAAAAATTTCAATTGTACTACTTAAAAATATTAATTATTAAGTAATATGATTGTATAATGAGATAAATTAATTGTAAAAAAATAAAAATTAATGTGATAGGAGTAAGAACAGTAACATAGAAACATGTTGGTGACAAGATTTATATTTCAAATTGAATTTAATACCATCAAATTTTGAAAGTTATAACAATCAATCTTTTATGAAAAATATAGACCAATACCTTAATGAAGAAAATTTATTGTGAAAAAATATAAAGATTGATACATTAATAATATAGACTAAAATCTAAATGAGTAATCTCAAAAAAATCTAAATGAATAAAAATATAGTAAATGATATAAAAATATAAAAAAAAAAAACTAGAGTCCAAAATTAAAATTAATTGAAAATATATAAACAAATTATTTATTTTAAATTTTTATCTAATTATTATGTGTATTGCACGAGTACAAAGTATTAATTTTAAGAATTCTTTTAATTGCCCAATAAGTTAAAGAAAATACTAAATGGAAAACAAAATTTAATGTATACCAAAAAAGAAAAGAAAAGAAAATTTAATAATAGAAAATGTAAAAATATGAGAACTAAATAACATGATGCTTAATTTGAGATAAATGTAAAATCTTCCTAAACTAATAAGCTTACCAACCTTTCTAATTATCTAAAATTGAAAAAAAAATGTGGTTTTTAAATTATAAAAAGTATTAAATGCATATTCCTTGATTTGTACCACAAAAAAATGCATATGCCTTTTAGTTTTTTTTCCTGCTTTTCTCTCTTCTTAAATAATTAGGAGAATTGTTTGGGTAAAATTTTAGAAAGACTGAACTTTTCTTAGTATAATATCATTATAAAGTTCCTATAAGTTGAGCCACATGAGTATACAGAAAATTAAGAGAAATTTTAAAAATATATATATTATAGAAACTTTATAATGATATTATAGTGAGAAATGCTATAGTTTTTCAAAAATTTAGTCTAACAATTCTCTTAAATGCTTATTAAAGAGTAATAAAAAGAATAAAAGGCATGTGCATTTAATACTTTTAAGGGTTGAAGAATTACCTTTTGAGAGCAATCCTAAATCTCTCTAAATAATCAACCTAAGATTTTTCTAATTATTTAAAATAGAAGGTATTAAATGAAAATATATGTATTTAATATCTTAAAAATTCAAAAAACATTTAATACTTACTTTAATTATTTAAAATGGAAAATATTAAAAATATATATATACATTTAATATCTTAAAAATTCAAAAAAGATTTAATACTTGCTTTCTTTAAAGTAATTAGGATGATTGTTAGACTCATTCACTAATTAAATTAAATTTTGGCTGAATTTAAAGGAATCCCTGCAATTTAGAGTATACTTACTAGTTAAGATAAAAGCTTAGGACGTTTAAATGCCTTTGCTCATAAGTTTTATAAGCAATGTTTTAAAAATTGATTTTACCAAATCATTGGAAATCAATGATCCGACCCATAGTAGTCTTGATTAAGCCTTAAAACTGCTCTAGCTGTTCTTCAACCATCAAAAATTGAAATTGAAAATTTGATGATTTCTCTGCAAAACTAGAATTCAAGCTTAATTGCGTTAAATATTAACAAATTAAGCCCTCAAAGTTTTTAATAACTCACGTTAATTATAATTTATATAACTCAATATTTTTTAAAATTATAAAAGTGAAAATTGAAAAAGTTTATAAAAAATGCTCTAAATATCTTATACTCATTTTCTATGCATTGTGTTTCTTAAATTATAATTTAAAAATATTTGCACTTAATTTTCTAAATGGATTTATGTCATTAACTAGTTTGAGCACTAGTTTAATAAGTTGAATAAAAAATATTAAATTTAATGCATTGTTAATGTAAAAATTTTTACATTATCTTTTAATAATTTATTAATATATCATTTAAAATTTAAATTTTTTAAATAATGATTATAATAGTAAAAATATTTTAATAAATTGATAATACATAATTAAATAATTAATTAAATTATTGTAAAAGAACTCTTTTTAGTTCTTTCTCCTTCTCTAAATAAATGTAGGCACGAAGTACATGTTGTAAATAATAAATAAATTTGTAAGTAGCTTGTGCAATCCACCGTTTTTAAACAAGTTTTATTGTCTTTTTAATTAATTTTATCAAAAAAAAATTTGTACATGGACGTAGTTTTTAGCGTAATATATACATATATGGTAATGTTTTTCGAAAAATAATAAAGAACAAAAGAAATAATGATAATTTTTTTATTCGTGTGAACATTATGATCGTTTATTATTTCACAGTTTAAAATTTGATAAAATTACTATCAAATATCTAACACTTGCTACAACTAATATTTAATAATTTTTATCCATAAAAGTTTGAGAATTGATTAAACAAATTCAGAAATTGATTAAGTAGATTTGATTTATAATTTATATAGAGTAAAAATGAGAAATGTGAGAATAAATAGAGAGAACTAAAATAATAAGAGAATTATTATAGAAGAAGAGAGTACCATAAAAAAATATCCTAAAAAAATATCCTACTCTTAAGGAGGAAAATAGTACAATAAAAGAATATCCTATTCTCATGAGATAGTATTTTTATTTATAATAAATGAGTGAATTCTATAATAATAAATAAAACAACTATTACAAAAAAAAAAAAACTACATGTTCTGTTTTAATTTGGAAAGAGACAATTTTGTTATATACTAATACCAATGGTAATTAATACAAAAACAATTAATGAATCTAAAAAAAAGACAAATATCTTATTAGCAAATTCGTCAAACAATATATATCTTAATTACTTTAAAATAAAAATATTTATTAAAAATTTGAAGTATTTAATACATTAAAAATTAAAATACTTAATATTTTCCTTTAAATAATTAAAAAATTATCCTTCACATTCATTAGGAAAAAAATAAAACTTTTAATATAAAAAATGTAGATAGCTGATATTTATGAATGGTAAAAACTTGAAAGACACAGAGGATAGGTTGTGAGGATAAAGTTTTGAGTATTTTATATTTATATCCCCTAGAGAGATGACGTTTTAAGGACAAGGTTAACTTTACTTTGTTATTTTTAAATATTTAAAATATGACACTTAACTAATATTTATTTTATGTTTAAAATATAATATATCTTAATATTTATTCCTATTTATATTAATATATAATATTTATATATTGTGTCAAATTTACATTGACTTATAATATTTGTATGGTATGTCAAATTTAATAATAAAAAATAATTTTCTCTTTCTATATATTTCGGTTTCTCTTTGAAAAAGCTAAAAGCTTTCACAAAGAGACAAAGATATTCTGGGTTATCCCCATAGCCCGAGAGAAGCAAAGCAGAGCAGAGAGAAAGAGCATGAAAGAAGAAACACCAACACCCAAAACACCAAGCATAGTTCAGTGACAACCCACACGAGCGGTTCTCGAATTGAATGCACATACTCATGGATTTTCCTAGAGAAAGAAACCCCACACTTTGTTTAATATTTTCCTAGAGAGAGAGTGGGAGGTTCAGTCTCAAACTAAGGGACCCCAGTGATCTCATTTCCACAGGAGAGAGAATGAGCAAAACAGAGTGAACAGAATCGTGTGGGCACTATTTTCTAACCTTTTTGTTATTGCTCTGAAGCTCTTTTTTATTTATTTATTTTTTTCTCTCTCTCCCTCTTGCTTTCAAGTTTCAAAAGGGAAAAATTAAATCCCATTTTTATTTGCTACACCTCGTCTTTAAAACGTTGTTCTTTGTTCTTCTAACTCTTGTAACTCAAATTCATTCACTACTTCTCTCATTTTTCTCCCTCTCTCTTTTTCTGTGACTCAGCTATGGCTGTAAGAGAGAGGGAATATACAATGCCATTGAATCTCTTTGCCTTTTGATTTTCTTATCCTTCTTATTCTTCTTTCACCTAACAAGCCCTTCTCTTTAACTGTTTTTATGCTTTTCTTCCATTCTAGCATTTGTTAAAGATCCCATTTTAGATTTTCAAAGCTCAAACCTTTTTTTTGGCTCTGCTTTTCTTGGTTTCTTCAGTCTCCATGAGTTCACAACCCTTCAAGAATGGTGGTTCTGGTTTCTGTGGAGACCTGAATGTTTCCCCTTCAGCTCCTGTTCCTTCTTCTTCTCTTCTGGGTCCCCAACAACCTCCTTTGTCTAACACTTTTGGGGTGATGAGTCATGTTGGTGACACACAGTCTTTAAGGTCTGATATAGCCTTTCAGATTTTGAGCCCCTCAATGTTACATCCCCAGGAGAACATGGTAACAAGGAGAACCAACGATGAAGGGGATGATGGGGTTGAGAACAAGAGCTTGTCTTTGAGACTTGGTGAGGAAGTTGAAGCTAAGATTTCTTCTGCTGCAGGGAAAACTAAGCTTTGTGCTAGAGGTCACTGGAGGCCAGCTGAAGATGCCAAACTTAAAGAGCTTGTTGCTCAATTTGGTCCTCAAAACTGGAACTCGATCGCAGAGCATCTTCAAGGAAGATCTGGTAATCGATAACTTATTTCTAGGAAAATGGCATAAAGTTCATATTTTTTTCAATTTTTTTTTTGAAGTTTATAATTTTGAAGATATCTTGGTGTAACTAGAAACTTGTGATGAATATACTTGACTAATTTTCCAATTTTAAAGTGCATTGTTTTGGAGGAATCTAACCCTGCAGGCTTTTTCTTGTGTTGTATTCTAATTGCAGGCAAAAGTTGCAGATTGAGGTGGTTTAATCAGCTAGATCCTAGAATTAACAGAAGGGCTTTCACTGAGGAAGAAGAGGATAGGCTCTTAGCTGCTCATAAATTGTATGGTAACAAATGGGCTATGATTTCTAGACTCTTTCCTGGTAGGACAGACAATGCAGTCAAGAATCATTGGCATGTGATCATGGCTAGGAAGCAAAGGGAGAAGTCCAGTGTCTATAGAAGGAGAAAGCCCACATTTCAAAACCTTCCAAAGGGTTTATATTTGACTCTATCAAATAATGCAGCCAGTGAATCAACCATCTCAAGCACCATAGATGAATCTGCCTCAACCTGCACTAACCTCTCACTCACTCCATCTTCAGCCAGACCAATTCCTAGGCCTTTTTATAACCTGGGTCCAGTTCAGAATCACCAAGTCCATGGATCACTAATGGGTATGCTTTCTGGTCCTCCATTTGATGTGGCCTATGAAATTAAGTGTCTAGCATTTTTTTTTAATTTTAATTTCCTCTGCTGTCTTGTTTTATATTATATCTAATCTATGATGTATAGATACAGATTCGAATATAGATACGAGGATGATACAGAGATATAATTTTTTTAAAAAAATTAAATTAATATTTATTAAATATTTGAGTATATGATAGAAATACGAATACCTATACGACAAAGGTACGAATGACATTAGCAAGTCATATTATCTAATGTTTATATTTGTGGAATTGTAGGATTATCTGGAGAAAGGAGGGTACCAGCCGGGGATGTGGGTTTTGACAAGTTTTTTGGTGCTTGGAACGGTTCATGTGAGCCTGGACCCGTGGGAAAGTTCATGCGTGTGGACCAAACCAATTATTCAGATTCAAACTCAGAAGTTTCAGTATCTGAGTCAGTTGCCACCAACAGGACCAATCTCTCAATTTCTGGGGAAAGTGAAAACGTGGGCGATAAGATTCACATGTCATTCATTGACTTTCTTGGAGTAGGAGATACATAGAGAAATTGTTGATATAATAATCTTCACTGAAAGAGACAAAATGCTAAGGAGGAAAAGTGGAAGAGGCATTAGCAAATAGTGGGTAAGTCAGGAGCACCGTGGCGTTGGTTGTGTGTTGCAGAGAAATGGGTCTGCTGTAGTAGGTTCTATCTGCACTCCTTGTGTACAGTTAGTTCCATAAAAGGCTAAAAGTTACTAAAGTAAAAGGAAAGGTGAAATGAACAGAGGAATGGGAAGGAAAAAAAAAAAAAGAGGTAGGAAGTAGAGGAGTGTGTGTGGTGTGTGTGTGTTATGACTTATAAAGTTATGAGTAGTTATGAATTTAAAAAAATATAATAATTTTCGAACTCTTCGTTTTGGACTGATCCACCAACGTCAGTAGACAGTAACAGGGCTTTATTATTCTATTGTAGTACTTGGTCATTTTGCAGTTCAGGCAAAGCCGAAGTTGCTTGACTTGGGATTACTCTTTCAATGAATCAACCGACCGGTTTTGAGTAACTCTTTTGTTATGCAGCACCATGTCTTTCGCTTTTTGACCATCTTTTACATGCACCGGCAATTAATGTGGCTCTACTTTCTTCTATGCTTATGGTTCAATTGATACTCTCTCCTCAACTATTAAACGGTGGATTTTTTTCTTTTTGATAATGTTATTAAATGTTGCATTATGAAAGTTTAATTGCAGCTGATACAGTAGTTAACCTGAGTCAAGGGGCTTAAGCCTGGTAAGCGCCAAAAAAATTGTAGGATATGGAAGCCAAAATCATACTATTTTTTTTTGCTGAAGCCCAACTTCATACTGTTTGATTCTGAAAAACGTGACATTAGAGTTTATTGTGATTGTTAAGCGTCAATTTATATGTCGGCATGTCCATTCAAAATACAGTGATTTATCCCGTTCAATTTTGAGATGATTTTTATGCCTCTCTCCTAAGGGAAAAAGAAGGATGAAAGCACTAGGATTTTACTCTACATTTGAAAGTTCTATAAACATGAAAATAATAATGTTATATGGTACGAAAAAATACCAAGATTGACGGATTGATAATTAACCAATCAGGTTGCCCATAATTATACATGGGTGAGAGGAGATAAAAGACAATTTTCATTGTAGCTCTGACACATTCAATTCGCATATCTACACTAAAACAACTTCTGTACCCTATAGCATTTTACAAATGAAAAACATGGGAAGGGAAAATATTAAAGGAAGAAGGAAAAGAAGAAAAAAGAAAGATTGAGAGAAAAAGTTAATTTTCCTTTAAAAAAATTCACTTAATAATATTTTTAGGAGCATATTTCTTAAAGATTAAGCTCATGACATCAAGTATGTTATAGTAAAAGTGAAACACTTTGCTCTGCATTCTTCTTTCTACCATATTAATGTGACTTTCATTATTTGATAGGGGATAAAAAGGAATAACATCTTCCCTGTGGTTTGTAAATTGATTAAATAATCAATTAAATTCTTCTCTCTGACAATGATACAACTTTGAAGCTGGAAAAATCAATGGTGAGAATCTGTTTACCAGTGTACTGTGTAACAAATAGGATAGGAAGCAAAGCAAAAGGCTATCAGTGTATAGTTTTACAAAGAGCAAACTCCTAAATTTGTCTATGAGAAGTTTAGCGACAGACATATTAATTCTTGACAAAAAAAAAAAAAAAATACACCCGTGGTCCCTGATAATCACAAACATCAACCGCATTAGTTCCATCATTAACGTGCCTCTGTTAGACTTCATAGAATTACCTACGTGACACGTTAAGTGTGTGATGTGGCACACAACTTTTTCACGTGATGGTTGGCTTTGAAAAAATGACGTCTTTTCCTTTTCATTCTTCTTCTCCTCCTTCACCCCCAAATCAAAGCACCATGAAACCCAACCACAACAGTTTCTTCCCCTTCCTTCTTCCCCTCCTTTGCCCTCAAATAAAAGCACCATGAAATCAAAGTAGGGCCTAATGAGAAACTCTGTATTATTCTACCGGACAACCTAGAATCCACAGGGTAGAATAGAAGCTTTGGAATTTACCACGACACAAGGAAACCCCTTAAATAATATTCATAACTGAAAATAGAAATTTTATCTCCATTTACACATAGCAAGTCCTTTAATAGGCATGATAAAACTAGATTGGCAAGTAAATAGTCTTCTAGAACTTTGTTAATCTATATATTATCCTAATAGGAATATAATTCTACCTGAATTACTGTAAAATCATCTAAAATAACTAAATCAATTCCTGCCAAAACTACAACACAATCATCAAAACCAAAATACAATTATATTTGACCTACCTTTGTCAAGCATATTCATATTGGTAAAAGGAATAGTGTTAGGAAGAGAATAAGCAGTCATTAAGAGTTTTTGACATGGAATAAAACAAAAGCTCAAATGCTGGGAGTAAGATTCCGTGCTCATAAAGAATTGGATGCTGGAAACAAAATATACCATATAAACGTTTATTAGAAAGGAGTCATTTTGCCACTACATTGCACTTCAAGCTGTTTATTTATTACAAAGAAATACCAACAAAGTAGCATAGATAACTAGAATTAGCTAGAACCAAAAGCAACTTTGCTTGGGATCAGCCAGTTTCTTTATATCTAAACGGAAAACTAAACCATTCAAATCAATCATTTGCTTGTATTGTACATGTGAAGTAGACATACATTATTCTCAAATAGTGCAGACGCTTCCTACATTTTGTAATAATTGGAACCATTGGGTTGGGACTGAAAATAAATAAATAAGCAATGTAAAGAAAGGATTGGAGGGACACTGGTTGGTGCAGTAGCCAAGAGCACATAGATGTTGGAAAGTGGATACCTTATACAATTATCTAGCAAAGCTTCAGCTTTCAACTTTACAGGATCCTTATTTCCAAGAAACAAGGCTACATTCTTCACAATCAACCGAAATGTATGCACACGTGCATAAAAACAAAAAAAAAAACAGTGAAGGTGAATTCTCCCTCTCTGAAAGTTTCTTTGCAATTGAGCTAGCTTTTTGGGAAAAGGGAGATGGAGAGGTAATGCCTAGGAAAAGGGCAGAAGCATATGGCAATAAGGTCTGAGGTCATGTCACAATACGACAAGCAGGGTTCTCTTCTCCTACATATTCCACACGATAATTATAATGAAGTCAGTTGTTTGATTGACCTAACAACAAACAATGAAATTTCATTTATCACCTATAAATGGAATGATGCAAAGCAATAACTAAGATCAAAACTAGAAGGTACAGAAGGAATGCACCATTAGTATATTTCTCTGCCAGTTGCTCTGGTTTATAAACTGAAATGCAAGTAGTTAACCATGTATCGCCTCACAACATTGAAGGATATTGATTAAATCAATAATCATATGATTGGAGGGTTTAGCAGAAATCAAATCTTATTAATCAACAAGCACGGAGAATATATTAATTCAAATGAAGATTACACTGGAAGAAATACAAATGCCCCTTCCTATGCCTCACATGTGAAAAGTTTAGTATATTTAAAGTCAGCAGTTTGCTAAATGAGACATGTTGGTACAATCAATTTCAATTATTCAATTGCAAATATATTACTTGATACTGTCTTATGCACTATCTACCAACAACATAATTAGCATTATCTTTCTAAAGAAACTTCCACACACAGATTTAATTGCACTGGGGAATAGTTACATACCAGGTGATTGGTGATTGGTGATTGGTGAGTGCCAAAAGCAACTAAAAAAACATTGCCAATAACAATGAAGGACGTGGCAATCAATACCCTGTTAAAAAGTCAAAGATTAAGTCACAGGCGGTGGAGTTCACATCACCATAATGATGTTGAGGACAAAAAAGTGAAACAGTAATCTCAGTTAAGATTCAGCTTACTTGACTATTACCAATTTGTTCAAGACAAAGTAAGCAAATGCAATGTTACATACAAGTTGAACAGATCCCAGCAAGAAGTGACTAAATCAGGTTTAAAGAATAAGCAATTGAAGGAAAGGAAATGCATCCATCTAAATGTGTGCCAACCTAACAAAAAATTATAAAACTACTACATGCTATAATGAAAATACTTCATATGTTTAGCTTAGTATCCCAATAAAATCATAAAAAATGTACCCGAGCAACATACCCAAAGGAAATGAAATTAGGGCAATTTCCAAGAAAGAAAAACATGATGCCTACATATCAAGAATTATGAATGCAAAACAGAAACCTGAAATCAGCCACCTGAGGTATTATGTGCAAAACTCATATATAAATGTAACTAGACTATACCAACTCTCCAAAGTTTGGAAATGTATAATAGGGGTTCAGAGGCAGCTTTCCATTTTCCCCATCACTTCCAAGTTCATAATGTCTGTCTCTCTGAAACAAATATAGTCCAGCCTCTTATTCTTCCTAAATAATTTGATCTTGCAAAAAATAGTATTAATAGATTTATGTGATCGTGGCCACATATTTTGCAGAATGCAGGCTAATATTAATATTCAAAGAAGCTAAATGTAATGAAACTAAACAAGTTTGAGACACATAGAATCAGTTAGTATAGAAATATAAAAGTAGTTTTAAAATTCCAATTTTATACTATAAGTGAATGTCATAAAAATTTAAGGGTGATTATTCACTAATCTAACAAATCGTGTTGACTGTATCTTATCTACAGCATTACAATCTAAAGTCATGATCTGACAGAGATACAAAAGAGGCAAGACAACTATATATTAACCAAATATGTCAATAATTAATATGGCATCTAAAATATGAAAATAGGATAAATTGGCAAAGTGAATTTTTGCAGTTCATTACAAAAAGGAAAGGAACATACAAAAAAAAATTACATCGCGTACAAATGGTTCCATATCTCATTATGCCTTACTTTGGGTTTTTGGTGCTATGGTTTGGGATTGTAGGAGGGGAAGAAGAAGGAAGGAGAAGCTATTGTGGTTAGGATTCATGTTGCTTTGATTTGTGGGTGAAGGAAGGGAAGAAGAAGAAAGGAAAAAACGGTGTCATTTTTTAAAGTCAATCTCGAAGTGGGAAAATTGTGTGTCATATCACACACAACGTGTTATGTGGGTGATTTCCGTTAAGTCTAACAGAGATACGTTAACGTAGGGAGTAACGTGGTTCACGTTCGTGGTTATTAAGGTCCATGGGTGCAATTTTTATTTTTTTCAAGGACTAATATCGTCGTCACCAAATTCTCATAGACAGATTTATGGGTTTACTCGTTTTACAAAATATCTTATTTTGACCAATTAAGTACATACTGGCACTGCTAAATAGGCGCAAAACAAAGTGATGTAGAAAAAACCATATTGAAAAAGAATTTTACATAAGCTTGTCAAATTTTAAACTGAAAATAAAATTTCTGCTAATAACCTTAAAGGATGATAATACAAGTGGACAAAAATCATCAATACTATTTTTCCTTATTTTCGTACTCTTTTCATTTTTTTAATATCTGTCTCTTTAAAAAAAGATTATTTTTATTTGTCGCTTTAAAAATTAATGAAACATTAATTATTTTTATAACTATACCTTGGTATTAATAAGTGAGAAAGAAGATTAATAACAAAATTTTGAAGGAGTAACGGTAGAGAACTCTCTGAAGTTTGAGTTCCTCACTTCAAATAATCAGGCGGAGTACAAAGCATGCATCGTCGGACTAGTAATAACCAAAGTTATGGGGGCAACTAAGATCACACTTTATAGCGACTCCCAACTTGTGACCTCCTGGATCTGAGGTGACTATCAAGCCAAGGAGCCACTCCTTTAGAAATACTTGACCAAAGTCCAAAAGCTCCTAAATTTTTTTCAGACTGCCAAGATAAAGCACATACCCAGGAAGCAGAACTCCAAGACGAACCTCCTATCCAAACTGTCTAGCACCAAGAGTCCGGACAATAACCGCTTTGTAATCCAAGAAACCCTTTCTCAGCCTTCCATCACGAACTCAGTCATTTTCTAGGTGGAAGGAGAGAAGCATACTTGGATCAACCTAATAATGGAGTACCTTCAGTCCGGAACCCAACTCAATGATCCAAAGGAAGCCTCCAAGTTAGTAAGAATCGTAGTTTGGTACACTATCTACGAAGGACAGTTGTACTGCCTTGGGTTCTCTTTACCTCTCCCCAAATGTCTCACGCCAGAAGAGACAGAATATATTTTGGTCGAGGTCCATGAAGGGAGTTATAGACACCACTTGGGAGGCAAAGCCTTAGCTCTAGAGGCACTTAGGGCTGGATACTATTGGCCAATAATGGAGGCTGACTTCCTCGCACATATCCGAGTTTGTGATAAATGTCAGTGGCACTCAGACCATTATCAAGCTCTTCTTGAAGAACTATCCACGACATTCGTACCTTGGTTATTCCATAGATGAGGCATAGATATCCTGGGTCTGTTCCCTTAAGCACTTGGACAACTAAAGTATTTGTTGGTGGCTGTGGATTATTTCACTAATTGGATCGAAGCAGAGCCTCCAATCACGATCACCTCTGCTCGGATCCAGAAATTCACTTGGCACCACATCATTACTAGGGTTGGGTTTCTAGAGTCCATTATGACAGATAACGAAGTCTAGTTCAAGGATAAAGGTTTTGAAGAGCTACTTGTTGAGCTCAAAATCAAGAACCATTGTAGTTCCATTGAGAATCCCAAAATCAATGGTTAAGCTGAAGCCGTCAACTAGGTGATTGTTCGAGGAATTAAAAGAAGGTTGGACGAAGCAAAGGGAAATTGGGCCGAGTAACTTGACCACGTCCTCTAGGCATACTGGACTACACATCACTCCACAACAGGAGAAACCCCCTTAAACTCACTTATGAGTGTGAGGCTATAATCTCGGTGGAGATAGGAGAACCCAGTTAGCGTCACCAACAATTATTTCCTGACAACAATCTCAGACTGATTAGAGAGGACTTAGATTTTCTGGAAGAAAGAAGGTGCATTGCTCACATACGCAACGTCGTCCTCAAATAGTAGACGAAGACTCAATATAACTTGGAAGTTATCCCAAGAAAGTTTGAGCCAAGTGATCTGGTACTTCAGAGAGCGGACATTGGTGGTAGGAATATCTCCCAAGGGAAGTTAGCCCCAAATTAGGAAGGCCCCTACCAGATCGTGATCAGTACAGACAAGGGAGCTTACACCTTGGAGACTTTAATTGGCAAGTCGATAAAAAACTATTGGAATGCGAACAAACTGAGAAAGTACTATAGTTAAGTGTCTTTTAAGGCTTTGTCTCTTAGTTTTCTTTTATGTTTGATCTGCCCCAATTTTGGTTAACATACTTTGTATGAACTCCGGTCCTTTGTTCAATCAATAAAATGTTAAGTTGCTTCTATATATATGCTTATACTTTGTTTAAACCTTGACCCTCAAGCCAGACCACACCCGGAGAACGTCTACAGAGCTCGTTCTTTATGGGATCTGAGGTCTCTTAGAATTTAGGTAAAGAGGAATGACCCATGAAACTGACTTTTGTGGTTTCGATGAGTGTTTTGGGTCTTTACCCAAATCCTCAACATTTAGCCACAACCATTTTGTGATTATAAGTAATTAATTGGCAACACGAGTTACATCATCTGTTGTCCGCCATTCGGTACCTACAGTGAATGTTTTATGTTAAATTGGTTCTTAACTTGAAAACTCCTAGTGTTAGGCAGTTTCTAAACTAGACCGTTAATAATAAAGAACCCCGATTATGGTTCACCTTTTATTTTTTTCCTAAGTCTTTAAAGGAATTCTGAGTGCTTAAAAATTTAGCCATTAGACCCCGGACCAAGGTTTCACGCAATTATAATTCTCCTAAGTCTCTAAATGGCTACCAAATGTACATTAATAATGGGCACCAAACCCAGTACAGACCATGGAAAAAGGAAAAGGAAATAAAACAAGTAAAGGTAAAACAAGTATATTGAGTATGGCCTGACGACTGGGAAAATTGTCTTTACAAAAATAAAATGCCTCATGTAGGGGATAGAGGAAAGCAACAAAAGGAAATAGAGGAAAGCAAGCTAAGCTTCAGTATCACTACCTTCCAAGCTTGGGTGATTCGTGCCTACTGCACCACCATCCCCTTTGGCAGAAGTTACATTGCAGTTAGCAGTGGGAAGGATCCCAATAAAAGCTTGATTGACCTGTTTAGAATCTTGTGGTGATACTAGGCGGCCATTGATAATCAACTTCTGGGAGTCTAATCCATCCAAGGCCAGGGCGACCTCGAGATTAAAGAACTGGACTTGGGTGATTGTATTCTGGAATTGTTCACTGCTTATGTCTGTATAGATCTTCATCGGCTGCTTGACATCCTCCTATAGTCGTGCCACTCTAATATGGAGATCCTGATTCTCAACACGAAGGTCAACATTGGCCTTCAAAGCCTCTTCAGAATTGGCTCTCTCCTCCCTGAGTTTGTCCTTGGAGTCTGCCACTTTCTTCTTCAAATCATCAATCTTCACTCTGGCGTCCTCTAAGGTCCTCTAGGCCTCCTCCTTAGCCATGAGGGCCAAGTTGAGCTTTTTAGTCCCCTTACTCCTTAGTTGTCTTTGCCTCGGCCAATTCCACTACAAATTGCTCCAAGCTCCTTTCGAGGAAGCGTGCCTCAGCAACGATCTGAAATCCATAGAGCTAGGACCTTAACAGGATCTTCGACATACTCTTCTTGGAGATATGGGATATGACCTCATCATCCAAGAGCTGGAAGTCCACAAACGGCCCAAGCCCCAGATCCTTCCTATACAAGGCAATCAGACCCTGTTTGTCAGTAAACTCCACAGTCAGCCTCTTCCTGCTATCCTCCACCCTACTGCCTTTAGCAGCTTTCTTCTTCTACCTTTGAAGGGGCTAAGTAGGAGACTCCTTCTGTTGGGTTGCAGCCACCTCGATCATCGGGCCTTGGACTGCCAAGGTCGGAGTAACCAATGTTGAAGTGTTAGAGGGTCTGATACCCTCTACCCCTGCCTTCATAGCCTAGAGGGCGACAAGAGCTGATCTGGATGTCATGCTTTCTACAAAACATACAACACAAGTCAAAAATAGCAGGAAGAATATTCAAAGGGAAATATTATAAGCAAAAAGTAAAGACAGACTGCGGCCTATACTTTACCTAGAATGACTCCAAGGGTTTCATCGTCAGAGGCATCCAGAACTTCTTTATAAGAAATGAGTCAGACTTCCTCTACCCACTTATTGATAAATCTCACACACTCAATATCCTCCTGATTGAGCTCAGACTACTCCACCTCAATCATCTCAATCGGAGTGTCCCACGCCTGGGTGGTCCAATATAGGTCGAATACCGGAGTTCTATCAGTCTCCTCAAAGAATGGGTAGACTCCGGGCACCCCCATCAGCATGAAGAACTTGTTCTTGAAGTTCTTAAAGCTTTCTTAGAAGACTCTGAAGACCTTCCATCCACCCCGAGCATGAAGAGTGAGCCAATTTTTCATTACTGTTTTCTCCCCTTGGGGGGACCAATGAGTAAAAAAGTAGAAGAAGACATTTTCTGAGTACTGCAGTCCAACCACTCGGCAAAACCTTTTGAAAGTGAGGATGAAACCCCTACTGTTGAGGTGAAGCTGGGACGAGGCCAAGTTTAGAGTACAGAGGATTGTAATTCGAAAGTTAGTAAAAGGCAACTGTAGCCCTAATCGGATGAAGAAGTCTTCATATAAAAACATAAAGTGTTTGCCCTCCATTCGGGCTGAACACACCCTCTCATCCTGCCTTGGAGCCAAGATCTTTTCAACGTCCTCCTCAGTCTGAAATGCGGACATGTTACCTTATATGTCATCTCTAACCCAGGGGTACATGTTCTTCCTGTGGGCAAATATCAGGGGCCTCTCCGCAGTCGGTTTCCTTGACCCTACCACTCATCTCCTCTCCATGGAATCCCTAGAAACACTTATAGAGGCTGGTAAGGTGCTGACATAATTAGAAGAATATCTCAAAACCTACAGATTCAGACATGGAGGAGGGCAGACTATGAAGGGAGCCTATTAAAATTTTACATCCACCTTTGTCATCCATCTTTAGTCGTCTACAACTCGTACAGACACTGGCCTCTGCACCCTCAAAGTTCTATAAACTTGAGTTAGGCACCTTTGCCGCTCATGCGGAGGGGGTGCTCCAGAAAGCAACACCACTGAAATGGACCAACAACCACTAGTATCCTTACTCACTTGGCCAAAAAGCAATTAGGGATACCCTAAAACAGAAAAAGACCCAAAATAGAGAGACAAATTTTCTCCCTAGGGTTGGCATTAAGGATAATAAGAACAAAGGGCAAGAGGACACATACCTTGAAGAATTAAAGAGAGTTGATGACTGGAGGTTGGATAATCGGTGAAAATCGCTTGAAGACACTGGTCCTCCACCATGCACAGTTGCTTGAAATCACCTCAGGTTATCGAAAATTTGAGAGAAACAACAAAACTATAGAAAAGACATCCTTGACTCCTATTTATAGAGGTAGTGCTCAGAGGGCAATTTTGTCCTAACACTTTGAATTTCAAAAATCCTCATTATGGAGCTCAGAACTACGTGGAACCCTAGCAGTGGCCCCCAATTAGAACGCGCCATGTGGACAATTACAGTTGTCACACCAAATAAAGCGACGCTTGTTCAGAAAGCCAAACATCATGCAAACCTCGTTGTTTTGAGCACGAATTTGTTCTACGAAACATGGCAACAATCCAACTTCATACCACGGACCCCGGGTTGCACTCCAGAATGTCCCTCTAATCACTTGATACATGAACCATAGCCAAAGTACAGCACATCCACGAGTGTCAAGTGAGTCATGGTGACACCTCCAAGTTAAGAGCTTTTGATCCCTTGGGGGCATTGCGGACTCCGGCTTCATATAAAGCACAGATCCCATAACACGGGGACATTGAGATTTTCCTTGATACTTCGCTACATTATCTAAGCACCAAGTTGGAGGCAACATGACCAGGTTAAGCATATTTTTATAAGATGAGTATTAGACTCATCCTAGTGAAAGAAGCAGATAAAAAAAAAGGAATGTACAAAAAAGTAAACTTTTTATTCTCATTCCATACATCGTTAGCTTTACAAAAAGAGCTTACAAACTACTCTAATACAAGAATGCCCACTGGAGAAAGCTGGAAAGAAAGCTAGATGAGACAGTGATGATGATGATGATGATCACTGACCACGACCACCTCCATAGTTCTTCCAGAAACCAGAACTCATCACTTCCCTGTTGAGAAACATGAGGGAAAGGCTTCACGATCACACACTTCCAACTGCACTCCGGGGTGAAACCAAGGCCCTTAACTAGTACCAGTTGCAGTCAGGAGAGCAAAGCATGGAGACTTGTGAAACCCCCCTATGCCTCTCGAGTTAGGGCAGAAGCCATGAGCTTACCAGTGAGCAAGATTTTGTCCTATTGTTGCGTATACCTAGAGGAAAAGGCTTCTGTCACTCGAAGACATGGCGACTAAGCCACATAGAGCAGTTACTTGGCCCTCACCACGCCATTATGTCTGGAAAGAAATGCCTCTGCCATAAAAATATGCAGAGATAAAGAGAACACCTTTAGGAATTTAAGGAAGAAATGAAAGAAGATTTCATAAAGAGACATGGCTCTCAGTGAATGACAACCCCACTGCAAGCACCATTATTTATAGAAGGAATAAGGTATTCTAATTGGCCCCTGAAAAGGCAAGCTGGCTGCACGTTTGAGGCCATGTTTTAATGCTCCCCCCTTTGTAATTGGCCATGATAGCAGCGGGCAGTTGGAAAATAGCATAAAATTGCTATCCTCTTTAAAATTATTTTTAATTCTTAATAAATTCAAAGTAACGATTCTCAAGCAAGCATAGACTATTACAAACTGTAGAGTAAATGCTACAAAAAAGGACATCAAAGATCCCGTGAACTATAGAAGGGCAACCTACTACATACCCCGAACAATGTAATGATGGCGTAAGCAGAGCGATCCAACTTAAATCCCGACCTTACTCATTGACCCTGCGTACACAATGACGCATCATGGACCTCGACCTTTTAAGAAAAACATCGCGAGATTTGACGTTGACATCGATTAGGATTCCTTTGTGCTTTGCGTGTCGTGTGCTCCTATCAAACTCGAATACCTTGACACTTAGCTACTCCATCTAAGCATCAAGCTGAGAGCAACTATTCTAAACCGTGATCAGGGACCCAGTCTCATGAGTCAACCCAACACGCATCCAGTCAGAATCTATCAACACCCCAGTAAGAGTTTGCTTGAGACACTGTTGAGACCCTGAAACAACATATGTCGGACCACGACATTGAGCAATAATAACATGATCGCAAGATTTGCGCAGTGGATGAATCCTAAATTATCTGTAACTATCAATCATAATCTTACGAAATAATGATGTCCATAACCGCCTTTGAATGCTCATAACTGTAATATCAACATTCTTATTTTATAGGAATCCTCTGCTACAATTAAGGGAATGAGTTTCCCAAATTCTCTCTATAAATATCAGTCTCAATCACCTTTAACAAGTAATTATTATTTTTTAGTTTAAACCTTAATTGTATACAACTTGACTTGAGCGTTGGAGTACTTTTGTAAGTATCAAATACCTCTGTTTCAACACACTCCGCTGTTACACAAGAAGAAAAACATCAGTTTGTATCTTCTCAAGTATAACTCAGTATTTACTATTGATCAATTTCATAATTAAAAATTAAAAATATAAAATCGAATAACACAATATAGCATTATGTGCAGCAACTGGAATATAAGCAATTATGTGCACTACGGCGTTATGTGCACTATGCCATTATTATATGAATTTTAACAATTAGCATGAGATTTGAGTACGTGAAACAAATTGAAACCTGTAAGTAATAAAAGTACATAAAAGCTTTGGATATAACCATTATGCTTCACGAAAACAATTTCCCAGCTACAAACATTGAATATAAAAAGTAATTCTATTCGATGGAGAATTGCGTGAATAGCTTTCAATTTTTATTCATAAAGTGCAGCGGTTAAAAGAAACAAAAATACCTAATTTGTAAAATTAGGATTCATGAGTGGGAGACATAAACATTTTTTAATGTAAAATCATTTATTTCTAAATACACTTTGATATCACATGTAAGTTTTAATTTTAGTTCTTGATAATTAATAACATAAATTAAGAACAAAGATAGGATCTTAGAATCTCATGATTTTCACAAATTTCAATCAAGACAATAATAATGAGATAGAGTTATTTACCTTGATCTATGAACAAATCATTGAAATCCTTGAAACAATTCTTTGGCGATGTTGGAGATTACGAAAAAAATTTGATTTTCAATCCTTTGACCTCTATTTCTTTTCAAATTAACATTAATGTTGAAGAAGTAACATAAAACTTTTATAGGTAGAAATAAGATCAATCTTTATTAAATTTTCATTAATTAACCACTCTCGTCAAGTGGTTAATTATCATAAAAAATTATCTCTCAAAACTAATCAATCAAAAATTAATTATTTTATTATTTATTTATTAAAACCAATTTAAGGTAACACCACGTGAGCCACGTTATCTCTTACATTAAAATGCAAAGTAACGGCCAACAACATAAAAATTGGCGAGAATAAAGTGCAGCAAAGTAACTTGCAAGAAATAAAGTGCAAAAATAAAGATTTGCAAGAAAATAACTGATTAATGCAAGTAAAATAAGAGAAAGCATAACAATAAGCAAATGAATTGCAGAAAGACGTGCATGAAGGAAAAGCGTAAAGCTACCAAACTGCTGGAAAGTTAGAACTGGAAATAAGAAACATTACATTACCAAAAATGTAAAGTCAGTAAAGATACATGAAACTTAGAGAGACATGTAATGGAAAGACATAAAGCATGTAGAGATACATGAACTTTGAGAGACATGTAATGTAAAGATGCTAGAAACATAGAGTAAAGGCTATACTTGACTCTAACCCATTAAATCGTGAGCATCTAACGGAGACTCATAAGGACTATGGGGGGTTTGCAAGTGGAATGGATCAGCCTTGAGTTCTTCATTCTACTTGGTATTTATAGGCAACTGGGTACTCTTTTTGGCGCCTAAAATTTAAATCCTAAGGCCCTAAGATATTGCCACCTATTTGACAGGTGTTGCTCGTGCAAATTATTCACATGCTTTTATTTATTCAGTTGTATATTTTTATCATTAATAATGTATATATTTTTTTTCACATTTATCTTAATATTATTTATTATATTTTTTATTTTTATTTTTTCTCATTAAATTTGACACTCTTAAAAAGAGTGTCAACAATAGATACACTCTTAAAAAAAATATGCAATGATCCTTTTCAATATTTATTTTCAGTTATGTACACTGTGTACAACTGCTCCAAACGTGTGTTTGTGCTTCTCTTCTGCTTGTAATTGCTGCCTTGCCACATTAACCACGTTTTCTTCGCACTTCGTTTATGCTTCATGGTAACCACTCCACTCTCTGATGTGGGGCTGCTGAGTGCTTTTTGTCAAACTACAAGGTAGCCTTGTCGAATAATCACTTCAACGCTAATACTGGCTTTGCAGGATTGATTCTGTCAACGTGTGCACTCTTGCTTGCTTTGTCAATGCTGCTTTTGTCAATTTGGCTTTGTCAAGGACCACGAACATCTTGAACGTAGACTCTTGATTTCCACTCTAAGTGTTGGGCTTGTGTCAAAGTCCTTGCTTGTTATGCTGTTGAGTCCTCGTTTTGACAGATTCTTAACAATTAGTTATTTTGTGGCATGTTACTATTGCTTAACTTAGAGAATTTGCAGAGCTAGTTCATCATCGTTTGTCGAAATATTTTTTTTAACCCCTAACAATTAGTAATTTGTTTTTCTTGTTGGATATCATAGGTTGAATTATGTTTAACAATCATCAAGTTTAAATCTTGAAGTTTTAGGCCATATGAGGTTGTCTTCCTCAAAATTTATTTTGTTTTTCCCCTTTCTTTTTTCTCTCTGAGCAACTCTTGAACAGTTTACATCGATCCCTCTATTCTAGCACATGATGCAAACTGATACAAGTTAGTAATTTATTTTTTTCTTGTTGGATATCATAGGTTGAATTATGTTTAGTAAGAATAAAATTGAAAAGAAAATACAGAAAGTATAAAACAATATATTCATTAATCAATTCCTGCACAAATAATAAATTATAGCAGTGCAGATAATTCCGGGAATACAAAAGAAGGGTAGATGATGCGACCGAATCTACAAGCTTCACAGTTCACACAGAAACAAAGTAATCCCAGCTGGATTTCAGAGAAAAATTGTACCTATCTCAACTGAGACCCTTGAAATTAATCATGAGCTACTATATATATAAAAAAAAAAAAATCCATACATGCATATTGGAATTCTAAAGATGGATGATTTACCTGTTTCCTGGTCAACAAAATCTATAACCCTCATGCCCATTAAAATAATCACCTCAAAATATGACATCTAGAACACAGAATATAACATAGGGATGCAAATGTATAATTTAATTGACATGCCAACCAATAAAATTTATGTATCTCACATGGTATTTCTAAGTTTGTGTGCCCCCTAATGTTCTTAGATTATTATAAATTTCAAAAGAATCCAAGAAATTTGTTACAAACATTCGTCGGATTTGCATTGGTTATATTGGTCGGTGTGGGGACCAAATTGCAGAATTATTCTGTGCGCTTTGGTATCTCTTTCCAGTTCCAGTCAGGAATCCACGTACCGGCCATGCACTTTCATCAAAATCTTGGACTAGTTTTAAGTGTTTCAATAATTACAAACCGTTCTTCATATCGCTAAGGATTTATCCGTGATACAGCATGCCCATATCAAGCTAGCTAGTTGTACTATAAGGCAGGTGAGGTGCATTTTTCCTGGACTAAATTTATTACAACAGTGCAACTTTGTGTGTGTGTCTATTATATCTTTGGTATTCCAAAGATATTCGTGAAATTACATTGGTCATTCATTTAAAAATACATTAAACTAGTCTTTTAAAAATATATATCACATCAAATTAGTCCTTTAATATTATATTTTTTCCATCAAATTAAAAATTGAAAGTTGAAATTGATAGCATTAGTTATCAGTAGAGAACCAACTTGATGTGAGTGTATAATAATAATAATAATAATAATAATAATAATAATAATAATAATAATAATAATAATAATAATAATAATAAGACCATATTTGAAATTATTAGAACAATCTATCTGAACTGAAATCTAAATTTAAAAAGGTTCAGGTTGGGTACAAAACATGTTTTATAATTTTTATATTCTGTTACTCAATTACTAAGCATTTGTCATTGAACCACATTGTAAACATATTTTCGAATTTTAATTTGATCTAGATTGTAGACATATTCATTAATTGTGCCTTCAATATATATATATTGAAGGCACATTCTTCATTGTTTGTGAATATGTAGTATGTGAAAATTCTAAATGAAGGTTTACACAATATGTTGGGAGGAAGGGATGAAAGTAAAATATGTTGTAGAAGTAGATTCTCTAGTTCCATCTTGTGTGAATAAGCTTTCACATAAAGCTTTTTTGATTTATTTTCTCCCCGCAAAGTCCTTAAGAAAGAGATAGTGATGAAATCGTCTCTAATTAGTATATAGTTCGTATTCCCCCCAAAGAAAAAAATGTGTTCTATATATAACTTTCCTTTACATAGACGAAAGAGAACCACACAGTAGCAGGTGTATACTCAGTGGTAAACTAATATAGGCTATCCACTGCATTCTGCATGTATTGCCTTATTTATGTCTTAGATTGAACAAGTTGTATTCTATTCTATCTACTAGCTACATTCATATATTTGTTAGTTCTTTTGTCTTCAGTAGGTTCAAAGCCTTAATTCTTCAGATGTACCATCAAATTGTTTTAAAGTCAAGCACCGTAATCCTTTCAAGATGAAACGGCTAGCAAGTATTCTTCATCACTTTACACTACCAGGGTGGAGTAATGACTGGTGATTGATCTCTCTAGGATAAAAGTTCTCTAAACAGAAGATTCATTGATCAGTCTTTTCTTTTAAGAGCTAGAGTGTAGCTGTATGTAAGCCTTCCCCTATTTTGCTCCTTGAGAAAGGACTAGATGGGAAAAAGATGGACAACACAAGTCAAACGGAGTTAGATATGTTTCCAACCAGCCACCAATTTGAATATTCTGTTTTACTTTTGTTTGTTAACTTCCCGACCCACCTGGCTTGTCCCTCTTTCCTTGATCTCTTTAAGTATGAAAAGTAATGTTTCCATGTGATCTTTACAATATTCGTTAGATGGAATTCCACTTAGGGAAACAGTAGATACTACTTGTTAATTAACATCACAAATATTAAAATAAATAAAATAACAGTTATAAGGTTTTAAATCTGATTCCAACAAATTAAATTCTCGAACCTTAATTAGAAGCATTACAGGACTAGTCGAGCTATTGATGGCAGTCCTATGTCATCTTTCTTAAACTAGAGTAAAAGTTGATTAATTTAATTATCAATCATATTGATATGCAAACTAAAGAACTGAGTGTGCAATACATGGATGATACATTACACAGCTTGCTTTCATCATTATATATAAAGTTTTAGCAATATGTTTGTGTGCTAAAACCAGGATAAGAACGTACAGTATATATAATTGCTAAGGTAGATATAGAATGCAGATATGGACTTCTATAATCACATAGTAGATCTCTAGTATTTGAACCACATATGAAAGATTACGAAAAAGAAAAAAGGAAAATAAAAGAGGAGCAGGCAAAGGCAATATATAGGAGAAACATGAACGGAAGCTTCCATTGGTGCTAGGCTGCTAGCTGCTGATCTGTTCATACTTGTGTTTGCTTTGAAACCTGTAATCAAAATTCAATAATCTTGATCACAAAAGATTCATTGTTTTTAAGAGAGAGAGTGAGAGAGGGAGAGAGGGAGAAAACAGCCTCCCTCAATTATATTTCTTAAGGTAAAAAAGAGAGAGGAATTAATAGTGAAAGAAAAAAATAGCAATAGATGCAATCGATTAATATGCAGATTTGCTAATTGCTAACCAGAAAGTAGCTTTCACCGTGTTGCAAGCTCTGCATCAAGAAACCAAACTCATTGGTGGGAACTGACACTCCAGAGGAATGAACTAACATTACATCTTCACCAAACACTGTTTTGATGTCCATTGGGCCCCTTGGAACTTCTGTTGAAACCCCATTGATAAAAACTGTGATGAATCCTGAAATATTAGTACCCCCCCAAATCATGCCCCAAAATTAATAAAAACAAATATTAGAAGATCAACCATAATTGGTCTTACAAAATAAGAAAATTATATATGTCCATGTTTCTTTTCAATAGAGAAAATTATAAATCATAATGTAAAGCAAATTAAGCACGGTGATTCCCTTTCAGAAATGCTATGGCTATCAATTCCTGAGTTTTGAAGGTCAATTACACAAATAAGCACAAAATAAGCCATAACATACGCAATACTAAAAAAAATTATTATTAGTCTATATCACGCCACCATAGCAAGTTTCTTTCGTAACCACCTCATTAGTAAGAGGTGAATTTTATAATAATGAACATGATGGACATTATAGATTCCTTTCAACGATGTATATACAAGAAGGGAGTGACCAATTTAACAAAATGAGAACGAGGGAAAAAAAATCTAGGGTTTGGACATGTTTGTAAAAGAAGTTTGGAAGAAACCCAGAAAAGAAGTGAGCGAATAAAAAGGGAGGAACAGCAACTGCAACCGGAAAGTAACCTCATGTTCTTCCGGAAAGTACGACTTTCATGCAATTCAATAGCAGGAACTGTCAAATCATGAAAAAGATTGCCAGTTGCCACTTTATTCCATAGCCCCTTAAACCTAATCAGCCGAAAAAGAAGAACTTTTACACACAAAAAGTATTAAACTAATAACACTTGAATAATAATTTTAGATTCTAGTACTCATTTTGAGCCTCAAGCTGGCCTTAAAAAGTGGTTTTGTCTGGAGGCAAAGCTGAACACAACCTCAGATGGGGGAGGAATTTATGTAAGAAAACTCTGTGAGAAGAATTTATATAAATTATAATAATGAAATAAAAGGAAAAAAAAAATGTACTTTTCAGTTTTCATCAAGCTAAAAACTTAAAAAATGTGAGGATCACAACACAACCATGCAATTTACCAGAGTGGTAGTTCAAATCTGGAGCATCAGAAGGGTACAAAACTGATGATGTAGCTGAACTGTGATCAATTTCAGGGAAACCCATTTGAGCAGAGGCTGAGAAGAAACCACCCAAGCCTTCTTGGCCACCGACAACACCACATGATGAAGAGGAACCTGAGAGATAAGATGGAGAAGAATCAGTGAAAGAAGAGGAAGCACCAAAGCCCATGGGTGCAGCAGCAGAGCTGGTCTGATGATGATGATATGGATTTGCACCGCCAACTTGAGGCTGCAGCTGGTTTCTTTGCTCAAGGCTGGCCTGCATCTGCCGTTGGCGGCGGCGGGATCGAGAGCGGCGGTTCTGGAACCAGTAGAAGACGTTGGCATCACCTACGGTGCCAAATTTCTCAAGAAGCTTTCTTATTCTGACAGTCTCCTCTTTTGGGGGATTCACCATGCCACTGTTGAAGATGGACTCAAGTATGAGGATTTGTTCTGGCTTGGGAGTCCATCTTGACCTCACGGGTTCACTTCTCTCGGAGCCATGGCTTGGACTATTGGGGTCCTGGCCCTGATCTTCCATTCCAATGTACAAGAAATAAGAAAATGTTTCTGAAGCTGATGAAACCTAGGTAAAATAATATAAGGGATATAAATAAAGTACATGGAATACAGTAACACTGCTTTAACAGGGCTTATAAAAAGAGGTGGAGAATGTTGAATAGTGAAATTACATAACAGCCCTTCGTTCCAATTCCTTATGCTTTATTTTGATTTGGTTATTACCTATCATTTTTATATTAGTGATCAGTAATTAACATGTATTATATAGTGAAAAAAATAGTGGGTGGGTATTTTTTTCGGCCTATATTGAGCCTTAGGCAGCAAAGGCAAGTTAAAAGGTCCATACAACTCTACATTACTCCCAATTCCCATGTAGTTCTCATTCCATTGAGTTTGAAATGAATAAATGAGTGTTTAGTTTAATTTATTTATTTATAATTAATTAAAATGTTTGAGAAATAGTTTTTGACAAGCTTTTTTGGTATTGAATAAGTTAATCTAAACAAGCATTTAGTTAATTTTTTCAAACTAAATGGATGAACCTCAGTTCCTTTCATATACCACAGGCAAGTTTAACATAGTCATACTTAGTTGTGATTTCATTAGATATCTTCTAATATAACTTGTTTCTCACCACGAGTTTTCAAGTAATATCCTCATTTCACATTACAAAATGTTCTTTCATAGAAAAAAAAATCAATACATAATCCAAGAGGTTGTTGTAGTGGTTAAGGAATTATATTTCATGCATGATTACTTGAATATTTTATATCACTATTTACAGAAGTTAATTTTTCTAAATCTATTAGGCTGCCTTTAGAATTGTGTGGAGAAAGAGACTAATCTCTATTAACGTAAAAGCTGGTATGAGAATCCTCTTTTATCATACAATCAAAAAGAAAAACATATATGTGTAATATTATCATGAAATGTCAGCAACCTTACTTTAATATATTTATATATTATTATCTCTTTTGGGTGACACACACCATTGTTATTTTTACCAAAGGTAACGCAGAATTCCACAAAATCCGTATTCAAAGCGAAGCGTTATTTCATTATTAAAGACACTCTTCATATTTGGTCATAAAGTCATTGTTTTTGACAAGGTCGAAACTCTCTTTTAAAATTTTCAATTTAAGATAATGATTAAGAACATAAGATTATTGTCAACGGGGTTAACTCATTTAGTCAACTATTTACTTATGACAACAACATAACTTTGGGTCAAATCTTGGGATCCCTCATTTGTAGGTAATTTATAATTTCATTATAAATCATCGTTGAAATTAATGATTTGTCGGCCTTAAAATATGAAAAATCTCCTCTCATCTTAAACTTTTTTTTAAAAAAAAAATAAGGTTATTATATAATTATTCGAGTTTCTGCATTAATGGAATTCTAGTAAAACTGTGGACGGTTTTCAAATTCCGTTCTAGATTTTCAACTACTAATTATTATTATTTTTTACATCAATAATTAATTATTTTATATATTATGGAAACTCCAAATAGTATATCATTCTAACCATATCAGAAAATTAGTTTTTCAGTATAGATTCTTAAAGAAAAAAAAATGCCATTCTACATTGTTATTTATACTGTAACAAATGTGGTCAAACATTGCTTAGATGAGTTTCACAAACCAAGCCTTTTTTTATAGATATTTTGGACAGTTACATGGACTAAATAATTAACTAACGTAGTAAGAGTGGGATAAGATTAAGGTAGAAGTCATAACTTCAATTCTTATATAAATTATAGAAAAAGAGAAAAAAATTATTTAACTGAGACAATATGTACTAATTAATTAAGAGTTTAATTTTAATATATTATAAGTATAAAAAGTTTTATACTCTCATCTAATGATATGTTGTTACATCATTTAATAAATTTTACATCTTATGTATGTTTCAATTTATTAAATAATATAATAATATATTATCAAATCTTAGTATTTTTTTTATACTGAAAGTACATATAAATTAAATTCTTTAAGTAAATACATACAACAGATTACATACAACAGATTTGATATTCAACCTCATGGCATTGGCCTGGTGATAGCAAAGAGAGTTGAGTTAGTCGATTATAGACATTTGAATAGTTGAAACCAATTATATTATATTTATGCCAAGAAACTGTGTAAGTAGGATAATCAATTACGGAATCTCATTATTTACCTTTTTTTTATCAGGCATTTGATGAATGTCAAGACAAAAGGATAACAATATAATAATTTTCTTTTAAACTGAACTTCCCTCAAGACTTTACTTGTTTGTGAAATGTAACTTACAATGGGTTATGGCTCCATGAGGAAATTCTCATGTTACTTCCTACATCAAAAATAATTATTATCTGAAAAACATATTAGTATTTTTTTTTCTCATGGAAGATCAATTGTTGGAAACTATCGAAAGAAACTTCCTTGCGCTTTATCCTTTTCAAAAGCTCCACTTGACACGTCAAACTTCCCTTTGAGTAGAATATTTGTATATTTGTAAATAGGTTTTCTTATTTTATATATATATATATGATAAAGGATCAAATTATACTAGTATAAATCAAAAACACTTTTACATCTTTAAATAACTTTATTCAATAATTTTTTCACAAAATATATTATTAAATTTAAAGTCTTATTATATACATCATATCTATAAAATTTTATATTAATAAAAAATTTAATATTTTATTGATATACGTAAAAATTAACATATATATATACTTTGTAATATATGAAAATAAGAATAACTTGTTTATATTCTTATTGATATTTAATTTTTAGAAGATTTGATATAAATAATCAATGTAATGGATAGTAATAATTCAAAGTTTGGATTGATAAAAATTATATTATATAAAAAATTATTTAGTAACTTATACAGTGGTTTTTGTACAAAAAACTAAGATATTTCTTTATAAAATAAGTCTTTAGATATTTTAGTAATTTAAGAATATCAAATTTAATGAGGAAAGAGAACACTAACACATAAATAACATAATTGAATTTGACTCACATTATTTAAAAAAAAGGATAAAAAAATTTAATTATTTTATAAAGCAAAATTACATATTCAAAAAAATTATAAGATAATTTTTTTGTACATAAATTTATAAGATAACTTTATAAAATATAAATAATTTTTTATTTATTTAAATAATATATAAATAAAAACCAGCTTATATCTTCATGTTTTAATTATTTTATATGCTTTTTTACTTTTTTAATGTCTAACGTGTTCAACTTTTTAGAATAATTTTATATCCTTTTCTAATTATTTTATAATCATTTACTATTTTTATCCTTTTTTATTTAATTTAATAAATAAATTTATATATATTGAACATTTCAATATATTTTATTAAATATAATGGATTGCTTAGTCTATTTAAAATATAGTATATTTTATTGAAATATATTAATATTTTAAGATATATTTTAATATATTTGTATATAATATATTTAAATTTAATATTTTTTAGTATACTTATTAAATATATATTTAATTATTTAAACCATCCCTCCCTCCTTTTACTTTTATATGTTTTATCCATTTTACTTTTGTCCTTGAAATTATTATAGTTAGACTTGCATTCACTTATTCTCTATAACTGTTTGCATCCTAATTAACTTCAAATATTATATAGGATATATGCTAACTATCGAGAACAAACTCTCTTAATACCTTATCACATCAAATATATATATATATATATATATATATATATATATATATATATATATATATATATATATATATGTATAGAACATTAGATTGATCAAGATCAGATGGACAAATATATAGAACATTTTTTATGTGTAATAATTTGTCTATCTCAAATTTCTTCTTTTTTAATTATGATCGATTAATATGCTTCACATAGAACGTGTAAATGATTAGACAAATTTTTTAAGACTAATTAATTTAATTTGTATTTCAAATCGATGAGAGGAAAAATCCAGTTATTTAATTGATTTGGATCATATATATTAGCACTTTTCCTCCTAATTGTCCTCAAATAGTTGAATTTGTAACTTGGCATTTACATTATTCAATGGCGAACATGCTTCATGTTGGTTATTGAAATTGTTAATTCTAATGTCCTCCTACATAATTACATAAAGCGCTTGTTTTCACTGACACTAGAATATTTAGGATTTGAGAGGGTAGTTAATGAATGAGGGAAGCTCGAACTTGAAGAAGAGTTGCTTTGACCATGTATAACTTATAATCTACTGAGAAAAACTTACTGTGTGTATGTCGGCCAAGGATCTGAGAAACTATGGTCAGTGTTGGTAACTCCCTCCTTTCTCTCTCTCTCTCTCTCTCTCTCTCTCTCTCTCTCTTTTTCCACCCCCACTTGTCTTTTGGGTAAAAAGGGAATGCATCATTTTTCCCACCGCTTGGGTGTTTTGATTCGCTTTTCTCAATATAAGCACTTATTTTGTATCTACCACTTGCCCTAGATATAAATTTAATTTACTGATCTCAAAGGCTGAAGTAACGGTCAAAATGGTAAAAGAAGAGGAGTACACATGAATGACAATGGACAAAATAAAAGGGGGAACTAGCTAGGGTTTTGGCAAGCAAGTGCATGTGATGATATGCATGGAAAGCTGGGTCGCAGTAAAGGAGGAAGCAAAAATTATCTAAGAAACTAATAGAAAAAGGGGAACATTCCAAAGGGCTGGTCAAGAAACCGTGCAATAATTTATTAGTGGTGACGCTAAGCAAACACAGGCTTACAGTGGCTCTGCCTCTGCAACCCAGCCCTTTCTCTGTGCCCTTTTTATAATAAACGAGAGGATGGTAAGGGGTGGTAGGGGTTGGCTTAAAACTCGAACACTTTGCTGCCATCTTTTCCCTGTATTTGTCCGTGCATTCTGCAATGCAAAATTGTTATTTTAATTTGTTTGTATGAAACAAAACACTATTTCTTCTGCTTCTTACACAAGGGTCTCTTGCTAGTATCTACATCTGTGGCTTGTGCCATTAATATATGTTAAGGGTTTCTGTTTGAGTATTGAAGGGGTACACTTTTGTTATATACTTATATTAGTGTGCAGGCAAGCAATCCCTTGACGGTTATCAATTTCGTCTAATAAGAAAACGTTAATCTTTCTTATGTACCCAAGCTCAAAAGTCTGATACCTTCTACTTCATTCAAATAAGGAGAATAGAACTAAGAATGAGTTAATCGTAAAAGTAGAGTAATTTCTCCAAAATCTTAGCTTCAAGCTTTTGGGGTTGCTCCATATCATCATTGTACCTAAGATTATATTTCAATGCCAATAATTTATAACTCAAGTGACATAGTCTTATATTGTGTTTGGATGAACATTTCAAAATTCAAGAAAGTTTAAAATGTCAGGGAATTTAATTGCTTTGTTTAAATTCTCTTCATTTGTAAGATTTTTTATTTGGATGAAGTAATTAAATTTCCTAACATTTTAAATTCTTTTTTTGAACAAAGTAATTAAACTCTCTTCATTAACAATTTTTTATTATAAATTTTCATTTTCATTATAAATTTTGTAAAACATAATAATAATAATAATAATAATAATAATAATAATAATAATAATAATAATAATAATAATAATAATAATAAAACTAAAAAATGCATAGTTAGATCTAGACTTGGAAGTCACTGGATGGTGTGGCCAGGACAGTAGCTGAACGGAGGAGAAGCGAGGCTAACGGTGAGAAGACTAGCGGCACAGGGATGGCGTGGCAGGTGAAGTGCAGCGGTACGACCTAGGTTCGACGGCGACGGCAGAGGCGCACGATGGTGTTGGGTCCAGTCAGGATGACAACACGATTAGGGTTCAACAAAGTGAAGGCGGTGGTGACTATGGCAAAGGCAGTGGCTTGGGTGGAGGCGGTTCGGTGGAAGAAGATGGTTGTTTGGATGGTCCAGGGATGGAGGCTGTGGTGGCTCGCAAATGACAGCGATGTGATCCAATTTAGGGTCTGAGAGTGGTGGCAGCGCCATGGTGAGTGGTGGAGGACAACTGAGTTTTTTGTGTGGGTTGACAGTGGTGAAAGAGAGGAAGAATAAGGGATTTCCACAATTCCACCTGTTGAGAAAGAGTTTTAAATTCCTTATTTTTGGGTACTAAAATACCCTATTAAAATACCTTGAAATTTTCAAAATGATTCTATTAAATATCTAAACAGAACATTTTATGTTTAAGAATTTTAAATTCTTTTATACAATACTTTCTCTCTTCAAAATCCTTCATCCAAACACACACTTAGTTTTTGTTATCAGAGTATATGACACTTAGTTTTTGTTATCGGAGTATATGAGTGTTTGATCCTTCACTAAACTATTTATTCTTCTTTTTCTATCATGTGCTTGCATTTTCATTACATACATAAAAAATTAATTTAAAAGTTTACTTAATTAATAATATTTGAGAGTTCTAACTTGAGCCTTCCATTTCGCTAGTTTGTTGGTGCCTAGTTAATTCATAAATAATTTATGTATCGAATAATGTGCGCAAGTTATACAAGGAAAAATATATTAAATAAACGTTTATATTTTTCCCCCTCTCCCCTTTGTATATGCACAAGCTAGTCTTTTCTTAGAGATGACAAAACAAGTTAACCTAATTGATTCGCTACAAGTTAACAAAAAATAAAGCGAGTCAAGTTGATTTGTTTTTTATTTGTGGGTTGAAAAAGTCAACCCACTATATTTTTTGGCACGGGTTTGGGTTGACCTGCTTAAAAAATTATATAATATATAAAAAGAATGTATATACTTTCATATTTTGACATGTGTCATTCTAATATAGAATAATATGTTTAAAAATTTGTCATGTGGCAAATACATGATCTCAATAACTGTCATGTGATATCTCATGTTACAATGTAAAAGGAAGGTGTACATGTGTTGACAAGTCTAAATTAAATTTATTACTTACACATATAAATATAGAAATTTATAATTACATATTAATTATATTGACATATATACCTTTGCGTATTAATTCATATTCAAAAAATTTCAAAAACTCCTACTTTGTTGTAAAACATGCATATTTTACATATGGTGGATAACTACTTTAATTATCTCACGTAAATAGGAAAATTAGTTAAAAGAAATCATAATCTCTAACGAATACTAATCATAAATAACTACATTGTATAAACCCTAAAATGCTCTTATAAATACCATGTCAGATATCAAAGATATGTATCTCATCTGATATATAAAATAATATTTTGAGTCTATATTTTCTTGTCTTAATCTTTCTATATTTCTTTTTTCTATTTACAACATGTTATCAGCACGATCAAGTCTCTACAGTGTGGCTAAATTCTCCAAGTTTCTTTTTATATATCAAGGTAAGAAATTATTTTTTTTTAACATGTGTTATGCGTATATCTTTTGTTGAACGATGAAAGTATTTTTATTGTTTAAATTCTTAGTTATCCATCTAATTTTTAATTTTTTAAGTGTCTTTAGAATGTCAAATCTCACGAAACTTGAATTTGTTACTCTTGATATCTCTGGAAGAAACTATTTATCGTGGGTACTTGATGTTGAGATTCATCTTAGTGCTATGAATCTTTATGAATCTTGGGAATACTATAAATGAAGGAAACAAGCATCTTGTAGGATTACGCAAAAGCAATGATTTTCCTTCGACACCATTTGCACAAAAAATTTAAAACGGAGTACCTTACTATTAAGGACCCATTAGTCCTTTGGAATAATTTGAAGGAGAGATATGAACACCAAAAAATGATGATTCTTCCAAAAGCTCGCTATGATTGGATTCACTTACCTCTGAAAGATTTTGAAACCATAAGTGAAAGATTTTGAAATCATAAGTGAATATAATTCAACATTGTTTAAGATTAGCTCTCAATTAAAATTATGTGGAAAAAAATTATTGAAGAAGATATGTTAGAAAAAACATATTCAACTTTTCATGCCTCGAATGTGCTCTTGCAGCAGTAGTATCGAGAGTATAGATTCACAAAGTATTCTTTGCTAATTTCTTATTTACTTATGGCTGAACAAAACAATGAGCTTTTGATGAAAAACCATCAATCTCATCCAACTGGCTCAGCACCATTCCCTGAAGTGACTGTGACATTTTCTCAAGGTCGTGAACGAGGTCGTGGTAATAAAAGGGGTCGTGATAGGAAAAATTATTGGACCCGTGTTAATCCTCGTCAAAGTTTTGAAAGCAAAGGTGCTGAAAGGAACCAAAACAAATGGGTCAAAAATGAGAGAAATCTTGAAAAAGAGCAAAATAATGACAATATTTGTTACAGATGTGGAACAAAAGGTCATTGGTCTCACATATGTCGCACTCCAAAATTCTTAGTTGAACTTTACAAGGCATCACTAAAAGAAAAGGGAAAAAATGTTGAAGTGAATTTTTCTGAACCCGTTGGTCCTACTAATGATAATAAGTCTCCTATGAATGTTGATTTTGATGTTTTTGATTTTTTTGAAAACCATAGTGGCAAAGATTGATCATTTGATTAGGGATGGAAATGTCTACTATTGAAAAATATTTATGTTTATGTTAAGTTTATGTTTATGTTATTTTGAAGTTTATCATTTTGTAATTTTTCATTAAAGCTTTATTTATAATATGAATATCAATGATTTGCATATTTCTTATTTGTTGTCTCTTTCTAATTCTTACAAATATATATTTATGCTAGATAATGCAAAATAAACTTCATATAATGGAGGATGACATATATATGTTTAGTGGACAGTGGCACAGCTCATACAATTCTTCATGATAAAAAAAAATTTTCTTACAATTGACGTTAGCTGAAATTAATGTTAATACCATATCTGGTTCTGTAAATGTAATTGAAGGCTCTGGAAGAGTCCAAATTATGTTCTCAAATGGGACAAAATTGTATATTGATGATGCATTGTATTATAGTAGATCCCGAAAAAATCTATTAAGTTTCAAAGATATACATCGCAATGGGTATCATGTTGAAACCAAAATTGAGGGACATGTAGAATATCTATATATTACCTCTACAATTGTGAACCAGAAGTTCATATTAGAGAAACTTCCAAGTTTCTCATTTGAATTATATTTTATAAAAATAAGGGTGGTTGAGTCAAATTATATGCACCAGAAGTGCTCAGATCCTAAAACTTTTATACTCTGGCATAATCGTCTTGACCATCTAGGTTCAACTATAATGCGACGTATTATTGAAAATATACATGGACATCCTTTAAAGGATCAAAAAATTCTTCTGCCAAATCATTATTTTTGTACTCCTTGTGCTCATAGTAAATTAATTGTTAGACCTTCCTTTCAACGAACTAAGATAGGCCCCCAACGTCGCCTTGGTATTTATGTTGATTTTGACTCTCCATCTATCATTAGATATCTTGAACCTTTAACTGGTGATCTTTTTAAAGCAAGATTCTTAGATTGTCAATTTGATAAGTCAACTTTCCGTCATTAGGGGAAGAAAAAGGTAAAGGGTCCAAAGTATAAGAAATTTGTTGGAACACACTAACATTGTCTAATCTTGATGCACCCACAAATCAATGTGAACTTAAAGTTCAAAGAATAATTCATTTATAGAATGCCACAAATCAATTGCCAAATATTTTTGTTGACACCTAAAAGGTCACTAAATCACATGTTCCAGTTGCAAATACTCCTGCATGATTAATTGTCCCTGCAGCACATCCTGTGGGTATGGCAGCCAATGAATCTAAAACACGCTAGAAGCATGGTAGACCTATTGGTGCAAAGGACACTGTTCCTCAAAAAAGAAAGGAAATGAAAAACCTTCAAAATGATCCTCTAGAAGAGGTTATTGACACTCTTGAAGAGGTCAAAAGTAATATAGATCAAAAACCCCATATTTATAGGGAAACAACCCCAGAAGTGGTTCTGGTACCAGCAAATTATGAGATCTCATTAAAATCTGAAAATATGAGGGGAAGAAATGAAGTTGTTGTTAATAATGTTTTTGCATATGCAATTGCTTCTGAAATTATCAATGATAATGAGCTTGAGCCTCAAAGTATAGAAGAATATTGACATCGAAGTGATTGGCCAAAATGGAAAGAAGCAATACAAGCTGAGTTAAATTCTTTAGCCAAACGTAATGTATTTGGCTAGTAGTCTAGACATCTAAAGATGTCAAACCCATTGGGTATAAATGGGTCTTTGTGCGGAAAAGAAATGATCTAAATGAAATTGTGAGATATAAGGCACGACTTGTAGCATAAGGCTTCTCACAAAAGCTTGGTATAGATTATGAAGAAATTTACTCCCCTGTTTTGGATGCAATTACCTTTAGATTTTTGATTAGTTTGACAGTCTCTGAAGGAATTGACATACGTCTAATGGACGTTGTGACAACTTATTTATATGGATCATTGGATAATGACATATATATGAAAATCCCTAAAGGATTTAAGATACCTGAAGCATATAATTCAAAACCTCAACACATGTACTCTGTTAAACTTCAAAGATTCTTGTATGGGTTAAAGCAATCTGGACGCATGTGGTATAATAGTTTAAGTGAATATTTATTGAAAAATGGATATGAAAATAATCTTGTTAATTTGTCCTTGTTTTTTCATCAAGAAAATGAATTCTAAATTTACTATAGTCGCAGTTTATGTTGATGATTTAAACATAGTAGGGACTCCAGAAGAAATCTCTGAGACTGTAGACTACCTAAAGAAGGAATTTGAAATGAAGGATCTTGGAAAGATGAAGTTTTGTCTTGGATTTCAAGTTGAACATTTGGCAAGTGGAATTCTTGTGCATCAATAATCTTATATAGAAAAAATCTTGAAACAATTTTATATGGATAAATCTTATCCATTAAGCTCCTCAATGGTTGTTCGTTTACTTGATGTAAAAAAAGATCCTTTTTGTCCACGAGAAGATGATGAAGAAATTCTTAGTCCTAAAGTACCATATCTTAGTGCAATAGGAGCACTTTTGTACCTTACAAATAACACTAGACTAGATATAGCTTTTGCAGTCAATTTGCTTGCAAGATTTAGTTTTGCACCAACTCGAAGACATTGAAATGGAGTAAAACATGTTCTTCGTTATTTACGTGGCACATCTGATATTAGTTTGTTTTATCCAAAGGGAGAAAAGTCAAAATTGGTAGGATATACTGATGCTGGTTATCTTTTTGATCCACATAAAGCTCGGTCACAAATAGGTTATGTGTTCACATATGAAAAAATTGTTATCTCATAGCGGTCTGTAAAGCTAACAATCACTGCTACCTTATCAAATTATTTAGAAATATTGGTCATTCGTGAAGCAAGTCGTGAGTGTACATGGTTAAGAATTATGATCTAACACATTAAAGGAGCAAGTGGCTTATTGAGGGAAAAGGATGAGCCAACAATATTGCACGAGGATAATGCAACATGTATTGCACAAATCAAAGGAGGCTACATAAAGGGTGATAGAACTAAACACATTTCACCAAAGTTTTTTTTTACACTCATGAACTCCTGAAGAAATGTGATGTTGATATTTGTAAAATTCGCTCAAGTGACAACCCAGCTGATCTATTCACAAAGACATTACCAACTTCAATTTTCAAGAAGCATGTGCATAACATTGGAATGCCTCAACTTAAGGACTTTTCATAATTGGTTATATTTTGAGGAGAAGTTGCCTATGAATATTGTACTCTTTTTCCTTCGCCAAGCTTTTATCCTACTGATTTTTTCTTAACAAGGTTTTAACGAGGCATATTCATAGTGTATAGTCACCCAAGGGGAAGTGTTGTAAAACATGCATATTTTGTATGTGGTGGATGACTATCTTAATTATCTTACATAAATAGGAAAATTAGTTAAAAGAGACCACAATCTCTAATGGATACTAATCCTAAATAACTATATTGTATAAACCCTAAAATGCTCTTATAAATACCCTGTCAGATCCCAAAGATATGTATCTCATCTGATATACAAAATAAGATTTTGAGTCTATATTTTCTTGTCTTGATCTTTTTATATTTCTCTTCTCTATTTACAACACACTTATCTTTTTTTGACCACATTATTAATTGTTTTTATTAGTAATTGATCTTAAAATTCTAAAATTTTTGTAGATGTATGATACCATCTCTATATATACTATCACCCTAAATTAATTAATTATATTTTTAAATTACTATATTTATTCATATAATTATTCTATAATAATTAGAAAACTTCAATATTTATATCACATATGAGTGAAAATTTTGTATGAAAATATAGTAAAATTAATTAAATGTAATTTATTATAATGAAACTAAGAATTTATTAAGTGTTTTTTTGTAACTAAGGGAATATAGTAATTTTTTTTGGTATACTCTTAATAATAAATTGATAAAACATCCAAATGAATAAACACATAAAAATTAATATTAAAAAAACTATAGAATCAAAAATTAAAATGATATAAACCTATATAAACTAATTATTTATTGAGAGATCATATAAAAGAAATATTTATTGAGAGGAGCTACATGGTCCAGTTATCATGACACGGGAAGAGCCGGTTAATAGAAAGAAAAAAAAATTTTGAGTGAGTCTCATTATAGACTCTATTAATTATAACTTAATTAAATTCATTTAAACGATCAAGATATCATATCTTTAAGTTTAATATTTTTTATTTTAATATTTTTAATTTATCTCGTACATTATATGAATATAAAATGCTAGTTTAAAAAAAATGCACAAAATAACCATAAATTAAACAAAACTTAGAATAAGACCTAGGCAAAAACAAGCTCAGCATTCTGCAACTCAAATCAAAATACAACCCAAGTAGAAACATAAAAGAAGAAAAAAACCAAAAAGACTCATGGCTCACAACGGTTGCCAGTTAGCATCATTGGTCGTCGTCGATGGTGGAGCACTGGAACTGTGAGCTCACTGGTCTTTGTTTGGCTAGTCAATAGTCACGTCCATAGTTTTAAATTGCGGTCCGCAACCACAATTGCGGCTGTAATATTGCGATTTTCATAGTTTTCACAATCGCAATTGCAATCGCATCAGCTGCATTTTCTCGTAATTGACCGTCGATCACAACTACAATTTAAAACCATGGTCATGTCTTACAATGGTTTGCTGCTTGCTGCTCACATCATTGAACTGTGGCCATGGATCACTGATAGCTTCATGACTTAATCAAAGTGAGAGGGAGGGTTGAAAGAAGGAGCTTCATTCCAGCGTGGTGCATGCGGCTAAGAGGGATTTGAAAAGCAGAGAGTCAAAAACCCTAACATAAAATGAAAGTGATTATTACCCAATCCTATGAGCTATGACTGACCAATGAACTAAATATATATATATATATATATATATATATATATATATATGACTTGACTCGATTGATAGATCAACTTGCCCCAAAAACACATTTTTCTCTCTCTTTCTCTTTCTTTCTTTCTCTCTCTATTGCTTTCCAGTCTAGAGAAAGAAAAATAAAATTCGCTACTAGAAGAATCGAACAAAGTAACTGCTAGGCCTTGAGTTCAAAGACAATGTCATCTAGGGATGTAATCGGGTCAGTTTGATTTGGTTTTTTAAAAAAAATAAATCCAAACTAATCAAAATTAATTAGTTTGATTTGGTTCAGTTTTTGTGTTTTTTGATAATCAAATCCGACCCAAACCAAACCGAATATCTACTGATTGGTTTAGTTCGGGTTATCAGGTTAACCATTTTTTTTACACAAAAATTAGTTAAATAATTATCTTTCCAAAGCAAAAAAAAAAAAAATACATAATAAACCTATGAAAAAAAATTAGAAATAGAATCAAACTTATTTATCTCAATAAGCACATTACAAAGCACAACAAGTAGACAAAGTCTAAACAAACGAACATAATTAAAAGATACATAACAATGGATACCAATACAAAGACAAGTACACAACAACACTCAAACTTAGTCCAAACATAATTAAAAGGAAATACAAGTACACAACATAACAATAGGCAGCACCCAAAGTCAATCCAAACTTAATCTAAACTCAATCCAAACATTAAAAAAACATGATTCATCAGACATCATTCATCAAATCCACTTCCTAATAATATGTGACATGACAATATGAATGCACCCACTTCCTTGAAAATAATACATGGAAGGAAACAAACAGACTGGAAGGGTGAATCAATATTTCTTTTACACAGATATCTCTTTACCATAAGAACATTTTCTCTTGGATCAATTATTTATAAGGCATCAAGCAATAGATATAGATTAGAACAGTAACTAGAATCAATAAAGATTCCAATTAAGTAAATGAAACAAGTCAATCAAAATAGTAGTAATCCAGGTTTAGACAACAACACTACAACAAGTACTAGAATGTAATGAAGAAACATAATAGATTGAAGTACACAAAATTTGTACACCTTAAGTTAACCATTTGTTAACTGCTAGATGCACCCATCCTCCTTGTAATCTTGAAGATTCATTTTTTCCCAATATAGCTTTAAAAGCTAAGACGTTTCCTCCTCATCAAAACACTCCACAAACTTTTGTTGGAACATCATCTCAGAGATTCTAAATGGAGTAATTAAGCTTTCATTCTTTTTTATCAAACCTTTTCCCAATAGACACTGGAGAACAAAAGCCCTTGGAATGATCTTTTTCTCAAAACTAAATCCAAAAATATCTGGTCCCTTGACAAGGGCTAAAGCATCCCAACCCAACTGATTGACCCAAAAACTCATTACTACATTAATCTTATCACAAGATACTAACATATAGTTAGGCTACCTCCTAAATACTTCAAGAATGGTTTCATCATACCACCCCCACTTCTTAAAGACATTAACTTTCTCATCCCACCTTGATTTGCGGACAATATATGTTTAGCAAGCAATGCTATACTAAAAGTTATTTTTGAAGGATTAAATCCCAATCCATTTACATCCTCCACCTCCTTGAGCAAGTCAGTTGAGAAAAGTATACTAGGCTACTTGCGTAGCAAAATGGCAATGTTTGAATCAGAAACTCCATAATCAATCAACAATATGACATTAAGTGACATCCTACTAGAACAAAAGAAAAGCATGTTGCATATTATACAAGCTACGATCTCCTTATCAAATTGTAAAAATCTATGTACCAAGTCATATGTAGGGATTATATGATTCTCCAGGCTGGGACTGAGGAACCTGGGTGTCTTGGTCACTATGGAGACAATGTCAGAGGTAGAAGCTCCTTTGGAGAGTAAAAATTCAAGCTTGGGCAAAACTCTTTTGTGGGGGTTGTAGGAAAACAACCATGGTTCCCTTGCAATCATAGTGAGCAAGTGAGAGTTGGAAAAACCCTGGTTTCTAAACAAGTTGAGATAGAGCATAATTGTGGTGGGTGAGCTGCGACAAGCTGTGGTGGAGCAGATCTGGCCTGAGCGGCCCGAGCTGTGATGGTGGTGGGTGAACTGCGGTGAGCTGTGGAAGAGCAGATCTGACCTGAGTAGCCTGAGCTATGACAGTGGTGGGTGAGCTGCGGTGAGCTATGGTAGAGAATATCTGGCCTGCACGGCTCGAGCTATGACGGTGGTGAGTTTCGGTAAGCTGTGGCCTGAGCTATAGTGAGCTATGACGATGGTGGGTAAGCTACGACGGTGGTGGGTGAGCTATGAAGGTGGTGGGTTTTTGTCAAGAACCAAAGCTTATGGGTTATGGCAGAGGTTTCTGCATTGAATGAAAGTTTTGGAACCCGGATCTGAACCTTGATGTAGCATAAATTTATATATATATGTGTGTGTGTGTGTGTGTGTGTATGGTTCGGTTCGGTTCAATTCTCGATTTTGAAATTTCAAATTCGAGAATCAAACTAATTAAATTTTATTCGGTTTGGATTTTACCCGAACCAATCAATATACATAAACCAAACCTAACCAATTTAATTAGTTGGGTTCGGATTGATCGGATTGGTCAAGTTATCAGAACCAATTTACACCTCTAGCATCATCGTTTGGGAGGAGCAGCATCAGTGAATTTGACTTGCCAGAAGCATAAGAAGCTAATTGTTAACATTGAGAGGGCCGCATATAGTGCCACATTGCTAATCTTCCTCAATGACTTCCGCAGCAACCACATTAGGGGTTCATTAAGATAACTTTAGAGCTCGAAGATGATGTTGTCATGCTTTGCAACATTACACCCGCCACCGCTTCCAATGCTTCTCCATCGTCAAATCTTATTGTCGGAGATGAAGGCTGCATCGTCATTGCTTTTCCTAATTTTTTGATCAATTTAGCCTCATCATATGCTCCAAACTCCAATGCGGTCTTCCAAATGATTCCAGAAAAATTCAAACATTTTAGATTCAAGCACGACCTAAATTCACAATAGATCCATATTCCACTTCAATCCTTATCCCAATCGATTAGTGCATGCAGGTGTTAGATTAAATGTCTCATGTGATGGGCTTGTGACTTATCTTATTTGTTTAATAAGTAATTAAATTAAGTTAATAGGCTAAACTCTTATTGGGTAAAAGGGAAAGGGAAGTTTTGTAATTGCAGTAACTGTCAACTTGATTTAAGTTGACATTATTTAAGGAAAAGTTTCTGCGCAAAACTCTAGGTCTGTTCTTGGCTATCAAAGTTTCTTCTTCCCTCACTATCACTAAAGTAGAAGAAACATAAAGAAAAGGCAAATGAATAGAAAATGAGTTTTGGAATTTCTCTAACGTTCTTGGAATGCACTCTACCAACCATTCATGGATAAAGGTTAATATTTTCTTACACTTTTATATGTGGGGAACATGAATTCTAATATCTTTATGTTTTAATTGTAGTTTTTTATATTAAGATTCTTAGAAAACTTATAAACTAACATGTGGTATCAAAGCATGGTTATGGAATTTATAATTCTCTATTGATGATAACTGTTTTTCTCAATTTGTATGAACCCTAATTGTAAAAATTATGGATTTTTTATTATGTTAGTCCGCTGCACTGTGTAAATAAATTTTATGACATATTATTGATTTTATGTCATATTGTTAATTCTAATAGTGAATCCTAATTAACTGTGTAAGTTAATGAACAATATATTGTTTTCGCACATCACGGGTAAATTGTTCGTAAAGGTTGATTGTTCGTAATATTATATATTGTTCGTAAAGCTTGTTTGCAATATTATATATTGTTTATTGTTTTTAAATCAATGAGTTAAGGCATATGATTGTTTGCAATATTTCGTAAATCAACGACTTTATGAAATAAAGAATTACGTGGTTTATGGCTTTAATGCAAATCTCAAAGTATTAATGCTTAAGTGACTTTACAGTTTTATGGTTTTATTGTTTTCGTAAATCTATGAAATCAATGGAATCAAATACTGTTTGATGACATTATGTAAAGAAATCAACGTAAATTAATATTATTGATTCTAATAGCATATTAATTTTTTATGCGTAATGCTATTAATTTGGGATAATATTATATGAGATTTGTTAATTATCAAAATGGTCAAATCTTTAAATTGATTTTAAAAGTTATTTTAAAGAGTATGCAACATGTTATCAATTTGGAATAATATGTGAGATTTTTGAATAATCAAAGTGGTCGAATCTTTAAGTTGATTTATTGTCAAATTGTATGAAAGTTATTTTTTCAATTACCCATAAAATGAATGCTATAAATGATATGATGATTATTTGTGTATGAGTAAATTGAAGTTCATTATTATAAAGTATTTATGCATCGCCCAAAAGTTGATTGACTACCCTTATAATAAATGAACATGATTGTTGGTAATATAAGTGCACTATTAGTTTTATTTATATATCCAAAGATAATAAATATTTCTAGTTAGTACATATATCATTGGCAAATTATGTTAAATTTATTAGCATCATTATGTTTATTGTTGTATGTTGATGGATCACCCAAAGGAGAACATTAATATACATTGAATGCTTAAGTGATTTGTTGTATGAATCTATATAGTATGTTAATTTATGATTCAAAGTATTAATGTCATACATGTGATCATTACAGTATCTATTGCTATGCATTCGAATCTTTCATCTATTCTAATTTTTAATGGACTTAATTTCTCTAAATGGAGTGAGCAAATCCAGTCTTACCTTGGGGTAATGGATTTGGATTTGACTCTTCTAGCAGAGAAACCAGATGTTATTACTATTTTAAGCATTGATGAAGAGAAAGTTCATTATAAAAATCTGGGAAAGATAAAATAGATCGAGTCTGATGTACATACGGATGAGTATAATTAGTAATATTAAGTCAGTTTTTCCTAAAACTGAGAATACTAAAATATGATGAAGTTTGTGGAAGAGCGCTCACAAACTATTGACAAATCTCTTGTTGGGACATTAATGGGTACTTTAACTACCATGAAATTTGATGGTTCTCGTACTATGCATGAGCACGTCATTGAAATGACAAACATTGCAGCAAGAGCTAAGTCATTGGGAATGACAGTGGATGAGAATTTTCTTGTGTAGTTCATTCTGAACTCATTACCGTTTGAGTATGGTCCATTCCAAATGAACTATAATACTATGAAAGATAAATGGAATGTGCATGAATTGCATAGTATGTTAGTTCAAGAGAAAACCAGACTCAAGAATCAAGGAAATCACTCTATCTATTATGTGAATCATCAAGGAACTGGAAAGAAAGCTTATGTATGTTTCGAATCAAATTTAACTGAAGTTCTCCACAATACTTGGTGGATTGATTTTGGATGTACAACTCATGTTTCTAATACGATGAAAAGATTCTGATGAACTGTCAACATGTCATATTTTTACGGTTCAATTCCTTGGTTTTTATATTCTTTTCATTTATTTTTATTGAAATTATGTTCGTAAGTTTCGTTATTTTTTTAGTATTATTTGATTGTATTTTTATTGAGTATTTTGTGTGTTTTTATTAGGTAATTTCTCATAGAGAAGACTAGATATTCAAAGAAGCAAAGAAAAGAAGAATTTTATAGCGACGTTCAGTGCCTAAGCACTGAGAGTGGAGCGCTTGAGGGTCCAAAGCGTATACAACAACGTTGATCTAGTGACCCAGCGCCTAAGCACTGGATGAAGAGCACCTGAGCGCGTAGGAGGTGGCAGCGGACATCTGGACTTAAGTGGCTGAGCGCTTGAGCGCTCAGAACTGAGCGCCTAGGCGCTGGATACGTAATAGCAGATGTGATTTTCATTAAATGAAAAAAGTTACGCCAAATTCAACACAGACAACAGATTGAACATGTTACACAGAATATCCCTAATCCTAATAGAGTTGTTTTGTGGTAACAGACCTTGGAGGATGGCTTTGAAGGAAGATTCGATTCTTGAAGGCTTAGAGATCATAATCTCCATTAAAAGGGTTTTGATTTCTTTTTCTTTTTAGTTTCCCTTTTTCTTTGGGTTTTCTTTCCATGGATTTGTATTCTGATATGGGTTTTTTTATATTGAACATGAGTAGCTAAACCCATAACTAGGGCTATGAGAGATCTTGTTTTCCTAATTATTTGGGTTTGATTTCTAATTTGATTAAAGTAATTTCTTTAGGGTTTATCATATTACTTGCATTCTTGTCATAACTTGATCACTTTTGGCATGTGTTAATTCATTGTTTAATCAGTGACCATCTGCATTCAATGAGTGGATCTATATGGTAAGCCTAGGATTAGATTGGTGAATGACCAAACATCAATTTTTCCTATCAATGGAATTAATAGGTATGTTAATTTATCTCTTGAATTAAAGCTTAATGCATTCCTAATTAATTCAACTACATGACCAAATAGGTGATTTAATTTAGGAATAGAATATTGTTTCATCCATGACCATTGAGATTCAATAGTAGGTAAGGGAATATTGGCAAAAAAATTACCTTACATTATAAATGAAAGAAAATCTGAATAATTGGATTCAAGTGAACCTTGCATCCTAGTCTCTCTCTCATTAATTATCTATTTTTGGTTTAATTGTTCATTGTTTTTCTTTATTTGTTTTCTGTTTTTAATTTGAATTTCTTCATACACTTTTGATTGTCTGGATAACAAAGGGTTTTGCGAATCTAGTAATTACCAATTATTCCTCGCGGGATCGATAACTGGGACTCAAGTCCTATATTACTTGGCGATAGAGTACATTTGCTCTTAGTGTATTTTACGCGTACAAAGTTTTTGACGCCGTTGCTTTGGGGAGTAAGTTTGGTAATATTAGAAGTGAAAAACTTCTAGTTAATTTAGGCGCCATTTTTTTTTTATTTTTTTATTTTTTCTTATTTTTTATTTTATTTTTTATTTTATTTTTATTTATTTTATTTTATTTTTAATTAATTTTCAATTTTTTTTTTTTGTTTATGCTTACTCGATCTCAGTTTCTTGATTTGACTTTTGATCCAAAAATTAAGAAAACAGCTCGCAGGTTAAGGAAGGAATCTTATTTTACAGCCGTGATAGAAGACATAAGTAGGATGGAAAGACAACTAATTGTTGAGCCAAACCGCGAAGAAAGAGCTACTCCAGCAGAGCGGACTATGCTTGAGTACTCTATGCCCACTGCTAAAGGGTATGGAGGGAGTATTATAAGACTAGCTGTGGCGGCTAATAATTTTGAAATCAAACCAGCATTGATCTCCATGATTCAGAATTCAGTTCAGTTTAGTGGATTGCCTTCGGATGATCCAAATCAGCATTTGGCCAGGTTCTTGCAGTTATGTGATACTATCAAGTACAATGGAGTGACGGATGATGCAATCCGATTGTGACTCTTTCCTTTCTCTCTTAAGGACAGAGCAAGCCAATGGTTAACGTCACTACTGAGGGATTCCATCACTATATGGGATCAACTGACATAGCAGTTTTTGGCTAAGCATTTTCCTCCTTCTAAATCTGCTAAGTTAAGGAATGATATATCTTTTTTTGTGCAGTTTGAAATGGACACTATTTATGAAGCTTGGGAGCGCTTTCAAGAGTCGTTGAGGATATGTCCACATCATGGATTTCCCGTATGGCAGCAGGTTCAGACTTTTTACAATAGTTTATCTCTTGCAAACTGTTCACTCATTGATGTTGCTGTGGGAGGTATAATATGGAGGAAAACACCTACTGAGAGCCAAGCATTGATTGAAGAAATGCCGCTGAACAGTTATCAATGGCAAAATGAGCGTCAAGTTTCTAAGAAACAAGCAGGTGTACATGCTGTTGATTCCTCTACTATTTTGAGTCAATTGGAAGCACTGACGAAGAAGGTGGAGACTTTGATGGTGACAAATAGTGTAGTTCCACCAATCATTTGTGAGGCATGTGGAGGACAGGTCATACAATTTCAAATTGTCAAGTTGGTAGTCCATTTGCCCCTGAGCCTATTTTGTTGGTAATTCCAACCGACAACAGTACAATCTGTATTCAAATATGTACAATCCCGGTTGGAGGGACCACCCAAATTTCAAATGGGAAAATCCACAAAGCTATCAGCAGAATCAGCAGAGAGCTCCACCACCACCTCCAGGTTTCCAAGCACCTTTAGAGAAGCCAAGTTTTGAAGATCTGGTAATGAAGTATATGCAAAATTCTGATGCCAGAATGAAGAACATGGAGACTCATATTAGCCAGTTGATTACATTGATGACAGCAAGGGCACCAGGGATATTGCCTAGCACTACTGAGACTAATCCAAAGGAACAAGTCCTTGCAATTACCCTGAGAAGTGGTAAGGTACTTGAGGAGTTTTCCAAGAAGAAGGAAATATCAGAGCCTAGAGATACTCTTGTTCAGTCAGTGTATGAAGATGAAAAGGTAACTAAAGAACCTAGCTCATTGAGAATTGAGACCAATAAAAATGATGTCCTTATTGAAGATGTCTTAATTCAAGATGTCAATAAAGGAGAGGTTGAGAAGAAAGAACCCAAGTGGCAGAGAGCAAAGAAGGATAGTGAGCAGAGCACAGTTTATGAACCATCACCATATGCCAAGATTCGATTCCCTCATAGGCTCAAGAACAATAAGCCAGACCAGCAATTTGTCAAATTCTTGGAGATATTCAAGAAATTACAAATTAACATTCTGTTTGTTGAAGCCATCTCTAAATTGCCTAAGTATGCAAAGTTTCTGAAAGAAATACTTACAAAGAAATGCAAGCTTGAGGAGTTTGAGACAGTATGCCTTAATGAGGAGTGTTCTACCATTCTTTTGAAGAAGTTACCCCTAAAATTGAAAGATCCATAGAGTTTTACTTTTCCTTGCACTATTGGTAACTCTTATTTTGATAAGGTATTATGTGATTTAGATACTAGTATTAATTTGATGTCTTTCTCTACGTTTAAGAAATTGGGAATGCAGGAATCGAAGCCCCCAACATTTCACTACAGTTAGTAGATAGATCCATCACTTACCCGCAAAGTATGGTGGAGCATGTTTTAGTGAAGGTGAACAGATTCATTTTCCCCTTTATTGCTTAATTTTGTGGTCTTCAAACATGAGCATAACACCCCAAATTTCAACATATCTTAAACACCAAAAACAATTTTGATCGAACTAAGGAATTTTAAAATGTTTAGTAATTTTTGAATACTTGTAAAATTATTTTGTTTATTCCATCAAATCCCCCATATATTTGATCGTTTTGAGTGATTTACTTACCAAGTGTCAAAAAATAATAATTTTTGGGCTGGAGAAAACTTTCCAAGCACGTAATTTAATTTTTACCGTTAGGTAATTATTTTACATAATCTGATTTGATATTTGTGTGTTTTTTAATTTTTGTGATTTTATGAATGATTATGAAATTTTTGATGCACTTCCATATGTAAGGCCCACTAATGGTCCTAGGTGGGCCAGGTGACCTTACGTGGGCCCAGGTGGGTCATAGAAGTGAAAATTTTTCTACGCATAGAAAAATTTTGTACTTGTTTAAATCCAATAGAACGGAGACAGAGGATCTTACTAAACCTGAATCCGGAAACAGTTTTAGAAAATTTCTTGTACTGTGTTTTGTACTGTATTTAATTTATCGGGTGATAAAAATACAGTAAATATATTCTTTCGTGAGATTTTTAGTAGATAAAAATAGAAATTATATTGCTTAAGTCAACATCGGTGGTTTGGATATCTACCATTGATTTAATTAACGGTTAAGAAATAAACTTAATAAAAAAGCATCGAATAATCACCATTGATTTAATTAATGGTGTGAGAATAAAAATTTTTAGTTAAGCGGTTTTCAATATCAACCGTTCTAGAGATTTAATCAACGGTGTAAATTTGATTATATAAAGTGATCATTTACAACCATTGGATTTAGAATTGATCAAGGGTGGAGATTTGGTCTTGTAAAGTAACAAAATCACCATTTATGACCATTGGATGAAGAATTAATCAAGGGTGGAGATTTGGTCTTCTAAAAATGTTATGACTAATTATAACCCTTGGATTTAAAGTTTGAAGGAGCAATCTTGACCCTTTATTTTGGAGACACATCTAATGGCTAGAATTTAAAGAAGAAGGATCCAATGGCTTAGATTTAGTCTTCTAAAAATCAAAAGTCTACCTAAATCCTAACCATTGAATTAATCAATGGCTAGAAATGCTTCAAATAATGGCCTAATTAACAAGCCAAGTAAACTAAATTAAATGTTAAATTGTTATAATCTAATTCTTAATTAGATATCCTAATTTTAATTAGAGATTATAATATATGAAATAATATGTCTAATTAATTAGTTATGTAATTAGAAAATTAGTTAAGATTGATTAGGAAACTTAATCTAATGAATTAACTAATCAATTAGCAAGTAATTATAACAACTTTGGAGTGCATGATGAAGGGGGGACGGTTGGAGAAGCAAGAAAGAAGAAGAGACATGTTGGAGTAGCCTTTTTAGGCCAAAGAAAAAGCTTGAAGACATTAATTAGATGTCTTGACCAATTATTGGTCATTTTCCTAAAGCAAAATTATTTTCTTCTTTCTCTCCATGCAATGCTACAGCTGCCCACTTCAATTCAGCCATTTGATTTCATTTGTATCACATTTTATAACACTTAACTCATTCTCTCTCTTCTCTCTCTTCCAATTTGTCAAGAACACTAAGAACAACACCATTTTCTTTCCTTCCTTGAGCATTCAGTCACCACCCATGGAACCACTTCCAATCTTTCATAATTTTATCTAGCTACATATCTTGAATCCTCTCATCAATCTAAAACATTTTCATGTTGGGAACTTCTCAAAATTCCATCATCTTCATCACTCAACCAAGCCAAGAACACAAAACAATCATTTTCCTTCATTTTCTCACCAAATGGTTCGGCCATGACCACCAAAAGCACCACCCATCACTTTTAATTTCATCCAACCATAGATCTTGAATCTACATGATATTCTAAGCAACTTTCATGTATGGGTGGAGACTTTCTCAAAATCATTCATCTTCATGGACTTTCTTCAAGAGCAAAGTTATTGAGTTTTTAAGGTGAAGTGTAAGAAGACTTCAATTCTTATCTCTTTTTCATGATCTAAACCATGTTTGATCCATGGTTCCTCTTAATCAAGCTTAGTATACTAATTTCTATGTATTTTGTTTTGAATTTGAGAAGCCCTTGGTGGTGAAGGACTTGGAAAGAGAAGCAAAATCAAGAAGCTTTGAGGATCTTCAAGAGGTAAGAGGGAGATCCATCTCACCAATCAATTATGGTGGTGGGAGATGGTCTTATATTTGATGGATTGTGAATTCATGTTAGAATTCCAATCCATGGTTATGTAATAATTAATTGTGTGTTTATGAGCTTTGCTTTATTTTCTTGTGCCTTGATTATTTTGTTTATGCTTAATATGCTTTGCATGATTTTATGGCTTTGATAGTATACTTATAATATGCATGATGAGTATATGACATGTTTGTGATATTTATGATGAAATATATATATGTATGCCATGATGTGTGGATGGAAAGAAAATTGATCTTGGTTCCAATGGCCAAGGAAGAACTACGGTTTTGATGCCCTTGATGAGGGTCAATGTTGAAAATTTTTAAAAACAAGGAAATTAAATTTTGATCCCTAGAACAATGAGAATTTCGGCCAAGACACCTCGAAATAGGTGTTTACAAATTAATATGTTTATGGAAGAATAAAATTGGATTGATTTGAGGAGTATGGAAAATGAACTAAAGGTTTATTTTTTTTTAAGAAAACATGGACACAAATTTTAGAATAAAATTTTATTGATTTATTTTGTGTAGAAACAAGAATGGAATTTATTTAAGTTAGAAGAAAATATTTCATGGTTCCAATGACCATCTATAAGGTTTTGATAATTTAGAAAAATGTTTTGATGTTATGAAATACAAGAATTTTCAAATAAGGATTTTTGAAAAGGGAATTAAGTGTTATAAATTAAGTGAAGTGGAATTTTCATAAATAAAAGAAAAAGAAGATTGAAAGTATTGAACTTCAAATTAATTTAAAAAGAATCAATTTTTAGAAGTGATTTAGAAATATAAAAGAAAATGTTTGTAACTTAAATTTACTCACGAAGAATTTATTTGGGTTTTGGAAAACGTTAGGAAATTTAAAGTTAAGAAACAATAATTAAAACAACTCAATATGATTTTGTAGGACTAGATCAATAAAAAGTGATTTTGAGAAAATATATATTAAGGAAAAGATTTTTGACTAAGAATGAAAAAAGATTTGCAAAGAAAGTGAAAATGAATTTGAAAAAATGAGTTTGTTATATGACCAATCGGTACTTTGGTTTTGAAAATAAAACTTTAATGGTTTTGTTTGTGTAAAACCATATCAATTTAAAAGGAAAAATATTTTGATAATTTTTCAAATAGTAATGCGTAGATTTTGATGAAACAAAGTAATTTTTCAGGTGGAAATATAATTGATTTAATACAAGAAATTTGAAAAGGGAATCAGAATATTTTACTCACTTGAAAAATTAAGTTTTGTAAACGAAAATGTTTTCAAACTTCAATTTATTTTGAAGTAGGTTAATTTGGAAATGATTTGGGAAAAAATAGAGAATATAATAGTATTTTGAGAATTTACTCAAGTATAACTTATTTTCAAGTTTTGAAATCCATGGGCGTTTGGAAATTTTAAGATTTGAAACATTGATTTATATTAATGGAAAAGTAATTTTGTGGATTATATTTGAAAAAGAATTTCTTGAGTAAAAAAACGTGGAAAAAGATTTTCTTGAGTAAGAAAATGTGAAAAATGAAGTACAAAGTCATAATATTTTGAGAAAGGATGAAATGGAAAATTTGAAGGTTAAGAAATATTTTTCGTAATAGAATTGTGGTGAAAAATAATTTACGTATCTTAAAAATGATTTAGAATATAGTAAAATATTCCTATGCGATTTAAAATATGCGTGAGAAATTAATTCAATGTTAAAATATTTCTACGTGATTTGAATTACGTTTAAATATTTTACGTGAGTTTAAATATTTGACGTACTGTTGAAAAATTACTATGTGATTTAAAAGTAATAGAATATTTTTACGGTATTATAAAAATATAACGAAACATTTCATTCCGTTTTGAAAATCGTAAAATGAAGTGTTACGATATTTTGAAAACGTAACAGAAACATTTTGGAATTGTGAAAACATAATGAAAATGTTGCGCAATCTTGTGAAAATATGGCGAAAGTGATAACATGATTTTGTGTTGAAAATACAGTATAATTACTGTTTAACCAGTGTATGGACACTGTATGAAAGAGTGACGTGTTTTGCCTGTGATTGGTATTTGGTGCATTTTATATGCATTGGAAAGAGATGTCCGTATTTGGATTTGGTGTATTATACATGCATTGAAAAGATTTGGCCCATTGGGGTTGGACTTGCACTGATATACTCGTGCATTGTACAAATGAAATTAAAAAGATTTGGCTCGTTGGGGTTGGACTTGCACTGATAAATTAGCATTGCATTGTATAAAAGATAGCTAATAGCTATTATGGCCCTTGTGGTTGAAGAGGGAATGAGAATTGATAGTGAGGTCTATGATGGATCTTGGGGCGTCGAGGCGCCACGGTCGACCGTGGACGGTTAATTGGCGAGTACCCTGTGCCACTTGGCGATGCAATCCGTTGCAACACATTGACGATACCCGATAAGAACACGATTCTTTTCAACAACTGGGAGATTGTCTTTGGGCTAAGGCTGACAATTAACCAGAGCATTCTTCTCGAAATTGTGAAAACTTCCATGGAGTCATTTTTGATAAAATGAGTCTTTGTACATATGCATAAATCGAGCATTTATATCTCTTGTGATATATTAATTGGGGAATATTGGTTATTGGTTATGACAATTGTTTTGAGTACTTGGATGATGATTGAACTGATAAATGATTAGATGATGATAGTTGATTAATGCTGATAGCATGATTATGGTATGATCTATCTGTATAATATTGTTGTTTGTGTTATCTCTGTCTTTGCATGTTGGTATTGGTGTAGGTGATCTCACCTCTTTGTTATATTATTTTCTTTGCATTGTGTCATTGCTTTGATATCTTGTTGTTAAAATCAAATAATAGAAAGATCGAGTTGTCTTAGACATAACTAAGGGCGATGGATACTCGAGATTGGAGATAACAATAAGGAGTGGACATTCAGACTCGACGGTGTGCGGTGTTGACAAAGGAACAGATGTCGATTCATCAAGATGGAAGAAAAAGGAATAAGTATGTTAAAATTTTTCATTAGTGTTGTCTTTTAAACTATTAAGTAGGACCCGTCATGGGGTTTATATACTTGTCAAAAAAAAAATAAGTCTGTTAATTTTATATTTCTCTTTAAATTGTAATATTAATTGGTGTCAATATTGCATAATGAATAGTTGAAATATGATTTTCAATATTACCTAATATTTTCAGTAAATTTATGTTTCAGTAAAGAAGAAATTTTGAAACCCATCTTTTATAACTTAAACTTTGTGTGAACTTATTTTCAGATTATGAGTCGGAAGTCAGAAATGTGATGTCCTAGCTAGGGTGTTACATTAGTTGGTGTCAGAGCTAGGGTGTTACATGCTGGATATGGAAAAGGATGTTAATGTTCCTCTCATTCTTGGAAGATCATTTTTGGCGACTTCTGGAGCTGTGATTGATGTACCTCGAGGTGAGCTCATCTTGAGAGTGGATGGAGATCATGTGACCATCAATGTCTTTAGGGAAGCTAAATCTTCCCCAATGTCAAATCTCCATGCACCTATTAATTTTGTTCAAGCTAAGAAGTAGGAACCCTTAGCTATCAAGGACCCCGCCATCATATAATGTTGATGTTGATCTTCTACAAAGTCAAGCTACTGAAATAGATAAAGGTCCTCCTATATTCCCTACTTTTTCATGATTTGGTCATTCATCTATTAATTGAGTGCAACCACCACGGCCTAGCTGAGTTAAAGTGCAATTGGGACAACCAAGCTCTTGTCAAGTTCAGAATGCTGACGGAAGCAATCCCAAGGTCATGGATGAAGGAATGAGGCACTGTTTTGAAAAGAAGAAGGTGTCCTCCTATTTCTCTTACTTTAAGCCACCTTGATTTATCTGAAAAAGGTAATGTCGAGTTAATGACGTTAAACAAGCGCTTCACAGGAGGCAACCTGTGTTTCTTCTTTCTTTATTTTATCTTCGTTATTTTTGTTATTTTTGTTTTTCTTCTAGATGCTACTCATGTGTTTTGGGATTTTATTTTTCAGATTCAGTTGCTGCGCTCACTCTTGTACTTCTCCTTTGCCTGGCATTGTGTCACTGTTCATCAAGTTATATTGTTCTTTTCTTTACTCCTTTTTATTTCTTTTTCTTCCACATTGAGGACAATATTTATCTTAAGTGTGGGGGGTACTTTTACAATTTTTGTGCAAAAAAAAAAATTGATGAGCACTTGAGTATTACTGGTAATTAAGCTAGAATTATGTGTTGATATCTTGATTTATTCTGAGCTGATAGAGATATGTTTTAAAGGGGATTCCATTGATCATGAGCTAATAAGGTGTGAAGGAATCTTTTTCAATGAAGTAAGGTGAAATTTTACATTTTATTTGGAAATTAGTCATGTCTGGTTGCTTTTGTTCTCTTTATCAACTTAGCCAAAAAGTGAGCTTTGAGCTTAATGATTGGATTTTTCATAACAAAATCCTATTTTTTCTTTTGGAGTGAGTTTTCTCTTAATTGATGTGCACTAGAACTTGCTTTGATATCTTGTTGAGGCTTTAATGATTCACATGCATACTTGAATATGATTAAGACAATTAGGCTTAATTCTTTCTTAACTTCTAGAGTTACATTGATTAAATAACCTCTTAGTTGTCCCATTTGAGCCTGAAATTGATTTCTTTGAATACCCAAATAAATAATCAGGTTGAATTCTTTAGAGCAATTGATGTGTTGATTGAGAAGTCATAAAAGGTTATTGTTGTCTTCAAGGGTTTAAAAAAATGAAAAAAAAAGAAGAGAAAAGTTTGAATAAAAAAAAGAAAAAAATGGAAAAGAAGAAAGAAAAAAATTGTTAGTGAAGAATAAAGAGAATATTAGGTTGAAAGTGAGAATTTGTTATATTCTTGTGCATTATGCTCTGTTTATCATCTTTTCAACCTGATTCTGCTTTGTATTGGTTTATCCATGAGCATTATTTACCCTTAATTATCTTTTTCCTATCTTTCTTTATACCCTTGGCCTCGTTACAACCAAAGGAAAGTCCTTTTGATTCTTGTGTTGTATGTGAACTTAAAAGTGGAGATGAGATTGATAAGCAAGTCTATGGTATTACATTTTTCAAGACAAAATTGAGTAATCTCTTTTTAGTTGCATTTTCTTTGGGTTTTTTTCTTTCTATATTGATGAGTTTGTTTGTATTGAGCAGCAGGTTAAACCCATAGCTAGGGCTATAGGGGGATCTTATTTTCTAATTATTTGTTTGATTAAAGCTAATATTACTTGCATTCTTTGTCCTTTAAACACTTGAGTGGTGGAAAGATTAGTGATCTCAGATATTTGGTGAAGGGAACAGTTGCAAGCTAGACTCAAGCCTCTAATTGTTTAAGTGTTAAATGATCTTACTTGATTGGATTTGATTGCTAAACTAAATTTCTTTTAATTGTGAAATTTTCCTTTGATTCATGTTTCTTGATGTTGAGTTTGATCTTGTTGTTAATTCTTATTCTTTGCTTGAGGACAAGCAATGCTCAAGTGTAGGGGAGCTGATGAACCGTCAACATGTCATATTTTTACAGTTCAATTCCTTGGTTTTTATATTCTTTCCATTTATTTTTATTGAATTATGTTCGTAAGTTTTGTTATTTTTTTTAGTATTGTTTGATTGTGTTTTTATTGAGTGTTTTGTGTGTTTTTGTCAAGTAATTTCTCATAGAGAAGACTGGATATTCAAAGAAGCAAAGAAAAAAAGAATTTTATAGCAGTGTTCAGCGCCTAAGCGCTGAGAGTGGAGTGCTTGAGTGCCCAAAGCGTATACAACAACGTTGATCTAGTGACCCAGCGCTTGAGCGCTGGGTGGGGAGTGTCTGAGCACGCAAGAAGTGGCAACACATATCTGGACTTTAGTGGCTGAGCACTTGAGTGCTCAGAACTGAGCGCCTAGGCGCTGGTTGCGTAACAACAGACGTGATTTTCATTAAATGGGAAAAGTTACGCCAAATTCAACATAGACAACAGATTGAACATGTTACACAGAATATCCCTAATCTTGATAGAGTTGTTTTGCAGTAACAAATCTTGGAGGACGGCTTTGAAGGAAGATTTGATTCTTGAAGGCTTAGAGATCATAATTTCTATTAAAGGGGTTTTGATTTCTGTTTCTTTTTAATTTCCCTTTTTCTTTGGATTTTCTTTCCATGGATTTGTATTCTGATATGAGTTTGTTTATATTGAACATGAGTAGCTAAACTCATAGCTAGGGCTATGGGGAATCTTGTTTTCCTAATTATTTGGGTTTGATTTCTAATTTGATTAAGATAATTTCTTTAGGATTTATCATATTACTTGCATTCTTGTCATAACTTGATCACTTTTGACATGTGTTAATTCATTGTTTGACCGGTGACTATCCGTATTCAATGAGTGGATTTATATGGTAAGCCTAGGATTAGATTGGTGAATGACTAAACATCAATTTTTCCTACCAATAGAATTGACAGGTATGTTAATTCATCTCTTGAATTAAAGCTTAATGCATTCCTAATTAATTTAACTAAATGACCAAATAGGTGATTCAATTTAGGAATAGAATATTGTTTCATCCATGACCATTGGGATTCAATAGCATGTAAAAGAATATTGGCAAAAGAATTACCTTACATCATAAATGAAAGAAAATCTGAATAATTGGATTCAAGTGAACCTTGCGCCCTAATTTCTCTCTCATTAATTATCTATTTTTTGTTTAATTGTTCATTATTTTTTTTTATTTTTTTCTTTTAATTTGAATTTTTTCATACACTTTTGATTGTCTGGATAACAAAGGGTTTTGTGAATATAGTAATTACCAATTATTCCTCGCGGGATCGATAACTAGGACTCAAGTTCTATATTACTTGGCGATAGAGTGCACTTGCTCTTAGTGTATTTTACGCGTACCAGATTCCTTACAATCCAAACCATAAGTTCGAATGAGAAGTTCGTCTTCGTGGGAAATAGAGTGAAGGTTTCAGTGGAAGGTATCGGGACTTACCGTTTAATCCTAGACACTAGACATCATTTAGATTTATTTAAAACTTTTTATGTACCTAGTATTTCTAGGAATTTAGTTTCTTTGTCTAAACTTGATGTTGCTGGATACTCTTTTAAGTTTGGTAATAGATGTTTTAGTTTATATAAGCATACATATATGATTAGTTCTAGTATACTTTGTGATGATTTATATAAATTGAATCGTGATTATTTATATGCTAAAACTCTTATAACCTTGCATCATAATGTTGGCACAAAATGTAGTTTAGTGAATGAACATTCTGCTTTCTTGTGGAGTAAAAGTTTGGATCACATTTCCAAAGAAAGAATGAAAAAGTTGATAAAGAATGATATCCTTTCAGATTTGGATTTCACTGATCTTAATATTTGTGTGGATTGTATTAAGGAAAAACCAACAAAACACACAAAGAAAGGTACCACAAGAAGCACTTAGCTTCTTGAAATTGTACACACTAATATATGTGGATTCTTTGATGTCAATTCTTTTAGTAAACAAAAATATTTTATCACCTTTATTGACATTTATTCACGTTATGAATATGTTTATTTATTGCATGAGAAATCACAAGCAGTGAATGTCTTAAAAATTTATGTAAATGAAGTTGATAGGCAACTAGATAAGAGAAAAGTGAGGATAAGAAGCGATATGGTTTCGTCATTTAAATTACAAAGTAATTGATAAAGAACTTGGAGCATTATCGTAAGGTCAGATAGAGATGGTGAGTATTATAGAAGATTTGATGAAACTGGACAACACCCATGTCCATTCGCTAAGTTCCTAGAAAAGCATGACATATGTGCTCAATACACAATACTAAGTACACCACAACAAAATGGTGTATTAGAAAGGCGTAACTGAACTTTAATGGATATGGTTAGGAGCATGATAAGTAATACATCTTTACCCTTGTCATTGTGGATGTTTGTTTTTAAAAATCGCCATGTATTTGTTAAATAGGGTTTCTAGTAAGGCAGTTCCAAAGACACCTTTTGAATTGTGTACAGGTAGGAAACCTGATTTAAGGCACTTGCATGTTTAGGGATGTTAGGTAGAAATAAGGATTTATAATCCACATGAAAAGAAACTGAATATAAGAACAATCAGTGGATATTTGATTAGTTATCCAGAAAAGTCTAAAGGGTATAGATTTTACTGTCCTACCTATCGTACAAGAATTGTTGAAAATGGAAATACCTAGTACAAGAATTGTTGAAATTGGAAATACCTGGTTCATTGAGAATGGTGAAACTAGTGGGAGTTAAGCTTCACGAAATGTGAAGATTAAGGAAGTTAAAATACAAGTTCCTTTGACTTGTATTTCTACTTATGAAATTATTGTTCCTCATGTTGTTGAACTAAATAACAATCAAGAAGAATAACAAATTAATGATCCCAAGATTAACGATGAACCTATATTAGAACAACCATAAGAAATAGCATTACGAAGATCTCAAAGAGAAAAGAGATCTTCTAATCTGAATGACTATGTGGTGTATCTACAATAGTCAGAAAATGACTTGGGAATTAATGATAATGATCCAGTTTCGTTTCCACATGTCATTAATAGTGATAATTCTGATAAATGGTTAGATGTTATGAAAGATGAGCTTAAATCAATGGAATATAATGGTGTAAAGGACCTTGTGGAATTACTTGAAGGGTGCAAGAGAGTTGGGTATAAATGGGTCTTTAAGACTAAGCGTGACTCTCATGGCAACCTTGAACGTTGCAAGGTCCGTCCTATTGTCAAAAGTTTTACTCAAATGATGACATTGACTTTAAGAAAACATTTTCACTAGTTTTCAAGAAAGAATCTCTCAGAATTATCATGACATTAGTAGCTTATTATGATCTAGAGTTGCATCAAATGGATGTAAAAAATGTCTTTCTAAATGACAATTTAAAGGAAGATGTTTATATGGATTAACTAATGGGGTTTTTAGTTGAGGGGAAAGAACACATGGTGTGTAAACTTAAGAAATCAATATATGGACTTAAGCAAGTTTCCCAACAATGGTATCTCAAGTTCAATGATACTATTGTATCCTTCGGATTTAAGGAAAACACTATTAATCGGTGTATATATCTGAAGGTCAGTGGGAGTAAGTTTATCTTTCTAATTTTGTATGTTGATGACATCTTTCTTGCATCTAATGATCTTGGTCTATTAAGTGAGACTAAGAAGTTTCTCTTTAATAACTTTGAAATGAAAGATATGGGAGAGGTAAGTTATGTGATTGGAATAGAAATATTTCGTGATAGATCATAAGGATTGTTTGGTTTGTCTTAGAAATCCTATATCAATAAAGATCCATGAAGTGGATAAATGTCCAGCAAATATGGTTCCAATTCAGAAGGGGGACAAATTTAATGTTATGGCATGTTTTGAGGCCATTATTAATGAATTATGGTTACATAATTTTATTTAGGACTTGGAATTGTTGACATTATTGCCAAGTCGCTAAAGTTTATTGTCTGCAACAATCTTCTTTCTAAAAACAACAAGTATTCTAAAGGTGCTAAATATATCGAATTGAAATACTTTGCTGTTAAAGAAGTTCAAAAGCATAATGTCAATAAAACACATTAGCACCGACTTTATGATTGTTGATCCTTTGACGAAAGGGTTACCGCCCAAAACATTTAGTGGGCATGTTGAAAATATGGACATTATTGTATATTTTGTTAATGATTATGTTTTTATGTACTTTGACACTCTGAGCTCATGAATGAATATGTTTATGTCTTACCTATTTTCCTAATTTGTATACTTGATTGAATAGGAATGATGATAACAGGTTCTGTCTTTAATAAAGACATTATTGTTAGACCGTTTATGTACTTCCCATTTATAGGTCATGTCAAGGAGATGACTAATTCTGTGGTACATGGAAGGAACTATGTCGATTAAATGATATACAACTGCCACGACTCAGGTTAGTTTACTCTTGGTCATGATAAATGATGTATCTAATGTAAAGAAGAGTATGGCTATGTATATGAATTCATATTATGTTTTGACAGACTTATCAAACTATAAAGAAGGTAATGTTGTAACACCTTAGATAAACATAATAGAGTTGTATATGATTATGGAGGTAGCCTAACACTAGTTTGTCATGCCTGTGAATTTTTGTGACCGTCTAACCAAGTTTAGTCACTTTGTTGTAGCTCTATGTGTGAAATATAGTTGTTTTCAGCCCCGATTTTGATTTAAACTGCTTATTTAATGGAAATAAGTGTGGAAAACTTATTTCTAGGTCACAAATGTTTGGAAGTAGATGTGGTTAAAGTTTGAAGTTAATCAGGGTTAGTTTGACATTTTTAAGGATACTGGTTACGTGTTTTAGTGTTGGATTGACCCCCAGCAGATATAGAAAAATGTGGAAATCGTGAAACAATATTTTTAATGAATTTTATAATTTATTTTAAGTTTGTTAGAAGTTAGGAAACTTATTTTGGTGAAATCCAAGTGTTCATAATAGATCGAGGTATAGCAGTGTAGTCACTTAAGTGACCAAGTGACCACACGGGGGTTAGAGGCTGCCTTAGCCTATATAAGTGCCCAAAATGAGATTTTTCTCTCACTATCACATCTCACTTCATGGTTGCAACAGGAAAAGGAAAAGAGAGAGGAAAACAAGGAGCTAAAGGAGAAGGATCATCATCCAAGCAAGGAAGAGAGCTTAGTTTTGCAAAGGGATGACTTACCGACTTCAATTTTTGAAGATTGAGGTAGGGGAACTTTGTATTTCACACTTTCTTTCCATATTCTTCATTAGGTTATTGAGTGTGCTTGATGTGAGATATGGATTCTTAGTGTGATTTTGGTATTTTTGGCTTGAATCTTGTTGGAGAACTTGAGGATGACTTGTTTATAAGTTGTTGGGTGGATAGAAATGGATTTCCAGCCCTTGTATGCCTTAAATTCCATTTGAGTTGATATTTGGGGTTTTAGGTTTTGTATTGAATGATTTTCCATTATTTATGATTTTGAGTGAAATTGAAGTGGAATAAGAGTTGTTATGTGTAGATGAACCTTGTGGGAGGTTGGAAATCACTTGGAAGTTAGTTTTGAGTGATTGGAAGAGGGTCTAGTTCTAATGAAACAGTACCCATATATACAAAATTTTGTAGAATCCAAGTTCTGTTATCCATGCCATGGCGCAAGGTGTTGCACACTGCGGCATGTGAGTGATGCATGCTCAGGAATTGGAACCCAAGAGCTGGGCGCCGCGGCGTGGCATGTATATGCAGCGACGTGAGTGGAACAGAGGATGAATGCTGCGGCGTGGCAAATGGTGTGCTGCGGCATGGGCAACATTTCCTGCCAGTACTTCAACCTGAGGCTTGGGCGCCGCAGCGTGGCACAGGGTGTGCCGCGACGTGGATGCCAAGAAAATAACTATGAGTTGTGTTTGATGCCATGGAGTCTTCCAATGATGTAGTTTCTTTTTTTATACTTCTTAATGAGTGATGAGACTCTAGTAAGAGTATTTAATGAAGAGTGGATGATTTGAATCATAATGATTTGTAATGCTAATTATAGGAATTTAATTAGACACGATTATATATATGATTGTATGTTTTGCCTTTTTGAAAAGTGTGAGCCCCGTAGATATGGGTGATTTCTTTTTGAAAAGTGTGAGCCCAGTAGATGTGGGTGATCTATATTAGACGAGGTGGATTGTATCCTTCCTATTATAGTGGTTTTAAGGATGGATTTCCTTGTTAATTATCGATAACTGTGTAATTAATGGACTTCACTATCTGAGGGGGATGAATTTCCTCTGTGATAATGATGATTGCTAGATGGACTTCTAGTGCTTGTTCAAGGTTATGGATGGGACTTCCATTACTTTGTTCAGTACTCATGCATAACATGCCATTGTCATGGACTTGGTATCATAACATTATTCATTTTCATGCTTAGGATATTGCATAGGCATAAACACTAGATATAATTTGGCATAGTATGACGGTTGTATGGGTGGTTGCTATCATGATATAATACCATAACATTGTAATTATATGAGTGATTGCGTATCTCTGAGATGAAGATGTTGTTTACTTCTGTGATTGATGTGTTAATTCAATAATTATAAATATTATCTGAATGGATATATGTGTGTGTGTGTGTATATATATATATATATATATATATATATATATATATATATATATATATATATATATATATGGTATTGAAATACTTCTTACTTGATATATATGATTTCTCACCCGATTGTGTTGCTATGTAAATCTAGGTGCGATTTCCTTAAAAGGGAAGAAGAAGATTAGTATAGTTATTAGCTTGATGTTGACTAAGCTTGTATATTCTGCTAGATCTTGTTGTTTTTAAAAGTTTATGTATTACAATGTGCCTTGGAGGCAATGATGTATATATATAATTTTTGTTATCGTGGCTCTCCATAATTATTTGTATAGATGTTATGGGTTTAGTGGTTGTATGCTAGAAGTAGCATGACTATTATTGGTTATTCTTTTATATGACGATATATCTGAATAACAAATATTGGGATGTTACATATGTCACATGAGCCAAGTGGGAGAATGTTAGATTAAATGTCTCATGTGATAGGCTTGTCACTTATCTTATTAGTTTAATAAGTAATTAAATTAAGTTAATAGGCTAAACTCTTATTGGGTAAAAGGAGAATGACAGTTTTACAATTACAATAATTGCCAACTTGATGGAAGTTGGCAATATTTAAGGAAAAGTTTTTGTGCAAAACTTTAGGTCTATTCTTGGCCGTCAGGGTTTCTTCTTCCCTCACCATCATTGAAGTACAAGAAGCATAAAAAAAAGGCAAAATAATAGAAAGTGAGTTTTGGGATCTCTCTAACGCTCTTGGAATACAGTCTACCAACTATTCATGAATAAAGGTTAGTGTTTTCTTACATTTTTATATGTGAGAATCATGAATTCTAATATCATTATGTTTTAATTGTAGTTTTCTATATTAAGATTCTTAGAAAATTTATAAACTAATAGTGGTTGTGGTGAATCTGATGGTGTATGTATTTTCAGGCCAAGGGTGATTATAACTACGGGTGTGTTGTTGTTGTGGGGCTGCATCAGTTGCAAGCAACTTCATTTCTTTCCTACCATGAGAAGCATCATGATATCGAGTACAACTACATATATAGGTTGGTGGTTTAACTTGCTAGTTGGATGAGTTGAGTCCTACTAGTTGAACAGGTTGACCTGACCCACCCTCTTTAAAGATGAGTTTAAGCGGGATGGATCACAGCAAGACAGGCCAACCCGTCTTGACAAGTCTACAATTGAGTGTTATTGATAATATCCTTCATTTCGCATCTATAGATTTTTTTTTATGAGTTCATCTATAGATCATATAAAAGAACATTATATACCCAAAAAAAAAGTCATAAATTTGTAACCCAATACTAAGTTTTGCAATAGAATATATTCATTTAAAAATGGATTCTCTCTTATTACAGTACCATCATGTTGGAGAAAAATATAAATAAGTTTTTTATGGAGGAACCCACCATTATTGGTAATGACGTTCATAAGTTTATTTCAAACTATTTATGTTTTTATTTCTCTAATAAAATCCTTTCCAAAATTTCAGTTGTTTACAAATAGGAGATAATCCACATTCTTCTCATTTGTACCTTTTTCTTAAGGTAGAAACATTAGACTATTGATCTTCAGTGATTCTTTGTTGTTGTTATAGATAAGATAAATTTTATCACTTAAAATGAAGAGGAAAAGACAGTTTCAAATTAAGAACACAAAAGTGGAGACTTCCCAATTAAGATCACTTTCAACATGCTTAGAAGGATGACAAAAACAACCCGCATGAATCTAAAAAAATCAAAAGGAAGGAACAATACAAGGACAAACATCATAACCTCCATAAAATCCTAACAGAGAAACTAAGACGACTAAAAGACAAAATAAAAGGTTACATATACATCCATTTCCCCCATTGAAGTGAGGGTATCTTGATCTTGCTCTAAAAAGGTTTCTTCCCTATGCCAAGGCCTAGCTTATTTTGTCGTACTTCCATGATCTGTAGCTTTGTTCATCAAATCTGAAGGTCTTATTATTTTGCAAACCAAAACATTTAACCGATCTAAGAAACCAAGCCTAGAAATTTCATATCTACCATAACATGAGGCATCTCCGAAAATTCAAAACCAAACTCCTCGTATCTATATATCTAGATAAATTTATATGTGAAAAACCTAGAAAAAACAAGAAAGATAACATAGATGGTTGTCGCCGATGCTTACTAGCAGCAGCCCTCATGAGAAAAAAACCCAACGAAAGGAAACCAAAACACCACAAAGGGAGAGAAAACACCTCAAAAACAGAGAGAAGGCACCATAAAAGGTGAGAAAACTCCACAAAAGAAAAGATTGAAACTAGGGTTGGCTCATCTTCAGTGATTTTATACGAATGCCTTATTGAGTTTATATATAACTTGTTGTTTTTCAATTTAATTAATTAATAAAATAATAATAAAATTTCTTCCTTTATCAAATACTTTAATTTATTAATGTATTAATATCCATAATATATAGTATTTAATTTTATATGTTTGTGTTTATGAATTCAATAATGAACTAATTAAACCAATGACAATCTAGAATTTTTAGAGAACCAAGAGTGTACGAGGTTCTTTAAAATAGCATTATTTCTTTAAAGTTACATTTCTCTGGCATAATGGTCATTACCTCATGCATTTCATGCTTTATTTTATGAAATGGTAATTTTATATTTATTTAAAAAGAAAAAAATAACAACAACAACAACATAGAATGTTGAGTTTAGCCTTAGGGTGACTCATTTGATGCTTCACTGCATGGAATAAGACTTAAATTCCTCTTTTCTTAGATGTACTGAGAATAATATATTTTTCTTATTCTGTGTCATTTATTGCTATCTACATCAGCTTTATGGGACACTCCTATATCAATTAATTTTTTCTTTTATAATTTTTAAAACACTAACCATGGTCCATGGTTAACTAAATTCTACCATAACCGTATTATGCACTTCTAAGATTACAAGCCTATTCTCTCTATTCTGTATTCTCCGTTTCCGGTATTTCAAGCTTATTGTAGTTTCTCTCGTCTTTTAAGATCTGGTCTTCGGAATTTTATTTGTGGGGTGCTTATGTGGTTCCTGAATTTTATTCCTGATTATGGCCAACTTCTAATGTGATATCTAAACTATCAAGTAGAGATGTCATAGAAATTGCAAAGGATTCAAAAGCCGTAATAAACGATACTTATAAAAAGCTCTCAGCATTCAAAGATTAAAGGACTCGTATTTGTACACTGTAGGCTTAGATATGTCAATGGTGGATTGAATCGAAGGGGATTTAGAACAATGGCAACACCATCTCGATGGGTAATAAACGGTATTTATAAAAGCTCCAAGCATTCAAGAAAATTAATGAAAAACTCCAGAGAGAAGAATGGAAGGTAATAGGAATAATGAAATAGGAAAAGAGAGAAACCAGATCTAGAGTGGTGCTAAAATTTTTAGAATTTTAAAATATTAAGGTAGAGATTTAGTTAACTATGGTTGTGTTTAAAAGAGTTTAAAAAAATTAATTAAACAAGCAAGAATGTCTCACAAAGTTGATGTAAATAACAATGCATGACATAGAGCAAAAAAATGTCTTACTCTAGGTACTTCTAAGAATTTCTCACAGAGGACAAAAAAAGTTTTAATAAAAGGACCATTGCAAAGTCAAAATTTTTGGGTAAAATGCACATTGCGACCCTGATTTATTAGCTCTTTTGCACTTTTTACCTTAATTTAATTGAGCACATTACACCTTAATTTAATATTTTCTATTGCAATCATCTTTTTTTTTTATTGAAAATAATTATTCTTAAATATAAAATATCAAAAGTATCCTTATTCACAACATGAAACTTGGCTACTGGCGGTGGTTCTAAAAGCAATTTGCGGTGGTTAGAACCGCCAAACCACTCATGGCGGTTAAGGAACCACTACCATATTTGGCGTCGGGAGGTTATTCTACAATGGTTACAATCAACCGCTGGAATAACCGTTGCAAAAAATTTACCCTAATTTAAATTGTTCAGTATAAAAGGTTGCAACGGTTGCTAATCACTGCTATAAATAAAATATAAATTTACTTTTGCATATTAGGGGCAGTACAATCTACCGCTATCATTTACAAAAGTTTGCTCATTCTTATTTTGGCAGTGGGTTTTAAACCTTCACAATTAGAGGTATTCAGTGAGTCAGGTTAACCCGCGAACTCGCGAGTTTTGATGCAACCTAACCCATAAAATGCTAGTTGAGTTGGGTTTGCGAGTTGAGTTGGGTTAAAAAATACTTCAACCCACAGTGTGTGGGTCGGGTAGCGGGTTAGAACTCATCCAACCCGCACAAACCTGAACCACTAACTCTTTTTTTTTAAGTAAAAAGTCGTTTAGATAATAATATGGAAAAAATAGAGAGTAAAGTCAATGATTATGTCAATACATATGATATGCGTGATGACACTAACTTCGATTGATTAAACTAATTTGTTGTTTGAGTTATAACTAGCTTTGTTTAGTTTATTCTAAACTTAGTAAGACTTGTTAGTTGTTAATTTGTTATGCAATTATTGACTTATGATGCTTAGTTTATTTGAGATTGAGACCTATTATGTTTGAGTAAGGTTGGTTGAGACTTATGATGTTAATTTGTTATATTGAAACCTATTATGTTTGAGATTGAGACTTATGGTGTTAATTAGTTAATTAAGACTTATTATATTTGAGATTGAGACTTATAGTGTTAATTTGTTAGATTTTATATTTTGACTTTTTCAGGAATTTTTTTTTTAAAAAAATGTCTGACCTACGGGTTCGACCAAATTCAACTCACTCTTGAGCGGGTCGGGTTGAGTGAAAAAATCTGCTCGACCCAACCTAACCCACTACTCTGGTGAGTAGGTCAAGTCCAAAAATGTTGTTGAATCCACCCAACCCACCAAGCGGACACCCCTACTCGCAATTATTTTACAAAATTTTATATTATTAAAATAGCAATGGTTTGTAACCATAGCAAACATTTTTAAATATTTTTTTTATTTTTTATATTGCAACTGTATGTATTTTTTCAAGAATATTTTAATTTTTTTCGTGTATTTGTAATTTTTACATTCACTATTAATTTCAAATTTGTTTCTAATATTCTTTTAGATCATCAATACATTAATTGATCTAAAACATCAAATTTCATTCACTACTTTAAATAAAATCTACATAAAAATCATACCAAATAAAAATGAAAACTACATAAAAACAATTCTTCCCAACATAAATTTATAGTCAAGGGACAATACACCAAATGGAAGTCTAACAATCTTGCTTAAAAGTGCTAAATAGCATACCAATTCTTCCCAACATAAATTCATTATCAAATAACAAAGAACAAAATACAAATCTAGTATCTTGCTCAAAAGTGCTAAATAACATATCCAAGTCTAGTATCTTGCTCAAAAGTGCTAAATAATAAATCTTTTAATCCAAAATAAAGAACTAATTAGCATGTGAAGATGATGAAGGTCCATGCCTTTGGGGTTCATGACTAGAGGAGGAAGAGCATCTTACTTATGCTGGTGAACCTAAGTCTACAGCTTGGAATTGAATAAAAAAAAATCACAAACTTCACAATAAGAACCACTAAGCATGATGAAGAGCACCTACTTTAGTTGATTTAGGCACCAAAACAGATAAAGTGACAAGCATTATGACACATGCATTAGAACCCCAACAGAACAAGTTCAACATTTTACTTGGCATATCACCCACTAAATAACACCAACTCAGCAGTTAATACTTTTTTTTAGTTAGATGAAAGTGCTTAACATCCTAAGCAATTGCCTCATATTGTGAAACTCCTAGACATGTCAAGGGTAATTAAGAACATGATCAAAATAGAACAACATACCCATATACAAGTTCATCATCCATTATTAAAAGGAGTTGTAACTCAAAACTTTTTATCAAGCAAGTGGTATGCTATCACTCATGCACAAAGAGCACTTCACCTTTTTAGAACTTAAACTCTCAACTACCAAGAATATAACAACATCACAAAATTACACAAATGAAGCAGCATTCGAGAGGCCAAACTACTAGTATCATTATTATTATTCAACACAATCACATTAGCCAAAACATGATTTTACCAGATTGACTCTAGAGTTGGGAAAATCAGGCAGCAATTAATGCCTAGGATTTTGCAAAAGATATGCCATTTGCTATTGTAATTCTTTAATGCTTGAAGTATTAGTTTGCATTTCTAAGATTTTGAAAGTGCATCAAGAGATGAAGATGATGTCGAACCTCTAAATCCCATTCCCCTAAGTTAGCGTACATATCTTGGGTGCTCTTTCTTGAATACTTTTGTATAGGCTTTTGAAGGTGTAACAAGAAATGAAGATGATGTCGAACCTCCAGAACGACAAGTGGGTCCAAAGACCTGAGATGGGCAGACATCAAATCCTATTCCCCAGTCATATCCCAGGTGCTCTTTCCTGATTACTTCTGTGTAGGCCTCATTTTCAAAAGCAGTCTCCTCAATCTACTTATCTAATTCTTCTGCATATAACATTAAACAATATGTAATTAAGCATCCAAAGTTTACATATAATGATTAATTTTTCAATGACAATATAAACTCAAAAATGACATATTATATTTACAATCTTTTGCTTGGCCTCAATATTGACAAAAGATCCCTCCTCTTTCGTATGGGCAATAATATACATTTCCCCTCTACTGTTAAGTCGCCTAGTTTGAATTTCTTATGATACCATATAATTAGTAAGATTATAAAATAATTTCATTTTCTAAAATTAGCAAACATCAAAAAAATAAATGAATTATACTAGTTCATGCTCCTTTCTAGCAATTGTCTTTGAGGAATTGTTTGTTTTTGTTGGTTGGTAGTATTTTTATCATATATGGCCTGCATTATTAACAAAAATAACAGTTAATAAATGGTAACCATAGGTAGAAAATTTCTAATGTATGCTTATTACCATAGTTTCTTCACTTAGTCTGTAGTCTAGATAAACAACCCAATGCTCTCGAGGAATCCTATATGGGTGCAAGTCAAGATTGGCTTCCTAAGATTTGGATTATAATGATCATAAAACAACCTATGTCGATTGTCCCTCCATTTCTTCCCAAGATTTCCAAGTAAATAAATTTTGTTCTCCCCATCATTGACAAGAAATTTTTTCTTCAAGGCAAATATAATAAAATAAATATTATTAAACAAAATCAATAAGAAATCAAATTCATTCAATTAAATATAATTCATACCTTTATAGTTTGATTCTAGACATTTTGCTTGTATGTCAATGGAACTTTATGCCAATTTTAATAAATAATGAGAAAATTATCAAAATTACTTGCAATTACCCCTAAAAGTCCGCCCAATAGGCAACCAACCTCTCCAACTGGTTGACCTTTCGCATTCCATTTTGTCATCACCTTTTTCCTCGTAGGAAGCATAAACACATCTTGCACCATCAAACGTTTTCTTTTACAACACCCTCCTCATCTAACGCATAAAGTCAACCAAAGTATGAATATCCAAAAATATAATGCAATAAAAAACATTAAATCAAAACTAGTAAGTTGTAAATCACATACTAATCACATTAACTATCCAATACTTATTAGACTTTCTCTTAAAAGTGGTTGGTGGATCTTCGGCTTCATCAAGTTCAATGTGTGGAAGATTTTGGGCTTAAGTTGAGTTGATTGAGGATTTTGGACTCTAGGATGAATGGGTGGGTGAGTTTAGACATCTAGGTGAATGGGTGAGTCAGTGTGAACTACAGGCTCACTCTGAGGTGAACTATGAGATGCATTAATACTTGTGCTTCATAATTAACATGAAGTTGAGTTGGTGTAGACTGACACCTAGGAGCATGCCACTTTGTCTTAGGCATACCTGTAAAACCATAATGCTAATAAATTTTAATCCAAAAACCAAATTGTGCAATTTAGTATATGAAAGTACAAAATGTAAACTTCTTACTCACATAATACCATAAACATATGTACAAATACAAATATTCATATAGGAAGAATACAACGAAAGAAAAGTATATATTTATTAAGTAAAAAGAGTACAACAAAGATATTAAAGAGAACAAAAACAACTAAAACCTATAAGATTGAGTCATGTGACAAAGCATGCCAATCTCTCTGCATGAATGACAATTTTACTCATGCCTATCATAGAACCATATCCTCGTTATCATCATCAACATTTTCATTAATGGTAGAACTTTGAGCATCATCATTTGTAGCCACTCTTGGTAATTGTATATGTGTGATATCATCAAAGAAAAATTGCTCTAAGTTTTGTGATGGGTAAGCCTCACTGGATGCTATACTTTCTTCATCATCTTCACCCATGTCGTATAAGTCTCTTGGCTTCAAATGCACCAATATGCTCTAACATTTTTCTTTCTCATCCTCCACATAATATACCATTTGAGCTTCGAAAGCTTTAATGTATGGTTCATCATCTTCATGTTTACCGATATGTATTAGTCTTGCAAAGTTAATAGAGGTAAAACCCAACTTATTTGTTTAATGCCTCTAGGATTAGTGGTATTAGTCCATTCACATTTAAACAAGGGAACCATGAAGCCATTGTAGAAAAGCTCAATGATGTCTATCAATTTTCTATAGTAAGGCACCCCTCCATACCTCATTTGGGTATCACTATTGCTTGAGTAACTTCTTATCCTGAATGTGCCAAAAACTCCATTATTTTGAGTTTTTAATCCATTGTCTCATGTCAAGGTTCTAAATTTGTATCCATTAACATTATATGCAATGAACCTTCTGCCTTGGTCAATAGGACCTTGAGCAAGACTAAGAAAAATAACTTTATTTGATCCCACTAAGATTATTAAGATATTTATCAATCTAAAAATAAGAATTTTTAGTGTTAGTCACATGCATATTACCAAAATAGATACAGTATACATGCACAAAGCGATTTCACATGATTAGTGAACTAACCAACAAACTCTCTATGAACTTTCTTGTCTATCTCAGTAGCATTCCTTGTATGAATCATTATTTGCCTCCGTACAACACCTCTAAATTCCCTAAATAGATTTATCGTATTTGATGTACAAAAAGGGAAACTTAATAAGTAACGCAACTAAGAATTACTAATAGCTTAATCAATTCGGTTGGTTAACAGGACCTAAAAATGAGTAAATTTTTAGAGTAAGTATAAAAACTAAAGCCACCAATTTCTTACTTGAGGAAACAATTTAGCTACTCATGATTTAGGTTGTATATCATTAGGTTCATCATTAACACGGCCAAGTCAGTTCCATCTTGTCTCAATATTATCTAAATACCTTAAGCAAAATGTAAGAATCTATTGCACAAAGTAACCTTCTTCTATAGAGCCTTCCGATCATGCTTTGTTATGTATATAGGATTCTAGTTGTCCTAAGCACCTACTACATCACAACAAATGTAATTAATAACTGTTACCAAGTGGCCTCAATACTCAAGAGGGGGGTGAAATGAGTAAGTAAAATAAGTTCGTAAATCTTTCGCAAATCGTTTAATAACTAATTTTCGTTGAAGCTATTGAATGATTAGAGATAATTGGATGAATGAGATAAACACTTTTACTTATAAAAGTGATAGCCTAAGGAGACAATATCCAAGCAATTCAATTAACACATCTATTTAGAGAAAACACACACTATATCCCGGTTCGATCACCAAACCACTTGGATATATTTTTTCCACTATATCTTCAAGCTTAATGGGTGCTTGACAACATTCAACCTTGAGCACTCAACACTTTGAGATACTCACCCTAATGCTTGAGCCTGTTTTCAAGGGATACCTACCATTTCCATATTAATGCAAACCCTCTCTACAAAATTTACAAAGATTGAATAGATAGAAACTTCTTTGTAAGAGTATAATACAACTAGAAATTCAATGGGTATATGATTCACGGCCACGCCAAAAATAGAGTATTAATGGAGGAATAGATGAAGACTCATTTTTAATGCTCAACCAAGGTTTTTCAATTGATTGTCTAACAATAAATGCCAAACAACTTCTATTTATAAGTCATTGAAGTCTAGAGCCGTTAGAGGTGGTTGGATCATTTAATGATATGTAACTATCATTAATTTAAACCTATTCGAAAAGAGATTTCTTATTCGAATAACGCTTGAAATAGCACAAGCGTGTTTTCCTCTATAAAGTATTCGAATAACATCCTGGTTATTCGAATAACCAGAAATGTTTGGTTTAGGAAAACATGTTATTCGAATAACATTCATGTTATTCGAATAACTCATTCGAATAAATGAGCTTCGAAAAGTTATTAGAATAACAACATTGTTATTCGAATAACCAATTAATCATGGTTTTATTTAAAACGCTTGTTATTCGAATAATAACTCATTATTTGAATAACCAATTAATAAACCTTCCTGAAATGTGTTATTCTAACACTTTGTTATTCAAATAATTTATTCAATGAATCATTTATTCAAATAATGCATGGTTTATTCTAAATCCTTTCTGAATGATTTATTTGGAATCTCGACTTGTGTTATTTGAATAAAACCCCTTTATTCGAATAATACATATGAAAAACATGTTTTGAGCTTTTTTAAATGTTGCTTGATTCCATATGATCTTGTAGGTTTATGGACACGAAATGGTTGATTCTTTGGAAGTTAAAAACCATATTGAAGCCTTGAAAACTCTGCTATTTATTAAGCTATTTGTGAATATTTATATACCTTTACAAAATGATTGAAGTCCTAAAAGCTATACTTGATATTCTTGGACATGATCTTGCAACGTCTTTAAGTTTGTTATCATCAAAACACATTCTTAATGAGCACATGCGATGATGACAAACAACCATTGAGAAAAAGTTAGTTCATTTATAAACTCAAATCACGTAATCATGGAGACTTACTCCCCTCTAATTTGTAAGAGGAGCATAAATTATTAGAGACAAGCTCTCCCTTTCTTTTGGAGTCTCTTGATCCTTTTCGTATTAGTCTTTCGATCTATCTTTTCTCAACACAATCTCCAAAACCAAAAAGTGTCGACACGATTATCTTTATCTTTAAGCGTCGCGAACAGAGTTAATTTAACTTTTAAATGAGTTAGCTTAACTTTTAGCTTCCTCTTTCTTCTCCCCTTTTGTCATTTTCAAAAAGATGGGGCAAGTCATGCTACATCCAGGGTTTGACATGCGTTTATATCATGGATCCCTTAAATTAACACTTTAAAGAAAAGTACCAAATCAAATAACATATACAAATCTATTTTATCAATAATAAGATATACAAGCTTAATTTGCTATAAATACATCAAAAACAAAAACTTAAAAAAAAAATAAAGTCCTATGATAAAAAATATAAGGAGGATAAACCTTCCAAATCAACTCGCAACACCTTCTATTCTCGTCGAAGAGAATAGAAAAGGTGTGTTCCATGTAAGCACGGTTGTCCAAATAGAGTGGTTATAATGCTTTCCAGGGATTACAGAGCGGGAGCAGGGGCTTCGGTAGGCGATCGGCGGAATAAGGTCAAATAAGGTCTAGGGGCATCTCGCAATGTCTTCGTCTAGCTGCGAGCTTCTTCCACCATCGGGTATACCCACCCTCCAAAATCTAACCATCTTCATTTTCTTATCACATTCCCCAAACCTGTTGACATTTTGCTAGTCCTCGAGCAAAACAAAATTTCAAAACAAAGTAAATCACGAGTTCTTGGTGGTCTTGAACATTCAAATCAATCTTCCAATTAATTTTCAGCAAGAAAAAAAAATGTCATCTTCTATGCATAGTTTCAATTAAACCAAATGTGACTAGTGTGTAATGACCGTGCATCAATCCTCAAACCAACCTTGGACCAAACTTTTCAAATGTCCCACAACTTCTTCTCTTCACATGCTTCACGTAGGGTCTGCTATACAATCGTCTTTGAACATGGTCATCAATCCAAACAACTTTCATATAATTCATATTTTTCACATCCAACATGCAAGATAAACTTTTCCTAATCAAGTCAAAATAGTCCTTGTAGATAAGTTTATAAACATACATGTATATGATCATCAGGAAATCAATCCACATCGTCGTCAAAGATTGACGATCCAAATCAATTTGTCTCTCCCGACTAATGTAAATCATCGTTAAAATTGAAGATCAAAAGGGACTTTATACGTGGGCGTTTGGAATAGGAGGCCATGATTGAATTTTGGTGGGTGATGGAGATGAAGGAAATAGGATACGAATAGGAAAAACATTGAGAAACATAATATATTATTCCAAGACTTGAGTCAAAACATGATATTAGTCGTGTGTTATTCAATAGTAAAAGTCAAAAAGCATCTTGCTCAAAACCATTTTCAATAACAATGTTTTATTCAAACTTTACTTATCTTAATTATTTGCTTTTCTATTTTTTTATTCTTTATTTTTATTCGAATAACATGATTTTCTTTATTTTATTCAAAACATTGGTTTTCTTTTAACTTTTGAAAAATACATTTGATTCACTTCAGAGGTATTTTGAATAAGAATATTCATTAACACGTGTAAAAAACAATAACTGGCTTTCATTTTATTCAAATAAAGCTTACCATGTACTCAACAAATAAGATAAAAAGGGTTTAGGAAGAAAAGTGATCAATGCTTTCTATCATTTATGTGATTAGAATGCCGTTAATTCCAAACAACATAGAATTAACTTTAAATCATTCAAATCAATTATGAAAAAATTAATTCAAATCATCATAAAGCATAAATCTTATCATATTATGTTTCAAATCAATTAATTTTGTAAGAATGCTATTTTTACTAAGGATATCATCATTTTTGGTGAAATTGTGAGGTTATTGAGTTACTTGTTTATCATGACTCACCGCAAAACAACTTAGATCCAAAAATGCCCTAATCATTCTTCAAATATGATTAATAGCTTAGGGCATTTATTCCTCAAAAGAGTTCAAAAATGTCAATTTATGCAGATAATCAAAATACCAAGTTTATTTCTAATCCATAAAAATTCTTAAAAATTTCACTCTTATCATTTTCAAAAATTCAAGTATGCAATCCCCTTTTGAACATGGTCTCTAATGAAATGATGTCTTATTTCAATATGTTTATCAAAAGTATAAAATGGGATTTTTGGACAAATTAATTGATCACATAAGATTTCACAAAAATGGGGATGTGATCAAATAGACCATAGTCCTTGTTGTTTCATCATCATGGACAACCAAAAACAACACCAAAGCATTCTTGCAATGCCATATTTTGTTTTCAAATAGATTCAACTTTCCAATTCAAGCATGTCCCATAACATCATCCATTTTGCATCCAAAATCAAAATCGAATGTGAAAATTGAAAATCTTGTCGGATACCATAAACCCATTTGTGATAGTCCTAAGATATTTCATTATATTTTAATGTGATTCCTTAGGATTATGATATCTAACACCATGCATACACTAAACATTATATCGTGCCTACTTGTAGTAAGATAAAGGAGTGAGCATCATACCTCTATATAAATTTCTACCGAACCTCCTTCAACCTTGTCCAAATAGCAAGAGGTGCCCACTAGCCATATGCTAACCATTCCAAACTTCTTGAGCAAATACTTGGATCCTTATGAAAGTTCCTTCTCTTGTTTGCTTGATTTGGAGACTAAGGAAGAAGTTGAGCTCACCCATCATAGACATCTCAAACTCATTTTGCATAATATTTGAAAATTCTTTACAAAGAGAGTTGTTAGTAGCTCCAAATATAATGTCATCAACATAGATTTGAACTAGAAGTATGTCATGCATTTTGTGTTTTATGAAAAGGGTAGTGCCAACCTTGCCTCTAGAAAATCCTTTTTCTAAAAGAAATTTGCTCAACCTTTCATACCAAGCTCTAGGAGTTTGTTTCAAGCTATACAAGGCTTTTTTCAGTTTAAAAACATGGTTGGACATTTCAAAATCCTCAAAACCAGGAGGTTGTTCCACATATACCTCTTCTTGTATAAAACCATTTAGAAAGGCACTTTTGACGTCCATTTGATAAAGTTTGAAATCCATGATGCAAGCATATGCAAGTAACATTCTAATGGCTTCTAGTCTAGCTACGGGAGCATAAGTTTCTTCATAGTCTATACCTTCTTCTTGATTATATCCCTTAGCTACAAGCCTAACTTTATTTCTTATTATTAATCCCGTTTCATCAAGTTTGTTCCTAAAACTTTGTTCAAATAGGATCTATCATTACCTTGTAACTAATTCCCAAACATGATTTCTCTCAAAACAGTTCTTCTTGCAAAGATCAATGCTCATCATTAACCCTATTTATGTCTTAAAACAAACTTAAAACAAAGGCTAAATTACAAACATCTCTAAGTCAGTTTCGACTATTACCCCTAATTATACATACCTATCATACATGAACATCTTGAACATATTTAAGACCTATTTCTGACTTTTTTGCAAAATCAAAATACTACTTCTTAAAGTGCGTTTTTGCCAAGATTTCGTAACATCATCAACAAGCTCCTTTCAAATTTGGGTTAGTTTCATTAAATGCAACATTAACATACTATGGTCATAGTTCATTTATTATAGACTATTAACCTTACTATGAATAGAATAACCAATGAATATTCCCTCATCAAATTTTGCATCAAACTTCCCCATTATCTATTCCATTATTCAAAACAAAGCAACATCCAAAGACATGACAATACTACACATTTGGATTCCTTCCTTTGTGCAATTCATATAGGGTTTTCTTTAAAATTGGCCTTATTAGGGCTCTATTCATAACATAACAAGCTTAACCGGATCCGCCCAAAAGTCCCAGGAAGGACCTAGTTTATAGTCTTGCAAGACTTTGTCACCAAAGATCAATTTTTTCTTTCTACAACACCATTTTGTTGTGGTGTTCTAGTCCTCAAAAATTATGATCCATGTTATCCTTTTCAAATTCATGATTTTCAAATTCACCACTATGGTCCTTCGTATGGATGAAATCAAAACCTTTTTTTGGATAACTTTGAAACTAAAATAATAAAATAATCATTTTTGTAGGCCAAGAATAATGTCCATGTAAACCTAGAAAAATCATCCACAATCACTAATGCATAGTTATATACAGGGCTTGAATTGCAAAAGTTGTAACTAGAAGTTGAAACTATATTTTTAGCTTTAAAAGATTACTTGTTTTTCACATATCACAAAGTTTGTCTTTATTTGAGCTTTGGAAGACCGATCACTAGTTCTTTAGAAACCAATTTGTTTAAATCCATATGAATGTGGCAATTTTCTATGCCATAACCATGAATCATTTTTTTTACTCATAAAGTTTAGCATCATTTGAGAGATATCATCAAGTATATATTATTGACAACCATACAAACTAACTTACTTATCATCATTCCCTCAATTATGCAACAAGAGAATCAAATTAACTGTTTATCACAAGCTGACTTATACTAACCAATAGTTAATCAATTCTATTCAAGGACCTAAAAATGATGAAAGCTTTCCAATAAATTAAAATCTTCCCTTTGTTGTTGTAATCTACAAAAGTGTAATAAAGATAAATATGTTAGGTTTCAAGATACCAACTTGAGCCTTCTTCACCCAACCTACATTACAAGTTTTAACCTTTGGTACAATTTTCTCCTCATAAATAGTTAGGCATAGTGCCTTTAGGAACCCAAACTCCTTTTATTTAGCTTTAGTGTTTATCTTTCTAACATTGCAAGTTGATGCCTATGTTTCTACCACAATGAAAACATTTGACAAAGGGACTACTAAGTTTTTGATTGAAGAAGTTCTTATAAGATTTTTGATGGTTGTTTAGATTAAATCCTTGAAAGCTAGCTTTTGAAAAATACATTTTTGTTTCCACTCATTAACGATCAATTCTCTCTTCCAAATTGAATTATACAAGAGTGTTGTTCAAGTCTTATAATTTCTATTTCAAAAGCCTTACATGATAAACAAGATAATGATATGGATGCATTATCATTGAACTCATGCATAATGAATCAGCATCATACCTATCTCATATTTTATTTTAAGTTCATTTATCATGCAATTCTTGAAAGGCATCTTGCAATTCATCATAAGAAAGTGGAGGTTCTAGGTTAAAAGAGGTTACCTCGGTGTCGCTTTCTCCACTTTCTTCTCCTTAAGCATGAGGCAAATGATTGAACAATCTTCATTCTACGAATCGTGTGAAGAACAAGTCATTGTCCTCCCATATATATGAAAAGGATCCTTTCTTTTCCTTAAGGGTCTTTTCTCAAACTTCTCCGTTTTCTTGAGATATATAGGACACTCAATTTTTATGTACCCTGATTTTCCGCATTCGTAGCATTTTGGAGGAGTAGAGGATCCTTCTCCTTTGTGATATGCTTTCTTTTGAGGAAAGGGTGATCTTATTGAAATCTTTTTTCTCTCTTCTGAACTTTCTCACAAGCTTAAGATTCTCCTCACTTAGCTCTTTTCAGATCCTCTTCCTCTTCATCCACCATCAAGTATGGAAGAGGTCTTTGAGCCAAACTATCATGCTCTTCACTTTGATTGACCTATTTAAGAAAGCTTTCCGAAGACTAGAGACATTGTTGATAAATGGCTTGATTCCAATATTACTTTGGGTTGCCAATTCCTCGCTTAGACATCTCAAGACTTTGTTAATAAGATCCTCATTAGAAAATGTCTTTCCCAATGAGATGAGATGATTAACAATATGAGTAAATCTCTTTTGTATATCTTGAATACTCTCACCTTGGTTCATTCTAAACAATTCATATTCATGAGTAAGAGTGTTTATTCGAGATCGTTTTACCTCACTAGTACTTTCATGAGTTACTTGTAGGTTATCCCACATTTCTTTTGCGGTCTTGCAATTTGACACCCTAAAGAATTCATCATACCCCAAGGATGTGGTGATGATGTTCTTGGCTCTCAAATTGTATTGAACCTTCTTTTTATCATCATCGGTCCATTCATCTCTAGGTGTATTAATTTTCACACCGTCTTTAGTTTGTGTTGGGATAAAAGCACCATTTTCAACGGCATCCCACACATCTAAGTCAATAGCTTCAATGAAAATTTTCATCATTTCTTTCCAATAGGCATAACCATCCCCATTGAAATAAGGAGGTCTATTTATAGAAGAACCTTCATTTGAAAAACCATTTGAAGCCATCTTCTCTCTTTAAACTCTTTATACAAGAGTCTAGCTTTACCACTTATTTGAAGCCTCAATACTCAATAGGGGTGAATTGAGTACGTAAAACAAGTTCGCAAATCTTTCGTAAATCGTTTGATAACTAATTTTCGTTGAAGCTATTGAATGATTAGAGATAATATGAATCAATAAACACTTTACTTATAAAAGTGATAGCCTAAGGAGACAATATCCAAGCAATTTAATAAAACAAGACAAAAGTAAAGAGAAGGGTTTAGAGAAAATAAACACGGTCTATATCCAGGTTCGATCACCAAACCACTTGTGATATACCCAAGAAAACTTGAGATTTTCCAGATATCTTCAAGCTTCAATGGGTGCTTGACAACCACTATAACCTTGAATAAACCTTTGGGATACCTCAAATAATGCAGCCTATTTTCCAAATACCTCACTATAGTTTGGAGGGATTCATTCTAGCACGTAAAGATTGAATAGATAGAAACTCTCTTGAAATATACTACAAATTCATGGGTATATATTCACGTATACATGCACAAAGCGTATTAATAGAGGAATAGATGAAAACTCATTTTTAATGCTCAACTCTCATGAGGTTTTTCAGATTGATTGTCTAACCCCATCTCAACAACTTCTATTTATATTATTGAATTTATTATTTGCCTTTTAATGATATGTAACTATCCGTTAATTTCAACACTCTCTAAATTTCTTATTCGAATAACGCTAAATAGATTTATCCTCGTATTTATTCGAATAACATCCCGTTATTCGAATAACCAGTTAAATGTTTGGTTTCTGGGAAAACATGTTATTCGAATAACATTCATGTTATTCGAATAACTCATTCGTAAATGAGCTTCGAGTTATTCTAACAACATTGAAGAATAACCAATTAATCATGATTTTATTTAAAACACTTGTTATTCAAATAACAACTCTGTTATTCGAATAACTAATTAATAAACTAACTTCCTAGAAATGTGTTATTCGAATAACACTTTGTTATTCGAATAACTTATTCGTGCCAAAACATTTTTGAATCATTTATTCGAATAATGCATGGAAATTCAATAAATCTACTCTAAATGATTTATTTGGAATCTTTGACTTGTTATTCAATAAGGAACCCCTTTATTCAATAATAACATGAAAAACATGTTTTGAGCCCATCTTGTTGCTCTTGATTCCATATGATCTTGTAGGTTTATGGACAAAATGGTTGATTCTTTGGAAGTTAAAAACCATATTAAAGCCTTGAAAACTTGTGTGCTATTTCGAAACGAAGATTAAGCTATTTGTGAATCTTTATATATCTTTACAAAATGATTGAAGTCCTAAAAGCTATACTTGATGGTCTTGATATTCTTGGACATGATCTTGCAACGTCTTTAAGTTTGTTATCATCAAAACACATTCTTAATCAGGTACATGCCAGTCACAATAACAATCCTATATATTTCTAAAATAAAATAAAAAGACATGTTTTACCTTTCTATAGGATACATCCATCGATAATGGATAGAACCTTTGTGTTTAACTTCTTCAACAAGGTGAACAACCAAGTGAACCATGACCATGAAGAATGAATGAGGAAATAACATTTCTATATGGCATAAAGTGAACACAATTTGATTTTGTAATTTGTCTAAGTCTTTAACACTCAACACTTTACCACATAATTGTCTAAAGAATGAGCACAAATCAATTAATAATACTAACACCTCATTGGGCAACCCTGTTCGCATGGCTACTGTAGCAATTGCTCTATCAATATATGACAATCATGACTTTTTAGCATCCCATTCAGCTTAAGATTATCCATATCAATGCATCTAGAAATGTTGCTTGAATAACCATCTGGCACAATGATGTTCCTTAAAGTTGTTAGAAATGCCTTCTTGTCTCGATTTGTCATTGTAAAGACAACTAAAGGATACTTTCCATTTTCATCTGGCCAAAGGTCATGTTTAAAACTCATAGCTTTAAGGTCTCTTCAAGAATTGACATGATCTTTTGTTTTTGCATTATCATTTACCAAATTATAGATGACATTATCGCACACATTCTTCTCAATACACATCACATCAAAATTATGATGCAGAGAGTTATGCTTCCAATATGGAAGCTCAAAGAATATGCTTTTTTTTCCATTGCTGAGTGCTACCTTGTGCAACATGTCAACCACGTGTTCTTTTTCCTTTACCTTTCATCTTTATTCTTTGACTAAACGTGACATTAATGTTCTCAACTTGATCTAGAATTTTGGAACTAGATAATATTTTTGGTGGACTCCGCATATCTTGCTGTTTATTAAACCAGACCTTGTTCAATCTAAATCTATATCTTTGATCAAGAAAATGACGGTGACCCATAAAACACCATTTCTTAATATGAGGAAGACAACAAGGAATGGAGTCAAAGTTGCAAGATGGACAAGAAAACCTGGTGTATGTGTTCTACCCAGAGAGGGTTCCTAGCCCAAGAAAGTCATTAATCCACATCAAAGCTATATACTATTTGAACATCTCTCGCATGGAAGAATCATATGCATCCACAGCCTCAGTCCATAACTCCAACTCTTTGATTAAAGGCTGTAAGTAGACATCGATATCATTTCTTGGCATTCTTTTACCAGGAATTATCATTGAAATGATAAAACATGTCTGCTTCATACATAGCCATGGAGGAGTGTTGTACGAAATGAGAATAACTGGCTAAATGTTGTAACTCACATTCATACTACCAAAGAGATTAAAGCTATCAGTAGCTAATGCAAGACACACATTTCGTGGATCTAATGCAAACAAAGTGTTTGTTGAGTCAAACCTCTTCCAAGCTTCTAAATTTCTAGGATGCCTCATCATTCCATCCTTGTTAATATCCATAGCACACCATCTCATATCCTCAACTATCTTTGAAGACAAAAATAATCTCTATAATTGAGGTTTTAGTGGAAACTAACAAAGAACCTTTGCAGGCACCTTGTTCCTACTATTACCATGATTGGATACCTCAGCCTCACCACCTTTTGTCATTGATTTCCATTTGGACTTGTTACAAACTCTGTATGTTTTCCTATTTTCATCTTCCTTATTACCCCAATACAACATACAATTATTCAGGCATGCAGATATCGTTTCATAGTTCAAACCAAGCTTGGTGGTAGTTTCTTTGCCTCATAGAAGGAAATTGGAATCTTTGCATATTCAAACGCATCATTTAATAGTTCTAATATCATTGTCATGGCCTTGTCACTCATCCCTCATAGGCATTTGATATGATACAACTTCACCATAAAAGATAATTTTGAATATTTTTGTACACCCTTCATGCAACGGTTATTCTCCATCTTTTGCTAATTCATAAAACTCTTTAGCTCCATGCCCTTCTTGAGTTACATTTGGCATCACTCCTTCACCTTCACCAATCTCTTCATTTGATGCAAAGAGTACTTCATTTGCATGGTGCCTATTAACTCCAAAAGCATCATTGATCATGTTCTGAATAGGATCTTCATTAACTATGGAGTCTTGAACTACATTTGAAACATTACTACTTGAGACATTACTTGTTCCCCCTATGTTGGACTCCCCATGATAGAACCAAAAAATGTATCCTTCTAGGAATTGTTTATAAATTAAGTGATCATACACCACATCCCTAGTTTTTCATTTTTTTAAAACCACACCGTGAACAAGGGCATATTGTTTTTCCATTAACTGAACGGCGCTCAAAAGTAAAATCAATAAATCCCTTAACCTCTTGCTGATACTTAACTAAATTGAGTGGTTTTGTAATCCATGACTTATCCATTGCTTTAGAATCTTCCTTCTGAATTTAAATAAGCACGAAATTTAATAAATTGATAAACACATACTACTATTGTATATTATGCAATTGTAGTTTCTACATATACTTAAAAAGATTATTCAAAAAGAGCCGGGCAGTGTTCCAAAATTACTTAAAAAGAATTTTCTTTCAGTGAACTCATACTATAAACCCACCCATCTCACCTCTTTTATATGCAATACTGACTAGTGCAGGAAAATGACAGTGTTAAGAAATTTTATAAGTTTTTTGAGACTCTAGTAGGCTGCCTTTGTTTTCAAGTGTGAAAAGGGAATGGATGCTAAACGTACCACACTATTAGGCCTAAAGGGGAAAAAGAAGAAGAAGATGAGAGCATGCTTCCCTATCTATTTATGAACAAATGTAACAAGTACGTAGACTCTTAAGTGCAACATAAATAGAATCAACCCCAAACTTTCTAATGGCATTTTACTTTCTAAATTCAACACATAATAGCTACACCACATATTCATGAAATTTCAATGCAAACTCATCCAACATTTTTATAGAAAAAACAAAAAAAGTAGATTGAAATATACATTTTATCAAATATCTTAGGAGTACAAAAATCACTTATTCAGCAAGCTAGAACATGTATTAAACCTACATAATAGAATCTCTAAAAATAATAAATGAAGCATGACACTTGAAACTGGCTTCAAAGTACCATATAATTCATCCCAACTAAGTAGTCGCAAGTTCAAACTACGAAGATGCCAAATCAAAAAGAAAGAGAGAAAAAAAAAAGATAAGCTCATAACAAAGGGAGACACTCAACATGAAGAGTTTAGACTTGTAGACTCTCATATAACAAGACTAGCCACAACTTTACATTTTTGTTCTTAAACATCAAGCAAAGATTCAAAGGTTCAAATAATCACTAACAATAATAGTGTACTAGTGGTTTGAACATTTTATATGCATGGGATAAACAACCAAGACAAAAACAAAGTCAAAGATAAAAAATACATCAAAATCAACAATAATACTCAAGTAATATCAACAGAATACATTGACTACATTCATTCAAAATCTCGATACAGCAATGGCAAAAGGGAAAATAAATATTGTATATATCAAATATATACAAATATATAAACCTTTATACTGCAGAAAGTCTTGAAATTGAACAAGTTACAGCATTTTTCCTCATTATGGGAGCATACAATTTATTTATTCAAATAAGCAAATAAAGCAATACAATATACAAAAAGAGAGCAGTCAGTTTAAGAATCCCAAAGAAATACAGAGAAGACAAATAGAGACAAAACTTTCTAAAAATTAACCTTATGCTTCCAAGATTGAAACAAACTAAGCTTCAAACATTATTGCACAGTAAAGCAATATGTGCTATTCCAAATTTCATAAGAGAACCTATATTATGGAACCAAAATTCCAAAACTCATAGTTCAACAAAACAGTTTCTAAAAATTCCATACTCATTCAATTTCAAACCCAATAACTTCAAAAAAAAAAATAATAACTGAGAAATTGTGCTTAGAGACGATTATATGATTGATTTGGTCGCTTTGATTCTGTAAAGAACAAAACCTTTGAACATATATCAATATTATTTTTCAAAGCCAGATTTCAACCTGAATTGAATATAGAGAAAAAGTCACAAGCAAGGAATAAGTGGGATAAGAGATAACAAATTCTCACTTCTCAGACAAGAAGATTTGTGATTGCACATTATTCAAGATGACGATAACTATGGCCTATGTACCAATATAGCAAACATCTATAACTATGGTATTTTACTCCTTTAATTAGAGAATTTGAATTTTGTGCAACAAAATCATAGCAAGAAATCTTGCACTGAAATTGACTAGGACTAGGCTTCAGCAATTCCACTTCATATGTTACAACCGATTTGACAATAAAGCTTCATTAATACGTAAAATGTCATAATTCTTGGGACTGACTTTTGGGGTACCAATAGTTCTAAAAAGCATCTAAAATAGTGCAAATGTTCATTAAGATATGAAAATTGAAGCTTTGACATATGAGGCCAAACAATGCAAACCCAGGCACATCTTAATTATAAAATAATAATATAATCTTACCACTCGACACCTCAAAAAAAGAAAAAAAGAAATCTATCATAAAAACAAAAATAAAAAGAACTTGTGTAGACTACATCTAAAAACATTTATAATTTATGAAAGCATTAAGCAATAGTTTGAATGCTAAACATCTGGACTCAAGTAATTTCTCCCTTTTAATAAAGGTCCAAACCTATAGATCAGTCTCCCCTAATCACCCTGTCATCCCACATTTTCATATCATTTCTAAGTACCAATTCAATGATTAATGACATAAATACTATAGTCTAAAAATAAAAGAAAAGGGTCATCCCTTTACTTCTGTTTCCGAATATACTTGTGGGGGAAAGCATTAAAAAAGAAATGGAAGAAGGAGAGGCATCCTCTTCTTTGTTGTATATGGCTTAAGGATGGCAATGAATTTTTTAACTAAAAATCATTTGGAAAAAAAGAAATTTTGGGGTATCTTAGGATTTTAGGGATTTAGATTTTAGAGAACCAAAACACAATTATTTGGGTGATAATGGACTCACCTTCATGATTTTTGTAGATTTGTGCCTGCTTTAAGACATGGTGGAAGCTGGTTCACAACTAGCATGGAGGCTGCATGATGCTTCAAGACATGGTAGAGGCTACACGATGTAGGGGGAATAGTGGTTCATGGTGTGGGGATGGGGGATGGTGGCTCACGACATGGGGGAACGGTAGTTCACAATGGAGGACAGCTCATGGTTCACAACGTGGGTGAACGGTGCTTCACAATGGGGGAAGGTAAATAGAGTGACGGAGTGAAAAGCTTAGATTTATTTTTTTGGCATGAATACACTTTTGGTCCCTGTACTTTCACCTTATTTGGATTTTGATCCCTATACTTTTTTTATCTGAGTCCTTATACTGTCATTTTGTTTTCCCGTTAGTCCCTGCCGTCACATACAGTGATGACACTATTAAATTTCATCCTACATGGCAAATAGAATCCTACTTGACAGCAACACTAGATAAATATTAAGCTTAAATACACTTTTGGTCCCTAGACTTTTTTTTTTATCTGAATCCTTATACTTTCATTCTGTTTTTATGTTAGTCCCTGTCGTTGTAACGCCCTAATACGAATTATCGTAAAATAAATAGAATATTCCAAAATAAATCGCATTAGACATGTTACTTCTAGAAATACGAAAAATAAAAACTCATAATAACTTACACAGTCATTATAGAGAGCCACGAATGATCAAAAAGTCATATATACAACTATCACTGGCTAACACACCATAAAGTATACATAAGCTTTTCAAAACAACCAGAAATATACAAATATACAAACTGGTCCACAAAGAAACAAAACACTAATCTAAGCCTTCTATTTATTCTTTTCCTTGGCCTTACCCTTTTTAGGGACTTTACCTGGATTTACATGAAGCACATAGTAAAAAATCACAATTTCTCAGTATAAGCATACCAAGACCAGTAGCTAATCATTTAATAATAAATAATTCAACTGAACACCAAAAATACATTCAATGTAAAAGAATATCTGACAATCAATAATATCAAAGAATCGCTTATACAATCCTAAGGTATTATCGAACAAGCAACCAAACAATCAATCGATTAAGCCATGACAAATGCCTATACAAGTGTCAACCATACAATGCTTTATGTTATAAAGAATGATTATACTCGAACAAAGTCCACGTATTATGGAAGTGCAATGCCAATGTAGATTTTGAAGTTGAAAACACAAGTTATTTACTTATTTTCCCAGGAACTGCATTCCTTGTATATATGAAGTAGGATAGGCCTTCAACCCTTACATTACCTGGTGATGTGTGGACTAGTTTCTCTCATAATAGTAAGAGTGCTGCTACCAACTCTATACATTAGTAACCCTAACCATACAAGCAAACACGCAAGGAGAATTTGGATCTAACACCTCATTCTCAGGTCATATGATTGTGCACACCATCTAAGATCACAATACATAGGAAAACAAGCAAATATCAGGTTTGAAAACCAAATACCTGAGCCACATATCAAATACTCGAACATAAGAATCTTAGCCTCACTTATCCAGCAAAGGTAGCGTGATTCATATCTCTAGCTAACAGTATCTAGAACATCCCAAAAATCACTTTAAGTGACTTAGAAATCAACCTCATGTTGAACAAAGTTCTAAACACTAACCTAGGCATTCTATCACACTTGAATGTCTAAGCTTTCTTAAACTTTTCATATATGCAAGTTAATAATTCTCTCCAAGAAATATTCCAAAAAGTGCCTCATTACACCCTAAAAGACTTACACAAAGGACACCATCTAGCCAAGAACTTGAAAACATCAAAAATGACAATTTTGAAGATTCTGGCCTCAGACACAGGCCATGTCTGATGACACCCCCCAGTTGTCTTGCTCTATTAACACAATTTCATGAATTAGGGCAAGTAGAGAAGGACACGACCCACCCCGCCAGTGTCTTCGGACATGGGCCGAGTCTCTCAACCAGACACACTGCAGCAAAATCTGTAAAATTGTGGCACTGTTCTATTAGTCAAATTCTTAGATTTTGGCCACCCCAATACAATCTCTAGGTGATTTCAAGTCCCAAACAAGTTCACAAGCATGAAGAAAACTTAAAACACTAATTGATTTCATCAATAATGGATCAAAATACTAAATCACTCATCCAAACCCCTAAAATCAACACTTAGAGCATTTTAAGTCCAAGTGGAGAATTTTCAATTTCTAATCTAAACTCTTAACATGAAGAAGTCATAAACCACATTTAAAACTCATCCAAGTAAGAAAATCACTTAAAATACCACTAGAACTCAATTTGGCATATTAATCTCAAATAAGCCTAACATGAAATATGAGGAAAATAAAGTTTTAAGCTCAAGAACCCCTACCTTCAAGCTCCTTGATGCTGCAGATTGATCCTCAATCACTAGCCTTGAATTTTCCCTTTGATATCCTCTTCTTTCTCTCTTGTTATTCCCGTTTTTCTCCTTTTTCTATTGCTTCCACTAGTTATGTTTTTCCAACTATGAAGAGGGAATGAGAAACAAGTGAATAGAAACAAATATCATGAAAGAAAAGTCCACACAAAGGTTGAAAATCGTGGACAGTTAAGAGCCAAGTATTATAACATTGGTACTTTTTGATCTGTTAAAAACATTCAACTTTAGCTAAATCAAGTTTTTCAAGTTCTAACAACTTTAAAATAAATATTAAGATTCATTTAAAAAGTCATTTCACCAGTATCATAATTTTTCATATATGTGACTAGTTAATCCAGCATTAAAACACACAACCGGTATACCTAAAAGTACCAAACGGACTCTGATTATTCTCTAACTTTAACCACATCACAGAATGCATATTTTTGACTTAGAAATAAATTATCCACATTTATTTCCTTTAGCTAAGCCATTTAAGCTAACATTTGGGCCATTTTAAACTACTTTTCACTTTTTGGCTTACAACAAAGTGTCTAAACTAACTCAGACTGTCACGAAACTGAACAAGCATGTTAAATAAGTATTAATTTACTTCTGTAATTATTTACAAGTCTAACATGCTGAAGAGGATGTTAAATTTCTCCTTTCCCCTTTTTAAAATTTTGTCCCCAAAATTGCTTACCTCATATAAACAATTGCGGGTAGTCTTGCTACATGTGGGACTCCAACTCCCAAGTTGCCTCCTCAAAGCTAACGCCATCCCAAAGCACCTTCCCTAGAGGAATCTGCTTACCTCTAAGCTCTTTGACCCCTCTGTCCACGATCCTCATCGGCTGCATAACATAAGATAAATCCTTTCTTAACTGCATAGATTCATTTCTTATGACATGTGAAGGATCTGGATTGTACTTCCTAAGATGTGACACATGGAATACATCGTGAAGGTTTTACAAATTGAGTGGAAGTGCAATTTGGTAGGCTATAGGTCCAATTCTATTTAGGATCTGGTAGGGGCCAATGAAACGAGGATTCAACTTCTGTGTTCTTAATGCTCTACCAATCCCTGTTGTTAGAGTGACTCTCAAGAATACATGATCTCCCTCACTAAACTCTAGAGGTATTCTCCTCTTATAAGCATAGCTCTTCTACCTACTATGAGTCATAACCAACTTATTCTAGATCATTTTGATTTGATTTGTGGTCTGTTGTACCACCTTAGAACCTAGAATGGTTTTATCTCCAACCTCATACCAACATAAAAGAGGATTTGTACTTTCTACCATAAAGTACTTCATACGATGTCATACCTATGCTAGTATGAAAACTATTATTGTAGGCAAACTCCACTAAGGGTAAGAACTTATCCCAACTCCCCTTCTGCTCTAGCACACATGCTCTTAACATATCCTCAAGGATTTGAATAGTCCTTTCCAATTGATCGTCTGTTTGTGGATGGTATGTTGTACTCAAATTAAGCTTTGTTCCAAAAGCTTTTTGGAAGGCTCTCCAAAATCTAGATGTAAATCTAAGGTCTCTATCAGAAACTATACTAAGGGGTACACCGTGCATCCTAACTATCTCCTGAAGGTATAACTGGGCAAGTCTATTCATGGAGTAGTTAGCTCTAATAGGTATGAAATGGGCAGACTTGATCAGTCTATCCACTACAACCCATATTGCATCGATTCCTAACTGAGTTCTAGGAAAACCCATCACAAAATCTATTGTGATGCGATCCCATTTCCACTCAGGGACTCCTAAAGATTAAAGAGGTCCAGAGGGTTTCTGGTGTTCTATCTTGACCTTCTGACAAGTTAAGCACCTAGACACAAACTCGATTATGTCCCTCTTCATACCAGACGACCAAAACAACTTCTTCAAGTCTTGATACATCTTAGTGGCCCGGGATGGATAGTGTACTAACTATAGTGAGCTTCTTCAAGGATCCTATCTTTGACTTCAGATTCACGAGGAATGCAAAGTCTACCTCTAAACTTGATCCTCCCATTATCTGATATATCAAACTCTCCAAAATTACCTAAAAAAATCTGCTCACTCACATCCCTAACACTATGTTTAGATAATAAGTAATGAGAGGAACAGAAAGGAAATGAGGGGAATGGAAATAACTTCCCTTGTTTGGGAGTTTTAAAATACATAGGAAGGGAACGGAACACATGGGGAACCATTTCCCCCTTTTCGCATCAAATGCCCAACTTTTGTTCCCCTCAAAATTGAGGTGGAATGGGGGGAACACATAAGTAATGAAGTTCTGTTCCATTAATGAAACTTCCAAACAAAGAGAATGGAAAACTATGTTTCATTCCTTTCCTTTCCTTTCTGCTCCATCCCCACCTATTCCGTTTCGTTCCATTAATGAAAAAATATCCAAACACAGGGTAAGAGTCTCATCTTCCTTTTGAGCTTCCAAGATCCGAGTCCTAAAGTCACCCACTATGTCTACTCGACTCACACTGAGACTATGTGGTAACACAGCTACCGAAAGACTCATGTCTCTAAAACTCTCAAGAAGTTCACTATCTTGGATCATCATACGGGACATATGTAGGGATTTCCTACTCAGTGCATCAGCCACCAAATTGGCCTTACCCAGATGGTACTTTAACTCAAAGTTATAGTCTTTCAAAACTTTGTCCATCTTCGTTGTCTCATGTTCAGCTCCTTCTGATCAAATCAGTACTTCGAACTATTATAATCACTGAACACTCAAATTGAACTCCATACAAGTAATGTCTCCAGACCTTTAAGGCAAACACTACTGTGGCTAACTCCATATCATGAGTAGGGTAGTTCTCCTCATGAGGTCTCAACTACCTTGATGTATAGGCAACAACTCTCCTATGTTGCATCAAAACATAACCTAAACCCATCTTTGAAGCATCACAATACACCTCAAAGTTCACCAAAGGATCCGGAATTACCACCACCAGTGTAGTAGTCAACCTCACTTTAAGCTCTTGGAAACTATCCTCACAATCCTGAGTCCATTTGAAAGAACTACCTTTCCTAGTTAATCTAGTCAAGGGTAGCGCTAACTGAGAAAAACCCTTTATGAATGTTCTATAGTACCCTGCTACGCCTATGAAGCTTCTGATCGTGATCATAATGGTGGGTCTGTCCCACTGAAACACTGTATCAACATTGCTTTGGTCCACAGAAATCCTACCTTGAGATATCACATTTCCCAAGAACTACACTTGTGAAAGCTAGAACTCACACTTAGATAGCTTGGCAAACAACCTATTCTCCTTAAGGGTCTCTAACACTATCGTCAAATATTGTTCATGTTCCTCCATTGTCTTAGAATAGACCAAGATATCATCGATAAACACCATAACAAACTGATCTAGGTAGGGTCTAAAGATCCGGTTCATGTAATCCATAAACGTTGCTGGTGCATTCATCAACCTAAAGGATATCACGAGGTACTCATAATGCCCATACCTAGTTCTAAAAGCTGTCTTAGGGATATTCTCTTCCCTAACCCTTATCTGATGATAACCAGACCTAAGATCAATCTTTGAGAAAACTGCAACTCCTTTCAGTTGATCTATTAAATCGTCTGTCCTAGGCAACAAATACTTATTTTTAATGGTCACATTGTTCAACTGTCTGTAGTCCACACAGAGCCTCATGGTACTATCCTTTTTTTTCACTAAAAGCACAGGTGTTCCCCATAGAGAAACACTCAGTCTAATGAATTGCTTATCCAACAAATCCTCGATTTGCTTTTTGAGTTCTCCTAACTTTAATGGCACCATTCTATAGGGTTCTATATAGATAGGTCGCGTCCCAGGAACCAGGTCTATAGAAAACTCTATTTCTCGCTCGGATGGCAACTCCACTATATCACAAGGAAAAACCTCAAGATATTCACTCACCATAAGTATTTCACCTAGGTTTTGCTCAACGTTAGCGCTTAGTGAAAACAAGAGTACATATCCTAAAGATCCTTCATTCAAACAGAGATTAACCTGATTCGCATTGAGATACACAGACTCATATGGAATGACTCTAGTAAGTATATCTGACAAGAAAACCAGGGATTTTTTTGAACAATTCAATACTACATGGTTGGCAGACAACCAATCCATGCCAAGGATGACATCAATATCTACAAGAGGCAAACAGATAAGGTTTACACTAAAAACCTTATCTTCTACCTTTACACAATAATCAAGACACACTCTAGATGTCGTAACTAGCTTATCAGTAGGAGTAGATACAGATAAGTCATAAGAAAGTTCAAACACAGGTAAATCCAGCTCATTCACAATATCATTCGAAACAAAGGAGTAGGATGCTCCCGAATCATATAACACAGATAAAAGATGATTGTGAATAATGTATTTACCTTCAATAAGGTCAGAAGACTGAGTCACCTCTTCACCACCTAGAATGTAAACTCTCCCTCTGGCTTATGGTTTTTGAGTAGGCGCAGTTTCCTTCTTTGATGAACAGTTCTTCGCAAAATGACCAAGTTGCCCACACATAAAGCACACCGGCAGGGCCGATCTCTATGCTGTCTCCCACACTTGGAACACTTTGGTCGCAAAAGTTCCTTTTGAACATGCTTACCTTTATCCTGAGTTAAGTTAGGTTTAGAAGATCCTTTCTTGAACTTGTCATCACCCTCTTCCTCTTCTGAAGATCTTGTGACTTAGGCTCCAAAGAAAGCTTCCTAGTTTGCCTCTCGATTATCCGACACTTATTAATCAGAGTTTTAAAGTCCCGAATTTTAAACGATTGAATGACATTCTAAATGCTTTTCCTCAATCCTTCCTAAAACTTAATACACTTCCAAGACTCATCTAGGTTAAATCTGATGCAAGAAGAGAATTTAGACAATTCATTGAATTTGACCACGTACTAGCCAATAGACATATCCCCTTATTCCAACTTTAGAAATTCCATCTCTTTGGCATTCTGAAGATTTTGTGGAAAGAACTTTCTCAGAAATGAACTTCTGAAGATCCCCCACGTCGCATGAGTCCTTGATGCCTCAAGAGCCCTCTTTATATCCACCCACCAATCCTTTTTCTCACTTTCCAACATATACAAAATAAAAAGCACCTTATGCTCATCTGACCAAGCCATAATAGTGAAGATCTTCTCTATCTCCTTGAGTCAACCCTCAGCTCTGACTGGGTTGTACTCTTTATTAAAGGAAGACACATTCGATTTCCTGAATTTCGAGAGGTCTTGGAAAGTGTAATTCCTTCCAACTGCTTCTTGGTGTGGTAATCCCTGGTGGTATGGTGGAGGTGTAGGTGGCACTGGTTATTGAGTTCCCAACCTCTCAAGCACTCTAGCGGTTACTGTTGTCTGCTCTCTCATTGTATTAACAGTTATAACTGCCTGCTCTATTTGTTGGGTCATGGCATTGGCCATTGCCATCATGGCGGCTGCCACATCAGTGCCTTCGTTCCCAGAGTTCCTGTTACTGCTTCCACATGGTTGTCCTCGCCCTCTTGCTGTCATAGTTTCCTGTAAACACAGAACAATACATATTAAGGTAGCTAATCTCAATATCTTGTAATGTGCAACAATAGCTAAAACAGTTGAAATAAGGCAGTCATACAATTCAATCAAATATCTCACACAATAGATAAAAGAAATACATAATACAAGAAGGAACTCCTAAACATGCCTAAGCATAATCAGTCCACACCCCGGCTCAATAGGATGAACATATCTGATACCATAACGTAACACCTTAATACAAATTATCATAAAATAAATGAAATATTCTAAAATAAATCATATTAGACATGTCACTTCTAAAAATTCAAAAAATAAAAACTCATAATAACTTACACAGTCATTATAGAGAGCCACGAATGATCAAAAAGTCATATATACAACTATCACTGGCTAACACGCCATAAAGTATATATAAGCTTTTCAAAACAACCAGAAATATACACATATACAAACTGACCCACAAAGAAACAAAACACTAATCTAAGCCTTCTGCTTCTTCTTTTCCTTGCCCTTACCCTTTTTAGGGCTTTACTTGCATTTACATGGAACACACAGGGGTAAGAAATCACAATTTCTCAGTATAAGCATACAAAGACCAGTAGTTAATCATTTAATATAAATAATTCAACTGAACACCAAAAATACATTCAATGTAAAAGAATATCCGATAATCAATAATATCAAAGAATCGCCCATACAATCCTAAGGTACTATCGAACAAGCAACTAAATAATCAATCGATTAAGTCATGATAAATGCCTATACAAGTGTCAACTATGCAATGTTTTATGTTATGAAGAACGATTATGCTCAAACAAAGTTCACTTATTATGAAAGTGCAATGCCAATGCAGATTTTGAAGTTGAGAATACAAGCTATTTACTTATTTTCCTAGGAACCACGTTCCTTGTATATACAAAGTAGGATAGGCCTTCTGCCCTGGCACTACCTGGTGATGTATGGACTAGTTTCCCTCACAATAGTAAAAGTACCGCTACTAACTCCATACACTGGTAACCTTGACCATACAAGCAAACATGCAAAGAGAATTCGGATCCAACACCTCATTCTCAAGTCATATGGTTGTGCATACCATCTAAGGTCACAATACATAAGAAAACAAGCAAATACCAAGTTTGAAAACCAAATACCCGAGCCACATATCAAACACTAGAACATAAGAATCTTAGCCTTACTTATCCAACAAAGGTAGCCTGATTCATATCTCTAGCTAACAGTATCTAGAATATCCCAAAAATCACTCACAAGTGACTCATAAATCAACCTCATGTTGAACAAAGTTCTAAACACTAACCTAGGCATTCTATCACACTTGAATGTCTAATATTTCCTAAACTTTTCATATATACAAGTTGATAATTCTCTCCACGAAATATCCCAAAAAGGGCCTCAATACACCCTAAAAGACTTGCACAAATGATCCCATCTAGCCAAGAACTTGATAACATCAAAAATGACAATTTTGAAGATTCTGGCCTCAGACACGGGCCATGTCTGAAGACATACCCCACCCGGTGTCTTCGAACTCGGGCCATGTCTCTCAACTAGACACACTGCAGCAAAATTTACAGAATCGTGGCACTGTTCCATTAGCCAAATTCTTGGATTTTGGCCACTCCAGTCCAATCTATAGGTGATTTCAAGTCTCAAATAAGTTCACAAACATGAAGGAAACATAAAACACCAATTAATTTCATCAATAATGGTTCAAAACACTAAATCACTCATCCAAACCCTTAAAATCAACACTTAGAGTGTTTTAGGTCCAAATGAAGAACTTTTAGTTTCTAATCCAAACTCTTAGCATGAACAAGTCATAAACCACATTTAAAACTCATCCAAGCAAGAAAATCACTTAAAACACTACTAGAACTCAATTTGGCATATTAAACCTCAAATAAGCCTAACATGAAAAATGAGAAAGATAAAGTTTTAAGCTTAAGAACCCCTACCTTCAAGCTCCTTGATGCTGCAAATTGATCCTCAATCACTAGCCTTGGATTTCCCCTTTGATATCTTCTTCTTTCTCTCTTGTTCTTCCTCTTTTTCTCCTTTCTATCTTGCTTCCACTGGTTTTGTTTTCCAACTGTGAAGAGGAAATGAGAAACAAGTGAATAAAAACAAATATCATGAAAGAAAAGTCCACACAAAGGTTGAAAATCATGGATAGTTAAGAGCCAAGTATTATAACATTGATACTTCCTGATTTGCTAAAAAAACTCAACTTTAGCTAAATCAAGTTTTTCAAGTTTCAACAACTTTAAAATAAATACTATAATTCATTTAAAAAGTTATTTCACCAGTATCATAATTGTTCATATCTGTGACTAGTCAATCCGATATTAAAACACATAACCAGTATGCCTAAAAATACCAAATAGACTCCAATTATTCTCAAACTTTAACCACATCACAGATTACATATTTGTGGCTTATAAATAAATTATCTACATTTATTTTCATTATCTAAGCCATTTAAGCTAACATCTGGGCCATTTTAAGCTACTTTTCACTTTTTGGCTTACAACAAAGTTCCTAAACTAACTCAAACTGTCACAAAACTGAATAGGCATGTTTAGCAAGTATTAAGCTACTTTTGTAACTATTTACAAGTCTAACATGTTGAAGAGGATGTTACAGCCGTCACCTACCATGATGACACCATTAAATTTCATCTTACGTGGCAAACGGAATCCTACTTGGCATCAATATCAAATAAAAATTAAATCTTTTAATCCATCTTATTTCCCTCCAATAATTTTTATAAAAAAGTGACAAAAATCCCCAAAATCTAGGGTTTCTCCATTAAAATTGTGCAGCTCCACTTCTTCATTCTCTATACTCAACCATGGAGGATAGCAACTACAACTCCCATAACTCACATTGTAGTCACTCCACTCATGGGAGCCACCTGATCACAAGCATGTTTTGTGCTTGTGGTGGTAGTGTGGTGTATATACTTCAAGAACATGTGGAAACCTAGGAAGAAGATTTTTTAGGTATCCTAATTACAAATTAAGGAGATTTTTTATTTATGGTTTGTTCCCATCTTTACTCCAGTTATTTGAAGGGGTTTTTTTGTGGAAGGCAAATCGGAGTTGTGGTTTATTTGAATGGTTGAATTCGCCAATGCCAACTGGTGCAAGGGAAGTTCTTGAAAGGCAACAACGAGTGGTTCGAGGTCTAAAGAGGAAACTGAGGATGTACAAGCTGCTGATGGTGATTTGTTATGGAATGATTGTGGACTCAATATGGTAGAGGAATGTTGTATCAGCTACTTTGAATTGGTTCTGACTGTTAATGTATGTTGTTGTGAAATTCGGTAAGTGCACCGAATCGTAAAAGTAATAAAGAGTGAGTAAGAGTATCGTCCCACGAGGATTAAGTTACTAATTATATAGTTCGCTCAAATTGACATTATCTAAGCTAATGAAGAAAAAGAGTTATTGCAAAAAAATTAAAAATAAAATTCAAAGTAAAGAATATTAAAAGAATTAAAGTAAACAAAGCAATAAATCACAGGGGTGAAAAATAATGGTATTAAAGTATTAAGATTCCGACTTCACTTGAACTCTTTAAATGCATATTCGAATATTAGTTTAACTATATTCTATTTCAATGATTCATGGTTAATTTCCAAAATTAATCAATATCCAATCCCTTGGTATATTAATCTTCTTCACACTATTCAAAGTTAACAAATCCCTTAGTATAACCCCAAATAGATAAGGCTTTATAAAAAATGAGGGAATTAAAAGAAAGACCATATAACCCACAATATCTATTCTTAGCGATTGCAAAAATTATAATGTTTATCATAAGTTATAGGTTTGTACATAATTTTTCCAAATCATACATAACCCAAAAATCATTTCCAAATTGATCAGGTGCAGAAAACCATTAAGAGCATAAATAAACACATAAATCATGAAATAAAAACATAAATTAAACTCATAAATGAAGTTGCATCATCAAAGTTCAAGATCCATTATCTCCCTAACAAAAGAAATTTAGTTACACATGAGAAAAAAAGAACACAGAAGAATTCGACAAACTCCATTAAAGATAAGTGGAAAGGTGAAGAATATTCCTAGTCTTCAAGCCTTGTTACGCCCACACCGAATTAGGGTTCGTGTCCTTGCTCCTCTCTCTGATGGCTGCTAAATTCTATGTTCAATTTGGCGTAACTTTTGTATTTATAATTAAAATAATATGTCAGCCTACATGACCAATGCTTGAGAGCTGGCTTTCCAGCGCTTGAGCCCTGGACGTCCAGAAAGTTTAGCTACACACTGCCAACTGCGCGCTTGAGCGCTGAATGACCAGAGAGATTTCCCACATTCTGCCATACCAGCACCTGAGTGTTGGCTTTCTAGCGCCTGAGCGCGAGACCACCAGAATGTAAATTTTTCAGCTTTTCTTTCTTGTGCAAGCATTCAGTCTTTTCTCATGAGTAATTTCCTAACAAAAATAGATAAAACACATAATAAGAAAACAATAAAAACATAATAAACTTGAGAACAAAACTCAATCAACAAGATTAAAAGAGGATGAAAACTTAGAATTTGAACCGTAAAAACATGAATTTTTGAAGGTTCATCACTCCCCCAAACTTAAGATTTTGCTTATCCTCAAGCAAAAGAAAAAGTAAAAGAATAGAAATAAAGCAAAACAAAAGAATAAACAACTAAAAATTAACAACATACGAACTTGAACATGGCAATACCAGGTGATGAAAATCATACATATCCTCATATGCTGCTTCACAATCTCTTTTCAAAGTGTCACACATACACAATCCATTTACCACATCGTCTCTCACATGCAACTTTCATACATAAATGAATTCCTAAAAACATGAATGAAAGACCAAATCTACTCATAAAGTACAAGCCCAAATAGATTTATAAAATTACAAATGCACATCAAACTCGCATCTCTAGAGTTGTTCTTCATCTCTTTCTCCACTAATGTAAACAACACATAACCAAGGATCAAAAGGGTCTTTTAAAGCGTGTAATATAAGGCCAATGGTAAGGGTTAAGAAAGAAAGGTAGGATAATGAAAATAGAAGTTAAGATACAAAATCATGCAAATTTCAAAATTCAAGCCACGGAATGTAGAACAAGTGCAAAATGGAGCATAAGAAACAACACTTTATTCTTTTTTTATTAATTTTTTTACCTCCACCCCCCAAACTTATTTCTTTACAATACATTGGGTGAACTCCTTTTTTTTATAGCTCCTAAAATCCTTCATGCACAAAAATAACAAAGTCTTGAATAATAAAATTATACAACATATGCACTCAATAAATGGTGTGTAAGAGAGGAAATTTTTTTTTTTGTCATGAGTATGGGAAAGGTAAATGTGAGTAAAGAAAAGAAATAGAGGCCAAACATACACAAGGCTACAAAGGGGACCTAGGGACATACTGTGTTTACAGGTTGGCTTGAAAGACTCAAATGGTTCAAAGAAGGCCCTTATCATTTCCTTGATCATGCATTGTTTAGGATTTCACCTCAAAAGAGAATCTAACAACTTCTAGATACAAGTCATCCATACAAATGCAATCTTATAAACTTTCTCTAAGCTGATATGCATGCATATTCCAAGGTCTATTCAATCATAAAGATGGGAAGAACATCCATACACAATCAAAGCAATAGAGATAAATATAACTCATAGATTCTCATACGATATCATAGGAAAAAAAATCAATTCACAATTTAAACAATCATTGGATATTCAATTCAAAACACTGGCATGCACAGTTTTAACAAAATAATGCAAAATGAAAGACTAACAAATAACAAAAACCAAAACACAAAAAAGAAAATAAAAACAAAGATAGTGAAGTTGCCCCTCCCCCCAAACTTAAAACAAATAGTCCCCTCACTGTTGAAACAAAATCAGATGCAATGAATAAATAAGAAGGTAAAGGCAGTAAAATAAAAGTGAGGGTTAAGGAAGGCTTATTGTTTTGATGATCAACACCCAGAAGCTTCAGTCTTGCTCTTCATCATAGTCCTACTCCTCATCGTCTTCCTTAATGAAGTTTATGTTTTCCAATATCTCCTCATCAATCATGGTAAGTCCACCTTGAACATCAATGTTTAGGTGCATATGCTCTTCCATACTACGCAACAGTTGAATGATATAGTTCAGCTTCCTCTGGTTTTGGAGTTGTACACGCTCCAGTCTATCTAATCTTTGAGTTGTAGAGAGTATCCAATGAGGTTGCCTAACTGCTGGGCCTTGAGGTATTGGAGCTAGAGCTGGGTCCTTGGTCTTCTTGAAAATACCTTTCAATCACTGATGCCATGATTGGAGGTGTAAGTTGGATGAGTTGATCCCCAGTAATTTGGATACCTCGCTCAGAGCACAATCTGTTGATGAGAGAGGGATATGGCAAGCTTCTAGAAGTATCTTGTGTTGCCATGTGCATGTGACAAGTAATAATCCTCCCAATATCAACCACATCACTAGTTATAATAGCAAATACAAGCAAAGCCCTCTTGACCGGTACCTTAGAGGTATTGGAGCATGGAAAGACGTTTGATTGAACAAAAGTGCACCAAACCCTTGAGATTGGTTTAAAATATGCATTCTTCAAAAAAATTGGTGCATTTTTAGTGTCTAATGCCCATTGAGCACCCTCCTTGTAAAGTACGCTAAGGACATGGTTTGGTTCCAGTGGTCTGCTAAGCAAATCGTGATAGCCACATTGCCCAGGATAATCATACTCAAGACCAAAGTACTCATTCACCATATCCTTGCTGAAATCGATGAGTACCTACATTGGAGTCGATAAAAGCATTGGCATAGAATTCACAAACCAATGTCTATGACCCTAGAATTGGAAGTTGACATAGTCGGCCCCATTTCCTCTCCAAAATCTGGGAATGAATTTCTAGATATTCATTAGCTTCTAAGATGAGCCCCCGCTCCCGAATAAAGTTCCTTTTCACCAGCAAATTATTGAACCTCTACTCATGAATGGCTGAACGGAAACAGCTTGCATTGAAGGAGGAAGAGCTAGAGCCTTCTCCTGCAGCACCCCATCTTCTTTTCATAGCTGGCATTATGAATTTCCTGCAACATAAAAGCACAAAATAAATAACTCATATTTCTGAAGGCAAAATAACTAAATCTCAAGTTTCCAAATTAGTCAAACCATGCTTAATGGCAATCTCAATCACACCATCTTATTCCTAGTGAACGTCAAATGTAATCCATAAAAATGATAGCACCCAACAATATTCTCAAGCAAATCAATTATAATGAGCATTTGATTAACACCAAATGGGCATGGTGAACATTGCAAATGGACAAGTGCATTGAAAAAATTCAACACATGCTAACATATGAACATAACAAACAATGCACACCACATTCAGCAAAAATTTCCCAATTACCACAATCAGCAATACCCACATATGAAAAATTGCCACAATCAAAAGTTCAGCAATGTACACCACATTTATTCACAAAATACTATACACAATAATTATGCACAACAGTCAGCAATGCTACGTATTCATCAATACTGTGCACAACTACTAATCTAAATGCATCATCAAAACCAACAATTCTTACCCACTAAATAGTGCCAATCAACAGTTATCCACGCAATAAATCAATGGGCATCATCAATTTCAATCAAATTTGCTCAATTTCATATTTTCTCCAAAATATCCCAATTCAAAACCTTAAAACCACACTCTTCATAATCCATGAAATCAACAACACATAACACGAAATTGAGATTTAGGATGTATGAGTATACCTTAATAAGTGAAGAATTGAAGCAAGAAGGCGAGAAAAAAAAAAGTGGGTTCGTGATACGACGCTTGAATCGCGCGTCAATGGCAGAGAAAGCCACCTTTTGTGAACGTGTGCAACCGATTATGAATGGAGAAATAGGGAATGTGAAATGAAGAAGAAACAGCTTAATCTAAGTGTATGAGAAAGTTTTTAAGTGGATTTGGAGCAAGAAGAGTGAAAAAAAAAACAGAGAAGATAAAGGACAGTTGCAGACGAACGAACAAACGCGCACTTAAGCACTGGGCTACTGCCCTGAATTTAAATCCTCTCTACTAGACGTGCGCCTGAGCGCTTGCTTTCAAGCACCTAGGCATTGGCTCACTTATTTTTTTAAAAAATAAAAACACTCACCAAAACAATTAACCAAGATTTGAAAAGGAATGAGCTTCGCAAACACTAAATAAAAAGAACATAACATAAAATCAAATTAACTAAATTAAAAGCAAAACACTAAATGAAAAATAAAAAGGAAAGAAATTTGGGTTGCCTCCCAAAAAGTACTTGTTTAACGTCATTAGCTTAACGTTGTCTTTTGTTTATAACAGCTTGAAGGAAGAGAAGTAAGATGACACCTTTCTTTTCTCAGAACAATGCTTCCTTCCTTGGTCACTGGCCTTGGGATTCCCTCCAAAAACATCTTGAACTTGAGTTGTAATTGTTTATCTAGAAGATGCCTTAGCATTAGAAATCCTATTAGGCCATGGGGGTTTCAATTCATCAACAGGTAAGGCACCAGGTTTCTATTTGTCAGAAAATTTCAATTTTTTGCAATGAATTATGAGAGATGGGGGGATCTTTTTCCATTTCAATCATCTTGGAAGTAGGAAAATCAACATTAATCGATAGTGCAGAGTTCTTACTAACCGACTCCTTTTGAGATTTACCTTGAATGCAGTTAATAGGGGCATGAAAATATAATGTTGGGACAGACTTATCAAAAACATTAATGGTTACTTGATCTCCATCCACCCTTAAAATAAACTCACATCTAGGCACATCAGTTAATGCTCCCGAAGTTGCTAAGAATGGTCTTCCAAGAATTAACGGGATATCAGCATCCTCGTCCATATCTAAGACCACAAAGTCAACCAGAAAAATAAATTTGTCTACCTTCACTAGAAAATCTTTCACAATGTTGTACGGATGTTTTATTATCAATCTGCTAATTGAAGGAAGACCATTGTAGGCTTAACCTCTCCAATTTCAAGCTTGCGAAGGATTGACAATGGTATTAGATTAATGCCAGCTCCTAGGTCACATAAAGCCTTATCAACATTCAACTTTCTAATAGTACAAGGGATGTTAAAACTTCCTAGATCCTTTAACTTTGGTGGTAGCTTCTGTTGAATTATGGCGTTGCACTCTTCGGTAAGCATGACTATTTCATTCTCTTCTTATTCTTCTTAGATAGCAAGTCCTTCATGAATTTGGCACAAGAATGCATTTGCTCAAGTGCCTCAGCAAAAGGAATGTTTATCTATAACTTCTTAAAAACATCCAGAAACCTTGAGAATTGTCTTTTTTGCTTCTCTTGAGTGTCTTTCTTCAATCTCTGAGGGAATGGAAGCCTAGCGTATAGTGAAGGATCAAAAGGTTTATCCAAATCTGAATCCTTCTTGTTTCTTCTTTCTCCCTTCACTTTGATTTCAATAGAGACCTCTGCTTCAGGTGCATCTTTAATTGAAACATCCTCAGTAAGAACGTCATTTTGTTTTTCCTCTTTTCCTGAGGGACTAGATGCTTCTGTCACTAGTCCTTCCAAAGTTTTGCCACTTCTCAGTGTGATTGCATTATAGTGCTCCTTTGGATTGACTACAATGTCACTTGGTAGACTGCCTAAAGGTCTCTCTGTAAGCTGTCTAGATATCTGTCCCACTTGATTTTCTCGATTTTGGATGGCTGCCTCTTGATTCTTGAAATTAGCTCTCGATTCCTGCATGAAATTACTAGTACTAAGAGCAAGTTTCTCAATAATACTTTCAAGATTGGATACCTTATCTTGTTGAGGTTGTGAAGAGGATGACGATAGGGGTGGTGGTGGTGATCTTAGAATATTCTAATTGTTTCATGAAAAATTTAGATGATTCCTCCACACTAGATCGTAAGTATTTGAATAAGGGTTCCCTTGAGACCTTACATGATTACCTATGTAATTAACTTGCTCTGGAGGAATGACACCTGTGTTGCTTGCATTGCACTCACCATTAGCATGATTGCCTCCACAAAAATGTAATTTAAAACTTAATGGTTCACAAAGTTTACTTATATATTACCAAGTTGTTTAGTAAGGTTAGTGATTTGTTGCGAAAGATTTTTATTTTGTGCAAGTAAAGCATCAAACGTGCTAAGCTCCATCACTCCCTGTTTAACCACAATTCTTGTACTAGGCATCTGATATTCATTAGTAGCCATGGTCTCAAATAATGCTTGAGCCTCTTTGGGAGTTTTATTGTTCAAAGATCCACCTATAGATGCATCAACCATAGCCTTGGTAGGATTATTTCAACCATTATAGAAGATCTGAACTTACTACAAAACCTCAAATGCGTGGTGAGGACATTTTCTTAACAGTTCCTTGAATCTCTCCCAAGATTCATATAGAGACTCCCCTTGATTCTGAGTAAAACAAGCTATTTCACTCCTCATCTTCACAAACATTGACAGAGGAAAGTATCGAGTCAAAAATTTGCTAACTAGGTCCTCCCAAGTAGTGATGCTCCCTTGTGGTTGGGCTTGTAGCCAGCTCTTAGCTTTGTCTCTTAGGAAAAATGGGAAAAGCCTCAACCTAATAGCATTATCACTTGCTCTGTTATATTTAATAGTGTCACAAAGCTGCAAGAAGTTGTTAATGTGCAGATTAGGATCTTCATACTAATGGCCCCCAAACTGATCCTGTTACACCAGTTGAAGCAAAGATGGTTTAATCTCAAAGTTGTTTGCTTGAATGTTGGGCCACACTATACTCATTGCAACACTTTTAGCGGAGGGAGTTGCATAGTCTGCCAAAGTACGTCTTGGAGTATTTTGAGTATTTGTAACCATATCTTCTTCAATCCTTTTTCTGTCTTTGGCTTCTTTCCTGAGTGCTCTTTCTACTTTGTCAATGTCTGGAATAAAAAGTAATTCTTCATAACTCTCGATACCTTGCATAAACAAAGCAAATAAGAGTGAATAAAAAAGAACCAATTTAAAGAAAAATTAAATTAAATTGAATTAAATTAAATTAAACAAGAAAATAAGTGTTTAAATTAGTGTCTTTTCAAACTACTATTTAATATTAATAAACTATAATCCCCAGCAACGGCGCTAAAAACTTGTTGTGAAATTCAGCGAGTACACTGAATAGCAAAAGTAATGAAGAGTGAGTAAGAGTATCATCTCACGAGAATTAAATTACTAATTATTAAGTTCGATCAAATTGACACTATATAAGCTAACAAAGAAAAATAGTTGTTGCAAATATAATTAAAAAGAAAATTCAAAGTAAAGAATATTAAAAGAACTAAAGTAAGTAAACAAAGCAATAAATCAAAGAGGTGAAAAATAATGGTATTAAAGCATTAGAGTTTTGACTTCACTTGAACTCTTTAAATACACATTCAAATATTAGTTTAACTATATTCTATTTCAATGATTCATGGTCAATTCTCAAAATTAATTAATATATAATCCATTGGTATATTAATCTTTTTCACACTATTTAAAGTTAACCAATCCCTTAATATAATCCAAAATAGAGAAGGCTTTATCAAAAACGAGGGAATTAAAAGAAAGACCACATAACCCACAATGTCTATTCCTAGCGAATGCAGAAATTATGGTGTTTATCATAAGTTCTAGGTTTGTACATAATTTTTCCAAATCATACATAACCCAAAAATTATTTCCAAATTGATCAGGTTTAGAAAATCATTAAGAGTATAAATAAACACATAAATCATGAAATAGAAACATAAATTAAACTCATAAATGAAGTTACATCATCAAAGTTCAAGATCCATCATCCCCATAATAAAAGAAAATTAGTTACACATGAAAAAAGAAGAACACAAAGAGAAGAATTCGACAAACTCCATTAAAGATAAGTGGAAAGGTGAAGAATATTCCTAGTCTTCAAACCTTGTTGCGCCCACACAAAATTAGGATTAGTGTCCATGCTCTTCTCTCTGATGGCTGCTGAATTCTATGTTCAATTTAGTGTAACTTTTGTATTTATAATTAAAATAAAATGTCAGCCTATGTGACCAACGCCTGAGCGCTGGCTTTCCAGCGCTTGAGTGCTGGACGTCTAGAGAGTTTAGCTGCACGCTGCCAACTATGCACTTGAGTGCTGGGTCTTCAGCGCCTATGCACTAAATGACCAGAGAGATTTCCCATATTCTACCATACCAGCGCCTGAGCGCTGGCTTTCCAGTACCTGAGCGCAGGACCACCATAATGAAAATTTTCAGCTCTTCTTTCTTGTGCAAGCATCCAGTCTTCTTCCGTGAGTAATTTCCTAACAAAACCAAATAAAACACATAATAAGAAAATAATAAAAACATAATAAACTTGAGAACAAAACTCAATCAACAAGATAAAAAGAGGATGAAAACCCAGAATTTGAACCGTAAAAATATGAATTTTTGAAAGTTCATAATATGTTGGTGGGTAGATGTTTAGGATCTGAGTAAATGTATTAGTGATTTAATTGAGCAAATGACTTGACTTATGTAGTCCCCTTTTGATTAATTAATTGAAAACTTTTGGATTTGACATTGTCTGATGTTTACTTGTGCAACCACAATTGTGTTGATAGTAAGGACCAATTAATGAAATTATAGAGACTGAATAATTGATTGGTGTCTATAGGGACCAATACACAAATCATAATAAAGTACATGGACCAATACACAAATCATATTCAAGTATAGGGACCAATACATAAATCATATGAAAGTATGAGGATAAATTTAACCATAATTTAAGAGAGTACAAATAGTCACCATCAACCATTAACCTTGTCAGTAATGTATAGGGACCAATACAGAAATCATTAAAGGAGTACAAATAGTCACCATGTCATTAAAAGAGTACAAATAGTTAACATTAACCATAATGTAGTCATTAACATCAATATAATAATCATTGTAATTGTCAATATAATAATCATTAACCAATATACATCAACTCACAATTGTCAATACATTAGTCATTGTCATACACTAGTCAATATATAACCAACATCAGTAATAACCCACTGAACTACCAAAAATGACAAGCCTTAAAAGACAAAAAAATACAAAAAAGAAAAAGACAAGTGTGGCCCATTGGCCTTGGGTTCCTCAAACCCAGTGTAGTCCATTGACAAACTCCTAAGTGTCTTGCACATTTCCTTGTCCCTGTTCCTGTGTCATAGTGCCTTGTGAGCTGGCTATAGCAAGCCTTCCTTTCCATATAAAAGCTCCTTTTTCCCCCATTTTAGGCCTCATTCTTGAACTATATTCAGTATCAGCATATGCATTTGTAGCTTGAACATTTGTATCTTGAGTAATTGCAGCAGATACATAAGCAGATGATAGAATTTCAAGTGGTACATTTGTACCTGGAGTTAATAAAAATCTTACATGTCTTGCTGGAACTCCTCTTGCTTTTCAAGGAATAGTGACCCTCATCCCTCTGATACCTTGTTTGTAGTAATATATCTTAATATTTCCCTTATACCCAAAGTTCTTAAGGATTATAGTCAATTCTTGCAGTGACTACAAATCCTCTTCACAATCCTTCAAAATGTGTATTTTCCCACCAATATGCCTCACTTTCTTACCAGGAAACAAATGCCCCCCATGGTATATGAAGACAATAAACTTATCAAGTAGGTCATCTAAGAAACACAGCAAACACAGCAAATCAGAAATTACAAAATTGATATTGTAATTATAGCAATACAGCAAACACAACAAATACATCAAACACAGTAATTATGCAATAACACCAAGGTAATTGAAATAACAACCATAAAAGAACCAAAACAGACACAAGCTAAATGGGATGTATGTACTATCATGTTAGGATTATGCAGCAACACACCAAATATCTATTCAACATGTTAGTGACACAAAACAACCCCCCCACACTTACAAAACACCATAAGTGACACAAAACCAAAGGTACAATCATAACCTTAACAAAAACTAAACACTAACAAAAAATTAGAAGTTACAAAATGGAATTCCTCATCTACGAAACAACATGCATTGAACATAAATGGGTAATCACCCTTTCCATTGACATTGCACTTTTTCCATTCTCACTTTATCACAAAAATCAGAACCACACTACATACATTTATCACAAACTAATGCCCAAAAAACCTAACATTTTAGGATAAACATCATTTCCATTAACATTGCACCAAATACAACAAATGAACTTTTGCTAGAAACTTATAGGCGTGATTTTGTTCCTCCGGTGACGAAACTGATTCAGAAATTTCGTGAAGTATGACTTGCGTCCTTTGCTTCTTCCTTATGATGAATATCACCGAATGAGTGAAGTAGTGCAAGATAGAGATGGCATTGGAATGGAAATAGGGGAAGAAGGAGAAAAATTAGTGAGGAAGAGGAAGGAAGGTTCAGATGGTTTTGGAAAAAAGGAAAAGGGAAGGTTAATTTATTTTTATGTAATAGTTTATTATTGTTGGATGGAAATGAAATGGATTAAAAATTAATTTTTATCTGGTATTGTTGCCAAGTAGGATTCTGTTTGCCAAGTAGGACAAAATTTAACGATGTCATCAAGGTAGGTGATGGCAGGGACTAACGAAAAAATGGAATAAAAGTATAGGGACTCATAAAAAAAGTATAGGGATCAAAATCTAAATAGGGTGAAAATATAGGAACCAAAAGTATATTTAAGCCTTTTTTTTTTCTTTTTGATGTTATAAACTATGGTGGTTACTAGAACCACCTCTAAATGACTACAATTTGTGGCAGTTACTAGAACTATCGTGTGAACAGTCACGAGATTTATTCTTATGGTAGTTTAGAGTAACTGCCACAAGTTAACTACCGCTGGTACCTCATTGTCATGTAGTGATTCTTTTCTTTTAATTATGCCTTAAAACAATATTCATGAGAGTGTTCATTGAGCTCCAAGTTTTGATACTTGTTTCTGAAGTGTTTCAGTATTGTTCATACTCTCTTTACTCTCTAATTTCCTTTTCCCCATATTCTTTGCACTTCCTTTTGAAATTAACCAAGAGAACAAATAAATTGATGTTTGCCTCATTCTACAACTTCATGTTCTTGTGTAATAGTCAATCATCCCATGGCAATTTTTCCTTCCCTTAGAGATGATGAGAACATAAACATCACAACCTAGACCATACTCCCGCTGAAGAAGAGGTTGAGGGTCGCGTTGATAGCTACTTCTCAATCAAAATCTTTTGGGGGGCATGATTTTTTATAATAGTTTGGTGGTGGCCATGGATTATATCAAGGGAAGGAAAGAGGAAGAACAAGAGGGAATTATAAGTTAAAGAAAGATGGTCGTTAACTGGTGTTGCATAGGACAAAAAAGATGAGAAGTTAGTCAAATTTGGGCCAATACTAGAATCAAATGGTTAAAGATTTGAAAAAGCTTATTTCAAAGAAACAATATTATTGTTGAATTATGCAGAACCTACATTTCAAGTCTATGATGAGTAACTGGAGTTGTAGCGAGCCTAGTTCAGGTGAAGTACAAAATGAGACATTCTTCGATGTATTCTTTAAAGGCATAAGGGAGGGGGTAACCTTCTCAATTAATTCTAATAAAAAATTTAAGCATGCAATTGATTATATTAAGAAAAATTATGATCTCATAAATTTTTTTTCTTATCACTTTTTATATTATTTTTTAATAATTGTGATTAAGTGGGACAAAGTATTGATATGTGAATATTAATCTCAATAATATAAAGAATAGTATAAAAAATAATGTGAGAGAAAAGTATGATAAAAAACTCAAGGTTATTATATTAAATTAGGGTGTAAATTACTCAATTACATAAATTAAAATGAAAAGTGCAATAGAGCTAATAATTTAAGGTGGCAAAGTACGTTTAACCCCAAAACTTTTTTTTTTAGGTGACAGCAATGAAAGTGGTGATTGCAATGATGGTAGATGGTATTGGTCGCAACGACATCTACATGACATAATGGTGTTGGGAAAGAAAAGGAATGTCTACATAGCGAAAGTAATAACACATAAATGGGTAATAAAAATATTTCCTGCTTAAAAGAACCTGTGAGGAGCAAAATATACATCCAACCAAAATATCCACCAAAAGATATATCCAAGAATACACAAAAATAAATAGACAAAGAGAACACACACAATTTTAACGTGGAAAACTCTCTTAATGTGAGAGATAAAAACCACGGGACCTAATTTAGGAAAAACTCCACTATAATAAATCAATGAGTACATCAAAGTGTCTCCTAATAAACAAGGATATCACAATGGCCCCTACTCACTACTAACAAAGTGAAAATCAACAAAATAACAAAATCAAAACTCACAAAGGGATACAAATAGCCCAACAAGTAGAGATGGAGAAATAAAATTTTAACTGTATAAATAGAAGTCCACGGTGCAAGGAACAATATACTGAAAAATCATCCAAATCAGACCACAAATGACCACCTAATCTGAACACGCAAAATCAACACTGAAACTTTTTCCTCTCCTCTTTCACGCATAGCGCTATTTTATTTCCCTCGTCTGAGACTTGGCTTTTAATAGTCAAACTTACTTGTTGCCCACGAAGCAACAAAAAAAAGGAATTCTAATTTTTTTATTTTTTTAACTTTATAGTATGGGTCCTACTTAGTTGAACCCATCCAACAAACTCTCCCTCCAACTCAATTGGAGGCAAATGTCAAACCGGCAACCAAACGACAATCTTCAAACTTCCCCATCAGTAGAGTCTTTGTTAACATGTCAAAACCATTATCATCAGTATGAATCTTCTCAAGCTCCAACAATTTCGAGTCCAGAATATTACGTATCCAATGATACCTTACATCAATATGCTTAGATCTATCATGGAACGTAGGATTCTTACTAAGATGGATAGCACTTTGACTATCATAAAACAAAACATACCTCTGCTGAGTAAAACCAAGTTTAAGCACAAAATTCTTCATCCAAAGCAACTCCTTACAAGCATCGATAATAGCAATGAACTCAGCCTCAGTAGTAGACAATGCAACACACTTTTGCAACCTAGATTGCCAAGCCACAGCTCCCCTTGCAAAGGTAATCAAATAGCCAAAAGTAGACTTTCTAGAGTCAACATCCCCTGCCAAGTCTGAATCTGTATAACCACAAAGAACAGGTTTCCCAATTCCAAAACAAAGCTTCAAACTAGAAGTGTCCCGGAGATATCTCAATATCCACTTCACGGCTTTTCAATGCTCTCTACCAGGATTGGAAAGAAAACGAATAACCACACCAACTGTATGAGATATATCAGGCCTTGTGCAAATCACTGAATACATCAAACTTCCTACAGCAGATGCATAAGGAACACGTTGTGTGTCTTGTTTCTCTTCATCACTAGAAAGAGCTTGTCTAGTGCTAAGCTTAAAATGTAAAGTAAGAGTTGTACTTACAACTTTAGCTTTATCTAAGTGAAACCGTTGAAGCACTTTCTCAATGTACTTCTCCTGTGATAACCACAACTTCTTGGCCACTCTATCACAAGTAATTTGCATGCCAAGAATATCTTACTGGTCCTAAGTCTTTCATTGCAAAAGACTTGCTAAGCTCTTTTTTCAACCTGTCAATTTTAGAAGAATTATGACCAACAATCAACATATCATCAACATATAGCAATAAAATGATGAATCCATTATCAGAAAACTTCTGCACAAACATACAATGATCAGAAGTAGTCTTTTTGAATCTCTGTTGAATCATAACAGACTTAAACTTCTTCTACCATTGTCGCGAGGCTTGTTTCAAGCCATACAAATTTTTCTTCAACCTGTAGACATAATTTTCTTTACCCTTCATCACAAAACCCTCAAGTTGCTCCATGTAAATCTCCTCCTCCAAATCACTATGAAGGAAAGCAATTTTCACATCCATTTGCTCAACCTCTAAATCAAGACTGGCTACCAAACCAAGAATAACTCGGATGGATGACATTTTAACAACTGGCGAGAAGATTTCCTCAAAATCAATTTCCTTTTTCTGACGGTAGCCTTTGACAACTGATCTAGCTTTGTATTTTAGAATGGAAGTATTCTCATTATTCTTCAACTTGTAAATCCACTGATTTTCCAAAGCTTTCCGGTCCTTAGGCAACTTGACTGATAACAATATATTTTATACATTTTATAATCCTCTCATTGGGCTTCTTAAGGTTCAGTTAGGCTTAATTATGTTAGTTTTGTCACATTCTATTATATTGAGCCTAATTAGATCATTGAAGGAATTATTGCATGAATTAGCCTTAATTTATCTCTTTGACAGTGTTCATTAAACTGGCTATAATTTGAGTTTCAAATATCTGATTGATGTGACTCTAGTCTTGTAGGAAAGTTAAGACAATTCCCTACAACTTTCATGAAGACCTCAAAGGCCTAATCACACGATTAAATAACTCAAATTGGAGTTGAAGCAAGAACTAGGGTGTTGATCCTGACAGCTTGACCTATGCGTACTGTTCATGACATAGCTCGGGCTATAGGATGTCAAATGGGCTGAAATTTTGATGGTTGATAGTTAAGACCCAAATCTATAAGAACACTTTTCAAGAACAAAGGAGCTGTAACCGGGCCTGAATACTGTGCAGTAATTGGGTCATATCTCGGGCTATAGGTGGCCTTTTGAGATGATTCTAGTAGCATTTGAAAGCTAAGATCCAGGCCTAACAACTTTCATGAAGACCATATTTCAATAATCTGACGTATTCAATGACTTCAGAGCTGAATGATTTCAGAAATAAAGAATCTTCATAATTTTTCACTCATCAAAAGTCATTTGGCATTTTTCATTCATTCACCCACTCATCCACTCACTCATTAATCAGCCCCCTTGTCATTTTGTATCCCTAATCTTCTATAAAAAGCACCATTGGCTACTCATTTAAGAGTCTTGATTTTAGACTAAGATCATACTATTGTGTTTTTTACTTTTCTTGTTATAATTTTCTTTTGTTCTAAATAGAAGTTATGTTCATCTTTTTCTTCTTCTCTCTTTCTTTCTTCTTGCTCTAACTAATTTTCATCTTGCTTGGGTGAAGGGGTGAAGCTTTTGGTAATAAAATAAGGTTAGATTAACTTCTCTCTTGTGCTTAAATGATATATTATCAAGTGGTCACTATATTTATTATATTTTGTTTCCAATCAATTTAGAAACCTTCCTTATAAAGTGGAGTTCTTGATTTGTTGTAGACAAGAGATTGACACAATGAATGCTTGAACTCATTTATAAGTGTTGGTGTTAGAAATTCTCATTGTGAAGTGGAGACCTTGATTTGTTGTAGACAAGAGATTGACACAATGAATGCTTGAACCCATTTATAAGTGTTGGCGTTAGTGGATAATTAAATGAACCATAATATAACTAATATAACTTTTAAAGAACTTTGAATGTTGTATTTTCCAATTGGAACCTCCGTTATGCATGGATTCTAATTGAGTTATAAAAGAATTAATCTTGTCCTTAATTTATTTACCAAGATTGGATCTCCTAGCCCAAGTAATTTCTTTTTACTTGTGAACAATTTTATTTATCATCTTTATTTTTGTAACAAATCTTTTCCTTACCTCACCAAATTTTTCTTCATCAATTTCCTGTAGATCGACCTTGGACTCCTGAGAATTTATTACTTGAGACAACCTACACTTGGGTTTGCAACTTTTAATCCACATCAAGTTTTTGGCGCCGTTGTCGGTGACTTGATTTGAAGAACAAATTTATTGTGTAAATATTTTGTATATATATATATTTATATTTTTTTTTTGCTTTTGATCTTGTATATATATATATATATATATATATTTCTTTTCTACTTGTTTTACTTTTTTTTTTTTGTACATATTAACGTACAAACTTAGTAAGAGAAATTCTCCCTTCTCCCTTTCTCCCTCTATAATCTTTAATCATAATTAATGAAATAATATTGACTTTTCTCTTCTTCCTCCTTCGCCGACTCGGTGGGGCTTTGCCTCTCTCCGATTTTCATGTTTTAAATTTATTTTCTGTAATTTATTTTCTGTTATTTATAATTTGTACTTTATTTTTTGTACTTTATATTCTCGCACTTTATTTTCTCAGTACTTTATTTTCTATATTTTATTTTCTCGTATTTTATTTCTAACTTTCTAACTTACTAACCTACTAACCTTTTAATTTTCTTGCTTAGTAACTTACTAACTATCTAACTTTTTACTTTATCAGCTATCTAACTTTTTACTTTATCTGCTTATTAACTTATTTTATGGTTGATTTATACCATACCTTTGTTAATATTTATTTGGTCTCTGGTTTATACCCCATCCTTATTAATATTTAATGGCTGATTTATACCGCCTACTTGTACATTATTATTTCCATTTTAAGTCACTTATTTATGCTTAATTAGTATCGTGATTCAAATTCTGGTCGTTTGGTTAAAATTAATTATGGTACTTTATATATTGATCTATTTAAAAAAAATAAAAAAAATCTGTGTTTCATATTTTCAAACTTTTCTGACAACAGCCAACCTACCCTTATAGGTACTATCACTACCTTTTCCATTCTTTTCCCTATTTAAACATTTCATTTCATCCACTTTCCTCTAACTCATAATCATTCAAAGAGAGGGTGAGTATAGGAATGAAGGGAGTTTCTGTTCGTCAACTTAAAAATATCTGTGTATTTTGTGGGTCTAGGTATGAGAAGAGTTTAGAGTTTGTAAAAGTAGCAAGCACTCTTGATCGAACACTCGTTGCAAGGAATATTCATGTTGTATATGGGGGAGGTTGTCGTGGGTTAATGGGGGCTGTATCACTCTCTACATATATAAAAGGCACTCAGGTTTTAGGTATCATTCCTAGAGTTTTAACTCAAAAGAACATCATTGGAAAGACACTTGGAAAGGAACTACAAGTATCATCTTTGTATGAACGAATGACTAAAATGCTTGACAGTTCTGATGCGTTCATTGCCTTACCGGGTGATTTTGGTACTTTGAAAGAAAATTTTCAAATTGTCTTTTGGGCCCAACTGAACACCAAAAATCCATAGGTTTGTTGAATGTTAATAATTTTTTTCTGGTTTGTTATCTTTTCTTGACCATGCTGTGGAACAAAACTTTATCACACATTCGGCAAGACGAATCCTTATCTCTGCTTCCACTGTTGATAAGTTGATTAATAAATTAGAAGCTTTTAATTATGAACCTGATCTAGTAACAGATCAGATAGATTAGTCAGAAAGAAGCAGTGAGGGAACTAGTATGAAAAGCAAGTCAGATCAGACACTCCAACTATTTAAATAATTACAAGCTTTGGTTTTATTCATCATACTTTATTTTTATTTATATTTGTGTAAAGTTTCTCTTTTCAGTAATTGCAACAACAGGTAATATCTTCTATCCTTTACCTATCTATGTTTTAACATTGAGAACAATGTTGTGATCTAGTTGGGGGGAAGGATAGTTGAAGTGAAAAAAAAACCATAAAAAATATAATACAAAAAACTAAAAAAAAATAGGAAGTGTGTTTATTAATATGTTTGTCGCGTTTATATGTTTGTCAGCAATTTACTAATAGCTAAACCAATTAAGGATGACAGAGTAAGGAGTAAATTTTGCTTTGGAGGTAATTTTACTCTTGAGACGCATCTAGATTGGGGTAGTAACTATTTTATGTATAAGTAGCAAATGGATTCAACGATCATGGCATGGTTGAATAAATTGTCTTCTTTCTTAAATTTCACATGCTTGGTTATGGATGTTGAATTGATAGATTAAGAATGATGGATATATGCCTTGTGAGATTTTGAGCCTATCGATGAATAGATTGAACATCTGTACCATTCTCTTCTTTCTTGTGTGATTTTTTTTTACCATGGTAAGTTTACCGCCTACTTGTTAATTTTTTTTGGAAGGTTGAGCTCTGTATATATTTTTATTTTATTCTTCTTATTTCTTCTTCTCTTTTGTCATGTGTAGTTAAATTTGTGTGTTTCTAAGGTAAAGATGTAACTTGATTCAATCGACATGTATTAAGATTAGAATTTTAATCAATTTCTTTTTTATTCAATTTGAGTGCTTATTATGATTCTTAATAGTTTTAATGAATTGACCACTCATAAATTGATCTAGTGAGGTGTATGTAGAATTGAAAGGTTTGCATATGACTTAGACCATAAATAATAAGTATCATGATTTATAATCATCTAGGAATAGAGATTATAGGTTATGTGGGAGAATTATGATATTTTTCATGAGAATCCATATAGTAAAGGTTATGCCTTTAAGAGTTAACATTTAGACTAAGGAATTGAGTTTTAATTAATTACTGGATTTTTCCCATCAATTGAATGATTAAAAATTAATTAGAATGAAGTTCCCAAAGCTACTCTATTGTCTATGATAGATTATTGAATTAAGTAAAGTCAGATCCCTAGTGTTTTAATTTCATGTATTTACATCCTTAATGTGTTTTGCATTCATGTGCTTTGTTCTCTCTTTTCCCTCTTAATTTTGTGTGTTTTAGTTTTTTTTCTCCCTCTTAATCGTTAATTTTATTACTTTGACAATTTAGTTAACTTGTCGATTTTCTCAACAAGTTTTTGCAAACCTAAGTTGATACAGTAGATTTTGTTGCTTCAAGAATTTAACATCACAATAAAAGATAAGAAAGAAGTCGAAAATATTATTGCATATCATTTGTCCATACTTACCACAGGCTCACCTTTTGATATCACACCTATCAATGATTATTTTCTCGATAAATTTTTATTTCTGTCAATTCCATGTCTTGGTTTGCTAATATTGTCAATTTTCTTGTAACAAGCGATGTCGTTCTTTAGGGATGGTTTCTACAAACAGAGAAGATAAAATATTCTTCATTAAGAATGGACTGAGTAAGGAGTCATTAGATGATATCTTATTGACTCTTTAGATGCATTCTTGTGGAGTTGTGCATCGAGAACTTCTTAATTTGTAGAGTCTCTTCAGGAACGAGCAAGAACGTTACAATCTTGGAAATCTAACTCAAAAAGACTCTGTTTGCCAATTTATAAGAAAATTGGATAGGAAGCCTATCCTCAACTCATAGAAGGCGTTTAAGCCGTTACTAGACGTAAAATCAGAGGAAGATGTGAGTCATAATCACAACAACATGTATATATTATCTTGTATATCTTCAAAAAAGAAAAAAGAAAGAAAGAAAAAAAGAAGAAAAAAAAAAGTCGACCACGTACAGTAATCAAAGAATGCACCTTGTGATATATTTATACCTAGAATGAAAGTGGATGCTTGGAAACAATAGGAAGAGAAGGAGAATGTTCAAGCCTAACAATGAATTCAACTTACTAATTTGGCATTGATCTTCAACAAAATATTAGTCAAATATTGGTCATTGTCCTTTATGAGAAGGAAGCAAACAGAAAAGGAACTAAGAAACCCTTAGAAAATTTAAATTAAATGTTCTCAAACATCTTCTTCACTCTAACTGTATCATAATGCTCTTCTATTCTCTTTGGTATTTGACTTGTCATATCCATATTATCCCTCTCCTTTACCATAGCCCCATTACAACCTTGAATAAAACTCTCTTGATTTTTGTGTGCATGTTATTTTTAAGTAATAGAGAAGTAGAAGATAAGCAAGCTTATGGTAGTGCAATTATTCATGAGTTGAATAGAGTGAAATACTTACATTTTAAACACTTGAGAGATAGAGAGTGAATTCTGTGAGGATCTATCATTCTTGATTCATTCTTTTCAACTGAAGTTTCATTGCTTGTTGGTTTGAGATACGAAGAAATGTTACCTCATGAATGTTTTCATCCCTTGAATGTCTGGTTGATCTTCTTGATTCATTGAATCCTTTAGAGTTTTTAGTTCTTGAGTCTATGTCATTTTTTCTTTGTTCCCTAATTTTTTTTTATGTGTTTTGCCTAGGAGTGCAAAAATTAAGTGTGGGAGAATTTAATAATAATATATTTTATACATTTTATAATCATCTCATTGGGTTTCTTAAGGTTTAATTAGGCTTAATTATATTGGTTTTGTCACATTCTATGATATTGAGCCTAATTATATCATTGAATGAATTATTGCATGAATTAGCCTTAATTTATCTCTTTAATAGTGTTCAGTAAACTGACTATAATTTGAGTTTCAAATATCTGGTTGATGTGATTCTAGTCTTGGAAAAAAGCTAAGACAATTCCCTACAACTTTCATGTAGACCTCAAAGGCCTAATCACACGATTGGATAACTCAAATTGGATTAAAGTAAGAACTAGGGTGCTGATCCTGACAGCTTGACCTATGCGTACTGTTCATGACATAGCTCGGGCTATAGGATGTCAGATGGGCTGAAATTTTGATGGTTGATAATTAAGACCAAATCTATAACTTTCATGTTGAACACTTTTCGAGATTCTGAGGTCTACTAGGTCATATTAGGCTTGGAAGTCAGAACAAAGGAACTGTAATCAAGCCTGAACACTGTGCAGTAATTGGCCATATCTCGGGCTATAGGAGGCCTTTTGAGATGATTTCGATGGAATTTGAAATCTAAGATCCAGGCCTATAACTTTCATGAAGACCGCATTTCAATATTCTGACGTATTTAATGACTTCAGAGCTGAATGATTTTGGAGATAAAGAATTTCCATAATTTTTCACTCATCAAAAGTCATTTGGCATTTTCCATTCATTCACTCATTCATCCACTCACTCATTAATCAGCTTCCTTGTCATTTTGTATCCCTAATCCTTTATAAAAGGCACCATTGGCTACTCATTTAAGAGTCTTGGTTTTAGACTAAGATCATACTATTGTGTTATTAACTTTTCTTGTTGTAATTTTCTTTTGTTCTAAGTAGAAGTTATGTTCATCTTTTTCTTCTGCTATCTTTCTTTCTTCTTACTTATGGGTAACTAATTTTTATCTTGCTTGGGTGAAGGGGTAAAGCTTTTGGTAATAAAATAAGGTTATATTAATTTCTCTCTTGTGCTTAAATGATATATTATCAAGTGGTCATTATATTTGTTGTATTTTGTTTCCAATCAATTTAAAAACCCTCCTTGTAAAGTGGATTTCTTGATTTGTTATAGACAAAAGATTGGCACAATGAATGCTTGAACTCATTTACAAGTATTGGTGTTAGAAATTCTCTTTATAAAGTGAAGATCTTGATTTGTTGTAGACAAGAGATTGACACAATGAACTTGAACCCATTTATAAGTGTTGGCGTTAGTGGATAATTAATTGAACCATAATATAACTAATATATCTTTTAAAGAACTTTGAATGCTGTATTTTTCGATTGGAACCTCCGTTATGTGTGGATTCTAATTAAGTTATAAAAGAATTAATCTTATCCTTAATTTATTTACCAAGAGTGGATCTCCTAACCCAAGCAATTCCTTTTTACTTGTGAACAATTTTATTTATCATCTTTATTTTTGTGACAAATCTTTTCCTTACCTCAACAAATTTTTCTTTATCAATTCCCTGTGGATCGACCTCGGACTCCCGAGAATTTATTACTTAAGACAACCTACACTTGAGTTTGCAACTTTTAATCCGCATTATTGACCAACTCAAAAGTATGGTTGTCAAGCAAAGATTTCATCTCATCATTCATTGTTGCAACCCATTTTGCCTTCTACTCACTCTCTATAGCCTCTTTGTAGCACTCAAGTTTTTCTCTTGTCAGTGAGGAACACATATTCATCAAATGAATAATGGGTAGAGGGAATAAGATGTTTGGAAGACCTCCTATGTGAAACAACAAGTTCATTAACAACCTCACGAGCAGGAGAATCTACCTCATCAACAACATTATCAACAACATCCTCAACCTGATCACCCTGAATATGATTATGCACATTATCATGATTGCCAAAGTTAGCTACATCAAGCATATGAGACTCAGGAACTGGATCAATATCAACCAAACCATCAGTACTCGGAGACTCTGACTTCTTTGCCTTGTCAATATCTTCAATGGTCTGATCCTCCATGAAAATAACATCACAACTTCTAACAAGCTTCTTCTCAACTGGATCATACAACCTATAGCCAAACTCATCATGACCATAGCCAATGAAGATGCATTGCCTAGTCATGACATCCAACTTGGATCTATCATCTTTGGACACATGTACAAATGCTCTACACCCAAAGACATGTAAGTGGTCATAGGAAACATCCTTTTCATACCACACCCTATCAGGAACATCAGCCTATAAAGTAACAGTAGGATATAAATTAATAACATGTATAGCAATATACAAAGCTTCACCCCAAAAAGATCCAGGTAACTTTGCTTCAGAAAGCAAACAACTAACTCTATCCATTAATGTCTTGTTCATCCTTTCTGCCAGGCTATTAAGCTGAGGAGTCTTAGGAGGTATCTTCTGGTGTCTAATACCCTGCTGTCTATAGTACCTATCAAATGGTTCACAATATTCACCACCATTATCGGTGCAAACACATTTCAATTTTCTTCCTTATTTCTCTCTCAACAGAAGCCTGAAATTGCTTAAAGACACCTAGCACCTGGTCCTTAGTCTTCAAGGCATAAATCCAAAGTTTCCTTGAATGATCATCAATAAAAGTCACAAAGTAAGGTGCACCACTAAATGTTTTAGTCCTCACTAGATCACAAAGATCTGAATGTACCAATTCAAGCACCTTTGATTTCTTAGAAGGAGGATGACTCTTGAAAGAGACTCTTTTTTGCTTCCTAGCCAAACAATAAGTACACTTTTCCAAACTTGCACCTTTCAAATCTGAAAGTAGATTCCTTTTGGCCAAAGTATCAAGTTACTTCTCACTAATATGACTAAGTCTCTTGTGTCATAACTCTGACTGATTATCACACTCAGCTATATTAACAGCATCAATAGAAACTGAAGCCTTGGTCCAATACAAACCTGAACACTTTTTTCCATGTGCCACAACCAAAGAACCCTTGGAGAGTTTCCACTGTCCACCACCAAAGGTACTAAAATAGTCATCATCATCAAGAACACTAGCTGAAATCAGATGCAAACAGATGTCTGGTGTGTGTCTAACATTCTTCAAAGTCAACTTTGTCCCATTACTGGTTACCAAACAAACATTGCCAATGCCAATTACCTTTGACATACCATTATTACCCATATTCAAAACCCTATAATCACTAAGAGTATAAGATGTGAAGAAATCATTCCTAGATGTGACATGAAAACAGACACCACTGTCAATAACCCAGCTAGTCTCATCACAAGAAACATGAATCAAATTCTCATTACAAATAATCACAAGATCTCCTCCAATAGTGGTGGCAACACGATTATAATTATCATTATCCTTCTTTTGTTGCTTGCCCTTGTTACCTTTGTTTTCCTTTTTCCATCGGTAGCAGAACCTTTGGAGATGCCCTTTTCCACCACAATAGTCACACTCAATGTTTTTGTATTTAAACCTTGATTTGCTTCTACTCTTGATTTTGCCTCTATTGCCTTGTCTCTGATCCCTCTCACTGCTTCTCCCCCTATTTTCAGTAATTGAAACCTCTGACTGTGAAAAGAATGACTACTGAGTTCTTCATCTGACTTCTTTATTCAAAATAGCAGTCTTTACATAATCCATGGTCACAACACCTCCAGGAGCAGAATTGGTGACTCTGACATTTTCCCAAGCATCAAGTAGAGTATTAAGCAACAAAAGTCCCAAATTTTCATCTTCAAATTTCACACCTATGCCGGACAACTGGTCAAAGCATCCTTGATAATCACTCAAGTGATCAGAAATAGAACTACTATCCTTGTAACTCAAGTTCATAACCTGCTTCAACAAAAATAATTTATTGTTCCCAGATTTGGAGGTATACAAGGTCTCAAGCTTTTCCCACAAAGTTCTAGCATGTGAGTCATTAGTAATATGATTCAAAACATTATCATCTACCTATTGCCGAATAAAGCCACAAACCATCTCATGTTCAAAAGCCCGTTCTTTATCAGATTTAGCTTCAGGCTTTTTAGTAGCAAACACCGGTAAATGTAATTTTTTCACAAATAATAAATATTTCATCTTTTCTTTTCACTTGTGGTAATTTGTGTCATTCAACTAATCATTCTACTGTAATTAGACTCCATCATTTAATCAAGCAAACAAATAAGTAAATATCTCTGATACCAGCTGTTGGGAAAGAAAAGGAGTGTGTACACAGTGGAAGTAACAACACACAAATGGGTAATAAAAATCTTTTCCGCTTGAAAGAACCTGTGAGGAGCAAAATATACAGCTAGCCAAAATATTCACCAAAAGATATATCTAAGAATGTACAAAAATAAATAGACAAAGAGAACACACACAATTTTAATGTGAAAAACTCCCTCAATGTGAGAGATAAAAATCACATGATCTAGTCTAGAAAAAATTCCACTATAACAAATCAATGAGTACAATAAAGTGTCTCTCAATAAATAAGAATATTACAACGGCCCTTACTCACTACCAACAAAATGAAAATCAACAAAACAACAATGTTCAAAACTCACAAAAGGGTACAAACAATCCAACAAGTAGAGATGGAGAAATAAAATTTTAACTATACAAGTAAAATTTCATGATATAAGAAATAACATACTAAAATATTATCTAAATCGAACCACAAATAACTACCTAATATGAATACACAAAATTAGCACTAAAACTTTTTCCTCTCCCCTCTCATGCGCGGCGCTGTTCTGCATGTTTCCCTCGTCTGAGACTTGGCTTTTAATAGCCAAACTGCCTACGAAACAACAAAAACAAGAAATTCTAATTTTTATTTTATTTTTTAACTTTATAGCATAAGTCCCACTTAGTTGAACCCATCCCACAAATGGTCCTTATAAATGTATCTCGCACGTATTTATTAAATTATTCAAACACATTTACCATTACTCATCATCACTTTTAAGGGCTATGAATTAAGCTTTTTTTTCTTTTATCTGAAGACTATGAATTTGGTTTTAAAAAATTAAAATTGACTAGTGCATTTCAAAAAACCAATAAATAATTTGCGAGTGAAATACATTTTTATAAACCAACATGCTGTTTTATTCGTTGTAATGACAATGATGTGATGGTGGCAAGGGCAATTTAATGGTTGTGGTGGTAATGATGATATTTATTAGAGGTCGTGGTAGTGAAAGTAGCAAGATGTTTAGCATGTTTGATTTTTTTTGTTCTTAGTTAAAATGAACGAAAAAGTAAAAATTTCTTTTTTTTTTTCTAAAACCACAATTTTGAGATTAAAATTCAATTACAAATAACTCAAAAATAATTTTATCAAATATATATAAAGTAAATTGAGATTCAGTTTGCATCCACCAAACCATGGTTTGAAGGTGCAAAATGTAAACTAAACATACACACAATCATCGGCAGATTTATGTTTCCTGGAGGGAGGTATGGCTCCCAAAATATTTAAAATTAAAAAAGAAATCCTAGTATTTTAGTTTTTTATAAAATGTTTTTAATTTAATTAGTCCCCTTAAAAACTTTGTTCCCCCCACCCCTAAATTTTTGTTCTAGTTTCACTTTGGGAGACAGTTGTAGTGTTCAGTGGGTAACAATTGATGTTTAAGTATGATATTCACACATCATTACAAACTCTTTACAGAGTCTAAAATAATTAAACTCATCTGCACTATTATAAAAGAAAAAATAATTCAGAGTAGGACTACAATATTATTTAATTAATGATATACATGAGAATTTGGGGGAAATTTATTTGTGTAAGTATAATTTTCCTTGCCGTTATTTTTTTAATATAAAAAATTATTTTAAAAAAAATAATGATAAGTAAATTTATAATTACAGGAATGAAGTGGATATTCCTTCCAATTTGAAAGCGAATTGCATTTCATATATGCTTTTTTTTTTAATTTACCCGTATATGCTCTTTTCTTTCTCATTCTTTAATTTCCTCCAAGCTCATTATAGTGAAAATAACCATAACCTAAAATAATTAATATTATATTAAAAATGGTTTACACAGAATTAATCTGTAACCTATCATTTTAGATTTATTTTAAAATTAAGATTTACATAATTAACTCCAAAAGGTTCCGTCAATTTGAGTCATGTTCTGAATCATAACTGAGAGTAGAGCTGGCAAAACGGATTCAATCCGTTGGGTTAACTTGTTATTTTTTAGTTTAATTAACTCATATTTTTTTCAACCCGCATAATCCGTCTCACTTGACCAAAGTGGGACAGAGGTTTGACCGACTCTATAAATAAAAAACTCTTTGATGTTATATAATTTATATTTGAATATTTAATTAGACTATTTTAAAAATTATATTTTAAATATGTAGTTTGTAATTTTTTATCATTATTATTTATTTTTTTATAATATTTATTAATTTTTTATATAATTTTTTTTATATTTTAGGTGGGTTAAGAGAGTCTCATCTATTTTTTTTTTTTTTATTTTATCTTTTATATGGGTTAACTCGTCAATCCGCCCTAAAGCAAGAGTGGGTTAGTTCTTTTAACTTATTTTTTAAAATAGGTTAACTATCCTATTTCATATTTTAGTAGGTTAAAACAGATCAAGACGACAATTAAATTTATATTTTGTCATTTCTAACTGAGAATCCTCTCACATTACTTACTAATAGGAAAGAATAATGTTATGAGTCAGAAGAAATAAAAATAAAAATTATAAACCATACATAACATGAGAGGTCCTGTTCTCCTTTTGTGACTTCTATGACTGTCAATGCGAGAGCGAGGAGTGATTTTTACTTATATGTAATTATATTACATTATTTATATATATATACATATAAAATTAAAAAGAGAAAAAATAAGTTTTTTTAACTTTATTTATTATAAATTTTTTTAATTTTTTATAAATATTTATAAAAATAACGTTATAGCAATAAAAAATTTCTCGAGAGCGAGATGACGTCCACTGTGAGAGAGAGATGACGTCTAATGTGACTTCTGCGTTGTGATTTGTGAGTTGTTCGTGGAGCTTTCATTTGGGAGAATGACGAAATCGAAGAGCAGTTCACATGTTGTGTATCTCAAGGTTCCTTTGTTTTTACAAACCTTTTTTGTTATGGTATCTGCCGTGGAATACCTCTTTTTTATATATTTAAATACATTACTAAAATACTCAAGAAAGTATAATTAAGTAGTAAGTGAATTTTGACTTATGAAGCATAATATGGATACGAAATACGACATGAATATGGATATAAAAATATATTAAATTTAAAAAATTTAAGATATGAACACAATATATATATATATATATATATATATATATATATATATAATAAATATAATTAATATTAAATTAAATTAAAGAATTTAATTTTTATATATATATAATTATAAAATTTAAAAAAAAATTATAATTTATTAATATTATTTTTATAAATTTAAAATTTATAATATTTTAATATATATCATATGTATTAATATTTGCTAACTAATAAACTCTTTTGAAAAAATATAGAGCATAATTTCTATTGACATTTTTAAAAAAATATCTTAAACCAACTTCTTTGAATAAAACTAATCATGTATAAGTATATGTGCATTTAAAAAAAATTAATTAGAGAGAATAGTGGTGTGAGGCAAGTTTCGGTGATGACGAAGTGAACAACTTAGTATACGAGTAGAGATAGAAGAAGCAGATGAAAATAGTGGCATGTGAAAAGATAAAACTTAAAAGCCTAATAATGACGTGTAAAAAGTTAAAACTTACAATACTGATATATAAAAATAGTGGCTTAGGACATCAGTCATGTGATTGAGTTTTGGTGGGTTACGAACTTATTAATTGAACGTTAGTCATGGAAACTAATTTTTTTAAAAAACTATTAATGAATCGTGTCTAAATCATTTTTTAAACGTGTCCGAGTTGTGTCTAAGACGTATCCAAGTCAAAAAATAAATTTTTTTTATCGAATACATTAAAAAATGCAAGACATATATATCATACGTGTGTCCCTATATATTTGATATAAATATGTATCTGACGTGTAAACACACTTCAAAAATAATGTATCCGTACCTCGTAGCTTTTGACTCATTAAGGTGAAGGTGTGTTTGAATCATACCGGAGCTATCATTTTGAAGAAAGTAGGAGAGGACTTTTCTTAAGAACGGACTGGGGAATGAAACTTTTCTGCGTGACTTTTTTCTCACAAAAAAATTACTAAAATGTTTGAAAATGATGTTATAAAATATCCTTATTTGCAATATTTCACTATATTATTTTGACAAAAATAATATTTTGATTCCTTAACTTATTTTTTATTTTAAATTTGATCCCTTAACTTCTTCTTTTTTGTTAATTTAGTGTTTTAAGTTGAGAATCATTACATAATGTGGCCCTAAAAGATCAAATTGACCAAAAAAAAATATAAGACCAAGTTTAAAATAAAAAAAAATAAGTTAAAGGATTAAAATACATTTTTTCCTATTATTTTTCATTATAAAGCTATTTGCTAAGCATAATGTGGCCCCCTCCCATCTCATTTTGTTGTTGGTTATATAAAACTTCTATTTTTCTCTCTCATTGCAATGCAGTGATGTGATACAGTATTTTTTTCGTTTTTCTTTATTCCATTCTAATCAATCAAGTAATTATGAAAAACAAAACAAATGACAAGGGAAAAGAGGTAAAAAAGGAAAGAATTGTGTCTTCATTCCTTCTCTTTGTCAGACATAAAATTATCCATGAGTTTTCAAGTAATAGTTTAAATTTTTAAAAGAGTTAATATTTTACATGATATCATAATCTCCATAATCAAGTGATTATGAGTTCAATTCTTGCCACATTCTTTTCTTTCTTCTAATTAATAAAAGTTGAATTTCACTAATACAAAGTAAAGTGAACTTCATGCTTCAAGCGCAAAGGGACGCATTAAATTTAAAGTTATCAATGTATTTTCATCTAATACTTTAAGGTTACGTTTGGTGTATCGTATGATAGTATAATATAAAATAAGATGATATCGATTGTATAAGGTATGATAATATAATTAATATGATAAGACATAATCTTATCTTTTGTTTGATAACAAAAAGATAAATTATTTGATTGTATAATATTTTTTTAAGACCAAAATATCCTTTAGCATAAAAATTAAAATTTAATTTCAAAAAATAATAATAAAAAAGCTTTATGGTGGCACCACCACCACCATGGTCACCACCACCACCACCACCACCATGGGGGTGGTAGGGGTGCCAACATCGTGGTGGTGGGGTGGCGCCACCGGTGGTGGTAGTGGTGGTGGTGGAGGTGGTGATAGTGATGGTGGTTGTCGTGGTGGTAGTGGTGGTGGTGGCGGCGCGCGTTGGTGGTGGCCACCACGATGGTAGTGGTGGTGGCGGCGGTGGTGATGGTGGCGGTGGTGGTGGAGGTGGTGGTGGTGGTGACCACCACAGGGGTGGTCACCACTGGTGGTGGTGGTGGCGGCGCGGCGGCGCCGCCACCACCACTGATGGTGGCGATGGCGTGGTGGTGGCCACCACCATGATGATCACCACCGCCACCGCCACCGTGGTGGCCACCACCACGACGCCACGCCGCCATGATGGTGGCGGTGGTGGTGGTGATGGTGGCGGTGGTGGTGGCCGCGCCACCCCCACCACCACCGTGGCCACCGCCACTACCACCGCCACCACTATCATCAGGTGGTGGTGATGATGGTGGTGGCGCTACCACCAGGAGTGACAAAAATGAATTTTTTATTAAGATTTAAAATCCTTATCATGTTAAATCATATTTTGGTCTTAAAAAAAGAGTTATACAATCAACTAATTTATTCTTTTATTATAAACAAAAGATAAGATTATTCTTATCTATCTATTAATTATACTATCATAACATTGAATAAAACCTATCATCTTATTATCTTATCTATATTCTTTTTATACGATGCACCAAATATAACCTAAACTTTTAGAAGAGTTAGACATAATACTCTTTTTTTTTTTTTTTTTTTTTATTTATTTTAATATTTTTTACTTGATAAATGAAAAATTAGTATCTTGAAATATGATAGGATATTTAAAAAAATTTCTTCTACTAATATTATTTTATACACATAAATTCTGAAATCGATTATAAAATTAAATATTTAAAAAATTCAAATTTTTTAGCTCGAATTAATACACGTTGCTACTTAATACGGTCTTCCTAAGTTTTATGCAAGATATACTACAGTATTACAATATTCAGGCGAAGAATTCGCGGAAAATGGGGCATTCAAAAACGGAATATGCTTTGTACATGTGCCCAAAAGAAAAACAAAGATGTTAGATGGTGTCTCTGTTTTACAAATACGAAAAACAAATTAAGCATATCTTAAATTGGAGAAATAAAAGAAGAAAAGTCAATTTTATAAGCGAATTAGAATGATGGTTTTTCTTGGTGTGGTGGATAGTGATGAGAGTTTGGTAGGTTGCCACTTCTTTACGTTCTACGAGGTTTTCCGGGGCTTAATTTGGTGTTTTGCCAAAAATGGGAAGCTACCTGCTGTATATGTCTAGTCATTGTTTGCTATGACCATGAAGTGAATCAGAAGCAATATATATAATATATAGTACGATAACCAAAGGAATCTCATTGTCGGGGTGTGAACTTGAACTGTGAATGGCAGGCTACCGTGCTTGTCGTACTGCATTATAAACTATAAACAACTAAGCTACAAATAGGCTTTTGGCCACTACTACCTCATTCCATACAGGCCATTGCCATCCATCATCCTCTTATACTTCGTAGTTTGTCGTACGAGTATGAGTGGAATTAGTTTAATTATTGAAAAAAAATAAATTTAAATTAATTTAAATTAATTGATTTGATATAGTTTAATTTTTTTATTTTTTATAGTTAAATTTAAATTAAATTAAATTAAATATTTATGAATTAATTTAGTTCCGGTAGTTGGATTAATTATTTTTTTATACAAAAATTAATTAAATAATTAGTTCTTTATAACTAAAAAAAAATGAATAATAAACCTATAAAAAATTTAGACATAAAATCAAATCAATTTATCTCAATAAGCACACTATAAAGTATAAATTCTAAAATTATATATTCAGTATATTATTTTAATCTATTGATAATACACTCGATTTGTATTTTTATGTATGATACTCTTTTTATTTTAAAATTTTCAATTGAGTGTTTAGTTACTATATAAATAAAGATATAAGTTAGTTAATTTGTATGACTTTAATGGTAGATTATGGTATATGTTTTTGAACTTATTGTTTGTAATGTATTATAAATTTTTTTGTATTAAGTTACTCACAACTACAACATGCATGTAATACAGCTTTTAGCAGGTTAGTGTCAAGTTGAATAAACTTTTTTTTCTTATTCTTTTGGACTTGTTTGTTATGTATTATAAAGCTTTTTTGGGTTAAGTTGTTATGTTAATATTTTGTGTTCTAAGGCTTAAAAGTTCTTCACTTATGACATAGAATAAATCAGGTTGCACTCTCTTTAATCTTTTTTTTTGTTTCTACATTTAATTTAGTCATTATATTTATATAAATTGATTTGTTAAATTAGATGTCATACATTCTGATTTGCTGCTCTGATGTATTGTGTTAGAAGGACATTATATATATATATAGTTTGGCTCGGTTTTGTTATCGGATTTGAAACTTTCAATCTAAGAACCAAACTAATTAAATATTATTTAATTCAAATTTTACCTAAACCAATCAACATACCCAAAGTCCAAACTAAACCAAACCAATCTAATTGGTTTAATTCTAGTTGATTGGGTTGGTCAGATTATCTGAACCAATTTATACCTCTAGTTTATACTACTATAACAAAGGCGATTTTATTATTTTTATGGGTGAAAATAGAGTGATTGAGTTCACACAAAAAAAAAGAGTTGAATGTTTTAATTAATGAATTTAATTTTAATGTATTTTCAGTGTAAAATTTGTTACAAAATCAATTAATTGTATATTATCACATATGTAATTTTTGATGTAGCTATTATAAGAGTCAAACTTTGTTCGTTGCAATATCAACCAATTATACATTATCACATATGTGACATTTGATGTTGTTATTCTGAGAGTTAATATTTTTTTATAATGTGATATTGTATGATTAGGTGATAATATAAAAAACCTTTACTAATAGTGTATTTAAATTAATTCCTTAATAAAAAAAGGGCAGGTTTTATATTTATAAAAAATATATAACTAAACATTGTTTTTAATAATCTATACTATTAATAAAGGGGTTCCTTTATACTTGGTCACATTTTTTTTCTTCAATTTTTCCATTATCATTCATTTATATTTACAATTTCAAAATAACTATCCCACTCTTTTGTATCACTTGGCAATTTTTGTTTACACCTAACAGTTCTCCTATTCTCCTATTTGCTTCCTTACTTATGTAAATCTTATGTAAATAATGCGTATTGGCATACTATGCAACATGGAATTTTAAAATAACTACCCCACCCTTTTTATCAATTGCTAGTATTTGTTTTCACCTAGCAATTACGATTGTTTCTACTTTCCTATTTGCTTCCTTACTTATAAATGTGGATTGAATTCACTAGTAATAAATAAAACCAATTCAAGTGATGGATAACATGATAAGTGCAATGCAAGATAATATGTACTGTTTTATGTTTAAACCTTTTGTTTTATATATTTCTAGATTTGGGTATAAAATTGTTTTATTTTTAAATGATTTGTCTTCGACTAAATTGAAAGATTTATTAGTAAATTGATGTGGGCATAGTGACATACACTGCCTAATTATAATATCAAAAGGGGAAAAAAACCTTATAAGGGTTTAAGATGTATCAATTTATGAAGAGAGTCGACTGGAAATATTTGCAGTGTTTGCATTTTAATATTGGAATACAAGATATATTCATAAAAGAATCATCTGGAAGCATCTGACGTGTCTAGAATTTTACAAGTGCACGGTGAGAATTACAAAATTTGAACAAAAATTGCAACTATTACGAGTTAATAATATTTTTTATATATAAAATATGTAATTTATCTTCATCCATAAATATAAAAATAGGTAATATTCTCTATTAGATAAATTTACTTATTTGAAAGTTACAAAAAGGGAAATGATTTTTGTTTAACCCGAATATTTTTATCGATTGTAAATATTTACATATTTGAAAGAGTTTGTAAGAGAGTTTGATGAAAATTAGAATATTTTAGTTGGACGAATAACGCTATTGTTACAAAAATATGACGCAAATCAACGTATTAAACTGCAATTTTTTAAGGGGAAAAAATCCTTTCAAATCCTGCATGAGTGCAACAGTTCTTTTTTTTTTTTTTTTGTCTTTTTCTGGTATCATAAGGGGCTGGACTTCCAAACGGAGGAAACCAGACTAAGCAGAAACTAAACGGGGTATAGTGGCCTCAACTACATCATCATGAAGCAAATGTAAAAGACAAAAAAGGGAGGAGAACTAAGCTCTTCTATGCCAAAATCTCTAGTAAAACTCCAATTTGCTAACAGTCTGTACAAAAATTTCCTAGTGATCCCCTTTTGCATACGAAGTATATAATGTTAAAATGTTCACTTAATTCATTGGAACTTTTATTTTAAAACAGGGGTGGATGAATAGCCTATTAGGCCTTGTTAAATAATGTGATGATCTGTTAATATTGTTTGACTTAGGATAATTATACTTGTAAAATTTAAGCTTAATTTAAAGGATGTGACATCACTTAATTGGTGTAAAGTTATGGGAGTGTTTGTTCTCACTCTTATTTGTCAATTGTCACATTTTTTTAACTTTCTCTTTTTTTCATTTTTTAAAAATATCTTTTATTAAATTAAATAGTTAAATTAAACTAATAATCTATTGCAATTCCTATATTTATCCAAAATTTTACTAACAATTTAATTTTTAAATACAAAAATCACTTTTACATTTTTTTTAGACCCTAATTAATCGCTACTCTCACAAACCTAAATCTCTTTCTTGCATCGCATGTCTCTTCATTATGTGAAAACTTTTTCCTTCCGTTGTTCCACTCCTCACATTGGATAAGGAAAAACATTATTTGGAACTAGAAATTTGCGTTTTTTCGTTCAGAAGTTGGTAATGGGGAAAAAACAAATATCTGACACAAAATTTATAATGTTTTGACGACTTGTATATACTAGTATAGTAAAAGGAATCATTACTTTAAAATGGTAGAATACATCTCTACTCACAAAACTAATTACTTTGTAACTGTAGAAACTCTTTAAAAAATTTAAAATCTTTTAACAACAATTATAGCTTAAACTATTTAAAAGTTTACGTAAATTTTAAAGTTTTCTAATAGACAGAAACAAAGTTAAAGAATTTTAAAATAAATTAAAATAAAATATCATATTTATTAAATTAAGTTAAATACTTGTTTGAGAAATTTTATAAATATAGGTTACGGTCAGGTCGCTCAAGATGCACTAGGCATTACCGCCTGTAAAATCAAGACGTATTCCAGAAAAAAAAATACTAAAAAGTGAAATGAAAAGGGTTGAAACTTTTCTATAAAAAAAAGTAAAATAAATTTTAAAAAAAAATTAAAAATATATAGTAAACATAATATTTTTTATTTCTAAAGTAAACATAATTAAAAATAAAATGAGAGATATTTAAATCATAACATATTAAAAATTTTGTAGCTAGTTCCAAAAACTAGTTCTAAAATCATAAGAAAATTTAAATTTAAATATTAAGATAGAAACAAAACATGAAAGAGAAAGAGAGAATAAAAAGAATAAAAGAGAGTCTAATAAATTTAAATTTCTTATGAACCAATTTTATCTCAAATTTAATTCAGACATGAACTAGTTTTTAAAAATTTAAGAAATAAAAAAACAATATTTATAAAAAAACTAGCCACATTGTACTTACATATTTGGCTTTTAAATGTTGCCAAACAGTAAGTCACTAATTTTTTGTCATTACCAATTGCTTAGACGATTAAGGGCTGGGAGTGGTGGTTGGAAGTGGTGGTTAAATAAAAACTTAAGTCACTAATTCGACTTAGCTATTTAAAAGATATTTTCAGAAAATAAAAAAATGTTTGGTGGAGAAGAGTGAAAAAAGATTAACTTTTCTTTTCCTTTTCATAAAACAAATATCTGTCAAAAAAAAAAAAAGTTGAATTGTTTTGAAGGAGACTAAACTTGAGTCCATCCTAACAATCTTAAAACAGCTCAGAAATTACCAACCCAAAACTTGGAAAATTGGGTGTCTTTTTGGATTTGGACCTTTTTCTCTGGACTCTTTCTAGTTATGATATCCTTTTAGAAACATTGAACCGCCCCCCCCCCCCCCCAACCCAAAAAAAAAGAGTCCCAAACTAAAATATTTTGAATATTACTTTAACAAGGAAAAAATAAAAGCTAAGTTTTGGGTTAAAAATCAATCCAAGAATATTTAATTTAAAAAATTCAAATTGCTCCAAACCTAACAAAAATAATATTTTGAAATAAATAGCCCTAAAAAAATGACAAAATGATTGAAGCATCTAAATGTAAAAATTAAACTTAAGTATATGTACTCACTGCTGAAAAAGTTATTTTTAAGGGTTTTCTTAACCAGTCCAGTAAAGATATTAATTAAAGAGCATTTAATATTTTATTAAATACTTTTAATTACTTAAAGAAAAAATAATAAATACTTTTAAAATTTTTAATGTATTAAATATTTTACTTTATATTTCTTAATTTATATTTTTTATTCCTTAGCAAATGTTTTTAGCAAAATTCAATTTTTAAAATGTTCATAAAACAAGTTCCAAGAAAATAAAATGGGCTAATATCCAAAAACTTCCAGTAAGTCTAAACGAATGGCATAAATGTGCCTTGAGTTCATCCTCACAATTTCTAAGTAATATTCATACAAGGTCTTTTACCATTTACCCTCCCTATCTTCCTGATGGATCAAACTCTGATTCTTCATCACACGTTCAGGGAGCTTGTTGGATTGGAATTGTTACTAGTAGAGTCTGATTTTATCTTCGTTCTCTTAAAGTGCCTTTTGTTTTTGTGAAGCTGGAATATGTTGACTTGCTCCCAAAAAATTGTAGAATGGGAGATAAACGGATAGTGGAGCTTGATCTTATATTATCCACTGACGCTATCCCTTGTTCTTGGTTCTAGACTAAGCCTGGGTTTTGCAATCTCATTTTAGAAGTTTCAATATTATATAAGTATTAAAAAAATTACTTGTCAGTCAAGTTTTGATTGATGCTTAATAAAAGGGATTGCATTGTGTAAAAACATACTAGAACGCTTCTTATCAATTATAAATATATTAATTTTTTAATTGGAACCCATAATTACTTTTATTTTTTATATGGAACCCATAACTATCTACCTAGTAATTACACTAAACTTTGTTAATCAGTTTAGGTTTATAGGTTTGAGGGAAGTTTTTAGCCGGATTTCAAATCGATGGTCTTTAAGTTACAATGCTTACTTTTTGGGTGAAATTTTTTTTTTTGGTACTTTACATTTTAGGTGTATGACACTTCTAACCTTTTTTTTTTTTTCTTTCTTTAATCATATGTTAATATTATCATGAAAACTACTGAATTTATATTCTTTTCTTTAAACTTTTTAGTATTAACTTTATATGAATTCTCTTTATATGAGAGGTGCAACCATTTGATTATGGGAAGAAAATAGGTGATTCAACTTGGATGGTGAATGGAGACAGATACTTTAGTAGTGTAAGATCGACATCAACATCTCACTCAAACTTGTAAGACTTAGTGTGTGTTTATGATAGTTGTGAAAATTTGATTATTTTAATAATTGATTATTGTATAAATTTTTTTTGTTATAATTAATTATAATAGAATTAGTTTTATATTTTGATATATTAATTGAAAAGTAATTTTAAATTAATCTGTTTTGTTTAGATGATATAAAAAATAATTTTTATACATTAAATTATTAAAATAAGTATAAAATGATTAAAAATATCATTTGATTAATTAAAAAAATTATTTAATTAAAGACAAAATAATATTTACATTTCAAAGTGTAAAAATAATCTAAAATTTAAAATTATAAGCTGAAATTTCAACACTATGAAAAAAACTTTTAGAATGTATTAAATTTCGTACAAAAATTGAAGTTAAATTTACCAAACATATATTATTATTGTTACAACAACTTTTTTTTTACCAAATAACATATGTTGAGGAACAAAAAAATCGTTCCCAAACATGTTCTTTCAGTTTTAACTTTTACACAAAATTCAATGCATTCTAAAAACTTTTTTTCTTCATAATATTGAAATTTCAGCTTAGAATTCTAAATTATAATTTATTCCTTATACTTTAAGATGTAAATATCATTTTATCCTCAATCAAATAATTTTTTAATTATTTTATGTCTATTTTGATAATTTAATACATAAAAATAATTTTTTTATATCATCTAAATAAAACATATTAGTTTAAAATCACTTTTCAACTAACATATCTAACCATAAAAATAATTATACTATAATCGATTATAACAAAATTTTTTATAGAATAATCAATTTTTAAAATAATCAAATTTTTATAATTATCTTAAAAACACACTCAATGACAATGTTAAGGAGATAGGATGAGTTTTAAGAATTTCAGTTTTGACTCCAGATTTATTCCTGGTAGCACTAGCAGAGATGATTAGAATGACGCTCGGTCAAGGTAACGGTAATCGTAAATTTGGGAATTTTTTTTCTCCTGATTTTTCGTTTGCAACTCCGAAAGTGAGGAATTTCAGGAAGAATTGGTTCCTATAGATTGAAAATTTAGAATAAAGATTATCATAGTAATCACACTCATTTTAATACTACATAAAAATTAATTAATAGAGTATAAATTATTAGTTAATAGATATAACTAAATATGTAACCCTTCTAACTTCTTTCCGTTAATCAACTTATATACATTATTAATTTTTTTTATTTTTTATTAACTAATTTTTTACATACTTATTAATTAATTTTTATATATTTGTTTAACGTGTGAAATAAATTTATCAAATTTAATAAAAGTTCAAATTTACGAACACGTATGGATTTTGATAAGAAACAGACGATTTGAATTAAAGGCAAAATCCAACCTTTAGCAAGGGTTCCCAAACTCACTAAAGAAAGCGTTTGGTATTAAGGTGAATTTAAGAAACCTAAGAATTTGAGGTTAAAGCTGTAAACGACTAGGAAATAAACTTGCGGGAGATAAATTACACAAAGTAAAGACAATATAGTAAATGGCTGAAATTTTAAGCAAAATAAACAAAACTTAATTGTTGTATTGATTGTGATCCGTTCAAAATAAATTGGTACAAATGGTATTTATACTCTAACTTCCACCACAGCCAACTCCTAAAAACAAGCAACTAAACCACGGCTAGCCTACCCATGATTCTTAATCGTTCTGGCCACAACGGCTACCCCTCAACAGCTCAACTCCTATTTCCTCGGCATGTTTTGTGGCATCCGTTGATAACAGCTTCAGTTTTTTAGTCTTCCATCAACTTACAAATCAATATGCTTCTACTTTTTATTGTTTCAATCCTGACCCACTAGTAATAAGGCCCATCTCACCCTTAGCCGGGTGTTCTTCTATCCATCAGCTACATCCTCCTTCGGCTAATCACCCTTAGCTACGGCTAATCACCCTTAGCCAGCCGTTATATCAATTTACTTTTTTGAACTTATTTTTTGGGTGATAACAACTGCCCCCTTACATTTTTCAGCTGATTTTAGGAAGCTGAATAAATGTAGCTAGGTTTTTTGAGCACCGTGCCCAATTTAATGCCCACCTTATCTTTTAATGCCCGGCCGAAAAATCAAACGGTCAAAAAATATTATCATTCCTTCACGGAATAATTATAAATTCAACCGAAACTTTCTTTAGTCGACTTACTTTTACTTTTTTCTTCTTCAAAGCACCTAGCAAACTTCTCTCCTCACTTCTTCGATCATGTCTGACATCTCTGATTCCCAAAACAAAACCTACTTTTATGGGGATGAAGATTCTTCATTATTTTCATCTGATTCGGCTTTTAGCACCCAGCAACCATTAAACCAAGGACAAGATGCTGACTTCCACGCGCTTGTTCCGCTTTTGAATTCCTTTACCATAACCCCATGTACCTCTGACATCTACGAGGGCAAGATCTTTCTTAACCATCACTTGTATCCCAGACATTTTGAGCTTCCTATTACTGCCAACTGGTATTCTATCAACAAGTGCCCTAATGACCTTCGGACCTGGCCTCGCCTTGCTCCTCAGTATGCCGATTGGCTGAAGCGAGTTTCGGCTAGCCGAGGAGAAGATTGGAAAACATGGGGAATTTACGACATCATTATGCTTTCTCAACATGAGATTCCCCCAATTCTTGACCTTCTGTTTAGCTTCCTAGGTTTCTGGTTTACCTCTATGAACGGATTCATCCTTCCTTCAGGCATTATGAGCCCTACCTTGTTGGACGTGGCAGCTATCACCGGCCTTCCAATAATTGGTGAAGATATAAATTCACTTTTTGAACTTTTCTACCCAGCATTGAAGGTAACCTTTTCTTAAAACACCTCTTCCTACTCTAATTTCTTGTCTTCCAATGCCAAAACTTCTCATCAGGTGTCTGATGGAGAACATCAAGCCTTCATTCTTTACTGGTTTTGTAAATATTTTATTTGCTCTAGCTCTGTCACAGTGGTCCTGGAGATATCTCATATTGTTTCTTTAGTTACTTCTGGCAAACCTTTGGCCTTAGGTACTCTCTTCCTTTCCTCTTTGTACAAGAGTCTTTTCACCATGGTTTCTAGACTCCAAAACAATGAGAAATTAGACAATGTAGCAGGACCTCTCTAGTTTCTCCAACTCTGGGTAACCCTTTACTTCCCGGAATTCATACCCTTATCTCATAAGAGTTTTGCTTCTTCATCCTCGACTCCAAACTCTCTAGGTCGAGTTTTGCAAACAACTCCCTTTGTCAAACATTCAGCCTTTAATTTTGCGACTGAACTTTTTACTTCCATTCGGCACGCAAAAGAGTTTTTCCCTTTAGCCGATAGACCCTATAGTCTTCCCTGGATGAACGCCCATGCGGACTCACCAAATTCTCAGCTGGCCAACTACATTTCTCTATGCTGGGGTAGTGTGTTATCAACTAGAGACTTGATGTGCGGAGTAAAGCCAACCAGCTGTTATAACAAGACATCGGCCGAATTTTACTGCCCACACCTCCTGGCTTGGCAATTTGGACTTCTCCAAAGCATCCCTCTGGCTTACCAATCAGTGGCAACCGCTTTTGGAAGACCCACATTATCTGACAAAAATGTGGTCTCTTTGACTCAGCAGAACCTACAAAAACTAAATGCTTTTGAGTTTAGACTTTTTAGGCTACCTCCTGGAGAATCATCAGCCTTTACCAACTGGTGGCCTTCAGTATCCAGCAAGATTTTTTCTGCTCCCACTTCTAGTTACCTCTCGAAACTGGTCATCGGAGGCATGAATCACCTTGTTATCAACATTCAGCCCATATCATCCAGGAAACCCAAGTCCACAAGAAGCAGACCTACAGCCGATGTAGCAAGTATTTTTAAATCCATTTTTCTAAGCATTGACTGCCTTCAACATTCTCTAATGTCTTTATGTTTCAGGGTTTTCTCAACCAATGACCACAGATCTTGAAACACTGGGAGATACTTCTGCTTCCAAAACTGTTCGCCCTAAGCCTACTAGGCATTCTTCTAGGCAAACAGGGATTGTTATTCGGGAACCCGCAGCTGTTGTTCAACAATCAACTCCCGTTGCTCAACAATCAGCTCACAAGAGGAAGAAACTAAGAAAGGTATATGATTTTAAAACTTGCTCTTATAAATCCCTAGTTTTAACACTTTTTCCTTTTACCTTGCTCTGATAGACTTGTCATCAGTCTCCCGAGACTCATCCAGAAGTTGCTTCTCATAGACCTTCCCCCTCGAGATTTTCTCCAACACTAGTAATTCCCTTAACTTCTTTAGCCAATTAACATTTTTTCACCTTTTTCCTGATTATCGACTAAACTTATTTTTATATTCAATCAGGAACATGAGCCAACTCCTCCAACTCCTGTGCTGCATCCCCCAACAACCCAAGCCTCTGATGTGCTTGTTTCTGATGAGGACTTGGCCCAATATTTTTCTTCTCCGGTTCCCAAGGCTGTTGTGGACTTGAGTTCTCCTTCAGACCAATGTCTGTCTTTCGTGAAAACCTTGCTTGATCAAGATATCCCGTTGGAATAGCGCACAATTACTGACCTTCGGATAGCACTATCAAAGCTTGCTAAATCATCGAATACTGATGAAAACCAGAGAGCTATCTTCAACCGTATAGCCGTTCAAGTAGGTGAAGTGTTCTATAATTTCCAAGTTTTCAAGGGTCATCATGATCAAGCTGCTAAGGATCTTGCTCGGCTGGGTGAACTTCAAGACCAGAAGCTTCATTTTCAATCCTCCTTCTAACAAGCTGAAGCAGAAAAGAAAGCTGACCTTAGTGAAAAGGACAAAATGTCCAAACGCCTAGCCGAGCTGATTGCTGAGAGGGAGAGAATAAATAAAGAGATTGCCGAAACGGAGCCTAAACTGGAAATTCTCACTCAGAAACTAACTTTTAGCACTAATTTCAAGATGCAACTGTATCATCAGTCTTCCACTCTAGATGCCGAGATAATTCCTTTACTATAGCAAAAGGACACTTTTGAAGAGGACCTAACTGCTGCGGATCGTGGACTTTGCCTTACCAAGGGAGTTTGGGCAAGTTTGAAAGAACTCCTTTCTGAGGCAAAGAGGACGTTGGTATCATCTTCGGTTGATACAATAATTAATCAGCCAGAAGTAGAAGCCATTCCTGCCCCTGAATCTGTAACTGATCAAGTCACCTCTTGTGCTGCTAGTCTTGTTGAACCATCCCCTTCAGCTGATGCTCCGACTCTTGATCCAACTCAAGCACTTGACTCTGATCAACCAGCTACTGCTCCTGTCAATCCGTGAACTTTTTTTTTTTAGTCTTAATCTTGAAAAATCTAATCGGCTGGCTTGAAGTTGATATTTTGTACCGACTCCTTTCCCTCTAATTACCCCAAATCGAAGGATAATAGTTTTTTAGATACTTTCCATTTATGCTTCTCACCATCTCTTCACCATGCATGTTAACTAGCCGATAAGCTCCATTAATCATAACTTGACTAATTATATAAGGTCCTTCCCAGTTTGGCGACCACTTTCCTAACGTTGGGTTTTTAGCCCCTAAAGGCAAAATGACTTTCCAAACTAAATCCCCTTCGACGAAGCTTTTAATTTTGACATGTTTATTATATGCCTTGGCCACTTTCTTTTTATAATTTTGAATATTTTCTAAAGCCATTAATTTGTCCTTGTCAGCCGATTCTAATTCCATGAACATGGCTTGCTGGTATTCATCCATAGTCAAACAATGCTGTTTGGCTATCCTCAATGATTTTACATTGATTTCCAATGGTAACACAGCATGTTGACCATAAGTCATCTGATAAGGGGTGAACCCCGTCGCGGTAGACTTTGAATTTCTGTAAGCCCATAGAACTTCAGCTAACGCTTCATGCCATCTTTTAGGTTTGTCTTCCACGGTCTTCTTAATCAAGTTGATTAATATTTTGTTTGTAGCCTCGGCTTGGCCATTTGCTTATGCATAATAAGGTGAAGACTGTATCAACCTGATACCATATTCTTTAGCAAAACAAACTGTCTTTTCTCCTGTGAACATTGTGCCCTGATCTGTTGTAATAGTTTCTGGAATACCATACCGATAGATAATTTGATTTTTAATAAACCTGATAACATCAACTTGGGTAACATTAACTGATGATCACATATTTGATATATTAATAAGCTTTCATTCTTAGTCATTTACACTCTTTATGTACTTAATTGATTGAGTTTTATTATGTTTTGTAAGTTTGGACTCAAAATTGAACTTAATTGAATTTTTCAGCATGACTCATATCTTATACTATTTCTGTATTTGGGTCATATCTTGGGCTGTAGGTGGTCTTTGGAGCTGATTCTAGTGGCATTTGAAATATAAGAGAGAGTTCTATAACTTTCATGAAGACCTCAAAGGCCTAATCACACGAGTAGATAACTCAAATTGGGGTTGAAGTAAGAACTAGAATACTGTTCCTGACAACTTGACCTACGTATACTGTTCATCACAGATTTTGGGCTAGATGTTGTAAAATGGATTGAAATTTGGATTCTAAATAGTTAAGACTCATATCTACAACTTTCATGTTGAACACTTTTCCAGAATAGGATTCCTTGAAGGTGATATTGGATTTGGAAGTCAGAACAGAGGAGCTGTGACTGGGCCTGGATAGTATGTAGTAATTTGAACGTATCTGGAGTTGTAGAAATGATATTGGATCCAAACCAAAGCCATTTGAAAGCTAAGATCTAGGCCTACAACTTTTATGAAGACTACTTGGTTCAAAAATGACGAATGCAATAACTTTAGAGCTGCATGATTTTGGAGACAAGGAATCTCCATTATTTCCCACTCATTTAATGTCATTTAATGTCATTTGGCATTTTCCACTCATTTTCCAATCATCCACCCACTAATAACTCAGCTCCCTTGACATTTTGTATCTCTAATCCTCTATAAAAGGAGGCCTTGGCAGATCATTAGGGGTATTAGGTGTTAGTTACCAAAATAATGCTAGTTTGTTATTAAGTTTTCTTGTAGTAATTTTCCTTTGTTCTAAATTGAAGTCATGTTTTTCTTCTTCTTCTTCTCTCTTTCTTTCTTCTTATCTATGAGTAACTAAGTTTCATTTTACTTGGGTGAAGAGGTGAAGCTCTTGGTAATGAAATAAGGTTAGAATAATTTCTCTCTTATGCTTAAATGATATATTTTCAAGTGATCATTATACGTATTATATTTTGTTTCCAAACTCTCCTTGTAAAGTGGAGTTCTTGATTTGTTGTAGACAAGAGATTGGCACAATGAATGCTTTAACCCATTTACAAGTGGTGGTGTTAGAAACTCTCCTTATAAAGTGGAGTTCTTGATTTGTTGTAGACAAAATATTGGCACAATGAATGCTTTAACCCATTTATAAGTGGTAGTAATATTTTTGGAAACATAATATAAATACGTATATAGTTTTAATAGACTTTTAACGTTGTATTTTTCGATTGGAACCTCCATGTTGTGAGGATTCTAATTGAGTTATAAAAGGAATTAATCTTACCTTTATTTTATTTACCAAGAGTGGATCTTTTAACCCAAGTAAATAATTTTAATCATAGTAACAAAATATTCATTTCACCTTAATTAATCTTCAATAATTCCCTGTGGATCGACCTCGGACTCAGAAATTTATTACTTGAGACAACCTACACTTGGGTTTGTAAATGCAACAACTAAAAGTGTGCATCAAGTTTTTAGCGCCGTTGCCAAGGACTTGATTTGAAGACTAATTTCGGTGTAAAAAAAAATTTGTATATATACTAACATACTAACTAGTGGGGAACCTCTCCTTTTTAATTTCTGTGCATACTAACTTAGTGGGGAACCTCTCCCTTTTATTTTACGTACTAACTTGGTGGGGAATCTCTCCCTTTTACTTATTTTTTTTCTTTAAATTTACTTTTCGCACTTTATTTTTTTATTTTTTTGCATTTTAATTTCTGCATACAATGGGGGTAATTCTTCATTTTATTTTCTTGTACATTTTAACTTAGTGGGGTAACTCTCCTTTTTTTGTACTTTATTTTCTGTATTTATTTTCTGTCATTTTTTTGTTATTTATTTTTCATCATTTATTTTCTGTCATTTTTTTTGTTTACTAACTTACTAATTCTCTTACTAACTATCTAACTTTTTACTTTTTCTGCTTCTAATATTTTAATTTATCTGTATACTAACTTTTTAATTTTTATGCTTATTAACTTATTTGGTGGTTGGTTTATACCACACCTTTGTTAATATTTAATGGACAATTTATATTGCTATCTTGTACATTTTATTTTATACTGTAAGTTACTTGTTTATGCTTAGTTGGTATCGTGATTTAAATTCTGGTTGTTTGGTTAGAGTTAATTCAGGTACTTTACATATTAATTTGTTTGAATCACAGTCACACACATTAAGCACAATGGCTGAAAACGAAAGTGTGCATGATGAACATGAAAATCAACCGTTGCGAACCATGCGTGAGTATTTGCAACCATCCCGAAATTCTAGTTCATCATGTTTTAGCTTTTCAGTCAATGCCAATAATTTTAGATTCAAGCCAGGTATGATTTCTTTGCTTCCTAATTTTCATGGTTTAGAATCTGAAAGCCCATATTTACATCTAAAAGAATTTGAATAAGTATGTACTGCTTTTCATGATCAAACTTGCACTGAAGAGGTTGTTAAGCTTAAATTGTTTCCTTTTTCTTTGAAAGATAAAGCAAAATCTTGGCTTAATACTTTGAAACCAAGATCAATTGGCACATGGCAAGAAATGCAATGTGAGTTTTTGAAGAAATTTTTTCCAACACATAAAACCAATGCTTTGAAAAGACAAATCCAAAATTTTTCCCAAAATTCAAATGAAGCATATTTTCAAAGTTGGGAACGTTTTAATAATTTGTTGAATTCTTGCCCACATCATGGTTTTGAAAAATGACGCACTTTAAGTTTCTTTTATGAAGGGTTAACACCTGAAACCAAGCAATTTGTGGAAACAATGTGCAATGGTGAATTCAATTAGATCAAACCTTACAAATGCTAATAAAGGAAAAATATCATCTTAGTCAAGAAGAAGATCTAAATACAAGGTTTCCTAGTTTGGCTAGAAAGGTTGAAGCCATGGAATCCGGGAAAGTAAAAGAAATCAAATCTGTGCAAAATGAAGAAATTTGTGGCATTTGTGATGAATTAGGACACTCAACAAATGAATGTCCAAAAATTCCTATTTTTAAAGAAGTTGTGCATGAGCAAGTAAATGCAATGAATAATTTTAAAAAGCCATTCACTTCTTCTTTTTCAGATACATACAATCCGAGATGGAGAAATCACTCGAATTTCAGTTGGAGGAATAGCAACCAGCCACAATTCATGCAACCACCACCTCCTCAGGCACAGCAAGATTCTCAAAATCCTCAAGGATATGCACCCTATGTCCCACCATATAGGAAAAACTTTGAAGGAACATTGCATGCATTCATAGAAAAACAAGAGGCCATGAATAGTCAAAACACTCAAGCCATGATTGACATAAAAGACACTCTTACTAAACTTTCTTCTGCACTTGCAATTCATGAGAAAGGAAAGTTTCCCTCTCAACCTCAACCAAATCCCAAGGGTCAGTTTAGCCTAAATGAGGGTAGTTCAGAAAGTCAAAAAATAGATCAAGTCAACTCAGTGATAACTCTTAGGAGTGGAAAGGTTGTTGAAAAACAAATTCCTGAACTTTTTGAGAAAGATGATGAGTCAATTCCCAAAGATGAGGAAGGAGTTGATAAGCCACCTAGCCAAAAGGAGATCAAATCCTTGTCTTCACCCCCATTTCCTCAAGCATTAAACAATTCAAGTAAAGTGAATCATAACAGTGACATTTTTGAAATCTTTAAACAAGTGAAGGTCAATATTCCTCTGTTAGATGCTATCAAACAGATTCCTTCTTATGCCAAATATTTGAAAGATTTGTGCACTGTTAAAAGGAAACATCATGTGAAAAAGAATGCATTTTTGACTGAACAGGTAAGCTCCATTATTCAAAACAATAATGAATTGAAATATAAAGACCCTGATTGTCCTACAGTTTCATGCATTATTGGTGAACATAAAATTGAACGAGCTTTACTTGATCTTGGTGCTAGTGTTAATTTGCTTTCATATTCAGTTTATCAGCAACTCAACCTTGGTGAGTTAAAACCAACTTCTGTAACTCTTCTACTTGCTGATAGATCAATTAAAATTCCAAAAGGAATAGTAGAAGATGTGTTGGTACAAGTTGATAAATTCATATATCCTGTGGATTTTATTGTCTTGGAAACTGAACCTATGGTTGATAGTTCTAAGTCAGTTCCTATTATTTTGGGTCGCCTATTTTTAGCAATATCTAATGCTTTGATAAATTGCAGAAATGGAGTGGTGAAGCTAACTTTTGGAAATATGACACTGGAGCTTAATGTTTTCAACATGTGCAAGCAACCACATGAAGTTTATGATGACAATGAAGAGATTGAAGGGATTGAGGCCATTATAGATGATCATCTTCAAATCAGGAGTTCTTCTGACCCATTAGAAATCTGTTTAATTAATTCATTTGATTCAGCTACGCAATTAGATGATGATATTTCTGAAATGTGCTCTTTGCTTGACTGTACACAGGAAATGGAATACAAAGGACAGAAGCAAAGATTCGAAGAGCTAAAATCCATGAATGATGATGCCCATGAAAAAGTACCCACACTGGAACTGAAGCCATTACCTGATGGGTTGAAGTACACATTTTTGGGAGAAGAACAAAGCTTTCCAGTGGTAATTTCCTCATCCTTGACCAAAGAACAAGAAGGTAAGTTGATAAAAGTACTTAAAAGGCATAAAAGTGCAATTGGATGGACATTAAAGGATATAAAAGGCATTAATCCATTAATCTGTACACATAAAATACCTTTAGAGGATAATGCTAAAACATCTCAATAACCTCAAAGAAGATTAAATCCACACATGAAAGAGGTAGTTAGAGCTAAAGTTCTTAAATTACTTGATGTTGGAATTATCTATCCTATCTCTGATAGCCAGTGGGTAAGCCCTACACAAGTTGTGCCTAAGAAATCTGGAATAACAGTGGTTGAAAATGAAAAAGGAGAATTAATACCTACCCGAGTCTCATCTAGTTGGCGTATGTGTATTGATTTCAGAAAATTGAATGCAACCACTAGGAAAGACCATTTTCCATTGCCTTTTCTTGATCAGATTCTAGAAAGAGTAGCAGGACATCCCTACTATTATTTTCTTGATGGTTATTCAGGGTATAATCAAATACCAATTGCATTAGAGGACCAAGAAAAGATCACTTTTACTTGTCCCTTTGGCACTTTTGCATACAGAAGAATGCCTTTTGGTCTTTGTAATGCTCCGACAACTTTTCAAAGATGCATGCTAAGTATTTTCAGTGACATGATTGAGTATTTTTTAGAGGTTTTCATGGATGATTTGACAGTTTTTGGAAATTCTTTTGAAAATTGTCTTGATAATTTGGAAAAAGTTCTTAAAAGATGCGAAGGAAAAGGATTTGTGTTAAATTGGGAAAAATGTCATTACATGGTTACCTCAGGAATAGTGTTAGGTCATGTGTTATCTTCTAAAGGAATTGAAGTTGATAAAGCCAAAGTTGAATTAATTGCTCATTTGCCTTTCCCAAAAATAGTCAGAGAAGTTCGTTCCTTTTGAGGACATGCAGGATTTTACAGAAGCTTTGTAAAGGACTTAAGTGCCATATCTAGACCTTTATGTAATCTTCTAACAAAAGATACACCATTTGATTGGACTCAAGATTGTCAGAAATCTTTTGAAAAATTAATCGGTCTTTTGACTTCTGCTCCTATCATGCAATCTCCTTACTGGTCTTTGCCTTTTGAGTTGATGTGTGATGCTAGTGATTTTGCTGTTGGTGCTGTTTTAGGCCAAAGAAAGGAAGGTAAGCCTCATGTAATTTATTACGCAAGTCGAACTTTGAATAGTGCACAAATGAATTACACCACTACTGAAAAAGAACTACTTGCTGTAATTTTTGCATTGGACAAATTTCGAGCTTATTTAATTGGTTCATCCACTATTGTTTTCACTAATCATGCTGCTGTTAGATATTTAATGTCTAAACAGGATGCCAAACCTAGGTTGATACGATGGATCTTGTTGCTTCAAGAATTTAACATCACAATAAAAGACAAGAAAGGAGCCGAAAATGTTGTTGCAGATCATTTGTCAAGGCTGACAACAGGCTCATCTTTTGATAGCACACCTATCAATGATTCTTTTCCTGATGAATTTTTATTTTCTGTCAATTCTATGCCTTGGTTTGCTAACATTGTCAATTTTCTTGTAACAGGTAAGATGCCGCCTCAGTGGACACACCAAGACAGAAAAAAGTTTTTGATTGAGGTGAAAATTTTCTTTTGGGATGACCCATATTTGTTCAAATATTGTCCTGATCAAATCTTTCGGAGATGTGTACCCGACAATGAGGTAAGTAGTGTCATTAAATTTTGTCATTCAGAAGCATGTGGAGGTCATTTTTCTTCAAAGAAAATAGCTGCAAAAATCTTGCAGTGTGGATTTTATTGGCCCACTTTATTCAAGGACAGTTATACTTTTTGCAAAAGTTGTGAAAGTTGTCAAAAATTGGGGTCCATTTCTAAAAGAAATATGATGCCTTTGAACCCTATCCTTGTCATTGAAATTTTTGATTGTTGGGGAATTGATTTCATGGGTCCATTTCCATCATCTTTTGGATTTGTGTACATTTTGGTTGCAGTTGATTATGTCTCAAAATGGATTGAGGCAATTCCATGTCGGCACAATGATCATAAAACTGTTCTAAAATTTTTAAAAGAAAATGTTTTGAGTCGATTTGGAATTCCTTGAGCTATCATCAGTGATGGGGGAACACATTTTTGCAATAAACCATTTGAATCTTTAATGAAGAAATATTGCATTACCCACAAAATTGCAACCCCTTATCATCCTCAGACAAGTGGACAAGTTGAATTAGCAAATAGGGAGATTAAACAAATTTTGGAAAAAACGGTTAACCCAAATCGTAAAGATTGGTCTTTAAGACTAAATGATGCACTTTGGGCTTACCGTACTGCTTTTAAAACATCTTTGGGCATGTCTCCCTATCGGCTAGTTTATGGAAAACCTTGTCATTTGCTTGCAGAATTGGAGCATAAAGCATTTTGGGCCATTAAAGCTTTCAACTTAAGTCTTGATGATGCTTCCAAGTTACGCAAATTGCAATTGAATGAACTTGAGGAATTAAGAAATGATGCATATGAAAACTCAAAGATTTATAAAGCTAGAACAAAAGCTTTTCATGACAAATCAATTTTCAGAAAACTTTTGAAATTGGTCAAAAAGTTCTGCTTTATAATTCTCGCCTTCATCTATTCCCTGGAAAATTGAGATCTAAGTGGATTGGTCCTTATATTGTCAAACATGTGTATTCTTATGGGGCCATAGACATTGAGAATCCTAGGAATGGTATTGTATTTAAGGTTAATGGACAAAGACTCAAATCATTTCTGGAACATCAAGTTATTGAGGTAGAATCCATTTCTCTTTCTAATCCTTGTTATGAGTAGAATTTATTTTAATGTTGTTTCTTTCTTTTTGCAGTTCTTTGTGTTCCCGGTTAAATGGCGGATAACGGTACTCCGTGACTCTCAAGTCAGTTTATTTTTCAGTTTTCCATAATAACTGATTTCTTCTCCTTTCAAAATGGATGTCATTCTCTCAATTCTAAGAAAACATTTTCCTTCTCTCCCTCTAAATGCTCTAACAAAAGTCTATGAAGTTAGGTGTGAAAGACTGAGATTGTTAATGTATAAGGGCATCCCGAAAAAATATACTGTTTGGATAATCGAAGCAAAGGTTCGTTTAGTTGGTGAATCTTCAGATTCATTTGTCCCATACATGCCTGGTCTCGGTAAAAGTTCATTTTCAAAAAGGAGAAGAGCAAAAAGAATGAAAGTTTGTTACAAGTGTGCACGATGGAATTGCAACACGCGATGTCACTCTTTGGGGATGGTTTCCGTAAATAGAGAAGATAAAATATTCTTCATTAAGAATGGACTGAGTAAAGAGTCATTAGATAATATCTTATTGACTCTTGAGACGCATTCTTGTGGAGTTGTGCAGCGTGAACTTCTTAGTTTGTGGAATCTCTTCAAGGACGAGTAAGAGCGTTACAGTCTTGGGAATCTGACTCAAAAAGACCCTGTTTGCCAATTTATAAGAAAATTGGATGGGAAGCCTATCCTCGACTCATAGAAGGCGTTGAAGCCGTTACTGGTCGTAAAACCAGAGGAAGATGTGAACCACAATCACAACTACATGTATATATTTTGTTGTATTTCTTCTTCTTATGACAGCCCTGATCCAGTAGCAGCTCAACTAGAAGTGGTCCGAAGGAAATGTTGTGTGAAGCAGTGAGAAAAGGAAGCAGTCAAGATACTCCATCTGTATAAATAATTTCAATCTTTGGTCATATTTTGTTTCTGTTTATATTTGTGTGAAGTTTCTCTTTTCAGTAATTGCGGTAAAAGGTACTATCTTCTATCTTTTTCCTTTCTATTTTTTAACATTGAGGATAATGTTGTGATTTAGTTGGGGGGAAGGATAGTTGTGTAAAAAAAAAAGGTAAAAAAAAATAATAAAAAATATAGTAAATGTGTTTATGTTTGTCGTGTGTAGAGTTGTGTAAAAAAAAAACCAAAAAAAAAAATTTAGGAAGTGTGTGTATTAATATGTTTGTTGTGTTTATATGTTTGTTAGTAACTACTAAACCAGTTAAGGATGGCAGAGTAAGGAATAAATTTTACTCTTGAGATGCATCTTAGTTGGGGTAGTAACTAATTTATGTGGAAGTAGCAATTCAAATTCAAGGAAATTTGCATGATTGAGTAAATTGTCTTCTTTCTTAAAATTCACATGCTTGGTTATGGATGTTGAATTGGTGGACTGAGAATGATAGAATTATGCCTTGTGAGATTTTGAGCTTATTGATGAATGGATTGAACATTTGTACCATTCTTTTATTTCTTGTGTGAATTTCACTCATGGAATTGTTGCTCTAGAACTTGTTTTGATTCTTTTTTAGACTACATTTTCATATGCATACATGAATATGATTGAGGCATTTTTCTTGAAATAGCTACTTTAGCCAAATAGCCAACCTTGTGCATATTTTCCTTTGCTTAACCCCTTTGAGCTTATTTGACTATTTTTTGTTTCGAACTCATTATGCGCCTTAAATGAAAAATCATGTTCTTACTTGACCTTAGGGAATAAGAGAACATTAGTTTGTCATTCGATGAGTTCTTGAACAAGTGTGGGGGTGTGTGTATAGAATATTTTTAAAAAAATGTGTATATATGATGTTCTTCTTCTAAAAAAAAAATCAAAAAATAAAAAAAAATCAAAAAAAAAATTGTAAAAAGAAGAGGGTCAACAAGGTAATAAAGGAAAGGAAAAGAATATGTAAAGAGAATTTGTATTAGGTGGAGTTGGGATGAATTTTCATGCTTGTTAATTGAACTCAGCTCTCATGTTCTTTTATTCTCTGGTGTTTAACTTGTCATATCTATATTACCTCCTCCTTTACCTTGACTCCATTACAACCTTGAATAAAGTCCTCATGATTTGTGTGTGCATGTGTTCTGAGTAGTGGAGAAGTAGAAAATAAGCAAGCTTATGATAGTGCAATTTTCATGGGTTGAATTGAGTGAAATACCTACCTTTTAAACACTTGAGGGATTGAGAGTGAATCTTGTGAAAATCTATCATTCTTGACTCATGCTTTTCAATTGAAATAACCTTGCTTGTTGATTTGAGAAGTGAAGATATGTTACCTCATGAATGTTTTGATTACTTGAATGATTGCTCTTCATTTTTAAATATTATTAGAAATTGAGTCTTTTAGAGTGTTTAGCTTTTGAGTCTGTTTCGTTTTTTTTTTGTGAGTGATCTTATGTGTTTTGCTCAGGAGTGCAAAAAGCTAAGTATGGGGGAGTTTGATGATCACATATTTGATACATTAATAAGCTTTCATTCTTAGTCATTTATATTCTTTATGTACTTAATTGATTGAGTTTTATTATGTTTTGTAAGTTTGGACTCAAAATTGAACTTAATTGAATTTTTCAGCATGATTCATATCTTACACTATTTCTGTATTTGGGTCATATCTTGGGCTGTAGGTGGTCTTTAGAGCTGATTCTAGTGGCATTTGAAAGATAAGAGAGAGTTCTATAACTTTCATGAAGACCTCAAAGGCCCAATCACACGAGTAGATAACTCAAATTGGGGTTGCAGTAAGAACTAGAATACTATTCCTAATAGCTTGACCTACATATACTGTTCATCACCGATTTTGGGCTAGATGTTGTAAAATGGATTGAAATTTGGATGCTGAATAGTTAAGACCCATATCTACAACTTTCATGTTGAACACTTTTCCAGAATTGGATTCCTTGAAGGTGATATTGGGTTTGGAAGTCAGAACAGAGGAGCTGTGACTGGGCCTGGATAGTATGTAGTAATTTGAACGTATCTGGAGTTGTAGAAATGATATTGGACCCAAACCAAAGCCATTTGAAAGCTAAGATCCAGGCCTACAACTTTCATGAAGACCACTTGGTTCAAAAATGACGAATGCAATAACTTCAGAGCTGCATGATTTTGGAGACAAGGAATCTCCATTATTTCCCACTCATTTAATGTCATTTAATGTCATTTGGCATTTTTCACTCATTTTCCAATCATCCACCCACTAATAACTCAGCTCCCTTGACATTTTGTATCTCTAATCCTCTATAAAAGGAGGCCTTGGCAGATCATTAGGGGTATTAGGTGTTAGTTACCAAAATAATGCTAGTTTGTTACTAAGTTTTCTTGTAATAATTTTTCTTTGTTTTAAATTGAAATCATGTTTTTCTTCTTCTTCTTCTCTCTTTCTTTCTTCTTATCTATGAGTAACTAAGTTTCATTTTACTTGGGTGAAGAGGTGAAGCTCTTGGTAATGAAATAAGGTTAGATTAATTTCTCTCTTATGCTTAAATGATATATTTTCAAGTGATCATTATACGTATTATATTTTGTTTCCAAACTCTCCTTGTAAAGTGGAGTTCTTGATTTGTTGCAGACAAGAGATTGGCACAATGAATGCTTTAACCCATTTACAAGTGGTGGTGTTAGAAACTCTCCTTATAAAGTGGAGTTCTTGATTTGTTGTAGACAAAATATTGGAACAATGAATGCTTTAACCCATTTATAAGTGGTAGTAATATTTTTGGAAACATAATATAAATACGTATATAGTTTTAATAGACTTTTAACGTTGTATTTTTCGATTGGAACCTCCATGTTGTGAGGATTCTAATTAAGTTATAAAAGGAATTAATCTTACTTTTATTTTATTTACCAAGAGTGGATCTTTTAACCCAAGTAAATAATTTTAATCATAGTAACAAAATATTCATTTCACCTTAATTAATCTTCAACAATTTCCTGTGAATCGACCTCGGACTCCCGAGAAATTTATTACTTGAGACAACCTATACTTGGGTTTGTAAATGCAACAACTAAAAAGTGTGCATCATTAACCATCGGCTGGGCGTCCACCCACTTGGTAAAATAATCAGTGGCAACAATAATGAACGAATGTCTTTTGGAAGATGAAGGGTATATTTTTCCAATTAGATCCATTGCCCATCCTCAGAATGCCCAAGGCTTAACAACAGAATGCATTTCCTCGGCTGGGATCCTCTGAATTGGCCCGTGCTTTTGACACTCTTCACACCCTTTGGCATAAGCATGGCAATCTGCATTGATGGTTGGCCAATAATATCCGTACCTATGTATTAGCCAGCGCATCACAGATCCTGACCTATGTGAACCACATATCCCTTCATGAGCTTCCCCATAAGTTTCAAGGTTTCAGCTTTACTAGGACATTTTAACAAAATTCCCTCCAATCCTCTTTTATGTAGTTCTTCATCCACCAAGGTATATTTTAAGGCCTTTTGCCTCATTTGGAAAGTGGAAGCAGAAGAAGGGTTTTTTAAATACCTTGTTAGCTCAGCTTTCCAATCATCAACTGCATCCACTGCTCCAATAAAGAACTCCTTGAGCCGATTATCTACAAGCTGAACATCTTTAAAGGTTTCCTTATAACCAGAAGCATGCTGTGCCAAATCATTTGCTTCTTCGTTATGTCTTCTGGGTACATGCATTATCACTACATCGGCAAACTGTTTTAACAAACTGCTAGCCGTTTCATGATATTCTACCAAATTTGGGTTAGTGCATTTATAATCCCCAGCTAGCTGTTTTATAACTAACTGGGAATCTCCCATAACGTGGATGTATTTGGCTTTCATAGATAATAGAATTTTTAACCTTAATATTAACGCCTCGTATTCAGCTTGGTTGTTTGAACATCCTATCTTCAACTGATGCATGAACTTCCAACTTTCTTCAGTAGGACTTGTAATTGTGATTCCAGCCCCAGCACCCTTGTTAGTTCTGGATCCATGAAAAGTTAATACCCAAATTCTCAAGTTAACACAATAGCTCACCTCAGCTAAAGGATCTATAACATCTACACAAGGATGCTGAGCCAAAAAATCTACTAAAGCTTGTCCTTTCATCGCTTTCAAAGGCATATACTTTAACGTATATGCACTTAACTTAATAGCCCACTTCATTAATCGTCCTTGTAAAACAGGCTGATGTAGCAAGTATTTTACAATGTCAATTTTGCATACTACTTGAACCTCCCTTGGTAAGAGGTAATATTCCAGCTTCGTACAGGCATGAAAAAGAGACAAGCATAGCTTTTCTATGGGAGTATATCTAGTTTCGGGGTCATTAAGCAATCGGCTAAGATAATAGATAGATCTTTCATTCCCATCTTCATCATCCTGTGCCAACAGGCAGTCGATTGATTCTGGGGCAGCCGATATATATAATTTCAACGGCCTCCCTAATACTGGGGGAACTAACACTGGGGGGCTAGCCAAACATTGCTTTATTTGATCAAACGCAAGCTGTTGTTCGGCTCCCCATACTAATTCATTAGCATCTTTTAATTTCAGTAACGGGGAAAAAGCTTTCAGCTTACCGGCTGAATTTGAAATGAACCTTATCAGAAAGTTAATTTTACCGATCAAACTCTGCAATTCTTTTTTGTTCTGAAGGGGTCTCGCATCTAGTACAGCTTTGGCTTTATTTTTATCAACTTCAATCCTATGTTTATGAACCAAAAACCCCAAAAAGTTCCAGCTGACACACCAAAAGAACACTTAGACGGATTCATTTTTAAATTATGACGCCTCATTCTCTTAAGAGCTTGTTCTAAATCGGCTAAATGTTGGTTAAAATCATGGGATTTAACTATGACATCATCAATATATACTTCCATGTTTTTTCCTATTAACTCATGGAAGATAGCATTCATGGCTCTTTGGTACGTGGCGCCAGCATTTTTCAATCCAAACGGCATAACTAGCCATTCAAATATCCCAATAGCGCCAGGACACCTGAAAGCTGTCTTATGAACATCTTCTTTGGCTATGAAAATTTGATTATACCCAGCATACCCATCCATTAATGTTAAAATGCCATTTTTGGCTACAGAATCGACAAGCATGTCAGCTATGGGCATTACATACTCATCTTTGGGAGTGGCAAGATTCAAATTTCTACAGTCAGTGCAAATTCTAACCTTCCCACTTTTCTTGATTACAGGGACTATATTCGACAGCCATTCTACATATCTGGCCGTACGAATGAAACCTGCTTTAAGTAGCCGTTCTATCTCTTCCTTAATTTTAGGTATTAGTGATGATCACATATTTGATACATTAATAAGCTTTCATTCTTAGTCATTTACACTCTCTATGTACTTAATTGATTGAGTTTTATTATGTTTTGTAAGTTTGGGCTCAAATTGGATTTAATTGAATTTTTTAGCATGATTCATATCTTACACTGTTTCTGTATTTGGGCCATATCTTGGGCTGTAGGTGGTATTTGGAGGTGATTATAGTGGCATTTGAAAGATAAGAGAGATCTCTATAACTTTCATGAAGACCTCAAATGCCCAATCATACGAGTAGATAACTCAAATTGGGATTGAAGCAAGAACTAGAGTGCTGCTCCTGACAACTTGACCTATGTATACTGTTCATGCCATTGTTCGGGATAAAAGTCGTAAAAATGAGCTAAAATTTGGATGTTAAATAGATAAGACCCATATCTACAACTTTCATGTTGAACACTTTTCCAGAATCGGACTCCTTGAAGGTGATATTGGGCTTGGCAGTCAGAACAGAGGAGCTGTGACTGGGCCTGGGCAGTGTGCAGTAATTTGAACGTATCTAGAGTTATAAAAATGATATTGGACTCAAACTAAAGCCATTTGAAAGCTAAGATCTAGGCCTAAAACTTTCATGAAGACCACTTGGTTCAAAAATGACGAATGTAATGACTTCAGAGCTGCATGATTTCGGAGACAAGGAATCTCCATAATTTTTCACTCACCTAAAGTCATTTGGCATTTTCCACTCATTTTCCACTCATCCAACCACTAATGACTCAGCCCCCTTGTCATTTTGTATCTCTAATCCTCTATAAAAGGAGGCCTTAGCAGATCATTGAGGGTGTTAGGTGTTAGTTACCAAAATGATGCATTTTGTTACTAGGTTTTCTTGTAGTAATTTTCCTTTGTTCTAAATTAAAGTCATGTTATTCTTCTTCTTCTTCTCTTTCTTTCTTCTTATCTATGAGTAACTAAGTTTCATTTTACTTGGGTGAAAGGGTGAAGCTCTTGGTAATAAATTAAGGTTAGATTTATTCTTCTCTTGTGCTTAAATGATTTATATTTTTTAGTAACCATTATACGTATTATAATTTGTTTCTTATAATTTAGAAACCATCTTTGTAAATAGGAGTTCTTGATTTGTTATAGACAAAATATTAGCACAATGAATGCTTTAACCCATTTATAAGTGGTGGTAATATTTTTAGGAAACATAATATAATTACGTATATTATTTTAAATGGACTTTTAATGTTGTATTTTCCGATTGGAACCTCCATGTTGCGAGGATTCTAATTGAGTTATAAAAGAAATTAATCTTACCTTTACTTTATTTACCAAGAGTGGATCTTTTAACCCAAGTAAATAATTTTTACTATAGTAACAAAATATTTACTTCACCTTAATTAATCTTCAACAATTTCCTGTAGATCGACCTCGGACTCTCGAGAAATTTATTACTTGAGACAACCTGCACTTGGGTTCGTAAAGCAACAATTAATCTCGCATCAAGTTTGTAGACTTGTTTGAAACTAAAAATTGTGCATTAAGTTTTTGGCGCCGTTGTCTAGGGACTTGATTTGAAGACTGAATTTTTGGTGTAAAAAATATATATATATATATATATATATATATTTGTATATATACTAATATACTAACTAGTGGGGAACCTCTCCTTTTTAATTTCTATGCATACTAACTTAGTGGGGGAACCTCTCCCTTTTATTTTACGCACTAACTTAGTGGGGGAATCTCTCCCTTTTACTTATTTTAGTTTTTTGTAATTTACTTTTTGCACTTTATTTTCTGCATTTTAATTTACGTATAGTGGGGTAATTCTCCATTTTATTTTCTTGTACATTTTAACTTAGTGGGGTAACTCTCCCTTTCATTTTTTATTTTTTATACTTTATTTTCTGTATTTATTTTCTATCATTTTTTTTGTTATTTATTTTCTCATTTTTTTTTTGTTTACTAACTTACTAATTCTCTTACTAACTATCTAACTTTTTACTTTTTCTCGCTTCTAATATTTTAATTTATCTGTATACTAACTTTTTAATTTTTATGCTTATTAACTTATTTGGTGGTTGGTTTATACCACACCTTTGTTAATATTTAATGGACAATTTATATTGCTATCTTGTACATTTTATTTTATACTATAAGTTACTTGTTTATGCTTAATTGATATCGTGATTTAAATTCTGGTCGTTTGGTTAGAGTTAATCTAGGTACTTTACATATTGATTTGTTTGAATCACAATCACACACATTAAGCACAATGGCTGAAAACGAAAGTGTGCATGATGAACATGAAAATTAACCGTTGCGAACCATGCGTGAGTATTTGCAACCATCCCGAAATTCTAGTCCATCATGTGTTATCTTTCCAGTCAATGCCAACAATTTTAGATTCAAGCCAAGTATGATTTCTTTACTTCCTAATTTTCATGGTTTAGAATCTGAAAGCCCATATTTACATTTAAAAGAATTTGAGGAAGTATGTACTGCTTTTCATGATCAAACTTGCACTGAAGAGGTTGTTAAGCTTAAATTGTTTCCTTTTTCTTTGAAAGACAAAGCAAAAACTTGGCTTAACACTTTGAAACCAAGATTAATTGGCACATGGCAAGAAATGCAATGTGAGTTTTTGAAGAAATTTTTTCCAACACATAAAACCAATGCTTTGAAAAGACAAATCCAAAATTTTTCCCAAAATTCAAATGAAGCATACTTTCAAAGTTGGGAACGTTTTAAAGATTTGTTGAATTCTTGCTCACATCATGGTTTTGAAAAATGGCGCACTTTAAGCTTCTTTTATGAAGGTTTAACACCTGAAACCAAGCAATTTATGGAAACAATGTGCAATGGTGAATTCCTTGATAAAGAACCTGATGAAGCTTTAGACTATTTAGACCATTTGGCTGAAAATTCTCAATCTTGGCATAGTACTAATCCTTCTGAAAATTTAATTAGATCAAACCTTGCAAATTCTAGTAAAGGAAAATATCATCTTAGTCAAGAAGAAGATTTGAATGCTAGGTTTTCTAGTTTGGCTAGAAAGGTTGAAGCCATGGAATCCGGGAAAGTAAAAGAAATCAAATCTGTGCAAAATGAAGAAATTTGTGGCATTTGTGATGAATTAGGACACTCAACAAATGAATGTCCAAAAATTCCTGTTTTTAAAGAAGTTATGCATGAGCAAGTAAATGCAATGAATAATTTTAAAAAGTCATTCACTTCTTCTTTTTCAGATACATACAATCCGGGATGGAGAAATCACCCAATTTCAGTTGGAGGAATAGCAACCACCACAATTCATGCAACCACCACCTCCTCAGGCACAGCAAGATTCTCAAAATCCTCAAGGATATGCACCCTATGTCCCACCATATAGGAAAAACCTTGAAGGAACATTGCATGCATTCATGGAAAAACAAGAGGCCATCAATAGTCAAAATACTCAAGCCATGATTGACATAAAAGACACTCTTGCTAAACTTTCTTCTGCACTTGCCATTCATGAGAAAGGAAAGTTTCCCTCTCAACCTCAACCAAATCCTAAGGGTCAGTTTAGCCTAAATAAGGGTAGTTTAGAAAGTCAAAAAATAGATCAAGTCAACTCAGTGATAACTCTTAGGAGTGGAAAGGTTGTTGAAAAACAAATTCCTGAACTTTTTGAGAAAGATGATGAGTCAATTCCCAAAGATGAGGAATGAGTTGATAAGCCACCTAGCCAAAAGGAGATCAAACCCTCGTCTTCACCCCCATTTTCTCAAGCATTAAACAATTCAAGTAAAGTGAATCATAACAGTGACATTTTTGAAATCTTTAAACAAGTGAAGGTCAATATTCCTCTGTTAGATGCTATCAAAAGATTCCTTCTTATGCCAAATATTTGAAAGACTCGCAGTGCAATCGTTAAAAGAAAACATAATGTGAAAAAGAATGCATTTTTGATCGAACAGGTAAGCTCCATTATTCAAAACAATAATGAGTTGAAATATAAAGACCCTGGTTGTCCTACGAGGCTTTCATGCATTATTGGTGAACATAAAATTGAACGGGCTTTACTTGATCTTGGTGCTAGTGTTAATTTGCTTCCATATTCAGTTTATCAGCAACTCAACCTTGGTGAATTAAAACTAACTTCTGTAACTCTTCTACTTACTGATAGATCAATTAAAATTCCAAAAGGAATAGTAGAAGATGTGTTGGTACAAGTTGATAAATTCATATATCTCGTGGATTTTATTGTCTTGGAAACTGAACCTATGGTTGATAGTTCTAAGTCAGTTCCTGTTATTTTGGGTTGCCCATTTTTAGCAACATCTAATGCTTTGATAAATTGCAGAAATAGAGTGGTGAAGCTAACTTTTGGAAATATGACACTGGAGCTTAATGTTTTCAACATGTGCAAGCAACCACATGAAGTTTATGATGACAATGAAGATATTGAAGGGATTGAGGACATTATAGATGATCATCTTCAAATCAGGAGTTCTTCTGACCCATTAGAAATCTGTTTAATTAATTCATTTGATTCAGCTACACAATTAGATGATGATGTTTCAAATATGCTCTTTACTTGACTGCATACAGTGAAATGGAATACAAAGGATGGAAGCCAAGATTCAAGAGCTAAAATCCATGAATGATGATACCCATGAAGAAGTACCCACACTGAAACTGAAGCCATTACCTGATGGGTTGAAGTACACATTTTTGGGAGAAGAACAAAGCTCTCCAGTGGTAATTTCCTCATCCTTGACCAAAGAACAAGAAGGTAAGTTGATAGAAGTACTTAAAAGGCATAAAAGTGCAATTGGATGGACATTAAAGGATATAAAAGGTATTAATCCATTAATTTGTACACATAGAATACATTTAGAGGATAATGCTAAAACATCTCAACAACCTCAAAGAAGATTAAATCCACACATGAAAGAGGTAGTTAGAGCTGAAGTTCTTAAATTACTTGATGTTGGAATTATCTATCCTATCTCTGATAGCCAGTGGGTAAGCCCTACACAAGTTGTGCCTAAGAAATCTGGAATAACAGTAGTTGAAAATGAAAAAGGAGAATTAATACCTACCCGAGTCTCATCTAGTTGGCGTATGTGTATTGATTTCAGAAAATTGAATGCAGCCACTAGGAAAGACCATTTTCCATTGCTTTTTCTTGATCAGATTCTAGAAAGAGTAGCAGGACATCCCTACTATTATTTTCTTGATGGTTATTCAGGGTATAATCAAATACCAATTGCATTAGAGGACCAAGAAAAGACCACTTTTACTTATCCCTTTGGCACTTTTGCATATAGAAGAATGTCTTTTGGTCTTTGTAATGCTTTGGCAACTTTTCAAAGATGCATGCTAAGTATTTTCAGTGACATGATTGAGCATTATTTAGAGGTTTTCATGGATGATTTGACAGTTTTTGGAAATTCTTTTGAAAATTATCTTGATAATTTGGAAAAAGTTCTTAAAAGATGCGAGGAAAAAGGATTTGTGTTAAATTGAGAAAAATGTCATTACATGGTTACCTCAGGAATAGTGTTAGGTCATGTGATATCTTCTAAGGGAATTGAAGTTGATAAGGCCAAAGTTGAATTAATTGCTCATTTGCCTTTCCCAAAAACAGTCAGAGAAGTTCGTTCCTTTTTAGGACATGCAGGATTTTACGAAGATTTGTAAAGGACTTTAGTGCTATATCTAGACCTTTATGTAATCTTCTAACAAAAGATACACCATTTGATTGACTCAAGATTGTCAAAAATATTTTGAAAAATTAATCATCTTTTGACTTCTCGCTCCTATCATGCAATCTCCTGACTGGTCTTTGCCTTTTGAGTTGATGTGTGATGCTAGTGATTTTGCTGTTGGCGCTGTTTTAGGCCAAAGAAAAGAAGGTAAGCCTCATGTAATTTATTACGCAAGTCGAATTTTGAATAGTACACAAATGAATTACACCACTACTGAAAAAGAACTACTTGCTGTAATTTTTGCTTTGAACAAATTTTGAGCTTATTTAATTGGTTCATCCACTATTGTTTTCACTGATCATGCTGCTGTTAGATATTTAATGTCTAAACAGGATGCCAAACCTAGGTTGATACAATAGATCTTGTTCCTTCAAGAATTTAACATCACAATAAAAGACAAGAAAGGAGCCGAAAATGTTGTTGCAGATCATCCACTATGGCTGACAACAGGCTCATCTTTTGATAGCATACCTATCAATGATTCTTTCCCTGATGAATTTTTATTTTCTGTCAATTCTATGCCTTAGTTTGCTAACATTGTCAATTTTCTTGTAACAGGTAAGATGCCGCCTCAGTGGACACACCAAGACAAAAAAAAAAAAATTTGATTGAGGTGAAAAATTTCTTTTGGGATAACCCATATTTGTTCAAATATTGTCTTGATCAAATCTTTCGGATATGTGTACCCGACAATGAGGTAAGTAGTGTCATTAAATTTTATCATTCAGAAGCATGTGGAGGTCATTTTTCTTCAAAGAAAACAGCTGCAAAAATCTTGCAGTGTGGATTTTATTGGCCCACTTTATTCAAGGACAGTTATACTTTTTGCAAAAGTTGTGAAAGTTGTCAAAAATTGGTGTCCATTTCTAAAAGAAATATGATGCCTTTGAACCATATCCTTGTCATTGAAATTTTTGATTATTGGGGAATTGATTTCATGGGTCCATTTCCATCATCTTTTGGATTTGTGTACATTTTGGTTGCAGTTGATTATGTCTCAAAATGGATTGAGGCAATTTCATGTCGGCATAATGATAATAAAATTGTTCTAAAATTTTTAAAAGAAAATGTTTTGAGTCGATTTGGAATTCCTCGAGCTATCATCAGTGATGGGGGAACACATTTTTGCAATAAACTATTTGAATCTTTAATGAAGAAATATTGCATTACCCACAAAATTGCAACCCCTTATCATCCTCAGACAAGTGGACAAGTTGAATTAGCAAATAGGGAGATTAAACAAATTTTGGAAAAAATGGTTAACCCAAATCGTAAAGATTGGTCTTTAAGACTAAACGATGCACTTTGGGCTTACCGTACTGCTTTTAAAACATCTTTGGGCATGTCTCTCTATCGGTTAGTTTATGGAAAACCTTGTCATTTGCCTGTAGAATTGGAGCATAAAGCATTTTGGGCCATTAAAGCTTTCAACTTAAGTCTTGATGATGCTTCCAAGTTACGCAAATTGCAATTGAATGAACTTGAGGAATTAAGAAATGATGCATATGAAAACTCAAAGATTTATACAGCTAGAACAAAAGCTTTTCATGACAAATCAATTTTCAGAAAAACTTTTGAAATCGGTCAAAAAGTTCTGCTTTATAATTCTCGCCTTCATCTATTCCCTGAAAAATTGAGATCTAGGTGGATTGGTCCTTATATTGTCAAACATGTATATTCTTATGGGGTCATAGACATTGAGAATCCTAGGAATGGTATTGTATTTAAGGTTAATGGACAAAGACTCAAACCATTTCTGGAACATCAAGTTGTTGAGGTAGAATCCATTTCTCTTTCTAATCCTTGTTATGAGTAGAATTTATTTTAATGTTGTTTCTTTCTTTTTGCGCTTCTTTGTGTTCCTAGGTTAAATGGCGGATAACGGTACTCCGTGACTCTCAAGTCAGTTTGTTTTTCAGTTTCCCATAATAACTGATTTCTTCTCCTTTCAAAATGGATGTCATTCTCTCAAATCTAAGAAAACATTTTCCTTCTCTCCCTCTAAATGCTCTAACAAAAGTCTATGAAGCTAGGTGTGAAAGACTGAGATTGTTAATGTATAAGGGCATCCCAGAAGATATACGCTGGATAATCGAAGCAAAGGTTCGTTTAGCTGGTGAATCTTCAGATTCATTTGTCCCATACATGTCTGGTCTCGGTAAAAGTTCATTTTCAAAAAGGAGAAGAGCAAAAAGAATGAAAGTTTGTTACAAGTGTGCACGATGGAATTGCAACACGCGATGTCACTCTTTGGGGATGGTTTCTGTAAATAGAGAAGATAAAATATTCTTCATTAAGAATGGACTGAGTAAGGAGTCATTAGATAATATCTTATTGACTCTTGAGACGCATTCTTGTGGAGTTGTGCAGCGTGAACTTCTTAGTTTGTGGAATCTCTTCAAGAATGAACAAGAGCGTTATAGTCTTGGGAATCTGACTCAAAAAGACACTGTTTGCCAATTTATAAGAAAAATAGATGGGAAGCTTATCCTCTACTCATAGAAGGCGTTTAAGCCATTTCTGGACATGAAACCAGAGGAAGATGTGAGCCACAATCACAACAACATGTATATATTATCTTGTACATTTTCAAAAAAAGAAAAAAAAAAAAAAAAAAAAAAAAAAAATCTGAAAAAAAATAAAAAGGGCAAAACTTCGGTTGTACTTAGTCTTTAATTAGATTAGGAGCCCCTGCCAGTGGAGTGGCAGGCCCGTCATTGACTCGGGTGGACCTTCGCACGCCAGTCGGTAAATAAGGTTCGTGTGCCATGCTCTGCAGAGAGCCGCGCAAGCATTCCTATGTTTTAACTAAAGGCTCGCTTATTGATGGACGAAAGAAGCGTCTCGTGTTTGCATTCTCGCGTGACAATGCCTCGAGCCGGATCCTGTGATTTAATGCCATGGGCTCTTCAACCCGACCTCTCACTGGCTGTGGTCGTTGGTGGTAGCTGTCAGATTTACGCACTTTAATTAGTGGCGTCGTAGCTCAATCCAAAATATCCCACAAGTGGGAGGGAGAAGAATGCCCAGATTGGCTGAGCCGTCTTGGTATTACCTTGCACTCATGACGCGTGTAAGATAAAAGATCTGCCATGAAACCTGTACATAAAGGTATGTAATCATTTGTTATTATTATTTTATCTTTGTATGATTTTGTTGAATTTTGGTTTTGGACAGACGATCCTTTGGATAGGATCCTTCGGGGGTTTCTAGACTTCTTTACCCTGATGGTTTTCTTGAAGTAAAAAAAAAAAAAAAAAAACAAAACAAAAAAAAAAAAATTATTATTATTATTATTATTATTTCAAACTTTTCTGACACCAGCCAACCTACCTGTATAGGAGCTATTATTACTTTTTCTATTCTCTTCCCTATTTAAACACTCCATTTTCTTTACTTTTATGCAACTCTTAATCATTCAAAGAGAGTGAGTGTAAAAAATTGAGGGAGCTTCTTCTTCAGTTCGTAGATTTCTCAGTATTAGTGTATTTTGTGGGACAAGTTATGGGAATGGTTTAGAGTTTGTAAACGCAGCAAGCACTGTTGGTAGAATATTTGCTGCGAGGAACATTTGTGTAGTATATGGGGGAGGTTGCCTTGGGTTAATGGGGGCTGTATCACTTTCTTCATTTGTAAGAGGTGGTCAAGTTTTAAGTGTCATTCCTGAACCTTTAACTCGAAGGAACATCGTTGGAAAGACAATTGGACTGGAAATTCAAGTATCATCTATGCATGGACGAATGAAAGTAATGCTTGAAAACTCTGATTCATTCATTGTCTTACCTGGTGGTTTTGGTACTTTGGAAGAAGTCTTTCAAGTTGTCTCTTGGGCCCAATTGAACATCCACCATAAACCCATAGCTTTGTTGAATGTTAATAATTTCTTTGATAATTTGTTATCTTTTGTTGACCATGCTGTGGAACAGAAATTTGTCATACCTTCAGCAAGACAACTCCTTATCTCTCGCTTCTACTGTTGATGAATTGATTGATAAATTAGAAGCATTTGTTTATGAACCTGATCCAGTAACAGCTCAGATAGATTGGTCCGAAGGAAGCGGTGAAGGAAGTGGTGAAGGAAGCAAAATGAAAAGAAAGCCAACCAAGACACTCCAACTATTTAAATAATTACAAGCTTTGGTTTTATTTATCGTACTTTGTTTCTGTTTAAATTTGTGTGAGATTTTTTTTCTTTTCAGTAATTGCAGCAATAGGTAATATATTCTATCCTTTACCTATCTATGTTTTGACATTGAGGACAATGTTGTGATCTGGTTGGGGGGAAGGATGGTTGTAAAAAAAAAAACCCCAAAAAACCCAAAAAAAAAATAAAATAAATTAGGAAGTGTGTTTGTTAATATGTTTATTGTGTTTATCATTAAAAAAAACAAAAAAAAATTTCAAAAGTGTGTTTGTGAATATGTTTGTTGTGTTTGTCATTAATTTATTAACAACAAAAATAATTAGGGATGGCAGAGTAAAGAGTAAATTATTTACTCTTGAGACGCATCAAAAATTGGTGGCAGAGTAAGGAGTCATTAAGGTAGTAACTAATTTATGTGGAAGTAGCAATTTAAATTCAGGAAAATTTGCATGATTGAGTAAATTGTCTTCTTTCTTAAAATTCACATGCTTGGTTATGGATGTGGAATTGGTGGACTGAGAATGATAGAATTATGCCTTGTGAGATTTTGAGCTTATTGATGAATGGATTGAACATTTGTACCATTCTTTTCTTTCTTGTGTGAATTTCACTCATGGAATTGTTGCTCTAGAACTTGCTTTGATTCTTTTTGAGACTACATTTTCATATGCATACATGAATATAATTGAGGTATTTTTCTTGAAATAGCTACTTTAATCAAATAGCCAGCCTTGTTTAGCAGTATGTTGTTTCAATATGATATCAAGCACTCTTATGACTTCTTGGAAATTCTCTGATTCCTGTTAACATAAAGCATTAGAAATGACCTATTTTCCCTTGCTTAACCCCTTTGAGCTTATTTGACTATTCTTTGTTTCGAACTCATTATGTGCCTTAAATGAAAAACCATATTCTTACTTGACCTTAGGGAATAAGAGAACATTAGTTTGTCATTCGATGAGTTCTTGAACAAGTGTGGGGGTGTGTGCGCAGAATATTTAAAAAAAAATGTGTATATATGATGTTCTTATTCTTCAAAAAAAAAAAATCAAAAATCAAAAAATAAAAAAAAATAAAAAAATGTAAAAAGAAGAGGGTCAACAAGGTAATAAAGGAAAGGAAAAGAATAGGTAAAGGAAATTTGTATTAAGTGGAGTTGGGATGAACTTTCATACTTGTTAATTGAACTCAGCTCTCATGCTCTTTTATTCTCTGGTATTTAACTTGTCATATCCATATTACCTCCTCCTTTACCTTGACCTCATTACAACCTTGAATAAAGTCCTCATGATTTGTGTGTGCATATATTTTGAGTAGTGGAGAAGTAGAAGAGAAGCAAGCTTATGGTAGTGCAATTTTTATGGGTTGAATTGAGTGAAATACCTACCTTTTAAACACTTGAGGGATTGAGAGTGAATCTTGTGAAAATCTATCATTCTTGACTCATGCTTTTCAATTGAAATATCCTTACTTATTAATTTGAGATGTGAAGATATATTACCTCATGAATGTTTTGATTACTTGAATGATTGATTGCTCTACATTTTTTTTAAATATTATTAGAAATTGAGTCTTTTAGAGTGTTTAGCTTTTAAGTCTGTTTCGTTTTTTTTTTGTGAGTGATCTTGTGTGTTTTGCTCAGGAGTGCAAAAAGTTAAGTGTGGGAGAATTTGATGATCACATATTTGATACATTAATAAGCTTTCATTCTTAGTCATTTACACCCTCTATGTACTTAATTGATTGAGTTTTATTATGTTTTGTAAGTTTGGGCTCAAATTGGATTTAATTGAATTTTTCAGCATGATTCATATCTTACACTATTTCTGTATTTAGGCCATATCTTGGGTTGTTGGTGGTATTTGGAGGTGATTCTAGTGGCATTTGAAAGATAAGAGAGATCTCTATAACTTTCATGAAGATCTCAAAGGCCCAATCACACGAGTAGATAACTCAAATTGGGATTGAAGCAAGAACTAGAGTGCTGTTCTTGACAACTTGACCTATGTATACTGTTCATACCATTTTTCAGGCTAGAAGTTGTAAACTGAGCTGAAATTTGGATGTTAAATAGATAAGACTCATATCTACAACTTTCATGTTGAATACTTTTCCAGAATCGGACTCCTTGAAGGTGATATTGGGCTTGGAAGTCAGAACAGAGGATCTATGACTGGGCCTGGGCAGTGTGCAGTAATTTGAACGTATCTGGAGTTATAAAAATGATATTGGACTCAAACTAAAGCCCTTTGAAAGCTAAGATTCAGGCCTAAAACTTTCATGAAGACCACTTGGTTCAAAAATGACGAATGCAATGACTTCAGAGCTGCATGATTTCGGAGACAAGGAATCTCTATAATTTTCTACTCACCTAAAGTCATTTGGCATTTTCCACTCATTTTCCACTCATCCAACCACTAATGACTCAGCCTCCTTGTCATTTTGTATCTCTAATCCTCTATAAAAGGAGGCCTTGGCAGATCATTGAGGGTGTTAGGTGTTAGTTACCAAAATGATGCCATTTTGTTACTAGGTTTTCTTGTAGTAATTTTCCTTTGTTCTAAATTAAAGTCATGTTATTATTATTCTTCTTCTCTCTTTCTTTCTTCTTATCTATAAGTAACTAAGTTTCATTTTACTTGGGTGAAAGGGTGAAGCTCTTGGTAATAAAGTAAGGTTAGATTTATTCTTCTCTTGTGCTTAAATGATTTATATTTTCTAGTAACCATTATACGTATTATAATTTGTTTCTTATAATTTAGAAACCATCTTTGTAAATAGGAGTTCTTGATTTGTTGTAGACAAAATATTGGCACAATGAATGCTTTAACCCATTTATAAGTGGTGGTAATATTTTTAGGAAACATAATATAATTACGTATATTATTTTAAATGGACTTTTAATGTTGTATTTTCCGATTAGAACCTCCATGTTGCGAGGATTCTAATTGAGTTATAAAAGAAATTAATTTTACCTTTACTTTATTTACCAAGAGTGGATCTTTTAACCCAAGTAAATAATTTTTACCATAGTAACAAAATATTTACTTCACCTTAATTAATCTTCAACAATTCCCTGTGGATCGACCTCGGACTCCCGAGAAATTTATTACTTGAGACAACCTGCACTTGGGTTCGCAAAGTAACAATTAATCCCGCATCAAGTTTGTAGACTTGTTTGAAACTAAAAATTGTGCATCAATTAGCTCTGGATTAAATCTTCTGGCAGCCTGCTTGTGGGGCTTAAATCCTTCTTTGATTTGCAACCGATGCTCCACCAATTCACGAGAAAGGCCTGGCATCTCATGGTAGTCCCATGCAAAGCAATCCTTATACGTCTTTATTAAATCAATCATTTGATTTCGTTCTTCCCTGCTCAACAAGCTGCTTATTCTTGTCATTCTTAGTTCCTGTTCAGTCCCTAAGTTGACATCCAACAAAGGATCTTCAGCTGAAAAGGTAGGAATCTTCCTGCTGATCGGGGACTCCCACCTCTCTTCAGATTCATGCCCCCTAGGCGTATCCGCTGAACATTCTTCTTCCACTATCTCCTCCGACTCCATAGACACAACCGTACCAATCCTATGTTCAATTTCCAAGGATGTCAGCCTGTGTCTCAGGTCTTCAATTACTTGGGCCTTGTTATTCATCTAAACATAACCATAAAGGCCGTAAATTGGCCTAGACGTTAACAGCAAAGCCATCGGTAGTTAGGTTACAAGATGCCCAAGATCCTTCTTCATATCCTTCAGGGATAGTAATTGGCTCCAGCCGGGGTGAATAAAATATAGCCTTAGCCATCTTTACATCAACTGTAAATGGATTCTCGTTGGCTGGCACTGACTCTACCTTATCCCCATCCCAAAACATTAACATCTGGTGCAAGGTGGAAGGCACGCATTGACTGGAATGAATCCAATCCCTTCCCAGCAGTATGGAATAAGTGGACTTAGAGTCTACCACAAACAAGGCAGAGCTCAAAGTTTTGTTCCCCACAGTGATGTCGGCCACCAAAATTCCTAAAGCAGCCGTGGCATCCCCTGTAAAATTGGTCATTTTCATATTCATGGGAATCAAATCCTGCTTACATCTACCCAGCTTCTTCATTGTAGCTGAAGGCATTATATTTAACACTGCTCCTCCATCCACCAAGACTTGACTAATAGTCTTACCGTTAACCCGAGCCCTGATGTATAAGGGCTTCAGATGCTTGGTCATTTCCCTTACTGGTTTAGGGAATTCCATTTTGGGTTCTTCTGAAATAGGAGCTAACACAGCCCACTCAACTTCCTCAGCAACCACATCACCTTCCAATTTCTCGGGTTGCTCCTGCCGAGCCAATAACTCACTAGGAATTAACCCCACCACATTAGTTTTAGCTGAGGGGTGATTTTCGCCTTCTCCTAGTATAGAATTTAACACAGAATCTTCAAACAGAAGGTCTGACCCGAGTTCTTCTTCCATTTCCTCGACTGTTAGAGGTACTTGTTCTTCTGTTGTCATGACTGGTACCTCTTCAAAGTCAGCTATCTCCAGCTCATTAATCATCTCCTAGAAATCTTGCTCTTCCTCTCCAAGATAATCTTGGTTTCCTGACTACACTGGCCCCTGTTTTCTCACCTCAGCAACTGTTTCTTCCTTCGGTTGTCCAAAAGCAGCCTCTAGAATTTCAGCCACCTCAGAAGTTTTAATCTCAGCATGGTCAGTTCTCTTTGCCTCAGCTAACATGGCCAAGGTTTGTTTCATTCGCTGTACTGATTTATTCCTCTGGGCCTTTCTTTTCTGAGTTCTAGTCATCACTCCTGGTTCCTTTACCACAAGGTCTCTTCCTTTTGCATATTTGTTAATGAACCAGTGTCCTTGCTCCACCTCGGCCGGTGGTTTAACTATACGTTGGGGCCTAATGACATCTTCATTCTTTACAGTAATTTTTAATGTAGTTATGCCCTTTTCCACGTCGAAACGAGCTACTCTTTTACCTTTGTTTGGTATAGGAGACTCGTCCATCATGGGTAACCTTGCATTAGCTAAAGCATCATTATACTTATCAGCTATGTTTCTTCCTGGAACCTTCTTGGTTGCTTCTTCAAATTTGATTGCAGGCTTTCTTGTTTCTTCAAAATTCTTTCTCATGCCTGAAAAATCCAATCTGCCAAAAACCCTGGGCTTAATCTCGTCTATTCTGTCCCTAGGGACTAGAATGGTCTTCCCATTTGGGCCTCTGTATACATCACAGTCTGCTGAATGCTGTCTGACTTTAGCCTGTCTCTTCGGCTAATTTCTCTCCAACCTGCCAAACATTGTAGGCCTGTTGTATTCGGCCGGTGTATCTTTCTTGACATATTCATTATTTTCCTGGGGTCGCTTTAGTCTATCAAACACAGCGATCTCTGATCTATTGTTTTAGATTGATCAGACACAGTTAAAGCTCTACCAGCCCTATATGGCTCATCAAACACTCCCTTTTGTCTCCACTGGTAACGTATCGGTTGTTTCCATCTTTTAGATGGTGAGCCAGATACTGTCTCCCCAGAGAAAGAAACTATATTAACCCCAGCTGAGGGAAAAGGATCGATAATGACAGTCATCTCGTTTTTGGCTAGTTTAAACCTTCCTTCTTTCATGGCTTTTTGTATAGCTTTTCTGAACACTATACAATTGGTGGTAGCATAAGTGTAAGAATTATGCCACTTACAATATTTTTTCCCTTTCAACTCCTCTGTTGGAGGGATTTGGTGCCCTTCGTTCTGTCTGATTTGTTTATCCTTCAGAAGATAATCAAAAATTTGGTCTGCCTTGGAAATGTCAAATGAATAATCAATCTTACTTTTAGGAGTTTGGACCTCCTTTCCTTTGGGGGGTCTAAAAGCTGGGCATGAATATGGTTTTCCTTTCACTATCGCTGCAGCCATGATATCTGCCGATTACTTGGCTGACTCATCTGACAGATAATCTGGATCTTTAACATTAATTACATTAATTAGATGAGGTCCTCTGTTCTTGCTAGTCCTCCTTCTCTCTTTTTCTAGGATGTACTGTTCAATCCTGGAGGCCCTGGAGGCCAACTGACTCAGGTCAGTGCAATCCTGCCCTATCAACTTCTCCCTAAGCTGAGGGTGCATGTTACTAATAGCCATAGAAGAATATTGAACCTCAGGCAGTTGCACGATACATTTGCTTCTTAATTTCCTGAACCTCTCCAAGAAATCAGCTACTGGTTCATCCACCATTTGCCTTAGATTCATCATGTCAGCTACAGTAACATCTGGCTGAGGCATATAAAATCTATCATGAAAGCAACGCTCCATGTCAGTCCAGTTTTGTATGGAGTTAGGGGCTAAGGAAGAATACCAGGTAAAAGCTGCCCCATTCAAAGATAAGGGGAACAACTGGAGCTTATAAAACTCATTCTAATTTGCTTCCTCGCACTGGGCAGTGAACCTGCCGATGTGTTCCATAGTGGATTTACCATCTTCCCCTGAGAAAGTGGTAAAGTCAGGAGTCTTAAACCCTCTAGGCAAAGGCATCATCCTATCCACCCACTCAGGATAGGGCTTCTTATACACAGGCCTGTCCAGCAACCTTAACTGGATTCCAAAATGTCTCCTCATGGTCTCGGCTATCATTTCTGGGTCTATCAGCTGAGGGGCTCTGTCACCCGGATAATTTGGCACTGGTGGGTGAACCGGCCTCACTGGCCTAATAGGAGCACCCCCTAGCTGATGGGGCACCTAATATTGCTGATCCTGAATGGGAATTGCCCCCTGGTTATAGCCTGGATGAGGAGGATTATTCGCCCATGGCTGAGCAATCGGATGAATTGGGGCCACATGAGGTACATTAACCTATGGCTGATTGGTTCTAACAGGAACAGATTGCCCATAAGGAAACCCCTCAGGGGTACCTATTGGAATAGGATGGATGTTGGACCAGGGTAATTCCCCTGCATAATCATAAATATACCTGGGAGGACCCGGAGCAGCCGAGAAAATAGGGCCACCAGTTGCGGCCACCTGTGTACTAGCACCTATCATAGAAGTGCTAGGCGCTAGATATGGCAAGCCAATTGTTCCTGTTCCCTGGGAGGTCTCCTGAGTATTTGTACTTGCCCATATTGTAAGCTGGACTGGATTCCACTGTCAGGGTGAGGAGGCTGGAACATGGGGACTACCTGTGGCATGCCCAGATTCGGCTGGACCGTAGATTGCGGTCCTGCCTGACTCTGTCCGCCAGCAGAAGATCCCGTGATAGCCGAGTGAGCCGAGGCCTCACCTGCATTTGATTGTTTTCGCTCAGCTTCTCTAACAAAATGCATCTCATTATGCACCATGGGTTTCATGATTTTCGAAAGTTGTCTTGACATATGATACATTAAGTAATTCATCCCTTGATCAATTTGGTCCCGAATAAATGAAGTGGACATCACTATCGGCTGAGGTTGATCAAAGAGCTCTACTGCTGCAGTAGCAGTTGTGGTGGAAGGTGTGAGAGTACCCACTGGCTGGGGTGAAACGGGCATTCCTAGAGTAGGCTGAACGCTTCCCTCTGAAGTCTTTCTGCTCCCGTTCTTCTTGCTAGGTTGGCTTGTATCCATACTGCTAAGATTTTTGCCAGACCTTAGATGCATACGCCAATAGTGATCTGAACTGGGAGATGGAAACTTCTCAATTTGCTCACCTTAGAGGGTCCCACCGGGCGTGCCAAATTTGTTTTAACGTGTGAAATAAATTTATCAGCCGAATAAAAGTTCAGCCGACGAACACGTATGGATTTTGATAAGAAACAGACGATTTGAACTAAAGGCAAAATCCAACCTTTAGCAATGGTTCCCATACTCACTAAAGAAAGCGTTTGGTATTAAGGTGAACTTAAGAAGCCTAAGAATTTGAGGTTAAAGCTGTAAACGGCTAGGAAATAAACTTGCGGAAGATAAATTACACAAAGTAAAGACAATATAGTAAAAGGGCTGAAAATTTAAGCAAAATAAACAAAGCTTAATTGTTGTATTGATTGTGATCCGTTCAAAATAAATTGGTACAAATGGTATTTATACTCTAACTTCCACCACAGCCAACTCCTAAAAATAAGCAACTAAACCACGGCTAGCTTACCCATGATTCTTAACCGTTCTGGTCACAACGGCTACCCCTCAACAGCTCAACTCCTATTTCCTTGGCATGTTTTGTGGCATCCGTTGATAACAGCTTTAGTTTTTTAGTCTTTCATCAACTTACAAATCAATATGCTTTTGTTTTTTATTGTTTCAATCCTGACCCACTAGTAATAAGGCCCATCTCACCCTTAGTCGGGTGTTCTTTTATCCATCAGCTACATCCTCCTTCGGCTAATCACCCTTAGCTACGGCTAATCACCCTTAGCCAGCCGTTATATCAATTTACTTTTTTGAACTTATTTTTGGGGTGATAACAATATCATTAATCAATTTTATGTAGTGTAAAAAATAATATTAAAAATAGATAAAATTATCCGGATAGGAAAATTTAATACATTGCACAACTGCATTATGGGTAGCCGTCATCATTTTTTACTGTACCATAGCCTAGACGATCGCGTCCTATCCACATTTCCACCATTCTTTTCCACCGAATTCTCTCTTTTATTACTTCTCATCCCCAACATCGAACCATCACAATATTATTTTATTTTCTGTCGTTATGAGTACTCCCAGAATTTTGGCTTCTTAACAGACCTAGGGAAGCAAGAATAATCCAGTAGAAAGAAGAACATATTTCCTTAGTTTGGTTGTATTGAGGCATAAATCAAACTGGAAAGAAATCACATATATAATATGTTTGAAAAAGGAAGTCCTTTTTCACTAGAGAAAAATGAGGAGGAGCCAAATGTCACCTTGATGGTTGACGGAAGAAGCTGAGAGCACACTAGGCAATAGTTTGGCACACAGAATAAAAGGTTCTGAACTCTGTTACGACGGTGACTAAGTCAACTCAAAATTATTTTAGAAACAAAAACAGTTTAAAGGGAGTCGACACAAATTTTATTGGTTAGGAAAAATTAAAAAACAAAATTTTTGGATACAAAAACAATTTAAAAGGAGTTGTCACTAAGTTTATTAGTTAGGAAAAACTATAAATTTTTTTTTTGAAATTTTAGAAAATCAGTCTACGAAAATTAAATTAGGTTCGGAAGTCAATTATAATAAGAAATGGTGGAGATTGAATTCCGCTGCACTTCTAATATATCCGTTTTAAAACGATTACCCCAAAATTAATTGTGCGAATTATAATAACTTAAACATATTAATTTTACTTCATAAAACAAACAAATTAAGGAAAATATCAATAATCATAGTATTTACAATATCAAAAAAGTTTAAATCACAAAATTCACAAGCAAAATAAAAATAAATCATAAATTAAATATTTACAAACCAAAAAATATAAAAATAAAAATTAAATACTAAATTATGAAAATTTAATTTTGACTTGTAAAGAAATAATTTATGCTCTTACGTATCTCCTTGTACAATGAGGAACTCAAAACTATATAATTCTTTATAAAATAAGTGTGGATTAGTTAATTTTAATTACTTAATTAAAAAACTTAAAATGTTTAAAACAAGTTGTTAATAAAGGATTAATTTAAGTAGAAGCAACGTGCCAACCAACATAACAGTTAATAAAGCATTAAAGTAAAGCAACACGTCAACTATCATAATAATCTAGGCAACAAACCCTACTATACAACAAAGTAATAAACCTCAATCTAACCAACCCAACAATTAAAAATCTTTTGTTTAATTTTCTTTAGCATTTTTGTATTTTACTATTTTTTGGCATTTCATTTTTTTTGATATTTTCATTTTCATCACTTTTTAGTATTTTTGAAAATTTATCTTTTTTAATTTCCATTTTCTTTTTTTTTAATTTTCAATTACTTATCTACTCCTATTTTGTCTACTATTTTCATTATCCTAACTTTTATTTTCTAATTTCTAATATAAAAAAAACACTCAATTTATTCATTTATATTTAATTAAGTCTCGACAACTAGGCCTAAATAAAAAAACTAAGGAAAGAGAATGGTTTCAACCCACTAACTAAAGGAAACTTAGTCCACTAAACTCATCAAATATAGACTAAGCTCATCTCTCCAAGACTAACCTAAATATACAACCAACAAAAAAAAAAAAAACAAACACAATGAGACAAACAAACAAAAGAGGATAACACAGCAACAGGAAAGATACAGCTATGATTTTCTTATCACATTTTTTTTCACATCATTTTTTATATTATTTTTTATATCATTAATTATATTATTATTTTTTATCACTTTCTCCCACACTTAATCACAACCATTCAAAAATGGTGTGAAAAGTGGTGTTTAGAGAAAAATGATGTAGGAGAGATAATATAGTTGGAGCAAGAGATGATAGCGTTGACCTCAGCTGATGAAGGCTGGTAGCTCGCGGTCTGATTGATTCTGCTTTCTGTGGTTCAAGCGGAGGTGAGGCGGTGCATGGCGGCTCGAGGACGCTGCAGTGTGGGTCCTGGTAGTATGGTGGTGCAGCGTGGTGGCTGAGTTCGAGGTTGACAATTTGAAAGAGGTTCGGTGGAAGCACGACTCTACCTGTAGTGGTGGCAGGGGGAACGACGAGGTTGTTGGCTGATGGTGGTGGATGGGTTTCTCGGGTGGCGACTGGTGGCATACGGAGGTGGTTGTGCGGCGGCATAGTTGGTTGATCTGGCTCTTGGTGATGGTCATTTCTGAGTTGCGTTTGGTGGTGTGGGGTGATGCATTTGGTGGTGAGGTTGAATGGTGGCACGCTTGGGCCTTCCATTAGAGATGATGTTGTTGTATTGGTTGTTGGTGACTGTAGGTTGAGGCTTGTAGAAGTATATGAGGGTTTAGGAAAATGGAGACTAAGCCGATTTTGGGTATCGAAAGGTTTTTGATTTGGCTGAGGAAAAGGAATTTAGGATGTTGATAATGGTATTAGGTTTATGTTGGCTGTGGGTCGATGGGAGTTCATGGGAAATTTCTGGATGATCTCTCTGTTGCTCCATCTTTCACCCCCTCTTTTTTTTTTCTTTTCTTGTTATGTTAATTGCTCCTTTGTTTTCTTTTTCTTCCTTCCCCCCTTGTTTCCGAAAAGAACCAGAAGGTACAGGAAAGAAATCATGATAGCAAGGCATAGTTGTGTCCTTTTTTGCTTGCAACCAAAGTTTCTTTCTCTTCTAATTATTTGCAAGTGTGAGTTGACTTGTGAGTTTGTCATTTGATTAGGAAAAAAAAAATTAGTTGAGACTCCATTGGATTCTAACTAAAAATATAATTGAGAAGTTGTGTTGTTGAAATTTTGTAGATATATAGTATGAGTTTAGTTGATGAGTCATGCATTTTAAGTAAAAGGTAATTAATTTTTTACGTTATTATATTTTTTATTGTCAAAATTAAAAATTATTAAAACAAATTTTATTTAATATCATATTTTTGTGACCCTATCAAAATTGGGTGCAACATGAACAAATAACAATCATTCAATTAATGCTTCTTTTTATTAAGTATTATATATATCAAGAGGTATTGTTATTAGGAAAAAGCTTTAAGAAGATAAAGGGAAACTGATCTAACAATTCATAAGAAATATTAGACTGGTGCACTCATAGACTTGCCCCAATCTTGAATGGACCTTAAAATAAAAAAGAGCCTATGCGGGAGATCCAAATCTTCTTCCCTCAAATAAATTTTGTGAACTGCAGTATCCACTATCTTGGTAAATTTTTTATTTGAAAATATTTCAATGCCTGGACAAAATTAAAATGATGAGAGAGCGAAAAAATTGAATCCTGTTGTTGGCTACAAAATATTTCAAACTCAAGTTCCAACAAAAATTTATCTAAAATGAAGATCAGAACTTATATTTGGAAGTTTAAGAGAAAATTGAGTGAAAGTAGTTCATAATAGAGGAGTTTAGAAAGAAATAGAAAAATAAAATAATATTAATCTATATTTAGAACTTCTAATAATGGAAAGAAGGAAGCTCATCCCCATTATTTAGAAGTTAAGATGGTAAATAATGAAGCTGAATGGATTATGAATTTAACATTCAATACAATCATTTTAATTTTTATTGTCTATTTTATTATTAATGAATATTTAATCTTTAAAAAACCTTTCTTTGAATCAGAAAATCTCTTCCTCCTGGATTACTTAAAATCCTTTTGATTTTTGTCCGGACGTTCAAATTTTGATTTATGTTGTATTTAAGTTTGTTCATTATAAAAATTAATGATATCATATTTGAAGAAAAAATATATTTATTTTTTTAAATTAAAAGAATTGACGTACTAGTTAGAAATAAAAACAAAGAGAAAAAGACTGATAAATTAGTATATATTTCTGAATAATTGTTGTATACATGAGGATTAACCTTCGTTTATACAAGAAAACTGCTATACAGAAAAAAAAATACAATTTTGTACGAGATCAATTATAATCCCAATTAATCAATCAATCATAATCTCAATCACGTTAACACCCCCCTCAAATTCAAGTAGATGTAGAGAAAACCAACTTGAGTTTGGAAATTATAATGCGGAAGTGACAAGGATGATGAGCTTTGGTGAACAAATCGGCTGACAGGTCAAAAATACCAATGAAAATGATACGAAGAGTACCACGAAGAATGCATTGACGAATGAAGTGGCAGTCGATCTCAATATGCTTGGTGCGCTCATGAAAGACCTGTTACCAAGTGGCTTCAGTACTCAAGAGGGGGTGAATTGAGTATAAAAACTTTTCGCAAATACTTTTAAAATAAAGACAAATATTGAAGCTGCTTAATAAATAAAGAGAAATTACGAGAGGAAGAAGAAAAGTTTTAAGAACAACAAATAAATAAATATGCAATAATATTAAACTGCATAAATAAAGAGATAGAGAAGAGAAAAGTAGGCACAATATTTATCCTGATTCGACCACTAAACCACTTGTGACCTACGTCCAGTCCTCGAAAAATTATCCAAGATTTTTCACTATATATACAAGCTTCAATATGTGTTTGTAACCGTTATATAAAAGAGCACTTTTCACACACAAGAAAACTCTACCCTTGTGCTAAAGTCTCAGCCTACAGGGATACCTCACCCTTATACAAATCTTGAGGGATACCTCACCCTTGATACAGAAGAGTATAATATAGATGAAGAGAAACTCTCACACAGAGTAAATATTACAACTTGAAGCGCTAAGAGGCTCTCTAAGGATATCTCAAAGTTTTAACAAAAATAGTACAGAAAATATGTTAAAATTCTAAATCACATTTTCAAGGCAAGCGTAAAATTAATCAGATAACTGGGCAAAAACTAAAGAGACCCACGGTCTCTATTTATAGAGTCAAAGAAAAAATTAGCTGTTGAAGTAATTAATCTCGTAATAAATAAAAATATGGTCATTTCTTTCTATATCAGGATCCCATGTTTATTTGAATAAATCTTGGGTTATTCGAATAACACGTTCTCAAACAAGACAAATCTGAAATTGGTTATTAGTATAACACACGAGTTATTCGAATAACACTGCCATAAAAAGGTTTCTGGAAAACATCTCTATTCGAATAACTCATCAATTATTCGAATAGCTTATATAAAATAAGCCATTCTTAAAAGATTGTATTCGAATAACAAAAGTGTTATTCGAATAACACTTTTAAAACAGAGGCGCGCATCAGCACATTTAAAACTTTATTCGGATAACTAATGAGTTATTTGAATAACTCAATTTCTAACACATGTGTAAATACTTAAAAAAAACGAACAGCCCAGAGGTTTTTCAAAAACATCAAAACTTGTTAAGTTATTTTCAAGATCAAATACAAATTTTGGAAAAGGTTTAAGAAAACATTTTTTTTTATCTTGTAAAACCATGAGATATCCAAAAAGATCTCCGTACAAAGACTCTAAGTCCTAAAGCTAATCTTAAAGTTCTTGGACTTTGGTCTTCTTATCATCTTCATGTTTGTTATCATCAAAACCAAACTTCATTGGGCATAGACAAATACATTCTCCCCCTTTTTGATGATGACAAACTATCATTGAGAAAAGCATTAGTTCACATAAATTGGAATTCACAAAGATAAAGTTTGGGGAGAACTTACTCCCCCTCTTTTTCATAAGAGGTGTTTTAAATATCAGATGTGTGCAGCTCCCCCTTACTTTTGGAATCCAATAACTAGTTTATTTTTATCTGACTTTTCTCAAGAAGTACCTATTTTTATTTTTCTCCCACTTTGGCATGATAAAAAAGCATAGGGGATCAAGGTAAAAACATGTAATAGGCATGGCAAACATATAATATGCATATAAACTCAAAAGCATAGAAACAGATAATATGATCAACACATCAATGTCATTTATATTAAATTTCCAACTTTATGTAGAACCAGGACAAAACAAATACATCAAGAAACAAACAATAAAAACAAAGCAAAACAAAGCCTAAAAGTAGGCATCTGGGGGCAGAGGAGGGGAGTCAGGTGCACGCTGGGTCAGCAAAAAGCGAAGGGCAACCTGCTCACGTTGTACACCTTCTATCTTGTCAAACAGAATAGAAAAGGTATTCTCCATGTAGGCCGTGTTATCCTGTAAGGCTGCCATGATTTGATCCAAGGTGACTGGATCAGGAGCAGTAGGGGCAGCAGGAACATCTTTTTAGTCTTCGTCTTCAACTTCATTAGGGTATACCTAGCCATCAGAAGTCTTGACCATCTTCATTTTGTTCAGGGTAAAGGACCCAAAAACATGATGGTGGGTCAGCTTTGTCGCCCGCTCAGTTTTCATAACCTGAGGGTACTTGCCAAGGAAGGGAGAGATAATCAAACCATAGGGCAAATCAGACCTTTCTTTGCCCTTTGCCTTCATCATATGCTTCATGATAAAGGCAGGCCAATTCACTTGGTATCCTTTCTTGATAAGCCATGGCATGAAGATGTCGTCCTCACTTAGGTAGGCGTAGTTGCCTCCCCTAGGTGCTAAGATGTGAGCAAAGGCATAGTGTAAGTACCTATCTTGGCTCTTCATAATGCTTCCCTTGACTCCCTTAGGAGACAGGGCCAGGCCAGGCCAGGAGCTTCAATATCATCATCAAGGTTGCGCCTAATGGATTGCAACCCAAACATCTGTTGCTAATCACTGGGAGTGATGACCATGTGATTATCAGAGACGTCAGAATGCAAGTCTTCACCTACTATCTTCATGTTGCAGTAGAACATCTTTACCAAGTCTGGGTAAAGAGGGGCTTGGTGTGAGTAGAAGCGAAGATCACTTTATGTGTCCACAAGGTTGAATAAGTCAAAGCCGCCTTCGTTCTGGAAGAAGTTGAGGTCCATGTACTTCGGGTGCACGAGGTTACGCTCTCGAAAATGCATAACGAAGTGACTCAGTTCCTCTTGGTTGAAGGACATCCTTTGAAGATCTAGAGGATTGTTGTAGGGGGCTGTCTTCATACGTGGGCGAGTGGCACGTGAAGAGGAGGATGCCATGGTGGGATGATGGTTACAGTGAAAAGGGTAGAGAGATATGGAGAGAGGCAAAAGTGATGGTGGTAGAAGAAGAAAGAGGCACGTAGAATAGAGAGAGAGAAAGGAGAAAACCGATAGGAAACAGATAGATAGCAGATAGAAAGACATTTGAAAAGCACTAGGAGAATTTATAGACCTCCCATGTTTATTCGAATAACAAGGGTGTTATTTGAATAAAACACCATGGAAACCAACAGTCGTGGCGTTTCAGCCACAAGTTATTCGAATAACTCTGAGTTTATTCGAATAACTAGTTCTAAGATAGAGCTTTCTGCCAAGTTTTTATTCGAATGAGCCTATGGTTATTTGAATAACCAAAACAGAACGAATGCCTTAATGAGGCTTTTATTCGAATAATTCATTAGTTATTCGAATAAGGCAAAAAAGATAAAACACAGGAACAGAGAAGCCACTTCAGGTTTATTTGAATAGAGTACTGTTTATTCAAATAAAGCATGAAGATAAAAGCACATTTAACACATATATTCGAATAACGTTGGAGTTATTCGAATGAAACAGATATGAGAAATTTAAAATTGTGGTTGCTTAACTCAGTTTATTCGAATAAATGGAGGTTTATTCGAATAACACTAATATACAACCCTTCTATTTCAACAACTAATGATGTTTATTTGAATAGCTACAAGTTTATTCGAATAAACATATCAGAAAACAAGAAAAGCACATCTAGAAGACACAATGATAGATTTAGAGACTTACCTCATGATCTTTTACCTGCAAAAAGAGAATTTGAGGATATCTCCAACGCTCAAGTCAGTAAAAATTCAAGTTTAATAATCCAATAATAGATCAATAAATATAAATGCTATATGTAAGATTGATCTAGAATTCCAAGTTCTCTTCTTAAATGGAAGAAGGTGTCTTTAGGCAAAGGTTTTGTGAAAATATCAATAAGTTGATTAGTTGTTTCAACAAATTCTAAAACACAATCACCTCTTTGAACATGATCCTTTATAAAATGATGTCTTATCTCAATATGTTTAGACCTTGAATGCATAATAGGGTTCTTAGTCAATTTATTGCACTAGTGTTGTCACATCTTATAAGGATGTGATTAAGCTGAAGACCAAAATCTAGAAGTTGTTGCTTTATCCATAGGATTTAAGTGCAACAACTTCCGGCTGCAATATATTCAGCCTCAGCGGTGGATAAAGCCACATTGTTTTGTTTCTTGCTATGTCAAGAAACTAAGGAACTCCCAAGCAAGTGGCATGTTCCACTAGTGCTTTTCTTATCTAATTTGCAACCAGCGAAATCGGAGTCGGAATAACCAATAAGACTATAAGTGGCACCTTTAGGGTATCACAAGCCCACTTGTGAAGTGCCACCAAGATATTTCATAATACATTTTACTACACTTAAGTGTGATTCTTTAGGATTAGCTTGGTATCTAGCACACATGCATACGCTAAACATGATATCAGGTCTACTAGCAGTGAGATAAAGAAGGAATCCAATCATACCTATGTATTTGGTGATTTCAACAGATTTACCTATTTCATCCTTATCTAAGTAGCAAGAGGTACTCATTGGAGTGTCCATATGCTTTGAGTTATCCATTCCAAATCTTTTGAGGAGTTCTTTGCAATACTTAGATTGACTAATAAATGTTCTACTCCTTGTTTGTTTGATTTGAAGTCCAAGGAAAAAGTTAAGCTCTCCCATCATGGACACCTCGAATTCGCTTTGCATGATATTAGAAAAATCATTGCATAGAGACTCGTTAATAGCACCAAATATGATATCATCTACAAAGACTTGAACAAGGAGGATGTCATGCTTTTTATTTTTAATAAAAAGAGTTGTATCAACTTTGCCTCTTGAAAAATCGTGTTCCAAAAAAAACTTACTCAACCTTTCATACCAAGCTCTAAGAGCTTGTTTTAAACCATATAAAACCTTTTTAAGATTGAAAACATGGTTGAGTAGTTCATGATTTTCAAAATTTGGAGGTTGTTCAACATATACCTCCTCTTGAATAAAATCATTTAGAAAAGAGCTTTTAACATCCATTTGATATAATTTAAAATCCATGATGCAAGCAAAAGCAAGTAACATTCTAATAGCTTTTAGTCTAGCTACAGACGCATAGGTTTCTTCATAGTCTATTTATTCCTCTTGATTATACCCTTTAGCTACAAGCCTAGATTTATTTCTTGTTATTAGGCCACCTTCATCAAGCTTGTTCCTAAAGACCCATTTGGTACCTATAATTGGATGATCATTGGGCCTTGTAACCAATTCCCATACTTGGTTTCTTTCAAATTGATTTAACTCTTCTTGCATTGCCAAAATCCAATATTCATAATCAAAGGCTTCATTTAAGTTTTTACGTTCAATTTGAGAAACAAAAGCCATATGGTTGCATGCATTTCTAATTGAGTTTCGAGTACTTACACCTTTGGATACATCACCTATTAGTTGGTCCAGCAGATGGTATCTTGAAGTTCTCTATTCTTTGGGAAGGTCCATGGCTTGTGAATTCTCTTGAGTTGGGGGGGGTCCTCTTGACTTTCTTCTTGCTTTCTTTCTTCTATCTCCTTGTCATCCAAGTTGGTTTTTGCTCAAGCTTCTGCAACATTATCAACAACAAGATCCTTTCTCGATCTATTTGGGTCAGTTTCGTCAAATGCAATATGAATGGATTCTTCAACAGCCATAGTTCTCTTATTATAAAATTTAAAAGCTTTGCTATGATTAGAATAACCAAGAAATGTACCCTCATCAGACTTACCATCAAACTTGCTTAGGTTATCCTTTCTATTATTCAAAATGAAACATTTGCAACAAAAAACATGAAAATGTGAGATATTTGGCTTTTTTCCCTTATATAATTCATATGAGATTTTCTTTAAAATTAGCCTTATAAGGGCCCTGTTCATTACATAACAAGCTATACTTACAGCGTCAACCAAAAAATACTTAGAAAGAGCAGTCTAATTGAGCATAGTTCTCGCCATTTCTTCTAAAGATTGATTTTTCCTTTCTACAACTCTATTTTGTTGTGGAGTTTTACGGGCAAAAAAATTATGCTCAATGCCACGTTTATCACAAAAGGTTTCAAAAGCATGATTGCCAATTCATCACCATGGTCACTTCTTATAGAAGAAATTGAAAAACCTTTTTCGTTTTGGATAACTTTGGTAAGTCTTTTAAAAGCTAGAAATGCATCACTTTTATTTGAAAGAAACAAAATCCATGTGAACCTAGAAAAATCATCCACAATCACTAAAGCATAGTAATTCCCATCAAAGCTCATAGTTCTAGATGGTCCAAAAAGATCTATATGCAAAAGTTGTAAAGGTCTAGAAGTTGAAACTACATTTTTTACTTTAAAAGAAACATTTACTTATTTTTCCTTTTGACATGCATCACATAATTTATCTTTTATAAAATTGAGTTTGGGTAGTCCAATTACTAGCTCTTTAGAGACTAACTTTTTTAGGTGATCCATGTGAATGTGTGCAATTCTCCTATGCCATAACCATGAATTATCATTCTTACTTAATAGACATTTAATATCATTTGAGGATATATCATCAAGGCTAATCATATAAATATTATTAACTCTATGGCTGATGAACTTAACATGCTTATCATTTTTATCTTCAATTACGTAACAATTTGAATAAAAAATTACTCTATTTCCTTTATTATATAATTGGCTAATACTAAGCAAGTTATGTTTGAGTCTTTCAATAAGCAATACATTATCTATTGAGGAGTTAGGACTCTTACTAACTTTTCCGATTCTTAGAATCTTTCTTTTGTTGTTATCACCATATGTAACATGTTCATGATTCTTGGGAACAAGAGATGTAAACTTAGAGTCATCTCCAGTCATATGCTTGGAGCAGCCGCTATCGAGATACCAATTTGAACTCCTGGCCTTTAAGCACACCTACAACACATGTTTAATTTTTAACTTTTGGTACCCAAATTTTCTTGGGTCCTTGAGTGTTAGTTTTAGGAATAGTGCCCTTGGGAACCCAAACCATTTTTGTTTCACTCTTTATATTTATATTTTTCCTAACATTGCATGTTGAGGCATTGTATCCTTTCTTTTCACAATAAAAACATTTGATAAAAGGACTACTAGAAGTACTTGAATGCACAAATAAATTTTTATAAAATTTATGTTAAATTTTGGGGTTATAACCTATCCCAACTTTTTAAAAAACAACTCTTTGTTTTTCTAACAAGATATTTAAGTTATCTCTTCCAAAAGTGAATTTAGAAAGTGTATTCTTTAAGTCTTTAATTTCTTTTTTGAGAATTTGACATGATGAACAAGATGAAGAAGTTGAAACATATGAAGAGCAAATTGTACAAGCATCAAATAATCCTAATGTTTCATTTTTAATTTTTAATTCTTCAATTTCTTTGTTTAAAGCAAGAATTTGATTTTCTAGAGAAGAAATCGTTTTCTTAGAAGAAGAAATTAATTTTGTTAGTTTTACTGATTTTTCATATAATTCTTCAAAAGTATTTTGTAATTCACCATAAGAATGTAATAAGTCTAAACTAGAACTTACCTCATTGTCGCTTTCTTCTTCTTCTCCTTTGGCCATAAGACATAGATAGACTTCTTCGCTATCTGAACTATCAGTAGAGTCCATATCATTGTCATCCCAAGCTATGTAGGTTCTTCTCCCTTTTCTGTCCTTGAAGGGCTTCTTTTCAACTTTCTCTAGTTTCTTCTGATAAATTGGATATTCCATCTTCATGTGGCCCAGTTTTCCACACTCGTAGCAAGTTGGAGTTGATGATGCTCTTTCCCTTTTGTGATGAGTTTTCTTTTGGGGAAAAAGTGGTCTTCTTTGTGTTCCTTTCTTTTTGAGAAACCTTCCAAATTTCTTCACTAGGAGACTGAGGTTTTCTTCATTCAGCTCAAGGTTGTCCGGTTCATCTCCATCATTTTCATCTTCATTATCAATATTGGAGGAGGTGGCTTTAAGTGCGATGCCCTTTTTCTTCTTGTCATTTTCTTCGCTTTGACTTAACCTGGTCAGCTCCAGCTCGTGTTCATGAATTTTGCCAAAGAGGGTAGCTAATGTCATTGTTGACAAATCCCTCGATTTTGATATGACTGTCACTTGGGGTTGCCAAATTCTGCTCAGACATCTTAAAACTTTGTTAATAAAATATTCATTAGAAAAATTCTTTCCTAATGATGTAAGGTAATTAACAATGTGGGTGAACCTCTTTTGCATTTCCTGAATGCTTTCTCCTTAGTTCATTCTGAATAATTCATATTTACGAGTGAGAAAATTTATTCTCGACCTCTTTACTTCACTAGTACCCTTATAGGTGACTTGCAAAGTGTCCCACATTTCCTTAGCAGTTTTACAATTTCAAATTCTGAAAAATTCATCATACCCCAAGGCAATGATAATGATATTTTTGGCTTTTAAATTGTGCTGAACTTTTCTTTTATCCTCATCAGACCAATCATTTCTTGGTGTCTCGATTTTAACACCATCGACCTCTTTTGTAGGTATAAATGCACCATTTTTAACAGCATCCCACACATCGAGATCAATAGCTTCGATGAAGATTTTCATTCTTTCCTTCCAATAAACATAACCATCCCTATTGATAAATGGTGGTCAGTTTATGGAAGATCCCTCTGAAAGGCCATGTGAGGAAGTCATGTTCTCTTAAAGCTACTAAGCTTTTTAAACAAGAGTCTAGCTCTGATACCACTTGTTATCAAGTGGCTCTAGTACTCAAGAGGGGGGGTGAATTGAATATAATTTTTTTGGTAAATACTTTTAAAATAAAGACAAATATTGAAGCTGCTTAATAAATAAAGAGAAATTACGAGAGGAAGAAGAAAAGCTTTAAGAACAGTAAATAAATAAATATGCAATAATATTAAACTGTAGAAATAAAGAGATAGAGAAGAGAAAAATAGGCACAATATTTATCCTAGTTTGACTACTAAACCACTTGTGACTTACGTTCAGTTCTCAAAAAATTATCTGAGATTTTTCACTATGTGTACAAGTTTCAATAGGTGCTTGCAACCGTTACACAAAAGAGCACTTTTCACACACAGGAAAACTCTACCCTTGTGCTCAAGCCTCAGCCTGCAGGGATACCTCACCCTTATACAAACCTTGAGGGATATCTCACTCTCGATACAAAAGAGCAGAATATAGAAGAAGAGAAACTCTCACACAGTAAATATTACAACTTGAAGCGCTAAGAGGCTCTCTAAGAATATCTCAAAGTTTTAGCAAAAAGAGCACAGAAAATATGTTAAAATTATAAATCACATTTTCAAGGCAAGCATAAAATTAATTAGATAGCTGGGCAAAAACTAAAGAGACCCACGGTCTCAATTTATAGAATCAAAGAAGAAATTAGCCATTGAAGCAATTAATCTCGTAATAAATAAAAATATGGTTGTTTCTTTCTATATCAGGATCCTATGTTTATTCAAATAAATCTTGGGTTATTCGAATAACACGTTCTTAAACAAGACAAATTTGAAACTGGTTATTCGAATAACACAGCCATAAAAAGGTTTCTGGAAAACATCTCTATTCGAATAACTCATCAGTTATTTGAATAGCTTATATAAAATAAGCCATTCTTAAAGGATTGTATTCGAATAACAAGAGTGTTATTCGAATAACACTTTTAAAATAGAGGCGTGCATTAGCACATTTAAAACTTTATTCAAATAACTAATGAGTTATTTGAATAACTCAATTTTTAACACATGTGTAAATACTTAAAAAAAAATAGCCCAAAGATTTTTCAAAAACACCAAAACTTGTTAAGTTATTTTCAAGATCAAATACAATTTTTGGAAAAGGTTTAAGAAAACATTTTTTTTTGTTTTATCTTGTAAAACCATGAGATATCTAAAAAGATCTTCGTACAAAGACTCTAAGTCCTAAAGCTAATCTTGAAGTTCTTGGACTTTGGTCTTTTCATCATCTTTATGTTTATTATCATCAAAACTAAACTTCATTGAGCATAGACATATACAAGATATCATTGTGAGCAATCTAAATAGTATTCCTATTATCACAGTAAAGAGTAGTAGAAGAGGATTGAGAGAAACCCAAGTCTTCAAAAAGTCAACTAACCAAAGTATTTTAGAAGTGGTGTCAGCAAGTGTCTGATACTTTGCTTTCAGTATTGGAATGCACAATTAAAGTTTTTTTTGTTGTTTTGTTATGAAATAAGAGTATCACCAAGAAAGATATAGTAACCAGTGGTGGATCGATGATTAGTGCGGTCTCCACCCCAATCAGTATTAGAATAGGCTCAGAGGATCAAGGAGTAGTCGATAGAAAAATGAAGCCCATGAAATAAGGTCCCCTTCACATAACGGATAATATGGAGAACAACAACATAGTGAGTGGTGCATGAAGCTGACATGAATTGGCTGACTAAATGAATAGCACATGAAATATCTGGGTGAGTAACAGTAAGATAAATCAAGTTGCTAACCAACTATTGATAGAGCATAGGGTTATCAAGCACTGTACGATCTAGAGGTGTGAATCTCACGTTAGGCTCTAGAGGAGTTGATTTAGTGTGAATGTTGGTGAGATTGGCTTGAAAGATAAGATCCAAGACATATTTAGCTTGAGATAGAAAAATGCCATCAGCAGAAGAAAGAACTTCAAGAACTAGAAAGTAACTGAGAGGTCCAAGATTTTTCATCTCAAAATGCTGACTCAAGAATTGTTTAGGCTCAATAATACTAGTAGTATCATCACCAGTAATAATTATATCATTAACATAGAGAAACAACATAGTAGTACCTCTATTAGTTTTGCGAGTAAAGAGAGCAAAATCATGAGCACTAGAGAAAAAGCCAAACTAATTGATAGTGTTGTGAAACTTAGCAAACCAGGTCTGAGGTGCTTGTTTAAGGCCATATAAAGCCTTTCAAAGACGACAAACCTTATTTGATGGACAAATGTAACCAAGAGGTGGACGCATATAAACTTCTTCTTCCAAATCACCATTAAGAAAAGCATTCTTTACATCTATCTAATTTAGAGTCCATTTCTGAGTTGCTGCAATAACAAAGAGAGTACGAACTGAAGTAATACGAGTAACAGATGCAAAAGTCTCATCATAATCAATGCCAAATTCTTGAGTGAAACCTTTGGCAACCAAACAAGCCTTATAGTGCTCAATGGAGCCATTAGAATGATTCTTGATCTTGAACACCCATTTACATACCACAAGTATCTTACTAGAAGGAGAATAAACAAGGTCCCACTTATTACTGTTCTCCAAAACCTGTAACTTTTCTTGCATAGCATGTTACCATTAAGGATCTGTGGAGGCATCTTGATAGGACAGAGATTCATGTAAGTGAAGTAAGGTAGAAAAATAATGATAATCACTAAGATAGGTAGGTTGAGTTCTTATCCTAATTGGATGCTTAGAAGGAGGAGGGGGTGCAATGACAGGTGTAGATTCTATGTCTAGAATGACATCATCGGGAGTGGTTGGAACATCTAAAGTGATTGGAAGCTCACTAGAGGAACCTGCATCTGAATCAGTAGGAAAAAGATCAACAAATGGGTTAGTGAAAAAAGGAGTTGAAGTGGAAAGGATGGACTTGAACAGGGAAAGTGAGGAGAACATGGTGTCTTCTTAGAAGATGACATAATAAGAGATACGGATGCATTGAGAGATTGGATCCCAACAGCGATAACCCTTATGCTCAGTGCTATAACCAACAAAGCAACAGAGATGTTCAAAGGGAGATACATTACCCATAATAGAGGAAGGAATATGGATGATGACATAGACGGGGATGAGAGCGGCTTCACCCTAAGCACGTTCAGGACAAGAGGAGGATAAGAGCATAGCTCGGACAGAGTCAAAGATATGACAAATGTTTTCTTTCAGCATGACCATTTTGCTAAGAGGTACCAGGATAAGAAAACTCAAAGAGTGTACCCTGTTTTACAAGAAAGGTGAGAAGTTTTGAATCACGATATTTAGAAACATTATCACGACAAAAAACTTTAATTAATTTTGAGAATTTGATTTTAATTATAGTAGAAAAATTAATGTAAACTTGAGGAAGTTCTAAATAATTTTTCATTAAATATATCTAAGTAAAACGAGAAAAATCATCAATAAATATTACAAAATATCGATTACTTTCCATAGTTGGTATGGGGGCAGGCCCCTAAACATTAGAATGCATAAGGTCAAAAGGAGATTTAGAAATAAAGGTACTTCTACTGAAGAAAAGTGCAGGTTGTTTAGTAGTTTGACAAGAAGTGCAGTGAAAAGACTAATTACTAACCTAACCTAGAGTCCCTTGAGATAAGAGGGGACGCAACTTTCCTAGAGAACTATGAGCAAGACATTTGTGCCATAATTGAATGGAAGACGAGGTGGATGCTGCACAAAGATTTGAGGTAGGAGAAACATGAAAGCTAATGAGTTCAAACAACCTTCCGACTTTACATCCAGTCCCTATGACTTGCCATGCCCGTGGATCCTACACACAACAACCATAAGAAGAAAATATGACTTGATAACCAAGGTCACATAGTTAACCAACAGAAATGAGATTGAAGTTTAATTTGGGAATGAGATATACATCAGGTAAGTTATGAGTGGGCAGAGAGACAAAACTCTTATAACTAACATTCATAAGAGATCCATCGGCTGTATGTGTAACACCCTAATACGAATTATCATAAAATAAACAGAATATTCTAAAATAAATCATATCAGACATGCCACTTCTAGTAATGCGGAAAAAAATCCATAATAACTTACACAACTATTATAGCGAGCCACGAATGATCATAAAGTTATATATACAACTATCATTGGCTAACACGCCATACAGTGTATATAAGCTTTTCTACAATCAGAAATATACACACATACAATCTGGTTTACAAAGAAACAAAACATTAATCTAAGTCTACTACTTCTTCTTTTCCTTACCCTGATCCTTTTTAGGGACATTACCTGGATTTACATGGAACATACAGAGGTGAGAAATCACAAATTCTTAGTACAAGCATACCAATACCAGTAGTTAAATCATTCACAACAAATAAATCAACTAAACTTATAAACACATTCGATATAAAAAGAATATCTGATAATCGATAATGTCAAAGAATCGCCCACACAATCCTAAGATATTATCAATCAAGCAATCAAACAATTAATCAGTTAAGCTATGACATTTGCCCATACAAGTGTCAACCATGCAATGTTTTATGTTATGAAGTATGATTATGCTCAAACAAAGTCCACGTATTATGGATATGCAATGCCAATACAAATTTTTAAGTTAAAACACAAGCTATTTACTTATTTTCCTTCAAGAATCGTGTTCCCTGTATCTACTAAGTAGGATAGGTATCCTGCCCAGACACTATTTGGTGATGTGTGGACTGGTTTCTCTTACCAAAAGTAAGAGGAACGACACCAACTCCATACACCGGTAACCTGACCATACAAGCAAATCTGCAAGCAGAATTCGGATACAACACCTCATTCTCAAGTTATATGGTTGTGCACACCATCTAAGGTTACAATACATAGGAAAACAAGCAAATACCAAGTTTGAAAACATCAAAAATTGATATTTTTGAAGATTTGGCCTCAGACATGGCCCGTGTCTAACTACACGCCCATCGTGTCTTACTCTGTGAGCATTGTTCACAAATTCCACTGGAAGAGAGAGACACGCCCCCTGCCCCTCGTGTCGCCCAACCCGAAGCATTAGCAGCACCTCTGCAGCACTGTGGTACTGTTCCATTGGTTTTCCTTCCAAAATTCCAACACTCTAAGTTGGTTTTTGAGTGATTTTAAATTCCTAACAAGTTTACTAACATGAAGAGAACATAAAACACTAATTGATTTCACCAAAAATGAATCAAAACACTAAATCACTCATCCAAACTCCTAAAATCATCAAATAGAGCATTTTAGGTCTAAAATGAGGATTTCCAGTTTCTAGCATGAACAATTCATAAACACTATTTAGAACTCATCCAAGCAAGAAAACCACTTAAAACACTTCAAGAACTCAATTTGACATATTAGGTTTCAAATAGCCTAAGTATGGAAAATGAGTAATGATGAGAATTTAAGTCCAAAAACCCTACCTTGAGTAGCAAAGATGGTGGTGATGATGTAGATGATCACAAATCCTCAAGCTTGCCTTTTCCTTTTGATCTCTTCTTTTCCCTTTCCTCTTCTTTCTCTTGTTTTCCTTTTTTTTTCCTTTTTTTTTCTGCTGCCTTTGCTCCTGTTTTTCCCCAACCATGAAGAGAAAAGAATGAAGTGAGAAACAAGATACTAAGAGCCAAGTAAAAAGGCTAAATTGTGGATAGCTAAGGACCAAGCATTACAACACTGATTTTTTTTATCTGCTAAAAATACTTAACTTTAGCTAAATCAAGTTTTCCAAGTTCCAACAACATTAAAATAAATACTACGATTCTTTGAAAAAGTCATTTCACTAGTATCATAATTTTTCATATCTATGACTAGTCAATCCAGTATTAAAACACACAACCAGTATGTCTAAAAATACCAAACGGACTCCGATTATTCTCAAAATTTAACCACATCATAGAAAACACATTTGTGACTTAGAAATAAATTATTCACATTTATTTCCCTTAACTAAGCCATTTAAGCTAATATCTGGGTCATTTTAAGCTACTTTTCACTTTTCGGCTTGCAGCAAAGTACCTAAACTAACTCAGATTATCACAAAATTAAGTAGGCATGCTAAACAAGTAGTAAGCTACCTCTGTAACTATTTACAAGTCTAACATGTTGAAGAGGATGTTACATTCCCCCTTTTTAAAATTTTGTCCCCAAAATTGCTTACCTCATATAAACAATTGCAGGTAGTCCTATTGCATATGAGATTCCAACTCCCAAGTCCATGGGGGATCCCCACAATTGCTATGTCATGCCTTTCCTCTTTCCTTAAAGAAAGCGACCCTTAGATGGTTCGTAATCCTACCACCAGGATCTATCACCAGTTAGTAGGGCCTCAGACAGTGGTTCTTACTGCACTACACCACCAGCAAGGAGCAACCAAAATCTATTGAATCTCTCTCTGAGATTTGCCAATAGCGTGATGAGTCCTTTCACGAGTACCTTAAGAGGTTCAATACAACTTGTATTAATATGGAGTGTTACCAAGTGGCTTCCAGTACTCAAGAGAGGGATGAATTAAGTATTTAAAAACTTTTCACAAATGCTAATAAAATAAATTTTGTTGAAACTATTTCTTAAAAAAAGTGAATTAAAAGAGAAGATAAACAGGCTTTAAGAACAAAAAAAAAAAAAATGATAATAATAAATAAATTACAAGAAAATAAAAAAATAAAGATGAGAAGAGCAATGGATACGTATTTATCCTAGTTCAACTACCAACCACTTGTGGCCTACATCCAATCCTCGAAAAATTATCTGAGATTTTTCACCATGAATCAAACTTGAACAGGTGCTTGCTATAGTTACAAACTAGAGCATTTTTCATACGTAGGGAAACTTTACCCTTGTGCTAAAGCCTCAACTTTTCGGGATACCTTACCCTTACAAAACCTTTGAGGGACATCTCACCCTCTTTAAATCAGAATATAGAAGAAGAGAAACTCTCAAAAGAGTAAATATCACAACTTGAAGCACTAAGAAGCTCTTTAAGGATATCTCAAAATTTTAGTGAAAAAGAGCACAAAAAATATGCAAAAATATAAAACACGTATTAAAGCAAGCAAAGATTGATTCAGATAGTTGGGGTCTTTTTCAAAGATGACCCAAGGTCACTATTTATAGAGCTTTGAAGAAAATAGTCACTGAGTGCAATTAACTCACGTAATAAATACAAATATGACCGTTTCTTTCTAAAATAGGATCTCATGTTTATTCGAATAACCATTGTGTTATTCGAATAACACATTTTGAAAAACCACGTGAAAATCAATTCTGATATATGTTATTCGAATAACCTGAGGGTTATTCGAATAACTTTATTGAAATGAGTTTTTTTTAAACAGGTCTTTTAGAATAACACATGAGTTATTTGAATAGCTCATTTAGAAAAGACCATTATGAAAAACCTTTATTCGAATAGCCAAGGGTCTATTCGAATAACTTCTTTTAAAATATAGGCACGTAGGGGATTTTGAAAACATTATTTGAATAACTTTAGGGTTATTCAAATAACTCCTGATAAAAACATATTTTGATTGACTTGGTGTATTCGAATAAGAGGGCTTTATTCAAATAATGCTATTGAAAAACATTTTAAAACTCTTTTAAAAACTTCTCTGATTGTTTTCCAAAACACTAAACCTTTTAATTAATTTTCAAAAAGTATTTTTATCTTTTCTACTAAAAATAATGAGATATCCAAAAAACTCCATACAAGAAGACTCTAAGTCCTAAAGCTATTTTTGAAATCCTTGGACTTGGTCTTCTCATTATCTTTATGTTTGTTATCATCAAAATCCATTCTTCAAAGTCGCATGGTCAATCACATGGAGAACCTCGATGAGAGGATTGCACTCCACTATGTTAGAAGCGGCCTCTGGACCGACTCCTGATTTTTCAAATCTTTGGCAAAAAGAAAGCCCGAGAGTATAGAAGAATTTTGGGAATGATCCCAGAAGTACATAAACTTGGAGGAGGTTACTAAGACTAAGAGAAACCCAGAGAAGGGTGATCCCTCTCACTAGAAAAGCAACCAGAATCCCTCTCAGCCCCGTAACTCCTCTAAAGACGATCCATCTCAGACCAAATACTCAACCTATACCCCTCTGAACACTTCACGCGCAACGATTCTGAAGGAAGTATTTTAGGCTGAGTTTTGGTATATCAAGAGACCGCCTCTTTTGAAGAAATATGCACAAAAAGATCATACAAAGCATTGTTCATGGCATAAGGGCTACGAAAACGTCACAAAAGATTGCTTTCAACTTCATGGTACCATTGAGTCCCTAATTAGGGCAAGATGGCTGAATCAGTATATCAGCCATGCCCAAAACAATGGACGTCGTGGTAGATAAAATGAAAGAAAATGTAGCCCTAGTCCTAGATCGAGTCTGTCTCTGCACTAAAGGAGGAGGTCTTGAAGTCTGTCTCACCGTAATACTAACAACCGACAGGATCAAAACTAGGACACTTTGTCAGATGACAATGATGACCGTCATGCTTTGGTCAATCGGACCACCAACAATATTGCTACTGGCTTCGAGGGCGGTGGGCCATCCAATAGGGCCCGGAAGAAAACACTCGGGATAGCAGTGTTGGGCGTCTCCTACTCTGCACCCAAATCACGGGTTGTAGATAAGAAGGCACCCCTCATTTGTTTTTCAAAAGAAGACTATGACGAAATCATCCTAAAGCACGATGATCCATTGGTTGTCTCTAGGATAGTTTCTAATGTCGAGATCCGGCGTATTTTTTTAGACCAAGGGAGTTCAGCTGATATTATGTTCATAGAGCTATATGAAAAGCTGGAGTTTCCAGACTCAGAGTTGATCTCCTACAATGACGAGCTCACTAGTTTTACTGGTGAAAATATCATTCTGGTAGGGTATGTTGAGACTTACCTGACCTTGGGGAGCGATGAGCTCTTCAAGATTGTTAAGGTCAAGTTTTGGTCGTGACATTACTAACAGTTTTCACCTGACAACAACCCCAGACTGATTAAGGAGGACATAGATTTCTAGAAGAAAGAAGGCGCATTGTTCACATAGGTGACGTCGCTATCAAATAAAAGACGATGATTTGATATAACTTGAAAGTTATCACAAGGAAGTTCAAGCCGGGTGATCTAGTACTTCGGAGAGCAGATGTTGGTGGTAGGAATGCCTCTTAAGGGAAGTTAGCCCTAAATTGGGAAGCCCCCTACCGGATTGTGATAAGCACCAACAAAGGAGCTTACACCCTAAAGACATTAACTAGCAAGCCAATAAAAAATTATTAGAATGCAGACAAACTTAGAAAGTACTATAGCTAAGTGCCTTTTAAAAGGTTAGTCTCTTTGTTTTCTTCATGTTTGATCTACCCAAATTTTTGTGTATACATTGTATAGACTCCGGTCCTTCATTCAATCAATAAATGAGGAAGTTGTTTCTAAACATCTGCTCAGAGTTTATTCATAAAGCTTTAAGACCCTCAAGTCAGACACTGTCTTGAGAATGTCTACAAAGCCCATTTCTTATAGGAACTGAGGTCTCTTAGAATCCAAGTTAAAAGGAATGACTCAAAAATTGACTTCTGTGGTTTCGTTGTGAGTCATGGGTCCTTACCCAAATCCTCAACATTTGGCCATAACCATTTTGTGGTTATGTGCAATGAATTGGCAACACAGGTTATGGCATTCGCTGTCTACCATTCAGTACCTACCATGGATGTTTTATGTTATATTGGTTCTAAACTTGGAAATTCCTAAGCGTTAGGTAGTTTTCTGAATTAGACCATTAACATTAAAGACCCTAGTTATTGTTCACCGCTTATTTTGCCTAAGTCCTCAAAGGCGTTTCAAGTGCTCAAAAGTTTAGGCGTTGGACCCCAGACCAAATTTTCACAATATTGAAATTTTCCTAAGTCCCTAAACGGCTACCAAGTTCTCATTAATAATGAGAGTTGGACCCAATACAGACCATGGAAAAAGAAATAATCATCCAACACAAGTTATAAGGATAAATAATTGTATTTTGAAAGGCCTGACAATCTAGAAAATTATCCTCACTAAAATAAAAGTGCCCCACACAGGGGGCAAAGAAAAGTAGAAAAAGAAAACAAAGGAAAAGCAAGTCAAGCTCCAACATTCTCTTCTTCCAGGCTTTGTTGGACCGCACCTGCTGCTCCGCGATCCACTTCAACAAGAGTTAGATCGTGGGTAGTAGTAGGAAGGACCCCAGTAGTAGCCTGATTAGCCTTTTGAGACTCCTGTGTTGGTACCAGGCAACTGTCGTTGATCACCATTTTGGAGTTCAGTCCATCCAAGGCTAGGGTGACCCTCAGATTGAAGAACTGGACTTATGCGTCTACATTCTAGAATTGCTCGCCACCGATGTCTGTACAAATCTTCATTAGCTGCATGCTTTTCTCCTATAATTGCGCCACTCCGGTCTAATGATTCGCATTCTCAGCATGGAGGTCAGCGACTACCTTCACGGCCTGTTCAGAGTAGACCTTCTCTCCCAAGCTCGGCCTTGGAATCCTCTAATTTCTTCTTCAACTCATCAATCTTTGCTGTGGCATCTTCCAGGGCCTTCTTGCCCTGCCTTTTAGCCTTAAGGGCTAACTCTAGCTTCTGAGCCCCTTCTTCCATGGTCGCCCCCACCTTTCTAGTTATTTCTTCTTCAAACTGCTCTAAGCTCCTTTGGAGGTAGCGAGTTTCAGCGACAATGTGAAGTCTGTAGGTCTAGGACCTTAATAGGATCTTCGACATATCCTTCCTAGAGATATGGGCTAAGACCTCATCATCCAAGAGTTGAAAGTCCATGAACGACTCAGGCTCTGGATCCTTCTTATACAAGGAAATTGAACCATGGACAGCAACCGCCTCTTTGACTGCCCTCTTTCTGCGGTTCTCTGCCCTGTCGCCTTTGAGGAGGTTGAGTAGGAGACCCCCGTTGATCCAGAACCACCTCAGTGACCAAGTCTTGGATAGCAGGGTCCAGAGCAATGTGTGCAGGAGCATTGGAGGGTTTGGCACCCTCTCTCCTAACTTTCATAGCTTGGAAGGCGGCGAAAGCTTGATCGAATGCCATGTTTTCTGTAACACAAACACAAAGTACAAGTTAGAAACAAAGCAATAAGGTTATTCAAAGCAAATATGAAAAGCAAAAATTAAAGTAATGACGGACTGTAGCCTACACTCTACTTAGTCATTACACTCTACCTAGCATGACTCCAAGGGTAACGTCATCAGAGGCATCCAGAACTACATAAACACCTTTGCCCACATAACTATTTATAAACATAACACAATTGGCATCCTCCCGACTAAGTTCGGACCATTCCACCTCAATCATCTCAATTGGAGATACCCATTCTTGGGTGGTCCAATACAGATCGAACATCAAAGTCCCATTAGTCTCATTAAAGAATGGGTGGATTCTGGGTGCTGCCATCAGCGTAAAGAACTTCTTCTTGAAGTTCTTCATTCAAAAACATGAAGTGTTCACCTTCTATTCGGGCTAAACACACTCTCTCGTCCTACCATGGAGCCAGGGTCCAGTACTCATGGTCTTGATTGTAACCCTTTGTCAGGTCCAAGTAGCTCATGAGATTTTCAATGTCCTCCGTAGTCCGGAATATAGACATGCTGCCCAAACATCATCTCAAACCCAAGGGTACATGTTCCTCCTTGGGAAAAATATCACAGGCCTCTCTACAACTGGTCTCCTAGGCCTGCACTCTTCTCTACCCACAGAGGCTGGTAAGGCGCTGTTAGAATTATAACTGTGGAAATAAGTTTGTCCTAATGGTTTAATATGTTAAGTTTTGATTATGACAAATACAAGATAAAAAGAATGTTGCTTATGCTTCGTAGATGTGCTTAATAGATGACAAATGTATTACAAAAGAATATTGATCATATTACATAGATGTGCTTAATGAGATATATTATATCATGCATGATTATATATTTCATCTAGTTATATTTCACTTAATAATCATACAATGAGATATGTGTAGTATTCTTTACATAATATATCCAATAATGCTTTATATGAGTTATATATGAATTAATATTGGATTTAACTCTATTTAAATAAAAATGTGTAAAGTGTTCTTTGTTGCATCCTACATAGAGCATATCTATTAGTAATAGATAAATATCTTATTTGGATGTGTCTGTGAAAGTCTTATATGCATGTGAGACTAACTAGAGTTATACATTTATGAATCATGCATATAAAGATATTGAATTATGAATTTGGACTAACTATATTTGTTTACGTGAGCAATACTTTGTAGGATAGTCCAAGTACCAAGAGTGAGCATTGCAATAAGAAAGCAAAAGATCACAACTATGCTCAACTCAAGAAGAATAAGAATGATAAGATGTTCTAAGCATTTGCAAGATTTGAAGAGAAGAAACTTTTGGAAGCTTGGTTTACATCAAGAAGCCTAAGAACTAAAATTGATAATGACAAGATCAAGTCCAAGTTCTTCAAGAATAGCTTATAGGACTTAGATCTTATGTAAAGGTAAATGAGAATCATAATAAGCTCAAATATGTTTTAATATCTTTAAAAGTGTTTCTTACATTCTAAAATGCCCAACAAACATGTTTTGAAAAGCTAGTCTTGGTGGTAATTCAAGTCTATGAAAAATAGTCAAGTTTGTGTTTTGTAAAATTAACATTTGGTTACTCTTTTGATCATAACTTTCAAAATACTTTTATTTTATTCTGAAGTTTATTTCATATGAAAATAGACACAAAGATCTTTCCAATGAGTAGTTATTTGCTTTAAATGGATAAGAAACGAAAAAGTTATGACCATTTAAAGTCAGTTTTCAAAACTAGAGTGCAATAACCAATTACGAATTTTTCAGAATAGATTATACACCAAGTCAGGAGCATTTTTCATATTTTTAAAGCTCCTAACTGATTAGACCATTTTCCTAATTAGTTATTGAGCCAATTTCTAAAGCTCCTAACTGATTAGGGTCCTAACCGATTACACCATTTCCCTAATTGGTCATTGAACTAATTTCTAAAGCTCCTAACCGATTAGGCCATTTTCTTAATTAGTTATTGAGCCAATTTTAATAGCTCCTAATTGATTAGGACTTTCCTCTAATCGGTTATTGGGTAAGTTAGGAGCAAATTTTTAAGGCTCCTAACCAATTAGGAGAAATTGATAACCGATTATCTGGGTAGCAAAAATAGATTTCCAACGGCTCTTTTTAAGCATTTAATGCTCCCTAAACCCTAAAATGTATTGGGCTATAAATATAAGTATTTAGGCATCAAAGAAATGTTAGAGATAAATATGAAAATAATTGTTGAGCATCAATACAAGCTATAACTAGCATATCCATAAAATCTCTGTTTATGAGCTAAAGTATGAATATCCATATACCCATTGAGCTTCAATTTGTAATATTCAATCTTTTGAGAGTTTATCTTTCTTAAACACTTTGATTTTCTGTAAAGAGGGTGAGGTATCCCTATAGAGAAAAGGGTGAGGTATCCCTTGATTGTAAAGAGAGTAAGGTATCCCTCAAAAGTTGTAAAGGGTGTGGTATCCCTGTTTTGAGGCTCAAGCACAAAGGATGAGGCATCCCAGAGGTGTGTTGAGTGCTCTGTGTTGTAAAGATTTTTAAACACCTGTTCAAGCTTGAAGGTTTAGTGAAAAATATCGGGTGGTTCACTTGAGGACTAGACATAGGCCACAAGTGGTTAGTGGCTGTGCCAGGATAAATATTGTGTTTGCTTCTCTCAACTCTATCTTCTTTACATTTGTGCCTTAATTATATATGCTTGAGTTGAATTTGATATCTACCTTATGTATTTGATTTATCCTATAACTCAAGTGGTATTTATAAAATGTCTAATAGTTATACCTTTGTTAAACTAATTTCACTGCATGTGTTGATTGAAAATATCAAAATGTATAATTTCTCAAAGGTGTTTTAAAAATTTGTAATCACCCAATTCACCCCCCTCTTGGGTGATGGTTGCCATGACTAACAAGTGGTATTAGAGCTTCATGCTCTATTAAAAGCTTAACCGCTTAGAGTTAAAAGATCCTTATTTGTTGGCAACCATTGAAAGTTTTTCAAAAATGAAAGGTTTTGAAATATATAAACCACCATTTGTTGATGGTGTGCATTTTATTTTTTGGAAAGTTAGAATAGAATTTTGTATGTAATCTATTGATATTGATTTGTGAGATATTATGCTTGATGGATTTACTTGCAAATCAAAATGAACTTGGAATGCTTATGACAAGAAATATTTTTCCTTGAACATTAGAGCAATGCAAATATTAAGAAGTAGTTTGAATGATGATGCATATGCTAGAATTAAGAATTGCTCTAGTGCCAAAGAAATTTTGGATACCCTTGATGCTTTTTATATTGCTAATAATAATTTTGTGTATAAAGTTGTATATAGAAAATAAGAAAAGAAAAAGTCATTGAAGAAAGCTTGTCATGAAAAATATCCTCAAGAAGATGTTCAAAGTAAGAAAATGAGCTCAATGCCTCTTGGTGATGATGGTGCTCAATTTGAAGAAGAGGCAAAGCAAAACAAAATTGATGAGGAAAGTGATTCCCTTAAAGAGCCAAGTATGCTAGAAATCGAGACAATTTCATATATGGCTAAAAAGGACTTTGAGGTAAATGATGCTTATCTTGATTATGGTCCTTCCTATGATAAGCTACAATGTGTATATGATGAATTATACGATGACTTGTTGTTTTTAGAAAACAAAAACTCATTTTGTTTAGAAAACATTTCCTCTATTAAAAATGAAATTAAAACTTTAAAAAATGAATATATTTTTCTTGATGAGAAAATGCCTTTGAAATGTGAAACCTCAACTTCTTATGAAAAGTGAATTGATTTAGAAAATCATGTTGAGGACTTATCTTCTGAATTTGCTAAAGCTAGTGATTCTAATTGCTTACATTCCATGCTTGTTAATGAGAATAAAATTGATGTTATTCTACATAAAAAATCAAGCATGGGTTATGGCATAAATAGTATAGAATGTAATAATGACAAAAGACTTAAGTTTTTCAAAGATGATCTTCGAAGGACTAAGCCATCATTAAATTCAATTGTTTACAATTTTTGTGGTCAACTAGGACATATTTCTCATTTATGCAATTATAGAAGAAATACTTATATGAGAAATAGTATGGTATGGGTTTCTAAAGACCTTAAAGGCCTTAGTACTAATATTCAAGGGCCCAAGATGAAGTGGGTACCAAAATGTCATCCTCGTATTTCAATTATGCAAAAAATTTCTCGAAAGGATGGACTAATTGGTCAAAGGAAAGAGGAATCATCAAGGAGAATGCTTCCAAAGCCCAATGGTAGAAATTTTGGTCAAAGAAGAAAGATGACTTCAACCAAAGTTTTTCAAGTATAAAATATGGAACTTGCAAAGTTTAAAACACCAAAAGAGAAGTAATGGGTAAGGAAAAGAGTTTCCTTAATTAACAAGGTTAAGGTATCAAAAGTTTTTACCTCTTATGCACATTCACTTAAAAAGACAATGAATATGAGGTATATTCCTATAGGCCTTAGGTAAAGGATAAAATCATATGTACTTGGTAAAAGTTAAATATTATAAACATGATTCTGTTTATTCTTGTTACACCCTTAGCTCACTATCTTGCATATTTCTTGATCATAGGGTATTCTATGACTCTGTATGCTTTCTATGCTTTAAATTGTCTTTATATCATGAAAGTATGCATGTTATTGGCTATGTGCTTAATGGTAATTGATTATTTAAATTTGTTGTGCTCAATTTATATACTATGAAAAATTTGATCTTTATGAGAGTATAATGGATTAATGATCAATAATTAACCTCTATGGATCCAAAATTGGTGGATACCAAATAAAGTACTTTGAATTGTGTTGTAGGGTGACTATTAGTTCCAGCATACATTGAAGTGAAATACAACCATCCTACTTGAGGTTGGAAAAACTAAAATGGTCCAAGTTTTCCAAAAGTGAAGAAAACATAAAAAGAATGACATGGAGAACCATAACATTCTCAAAGAGCGTTGAGGCATGGAAGTTGGAGTCACCTACAAAAACTCAAAGAGTACACTTTTGGTGACATCAATCTCTTATCCTTATTTATACTTTAAATTGAATATCATGTGATATTTGGATAAGTAGAGATTTGTTTTTATGGCTTAACATGCCTTAAGTTGTGCTTTTCTAGCATTATGTTTTAAAAGTGTCTTTACATATGCTAACATGCTAGATATGCACACATTTTGCTTGGAATGACATATTATCATAATATCTTTATTCTTGAGCTTGTAACTAATTCTTTTTGTTTAAATATAAAAATTCACATGCTCATAAGTAGTTTTAATCCTTTCTCTTTGATGCTTAATTATCTTATATACTTACTTGGAGATTGGAAAGTTAGAAGTTATATGTCTTCTTGTTTGAAATTACTTGATATGTTTATATCTTGAAAACAAGAAATAAATGATTCATTTTTGTGCCTTGAACTTGCCTTTGAACTTTAATGATTCTTACATTTAACTATATCTTGAAATGAATTATAAATGGTTTTAAAAATTACAATTTCATGGCTTTTCAATTCTTGCATTAAAATAAGGGACTTTTTGTTCTTGATTGACATGTATGCGTACTAGAATTCCTTACTTGATTTACATGTCTTACATGATCATTGTTTGCCCTAAAAAGGTTATTTATGTTCTGATGATGATCAAGTTTTTCTTGATAAACTTGAATCTTGCTTTGAAAATGCTTAAACTATGCTTTTGGATTCAAGTGTATATGTTTCTCCTTTATTCTTGTTAGAGCTAACATTGCATGGCTGATAATATGGTACATGCTTTACGTTATATATCAATCTAAATTATGCTTGTAAATGAGCTTAAATAATATTTGATGTTAACCTATGTTTTAGAGAACTTTTAGAGTTAGCTTTGCGAGTGTCTTTATGTGCTTTAAATATAGTCATCAAATAATGAAATGTCAAGCATATATGGATAAATGGGAAGATTTGAATGAAGAAGGACATGACGAGACTTTCTTCAAGTGCAATAGAATAGAATACTCAATGGAAGAAAGCACAAACTCAAAGGACAAATATATGAAGAATACTCCAAAGAAACATCTCTCTATCTTAATAAGTATCTCTATATCCCTAAACTATTATGGTATTCTATATGCTATGGATTATATAATACTTGTTGATAATTTGATCTTAAATGATTAGATACTTTCTTTACATGAGAAGTATGCTTAGCATTAACAAAGTGACTAATTGGATATTAACTTGCTAATTTTGTCATTGCATATAGGGTGAATGATGTTAGTTCTATACATGCTTTGATCCCTATAGCATATTTCATCAAGTGAATGTTTGATATCTATGATTCTCTTGAATTATGGTTTCTTAGTGGTAAAACACTTATGGGAATCATGCTCTTGTTTTGAAAAGAATTTCTGGTTTGATTAAAAAAATTAAAGCAAAATCCCTTATTATATTTGAAAAAAGCTTTTCAAGTTCCATATCTTTGAGATTCTTTTGAACTGTTTTAAGAACTTGAAAGTATTTTCACCTCCTATTTATCTTGAAAATTCAAAAATCTTTGGATATGTGCTATAAATGTAGTACTCTCTTCATTTGCTTTGAAAATTTTTATTAAATCTTGAGAGAATGTTTAAGAAAGTTTCCAAATAAATCTTTTGAAATATTCTATAGAGTCCATCTTGATACTTCAAAAGATAAGCCTTGTTCTTCAAAATGTTTTATTTTCTCAAGGCTCTTATTCAACGACAAAGAGAGGAGATATACTTTTATATATTCTTTTAACTTGAGTTTGATCACTCTCAAGGAATATGTGATTTTAATATAAAACCTCTCAACCCTTCTAAAATTCTTTTGAAAATGTAATGTGTTCTTGTAAAATTCTTTTTGAAAGGGGAATAAGTTTTAAAATAGTTTTTGATTAATAGATTAAGAATATGTATCTTTTGCCTTGCTTTAGTTTATGATAATGTGCTTACATGGTCTTAGTATATATTTTTCTCTTTATCCATCATGTGCTTCGATGAAGGGAGCTAGATCACTTTGTTATGGAACTAACAATTGTGAAATTATATGTTGAACATGAATATTATTGATTTAATCTATATGATGTTTTTGTTATGTCTATCTTATTGAAATGAATATCCTGAGTTGGTTGTCCTATTGCTCAAATTCTTATTGAATACTTGTTAGCAATGGTTTTACTGTGACTTCTCTCTTTGTCAAAATATATATTGCATATTTTTTTATCATAACAAAAGGGAGAGAAGTTTGTGGTTCATGTGACATTGAGAAAAGGTAAATAAAAAGTACAAATTCAATGATATTGAGATTCCAATATTAAAGGGGAGCTTATCTTCTTTTCTTATAACTTCTTATAATTATTTGTTGATTTGTAATGATTGTTTATCCTTTTTATCTTACATATCTTTCTTTCATGTTCTTGATAACTAAGAATATATTTATAACTATGTTAAACTATTATGTTTTATATTTTGATAATATGCATATTTTGAGGGGGAGCCTAACTTTTAAATTGTTGTTTTGTATCTCTTGGCTTACATCCTTATTTGACATGAAGTGTTTTATTATTAATACTATCAATATGTCCATAAAGATCATCTCTTATTCTCTTTCCCTCTATCAATGAAAGAATGTAAACATTCTTAAACTTTGTATCTTTTGATTCTTTCATTGAGAAATGCTTGATATGTGGCAAGTTATATGATCTTTCATTTGAAAACCTTAATTTCATGACCTTATATGGATATTTTGTAACTTTTATCAAGTGGTACTTATGTATCATGTGGTAGGCAAGATATTATATGCTAGACATAAATTCTTAAGCTTATAGCTATCATATGCTAAATGTTGATGTACTAAAATGTGACAAACATTACATGAATAATCTTTTATATCTTGAAAGCATGCTTGTTTCATCTCTCTATTCTTGAATCATATGTAGAATCAAATAGGGGAGATAATTATGATTTGAATAACTTGAAGAAGTTTTTAGATTTTGATAATCCTATTCTTTTTGACAACATGAGTTTTATCTATAGGGGAAGAGAAAATATTATCTTTCCTCCCTAAGCCTTTTTGTTGATGTCAAATAGGGGGAGTGAAAATTAGAAAGAAAAATATGTTATTTTGCTTATTGTTTGATATGCTTACATGAATATCTATTCTTGTATATTGCTCAACATATTTTTCTTTGGTGATTTGTCATCATCAAAAAGGAAGAGATTGTGGAAATAAGTTTGATTCAATGATTTAATATGTTAAGGTTATATGATGACAAATACAAGATAAAAAGAATGATGCTTATACTTCATAGATGTACTTAATAGATGCCAAATGTATTACAAAAGAATATTGATCATGTTACATAGATGTGCTTAATGAGATACATTATATCATGCATGATTATCTACTCCATCTAGTTATATTTCACTTAATAATCATGTAATGAGATATGTGTAGCATTCTTTACATAATACATTCAATAATGCTTTATATGAGTTATATATGAATTAATATTGGATTTAACTATATTTAAATAAAAATGTGCAAAGTTTTCTTTGTTGCATCCTACATAGAGCATATCTATTAGTAATTGATAAATATCTTATTTGAATGTGTCTATGAAAGTCTTATATGCTTATGAGACTAACTAGAGTTATACATTTATGAATCATGCATATAAAGATATTGAATTATGATTTTGGACTAACTGTATTTGTTTAAGTGAGCAATACTTTGTAGGATAGCCCAATACCAAGAGTGAGCATTGCAACAAGAAAGTAAAAGATCACAACTATGCTCAACTCAATAAGAATGAGAATGATAAGATGTTCCAAGTATTTGCAAGATTTGAAGAGAAGAAACTTTTGGAAGCTTGGATTACATCAAGAAGCCTAAGGACTAGAATTGATGATGGCAAGATCAAGTCCAAGTTCTTCAAGAATAACTTATAGGACTAAGATCTTATGTAAAGGTAAATGGAAATCACACTAAGATCAAATATGTTTTAACATCTTTAAAAGTATTTCTTACATACTAAAATATCCAACAAACATGTTTTGAAAAGTTAGTCTTGGTGGTAATTCAAATCTATGAAAAATAATTAAGTTTGTGTTTTGTAAAACTGACCTTTGGTTACTCTTTTGATCATAACTTTTAAAATACTTTTATTTTTGTTTTGAAACTTATTTAATATGAAAATAGACTCAAATATCTTTCTAATTAGTGGTCATTTGCTTTAAACGGATAAGAAACGAAGAAGTTATGACTATTTAAAGTCAATTTTCAAAATCAGAGTACAATAACCAATTACGAATTTTCCATAACCGATTATTCACCAAGTTAGGAGCTTTTCTTATGTTTTTAAAGCTCCAAACCAGTTAGACCGTTTCCCTAATTAGTTATTGATCCAATTTCTAAAGCTTCTAACCGATTAGGCTATTTCCCTAATTAATTATTGAACTAATTTCTAAAGCTTTTAACCGATTAGGCCATTTCCCTAATTAGTTATTGAGCCAATTTTAAAAGCTCCTAACCAATTATGACTTTCCTCTATTCGGTTATTGGGTATGTCAGGATCTAATTTTTAAGGCTCCTAATCGATTAGGAGAAATTGATAACCAATTATCTGGGTAGCAGAAATAGATTTTTAACAACTCTTTTTGAGCATTTAATGCTCCTAACCACCACCAATGGCTCTAAAATGCATTGGGCTATAAATACAAGTGTTTGGGCATCAAAGAAATGTTAGAGATCAATCTGAAAATCATTGTTAAGCATCAATATGAGCTTTAACTGCCATTTCCATAAAATCTCTGTTTATGAGCTAAAGTGTGAATATCTATATGCTCATTGAGTTTCAATTTGTAATATCCACTCTTTTGAGAGTTTATCTTTCTTAAACACTTTGATTTCCTATAAAGAGAGTAAGGTATCCTTCTAAAGAAAAGGTTGAGGTGTCCTTTGATTGTAAAGAGGGTGAGGTATCCCTGTTTTGAGGTTCGAGCTTAAAGGGTGAGGCATCCCAGAGGTGTGTTGAGTGTTCTATATTGTAAAGTTTTTCAAGCACCTGTTCAAACTTAAAGGTTTAGTGAAAAATCTCAGGTGGTTCACATGAGGATTGGACGTAGGCCACAAATGGTTGGTGGCTGAACCAGGATAAATATTGTGTTTGCTTCTCTCAACTCTATCTCTTTTACATTTGTGCCTTAATTATATATGATTGAGTTGAATTTGATATCTAACTTATTTGTTTGATTTATCCTATAGCCTAAGTGGTATTTGTGAAATCTCTAATAGTTGCACATTTATTAAACTAATTCCGCTACATTTGTTGATTGAAAATATCAAAAAGTATAATTTCTCAAAGGTGTTTTAAAAATTTGTAATAACCCAATCCACCCCCCTCTTGGGTGATGGTTGCCATGACAATATCTTAAATCTCCAAGATTTAGACACAAGGGAGGAGGACTACAGAGGGAAAGCCAGTTAAAGTCTGTCTACATCCACCTCCACCCTCCGTACCCAGTCAGCTACATCTATTACAAACACCAGACTCTGTGCCCTTAAAGGTCTATAAGCCCGAGTTGGGCACCTCTGCCACTCACGACGCAGCGAAGAAGGTGCTCTAGAGAGCAACATCATCGTGTGGATCCAGAACCACTGGTATTCCCACTCATTTTGCCAATAAAAAAAAAGGAAAACAACGGGGAATGCCCTAAAACATTAAAAGATAATAATCATCTCCTTAAGGTTTGACACTGAGGACAACGAGAACAAAGAGGCAGAGGAATACATACCTTATAGAAATGAAGAGAGTTGATGATTGGAAGGTGATTAACAAGTGGAAACCACTCAAAAATAGTGCTTCCCCATTGTGCACAGTCACCTAAAATTGCCTCAATTCACTAAAGATTTAAAAAAGACATTAGTTAGTGGAAGAGGAACTCACAACTCCTATTTATAGAGGTTATGCTGAGGGGGCAATTCTGTCTTAACACTTCAAATTTCAAAAACACTCAGCATGGTGGTCAGAAATGCATGGAACCTTAATGGCGGTCTCAAGTCAGAATGCGCCACGTGGACAATCACAACTTTCACACATGATAAAGCGATGGTTACTCAGAAAGCCAAACGTCACACAAGCCTCGCTGTTTTGAGTGCGAATTTGTTATACGAAACACGACAACAATCCTAGTTTATACTACAAACCACGATTGCACACCATAATTCATCTTTAATCACCTGACGCATAGACTGTGACTGGACCACAGTACGTCTATGACTGTCAAATAACTTGCTCATGTTAACGCATCAATCAAAGTTCTTGATCCCTTACGGGCATTATGGACCTCAGCTTCAAGTAATGCATGGATCTTGTGACCTAGGGGACTTAAGATTTACCTTGATACTTAGCTATGCTAGCTAAGCACTAAGTTGGGGGAAACATGATGAGGTTAAGCATATTTTTACATGATGAACAAATAGGAGAATCCACTTGACCACCCTCTAGGGTCGAGCAGCGCAATCAAGAGTTTTCACCCTTACCCATATGGCTTGACCTTAACTCATAAACCGACCAAGTTTACAGAGGTTAAGAATAGTCAACTGTAGCCCGACAACGTGAACTCTACACCAAGAGGCTTTCGTGTCACCCTTTCCACAAATTCAACTATCAATTATTCCTAAATGAATCTGGCCACCGAGACTGAGCATTGGACTCATCTCAATCGGGGAAATTGAGTGTTTGTTAATCTGAAATATAGCTACCAAGGTTGAACGTTGGACCTATCTTGGTAAACCACACGAGCAAGTCGCTAAACATTAAGATCAAGTGTCTAACCCATCTCAGCATGGAAAAGGCAAAAAATACAAGTACAAAAAGGAAATCATGAGGATTGAGCGTCAAAGTCATCTTGGTGATGGGTGATAATAAAAAATAGAATATTCAAGAAAGGAAAATTTTTATTATTCACATTCCATACATCATTAACTTTACAAGAAGAACCTATAAGCTACGCTTATCCAAGAGTGGCCACTTGAAGGAAGCCAAGAAGGTAGCATTCAGAGATGATGATGATGATCAATCACTGACCACGGCCACCTTAACGGTTCCTTAAGATGCGAGCACCCATCTTCTCCCTCTTGAGAAACATGAGCAAAAGGCTTTACAATCCCACATCTCCAAAACACCCCTACGCACCCAAGGCATAGCATATACCATCGGTAACGGTCAGGAGGGCAGAGGAAGGAGAGCGATGAAACCCCTCTATGCTTCACAAGAACTAGGGCAGAATCCATGAGTCTTTCCAGTGTGAACAAGATTTCATTCTGCGGATGCGTAAGCCTGGAAAGAAAGTCTTCTACTGCTCGAAGACGTGTCGACCAAGCAACATAGTGCAATCACTTGGTCATCACCGTGCTATTACGCCTAGAGAGAAAGGCCTCCACCAGGAAAAGATGCAGGAATAAAGGGAACACCTTTAAGCATTTGGAAAAGAAATAGAAAATGATTTTAGAAAGAGACATGACTCTTAACATGCCCACAAGAAGTTAAATAGGGACCATTCTCTAAAAAAGACCCACTGTCAAGCATAACTAGAAAATGAAAGAAATAGGTGATAACCTTAACGCAGACATTCCCCATTTATAGAGGAAATAATGCATTTTGATTGGCTTCCGAAGAGGTAAACTAACTGCACATTCGAAGCCACATTTAATTGTTCCTCCCCTGTGATTGGTCACATGGGTAGTGGGTAGTTGGGAAACAAAGTAGAAAATTGCTATCTTCATTAAAGTGGTTTCAATTCCTAATAAATTCAAAGCATTGATTCCCAAGTAAGCACCGTTTACTACAAACCGCAAAGTAAAGGCTGCTAAAAGGACATAAAATCCTTAAGAGTAATTAAGTCCTTACTCCCCTTCAAGAAACACTCAACAAACCCTGTGAACTATATATGGGGGCAACCTATAACATACCCCAGATAGTGGAATGATAACGTAAGCAAAGCAATCCAACTCAGATCCCGACCTTACTCATTAATCCCGGGGGCATACTATGATACATCATGGACCTTGGCCCTTTGGAAAAAACATCGTGGAATCCAACATTAACACTATGACAAGGATCCCTATGTCTATTTCATATCGTGCACTCCTATCAAACTCAAATACCTTGACACTTAGTTATCCCATCTAAGTGCCAAGTTAAGGGCAACTGTTCTGGATTATGATCCAGGATACTAGTCTCATGGGTCAACTAGGCACACATCCAACTGAAGTCTATTATTGACACCCCAGCAGGAATTCACTCGTGGCACACTTTTGAGATCCCAACACAATGCATGTCAGACCACTGCATTGGGTAGCATCAACATTATTGCGAGATCTACTCAGTGGATGAATCGCACGATTATCTGTAACTGCCAATGACGATCTTGCATAATAATAGTTCCATAATCGCCTTTAACTACTCATAACTACAGTATCAACATTTCAGTTTTATAGAGATCCTCTGCAACAATCAAGGGAACGCGTTTTCCTATTTACCCACTATAAATATCAGCCTCAATCACTTTTAACAGGTAACTATTACTCCTTTACTTAAACCCTACTTGTGCACAACCTAACTTGAGTGTTTGAGTGTCTTTGCAAGTACCAATCACCCCCGTTTCAACATGCTTCATTGTTGCCTAAAGAGGAAAACAACCATTTATGTTGACTCAGGTACATCACAGTATCCACTATTGAACAATTTTGGTTTACTTTTATGGTATAACTTGATCGATAACTTGAGTGATACACAAGTTTGTTGAGTAAGTAATGTATTTGTTAAATTATTAAAATAATGAAATTATTAATATATTAATTTTGTTTAATACTAAAATTAGTATATTTAGGTTGAGATATTGTGAAAAGTAATTTATAACTTATTAGTATATGTTTAGTCTATTAAAAGCTAACATATCATAATTTAATAGATGAATATAAATTGTTTTCAACATGATTTTCTGTTACTATAGTTGCTCTTATGCCATTTAGTCCTAATCCATTTATAATTTGAAAGTAATTATAAAGTTTTAGTGATCGAGAAAAATTAAAAGAAATTGATTAACTATATATCCTTATTTAAAATTTGAACATAGCATTAAAAATATAAAAGGAAAAAAAGGAATAAAGGAAGAGAGCAAGACGTTTCAATGGTGAGAAGAAAAAATAATTAAAGATTTTTTAAAAGGAGAAGAAAATGATATAGAATTCACTGGTAAATAATTAAAAATTTAAAATGGAGAGTGTTCATATCAAATCAAACTGCCAAGAAAGTAGTTGGAATTTGAGTGAAAACAATGCACCTATGACTACCACGTGAATTTTTGTCAAGTCCAGCATGGAAAGTGTTTTATATAATAGTATATAGATTCTATATCCTTTTCTTCTCTTTTGTAAAAACTTTAATACTTTTTATCTTCTCACCATTCAAACTTCTTTCTCTCTTTCTATCTTCTATTTTTTCCTTTTAGTTTTTCTATACTTTGTTCACATTATAAATCACATATAGTTAATCATTTTTTTAAATTTTCTCCATTCACTAAAACTTTATAATTACTTCTAGATTATGAATGGATGAGGAAAGAATGTCATAAGAGCAACTATAGTATCAAAAAAGTCATGTTGGGCAACAATTCATATTCATCTATTATATTATGATATATTAACATTTAATAGGCTAAATATACACATAATATATTATAAATCACTTTTCAAAATATGTCAACGTAAATATATTAATATTAATAATTAATAAATTATATATAAACATTAATAATTTTATTATTATAATATAATTTCATAAATACATTGCTTTTTTAATAAGCCTGTGCATCGCATAGTTTGTCAACAAATTATCCCATAAAATCAACAAAACAAACTTTTAAAAATTATCATAAATCTAGAAACAAAACTTTATTTAAAAAAAGGTAAATATGAAATTTTATCTTATTATAATAAAATAAATTTAATTAAAGGATTTTAAAATTTAAACATTTTAAATTAGATTTAATAAATTTATTATAACATTTATATTTTTTTTTGTTGGAATAGTTGGAATGAAATCAATGCAAACCTTTTTAAGGAAACCAATGTGTATTGGTCCACTAGAAGGGGTTTGGGTCCCTTAAGTATGTGATATTGTGTTCAGTTATGAGATTGATATATATGAAAATGGAAATAATATCATTGGGAGTGGTCTCTGTTTAGGCATTTGATCGTACCTTGGGAAATTAATCTCTTACCTATCGAGATGGAGGATACTCTTAGAAACCAAGAAAAACCTTTTTAAAGAAAAAATATAAATATGAAATCTTATCTCATTATAATAAAATAAATTTAATTAAAGGATTCTGAAATTTAAAAATTTAAAATACCATAAAGTGTGTGGGTGTTTAGCTAAGATACTAATACCTAAAGCAAGGAAGAGAAAAATTAGATCTAAAACTTGTGATCATATGTTTGTTGGCTATGCTGAAAGTAGTGTAGCGCATAGATCTTTCGTGCTAAGAAGTGATGTTAGAGGTTTTTTCAAAAAAGGAGTTGTGTCGATCATGGACTCATGTCATGGATGAGCACAGCCTGCTCTGGGATCCCAACTCCTTTCGGGCTGAGAGCAAAATGGTATCCACCCCCCATAAGGTGTACCCAGTAATTGAACATAGGTCCTCTCCCTGAGAGACACATGATGTGTTTGAGGTTAAAACTATTATTGAATAAAAAAAATGTTGAGTCCTTTGAAAATGTGTTACCCTTAAAATCTTTTGTATTAAAATATTTATCTAAATCTGCTTGTAAAGCTGGTTGTTCTAAGAATGTTGAACATGAACCTAAAAGAAGTAAAAGAGTTAGAAAAGAAACAAACCTAGGTGATGGCTTTTATACCTTCTTAATGGATAAAGATCTTTTGACATATAGTGAGGCAATTTCTTCTATAGATGGCCTTCTCTAGAAAGAAGCTATTAAAAGTAAAATAGAATCAATTATGAGTAATCACAAAGGGGAAATAGGTAATTTGCCTTATGGGTCAAAACCCACAGGTTGTAAATGGATATTTCAAAAGAATCTAAAACTTGATGGCTTTGTTGAAAAATATAAAGCTAGGTTGGTAGCTAAGGGGTACACACTGAAAAATGATTAGATTATTTTGATACATATTCACCTGTGGCTCGAACTTCTTCTATTAGAGTTTTGATAACTATTGCTTCAATTCAAAAGTTGCTAATATCCCAAATGAATGTTAAGACCGCTTTCTTAAAAGGAGACTTAGAGGAAGAAATTTATATAGAGGCCGAGTTTATTGATCTTGACTTGGCAAGATTGGAAGCTGAATGGCTAAGAAGTCTATTAGTAGATATACATTTATAGAAGAAACTTGTGTCTTCTGTGTCTATACATTGTGATTGCCAAGAGGCAATAGTGAAAGCTAACAACAAAGTTTATAACCAAAAACGGCAACATATACGTATACGTCATAATTTTGCAAACTAGCTGCTAAATGATGGGGTTATATCCCTAAACTATGCGAGCTCGGAGATTAATCTAGTTAATCCATTGATGAAGTTGCTAAGTAAGAAACTAATGAGTAATACATCGAGGGGGGTGGGGCTTATTCCTAATACAAAAATTGAGAGTTGATAGCAACCCAACCTAGATTTATGGAATCTTCACAAATTAGGTTCATATGGGTAATAACAAGTCACTTTTCTATTAGATGACACACTATTCAATATTCAATAAATTCCATCCTTATTGTGTCTGACAGATTGTTACTACAACGTTAGAGGGTGAGTATACATTCTTAATGATTCAATAGCTCATGGATGAATGGTGTGCTTGATTGTACAACACACTTGATAGATTTAGCCATATGAGTGTAAAGGTGGGCCCACCTTTATGAGAGCCTAGGAAACTTTCTAAAGCACTCATGAAATCCAGGTAATGGTGCAAGGCTAAAATGCACAACATCACATTGAACAACTTTGGATGAGAAGTCAATCTGAGTAATGAGAACACTGATTCACAAGTGGAATGGGGTTCATAGAGATTCTAATATCTCCGACATTACTGTGGGTCATAAATCATATATTCTTCATACTAGTTCATAGTCCAAAAGGCAATAGGGCTTATACACTGAATTCTTAAGCTCCTAGGAACTTCCTATTTTGACTTTGAAATATATGGGAATTGTTATATTTCTTTAATATAAATTTCATCATAGAATAATTATTTAATACTATAATGTCAAATTGCTTTTCACCTTATCTTCTCTCTCTATCACTTTAAGTATGTTGGATATTTACTTTATACATTCTTTATGACCGTAGCACTTTGTCATTGTTTGTGACCTAGATATTTCTTTGTTTTTTCCTTTGCTGCACATTGGACAATTATCCAACCTCCAAAAAGACTGGTCCATCTAGTGGTTATTCTTCTCTTAAAGAAAAACAAGAAGAAGTAGCTAATTTGTGTCTAGTTACAAGAGATTAAGATAGTGATGATGAGGTATTAGGAACTAAACCTTCTCACCCTTCTTATAATGAACTTGAGACTGTTGTTGATAATCTCCTCTCCAAGTCTTCTAGCTTTCCCTTTATCTTATTAACCTTTGCTTCAGCATCTTCGTTGGCCTTCTCAGCTTTCTCTTTGGCTTTGAGGGCCAGGTTAAGTTGTCGAGTTCTTTCCTACTCGGTCGCCCTCAACTTTGCTTTTGCTTATCATACTCCCCCGTGCACCTTTCAACACAACGGACTCCGGTAGCAAGGTAGAGACCATAGTTCTGGATCATAGATAGGATCTTTGGCAGGCTATCTTGGGTGATATGATTCACAACTTTGTCATCCAAAAGTTGCCAGTCGATGAATGACCCGAGCTTTAAGTTGCCCCTGAACAAGGTAATTAGACCCTCGTCATCCACCTCAATGACCACCTTCTTCCCTCGATTCTCTGACTTGCTGCCTTCAATAGCTTTCCTCTTCTACTTCAAAAGAGGCTGAGAAAGAGACTCCTCTAGTTGGATCGAACCCACCTCGGTCACCAGATCCTAGACAGAAAGGGGCGGAGCAACATCTACTGGAATATTGGAAGGTCTGACATCCTCATTCCTTACTTTCAGGGACAAGAGGGCGGCAAGACCATTTTCGGATGCCATGCTTTCTGTAAAATGGACAAGTCAAAAATAACATGAAAAATATTTAAAGGAAATTGCTACATACAAAAATTTAAAATAGATTGTAGCCTACACTCTACCTAGAATGGTCACTAGAGTTTCATCATCAGCGGCATCCAGGATATCATTAAAAGAAATAAGGCCAACTTCCTGAGCCCACATAGTTAAGAAATCAACACACTCGGTGTTGTCTCAATCAAGATTGGGCTTCTCCTTCTCAATAATTTCTAAGGTGTGTCCCACGCCTTTTTTGTCCAGTACAGGTCGAACACTAGCTCCCCATTAGCGTCTAGGAAGAACAGACGAGTCATGGGCGTCACCATCAGCTTAAAGAACTTTGTTTTGAATTCCTTGAAGCTATCTTAGAAGACTCCAAAGACCTTTCGACCAGGCCTTAACTAGAGTGTGAGCTAGTTCTTTTGTATGGCCATCTCCCCTTAGGGGCACCACCATGTGAAGAGATAGAAGAACACCTTCTCAGAGTACCGTAGTACAACTACCCGACAGAGTCTTTCGAAGGCAAGAATATTTTCCCAACTGTTGGGATAAAGCGGGATAAAGCCACATTAAGAGTGCAGAGGACCACAATCTAAAACTCTTTGAACATGATCCAGAGTCCCATTTGGATGAAGAGATCTTCGTACATGAACATGTAGTGTGCACCCGCATCCTGGGATGAACACACTATCTCACTCTTCATTGGAGATAGGATCTGGTACCCGTGATCCCTTACACCACCTTCTGTCAGCTCTAAGTAGCTCGTGAGTTCTTCAAGCTTCTTCTTAGTCTGGAAGTTGGACTCTTAGTTCTAGACGTCATCCCCAACCCACGGGTATACCCGCCACCCATGGACAATTACCGTGGGGTTTACGCAACTGGTCTCCGAGGCCCAACAGGTTGCCTTTTAGCCATTGAATCCCTAGAAACACCCACAGAGGCTGGTAAGACGCTATCAAAAAATTACCTTAGATTGATATAGGGGAGGGAAGATATCGCCCTTCGCACCTAGTCAATTACATCTACTATAGGTACCGGCCTCCGCACCCAAAAAGGTCCATGAGCCAATAAAGGTGCCTCCGCCGCTCATGGCACAAAAGAAAAGGTGCTCCTGAGTACAACCACATAGAGTTGGGCATAGAATCACTGGTATCCCAACTCATTTTGGACAAAGACAAAGAATAAAGGAGAATGCCCAAAATACAGAAGAAAAAATTCCTCTATCTCAGAACGATGCTAAAAATAGAAAAAAATAGAGGATCAAAGAAGACATACCTTGAAAAAGTGAAGAAATTAAAACTGAAGAAAAATTTCTACAAATCATTGCCAACCACTGTAAATAACTGCAAACCGCACCTCTCTGCTATTCTCAACTTCTGGAAATCGTCTCAAGTTGCCAAAATGTAATAAAAAATAATAAAAGTGTGGAAGAGGCACTTTAACCCCTATTTATAGAGGCAAGATAGTTAGGGGGCAATTCTGTCTTAACACTTCAGATTTCAAATGTCACTCATCATGGCGTGCAGAACCCTAACGATGTCTATCTAGTCAGAATGCGCCATGTGGACTTCACAGCTATCACAGTAGCTGAAAGGACAGTTACGCAGAAAACCAAACATCACGCAAGCCCTGCAATTGAGTCCAAATTTTTTCTACAGACCCTGGCTAAGCACTAGAATGTCTACTTATGGTCAATTGACATGTGGACCCTGTACGAACTACAACGCGTCCACAAATGTCAAACGACTTGGTCATAAGCGCGTCTAGATTAAAGCTCTTAACCTTATGAGGCAGTAAGGACCATGACTTGTGTAACATCCTCTTCAATATGTTAGACTTGTAAATAGTTACAGAGGTAGCTTAATACTTGTTTAACATGCCTGTTTAATTTTGTGATAATCCGAGTTAGTTTAGGGACTTTGCTGCAAGTCAAAAAGTGAAAAATAGCTTAAAATGACTCAGATATTAGCTTAAATGACTTAGATAATGGAAATAAATGTGGATAGATTATTTCTAAGTCACAAATGTGTATTCTGTAATGTGGTTAAAGTTTGAAAATAATCAGAGCCTGTTTGGTATTTTTAGGCATACTGGTTATGTGTTTTAATGTCGAATTAACTAGTCACAGATATGAAAAATTATGATACTGATGAAATGAATTTTTTAATGAATCTTAGTATTTGTTTTAAAGTTGTTGGCACTTAGAAAACTTGATTTAGTTAAAGTTGAGTATTTTTAGCAAATCGAAAAGTATCAGTGTTATAATACTTGGCTCTTAACTGTCCACGATTTTTGGCCTTTCTATGGACTTTTCTTTCATGATATTTTTTCCTATTCACTTGTTTCTTATTCCCACTTCATGGATGAAAAAAATGAACTAGTGGAAGCAAGAGAGAAAGGAGAAAACAAGGAAGAACAAGAGAGAAAGAAGAGGAAATCAAAGGGGAAATCCAATGCTAGTGATTGAGCATCAACCTGCAGCATCAAGGCAACATCAAAGAGCTTGAAGAAAGGGGTTCTTGAGCTTAAAACTTCATTTTCCTCATTTTTTATGTTTAACTTATTTGAGGGTTAATATGTTAAAATGAGATCTTGAGGTATTTTAAGTGATTTTCTTGGTTGGATAAGTTTTAATTAGTGTTTATGACTTGTTCATGTCAAGGGTTTGGATTAGAAACTGAAAATTCTTTATTTGGACCATTAAAGCTCAAAGGGTTGATTTTAGGGGTTTGGATGAGGGATTTAGTGTTTTGATCCATTATTGATTAAAACAATTGGTGTTTTAAGTTTCCTTCTTGTTTGTGAACTTGTTTGGGACTTGAAATTACCTAGGGATTGGATTTAAGTGGCCAAAATCCAAGAATTTGGCCAATGGAACAATGCCATGATTTTACAGATTTTGCTGCAGTGTGTCTGTTTGAGAGACACGGCCAGTGTCCGAAGACACTAGGGGAGTTGTGTCCTTCTCTGCTAGTTGAAATTCATGAAACAGTGCTCACAGAGCAAGACACGGGGGAGGGGGCGTGTAATCAGACATGGCCCGTATTTGAGGCTAGAATATTCAAAAATGTCATTTTTTATTTTTCAAGTTCTTGGCTAAATGGAATCATTTGTGCAAGTCTTTTAGGATGTATTAGGGCACTTTTTGGGATATTTCTTGGAAAGAATTATCAACTTGCATATTTGGAAACTTTGGGAAATCTTAGACATTCAAGTGTGATAGAATTCCTAGGTTAATGTTTAGAACTTTGTTCAACATGAGGTTGATTTCTAATTCACTTGAGGAGTGATTTTGGTATGTTCTAGATACTGTTTAGTTAGAGATATGAATCAGGCTACCTTTGTTGGATAAGTGAGGCTAAGATTCTTATATTCTAGTGTTTGATATGTGGCTCAGATATTTGGTTTTCAAACTTGGTATTTGCTTATTTTCCTATGTATTATGACCTTGGATGGTGTGCGCAACCATATGACTTAAGAATGACGTGTTGAATCCAAATTCTCCTTGCATGTTTGCTTGTATGGTCAGGGTTACCGATGTATGGAGTTAGTAGCGGTACTCTTACTTTTGTGAGGAAAACTAGTCCACACATCATCAGGTAATGTTAGGGCTTGAATGCCTATCCTACTTAATATATACAAGAAACACAGTTCTTGGAAAAATAAGTAAATAGCTTGTGTTTTCAACTTAAAAATCTACATTGGTATTGAACATCCATAATACATGGACTTTGTTTGAGCATAATCATTCTTCATAACATAAAGCATTGCATGGTTGACACTTGTATATGCATTTGTCATGGCTTAATTGATTGATTGTTTGGTTGCTTGTTCGATAGTGCCTTAGGATTGTATGGGTGATTCTTTGATATTATTGATTGTTGGATATTCTTTTACATCAAATGTATTTTTGGTGTCCAGTTGTATTATTTATTATAAATGATTAACTGCTGGTCTTGGCATGTTTATACTGAGAAATTATGATTTCTCACCCCCGTGTGTTCCATGTAAATCCAAGTAAAGTCCTTAAAAAGGGTAAGGGCAACGAAAAGAAGATACAGAAGGCTTAGTTTAGTGTTTTGTTTCTTTGTGGACCAATTTGTATATGTGTATATTTCTGGTTGTTTAGAAAAGCTTATGTATACTTTTTGGCGTGTTAGCCAATGAGAGTTGTATATATGACTTTTTGATCATTCGTGACTCTCTATAATGACTATGTAAGTTATTATGGGTTTTTATTTTCTGCATTTTTAGTAGTGACATGTCTAATGTGATTTATTTTAGAATATTCCATTTATTTTACGATAATTCGTATTAGGGTATTGCATTATGGTATCAGAGTAGTTGATCCTATTGAGCCAGGGCGTGGACTGACTATGCTTAGGCATGTCTAGGAGTTCCTTCTTATGTTATACATTTCTTTTATCTCTTATGTAAGATGTTTCATTAAATTGTATGACTACATTGTTTTGACTATTTTAGCTACTATTGCACGTTACATGATATTGCGATTAGCTACCTCAATATGTGATGTATTGTGTTTACAGGAAACTATGGCAGCAAGAGGGCGAGGATGACTGCAACTGCGTGGAAGTAGTAATAGGAACTCTGGAAATGAGGACACTAATGTGGTAGTTGCCATAATGGCAATGGCCAATGGCATGACCCAGTAAACAGAGCAGGAAGCTATAACTGCTAATGCAATGAGAGAGCAGGCAGCAGTAACTGCTAGAGTGCTTGAAAGGTTGGGAATATAGCAACCAGTACCACCTACACCTCCATTATACCATCAGGGGCAACCACACCAAGAGGCAGCTGGAAGGAATCAGACTTTCCAAGACCCCTCAGAATTCAGGAAGTCAAATCCTTCTTTCTTTAACAGAGAGTATAACCTAGTCAGAGCTAAGGGTTGGCTCAAGGAGATGGAGAAGATCTTCACTGTTATGGCTTGCTCAGACGAGCATTCTTATATACTGGAAGGTGAGGCAGAGGAGTGGTGGGTGGATACAAAGAGGGCTCTTGAGGCATCAAGGACTCATGTGACATGGGGGATCTTCAGAAGTTCATTTCTGGTAAAGTTCTTTCCCTAGAATCTTCAGAATGCCAAAGAGATGGAATTTCAAAAGCTTGAACAGGGGGACATATCTATTGGCTAGCACATGGTCAAATTCATTGAAATGTCCAAATTCTCTTCTTGTATCAAATTTAACCCAGATGAACCTTGGAAGTGTGTTAAATTTGAGGAAGGATTAAGGATAAACATTCATAATGTTGTTTGGCTATTTGAAATTCAAGATTTTGAAACTCTGATTAATAAGTGTTGAATAGTTAGAGGTATTTTAAGAAGCTTTCTTTGGAGCCTAAATCACAGGATCTTTAGAAGAGGAAGAGAAATGATGATAAGTTCAAGAAAGGGTCTTCTAAATTTAGCATTACTCAGGGTAAGGGTAAGCACGTTCAGAAGAAGTTTTTGGGACCAAAGTGTTCCAAGTGTGGGAGACAGCATGGAGACCATCCCTGCCCGGTGTGCTTTGTATATGGACAACTTGGTTATTTTGTGAAGAACTCTCTATCAAAGAAGGAAACTGCGCCTACTCAAAAACCACAAGCCAGAGGGAGAGTTTACACTCTAGGTGGTGAAGAGGTGACTCAGTCTTTTGACCTTATTAAAGGTAAATGCATTATTCACAATCATCTTTTAACTGTGTTGTATGATTCAGGAGCATCCCACTCCTTTGTTTCAAATGATTATGTGAATGAGCTAGATTTACCTGTGTCTAAACTTTCATATGACTTATCTGTATCTACGCCTACTGGTAAGCCAGTTACGACATCTAGAGTATGTCTTGATTGTCATGTAAAGGTAGAAGATAGGATTTTCAATGTAAATCTTGCCTCTGGTAGATATTAATGTCATCCTTAGCATAGATTGGTTATCCGACAACCATGTAGTATTGAACTGTTCAGAAAAATTCTTGGTTTTCTTGTCAGATATACCTACCTGAGTCATTCCATCTGAGTCTATTATCTCAATGTGAATCAGGTTAATCTCTGTTTAGAGGAGAGATCTCAAGGATATGTACTCTTATTTTCACTAAGTGCTGAGGATGAGCAAAGCCTAAGTGAAATACTTATGGTGAGTGAATATCCTGAAGTTTTTTCTAGTGATATAGTGGAGTTGCCACCCGAACGAGAAATAGAGTTTTCTATAGACATATTGCCTCGGACGGGACCTATCTCTATAACACCCTATAGAATAGCGCCACTAGAGTTAGCAAAACTCAAACAACAAATTGAGGATTTGTTGGAGAGACAGTTCAATAGGCCGAGTGTTTCTCCGTGGGGAGCACCTATGCTTTTAGTGAAGAAAAAGGATGGTACCATGAGGCTCTGTGTGGACTATAGACAACTGAATAAGGTGACCATTAAAATAAGTATTCATTGCCTAGGATAGATGATCTAATGGATCAATTGAGAGGAGCTGTGATTTTCTCAAAGATTGATTTTAGGTCAGGTTATCATCAGATAAGAGTTAAGGAAGAGGATATCCCTAAAATAGCTTTTAGAACTAGGTATGGGCATTATGAGTACCTCGTGATGTCCTTTGAGTTTACGAATACACCAGAAGTGTTTATGGATTACATGAATCGGATCTTTAGGCCCTACTTGTATCAGTTTGTTGTGATTTTTATCGATGATATTTTGATCTATTTTAAGACAATGGAGGAACATGAACAACATTTGAGGATAGTGTTAGAGACCCTTAAGGAGAATAGGTTGTTTGCCAAGCTATCTAAGTGTGAGTTCTGGCTTTCACATGTACAATTTTTGGGACATGTGATATCTCAGTGTGGGATTTCTATGGACCCAAGCAAGGTTGATGCAGTGTTATAGTGGGAGAGACCCACCACTGTGACTGAGATCAGAAGCTTCATTGGCCTAGCAGGGTACTATATAAGGTTCATAAAGGATTTTTCTCAGTTAGCGCTACCCTTGACTAGATTAACTAGGAAAGGTAGTTCTTTCATATGGACTCAGGCTTATGAGGAGAGTTTCCAAGAGCTTAAAATGAGGTTAACTACTACACCGGTATTGGTCATTACGGATTATTTGGAGAACTTTGAGGTGTATTGTGATGCTTCGAAGATGGGTTTGGGTTGTGTTTTGATGCAACATAGGAGAGTTGTTGCCTATGCATCAAGGCAGTTGAGACCTCATGAGGAGAACTGCTCTACTCATGATCTAGAGTTAGCTGCAGTAGTGTTCACCTTAAAGGTTTGGAGACATTACTTATATGGAGTTCAGTTTGAGATGTTCAGTGAGAATAAGAGTTTGAAGTCCTTATTTGATCAGAAGGAGCTGAACATGAGACAACAAAGATGGATGAAGTTTTTGAAAGACTATGACTTTGAATTAAAGTACCATCCGGGTAAAACCAATGTGGTGGCTGATGCACTGAGTAGGAAATCCCTACATATGTCCCGTATGATGATCCAAGATAATGAACATTTTGAGAGTTTTAGAGATATGAGTCTTTCAGTAGTTGTGTTACCACATAGTCTCAGTGTGAGTTGAGTGGACATAGTGAGTGACTTTAGAACTCGGATCTTGAAAGCTCAAAAGGAAGATGAGGCTCCTAGTGATGTGAGTGAAAAGATCTTTTTAGGTAATTCTAGTGAGTTTGATATGTAGGATGATGGGATGATCAATTTTAGAGATATACTTTGCATTCTTCGTGAATCTGAAATAAAAGATAGGATCCTTGAAGAAGCTCACTATAGTCAGTACACTATCAATGCCGGTGCCACTAAGATGTATCAAGACTTGAGAGTTTTTTTGGTGATTTGGTATGATGAGGGATGTGAACACCCAATTTTGACCAGGCTAAAAAAAAATAATAAAAAAAGTATAAATTAAAAATAAAAGAAAAAATAAAATAAACAATAAACAAAACAAAAAAAATCACACACAAAGAACACTCACTTTTCTTTTTTATTATTTTCTAACTACTCCCTCACTAATTCACTGAGTCCCCTGGCATGATCACCCACTCCATTGTCGGTTTGTGATCACTCACTCCATTATGCATAACCACTCCACTCCATTATCACCTGGCTGCTGGCAACTAATAAGAGAGGACCAACTTCAAAACCTTAGGGGGGGGATCTCTCCATCAGGAGCTGATATTCAACTTTCAACCCCCATCATCCTTCATCTGATCCTCACCTTCCATCACCCCACTCATCCTCTCTTCACCGTAAGCTCCTGTAACCATCCAAACCAGCCACCACATCACCTCCATTTCCACGTCCAACCTTCACCATGTAACAGCAACCACCCTTCACCAAGCTCTCACCATCCAACGTGACCACCATGCGCAAACCTCCCATCACCCACAACCACCTAAACTCCATCTTCATCTTCTCCAACCAAATAAAACCACCAACCTCCTCTTCATCAACCATTTTCCACTATAGCCACCTAAAAACCCGAATCACTTGTCTTGCCCCTGCAACCGAGAGACCACATCACAACCGACCGTCGGTCATAATCCTTTAAACCACATCCTTCCTCCTCTCGACCGTCGAACCTCTTCCATCTCTCACCACATCACCTACTTCCATCACATCCGACCGTCGAATACCATATCCCTAAACCGACCGTCGAACTCAAAACCACCAACCGACCGTCGGACCCCCCAAACTCTATCCTATTCGACTGTCAAACCACCCAAGAACCAAAATCGACCGTCGAATCCGTCCTCTCATCCGACCGTCAGACTACACAGAACCACCCAAGAACAGAAACCAGCGCGTCGAATCCATTCTCTCATCCGACCGTCGGACCGTACAGTTACCATCATCTCACCGACCATCTCTCCGACACCCTCACCGACTGTCGAAACCCCAGAGGTAAGACCCTTCCCTTCAACCAACCGACCGTCGAACTCCTGAATCCCTCTCCTCATTCGACCGTCGAACCATACCATTGCGACTCACCGACTGTCGAATCCCCACCACCATCCTCGAACCATACCATTGTGACCCTCGACCAACCTCACCGAACCTCAGGTCCCTACCAACCGACCGTCGAATCCCAAATCCTTCCACTGTGACCTTCGCCTACCTTCAGCCTCTCGAGCCTAACTAGATCCCCTTAACCGACAGACGAACCCCAGAACCGTCGAATCCCAAATTCCATCATTCCCGACCGTCGAACCTCAGCTAGGTCGCCCTTCACCGACCGTCGAACTCCTCACTGACAACCCATCCAAATTCTGTCGAATCCATCCCTTCACTCGACCGTCGAAACACACCAGCTACACTCCCCTCATCGACCTTCAACCTTCCAAACCCAAATAAATCCATTTTTCCACCGACCGTCGAACCTCAGAGGCCAGTTCTCGACCGTCGGACCACAGGAACCAGTTCTCGACCGTCAGAGACAATTCCCGACCGTCGAACCTAGGAGGCCGCTCTCGACCGTCGGACCTCAGAAACTAGTTCTCGACCTTCAGAGGCAATTCCCGACCGTCGAACATCAGAATTCAGCCTCCCGACCGTCGAATCTCAGGGTCCAAACCCCTCCCCAAACGTCCCCTGGTGCGTGCTGTTAGTGTTGTCAAATTCTCCAAATTTTTTATCTCTTTAAATTGAATTGTGATTGTCTTTTGGGTGTGTGAGGTTGAATCACGTGACTTTCTTGTCCATAATGATGCATTTTGATAAGAAGGAGAAGGGTAAAAAAGGTTAAAAAAAAATAATAATAATAATAATAATAAAATAAAGAAATAATTAAAATTTTTAAAAAGGAATAAAAATGGGTTACCGAGTTGCGACGACTTGCTAACCCTTATATTTTGTAAACATCGAGTTACGCGACACTTGATGATTTACAATCTTAAATAAAAATTTCGTAACAAACTCGATAATCAATGGGTGACGTCTCTAGCGTGACGCGTGCTTCACCTATTTAATCCTTAATTTGAATAAGCGAGCGCGACGGCTTGTTAATTCAAATTCCAAAAAATCATTTTAAATAAAATCAACCAACCCACACTTATTTTATAAAAGAACTACGTGACTTTGAATTCCTCATTGCACTTGAGGATACGTAGGAGCGGGAATCATATTCCGTCAAGCCAAATTTAAATTTTCACAATTTTGTGGTTTTGCTTTTTAGTTACAATGTTTGCAAAAGGGGTAAAATAAATATTTTCAAGGATTGTTAATAATTTGCACAATTAATCTAAGGTACCGTCTTAGGGCGGGTGCGTTAGGGAAGTGCGAAAGTGGGATTAAGTTTCCACCCTTCCCTAAGCATAACCGACTCCCGAATCCAATCTGGTTCCAAAGACCATTTCCAAATAAAAGGTTTTCCAATTTTTCCAAATTCAAATAAAATTGGTGGCGACTCTTAAAATTAAAATAATTTAATTTAAGTTGCTATTTCGCCGCGATTAATTTTTCGGTCGCGACAGATGGCGACTCCACTGGGGAGTTTTGGAGAGTCAAGCCTGTCGTTGTTAGTTGTGCAAATTGTTAATAATTTTCATTATTTATTTTACCCTTTTTATCCCTGTGTTTGTTTTGACCTGATATACTTGTATATATTTGTATATATTTGTACATAATTATTGAAACCTTAGGATAGATGATTGCTGTCTGGTTATTGTATATATGTTTTTGCAGGTTGGGGGGTAGTTTCTTTTAAATTTTTGTACAGGTTTGTACGCTCCCAGCCCCACTTGCACCTACACGTAAAGCACACACATCCGAGTGGGGCCCTATACCCTGTCCGAGTGAAGCCTAAGATAAGTAGAGGTTACGTAGTGGTAGCCATTTTGGATGTACTTCCTATTTGGTTATCGCGAAAACCTCATCTAGAGTGCGCCTTTTCATGAATGTCCCACACCTAGTTGGTTTACCCACTATTTCGTGGTCAACATTCTGAAATAGGACTTGGCTCTAGAGACCTTTAAAATAGAAAAGCCACCCTATGGAAGTTATCACGAACCAGAAAGACTCTTAGATCCTTAGGATGGAATTCCCAAGTTTAAGGCAACCTCATTAGGATACAAAGGGAGCGTACTTCTTCTTTCCTCATGCCATCCATTCTTAAAAAAAAAAAAAAAAAAAAACTTAAAAAAATACATTTTCTTACATTCTTAAAAAAAATAAAAAAAATTATCTTGCCATATCTTGTGAGTTGTTCAGTCTTTTAATGTGACAAACCATACTTGCGTCCCTCTTAAAAATTTCTTTTTCAAAAAGAGGAGATGAGTCATCATTAAAGGACCAACAACTCACTCACTCATTATTGCATCACTTGTCATCATTCTTCTCATCATGTTTTCTAAAAAAAATGAATAAAAAAAAAGACAGCTGTGTACCCGACAATGAGGTAGGTAGTACCATTAAACTTTATCGGAGGCGTGTGGAGACAACAACTGCGAAAATCTTGCAGTGCGGATTTTATTGGCCTTCTTTATTCAAGGTCTGTTACACCTTTTGTAAAAGTTGTGGAAATTGGTCAATAAAGTTTTGCTTTAAGACTCTCATCCGCACCTACTCCTTAGAAAATTGAGATATAGGAGGCGCGGTTCTTTTGTTGTCAAACACGTGTATCTTATGGGGCCATAGACATTGAGAATCCTAAGAATGGTAATACGCTTAAAGCTAATGGACCAAGACTCAACCATTTCTGGAACATCAAGTTGTTGAGTTCTCTGTGTTGCCGGTTAAGTGGCGGATAACGGTACTCCGTGACTCTCAAGTCGGTTTGTTTTTCAGTTTCCCATAATAACTGATTTCTTCTCCTTTCAAAATGGATGCCATTCTTTCAAATCTAAGAAAATATTTTCCTTCTCTTCCCCTAAATGCTCTAACAAAAGTCTATAAAGCTAGGTGTGAAAGACTGAGATTGTTAATGTATAAGGGCATCCCAGAAGATATACGCTGGATAATCGAAGCAAAGGTTCGTTTAGTCAGTGAATCTTCGATTCATTTGTCCCATACATGCCTGGTCTCGGTAAAAGTTCATTTTCAAAAAGGAGAAGAGCAAAAAGAATGAAAGTTTGTTACAAGTGTGCACGATGGAATTGCAACACGCGATGTCACTCTTTGGGGATGGTTTCTGTAAATAGAGAAGATAAAATATTCTTCATCAAGAATGGATGAGTAAGGAGTCATTAGATAATATCTTATTGACTCTTGAGACGCATTCTTGTGGAGTCGTGCGGCGTGAACTTCTTAGTTTGTGGAATCTCTTCAAGGACGAACAAGAGCGTTACGGTCTTGGGAATCGACTAAAAAAGACCTGTTTGCCAATTTATAAGAAAATTGGATGGGAAGCTTATCCTCGACTCATAGAAGGCGTTTAAGCCGTTTACGGACGTGAAACCGAGAGGAAGATGTGAGCCACAATCACAACAACATGTATATATTATCTTTCAAAAAAAAAAAAAAATGAGAAAAAAAAAAAAAAACTAAACAGAGGGCGAAACTTCGGTTGTACTTGGTCTTTAATTAGATTAGGAGCCCACGGTGGAGTGGCGGACTCGTCATTGACTCGGGTGGACCTTCGCACGCCGGTCGGTAAATAAGGTTCGTGTGCCATGCTCTGCAGAGAGCCGCGCAAGCATTCCTGTGTTTTAACCAAAGGCTCGCTTGTTGATGGACGAAAGAAGCGTCCGTGTTTGCATTCTCGCGTGACAATGCCTCTGAGTGAATCCTGTGATTTAATGCCATGGGCTCTTCGGCGACCTCTCACCGGGCGTGGTCGTTGGTGGTAGGCGTCGATTTACGCACTTTAATTAGTGGCGTCGTAGCTCAATCAAAATATCCCACAAGCGGGAGGGAGAAGAATGCCCGGATTGGCCGAGCCGTCTTGGTATTCTTGCACTCATGACGCCATGATATAAAGATTTGCCATGAAACACATGTACATAAAGGTATGTAATCATTTGCTATCTTTGTATGATTTTGTTGAATTTCGGTTTTGACGGTGACGATCTTTTGGATGGGATCCTTCGGGGTTTCTAGACTTCTTTACCCTAATGATTTTCTTAAAAAAAAAAAAAAAAGAGTAAAAAAAAACACAAAAAAAGGTAAAAAAAAAAACACAAAAAAAAAAAGTTTAAAAAAAAAAACAACAAAAAAAAAAGATTTTATGTTTCTTAAATTCAACCTTTTCGACAACAAATTTGACCTACCTTTCTAGGTGCAATTATTTCCTTTCCATTCTTTTTCTTATTTAAACACTCCATTTTCTCCTTCATCTTCAACTCAGAAACACTCAAAGAGAAGAAGGGTATAGAATGGGGCCTGCTATTCGTAACCTAAAAAATGTCTGTGTTTTTTGTGGGTCGAGTTATGGGAAGGGATTAGAGTTTAAACGCAGCTAGCGCTCTTGGTCGATCACTTGCTGCAAGGAATATTCATCTTGTATATGGGGGAGGTTGTCGTGGGTTAATGGGGGCTGTTTCACTTGCTGCTCTTATAGGAGGCAGTCAGGTTTTAGGTGTTATTCCTAAACCTTTAGCTGAAAGTAACATCACTGGCAAGACAGTTGGAGAAGAAATTCAGGTAACATCCATGCATGGACGCATGAAAATAATGGTGACAATTCGATGCATTTCTCGGTCTTACCGGTGGTTTTGGTACTTTGGAAGAAATTTTTCAAATTGTCTCTTGGTTTAACCGAACATCCACCATAAACCCATTGGTCATTTGAATGTTAATAATTTCTTTGACCTTTTGTTATTTTTTCTTGACAAAGTCGTGGAACAGAAATTTATCACTCCTTCTAAGAAGACAACTTCTTATCTCTGCCTCCACTATTGATGAGCTCATTGATAAATTGGAAGCTTTTGAGTATGTACCTGATAAGGTATTGGCTCAAATAGATTGGTCAATAGGAAGCAGCGAAGGAAGTAACAAGAAAAGCAAGCCAGATCTGACACTTTCTCTTTAATCGGTTTGATTTTATTGTACTTTGTTTCATGTTTAAATTTGTGTCCGCTTTCTCCAACAGGTAATTCTATCCTTTACTCATCTATATTTTAACATTAGGGACAATGTTATGATCTGGTTGGGGGGAAGGATGGTTGTGTAAAAACAAAAAAAAACAAAAAAAAAAACAAAAAACAAAACAAAAAACCAAAAAAAATTTCAAAAAGTGTGTTTGTTAATATGTTTGTTGTGTTTGTCATCAATTAACAACAAAAGTAAATAGAGATGGCGAGAGTAAGGAGTATTTTTTATCTTGAGACGCATCTCAATTGGTGGCAGAGTAAGGAGTAGTAGGGTAGTAATTAGTATTAAATTGTGGAAGTACTAAAGTTCTATTCACTTCTTATCAGGGTCCGATGCAAAGACCGATCCGTGTGCTTCATTCTCTTGGGCGTTGATTCACTTCTTATCGAGTTGTTTTGCTCTTTTCTATATCTCTCTTTCACATTGAGGACAATGTTATGATCTGGTTGGGGGAAGGATCGTTGTGTGCCTAAATATGAAAAAAAAAAACAAAAAAAAAAAAAACAAACAAAAAAAAAAAAAAAAAAAGGTGTGCATGTATTAATATGTTTATATGTTTGTCGGTAATTTTCTAAACCGAGTTAAGGATGGCGAGTAGGGAGTAAATTTTACTCTTGAGACGCATTTTAGTTGGGGTAGATAACTAGTTTGTGTGAAAGTAGCAATTGAAATTCGGAAAATTTGCATGATTGAGTAAATTGTCTTCTTTCTTAAAAATCATATGTTTGGTTATGGATGTTGAATTGGTGGGTGAGAATGATAGAACTATATCTTGTGAGATCTTGAGCCTAATGGATGGATTCAACATTTATGCCATTCTCTTCTTTCTTGTGTGATTTTCACTCATGATAATGATCACTCTAGAACTTGCTTTGATTCTTTTTGAGGCTACGTTTCACTTGCATGCATGAACATGATTGAGGCCCTCTTTCTTAGCCAGTTTAGCCAAATAGCCAACCTTGCATATTTTCCTTTGCTTAACCCCTTTGAGCTTATTTGACCATTCTTTGTTTCTAACTCATTACGTGCCTTAAATGAAAAACCATGTTCTAACCCAACCTTAGGGAATAAGAGAGCATTGACTTTGTTATTTGATGAGTTCTTGAACAAGTGCGGGGTGCATGTGCAGATTGGTTATATATAAAAAAAAAAAAAAAAAAAAAAAAAAAAAAAAGAAAAATATGTTTCTATAAAAAAAGAAAAAAAAAAAAAAAAAAAAAAAAAAGAGAGAGAGAGAGCTGATTATTGCTACAATCAAAAGAATGCACCATACCTAGAATGAGGATGGATGATTGGAAATAACAGGAATAGAAGGAGAATGTTCAAGCCTAAAGGAATTCAATTTACCAATTGATCTTTAACAAAACATTAGTTAGATATTGGTCATTGTCCTGTATGAGAAAAAACTAAGAAAATCTTAGGAAAGTTAGACTGAATGTTCTCAAACATCTTCTCCACTCTAACTGTATCATAATGCTCTTATATTCTCTTTGGTATTTAACTTGACATATCCATATTACTTCTACCTTTACCCTGACCTCACTACAACCATGAATAAAGTCCTCATGATTTGCGTGTGCATGTGTTTTGAGTAGTGGAGAAGTAGAAGATAAGCAAGCTTATGGTAGTGCAATTTTCATGGGTTGAATTGAGTGAAACACCTACCTTTTAAACACTTGAGAGATTGAGAGTAAATTCTGTGAGGATCTATCATTCTTTACTCATGTTTTTCAATTGAAGTATCCTTGCTTGTTGATTTGAGATGTGAAGATGTGTTGCCTCATGAATGTTTGATTACTTGAATTATTAATTGATCTTCATTCTTAAATATTATTAGAAATTGAGTCTTTTAGAATGTTTAACTTTTGAGTCAGTTTTTTTTCTGTTTTGCCCGAGGACGTGCAAAAGAGTAAGTGTGGGGGGTGTTTGATAATTAATGATGTCCAGTTGTTGAATCTTGACTCAAGCGAAAAAAATCTTTTGATTTTTCTTGTGTCTTTAACCGTTGTAAATAATATCCTTTCTGTAGTCAAACTTCTAAGAACAATATGGAAGTTGTTCGTTTCTTTCCCGTTGTACTTTTTGAATTCATGAGTGTCTGTGACATAATGCTTCAGGTAAAGTGACCATGAGTACAACACCATGATTTGACCATCTAATGGTAATTGCTTATTGACCAATTCAGATCCCAATTGATGGAAGAGGAGGTACCCGAGCAAAAAAAAAAAAAAAAAAAAAAAAAAAAAAAAAAACAAAAAAAAACAAAAAAAAACAAAAGAAAAACAAAAAAAGGAAAAGAAAAGAAAAAAAAAAAAAGCTCGTTAGGTTGAAAACCCGAAAGGGCGGCCAAAACAAAAGTTGAAAAAAAAAAAACAAATAAAATGAAAAAGAGCCCGTTAGTCTGAAAACCTGAAGGGTCGGTCTAAACAAAAGTTAGGGCAAATGAATGGGCAAAACCTCAGAGGAAGTTGGCCTGAAACACCTTGAAAGGTGCACTCAAACTGGGGCAATTTTGAATTGCGTGTGATCAGCTACACAGGGGCAGTTTTGTTTGCATTTAGTTGGCCATACTGGGGCAAAAAAAAAAAATTTTTTTTTTGAAGGATTAAGGAAGTAGCAACGCAGACAAGGACTGAATTATCAAGCAGTTACAGGGAATCAACTAAATGAGAGACAAGGTTAAACACTGGGGCAAAATTTTCTCTCAAAGAATCAGTCAAGCAATGGTTCATCCCATTTCTTGAAAGGAGAGTTGAAAGTGAAAAACAAAGAAAAAAGAAGGAAAGGAGAAGAAGAAGGAAAGAACCGAAGGGTCTAAGGAAGAAAAGCATGTGAATAAAGTTTGAGTGGTCAAAGCTTTCCAAAGTCGTCCTTGGTTCAAATGTTTTTACATAAAATTTAGAAAATAAAAAAAAGGAAGCAAAAAAAAAAAAAAGAAGAAAAATCCTGTTTTCGGGACTCAGTTGCCCATTGTTTTTAAATTTCCGGACTCAGTTGCCCATTATCTTTTAAAATTCTAACTCGGTGGCCCATTGTCATTTAAATTTCGGGACTCGATTGCCCATTATCTTTTAAAATTCTAACGATTGCCCATTATTTTTTAAAAATTTCGAAAAGAAAAAAAAAAAGAAAAAAAAAAAAAAGAAAGAAAAAGAAAGAGAAAAAAAAACAAAAAAAGGGAGAAAAGGAGAGAAAAGCAAAAGAAAAAACAAAGAAATAAAAATAAAAAATATAAAAAAAAAAGAAAAGAAAAAAAAAATCTTTTTGATCAAAATGCTTATTCCTTCATTTTAAATTTGGGACACCAGATACCCATTGCTTTTTAAATTCGGGACACCAGATACCCATTTCATTTTAAATTCGGGACACCAGATACCCACTGTCTTTTAAATTCTGGGCCAAGCCCACTGTCCTTAAATTCTGGGCCAAGCCCACTGTCTTTCAAATTCTGGGCCAAGCCCACTGTCTTTTAAATTCTGGGCCAAGCCCACTGTCTTTTAAATTCTGGGCCAAGCCCACTGTCTTTTTAAATTCTGGGCCAAGCCCACTGTCCTTTAAATTCAGGTCAAGCCCATCTGTCTTTTAAATTAGGCCAAGCCCATTGTCTTTCAAATTTTGGGCCAAGCCCATTGTCTTTTAAATTTTGGGCCAAGCCCATCGTCTTTTTAAATTACAGGCCAAGCCCACTATCCTTTAAATTTCAGGCCAAGCCCATCTTTTAAATTGGGCCAAGCCCATTGTCTTTCAAATTAAGGCCAAGCCCATTGTCTTTAAATTTCAGGCCAAGCCCATCGCTCTTAAATTTTGGGCCAAGCCCATTGTCTTTCAAATTGGCCAAGCCCATTGTCTTTTAAATTACGGCCAAGCCCATCGCCTCTTAAATCTGGCCAAGCCCACTGTCTCTTAAATTCTGGGCCAAGCCCACTGTCTCTCTAAATTATGGGCCAAGCCCATTTGTCTTTCAAATTGGGCCAAACCCATTGTCTTTTTTTAATTTCGGCCAAGCCACGGTCTTTTTTAAATTGGGCCAAGCCCATGTCTTTTAAATTGGCCAAGCCCACTTGTCTCTTAAGTTGGGCCAAGCCCACTTTGTCTTTAAGTTTCGGCCAAGCCCATTGTCTTTCAAATTAGGCCAAGCCCACTATTTTTTAAATTCTGGCCAAGCCCATCGTCTTTCAAATTAGGCCAAGCCCACTTGTCTCTCAAATTTTTGGGCCAAGCCCACTTTGTCTTTTAAATTAAGGGCCAAGCCCACTTGTCTTTCAAATTAAGGTCAAGCCATTTGTTTTTTTAAATTCTGGTCAAGCCCTTGTCTTTTAAATTTCGGAGCAGCTTGATTGCCATTGTCTTTTAAATTCCGGGACTCGGTCGCCCATTTTTTACTTTCTGTTGAGCGCATCGGCTCCATGCATTCTAATTTCTTTTCATTGTTCTGCATTTATCCTTTCATGCATTGCCGGACAAAATTGGAGTTCATTTCTTTACTCGTTTCTTATGACGATAAAATGAAAAAACACAATTTTCCTTTTATCTAATAAGAAACAAGTAAAGAGGGGCAACCATGAACACCCAATTTTGACCAGGCTAAAAAAAATAATAATAAAAAAGTATAAATTAAAAATAAAAGAAAAAATAAAATAAACAATAAACAAAACAAAAAAAAAATCACACACAAAGAACACTCACTTTTCTTTTTTATTATTTTCTAACTACTCCTCACTAATTCACCGAGTCCCCGGCATGATCACCCACTCCATTGTCGGTTTGTGATCACTCACTCCATTATGCACAACCACTCCACTCCATTATCACCTGGCAGCTGGCAACTAATAAGAGAGGACCAACTTCAAAACCTTAGGGGGGATCTCTCCATCGGGCCGATATTGAACTTTCAACCCCCATCATCCTTCATCGATCCTCACCTTCCATCACCCCACTCATCCTCTCTTCACCGTAAGCTCCTGTAACCATCCAAACCACCACCACATCACCTCCATTTCCACGTCCAACCTTCACCATGTAACAAAGAACCACCACCCTTCACCAAGCTCTCACCATCCAACGTGACCACCATGCAAAGAAACCTCCCATCACCCACAACCACCTAAACTCCATCTTCATCTTCTCCAACCAAATAAAACCACCAACCTCCCTCTTCATCAACCATTTTCCACTATAGCCACCTAAAAACCCGAGAATCACTTGTGCTTTGCCCGAACCGAAGACCACATCACAACCGACCGTCGGTCATAATCCTTTAAACCACATCCTTCCTCCTCTCGACCGTCGAACCTCTTCCATCTCTCACCACATCACCTACTTCCATCACATCCGACCGTCGAATACCATATCCCTAAACCGACCGTCGAACTCAAAACCACCAACCGACCGTCGGACCCCCAAACTCTATCCTATTCGATCGTCAAACCACCCAAGAACCAAAATCGACCGTCGAATCCGTCCTCTCATCCGACCGTCGGACTACACGAACCACCCAAGAACAGAAACCGGGGCGCGTCGAATCCATTCTCTCATCCGACCGTCGGACCGTACGATTACTATCATCTCACCGACCATCTCTCCACACCTCACCGACCGTCGAAACCCCGGAGGTAAGACCCTTCCCTTCAACCAATCGACCGTCGAACTCCACGAATCCCTCTCCTCATTCGACCGTCGAACCATACCATTGCGACTCACCGACTGTCGAATCCCCACCACCATCCTCGAACCATACCATTGTGACCCTCGACCAACCTCACCGAACCTCAGGTCCCTACCAACCGACCGTCGAATCCCAAATCCTTCCACTGTGACCTTCGCCTACCTTCAGCCTCTCGAGCCTAACTAGATCCCCTTAACCGACATACGAACCCCGAGAACCGTCGAATCCCAAATTCCATCATTCCCGACCGTCGAACCTCAGCTAGGTCGCCCTTCACCGACCGTCGAACTCTCACGACAACCCATCCAAATTCCAGTCGAATCCATCCCTTCACTCGACCGTCGAAACACACCGCCCACACTCCCCTCATCGACCTTCAACCTTCCAAACCCAAATAAATCCATTTTTCCACCGACCGTCGAACCTCGGGCCGGTTCTCGGCCGTCGGACCACGAGAACCGTTCTCGACCGTCGAGACAATTCCCGACCGTCGAACCTAGGAGGCCGCTCTCGACCGTCGGACCTCGAAAAACTAGTTCTCGACCTTCGCAGGCAATTCCCGACCGTCGAACATCACAATTTAGCCTCCCGACCGTCGAATCTCGGGGTCCAAACCCCTCCCCAAACGTCCCCAGTGCGTCTTTGTTAGTGTTGTCAAATTCTCCAAATTTTTATCTCTTTAAATTGAATTGTGATTGTCTTTTGGGTGTGTGAGGTTGAATCACGTGGACCGAATTCTTGTCCATAATGATGCATTTTGATAAGAAGGGAGAAGGGTAAAAAAGGTTAAAAAATAATAATAATAATAATAATAATAATAAAATAAAGAAATAATTAAAATTTTTAAAAAGGAATAAAAATGGGTTACCTGAGTTAAGACTTGCTAACCCTTATATTTTGTAAACATCTGAGTTGCGACAGCTTGATGATTTACAATCTTAAATAAAAATTTCGTAACAAACTCGATAATCAATGGGTGACGTCTCTAGCGTGACGCGTGCTTCACCTATTTAATCCTTAATTTGAATAACTGAGCCGCGACGGCTTGTTAATTCAAATTCCAAAAAATCATTTTAAATAAAATCAACCAACCCACACTTATTTTATAAAAGAACTACGTGACTTTGAATTCCTCATTGCACTTGAGGATACGTAGGAGCGGGAATCATATTCCGTCAAGCCAAATTTAAATTTTCACAATTTTGTGGTTTTGCTTTTTAGTTGCAATGTTTGCAAAAGGGGTAAAATAAATATTTTCAAGGATTGTTAATAATTTGCACAATTAATCTAAGGTACCGTCTTAGGGCGGGTGCGTTAGGGGTGCAAATGGGATTAAGTTTCCACCCTTCCCTAAGCATAACCGACTCCCGAATCCAATCTGGTTCCAAAGACCATTTCCAAATAAAAGGTTTTCCAATTTTTCCAAATTCAAATAAAATTGGTGGCGACTCTTAAAATTAAAATAATTTAATTTAAGTTGCTATTTCGCCACGATTAATTTTACGGTCGCGACAAGGGACATAGCTGAGTTTGTATTTAGGTGCCTAACTTGTCAGAAGGTCAAGATAGAACACCAGAAACTCTCTGGACCTCTTCAATTTTTGGGAGTCCTTGAGTGGTAATGGGATCGTATCACAATGGATTTTGTGATGGGGTTGCCTAGAACTCAGTTAGAATTCGATGCAATATGGGTTGTAGTAGATAGACTAACCAAGACTGCCCATTTCATACCTATTAGAGCTAACTACTCCATGGATAGACTTGCCCAGTTATACCTTCAGGAGATAGTTAGGATGCACGGTGTACCTCTTAGTATAGTTTTTGATAGAGACCCTAGATTTACATCTATATTTTGGAGATCCTTATAGAAAGCTTTTGGAACAAAGATTAGTTTAAGTATAGCATACCATCCACAGATTGATGGTCAATCGGAAAGGACTATTCAAACCATTGAGGATATGCTGAGAGTATGTGTTCTAGAGCAGAAAGGGAGTTGGGATAAGTTCTTACCCTTAGTGGAGTTTGCCTACAATAACAATTTTTATACTAGTATAGGTATGGCACCGTATGAAGCACTTTATGGTAGAAAGTGTAAGTCCCCTTTATGCTGGTATGAGGTTGGAAAGAAAACCATTCTAGGTCCTGAGTTAGTACAACAGACCACAGATTAGATCAAAATGATCTAGGATAGGTTGGTTATGGCTCAAAGTAGGCAGAAGAGCTTTGCTGATAAGAGGAGAAGACCTCTAGAGTTCAATAAGGGAGATCATGTATTCTTGAGAGTTACTCCGACAACAGGGATTGGTAGAGCATTGAGAACACAGAAGTTGAATCCTTGTTTCATTGGTCCCTACCAAATCCTAAAGAGAATTGGACTTGTAGCCTACCAAATTACACTTCCACCTAGTTTGTCAAACTTTCACGATGTATTCCATGTGTCATAGCTTAGGAAGTACAATCCAGATCCTTCACATGTCATAAGAAATGAATCTATGCAGTTAAGAGAAGATTTGTCTTATACTATGATGAAGATCGTGGACAGAGGGGTCAAAGAGCTTAGAGGTAAGCAGATTCCTCTGATGAAGGTTCTTAGGGATGATGTTAGTTTTGAGGAGGCGACTTAGGAGTTGGAGTCCCACATGCGGCAAGACTACCCACAGTTGTTTATATGATGTAAGCAATTTTGGGGAAAATTTTTTAAAAAGGGGGGTGGAGAAATGTAACATCCTCTTTAACATTTTAGACTTGTAAATAGTTATAGAGGTAGCTTAATACTTGCTTAACATGTCTGTTTAATTTCATGATAGTCTAAGTTAATTTTGGCACTTTGTTGTAAGCCGAAATTTGAAAAGTAGCTTAAAATGACTCAGATATTAGCTTAAATAGCTTAGCTAATGGAAATAAATGTAGATAACTTATTTCTAAGTCACAAATGTGTATTCTGTGAAGTGGTTAATGTTTGAGAATACTCGAAGTCCGTTTGGTATTTTTAGGCATACTGGTTGTGTGTTTTAATACTAGATTGACTAGTTATAGATATGAAAAATTATAATACCAGTGAAATGACTTTTTCAATGAATCTTAGTATTTATTTTAAAGTTTTTGGAACTTGAAAAACTTGATTTAGCTAAAGTTGAGTGTTTTTAGCAGATCGAGAAGTATCAGTGTTATAATACTTGGCTCTTAACTGTCCACGATTTTAAGCCTTTGTGTGGACTTTTCTTTCATGATATTTGTTCTTATTCACTTGTTTCTCATTCCCTCTTCACAGCTGAAAAAAAAATAGAACCAGTGGAAGCAAGAGAGGAAGGAGAAAAAGAGAAAGAACAAGAGAGAAAGAAGAGGATATCAAAGGGGAAATCTAAGGCTAGTGATTGAGCATCAATCTGTAGCATCAAGGACCTTGAAGGTAGGGGTTCTTGAGCTTAAAACTTCATCTTCCTAATTTTTCATGTTTAGCTTATTTGGGGGTTAATATGTTAAAATGAGATCTTGAGGTGTTTTAAGTGATTTTCTTGCTTGGATAAGTTTTAATTGGTGCTTATGACTTGTTCATGTCAAGGGTTTGGATTAGAAATTAAAAATTCTTCATTTGGACCATTAAAGCTCAAAGGGTTGATTTTAGGTATTTGGATGAGGGATTTAGTGTTTTGATCCATTATTGATGAAATTAGTTAGTGTTTTAAGTTTTCTTCATGTTTGTGAACTTGTGTGAGATTTGAAATCATTTAGGGACCGGATTGGAGTGGCCGAAATTCAAGAATTTGGCCAATGGAATAGTGCCACAATTCTGCAGATTTTACTACAGTGTGTCTGTTTGAGAGAGACGGCCCGTGTCCAAAGAGACGGGGGGGATGGGGTCGTGTCCCTCTCTGCCAATTGAAATTCGTGAAACAAGACCCGGGGGGTGTAAAATATTCTAAGAGCAAGTGCACTTTATCGCTAAGTAATATAGGACTAAGAGTCCCAGTTATCGATCCCACAAGGAATAAGTGGTAATTACTAAATTCATAAAACTCTTTATTATTTAGACAATAAAAAATGTATGAAGAAATTCAAATTAAAATAAAAAAATAAATAAAAATAATGAACAATCAAACAGAGAAAAGATAATCAATGAGAGAGAGACTAGGATGTAATGTTCACTTGAATCCAATTATTCATATTTTCTTTCATTTATGATGTAAGGTAATTATTTTACTAATATTCTCTTACCTGCTATTGAATCCCAATGGTCATGGATGAAATAATATTTTATCCCTAAATTAAATCACCTATTTGGTCATTTAGTTGAATTAATTAGGAATGCATTAAGCTTCAATTCAAGAGATGAGCTAACACTCCTGTCAATTCCATTGGTAGGAAAAATTGATGTTTGTTCATTCATCAATCTAATCCTAGGCTTACCATATAGATCCACTCATTGAATGCGAATGGTCACTGGTCAAACAATAAATTAAAACATGCCACAAGTGATCAAGTTATGACAAGAATGCAAGCAATATGATAGACCTTAAAAGAAATTACCTTAATCAAATTAGAAATCAAACCCAAATAATTAGGAAAACAATATCCCCCATAGCCCTAGCTATGAGTTTAGCTACTCATGTTCAATACCAACAAACTCATATCAAGATACAAACCCATGGAAAGAAAACTCAAACAAAAGGGAAAACTAGAGGGAAAGAGAAATCAAAACCACTTTAATGGAGATTTGATTTTCAAGCCTTCAAGAATCGAATTCTCCCTTCGAAGTCGTCCTCCATAGTCTGTTGTCGCAAAATTACTCTCTCAGGATTAGGGATTTTCTGCATGTTGTGCAAAAGTTGTCTTGAATTTGGTGTAACTTCTCCTATTTATTGAAATTCACGTTTGTTATTACACAACCAGCGCCTAGGCGCTGGTTTTTGGGCGCTTGGGCGTTCAAACACTTAAACTAAGACACGCGCTGCTATTTCCTGCATGCTCAGGTGCTCTTCCTAGCACTCAGGCACTGGGCCATTAAATCACCATTGCTGCATATGCTTTGGGCGCTCAAGCGCTCCACTCCATCACTCAAGCGTTAGTCGCTGATAAAAAATTCCTCTTTTCCTTGTTCTTTTGAACGTCTAATCTTCTCCATGTGCAATTATCTGACAAAAACACACAAAACACATAATAAAAACATAATCAAACAATACTAAAAATATAACAAAACTTATGAACAAAATTTAATAAAAATAAATAAAAAGAATATGAAAAACCAAGGAATTGAACCGTAAAAATATGACATGTTGATGGTTCATCAACTCCCCCACACTTGAGCTTTGCTTGTCCTCAAGCAAAGAATAGGAATCAACAACAAGATCAAACTCAATATCAAGAAACATGAATTAAGGGAAACTCCACAATTTAAAAAAAATCAAGTTCAGCATCAAATCCAATCAAGCAAGATCATTTAACACTTAAAACAAATAAAGGCTTAAGTCTAGCTTGCAACTTTTCTCTTCACCAAACATCTGAGATCACTCATCTTTCCATCGCTCAAGTGTTTAAGGACAAAGACATCACTCAAATTTCTCTTGAAAAATGCAATACCATAGGCTTATTTATCAATCTCATCTCTACTTCCAAGTTCACATGCAACACAAGAATCAAAAGGACTTCCTATGGTTGTAATGGGACCAAGGGTATAATGAAAGATAGGAAAAGATAAAAAGGGTAAAGAATACTCAGGGATAAATCAATACAAAGCAAAATTAGGTTAAAAAGATGACAAATAGAGCCTAATGCACAAAGATATAACACATTCTCACTTTTAACCTAATATTCTCATTATTCTTCACCAACAAACTTTTCTCTTTTCTTCTTCTTTTTCCATTTTTTCTTTTTTTTTTCAAAAAAACTTTTTTTTAAACTTTTTCCAACCCTTAAAGACAAAAGCAATGTTTCAAGACTTTCCAATCAACACATCAGATGCTCCAAAAAATTCAACCTGGTTATTCAATTGGGTATTCAAAGAAATCAATTTCAAGTTCAAATGGGGCAACTAAGGGACTATTTTATCAATGCAACTTTGAAAGTTAAGAAATAAATAAGCCTAATTGTCTTAATCATGTTCAAGTCTGTATATAAATCATTAAAGCCTCAACAAGATATCAAAGTAAGTTCTAGCGCACATCAATCAATAGAAAACTCACTCGAGAAGAAAAATAATAGGATTTCATTTATGAAAAATCCAATCATTAAAGCTCAAAATTCACTTTTCTGGATAGAGTTAATAAAGAGAACAAAAGCAAGCAGACATGGCTAATTTCTAACTAAGATGTTAAATATCACTTTATTACATTAAACAAGATTGCTTCACACAAAATCAGCTCATGAGTAATGGAATCCCCTTTAAAACATATCTCTATTAGTTTAGAATAAATCAAGAAATCAACACATAATTTCAGCTTAATTACTAACAATACTTAAGTGCTCAAATTTTTTTTTCACAAAAAAATTGTAAAAGTACCCCCCCACACTTAAGATAAACATTGTCCTCAATGTGGAAGAAAAAAAAATAAAAGGATCAAAGAAAAGAACAACATAACCTGATGAAAAATGAGACAGTGTTAGAAAAAGGAGAAACACAAGAGGTAGCACCACAACGAGAATCTGAAAAATTCAAATCACATGAGTAGTATCTAAAAGAAAAACAAAAATAACAAAAATAACAAAAACAACTAAAATAAAATAAAACACAGGTTGCCTCCTGTGAAGCGCTTATTTAACATCATTAACTCAACTTTGCCTTTTACAGATAAATCAAGGAGGCTTCTTAAAGCACTAAAAATAGGATGACCCCTTCTCTTTTTCAGAATAGTGCCTCGCGCTTTGGCCATCTATCAAGAATGTTTATGGGCCGTCTTTCTTCACCTCAAGCATACCATATGATAAGATGCGAACAATCTCATATGGTCCACACCCTTTTGATTAAAACTTACCAGGAAGAAGATGAAGACATGAGTTATCAACAAGAATTTTATCCCCAATCTTAAACTCACTCTGCTTGATACACATGTCATGTCGTTTCTTTGGGCTCTTCTTGCAGAGCTTGGCATTCTCCAAGTCAGTGACAGCCTTGGGCAAGGTCTTCTCTTGTATAGCAACAGTCACAGATTCCTGTATATATGAAGATGCAACACTACCCACAACATTAGTAGCATCTATACGATTACATGAATCAAAGGAATTGGGATTTTTAACAGAATTAAAAACATTAAACACTACTTCTTCATCATTTAATTACAAAGTCAATTATCCTTCATGGATATCAATCAGTGCTTTTCCAGTGGCGAGGAATGGACGCCCAAGTATGATTGGGATCTCATTGTCCTCTTCCATATCCAACATAATGAAGTCCGTTAGAAAAATAAATTTATCCACCTTTACCAAAACATCTTCTAATACACCATGAGGGTAAATGATGGATCTATCGGCCAGCTGCAATGAAATATTAGTGGGCTTGGGTTCCTGCATTCCCAATTTTTTAAAAACAGAGAAAGGTATTAAATTAATACCAGCACCTAAATCACATAATGATTTCTCAAAATAACAGTTACCAATAAAGCAAGGAATAGTAAAACTCCTTAGATCTTTTAATTTCGGAGGTAACTTCTTCAAAAGGATGGCGGAGCACTCCTCATTAAGACATACCGTCTCAAATTCCTCAAGCTTGCATTTCTTTATAAGTATCTCCTTCAAAAACTTTACATACTTGGGCATTTGAGAAATGACTTCAACGAATGGAATATTAATTTGCAATTTCTTGAACATCTCCAAGAATTTAGCAAATTCCTTATCTAGCTGATTATTCTTGAGCCTATGAGGGAATGAGATCTTGGCATATGGTGATGGTTCATATACTATGCTCTACTCACGATCCTTTTTCACTCTCTGCCACTTTGATTCTTTCTTCTCAACCTCTCATTCTTTATTGACATCTTGAATTGAGACATCTTCAATAAGAACATCATTTTTCTTGGTCTTAATTTCTGACGAGGTAGGTGCTTCAGTTTCCTTCTCGCTTTCCTCATGAACTGACTTAACACGAGTATCTCTAAGCTTTGACATTTCCTTCTTTTGGGAGGACTCCCTAAGTGCCTTACCACTTATCAGGGTAATTGCATGGACATGTTCTTTTGGATTAGTCTCAGTAATGCTAGGCAATGTCCCTGGTGTCCTTGCTGTCATCAATGTACCCAACTGGCTAATTTGAGTCTCTATGCTCTTCATTCTAGCATCTGAATTCTGCATGTACTTCATTACCAAATCTTCAAAGCTTAGCTTCTCTGCAGAGGCTTGGAAACCCAAAGGTGGTTGTGGAGCTCTCTGCTGAATATGGATTGTACTATTACTGGTTAGAATTACTAACAAAATTTGCTACTTTAGGCTTGGGGGCAAATGGACTACCAACTTGATAGTTTGCACTTGTATGACCCTGTCCTCCACATGCCTCATAAATGATTGGTGGGGCTGCACTATTTGTTACCATTAGAGTCTCAACCTTTTTTGTCAATGCTTCCAATTGACTCAGAATAGCAGTAAAGGAATCAACAGCACATACACTTGCTTGTTTCTTAGGAACCTGGTGCTTATTTTGCCGCTAATAACTGTTCAGCACCATTTCTTCAATCAATGCTTAGCTCTTAGTAGGTGTTTTCCTCCATATTGTGCCTCTCGCAGCAGCATCAATGAGTGAACGATTTACAGGAGATAAACCATTGTAAAAAGTTTGTACCTACTGCCAGACAGAAAATCCATGATGTGGACATCTCCTCAACAACTCTTGAAAGTGCTCCTAAGCTTCATAAAGAGTGTCCATGTCAAACTGCACAAAAGACGATATGTCATTCCTTAACTTAGCTAATTTAGAGGGAGAAAATACTTAGCTAGAAATTATTGTGTCAACTAATCCCATGTAGTGATGGAACCTCTTGGTGGTGATGTTAACCATTGACTTGCTCTGTCCCTTAAAGAGAAAGGAAAGAGTCACAATCGGATTGCATCATTTGTCATTCTATTATACTTGATAGTATCACACAACTATAAGAACTTGACCAAATACTGATTTGGATTATCTGAAGGCAATCCACTAAACTGAACACAGTTCTGAATCATGGATATCAATGCTAGTTAATCTCAAAATTATTAGCCGCCACAGCTGGTCTTATAATACTCCCTTCATACCCTTCAGCAGTGGGCATAGAATACTCAAGCATGGTTTGCTCTACTAGGATAGCTCTTTCTTCATGATTTCTCTCAGCTATTGGTTGTCTCTCCATCCTGTTTATATGTTCTGTCACAACTGCAATAAAAGGTTGTTTCCTTTGCGAGTTATTTTCTCAATTTATGGATCAAAAGCTAAATTAGGAAAATGAGATCGAGAAAACATAAATAAAGAAAATATGAAGTGACAAATTAAATAAAAATAAAAATAAAATAAAATAAAAATTAAAATGAAAATTAAAAAAATAGAAATAAAAATAAAATAAAATAAGGAATAAAATAAAAGGGTATCTAAATTAACTAGAGTTTTTTGCTTCTAATATTACAAAATTTATTCCCCGACAACGGCACCAAAAACTTGATACACGTAAAATACACTAAGAGCAAGTGCACTCTATCGCCAAGTAATATAGGACTTGAGTCCCAATTATCGATCCGACGAGGAATAAGTGGTAATTACTATATTCATAAAACCTTTTGTTATTTAGACAATCAAAAGTGTATGAAAAAATTCAAATTAAAATTAGAAAACAAATAAAGAAAAATAATGAGCAATCAAACAGAGAATAGATAATCAATGAGATAGACTAGAGCGCAAAGTTCACTTGAATTCAATTATTTAGATTTTCTTTCATTTATGATGTAAGGTAATTATTTTGCCAATATTCTCTTACATGCTGCTGAATCTCAATGGTCATGGATGAAACAATATTCTAGACCTAAATTAAATCACCTATTTGGTCATTTAGTTGAATTAATTAGGAATGTATTAAGCTTCAATTTAAGATATGAACTAACATACCTATCAATTCCATTGGTAGGAAAAATTGATATTTGGTCTTTTACCAATCTAATCCTTGGCTTACCATATAGATCCACTCATTGAATGCGAATAGTCACCGATCAAACAATGAATTAAAACATGCCACACGTGATCAAGTTATGACAAGAATGCAAGCAATATGATAGACTCTAAAAGAAATTACCTTAATCAAATTAGAAATCAAACCCAAATAATTAGGAAAAGAAGATGCCCCATAGCCCTAGCTATGAGTTTAGCTACTTATGTTCAATACCAACAAACCCATATCAAGATACAAATCCATGGAAAGAAAACCCAAAAAAAGGGGAAAGCTAGAGGGAAAGAGAAATCAAAACCCCTTTAATAGAGAATTGATCTTCAAGCCTTCAAGAATGAAATCTTCCCTTCGAATTCATCCTCCAAAGTCTGCTACTACGAAATTACTCTCTCGGGATTAGGGATTTTCTGTATGATATGCAAAAGTGTCTTGAATTTGGTGAAACTTCTCCTATCTATTGCAATTCACATCTACTGTTATGCAACTAGCGCCTAGGGGCTGGTTTCTAGGCGCTTGGGCGCTCAGACACTTAATCCAAGATGTACGCTACTACTTCCTGTGCACTCAGGCGCTCCTCCTCAGTGCTCAGGAACTGGGCCATTAAATCATCGCTGCTGCATACGCTTTGGGTACTCAAGCGCTCCACGTTGATGAAAAATTCCTTTTTTTTTTGTTCTTTTGAACGTCTAGTCTTCTCAATGTGCAATTACCTGACAAAAACACACAAAACACATAATAAAAACACAATCAAATAATACTAAAAATATAACAAAACTTACGAACAAAATTTAATACAAATAAATAAAAAGAATATGAAAAACCAAGGAATTGAACCATAAAAATATGACATGTTGACAGTTCATCAAGGGGGTCGTGTCCCTCTCTGCCAGTTGAAATTCGTGAAATAGTGCTCATAGAGTAAGACACGGGAGGGGGAGTGTGTAATCAGACATGGCCAGTGTTTGAGGCCAGAATCTTCAAAAATGTCATTTTTGATGTTTTCAAGTTCTTAACTAGATGGAATCATTTGTGCAAGTCTTTTAGGGTGTAATGGGGCACTTTTTGGGATATTTCTTGGAGAGAATTATCGACTTGCATATATGAAAAGTTTGGGAAATCTTAGACATTCAAGTGTGATAGAATACCTAGGTTAGTGTTTAGAACTTTGTTCAACATGATGTTGATTTCTATGTCACTTGAAAGTGATTTTGGGATGTTGTAGATACTGTTTAGCTAGAGATATGAATCAGGCTACCTTTGCTGGATAAGTGAGGTTAAGATTCTTATGTTCTAGTGTTTGATATATGGCTTGGATATTTGGTTTTCAAACCTGGTATTTGCTTGTTTTCCTATGTATTGTGACCTTAGATGGTGTGCACAACCATATGACCTAAGAATGAGGTGTTGGATCCGAATTCTCCTTGCATGTTTGCTTGTATGGTCAGGGTTACTGGTGTATAGAGTTGGTAGCGGTATTCTTACTTTTGTGAGGGAAACTAGTCCACACATCACCAGGTAGTGTTAGGGCTTGAATGTCTATCCTATTTAGTATATACAAGGAACGTGATTCCTAGAGAAATAAGTAAATAGCTTGTGTTTTCAACTTAAAAATCTGCATTGGCATTACACATCCATAATACGTGGACTTTGTTTAAGCATAATCATTCTTCATAACATAAAACATTGCATGGTTGGCACTTGTATGGGCATTTGTCATGGCTTAATCGATTGATTGTTTGGTTGCTTGTTCGATAGTACCTTAGGATTGTATGGGCGATTCTTTGATATTATTGATTGTCGGATATTCTTTTACATCGAATGCATTTTTGGTGTCCAGTTGTATTATTTATTATAAATGATTAACTACTGGTCTTGGTATGTTTATATTGAGAAATTGTTATTTCTCACCCCCGTGTATTCCATGTAAATCCTGGTAAAGTCCTTAAAAAGGGTAAGGACAAGGAAAAGAAGATACATAAGGTTTAGTTTAGTGCTTTATTTCTTTGTGGATCAGTATGTATATGTGTATATTTCTGGTTGTTTAGAAAAATTTATTTATGCTTTTTGACTGTTAGCCAATGAGAGTTGTATATATGACCTTTTTTATCATTCGTGGCTCTCTATAATGACTATGTAAGTTATTATGAGTTTTTATTTTCTGCAGTTTTAGAAATAACATGTCTAATGCGATTTATTTTAGAATATTCCCTTTATTTTACGATAATTTGTATTAGGGTGTTACAACTTGAAGTAAAGCACGGATCCCATCACCTGGGTGCATTGAGACTTATCTTGCTACTTCGCTGTCTTAGCTAAGCACCAAGCTGGGGGCAACATGACAAGGTTAACTATATTTCTATATGATGAGTGTTGGACTCATCCTAGAGAAAAGGAAAAAAAGCATAAAATGGAAATGGAAAATAGAAGATACATGTTATAAGATTCAAAAAATGACTTTTATTTTTATTCACATTCCATATATCGTCAGCTCTAACAAAATATACATAAACTACTCCAAGTCAAGAATGCCCACTGGAAAGAGCAAGGAAGGAAGCTAGACAAAGATAGTGATGATGATAATGCGATCGACCAGGACCACTTCCAAGCTTCTTCCAGAAACCAGTATATATTTCTTCCCTGTTGGTTAACATGAGGAGAATGCTTCACCCTAAGTTACTCCAAGAGATTATTCCACCCTCCTACATATCTAACTGCACTTCAGAGTAAAACCAAGTACCTCCAGAACAGTCAGGAAAGGAGGAGGATGGAATATGGAGCATCTCCACGCCTTGCAGGAGCTAAGGTCGAAACCATGGACTCTCACGGTAAGAGCAGGAAGGATGCACGCTTATGCGTACGCCAGGAGAGAAAGGCTTCTGTCACCCAGAGGCATACTGACCCAGCCATATACAGCAATTACTTGGTCTTCACTAAGCCATTACGCCAAGAAAGAAAGACTTCCACCAGAAAAACCAGTAGCAATAGAGGGAACACCATTAAGAATTTTGGGGAAAATAGAAAAAAAGGTTTCAAAAGGGGGCACAACCCTTCACGTGTTCATAAGAAATGGGAGATAGGTCACCCTCTAGAAAAAGATCACTCTCAAACAACATCAGAAAATAAAAGGAATGTCAGCCTCAATGCAAACATTCATTATTTATAGAAGGAATAAAGCATTCTGATTGGCCCCTGAGAAGGTAAACTGATTGCACGTTTGAGATCACTTTTTAATGCTCCCTCTCTGTGATTGGCTACTAGAGTAGCAGGTAGTTAGGAAACAGCTTGAAACTGCTATCCTTTTTAAAAGGGGTTTTTAATTCCCATTAAAGTCAAAGCGATGGTTCCTAAGCAAGTTTAGACTTCCACAAACTGTACAATAAAGGCTGCAAGAAAACAAAGATCTCGTGAACCACACATGGGGGCAACCAATGACATACCCTAGATAAAGGAGTCAATGACATGAGTAAAGTGATCCAATTTGGATCCTGGCCTTACTTATTAACCTCGGGGGCATATTATAATGTATCGTGGACCTTGGTCCTTTAGAAAACACCATGAGATCTGACTTTAACTCTGACCTGGATCCCTTTGTACACTGCGTGTCATGTGCTTCTATCACACTTGGATACCTTGACACTTAGCTATCCCATCTAAGCGTCAAGTTGGGTGCAACTGTTGTAGACCGTGATCCATACCACGTCCAGTGGACTAACCCGGTACACGTACCACCAAAGTCTGCTATAGACATCCTAGCTAAGCATTGGTGACACGTTGTCAAGACCTTGGTACCACGTATATCGAACCGCGACATTAGGCAAGTGCATCAGGATGCAGTGCATAAATCCCACGTATATCTGCTCATAATTGCAATATTAGTGTTCTAATCTTATATAGATTTTCTGCTACAATTAGGGGAGAATAAACTCTAATTGTAGTATATAAATACCAAGCTCAATCACATTCTATAGATAACTTATTGCTTGTAGCATAAACCCTTCTTGTGCACAACCTAACTTAAGCCTTAGAGTCCCTTTGCAGGTGCCAATCCCTTGGTTTCAACACGCTTCACTGCTGCTGCGCAAAGAGTTAACCACTAGAATGTGTCTATCCAGGTACAACTCAGTATCTACTATTGAACAAAAAACTTTTAAAGAAAAATGATGAACTATATACAATTTGAACAAAGAATTAAAAAAGTAAAAAGAAGAAAGGTAGAAATGAGCAAAGAAAGATGTTTCAATGGTGAGCATAAATTTTTTTTAAAAGATTTAAAACAGGAGAAGAAAATATATAGGATTCGGTTATAAAAATACAAGATATAAAATATTTAAAAATCAAATTTAAAAATTTAAAAAAAAGTGTTCATAACAAGCAAAACCACCATAAAAGTAGTGAGAATTGAAGGGAAAACAATGCACCAATAACTGCCACATGTCATTGTCGACACCTGTTTGAATTGTGTTTTATATTATAGTATATGTACATTTCTACTACGCATCGTGTAGATGCTTTGGATGTTTGGAAAATCTGAATTTGTATTTGAACCTGTTGGATTAAATAAGAGGCAGTGTAATACCATAGAAAATATGATAGACTTGTATATAGTTGGGGAGGTAGCTTAATACCTGTTTATCATGCTTGTTAAGTTTTGTGACTGTTTGAGCATGTTTAGTGACATTGTTGTAACACTGTGTGTGAAATATAGTTATTATTTACTCCGGAAGTGGCTTAAACTGCTCAGTTAATAGGAAAAAATATGAAAAGTTTGTTTCTAGGTCACAAATGTGTGAACTGTGCTATGGTTAAAGTTTGAGGTTAATCAGAGATAGTTTGACATTTTTAAGCATATGAGTTATGTGTTTTAATACCAGTTTCACTAACAGCTGATATGAAAAAATAGAGAAATGATGAAACAGGATTTTTGATGAATCATAGGATTTATTTTAAACTTGTTGGAAGCTAGAAATCTGGATTTGGTGAAATCTAGGTGTTCCTAGCAGATTAGGATTTTGATACCTATCCAAGAAAAGTCAAATTTGACTTTCCTTATTCAATATCTCACAACTAAGAGTGAGAGAAGTAGAAAATAGAAAAGAGAAGAGAAAATAGGGAAACCATGAAAGGGAAAGAAGAAGGAGGAGAAAGAGGAAGAAAGGGAAAGAGGAAGGGAGAGATTGGATCTTTCATGGCCCATCTTTGGCTTCATCTTCAAGACCTTGAGGTAGGGCTTCTTGAGCCTTTAAACTCTTTTTCTTCCATTTTCACCATTGTTGCACAAGTGGTGCATAATATGCTAATTTGGTTTCTAGAGGTATTTGAAGTGTATTTTTTACTTGAATGAGTTTCTTTAGTTGTTTATGATGTATTCATGGATTGAGTTTGAGTTAAAAACTTAAAACTTGTCATTTGAACTTTTGAATCCCAAAAGTGAGAAAGTTAGGTCATGGATGAGAAATTTGGTCATTGGGTCCAAATTAGAGATTTTTTTATGGTGGTTAATGATTCCTAGACGTTAGTGAACTTGTTAGGAACCTTACATCACCTAGAAATTAGTTTGGAGTGGCCAAAATTTGCGAACTGTTCTATTGGAACAGTGCCATATTCTTCAGAATTCTGCAGAACCAAGTTCTTGCTTGATGTAATCGATTACAAGGTCAATGTAATTGACTACAAAGCCTCTGGAAGTGATGTAATCAATTACAAGGAAAATGTAATAGATTACCGGGCTTTTGACTTTGTTGTCATCAATTACAACAAGGGTGTAATCGATTACAAGTCCCCGGTTTGTGGAAAAACCAAGTTTTACTTGATGGGATCTTTTGTACAAACTTTTAAGGTGTTACAAGCACCGTAGCGTGGCTGTGTGTGCCGCAACGTGAGAGGAGGCAGAGGCCAGGGTGCCACGGGTTGGCCATGGTGTGCCGCGGCGTGAGCTCCAGAAACTTTCAAGAATGATGTTCTTGATGTGTTGAGATTCCCAGTGGTTGTGATTACTCTTTTATACCTTTTTAAGTGTGTTGAGGCACCTGTGGGAGTATTTAAGTGAGGAAATGACTACCTTGTACATGTGAGGAAAGTGTGAGTCCTTAGGCAACCAATGGGTTGGAAATGCTATAGGGTAACACTTTGGTTTTGGGTCCATATAGGATTGTTTTAGTATCTTTTGTGATGTTGTTGTGTGATGGGAATGACACATAGTGCGAGTATATGGGTATTCCTAATGTAACACCCTAGATAGTCATGATAGACTTGTATATGGTTACAGAGGTAGCCTAACACTAGTTTTTCATGCTTGTAAAATTTTGTGGCTGTCAAAGCACGTTTAAGCACTTTGCTATAATACTATGTGTGAAATATAACTGTTATTTACTTCGAAAGTGGCATAAATTGCTCAGTTAATGGAAATAAGTGTGGAGAACTTATTTTTAGGTCACAAATGTGTGGAAGTAGATGTGGTTAAAGTTTGAGAAATATCAGAGTTAATTTGGCATTTTTAGGCATACTAGTTGTGTGTTTTAGTGCTGGATTGACCCCTAGCAGATATAAAAAATTATGGAAATGGTAAAACAAGATTTTTAATGAATCTTAGGATTTATTTTAAGCTTGTTGGAAGTTGGGAAACTTAGTTTGGTGATAACTAAGTGTTCTTAACTGTTTGGGTGAATTTTGGTCACTTAAGTGACCAAAATAAGAGGGCACAACCCTTTGTTTCTGTTGCTAGCCTATTTAAGGCTAAAATAAGAAGTAGTTCTCATTCTCATCTTCTTATCTCTCAGCTGCCAAAGGAAAAAGGAAAAGAGAAGGGAACTCAAAGTGTTAAGGAAAGAGGATCTTCATCCTAGCAAGGGAGAGATTTTAGCTTTTTAGAGGAACGGATAACCGACTTCATTTTTGGAAATTGAGGTAGGGAAAATTTTGTATGGATGGTTGTATTTCATTTCTTTCATTTTTGTTCTTGAAGTGACTTAATGAAGAATTTGAGGTTTGATGAGTGATTTTATGATTCTTGAGTTGAATCTTAATGTGGATAGATTAGTTGAGTTAGAAACTGATTTGTTGATGTGCTGACATGAAGTTTTCATCAATTAGAAGTCTTAATTCCCATTTAGGTCAATTTTAGGGGTTTAGGTTAATGTTGGAGTTTTGATTCACAAAGTGTTGAATTGAGTGAAATTGAAGTGGTTTAAGAGTTGCAATGTATAGTTAGACCTTGTTAGAGGTTGGAAATCACTTGAAATTTAGTTTTGAGCAATTGGAAGAGGGTCTAGTTTCAATGGAACAGTACCCGTATCTGCAAAATTTAGCAGATTCTAAGTTCTGCAATGGGCGTCGTGGCACAAGGCGCAGAACGCCGTGACGTGAGTGTGAAGCACACCTAAATTTTGGGACTTGAGAGATGCGCGCTGCTACGTGTTGAAGAACAGGGGTGCGCACCGCAGCGTGGGTAGCGTTTCCTGCCAGTACTTGAACCCGAGGCTTGGGCGCTACGGCGTGACATAGGGCATGTCGCGACGTGAGTTCCAGAGAACAACTATAAGTTATGTTTGATGCTTTAGAGCCTACCAATGGCGTAGTTTTCTTCTTTTATGCTTCTTAGTGAGTAATGAGACTCTAGTAAGAGTATTAAATGATGATGTGAATGCTTTTAATCATAATGATTTGTAATGTTAATTATGAAAGTTTAATTAGTAATGATGATATACTCTATTGTATGAGTTACCTTTTTGAAAAGTTTGAGCTCCGTAGATATGGGTGATTGCTTTTTGAAAGGTATGAGCCCCATAGATGTGGCTGTTTATTTTTAAAAGGTAAGAGCACTGTAGATGTGGGTAATTACTTTTTGAAATGTGTAAGCACCGTAGATGTGGGTGTTCTATATTAGGTAAAGTGGATTGTATCCTTCCTAATATAGTGTTTTTGAGGATGAATTTCCTTGTTCATTATCGATAACTATGTGGTTGATGGACTTCACTACCTGGGGGGAATAGATTTCCTCTATGATAATGATGTGGTTGGATGGACTTCTAGTGCTTGTTCAAGGTTATGGTTGTGACTTCCATTACTTTGTTCAAGTTTCATGCATTCATGACATTACCATGGAATTGTAGGTTCCTGGATATGGTATCATACATTATTCATTTTCATACTTAGGATTTTGCATAGGGATAAACACTAGACATAACTTGGCATAGCATAGTGATAACTCCATGGAATGTAGTTATTTGCATCCTAACCTTGTGATATAAAGAATGCTTAGTGCTTGTTTATGAAGCATATTTGGAAGGTTTATTAGTTATATTTGACATATTCTTATTTGGATAACCTTCTGTATGTTTTTGGGCAAATTGTGCTTAAATGATTAGAGATTAAGTTAATTTGTATCTGTTACTTATTTGGTGATTTCTCTATGATAGGAAGGACTCCAAACAAGGTCAAATGTGGAGCATGTGAGCTTAAAGTGGAAGAGGAAGCCAAATTAGCCTTTCAGCAGTCAATGCCGCGGCGCAAGGTTGTGCACGCCGCGACGTTGAGGCGCATCATTAGAATTTTTATACTTGAACCCGAGGCGCGCGAGCCGTGACGCTCACTAATGGGGGCCGAGGCGCAGGCCAACCAATTCAATGCAGGCGTAGGCGCTTACTAGTGGCGGTCGGGGCGCACGGTGGCAAACTGAGTCTATATATTAGATTTTTGCATATTTTTCTCTCTGTCTTGGCTACCTTAGCCATTTCCTTTTTAGTTTTCTTAGTTTTTCTTAGTTTTAGGTTAGAAAGCTTTGGCTAGATCTTCATTGATGGTGGATTGGAGGCTAGGAACAAGGATGGAGGAGGATTCAAGCTTCAAAGACAAATCAATGAGCTTCCTTTCTCTTTTTCCTTTCTCTCTTCTTTTCCTTATCTTCCTTGGATATGAGTTTACTTGTATTTTCATGTTCATTGTATAGCTGAGCTGTATTTAGGGATACTTTGGATCCTTTTATTAATATGAATGATGTGTTCTTCTCTGAGTTTGTATGGATGTTTGGTTTAGTTCAATCATAATCTATGATTAATGCTTGCTGTTGGTTGGCCATCAATTGCATGATCCTAATATTACAAATGAACTAGACATAGGGATTTGTTAATATGGATATGGTTTGGTTGATGCATGTTTGACTTTTTCAGTTGATTCGATAATGGGATAGAAATATACCTATTGGCCATGTATAGTGTGTGATTGAGAATATATCGTTCAAGAGTAGATTTTGTGTTAACTCTCAAGGAAACTTAGTGAGTTGGGCAATTGAAACTATGGTTAGATGACCTAGACATAGGCTTTTAGCTAAATCAGATTCTCAAACTAACCTAATCATTGCATTCATGTTTATGAAAAGGATTGCATGTTATTGGTAGATGTAGTGGGTGAAGAAGGATTCCCTGAAACTTAACCATTTATCTTTATTGCTTTTGTAGATTAGATTTAGTTTAGTTTATTGCTTTCTTATTTTTATGTTCTTGAATAGAATTGATTAAGCTATTAGTTGATACTTAGCTTCGAAAACATATTTATCCTCGTGGGAACGAACTTATACTCTGTATCTGTATTACTTGAGCGATCCGTGCACTTGCAGTTAGCAAATAGGCAACATGTTTTTACCCTATCACATAGCGATTGTATGGGCAGTTGCTTCCATAACATTATTCATACTTCGCAATTGTATGGGTGATTGCGTGTCTTTGAGATGAAGATGTTGTTGCTTCTGTGATTGAAGTGTTAATTCGATAATTATAAATATTATATGTTTGTACATATATATGTATATATGCTGATATTGGAATACTTCTACTAAGATATGTTTTCTCACCCCGATTGTGTTATCATGTAAATCCACGTGTTATTTCCTCAAAAGGGAAGAAGAAGATGGATGAATATTAGTATAGTTATATGCTCTTGATGATAAAGCTTATATAATATGCTAGTCTTTGTTGTTATAAAAGTTTATGTATTACAATGTGCCTTAGAGGTGGTGGTGTATATATATATAACTTTTATTTTCGTGGCTCTCCATATTTACTAATTATGTATGAATAATATGGGTTAGATATTGATGTATGTTAGTAGTAGCATGACCAATATTGGGTTATTCATTTATATGACAATATATCTAGATAGCAAATATTGAGCTGTTACATTTTGGTATCAAAGCAGTTCATCTTGTTGAGCTAAGGTATGGACTGACTATGCTTATGCATATGTAGTGATGGTTATGCATTTCTTATCTCTTACATGTGATTATTTGAGTGGAATTACATGTTTTGCCTTTGGTATGTCTGCTTTAGCTATTGTTGCACGGTTACATGATATTGAGCCTAGCTACCTCAATATGGATTGTTTTGTGTTTACAAAAGACTATGGTGGCACGAAGGTGATCAACAACATGAGGGCAACCGCGTGGGAGCCGGAATAGGGACTCTGGAACTGAAGGTACAGAGATAGCTGCGACTATGATGGCAATGGCTAATGCTATGAGGCAGCAGACTGAGCAAGCAACAGCGATTGCAAGAGTGTTAGAGAGGTTGTTACCTCAGCAACAAGTACCACTACATGTACCATCACCAGTACAAGAGGTACCAATCGGGAGAAATCAAAATTTTCTCAACATTTCAGAGTTCAGAAAGATGAATCCTCCAATGTACAGAGGTGACTATGATCTGGTTAAAGTAGAAGAATGGTTGATCGAGCTAGAGAAGATCTACAAGGTCATGGTTTGCTCCGATGAGCAAAAAGTTTCCTTTGCTTCCTTTATGTTGAGGGGGGAAGCGAAGCAATGGTGGCGAAACACCAGGAGGCTGCTAGAGACAGTAGGGACTTTGATCACATAGGTTGTGTTCAAAGAGACTTTTTTAGAGAAATACTTTTCAAAGAGTTTGCATGATGATAAAGAAAGAGAGTTTCTAAGTTTTCATTAAGTGGACATGACGATTGGACAATATGAGGCAAAATTTTATGAGTTGTCCAAGTTTTCTTCTCAGTTTAGGCATAATCCAATTGAGAACTGGAGATGTGTCAGGTTTGAATCTAGGTTGAGAGGGAATGTAAGAAGGGCTGTGAGACCTTTGGAAATCAGGGATTTTCCAACCTTGGTGAATAAATGCTGGATAGTGGAGTTGAATAATCTCTAGCTACAAGCCGAGCGGAATTTGCAGAGCCTTCAGAAAAAGAAGAAAATGGATGGTGGATATGGGAAAAGTGCTACTAAATCCAGCTACGCACAAGAGAAATATGAGCAGGTTCAGAAAGGTCATCAAGCTCAGAGGTTTGCTAAGTGTGATAGGCACCATGGAAATAAAGTGTGTGTAGTGGACCAGATAACTTGTTACAAATGTGGTGAGAAGGGACACTACGCCAAGTGTTGTTCTCAAAGGTAAGAGGACAAGTCAGATGATAGACCAGTTGCACGAGGAAGAGTCTTCAATCTAGAAGCTATAAAGTCTTTACCCTTCTATAGTTCGGGGAAAGGTGAGTACATGGTTGTACTTTATGTGTAATTTTGTTTTTTTAAGGTTTGGTTGTACCTATTGTTATGTGTGAGTTATTTGGGGCTTTTTACATGAGGTAAACCAAATTTTGGGGATAAAATTTTTAAAAGGTAGGGAGAAATGTAACACCCTAGATAGTCATGATAGACTTGTATATGGTTACAGAGGTAGCCTAATACTAGTTTGTCATGCCTGTAAAGTTTTGTGACTGTCAGAGCACGTTTAAGCACTTTACGGTAATAATATGTGTGAAATATAGCTGTTATTTGCTCTGAAAGTGGCTTAAACTGCTCAGTTAATGGAAATAAGTGTGGAGAACTTGTTTTTAGGTCACAAATATGTGAAAGTAGATGTGGTTAAAGTTTGAGGAATATCGGAGTTAGTTTGGCATTTTTAGGCATACTGGTTATGTGTTTTAGTACCGGATTGACCCTTACTAGATATAGAAAATTAGTAAAATGGTGAAACAAGATTTTTAATAAATATTAGGATTTATTTTAAACTTTTTGGAAGTTGGGAAACTTAGTTTGGTGATAACTAAGTGTTCTTAATTGTTTAGGTAAATTTTGGTAACTTAAGTGATCAAAATAAGAGGGCACGACCCTTTGTTTCTGTTGCTGGCCTATTTAAGGTCAAGAAGTAGTTCTCATTCTTATCTTCTCGTCTCTCAGCTACCAAAGGAAAAAGGAAAAGAGAAAGGAACTCAAAGTGTTAAGGAAGGAGGATCTTCATCCAAGTAAAGGAGAGAGCTTAGCTTTTCAGAGGAACGGCTAACCGACTTCATTTCTGAAAATTGAGGTAGGGGAAATGTAACGTCCCGGGATTGCCTGTAGGATTAACGAGTGTCTCCACAAAACAACACGAGTCTTTTTAGCATGCTTTGTCCTCACTCATACGCATCCTAGGAAATTACACGTGTGTCCCAAGGCTGACGAGGGCGGGAAGTGATCGCCGGTGCAATGAAGCATGGACAAGGAGCGACTTCTGGCAGACTTCTAGGCAAAGGGTCGCATGAATGAACTGAATACACACCGGAATGAGAGGGATTCAGAGACTGTGCAAGTATGGGACTGCATAGTTGAGGATGACTTAAAGGAATTGATTTGGCGTAGCCATATCAATAAGTTGTAACTTCTTTTCGAAAGCCTAGAACAGAAGAACTCCATGGTTAAGCGTGCTTGACCTGGAGCAATTGTGGGATGGGTGACCTCCAGAGAAGTTTCCTAGGATGCGTGTGAGTGAGGACAAAGCACACTGAAAAGACCCGTGTTGGTTTGTGGAGACACTTATCAATCCTGTAGGTAGTCCCGGGACGTTACAGGAAATCTTGTATGAATAGTTGTATTTCATTTCTTTCATTTTGGTTCTTGAAGTGACTTAATGAAGAATTTGAGGTTTGATGAGTGATTTTATGATTCTTGAGTTGAATCTTGATGTGGATAGATTGGTTGAGTTAGAAACTGATTTGTTGATGTGCTGACATGAAGTTTTCATCAATTGGAAGCCTTAATTCCTATTTAGGTCAATTTTGGGGGTTTAGGTTAATGTTGGAGTTTTGATTCACAAAGTGTTGAACTGAGTGAAATTGAAGTGGTTTAAGAGTTGCTATGTGTAGTTGAACCTTGTTAGAGGTTGGAAATAACTTGAAATCAAGTTTTGAGTAATTGGAAAAGGGTCTAGTTCCAATGGAACAGTACCTGTATCTGTAGAATTTAATAGATTCTAAGTTTTGCAGTGGGTGCCATGGCGCAAGGCGCTAAACGTTGCGACGTGAGTGTGAAGCACACCTAGATTTTTGGACCCGAGTGATAGGCTCCGCAACGTGTTGAAGAACAAGGGTGCGTGCTGCAGCGTGGCACATAGGTGCCGCGGCGTGGGCAGTGTTTCCTGCCAGTACTTGAACACGAGGCTTGGGCGCTGCGGCATGACACAGGGCATGTCGCTACGTGAGTACCAGAGAACAACTATAAGTTGTGTTTGATGCTCTGGAGCCTTCTAGTGGCGTAATTTTCTTCTTTTATGCTTCTTAATGAGTAATGAGACTCTAGTAAGAGTATTAAATGAAGATGTGAATGCTTTGAATCATAATGATTTGTAACACTAATTATGAGAGTTTAATTAGTAATGATAATATACTTCATTGTATGAGTTGCCTTTTTGAAAAGTATAAGCCTCGTAGATGTGGGTGATTGCTTTTTGAAATGTGTGAGCTCCGTAGATGTGGATGTTTTTTTTTAAAAGGTAAGAGCTCCGTAGATGTGGGTGTTCTATATTAAGTAAGGTGGATTGTATCCTTCCTAATATAGTATTTTTGAGATGGATTTCCTTATTCATTATCGATAACTGTGTAGTTGATGGACTTCACTACTCGGAGGGAAATGAATTTTCTCTGTGATAATGATGTTGCTGGATGGACTTCTAGTGCTTGTTCAATGTTATGGTTGTGACTTCCATTACTTTGTTCAAGTTTCATGCATTTATGACATTACCATGGAATTATAGGTTCCTGGATATGGTATCATACATTATTCATTTTCATACTTAGGATTTTGCATAGGCATACACACTAGACATAACTTGGCATAGCATGGCGATTGTATGGGCAGTTGCTTCCATAACATTATTCATGCATTGCAATTGTATGGGTGATTGCGTGTCTCTGAGATGGAGATGTTGTTGCTTCTGTGATTGAAGTGTTAATTCGATAATTGTAAATATTATCTATTTGTACATATATATGTATATATACTAATATTGGAATACTTTTACTGAGATATGTTTTCTGTAACATCCCAATATTTACTATCCAGATATATTGTCATATAATAGAATAATTAATATTGACCATGTCACTTCTAACATCTAACCACTAACCTATATCCTTTATACATAATGAGTAAATATGGAGAGCAACGAAAATCAAAAGATATATATATACATTACTGCCCTCAAGGCATATTGTAATACATAACTTCTATAACAACAAAAACTAGCATATTATACAATCTTTTTCATCAAAAAGTATATAACTATACTAATCTTCGTCCATCTTCTCCTTCCCTTTTAAGGAACTAGCACCTGGAATTACTAGTATATAAACATATACCAAACAGACAATATTCTCAATTATCAACTAAACACTTCAATCACAAAAACCAACAACATCTCCATCTCAAAGACACACAATTGCCCATACAACTGTAATGCATCAATATGTCATGGTAGCAACCGCCCATACAATCGCCATCCTAAGCTAAACTTTATGACTAATGCTTATGCCTATGCAATAATCCTAAACATGTAGTGCAAAATGTATGAAAACTTTTTCAAGAACCCAGTTCTATGGAAAAGTCATGACATGCATGAGCCTTGAACAAAACAAAGGAACTCGGTTCCATAAGCTCTAAACAAGCATTGGAAACCCAATTCCAGCAATCTTCAATCCGGTGAGTGAGGGAATGAATCATCCTCATCAACACGGTCTTCAACAATGATCACTATGATAGGAATGATTGATTACCTACTCATTCAAAATCATATTTGATTAGAACAATGATCTTTGTGATGGAAGGATTGGTTACCTACTCGTTCAAAATCACATTAGACCATCTACAATGAGGACTTACCCTTATTAATATAGTTAAAGAACAACAATAATGTCAATTACTATAATAATTAGCATGTCAATTGATTTACATTCTTAACTACCAACATCAACAAAAATGATGTTAAATACGACAATACATAACATACCAACATTGGCTAACCTTCAATAATAAGATAACATCTTATCATATCCCAGGCTTACAAGTTGTACAAACTAAAAACAACTCTATGCATTTAGTGTTAACCCTCATAACTCACCATCTTGAACAAGAAAAGATTCCATTTACCCAAAATAATGGTTTGCAAAGCAACTACCAAGGTTTGGCAACATATAACAACTCAAATCTTTAAGTTTTATAAAAGTATAATCGATTAGTGCTCCTTCCTAACTGATTATCACTTGTTAAATACCTTAGGTTTTTAGTCCATAACCGATTACCCTCATTGGTTAATCAGTTATGACTTTACAAATGGCCCTCAACGTCTTCTGGAAACACTAAATAATCGGTTACCACCCAGTGGTAATCGGTTATTTTCATGCCCAGGTCTCTGTTTTATTGAATAACTGATTATTACCTTGTGGTAATTGGTTATTCACGTGACCAGGAGTTATTTCTTTAGCCATATAATCGATTATCACTGTTGGTAATCAGTTATTTGTTAAGTTATAGCAGAAAAATAGAGGTCTAGCCTCATAAACCGCAAAACCAAAATCCAAAACAACCATTAAAGATTAACTTAAACACAAACAACTCTCCATCCAACAAAGTACAACTTAACTATATCAAAGAAAACTCATCCCTCACCACAACTAACTTTTCTTTCAATGAATAAAGAACAAGAGAGAAGAATGTAAGAACAACATGCAAACATGCAACCCTATTTTCATACCCATTCCTCAAACTCCAAACTTATGGAAGAACAAAGGCATAAACATGTCCTAAGTATCAACTATGCCTCAAACAAGTTAAGAACAAAGCAACTTCAAGCTTAAAACCAAGAACAAGCATGGAAACACAACTAACCCACAACTCACTTTCATCCATACTAACTTACACTAAGAATACAGATGAAGAAACAGAGAAAGGGTTATAGAAAACAAGTTCTCCCTACCTCAATTCCAAAAATGAAGTTGGTTAAACGTTCTTCCGCAAAGCTAAGCTCCTTCTTTTGTTTGGATGAAGATCCTCCTCCCTTATCCCCTTGAGTTTCCTTCTCTTTGTTCTCCATGTGGCAGCCGTGAGAAAGAGGAAAAGAAAATGAGATTTATTTCCCATTTTGGCCTTAAATAGGCCTTAAACAGCAACATGGTCGTGCCCTAAAATTTTGGTCACTTAAGTGACCAAAATTCACCTGAACAATTGAAAACACTTAGTTATAACTAAACCAACTTTCCTAACTTCCAAAAGACTTAAAATAAATCTTAAGATTCATTAAAAATATCGTTACACCATTTTCACATTTTTCCATATCTGCTAGAGGCTAATCTGGCACCAAAACACACAACCAGTATGCTTAAAAATGCCAAACTAACTCTGATAATTCTCAAACTTTAACCATTACTACATCCACATACTTGTGACCTAGAAACAAATTTTCCACACTTATTTCCACAAACTAAGTAGTTTAAGTCAAAAATAGGGTTGAAAACAGCTATATTTAACACATAGCGTTATAGCAAAAATGACTAAACGTGCTCAGATGATCACAAAACTTCACAGACATGATAATCAGGTATTAGGCTACCTCTGTAACCTTATACAAGTCATATTTTCATGGGTGTTACATTTTCTCATCCCGATTGTGTTGCCATGTAAATCCAGGTGCTAATTCCTCAAAAGGGAAGTATAGTTATATGCTTTTGGTGATAAAGCTTGTATAATATGCTGGCCTTTGTTGTTGTAAAATTTTATGTATTACAATGTGCCTTGGAGGCAGCGATGTATATATATAACTTTTATTTTCGTGGCTCTCCATATTTACTCGTTATGTATGAATGATATGGGTTAGATGTTGATATATATTAGTAGTAGCATGAACAATATTGAGTTATTAATTTATATGACAATATATTTGGATAGCAAATATTGGACTATTACACCTAAGTTGATAGTTGGGAAGCCTCATGGAAGAGGATAGACACATTTAAGGGCATTGATTATGACTTGTGTAGGAAGATATCCAATGTGGCGTTAAATGTATGTGCTAAATATCACTTTGCATGTTTTCTCACACACTTTCTATTTGCATATATCTGTGAATGGTATATGAGATGGTGAACGCCCATTGTTGAGAGATGAAATAATTCATTCATTGCTAGGTGGTATACGAGATGGTGAATACCCATTGTTCAGAGGTAGAGTAGTTCATTCATTTCCAAGTAGTGTTATATGGTTGGAACCATACTACTCAGGTGAAATACAAGGAACAGAGTTCCTAGTAATAGTCGAGTATCATGGCATTGCACTAACATTATTTTAATCTTATTGCATAACCATTGTATTAGGACATGTTAGGCATAATCATACAACATAACAAGCATTGCATTTGCATGGTAATTGTATGGGTAGTTGCCTTAATCAATGATATGCATGATTGTATGGGCAGTTGTATAATATCATTGGTAGTTATTAATATGAGATAGTGGTTGTAGCCACTGGTGTGATAGTTGTTGTAGCCACAGTTGTGTGTGCATCTTTGAGATGGAGATTATTGTATTTGTATCTCTGGGATGGAGATGCTATGTTTTGTGAGCATGTTGATTGCTTGAAAACTGTTTGTGATAAATGATTTTTTATATGAACTTGTAAAATGATAATCTATTTCGAGAAGAGAAAGGACATGGTTTTGGCTTTTGCCACCTTTCTAGCTTGATGAGTATGAAACCTGAGTTAGAAATGTGTTTTTCCCCGAAATGACTGGAATGATTGTGATAACATGTTTTACGGATTAAACTACTGAGAATTTATGATTCTCACCTCTTATGTGTGTTTCCATGATGATTCTAGGGAGGAAGTCTTATAGTAGGACAAGCAGGAGCTTGGAGTGCTTAGCTTAGTGTAGCTGAGTAGTCTCTTTTGAAATGGTGTACGTATTATATTTAAGAGAAATACAGATGTTGTGTAATATATATATATATATATATATATTCATTCATTCATTCGTAGCTCATATTTTCTATATAATGCTTTGATATGTTATATTAGAAATTGCATAAGCGTAGTAAGTAGCATACTTGAATCTAATCACTATAGTATATACTTTGATTATATTATGACTATAGTAGGATAAGCGGGAGCTTGGAGTGCTTAGCTTAATATAGTTTGAGTAGTCTCTTTTAAAATGGTGTACATATTGTATTTAAGAGAAATACGATGTTGTGTAATATATATATATATATATTCATTCATTCGTGGCTTATATTTTCTATATAATGCTTTGATATATTATATTAGAAATTGCATAGTCTGTAGTAAGTAGCATACTTGAATCTAATCACTATAGTATACTTTGGTTATATTATGACTATTAAATTTGGGATGTTACAAGTTGTACTTAAGGAATGTCTAATTTTTAGCAAAAACTCTATAGAATTTCATATATAACATGAATATTTGATATATTATGTTTTATGGTTCCACTAAGTTTGCTTTGTTGGCTAGTCTATCATATGCACTAGTCACATGGCCGCTAGATTTGGGTCATGACATTCAACACTTCTATTTCAAAATTATAAATAAAATATGAATGACTATTTGACTTCTAATTGCTTGCAATGATAATCCAATCAAAGCTATTACACAACCTCTCAATAAATCCTTTTATAACCAAAGTCAAGTTCAGTTATACATTTTATTTTACTTTCATATACTGCTTAGGAGTACAATATATCTCATATCTTTGTACAGCAGCAAAGTGCATCTCCCAAGCAACCCCCATGCTTATAGCCCTGGTCAACACAGTATTGCTTGCAATTTGGACTACATGGCCCTTTACAGTATAGCCTCACTTCCTCTGAACTTATTAGTGCTGGTCCTGCAATGAGAATTAAGTTAACATATTTATGCTTGAGGTTCCTTGCATTCCTTTTAAGAAATTTTAGCATATCATTGATATGGAATTAAGGATTCATATATTAACAACCTAATATATGACTACAAGATACTATTATTTCTTGGCATCAATAGATATCTACCATAAAATAATTATAAAAATTAATATTGAAAATTTATTAATAGAAAAAAAAATATTGTCATTGAGTCTTACTCACCTAATACCCAAGCTTTTAAAAAAAATAGACTAAGTAATAATCCATAATAAAGGAATCGACTGAAGCATTTTTTACTTAGCATTAGTTGATTGTATATTGGAAATACAATCTAAGAGATGAAACTAACTTTTTTTCCCGCTTACCTGAACCCAAGACCAAAGCAATGCATAAAATTCCTAAGAGAAAAGGTTGGCAGATACGAACAGCCATTTTATGCAGACTTCACCTTCAAGTTCTAACCTTTCTTTCTTGTAAGAAAAATGATTGACATCGTGTTCATTATATAATACCTATTTGATAAGAATTTTAGGAAATGAAATTAAGAAGAATTGAAAGATAGAAATGTATTAATGTGAGAAATATCTTTATTGATAATTTTCATTTATAGCATTTTTTTCTTTCTAATTTTGCTTCCAAAGTTAACAAAAATCTTTGACTATACCAATAATATATATATATATATATATATTTAAAATACAATTTAGATGACATTTAAGGAAATCCTTAGGCAAGTTTGATCATCTCATTAAAAGTTTTTTTTTCTTTCCAAAACTTACTTATTTCTTTTAATAGAAAGTGTGTTCATTTTTCTTTAAAAAATTATTTGAAATGTAACCAATCAGAAATATCTTTTGTTATGAGTGGATGCTATCTTTTCTCCAAACTTTTAGTTAGGGCAATTATGTAATTGTGTTATGTTTTATTATGAGAAGAAATAATTAAAAATATTCAAGGGAGTAATTAAATTTAAAATTTTTGTTTAAAATGTTTAAATTTCAAAATAATTTAATTAAATTTCAAGAGTAACATTTGCACGGCATTGATTGATAAGAGAGTATATATGTAAATTAAATGTTGGAAACGTTAGTTTATTGTTCAAAAATTTAAAATGTTTAAATTTCAAAATCCTTTGATTAAATTTATTTTATTATAGTAAGATATGATTTTGTATTTAATTGTTTTCATTTTAAAAAAGTTCGCATTGATTTCTTTCAAACTATTCCAAAAAATAAATAAATAAATGTGCCATAAAATTATTAAATGATGTTTAAAATGTTTAAAATATAAAATCGTTTAATTAGAATTATATTATAATAATCACAAATGATTATGTATAGATCTTTGTTTTGAAAAAAATATATTTGTATTCATATTGTTGTTTTTTGTTAAGTTTGGATTCTAGTATTCAATTATATAATTAAATTTTAAATTTACGAAATGTAATTAAATGCAATTTAAAATCTTTAAATTTAAAAATCCTTCAATTAAATTTACATTTTAAGAATAAGATAAGATATCATATTTATGTTTTCTTTTAATTTTTTGTTTCTTGATTTATGATTTAAGTTTGGATTGCTGTTTTTTATGGGATAACTTGATTGATAATCTATGTGATGCATATGTTTGTTAAGTAGGCAATGTATTTATTAAATTATTGACAATAAAATTATAAATATATGTATATATAAATTTATTCTATATTTATTTAATTTTATTTATTACTAAAATAATAAATTTAGGTTGCAATATTTTGAAGAGTAATTTATAATATATTATGTATTTGTTTAGTCTATTTAAAGCTATCATATCATAATTTAATAGATGAATATAAATTGTTTTTCAACATGATTTTCTGTTACTATAGTTGCTCGTATGACATTTAGCCCTGATCCATTTACCATATGAAAGTAGTTATAAAATTTAAAAAATTCAAGAATTTGTATTTAATTGTTTTCTTTTCATAAAAAGTTTGTATTGATTGTATTTCAACTATTCCAACTATAAAAAATAAAATAAATGTATCATAAATTTATTAAATTAAATTTAAAATGTTTAAATTTCAGAATCCTTTAATTAAATTTATATCTATATTATTATAATAAGAAATGCTGATGCATTAATATATTTTAAAGAAAAGATTTGTATTCAGATTGTTGTTTTTTCTTTGTTTGGCTTCCAATTTTCAATTATATAATTGAATTTTAGATTTTTTAAATGTAATTAAATGTAAGTTAAAAACTTTAAATTTCAAAATCCATTAATTGAATTTATTATAATATAATGATTCAGTACTTATATTTTTTCTTTAAAATGGTTTGAATTGATTACATTCAACTATTCCAATGAAAAGAAATAAATGTATTAACAAATTTTTTAAATTTAATTTAAAATGTTAAGATATGAAAATCCTTCAATTAATTATATATTTTAAAAAATAGATAAAATTTCATATTTATATTTTCTTTTAATTTTTTGTTTCTAGATTTATGATTTAAGTTTTATTCTAGATCGTGATCTTGGACACTAGTCCCATAGGTCAACTCAGCACGTATGTAGTCAGAGTTTAATATTGACATCCTAGAAAGAATTCACTTGTGGCACACTGTTGAGATCTTGGCACAGCGCATGCCGGACCACGACATTGGATAGCATAAATGTAACATCCTATTTTTTCATAAAATACTTTTGTGTAGAAGAAAATCTTTAATTTTTTTAACTTAAATATTCTATTTAATTTTATAATAATTGTTACTAATAAAAAGAGATTAAATAAATTTTATAAGAATTTAATTAGTAATAATTTATGAAATTAGAAATAGGAATTTATTGAAATAAAATTTTACATTTAATTTTAGCAATAACGATTAAAAGTATTGTAATAAATACATTTAAAAAGATATTTATGAAAATATATTTATAAGAAGATATTTATGAATTAATTATTATTTTAATATAAAAATTTATCTTAAATATCTAAATGTAATCATTACGTAATATATATATATATATATATATATATATATATATATATAGGTGCAACGTTGCATGAAAATGTGGTGCAATGTGCACCTTATAATCATTGCTTAATGGCTATAAATTGGGAAGGGGCTTGTACGATGGAAACCAGAAGCGAGAGAGAGGAAGCGAAAGAGTGAAAGTGTGAAAGTGAGGTGCTGCTACAGTAGCAACAAGCAAAAACTGAGAGGAGAGAAAGAGAAAGAGAAAGAGAAAGAGAAACAGGAAAAAAGAAGGGAAGAGAAAAAGTAAGAACGAAGAAAAGAGATTTTGCAAGAAGTAGTAATTGAACCCCCTTTTCAAAAAATAAAACTATGGCTTCCAGAATGTGTATATGTTTTATTAGTTTATTTATTATTTTAATATTTTATGCATATTATTATTAGTTAACTTATTATTTTAATATTTTGTGCATATTATTATTCTTATTAAATTTATTATGCACATGTAATATTATAAAAACTTGATATTTACTTGACTTTGACATGTTTATGATACTTGATAAAATTTAAAATTATTATAATTTGAATGTTGACTTTTTCATGGACCAATGTAATAAACTATAAAAAGATGAAAATATTACTCAAAACCTAAGTTAAATAAATAATTTTAATTATATTGTGTAATAAATATATGTGCATAATTTACATGAATTTTTTTATATTTACCTTGGCTTAGGAGCAATTTTATGACTTTTTATTTTGGATCTTTGTGCAATGAATGTATTATCATGACCAAGACAAAACTATGGACCCTGATGAGGATCTGACAAACTATAGATTATGATGAGGACTAGAAAACTATGAACTATGATGTGGACATTTAAAAGAATTATTAAATAAATTTTAAATCATAGTTGGTCCCTTGAAGAATTGACATTTAAATTTAATGATTCTAAGTTTTGTGATTGCCATGATTTATTTATAGGCTTGTATATGATGAATTTATTTGTGACATATTGGTGGTGTGTATTGCTTATGTTTGTGTGACGGCAAGCAAGTGATTCATGAAAAAGTTTGCACCTAACCGTTGAGAGGCAAGAGGATGGATTTCTTTTTTTGTTACCTGCTTGGCTAGTGTGGGTGTAATACCCATTTTTAAGAAGGGAACGTTACACCATAACCATGAAACGAAAATAAAATGTATAAACTAATACCCTGTTCATTATAATATAGATAAGCCAGTTTAATTGTAATCGTACAAATGATTTGGCAAATTCTTTTTTTTTTTGTACTAAAAATAAAATAATAAGACATAGTTACAGCAGAAAGTAACATGAGTAGTAAACCATACATTATACTTATATATATATATATACTTATATCATACTTGTTTAGATATATCACCAGATATATAAAAGGTAGAAATTTTACGTGCTCCAAAATGATTACACATATACAACCCACCAAAAAGACAAAACATCAAGCCCCCAAAAGATTTACAGATAGCCATCAGCGGCTACCAACAACATCAGCCCCTAAAGCGAATGAGATGGAACTGTAGATGGATCCTCCTCAGGGTCTTCCTCGTCAGAGAAAATCCTCATCGGAGCAGCTGAGTTGCGAGCGGGGGCTCGTGAAGAGGATAAGAAAGAATCCTCTTGTGGAGAGTAATAACGCTCACCCCACATATCACGTATGGGCAAGTAAAACTCTAAATGTAAGGGAGCATTAAAAGTAAAGACAGGTGGATCACAATGTCCACAAGCCAGAGACACAGTCACGTCTCTGAGGTAGATGCAGTGATCTATACTCAGGTTGATGTGCCAGCAGTCTGGACCTCCATGAAAGTCAATCTCACATAACCCAAAAAGCCACGTGAACGGGGCACCATATCCAAACATGAAACTAATTGAAATCAGGCCAGAAGCCAGGAAATTTGTGCACTTCCCCTTCTTCACCGACATCTTCAGAGAAACACATAAATAAACAGAATAACAGAAATACAGAAAAGAGGTAAGACATCGTACATTCAGTACCAATTATGGTAGTAAAGAAACAGAATGACACAAAACGCCCACATAGTATTTCAGCAATAATAATCAGCATCAAGAAGTAAATAGTAAATAACTTATCAAATCCAGGCAGTTATAACATCAATAAGATAACAGTTCCAATCATCATATGAATAAATGCCAAATAATATGTTAACTCACTATGCACGTGCACATGATATCGAAATTCTACTCCATGGAGCTAGACAAAAACATTGGAGAGAATGATCAGGAGACATGTCTGTAACTCGGCTACTGCGGCCAATAAGTGCTATAATTTCTCAATTTATCAACGTGCACATCATGACATTGTACAAGATATTCTACACTAGATCGTAATATAGGATAGTGTCTCAGTCTGGATCGTCGGTGCGTTTGCATCGGTCTATCCCACGGCCCAGAGGAGCTACCAACTGTCCATTTGTGAGACACCCGCACCCCGACGCCCCCAAGGTCAACATTATGACCTACACTAGTCTGTTCGCACCCGCACATAGGTGTGATTCAATCTCCTAGGCAACATGACCTTAACAATAGTCTACCAGACTTTCACAATGTATGATGACTCAATGCATATTCATGTATATTCAACAATGATATACTTTTCCATAGCATGTCACTATTTAGCCAAGTTAAACATCAACAACTTCTAGGTTCCACTCAATGGCCCACAATACATATTATCAAGTTCTCAAATATAACAATACACTTTTAAGGTTCATTATGGAGTTTCACTTTAATCTAACATTTCTTGTAAAATCTTTCTCTAGAGAAATTCTCTTGCAATTATCACCAAATCTTTATTTCTTTTAATTAGCTAAATTCTTTACTTAAATTTAACTATATTCGCTTGGAACATTATTCTAAGGTTCTCAAGTCTCACACTCACTCTTGTTCTTCCCTTAGGTTCAAAAATCACTCTAGGTCATCAAATAAATTTCTTTCTATCACATTGTTAATTACTTAATACTTAATTTCTTAAGTTCCAAGGTTACCCAAAAATTTCATATTAGAACCCAAACAAAACCCTAGAGGCTGTGAGCCTCCCAAAGGGGTAAGAACCCAAAATTTTCCATTGCTCTATTAATTATTATTCACTTCATTAGTTATGTCTCCAACTTGTTAAAAATTTTTAACCATGAACACCCTATTGAAGGAGGTATGGCCATGAGCCTCATTAAGGAGAGCAAGGAACCCTTGCTTCCAATTCATATTTCCAATCCATCAAAATCAATCTAAGATCATCAACATATACAAATACAACCAATAAAACCACATAGAGGAAATTAATACAAAGATCATTAGAAAAACACATAACCAAGAGACCAACCCTAACATGGGTTTCTCATAACCAACACACAAACAAGCTTCCCACTACCAATAGAGGTTGAAGTGAATAATCTTCCTCTTACTAAGAGAGAAAACAAGAAAAGAACTTCCTTGAAGCTTCTTGTAGATTTCGGCCTCCACCATCACCAAAACTCTAGGACATCAAACTTTCACAATAAATAAATCAAACCATAAAAGAGGAGTTCTTGGTCACAAAGATGGCCAAGAATCATGAAAATGAGAAGAGAAGATGGAAAATTCATAAACTTTGCCTCAAAGTTTCAAACTTTAGAGCTTTATGGAAGAAGATGAAAATGGTGGATTCAAGAGGTGGTCACAAAAGAGAAAATGTTCTAGATGACGAGAAGATGTAAGAAACAAGGTTGGTTGAGCAAGAAATTAAGTGGCCAAAAATGGTGTCTTGGCCGTGGAAGAGAAGAGAAAATGGAGAGAATGAGTGAGCTCTTTGAAGATGATTCCAATAAGAAAGAAAGTCTTCCAATCAAGATGTAGATTCAAGCAAAATGTGAGCTTGAAAATCAAACAAGCATGGAGGGTGGAAGGATGTGGCTTCCGTGGGAAGAAGAAGAGAGAATGAGGAGAAAAAGTTGAGAGAAAATGAGAGGAGAAGTGTAGAGAGAGAAAGTGATAGCTTTTGGTGATTTCAAAATTAGAAATGAAAAGTGATAAAGTGAAAAGCTAATTTTTTTGGCTCCAAAATGGGCCTCATTGCCATGGAGTGTGGGAGGGAGGAGAGAGAAAATAAAGCTTCCTTTGGAAGCTTTGTACAAAGCTTCTTTAGGAAGTTTTGGAACATTTTTTCAAAAGTCAAATGATGATGTCACTTGTGTGATGTCATCAAGGTGATGTCATATAAAGTGAACACTTTAGAAAAGATAATTAACACTCTACTAGAGCCATTATCCAGTGGACAAAAGTTATAGTTAATAAAAATAGTATTTATTGTTCATCGAATAATTTCATGGTACAACGATTTTATTTATCAGATAGAATCTCAAAAAATATAAATCTCGTAAACTGTGCCCTGCCTCGGATTTAGTAAGATCTCCCGTCGACGTTTCCGCAGTTCAAGGTCTACCAGCCTTGGGAAAAATATTTCATTTTCCCGACTCCACTCAGTGTGCATGTAAAATGAGAAATATATTAAAATATTCAACATTTTTAAAAAAATCTACAAACATTCATATAAATCACAAATATTATAAAATGACTGTTTATCGTAAAACAAACAATTTTTAAGGTGTTACAGTGGGTATGTGTAACATCCTCTTCGACATGTTAGACTTGAAAATAGTTATAAATGTAGTTTAATACTTGTTCAACGTGTCTGTTTAATTTTGTGATAATCTGAGTTAATTTAGGCACTTTGCTATAACGCGAAAAATAAAAAGTAGTTTAAAATGACCCAGATATTAGTATAAATGGATTAGCTAATGGAAATAGATGTGAATAATTTATATCTAAGGCACAAATGTGTATTCTATGGTGTGGTTAAAATTTGAGAATAATCGGAGTCAATTTGGTATTTTTAGGCATATTGGTTGTATATTTTAATGCCAGATTGGCTAGTCACAGATATGAAAAAATATGATACTGGTGAAATGACATTTTAAATGAATCTTAGTATTTATTTTAAAGTTGTTGGAAGTTGAAAAACTTAGTTTGGAGAAATCTAAGTGTTCTTTGCAGATATAAGTTATACTGCAAAATATCTAAGTTTCTTAAGTTTTGATTTTTTCTTTCTTTCTCACTTACTCTATCATTCTCTCCATGATCCAGTAGAACACAACAGGGAGAAAACAGAGGAAAGAGAAAGAAATGAGGAAAAGGAGAAGGAAAAACGAAGAAAGAGTAAAAGTCAACGGGAAATCTAAAGCTTGAAGCTCCATCACCACCATCTTTGCCACACAGGGTAGGGGTGTTCTTCCTTAAGCTCAACTTTCCTCTCCATCTCTAGTTGCTTTATGCATGTATATATGGTTTGGGAAAAATAGATATTTGAGGTAAAGATGGTTTCTTTAGCTAGTTCTTGCTTTCAATGGTCGAGTTTAGTTGGATTCAAGCTTAACATATGCTTGGTTGTTGTTTGTGAGTTAGAAACACTCCCTTGAGTGTTTGAATCAAAGTTTGAGGAATGAGTTTTGAATGATTAAGTTTTGTTCATAATCAAAGTTTGATTGATTGAGTTAGTGTTTGATGATTCTACTATGTTTAGAGATCATGTTTAGGAATGGAAATCATTTAGAATCCATGAGTTGATGGAAATAATGGATGGAGGCAGCAATATACCCTATTTTTTGGTGCATTTTTCACTAGATAACTGATTATTGAATCCCAAAAATCGATTATTGGGTCTAGGCGAAGGGTTGTGTGATTCTGAATAACTTATTATTGAATAGTGATAACTGATTATTAGAAACACAAAACAGACTATTGAATAGTGATAATAGGTTATTGGAAACGAATAACAAGTTATTATGTTCAACCAGAACGTGTTTTCAAAGGCTATATTAGGTTATTTCAAGCCATAACCAATTAGCAAGGTTCCATAATTGATTATGGATATTTTAAATGTTAGAATTTGGCCTGTCATAATCATCTTTCCAAGAGGGATAAGGGTTAAGGACTTAAGAAGGTTAAATTTATTATTCTTGGGCTTATGTAAAGCTTGTTTAGGCTAGGTAATGAATACCCATGATTGAATAGAGACTCTTATGCATATTTTTAGTATACATAGGAGATGTATAACCTTTGGACATCCAAGAGTTACAGAATGCTTTTAAGAAGTGTCTAGAATCTTGAGCAATGTGGGGTTACCTTGAAATCACTTACGAAGTGATGGTGTGAGGTGCTAGATATGAGGACACTAGTGACATGAGTTCTACTACTTATGTGTTAAGTTGGAGTAAAGCCTTGAGTCACTAGTCTTTGCTTTTTACTTGGTTTTTGTAAACCTTGTGATAAATATATATGTTTTGTTAACAAATCTACATATTTAGTTTTTATACTTGTTATTTGTTATTTCTTATGTTTTGTAACCTTAAATGGTGTGTACAACCATATGATTTGGGAATGAGGTGTTGGATCCAAATTCTCCTTGCATTTATGCTTGTATGGTCAGGGTTACTGGTATAAGGGTGGTAGTAGTACTCTTACGTTGGTGAAGGGAAAGTACTCACCTATTATAAAGTAAGGTAAAGGCTTTTAGGCCTAACTTGCTTAGGATATACAAGGGAACGGAGGTTCCTAGGAAACAAGTAAGTGGCATATGTTTTCAAAACTAAAACCTGCATTAGTATTGCATAATCATTCTATTAGGATATTGTTTGAGCGTAAACATACTTCATTATATAAAGCATTGCATTGTTGACAATTGTATAAGCAATTGTCTTGCTTGATTGTTTTGTTGCTTGGTTACTTGTTTGATAGTATCTTAGGATTGTATGGGTGATTCTTTGATATTATTGATTTTCGTATATTCAGTTACATAGAGTGTAAATGTGTGTTCAGTTTATTTATTTGTTGTTAAATAATGATGGCTGGTCTTGGTATGCTTATATTGAGAAATTGTGATTTCTTACCCCTGTGTGTTCCATGTAAATCCAGGTGAAGACCCCCCAAAGGGAAATGACAAGAAAAAGAAGAAGTAGAAAGCTTAGTTTAGTTGCTTTATTTCTTTTTGCATCAGCTTATATTTATTTACTTTGCTGGCTTGTTTGTAAAAGTTTATGTATTACAGTGTGGCCTTTTAGCCATTGATGCATATATATAACCTTTTTCATCTTCGTGGCTCTCTATAATGACTATATAAGTTATTATGGATTTATGTTTTTATGCATTTTTAGAAAGTGACATGCTTAATATACCTTATCCTGAAATATATTTTTTATTTTACGATAATTTATATTAGGGTGTTACATTATGGTATCAGATCAGTTCATCTTGTTGAGTCGGGGTGTGGGATGACTATGCTTAGGCATGTTTAGGAGTTCCTCTTTGTGTTGTGCATTTCTCCGTATCTTGTTTGAGACCTTTGATTGAATTACATGACCTGCCTATGGCATGACTATTTTTAACTACTGTTGCACGATTACATGATATTGGGATTAGCTACCTTAATATGTGTTGTTCTGTGTGTACAGGAAGCTATGACATATCCAAGGCGAAGCCGTGGGAATAGGAGCTCATTCGGTGAAGGTCCTAATTTGGTGGAAACATTGATGGCAATGGCAACTGCTATAAGGGAGCAAGTTACTGTTGTTAATAGGATTCTTGAGAGGATAGAAGCTGATTCATCTCCACAGCTAGTTTCTCCAGTAGTAGTTGAGGATCAGTTCAGTGAAAGGGAGAACATTTTAGTAGGATCTCTAAAAAGGAAAAGGTCAAGTGTTGAAGTTAGTGAGAGTATCTCTTGGTCTTAGTTTCTACTAGTTAGAGGAAAGCAGATTCAAGTTAGTATAGGGAACCAAAAGTGCTCAAAATGCGGAAAGCATCATGGCCACAAGGCATGTGTAATGTGTTTTGTGTGTGGTCAGTAGGGACACTGATGTGTGTGAAACAACATCATGTTTTGTTCTTGTTTTGCATGCATTCTTGAGTATTTTAGGCATTTTGTTTTCCCTTTTGGTTTGTTTTTCTCTTAGTTCGGATAACTGCGGTGTTTTTGGTGTTCTTATGCAGGATTGATGTTGAATTGGCCTTGGATTGAATGGAAAGCTTGCATGATTGAAGTTGGAGCTTAATGGATAGCAATAAAGGTGCAAAAAGGCCATTCCAGAGGGATCCACGACCTGCCCGTGGATCAAACCACGGCCATGGATCGAGGGGCAACTTAAAGAAGCAAAAGAGAAATTCCAGGGAGAACCACGGCCTGGCCGTGGATCGCAGTGCGCAGCAGTTTTTATGTTTTTCTTTTTATTTCTTTTGGGGGCTTGTTAGCCAATTAAAACTCTAAGCTTATAAATAGGGGTTCTGAATACAATGAGGGTGTGCTAGTTTTGTTCAAAAGGAGGCACAAAGGAGGCTTGGGTTCTTCATCTTTCTCCCTTCTTCTTCTATTGTTACGGGTTTGGGATGTTTTTAAGTTTGATTTCTTGTCTCCCCTTCTCTATGTCTGAGTAGTTTCCTTTGTTTCTAGGATTGGGCAATGCCCTTTGATACATTGATAATGATGAATTGACGTTGTTTCCCCTTTTATTAATCTTGATTGTTCATTGATTCAATTCTTATTGCTTTTATTCATGTGAATTTGTTGGCCACTTATTTGCATCTCATAGGCATGTAGGGACGTACTGAGAGGTGAACCTAAGTGTTGGAACCATTAGAATTGAACTTAAGGTCTAAATCACGAGAGTAGTTTTAGTCTTTCAAGGAATTAATGAATTACCACAAAGCGTAATGGGTTCAATTTAAATTCAATTACCACGAAAGTAGGAATTGGTTTAATTGGGCACGCAGGTCTTGTATCTTGAAAGAGAACATTAACTAATTTTGGGTAATTTACCTTCAATTGAATTTCAGATTTAATAAAAGGGTTGTCAATTAGGATTTGTCTTGTATCATTGTGGTACCCCAATCTTGGAAGCTTTGTTAAATCAAAACCCCATTCTTGATAACTTGCTATTTTTGTTCTAAATTCTCGTTTTCTTGATTTTTATTTAATTGTTTTGTTACTACGTTCTTATCAATCAACAATCATATTCTCTTTTGTTTAATTTAATTAAGTTAATTAATTAATTAGTATTCATAGACTCAATCCCTGTGGATTCGATCTTTTATTACTTAACGATGAAACCGTACACTTGCGGATTTCACGCATCAAGTTTTTGGCGCTAGTTCTTTGAGTTTGTGTTTTCTTGAATATCAGTTTAATTTTTAATTTAATTATTTTAAACCTTTTTATTTTTACCATATTATTACGTTCTTGTTTTTCTTTGACTCTTTGCGGGTAATTTCTCTAGTTTATGCAAAGTACTAGACGTTTTGGGACTCTTATTGAAGCGATCCTCGAAATTGAAAGAACTTTTCATAGAAAGAGAGACAACGAAGGCAAAGAGTGAGAGAAATATCTGAACCAACACTTGTCATGGCAGTAGCTGAGGATAACAAACCTTTAAAGGAGTATGCAGCCCCAATGCTCGGGGTTTGCGATCTGGAATTGCTCACCAGGACATTAAAGCCAGGCATTTCACCATACCTCCTTCCTTACTTTCTATGATAAGGCAGAACCAGTTTGGAGGTTTATCATCGGAGGACCCAAATGATCATGTGGAGATGTTCTTAGAATTCTGTGAGACTCTAAAAATTGAAGGTGCCTCAGTTGATGTCATTCGCCTCCGATTGTTTCCATTATCATTAAGGGACAAGGCTAGAGCTTGGTTGAAATCGGTACCCACTGATACATTAACCACATGGAATCAATTGGAGCAAGCCTTTTTGGACAAATTCTTTCCACCTTCCAAGACTGCTCACCTAAGGACCCAAATCACAAGCTTCGTTCAGAAAGATGGAGAGTCATTGTCAGAAGCTTGGGATAAATATAAGGCTTTGCTGGAAGCCTGCCCACACCACGGGTTAGAGAAGTGGTTGATCGTTCACACCTTCTACAATGGATTAGAATATTCTTCGAAGGTGTCTCTTGACTCATGCAATGGTGGAGCTTTAATGAACGTAAGGCGACAGAAGCCTATGAGATTATTGAAAGTGTCGCTGCAAACCATCACCAATGGGCCAGTGAAAGAGGTAACAACCCGAGAAAGCTCTCGGAAGGTAAGTTTGAGGTGGATGGTGTTAGTTTAATTATGGCTAAGTTTGACTCATTGAATAAATGTTTTGATAAGCTTGAAAAAGCTAGTGCTAATGCCATAAGTGCTGCTAACATCTTTTGTGAGATTTGTGGAGTATAGGGACATATGAGTGCGGAATGCCAAGCTGAAAAGGGTTCCTCACATGGTGCATCGGTGGAGCAAGTGGAATCATGCCACAATTTCTATGACATTCCATCAAAGGTGCACAATGATCCATATGCACAGACTTACAATCCCGGTTGGAGGTCTCTGTTGGGAATTGCGGATCAAAATATCTCGCAGCAGAATAATAGGATTCCCACACAGGATCCATGCGAAAAATCCATAATCCGAGTTTTTTTAAAAAAATTACCTCTTGAAGCGTGATAAACACAAGCGAGGTGAATCACCAACACCGTAATAGCGACGATGTTTCTGCGGTATCCACACGAACAAACTTACAAAAGGAGTCGCGCCTCTGTTTCGCGGTGCTAGCTGTGAATAGAAGAGAAGAACCTTTCACTGTCTCTCACTCACTTTCTTAAGTGCGGCTAGGGTTGTCATGTAACATCTATAGCAGCCCCCTTAACAGTACTATTTATAATAGTGGTGCCTTAAGTGAGTGTGAGTAGTAGCAAGGTAAGTCTGTGCAACCCTAAAACCCATCTCACATGAGTTAGGCCCACAATTGAATCCGAGTCCAACTTAGATCCTTATTGCTCCAATTTAGTCTGTTTCTAAGTGTGCGACCACTGCAGGTTCTCATGACGTTGGTAGTAATATTAAAATCTCATTTTAATATTACAAACGATGAGCCAGTATCTAGCAACACATCACCGCTACCCAAATAATGAGAATGTCAGTGATTTGACATAACCTATCCGTGATCAATGTTTCCGTGTAGTTTAGTCCCTTTGTCAAGATATCTAGATTGAACACAAGGCATGGAATGCGTCACCCTTGTATAGTCCAATCATTCGTTTCCTGATACTCGAGTAGACTTTGTAACAATAAATGAGATCAATATCTCATATTGACTCATTTGAGCATGGCCATGCATTTCGCAGCCTCACTCAATCAGGGGGCCCGAAGATATCGCTCCTGTTATGTAGGAGTGACAAATTCCATCTAGGTCACTCACATCCCTCTGCATGATTTGCGGTATGTCCAATAACCAACTTTATAATCACCTTGTTACAGATGACGTTTGATGGCATTAAAACACACAACTCCTCATGTAGGAATCGTAGTGATTTCAGGTCAAAGGACCACAAACACCATTATCACTATGAGAATCGCTTATGACACTCACGTAACGATCCATGTAGCGTTCTCATGGTGGGTCAGTCCAGTACATCATTACTCTAATATGTACCAATGTGAAGACTTGATATCTCATATCCATGACCCGTGAGATGCGGTCATCAGTCTCTACACATACTAGTCTCAATGTATTATTGTTGTCCTAATTAACAATAATACTTGACTAGGGACATTTAAGAATAGTTGTAACCAAAAGGATCTCACGATCAAGACATCCACTTGATGTCCTATGGCATCAAACTTACTATTCTAAGGACTTTATTATGTTTATCAAAAAAGAACACAATAAATGAAATGCCTCATATATAAAATAGCATAATAGAATATATATAAATACGAAAAATGTATTAGCCTCTAGGGCATACACCAACAATCTCCCACTTGCACTAGAGCCAATCGTGGCATATATCTAATGCCTAAAGACCTAGTGTGACCCTCATGCTTCTGTCAGGCAAGAGAGGCTTCGTCGGTGGATCAAAGAATGTTATCATCTGTTGGTACTCTGCATATCTTCACATCTCCTCTATCGATGATTTCTCGAATGAGATGGAAGCGCCTAAGTATATGTTTGGATCGCTGGTGAGATCTAGGCTCCTTAGCTTGTGCAATGGCTCCATTGTTATCACAATAGAGGTCCACTGGGTCCACAATGCTAGGAATAGTGCCAGTTTTTATGTTTTTCTTTTTATTTCTTTTGGGGGCTTGTTAGCCAATTAAAACTCTAAGCTTATAAATAGGGGTTCTGAATACAATGAGGGTGTGCTAGTTTTGTTCAAAAGGAGGCACAAAGGAGGCTTGGGTTCTTCATCTTTCTCCCTTCTTCTTCTATTGTTACGGGTTTGGGATGTTTTTAAGTTTGATTTCTTGTCTCCCCTTCTCTATGTCTGAGTAGTTTCCTTTGTTTCTAGGATTGGGCAATGCCCTTTGATACATTGATAATGATGAATTGACGTTGTTTCCCCTTTTATTAATCTTGATTGTTCATTGATTCAATTCTTATTGCTTTTATTCATGTGAATTTGTTGGCCACTTATTTGCATCTCATAGGCATGTAGGGACGTACTGAGAGGTGAACCTAAGTGTTGGAACCATTAGAATTGAACTTAAGGTCTAAATCACGAGAGTAGTTTTAGTCTTTCAAGGAATTAATGAATTACCACAAAGCGTAATGGGTTCAATTTAAATTCAATTACCACGAAAGTAGGAATTGGTTTAATTGGGCACGGGTCTTGTATCTTGAAAGAGAACATTAACTAATTTTGGGTAATTTACCTTCAATTGAATTTCAGATTTAATAAAAGGGTTGTCAATTAGGATTTGTCTTGTATCATTGTGGTACCCCAATCTTGGAAGCTTTGTTAAATCTGAAAACCCCATTCTTGATAACTTGCTATTTTTGTTCTAAATTCTGTTTTCTTGATTTTTATTTAATTGTTTTGTTACTACGTTCTTATCAATCAACAATCATATTCTCTTTTGTTTAATTTAATTAAGTTAATTAATTAATTGGTATTCATAGACTCAGTCCCTGTGGATTCGATCTTTTATTACTTAACGATGAAACCGTACACTTGCGGATTTCACGCATCAAGTTTTTGGCGCCGTTGCTGGGGACTGTGTTTTTCTTGAATATCAGTTTAATTTTTAATTTAATTATTTTAAACCTTTTTATTTTTACCATATTATTACGTTCTTGTTTTTCTTTGACTCTTTGCAGGTAATTTCTCTAGTTTATACAAAGTACTAGACGTTTTGGGACTCTTATTGAAGCTGATCCTGAAATTGAAAGAACTTTTCATAGAAAGAGAAGACAACGAAGGCAAAGAGTGAGAGAAATATCTGAACCAACACTTGTCATGGCAGTAGCTGAGGATAACAAACCTTTAAAGGAGTATGCAGCCCCTAATGCTCGGGGTTTGCGATCTGGAATTGCTCAGCCAGACATTAAAGCCAGGCATTTCACCATACCTCCTTCCTTACTATCCATGATAAGGCAAAACCAATTTGGAGGTTTATCATCGGAGGACCCAAATGATCATGTGGAGATGTTCTTAGAATTCTGTGAGACTCTAAAAATTGAAGGTGCCTCAGTTGATGTCATTCGCCTCCGATTGTTTCCATTATCATTAAGGGACAAGGCTAGAGCTTGGTTGAAATCGGTACCCACTAATACATTAACCACATGGAATCAATTGGAGCAAGCCTTTTTGGACAAATTCTTTCCACCTTCCAAGACTGCTCACCTAAGGACCCAAATCACAAGCTTCGTTCTCGTAAAGATGGAGAGTCATTGTCGAAGCTTGGGATAAATATAAGGCTTTGTGGAAGCCCGCCCACACCACGGTTAGAGAAGTGGTTGATCGTTCACACCTTCTACAATGGATTAGAATATTCTTCGAAGGTGTCTCTTGACTCACACCGGTGGAGCTTTAATGAACAGAAGGCTGACAGAAGCCTATGAGATTATTGAAAGTGTCGCTGCAAACCATCACCAATGGGCCAGTGAAAGAGGTAACAACCCGAGAAAGCTCTCGGAAGGTAAGTTTGAGGTGGATGGTGTTAGTTTAATTATGACTAAGTTTGACTCATTGAATAAATGTTTTGATAAGCTTGAAAAAGCTAGTGCTAATGCCATAAGTGCTGCTAACATCTTTTGTGAGATTTGTGGAGTATAGGGACATATGAGTGCGGAATGCCAAGCTGAAAAGGGTTCCTCACATGGTGCATCGGTGGAGCAAGTGGAATCATGCCACAATTTCTATGACATTCCATCAAAGGTGCGCAATGATCCATATGCACAGACTTACAATCCCGGTTGGAGGTCTCTGTTGGGAATTGCGGATCAAAATATCTCGCAGCAGAATAATAGGATTCCCACACAGGATCCATGCGAAAAATCCATAATCCGAGTTTTTTTAAAAAAATTACCTCTTGAAGCGTGATAAACACAAGCGAGGTGAATCACCAACATCGTAATAGCGACGATGTTTCTGCGGTATCCACACGAACAAACTTACAAAAGGAGTCGCGCCTCTGTTTCGCGGTGCTAGCTGCGAATAGAAGAGAAGAACCTTTCACTGTCTCTCACTCACTTTCTTAAGTGCGGCTAGGGTTGTCATGTAACATCTATAGCAGCCCCCTTAACAGTACTATTTATAATAGTGGCTGCCTTAAGTGAGTGTGAGTAGTAGCAAGGTAAGCTGTGCAACCCTAAAACCCATCTGTCATGAGTTAGGCCCACAATTGAATCCGAGTCCAACTTAGATCCTTATTGCTCCAATTTAGTCTGTTCTAAGTGTGCGACCTGCAGTTCTCATGACGTTGGTAGTAATATTAAAATCTCATTTTAATATTACAAACAATGAGCTGGTATCTAGCAACACATCACTGCTACCCAAGTAATGAGAATGTCAGTGATTTGACATAACCTATCCGTGATCAATGTTTCCGTGTAGTTTAGTCCCTTTGTCAAGATATCTAGATTGAACACAAGGCATGGAATGCGTCACCCTTGTATAGTCCAATCATTCGTTTCCGATACTCGAGTAGACTTTGTAACAATAAATGAGATCAATATCTCATATTGACTCATTTGAGCATGGCCATGCATTTCGCAGCCTCACTCAATCGGGGGCCCGAAGATATCGCTCTGTTATGTAGGAGTGACAAATTCCATCTAGGTCACTCACATCCCTCTGCATGATTTGCGGTATGTCCAATAACCAACTTTATAATCACCTTGTTACGATGACGTTTGATGGCATTAAAACACACAACTCCTCATGTAGGAATCGTAGTGATTTCGGGTCAAAGGACCACAAACACCATTATCACTATGAGAATCGCTTATGACACTCACGTAACGATCCATGTAGCGTTCTCATGGTGGGTCACCCAATACATCATTACTCTAATATGTACCAATGTGAATACTTGATATCTCATATCCATGACCCGTGAGATGCGGTCATCAGTCTCTACACATACTAGTCTCAATGTATTATTGTTGTCCTAATTAACAATAATACTTGACTAGGGACATTTAAGAATAGTGTTGTAACCAAAAGGATCTCACGATCAAGACATCCACTTGATGTCCTATGGCATCAAACTTACTATTCTAAGGACTTTATTATGTTTATCAAAAAAGAACACAATAAATGAAATGCCTCATATATAAAATAGCATAATAGAATATATATAAATACAGAAAATGTATTAGCCTCTAGGGCATACACCAACAATCTCCCACTTGCACTAGAGCCAATCAGGCATATATCTAATGCCTAAAGACCTAGTGTGACCCTCATGCTTCTGCTCGTGCAAGAGGCTTCGTCGGTGGATCAAGCAATGTTATCATCCGTTGGTACTCGCATATCTTCACATCTCCTCTATCGATGATTTCTCGAATGAGATGGAAGCGCCCTAAGTATATGTTTGGATCGGCCAGGTGAGATCTAGGCTCCTTAGCTTGTGCAATGGCTCCATTGTTATCACAATAGAGGTCCACCGGGTCCACAATGCTAGGAATAGTGCCAAGTTCGAATGAACTTCCCGATCCAAACGGCCTCCTTTCTTTGCATTGGAGGCGAATATACTCACCTCCGTGGTAGAATCGGTGATCTGTCTCCCCGCTTTGAACTCTTCCACTCACAAATTTCACCATTTAGGCAAAAAACATAACCCGATTGCGATCTGAGTCGTCCCATCGGTCCAGGAAGCTAGCATCGTGTAACCTTTACAACTAGCTCTTCCTCACCTCCATATACCAAGAATGAATCCTTAGTCCTTCTTAAGTACTTAAGGATGGTCTTGATAGTAGTCCAGTGACTTTCACCGGGATCAGATTGGTACCTACTCGTCATGCTCAAAGCATACGAGATGTCTGGTCGAGTATATAACATGGCATACATGATAGATCTAATTGCAGATGCATATGGAATCTTGCTCATACGATCCCTCTCATCCTGGGTGGAAGGGGATTGAGCCTTAGATAAGCTTACACCATGTGACATAGGCAAGAGTCCTTTCTTGGATTCATGCATGTTAAATCGTCTTAACACTTTGTCTATGTATGTACTCTGACTTAGGCCAAGCAGTCTCAGTGATCTATCTCTATAGATCCTGATACCTAATACATAGGTGGCTTCGCCCAAGTCCTTCATAGAAAAGCACTTCCCTAACCAAGTCTTTACAGATCGTAGGGGTAGGGATGTCATTTCCAATTAGTAGTATGTCATCTACATACAATACTAGAAAGACAACTGTGCTCCCACTAACCTTCTTGTAGACACAAGATTCTTCTTCATTCTTGATGAAACCAAACTGTTTGATTGTATCATCAAAACGAAGATTCCACTTCTAGAAGCTTGCTTTAATCCATAAATAGATCGTTGCAACTTGCATACTTTTCTAGCATCCTCTGGAGTGGCAAAACCCTCTGGTTGTGTCATGTACACATCTTCGAGAAGATTTCCATTAAGGAAAGCAGTTTTGACATCCATTTGCCGATTTCATAATCATGGTATCTTTATGACGAAGCAAGATCCGAACGGATTTAAGCATCGCAACCGGGGAAAAAGTTTCATCATAGTCTACACCATGAATTTGTTTGAAACCTTTAGCCACCAATCGCGCCTTAAAGGTATGCACATTACCATCCATGTCGGTTTTCTTCTTGAAAACCCACTTGCACCCAATGGGTTTTACCCTTTAGGTGGGTCAACCAAGGTCCATACCGGTTGGCATACATGGAATCCATTTCAGATCTCATGGCCTCAAGCCATTTCTCAGATTCTCGGGCCAATAATGGCTTCCCGGTAAGTCACAGGCTCATCTTGATCCATGAGGAATACGTCACCTTGTTGGGTCATGAGAAATCCATATCTCTCTCGTTGATGACGTATCCCGTTAGACCTACGCAGGTCTTGTGCTACTAGAGCAGAGTTCTTTGTTCCACAACATTTTGTGGAGGCGCTCTATTTTCACCATTGGTTCATTCTTTGCTTTGTGAAACTTGAACTTCTTCAAGTTCTACTTTTCTCCCACTGGTTCCTTTGGAGATAAACTCCCTTTCTAGAAACACAAATTGTTCGTGCGACAAACACTTTGCCCTCGGTAGGATTATAGAAAAAGTATCCCTTGGTTTCCTTTGGATACCCCACAAAGAAGCATTTATCTGATTTAGGGCCAAGCTTATCAGAAACTTGACGTTTCACATAAGCTTCGCAACCCCAAATCTTCATGAAAGACATACTAGGCCGTCTCCCAGTCCATATCTCATATGGTGTCTCTTTGAACCATCTTAGATGGAACACGGTTAAGTGTGAAAGCTGCTGTTAACGAGCATGTCCCCAGAAGGAGCCTGGAAGGTCTGCCATGACTCATCATGGATCGGACCATGTCCAACAAAGTCCAGTTCCTCCTTTCAGAAACACCATTCCATTGTGGTGTTCCAGGAGGAGTGAGTTGAGATATTATCCCACACTCTTTCAGATGATCATCAAACTGTTGGCTTAAGTATTCACCTCCTCGATCTGATCGAAGGATTTTAATTCTTTTGCCAAGTTGGTTTTGTACTTCATTCTTGAACTCTTTGAACTTTTCAAAGGATTCTGATTTGTGCTTCATAAGATATACAAATCCATATCTACTGAAATCATCAGAAATGTAATGAAGTATTGAAAACCACCTCTAGCGATCGTGTGTTTAGTGGCCCACATACATCACTATGTATAAGGCCTAAAAGATCACTAGCCCTTTCACCTTGTCCAGTGAATGGGGCCTTTGTCATCTTCCCTAATAAACAAGATTCACATATCTCATATGATTCGAAATCAAATGAGTCCAAGAATCCATCTTTATGGAGTTTGGAGATGCGTTTCTCATTTATGTGGCCCAAACGACAATGCCGAGGAAAAAGTTGGGTTCGGATCGTTTGATTTAAACCTCTTTGTATTTATGTTATAAATGGGCGTTTCGAGATCAAGTACATAAAGTCCATTACTCAATTGTGCACTACCATAAAAATATCATTCATATAAATAGAACAACACTTGTCCTTTATTATAAAGAAAAACCTTTCTTGTCCAAACAAGAAACAGAAATGATATTCCTACTAATAGCGAGGCACAAAATAGCGGTTCTCTAACTCTATTACAAGCCCAATGGGCGAGATAATAAATAAGTCCCTACAGCTAATGCAGCAACTTTTGCTCCATTTCCAACTCGTAGGTCGACTTCGCCCTTCGTCAATGGTCTACTGCTCTTTAGATCCTGCACATTTACACAAATGTGAGATCCACATCCAGTATCTAATACCCATGATGCAGAAGTAGATAAATTGACTTCAATAACAAAAATACCTAAAGTGGAAGTCTCACTTCCCTTCTTCTTTTTGAGCTCCTCCAGGAACTTGGCACAGTTCCTCTTCCAATGTCCGGTCTGACCGCAATGGAAGCATGTACCTTCCTTAGCCACTCCACCCACTGGTTTCAAGCTAGAAGTGCTAGGCTTGGACTTGTCCTTGCCCTTGCCCTTGCCCTTCCAGTTGTCCTTGGGCTTTTTCTGCTGTTTCTTGCCCTTATTCTTTTGGACCATCATTATGGCCTTCCCTTTACCTTTGTTGATGTTCTGCTCAGCAGTTCTCAACATGCCTAGCAGCTCTGGTAGTGATTTGTCAATCTCATTCATGTTGTAGTTCATGACAAATTGGCTGAAACTTTCCGGCAACGATTGCAGGGACTAAGTCGATGGCAACTCTTGGCCCAAAGGAAAACCCAGTCTCTCTAGGTTTTCAATGTACCCAATCATCTTAAGTACATGAGCACCAACAGGGCTTCCTTCTACTTACCTTGAAATAGTGCTTTAGAGACCTCGAATCTCTCATGCTACCGGGCACTGCTCTTGATAGAGCTTCTTAAGGTGTACGATCATATCGTATGCATCCATGTTCTCATGTTGCTTTTGGAGCTCGAGTTCATGGTGGCCAGCATTAGACATCCAATGTCCAAGGCATCATCTTGATGCTTCTTATAAGCATCTCTTTCGGTTCTAGGGGCATTAGCGGCGGTGGCTCAGAATAGGCGTTCCAAAACATACAGACTTTTTCTCTTGCTTGAGGACAATCCTCAAATTCTGTACAGTCGCTAGAAAATTTGTTCCGGACAACTTGTCCTTCTCAAGGACGGATCGCAATGATAAAGTACCCGATGTGTTTGTTGCCATGGTTATCTATTAACAGAAACATGCAAAAATATAAGTATCATGCCATAAACATATTTAATGAGGTCTTTTAATTAAATATGCCTCCCACTATTTTATTCAAGTCAATGACCCTCAACATTGACTCGGAAAATCCCATCGAAAGATTTCCTAGTGGGCTAAGATCCATATTTTACCTAGCTTTGAGTCAGCTTTGGCTGATCGCCCAAAATTCGGTTATTTAGGTAGGAAACTCTTTCCAATTACATTACATGCAACTCTTGGATAGTTGGGTGAATAACACTTATTCTAATCCATCTAATGGACTAAAGCCCAACTTCATGCCTCTAAGCCTTCAATCCTATTGAAATGACCTAGTTAAGTCAGACCCAATGGTTGGCATTTGGATATTACTCTTATCCCATCGCATCTTACTAATATAGATAAAGGCACTCTTTTTGGCAGACCTACACTTAATCGATATTAGTCTTGATGAGTGCCACGCAATAGAAGGCATCACATAATGACTTAATATTTTCTTTGAGGGAATTTTATTATTAGATCTCACCATTTATTAAACTTGTTTAACATACCATAAACATCATCCATGCATCTCATACATATAAAGCAAATAATAAATGTGACATGGTTATGGCCTCTAAGAGATTAGCTTTAAAAAAGCCAGCTTCACCAAGCGTCTCCCACCAACGTCCTCACTTGATGCCATCTCCTTGTCTCCACATGATGATTACATTATAGAAACCTCTTTTACATTCGAGGGAGTTAGATGAGAAGAGAATGTACAATCAGAATGTAGAGAGAAAGGCACGACACGCAGGTCGTATTTAAAATAACCAAAATAGCATAAAATAAAGACTAAGGCCATAACCATGCACCATGCATCTCTAAGAATACATAAACACAAAGAAATAACACATTATTATTTTGTGAATTATAAAACAAAGATTTGAATATCGCGCTTTCGAATATCACACCCCACCAACGGGGTTCGGGCGGCGCCGCCACTTGAAGTCAAGGGGAGGCCGCCCCTTGCGGGTGTGGCAAATGCGCCCTCTGCCCCTAAATTTTTCACTCATATACCACCACCGGTTTCTTGGAGAAAAATTCGAGTTGACCCTTCGCCTCCATGACGGCTAGGGCAACAACATTTGAACCCTAAGGCCCACAAACACATGAACGCTTCATGTGCCGCAGGGTAACTCACGGCCGCCATCACCTATCCGAAAACGGGGTTTCCAGAGTCGTGAAGACATGAACACTTCATGTCACGAGGAAGCTTCATAGCCGTCACAAAATGGAAACAAGGTTTCCAAAACCTTGTGTCGCGGCTATGTGTATATCGCATTCATAATCGTTTTTCGCGAGAATCATACATATCACATATACGAGATATCGAGAAAAATGCAAGAACAGAAAGCATTCAAAACCATTTTCGCGAGAATCATACATATCACATATATAGATATCGAAAAACGCAAGAAACGAAAGCATTCAAAACTGTTTTCGCGAGAATCATACATATCACATATATAGATATCGAAAAAACGCAAAAACAAAGCATTCAAAACCGTTTTCGCGAGAATTATATGAACATCTTTATGGTTTCAAAAACATCAACATGTTTCGTAAACAACAAATAAAACAGAACACGGTTTCATACAAAGATTATTTTGATTTCGAAATAACATATAAAGATCATATCTTTTATGAAAGGAAAGCAACGAATCATGTTATCGCATATAACAAGAAAAGCGAGAAAAACCGAATCATAGTTTCGCAAGTGGCTCGATACCACTTGTTGGGAATTGCGGATCAAAATATCTCGCAGCGGAATAATAGGATTCCCACACAGGATCCATGCGAAAAATCCATAATCCGAGTTTTTTAAAAAATTACCTCTTGAAGCGTGATAAACACAAGCGAGGTGAATCACCAACACCGTAATAGCGACGATGTTTCTGCGGTATCCACACGAACAAACTTACAAAAGGAGTCACGCCTCTGTTTCGCGGTGCTAGCTGCGAATAGAAGAGAAGAACATTTCACTATCTCTCACTCACTTTCTTAGGTGCGGCTAGGGTTGTCATGTAACATCTATAGCAACCCCCTTAACAGTACTATTTATAATAGTGGCTGCCTTAAGTGAGTGTGAGTAGTAGCAAGGTAAGCTGTGCAACCCTAAAACCCATCTGTCATGAGTTAGGCCCACAATTGAATCCGAGTCCAACTTGGATCCTTATTGCTCCAATTTAGTATGTTCTAAGTGTGCGACCTGCGGTTCTCATGACGTTGGTAGTAATATTAAAATCTCATTTTAATATTACAAACGATGTGCGGTATCTAGCAACACATCACTGCTACCCAAGTAATGAGAATGTCAGTGATTTGACATAACCTATCCGTGATCAATGTTTCCGTGTAGTTTAGTCCCTTTGTCAAGATATCTAGATTGAACACAAGGCATGGAATGCGTCACCCTTGTATAGTCCAATCATTCGTTTCCTGATACTCGAGTAGACTTTGTAACAATAAATGAGATCAATATCTCATATTAACTCATTTGAGCATGGCCATGCATTTCGCAGTCTCACTCAATCAGGGGGCCCGAAGATATCGCTCCTGTTATGTAGGAGTGACAAATTCCATCTAGGTCACTCACATCCCTCTGCATGATTTGCGGTATGTCCAATAACCAACTTTATAATCACCTTGTTACAGATGGCATTTGATGGCATTAAAACACACAACTCCTCATGTAGGAATCGTAGTGATTTCAGGTCAAAGGACCACAAACACCATTATCACTATGAGAATCGCTTATGACACTCACGTAACGATCCATGTAGCGTTCTCATGGTGGGTCAGTCTAGTACATCATTACTCTAATATGTACCAATGTGAATACTTGATATCTCATATCCATGACCCGTGAGATGCGGTCATCAGTCTCTACACATACTAGTCTCAATGTATTATTATTGTCCTAATTAACAATAATACTTGACTAGGGACATTTAAGAATAGTGTTGTAACGAAAAGGATCTCACGATCAAGACATCCACTTGATGTCCTATGGCATCAAACTTACTATTCTAAGGACTTTATTATGTTTATCAAAAAAGAACACAATAAATGAAATGCCTCATATATAAAATAGCATAATAGAATATATGTAAATACAGAAAATGTATTAGCCTCTAGGGCATACACCAACAGTCTCATCCCAACTTCTCCTATTGGAACAATCAAAATCAAGCTGGACAAGGTAGTGCTCAACCTTCTATTGGATTCCCCCAGGTACAAAAGTCTAAACTCAAAACTCTCCTTGAAAATTTTGTAGAGAGTCAAACCAAACAAAATGAAGAGTTTAGGCACCATGGTCGAGTTGTTAGTGAGCCTATTAAGGATTTGACATCTAAGGTTGATAATTTAGCTATTCATAATAAGATATTAGAAACTCAAATAGCCCAACAAGCTAGCTCTTCATATAGACCACACGGGAAATTTCCAGGACAGCCTGAAATAAATCCTAATGAACATTGTAAGGCTGTGAGTTTAAGAAGTGGAAAACAACTAGAAGATTCTAAAGCAAAGGGGGAAAATGACAAAGATGGGAGGGATGAAGAAAAAGAAACAACTAAGGCACAACCCTTAGAAGAGGAGGAAATCACTGAGAAGGTGTCTAACTATGTATCCCCTGAACCTTACCAACCCCCAGTTCCCTTCCCTCAAAGATTGGCTAAGGCAAAGTTAGATAAGCAGTTTGGGAAGTTCTTAGAGGTTCTTAAGAAATTGTACATAAATGTACCCTTCATTGAGGCGTTAAAACAAATGCCTACCTATGCTAAGTTTCTTAAGGACATCCTGTCTAATAAGAGGAAGCTAGAAGACTATGAGACAGTAGCTTTAACTGAGGAGTGTAGTGCCTTAATTCAAAATAAATTGCCTCCTAAGTTAAAGGATCCAGGTAGCTTCTCTATTCCCTATTTGATTGGGAATACCAGTTTTGATAAAGCTCTGTGTGATTTGGGGGCTAGTGTTAGTCTTATGCCCCTTTCTGTGTGTAAGAAGTTGGAAGTGGGTGAGCTGAAACCCACAACTATCTCTCTTCAATTGGCGGATCGGTTAGTCAAGTACCCCGTAGGCATCTTGGAGGATGTTCCCATTAAGGTTGGTAAATTTTATATGTCTGTGGATTTTGTTGTGCTTGATATGGAAGCTGATGCTACAATGCCGATCATACTTGGGCGTCCATTCCTTGCCACTGGACGGGCGATCATTGATGTCCACGAAGGGAAATTGACTTTGCAATTAAATGATGAGGAAGTAGTTTTTGATGTCTTTAAATCTGAAAATAATTCTAATTCCTCAAATTCATGTAATCGCATAGATGCTACTAATGTTGTGGATAGTGTTATGCTTTTAGGTTTGCAGGAATCAGTGACTGATGCTATGCCCTGCAAGGAAGGACCTAAGAAGCAGAGTGACAAGTGTGTCGAGAAGTGTGAATTTAACATCGGGGATAAAGTTCTTCTTAATAACTCGCTTCTACGTTTCTGTCCTAATAAGTTATGGTCAAAATGGTCAGGACCATATGAGATTGTTCGAGTTTTATCCTACGGTGTGCTTGAGGTGAAGAAAGAAGGCCATATGTAACACCCCAAATTTTAGACTATGTTGCAAGAGCTGACAGAATTACACTACTTTGTGTTTTCTGTGCATTATAAAAATAATTTGATTATTTCGATACTATTTGTGATTATTCTGTGTGATTTGCTCCTGGTCAAGAAAATAATAATTTTCTGGTCGGGGAAATTCTTGTCTGATTATTTAGAGATGGGGGATCTTACTTAACCCGAATCGAGTAACACGAGAAAAGAATCTATTAATTTTTAGAATTTATCGTAAAATAATTCTATTTTACTTGATAAATATATGTTGCTTGATGCATAGCTATTATTGCTATGACTTATTTTGACCCGAGTATAGTTTAATTTGCCATTATACTCAACCGACCAAAATTATGGAATTCCTAATTCGACCAAAATTCTAGAATTCTAATCCGACCAAATTTCTGGAAATCCCAATCCGACAGAAGTTCCTCAACATTTTCCCAAATGGTTTTCATTTTAAAACCTGTTTCGACAAACCGAATTCGACAATTTCTTTTGAGAATAGATTCTTGTCGATACTAACTTCATTTCAAGCCTATTCCGACAAACAAAGCTCGACAGTTTTATGAATATACTCCTGTCGATAGACTCGGTCTTTCTCAAGCCTTATAGGGATCCAAAAGATCAATCTCACGTAACTCATTCGACAATCCAAGATTTTTAAAGGTCTTGACATCGACAGAATTTGGGCAAGATCCAAACACTTGAAGAAATTTTCCTAACATTTTGATCCCGTCGGATTTAATTACTGAATGCAAGCATAAGTTAAATAGTGAGTTGAATTCGACACTTCCAGAGCATTTCCCGACAACATCAATCGGTAGTTCGACAAAATCCAAAATACCTCAAGACTGGATGAAACTGATTCTCAATTCTTGAATCAGAAATCAAAGATTTTGGCTGTTATGGCTGCCTCTTCCGACAAAGACCATCTATTCCGACCAAGACCATCTTTCTGATAGAAGACCATCTATTTAAAACATGGGAGAAGTCCTCAGGTTCGACAAAGCGATGGACGTTCTGTTAGCAAAGAATCAGTTAAAAACAATCTGGTTCTCCTTTTCCCTCAATCTTGTCAGACGATTTTGTAAATCAAAATGAAGATGACTGCTATGTAATCGACCTAACTGATCATAAATAGTACTACTATTCGTTGTCGAACACTATTTTATGTCGAAGGTTGCTCATTGTTGGACAAACACTTATCGTCGAATTTTATCTTCAGACCATTTAGGACAATGTTAATATCTGTCGAATTTGATCCTCTGATCATTTAAGACAATGTCATATCCATCGAATTTGGACTTCTACCCAAATACGTCGAATTTAATCTTCTTACTATTTGGTACCATGTTAAAATCCGTCGAATTGGATCTTTTAATTATTAAGTACCAAGTTAAAATTTGTCGAGTGAGGATGCTAGTATCAGTTAAGTGAAAATGTCAATATTCGTCGAGTGAGGATGCTCATGTCTGTTGAGTTAGAATGTCAATTTTCGTCGAGTAGGGATACCAATGTCCGTCGAATTTGAATGATAATGTTCATCGAGTTATGGTGCTAATATCCGTCGAGTGAGGATGCTAGTATCAGTTAAGTGAAAATGTCAATATTCGTCGAGTGAGGATGCTCATGTCTGTTGAGTTAGAATGTCAATTTCCGTCGAGTGGGGATACCAATGTCCATCGAATTTGAATGATAATGTTCGTCGAATTATGGTGCTAACGACCGTCGAATAAGAATTCCTGATTTCAGTAGAAAAACTTCTCTAATGTCAAAATCCGTCGAATTTGATCTTCTGACCATATAATATTTCGTCGATTCGACAATTGGAAGATTTCTTCAACATCAACACCTGTTCGACGAATTAGGATATTTGTTGACCTTTTCAAGTTCATCCGACAGCCTTTCATTTCATTTGATAGAATCACCATTCGACAGAGTTCTCATCCGACAACACTTGATTTTAACCATTCTTGGGGAAATGATGTTCTCCCATCTTACCGAATGTCATTTTTCGTCAAAAATTTCCTTGGACATTCACGTTCATGCAGCAATTTGGAGGGGTTCTACGTCGGCCACGTAGCAGCTTGAAGGAGGTTCTACAAGGTTCTTGAACAATCCAATAACATTGAAAGTCAAATAAATGACATCAGCCACGTGCATTCAGAATAAGATATTTTACTTCATGTAAATCCTAAACTTTATTTAGGCTTATCCCACGGCAGCAGCATTCATAAATTTCACTCTCCCACAATTTCATTTTCTCTCTCATCAAAAAGCATCCATCTTTTCTCTCAAAAATCTCACGAACAGAAGTATCAATTTTCTTCCTTTTCTTTTCTTTGGTTCGGCCAGGTATCCTACGAACACTATCCATCATCTGTAATTTTCATTCTCACCACTTCCTAAAGCCAAACACCATTCTAAACACTTTCATTTAGAAAGTTTTCACAAAATCCCACTCTAAGTGCTTCAAAATCCAATTTCTATCTTACTTTCTTGGAGGAGTTGTTGTGGCTTGTACGAAAACAAGGAGAAGGAGAAGAGCTTAAAAAGCTTGAATCATCTATTTTTTTTATCTTGTTCTTCAAAGATCAAGTTTGAAGCCTTGAAGAAGCTCTTGGTGGAGGAAGTCACTTGAAGGAGACATACAAGGAGCTTTGGAGGTTCTTCAAGAGGTAAGAGGGAGATTTAACCTCACCAACCAAGTTTTGGTGGTGTGGAGATGGTTGTGTCTGGTGAAAAACCCCTAAGGGTTTATTCACTTATTATTTAATTACTTCTTTAGTTGTGATTGTGTTGCTGGTGATTTTATGTTTGTGATTGTGGTGTTTATGGCCTTGAAATTATGATTTGCATGTGTGATAATATGTTTATTGTTTTGATAAATATTGGTATGTATGAAATTGAATGCATGTAAGTGTATGTGTAAATTAGAATGTGAATAATATGATGGATTAAACTGAGAATTTAGAATTTGAAAGAAAAGGAATTGAATTTGGAAGAGTCGAATACAGCAAGATGAAATAATTTTTGGAGAAACAATACAGATTATGATTTTATAGGAGCAATATTGTAATTTTTGTGTTTAATGGGGACATGTTGTAATTATTGATTTTTGAATGGTTATATTGTAAATATGATTTTTGAGGGACTATTTCATAAATATAATTTGTATGAGAAACTATTTCGTAAATGTGATTTTATGAAGGACTATTTCGTCAATAGGATTTTTATGAGGGATTATGTTGTAAATTATGAATTTTATGAAAGATTATTTCGTAAAAAGGAATTTTATGAAAAACTATTTTGTAAATATGAATTTTTGAGGGAATATTTTGTAAATATGAATTTTATGAGGGATGATTTCGTAAAATATGAATTTTTGAGGGACTATTTTGTAAATCTGAATTTTATGAGGGATGATTTCGTAAAATATGAATTTTTCAAGGGACTATTTCGTAAATGTGACTTTTATGAGGGACTCATTGAAAATATTATTTGGATGAGGATTATTATGCAAATATGAAAAATGAAGTTGAGTTTTGGTGTTAATCGAGGAAACTAGTATTCTTGATTTAAAACGTGTGAAGAGTATTTTACGTGATTGAGAAATGATGAAAAATTGATACGTGATTTGAGAAAATGCGAAAAATATGGTTTCGCGATGAAATTACAAGAATAATATTATTGGGCCTATATGAGGACCCCGAATATGAGATAAAGAAAATTGAATTGAGAAGATGAGAGAATGAATTGAACTGAGAAAGGTGCATTTGAATGTGCATTGAAAAAGTCCAATGGGTTGAATAAGACTGATTGTCGAAAGAAGGAAAGAACACACCTCCTGAGTGGGTGCGATGTGCGTAGTGTAGGTCACTCGTTGACCTTGGGGGCATCGGGGTGCGGGTTGCCTACAATGGACGAGAGAATAAAGCTTCAGTACCGTAGGTTAGACCGATGCAACACACCAATGATCCGGACCGAGACACTATCCATAATCGAGATCTGATAAAGACTGTGATGCATATGCTAGATGTGCAAATGCTAAATGAGCAAAGAGAATGAGCACGTGGTCTGAGGCATGTTGTGCGGTGATGATTCTTTTCGATCACTCTTTCTGACCTGAGTTTTAGCTCCATGGAGTAGGAAAATTGAGTCTAGGTACATGAGTCTAGATGCATATACAGAGATACTGAGGGTACTTTCATAATTATTGATTTTGATAACTGAATTATTGAATAAGTGGATATTCATAAGGACATGGACGTAATTATGAATTATGATGATAAATGATGTTGGTAGCATAATTGTAATTATGTATGATGTGTTGATGTGAGATATGATGTGTGTTAGATAAATGATATTGATGATATAATTGTAATTATGTATGATGTATGGTATGAGAATTTGTATGTGTTTATCTTCATTGCTACCATACTGGTATTGGCGTAGGTGATCTCACCTCTTTGTTTGTCTATTTCTGTATTGTATTTATAATTGTAAAGAGATTGAGCAAGACGTTGAGTGAGAACGCAAGGAAGATCAGATTTTCGAGAAGGAGGTTGAATTCTAAAGAGATGGAGATACTGAGTTTTCGTAAGGTTTATGGGAACCGGAGGCATAGTGCGTCGAGCTTGTTGGAAAATGTATTTCTCACATAAATAGTAATAGGGAGCTTACTACCATACTCCTGGTATGGTTAGTATTGTATATTTTGTGTCAAATTGGATTCCTCCCTGTTGAGGAGTCTGAGGAGGACCCGTTTGAGGGTTCTGCATGTTTAGAGTTACTTGGGCATTATGTAATTTAATTAATGTGTGAATATTTTTAGGGTCCAATTTGTAAATATTAAAGTGTGACAGTACTACGACTTATGTATATATAATGTAAAATTTTATTGTAATGATGCTGTAATGTTTTAACTTCTGCTAAGTTTATCTTACTATCACCAAGAAATTTTACAACTCGTATTTATATTACAAGCACGATTCATAAAGAAGGGGTGATATGATAATTGAGTAACACGAAGTGTGACGCCCTAAGGAGGGTGTTACACTATAAACCTTTCATGATAAATGGCTAGAGAGTGAAACACTTTAAAGGAGTGGGGACTGAGCACTACTCCGTAGATGTCACCTGAGCACAAAAACCTGACCAAAGTCAAGCTAATGACTTTAAACAAGCGTTTCTTGGGAGGCAACCCATGTTATCCTATTTTTCTGTTTTATTTCATCTTTTTCTTTTAATTTTGTTTGTTAGATTGTTGTTTTGATGTTTGTCTCATGGATTTTGTTTAGGTTTGACCCTTTTTGAAGCTAAATTTAGAAGAAGAGTGAAGTCAGAAGGTTCCACACCAAGTCCATGGAAAATTCCATGGCCATGGATTGAACATTAGAAGATTTCCCACCACCGCAGTGAGTTCTTTTCTTTTCTCCCTTCTTTTGTTATAAATTTTTACATTGGGGACAATGTAAGTTCTAAGCTTGGGGGGTATTTTCATTTTCATTTTCTTATTTTCATTTTAGATTATTAGTTTCATGCATTTTCATGTCTTGTTATGCATTGCATTTTCACACCATCATATCTCTTGAGTTTTTGGTTGAACTTGTGCCCCTCTCTTTTGAGGATTTTTAGATGGTATTGATTTGGAGCCCAATTTGTTGATTCTTGTGATTGGCTACAGGCATTGTTTTTATTGATAGTAGAGGTGATCTTTTGATAGTTGATAATTAGCATAATATTTTCTAAATTTGTGCTTCTCATTGAATTTTTAAACCTCTAAATGTGAGTTTTGAGCCTGTATGGGATATATGCACTATATGATTTTGTTCCCATTCTTTGTGTTGAGTGATATTCTTCATTGATCATATGCTCTAGAACTTGATTTGAAACCTTTTTGAGGCAAAATTTTTGGTTGCATGCTTGAATGTGATTAAGGCATCTTAGGTATTTTTCTGGCCTTCTGAATTTGTTACACTTTCATCCACTAGCTGCCCATTTTGAGCTTATTGCATAATTAATTTTCTTGATGCCTGTGATGATATATTATTGGTTATCATTTAGAATATTAAATTGAGCAAAGTGAGTTTGAAAGTTGTGAAAAGTGTGTAGGGAATCATATGTGAATGACATTTCTCTTTCTCAAAAAACAAAAAAATAAGAGGTGCAAATAAAAGAAAATCATAAGAAGCTTGAAAAAAAAAAGAGGAGAAAGATAAGAAGGAAAAGAAAGGAAGAAAATACTTAGAAATGTGGAGTTATGCTTTTGATTGAAAAATTGTCTTTGCTCCATTTAAGTTCTATTGGATTACTTATGCTTATTGAAAATTTTGATGAGCCCTTTGTGCATATCTTCCTTTCCTTACCTTACCTAACATCATTCCTATGGCCCCATTACAACCCTTAAAAGACTTTTTGATTCTTGCATGCATGCTGATTATTAGTGAAAATTTGGTTTCTTATCAAGCATATGGAAGTGCATTCTCTTGAAGGATTTTTGAGTGCATTGTTTTCACCCTTAAACACTTTGAGTGTGGTTAGTGGAGTGAACTTAATTCAATCAGTGAGGATGTATGATTTCTGAGAACTTAGCCTCTAATTGAACTTGATTTTGATTACTTCTCAGATTCTTTGTTTGCCTTAGTCTATTGCTTGGATATTGTTTTCCCGGGTTCCTTATTCTTTATTGTCTTTTGATCCCACTTCTTGGTTTGACATTAGTTATTGCTTGGGGACAAGCAAAGTCTTAAGCTTGGGGGGATTTGATGTGTGTGAAACAACATCATGTTTTGTTCTTGTTTTGCATGCATTCTTGAGTATTTTAGGCATTTTGTTTTCCCTTTTGGTTTGTTTTTCTCTTAGTTCGGATAACTGCGGTGTTTTTAGTGTTCTTGTGCAGGATTGATGTTGAATTGGCCTTGGATTGAATGGAAAGCTTGCATGATTGAAGTTGGAGCTTAATGGATAGCAATAAAGGTGCAAAAAGGCCATTCCAGAGGGATCCACGGCCTGCCCGTGGATCAAACCACAGCCATGGATCGAGGGGCAACTTAAAGAAGCAAAAGAGAAATTCCAGGGAGAACCACGACCTGGCTGTGGATTGCAGTGCGCAGCAATTTTTATGTTTTTCTTTTTATTTCTTTTGGTGGCTTTTTAGCCAATTAAAACCCTAAGCTTATAAATAGGGGTTCTGAATACAATGAGGGTGTGCTAGTTTTGTTCAAAAAGAGGCACAAAGGAGGCTTGGGTTCTTCATCTTTCTCCCTTCTTCTTCCATTGTTACGGGTTTGGGATGTTTTTAAGTTTGATTTCTTGTCTCCCCTTCTTTATGTCTGAGTAGTTTCCTTTGTTTCTAGGATTGGGCAATGCCCTTTGATACATTGATAATGATGAATTGACGTTGTTTCCCCTTTTATTAATCTTGATTGTTCATTGATTCAATTCTTATTGCTTTTATTCATGTGAATTTGTTAGCCACTTATTTGCATCTCATAGGCATTTAGGGACGTACTGAGAGGTGAACCTAAGTGTTGGAACCATTAGAATTGAACTTAAGGTCTAAATCACGAGAGTAGTTTTAGCCTTTCGAGGAATCAATGAATTACCACAAAGCATAATGGGTTCAATTTAAATTCAATTACCACGAAAGTAGGAATTGGTTTAATTGGGCACGGGTCTTGTATCTTGAAAGAGAACATTAACTAATTTTGGGTAATTCACCTTCAATTGAATTTCAGATTTAATAAAAAAGGTTGTCAATTAGGATTTGTCTTGTATCATTGTGGTACCCCAATCTTAGAAGCTTTGTTAAATTTGAAAACACCCTTCTTGATAACTTGCTGTTTTTGTTCTAAATTCTGTTTTCTTGATTTTTATTTAATTATTTTGTTACTACGTTCTTATCAATCAACAATCATGTTCTCTTTTGTTTAATTTAATTGAGTTAATTAATTAATTGGTATTCATAGACTTAGTCCCTGTGGATTCGATCTTTTATTACTTGACGACGAAACCGTACACTTGCGGATTTCACGCATCAGACACATTATGAAACAGTGCTCACAGAGACATAGAGTTATGCCCGACCCTATGAAAGGTATTCTTTAGTGTGTACCGCTAGTTAGAAACTCATTAGGATATTCTCATAGGTTTTGTACGAGTATTTGTTACCTAGGATAGACGATCTAATGAATCAACTGAGAGGAGCTGCGTTTTTCTCAAAGATTGATCTTAGGTCTGGTTATCATTAGATACAGGTTAAGGAAGAGGATATCCCTAAGGTTGCTTTTAGAGTTAGGTATGGACATTATGAGTATCTCGTGATGTCCTTTGGGTTGACGATGCACCGACAATATTCATAGACTACATGAACAGGATATTGATAAGCAAATTCTTGGTCCTTTAAATCGATAAAAACTTATTTTCATTGACCAAAAACTTGTAAGACCATTTGTACTGCAAGTGCACGAGTCATTCAAGTAATACAGATACAGAGTAAAAGTTCGTTCCCACGAGAATAAAGGCTTCCATAACTAAGTATCAACCAATAACTTAATTAATTCTAGACAAGGACATAAAAATATAGAAAAACAAATAAACTAAATCTAAACTACAAAAGCAATAAAGATAATTGTTTAGAGATCTAGGGAATCTTTCTTCACCTCCTATTTCATACTAATGATGTGCAATCCTTACAAGTAACATCAATGAATTGTTAAGTTAGCTTGAGAATCTGATTTACTTAAAAGCCTATGTCTAGGTCAATCATCTATAGTTTCATTTACCTAATCCACTAAGTTTCCTTGAGAACCAGTGCAAACTCCACGCATGAACGATCTATTCTCAATCATACACTATACATGACTAAAAGGTATATTTCTATCCAGTTAGCGAATCAACTCATCCAAGCCAATTGAATTCATCGAACATGCATTAACCATACATATGATCTAAAATCCAAATTCCTATGTCTAGGTTCATCAGACTTCAACAAATCAATCAAAAGCTAATTAAACCTTTAAAAGCATTAAGAACCATATGATTGAACATAACTAAACATCAATATATACTCATAAGATAACAAAAACATCAATAATCATAGAAAGGATTCAAAGTATCCCTAAATACAGCTCAGCTAATCCATGAACACATGATTACAACCCAAACCCATGTTCAAAAGATAAGAAAGACAAGAGAAAACATAGGGAGAAGGAAGGAATATCATAGATACTTCATAGCTCAAATCATCATCCATAAGGAAGATAACCTCCATCCATAGCTCCTTAGGCACCCTCAATCTCCAAACATGAAATTCTAGCCGCAGCTTCTCAAGACCTAAAAAAACTATTTACCTAAAATCTAATAAATCCAATTTATAGGCGTAGAAAAATAGGGGATGCCGTGGCGCACGTCATGCCATATCGTGGCTCGCAATACTTAGGTCACCCAACGCCTGAGGCATTCACACTTCATATCGCGGTGCCTTGGCCTCGGGTATTTTGTATTGATGCAGGGGATGCACCACATCACGGCGTCAATATGCCCACGTCATAGCATTGCCTGCTGATATGCAGATTTAGCTTCCTTTTCCACTTTGAGCTCAAATGCTCCATATTTAACCTTGTTTAGAGCCCTTCCTAATATAGAGAAAGTACCAAATCAGGAACAGATACAAATTCACTTAATCACTTATCATTTGAACACAATTTGCACAAAAACACATAGAAATGTATCCAAATCATAATATGACAAATATAAACCTTCCAAATATGCATTGTAAACAAGGACTAAGCATTATTTCTAGCATAGAATTAGGGCACAAATAACTACATTGTAGACAGTTATCAACAGGATCTTTAGACCCTACCTAGATCAGTTTATTGTGGTGTTTATCGATGATATCTTGATCTATTCTAAGATAATAGAGGAGCATGAACAACACCTAAGGATAGTGTTGGAGACCCTTAAGAAAATATGTTATTTGCCAAACTATCTAAATGTGAGTTCTGGCTTTCACAAGTGCAGTTCTTGAGACATGTGATATCTTAGGGTGGGATTTTTGTGGACCCAAGAAAAGTTAATGCAGTGTTGCAGTGGGAGAGACTCACCACTATGACCAAGATTAGAAGCTTCGTAGGCTTAGCGGGGTACTATAGAAGGTTAATAAAGGATTTTTCTCAGTTAGAGCTACCCTTGACTAGATTGACTTGGAAATGTAGTTCTTTTGAATGGACTCAAGATTATGAGAGTAGTTTCCAAGAGTTAAAGTTAAGGTTGACTACTACACTGATGTTGGTAATACCAGATCCTTTGCAAAACTTTGAGGTATACTGTGATGCTTCAAAGATGGGTTTAGGGTGTGTTATGATGCAACATAGGAGAGTTATTGCCTAAGCATCAAGGCAATTGAGTTTTCATGAGGAAAACTATCCTAGTAATGATCTGGAGTTAGCTGTAGTAGTGTTCACCCTATTACTTATATGGAGTCCATTTTGAGGTGTTCAGTGATCACAAGAGTTTGAAGTACATATTTGATCAAAAAGAGCTGAACATGAGACAACGGAGATGGATAAAGTTTTTGAAAGACTACAACTTTGAGTTAAAGTACCATCCGGGTAAAGCTAATGTGGTAGCTGATGCACTAAGTAGGAAATCCTTATATGTGTCCTAGATGATAATCTAGGAGAGTGAACTTCTTAAGAGTTTTAGAGACATGAGCCTTTCAGTAACTGTGTTACCACGTAGTCTTAGTATGAGCCATGTAGATATAGTGAATGACTTTAGGACTCAGATCTTGGAAGCTCAAAAGGAAAATAAGACTCTTAGTTATGTAAGTAAGCAGATCTTTTTAAGTAATCCTAGAGAATTTGATATGGCAGATGATGGGATGATCAAGTTTAGTGGTAAACTTTGCATTCCCTGTGAATCCAGAAGCAAGGAAATGATCCTTGAAAAAGCTCACTGTTGCCAGTACATTATCCATCCTAGGGCCACTAAGATGTATTAAGACTTGAAGGAGTTGTTTTGGTGGTTTAGTATGAAGAAGGACATAGTTAAGTTTGTATTTAGGTGCCTAACTTATCAGAAGGTTAAGATAGAACACTAGAAACCTTCTGGACCTCTTCAATCTTTGGTAATCTCTGAGTGGAAATGGGATAACATCACAATGGATTTTGTGATGGGGTTGCCCAGGACTTAGTTAGGATTTGTTGCAATATAAGATATAGTGGATAGATTAACCAAGTCTGCCTATTTTATACATATTAGAGCTAACTACTCCATGGATAGACTTGCCCAACTATACCTTAAGGAGATAGTTAGGATGTACAGTATCCCCCTCAGTATAGTTTCTGATAGAGACCCTAGATTTACATCTAGATTTTAGGGGATCCTTGTAGAAAGCTTTTGGGACAAAGTTTAGTCTGAGTACAATATATTATCCACATACCGACGGTCAATCAGAAAGGACTGTCCAAACCCTTGAGGATATGCTAAGAGCATGTGTGCTAGAGCAAAATGGGAGTTAGGATAAGTTCTTACCCTTAATGGAGTTTGCCTATAACAACAGTTACCACACCAGCATAGGTATGGCACCGTATGAAGTAATTTATGGTAGAAAGTGTTGGTCCCTTTGTGTTGGTATGAGATTAGAGAGAAAATCATCCTAGGACCTGAGTTAGTACAATAGACCATTAATCAAATTAAAATGATCTAGGATAGGTTGGTTATGGCTCAGAGTAAGCAGAAGAGCTATGCAGATAAAAAGAAAAGATCTTTAGAGTTCAATCAAGGAGATCATGTATTCTTGACAGTCACTCCTACAACAGGGATTGGTAGAGCATTGAGAACACAGAAGTTGAACCCTCATTTCATTGGGACCAGATTGTAAATAAAATTAGACTCGTAGCCTACTAAATTGCTTTTGCACCCAGTTTGTCAAACCTTCGTGATGTCTTCCCTGTGTCACAGCTTAGGAAGTACAATCCAGATCCTTCACATGTCATAAAAAGTGAATCTGTGCAGTTAAGAGATGATTTGTCTTATGTAATACGGTCGATGAGGATCGTGGACAGAGGGGTCAAAGAGCTTAGAGGTAAGCAGATTTCTCTAGTGAAGGTGATTTGGGATAGTGCTGACTTTGAGGAGGCGACTTGGGAATTGGAGTCTTTATATGCAATAAGACCACCAGTGGTTGTTTATATAAGGTAAGTAATATTGGGAACAAAATTTTAAAAAGGGTGGAGAAATGTAACATAATCTTCAACATGTTAGACTTATAAATAGTTATAGAAGTAGTTTAATACTTACTTAACGTGCCTGTTTAATTTTGTGACAATTTGAGTTAATTTAGGCACTTTGCTGCATCCCGAAAGATGAAAAATAGCTTAAAATGACTGAGATATTAGCATAAATGGCTTAGCTAATGGAAATAGATGTGAATAATTTATTTCTAAGTCATAAATGTGTATTCTGTGATGTGGTTAAAATTTAAGAATAATCAGAGTTAGTTTGGTATTTTTAGGCATACTGGTTATACGTTTTAATATTGGATTAACTAGTCACAAATATGAAAAAATATGATATTGGTGAAACGACTTTTTAAATGAATCTTAGTATTTATTTTAAATTTATTGGAACTTGAAAAACTTAGTTTGAAGAAATTTAAGTGTTCTTAGTAGATATAAGTTATACTGCAAAATATCTATATTTCTCAAGTTTTCCCACGGGCTGCATAACCCCTTCCTTTGACTTTGGCCTTTCATTTTTCATTCTTTCTCACTCACTTTATCATTCTCTCCATGATCCAGTAGAACACAACAGGGAGAAAACAGAGAAAAGAAAAAAAACTGAGGAAAAAGAAAAGGAAGAAGGAAGTGTTGGTGTATGCACTAGAGGCTGATACATTTATCTATATTTATATACATTTTATTATGCTATTTTTAATATATGAGGCATTTCATTTATTGTGTTATTTTTAATAAACATAATAAAGTCCTTAGAATAGTAAGTTTGATGCCATAGGACATCAAGTGGTTGACTTGATCATGAGATCCTATTGGATAAAATTAGAACACTATTCTTAAATGTCCCTAGTCAAGTATTATTGTTAATTAGGATAACAATAATACGTTGAGACTAGTATGTGCATAGACTGATGACCACATCTCATGAGTCATAAATATGAGATATCAAGTCTTTCACATAGGTACATATTAGAGTAATGATGTACTACACAGACCCGCCATGAGAACGTTACATAGATCGTTTCGTGAGTGTCATAAGTGATTCTCATAGTGACAATGGTGTCTGTGCATGGTCCTTTTACCTAAAATCACTACGATTCCTACATGAGAAGTTGTGTGTTTTAATGCCATCAAACATTATCTGTAACAAGGTGATTATATAGTTATTGGACATATTGCAAATCATGCAGAGAGATGTGAGTGACCTAGATAGGATTTGTCGCTCCTACACAATAGGAGCAATATCTTCGGGCCCCCTGATTGAGTGAGACTACGAAATGCATGGCCATACTCAAATGAGTCAATATGATATATTGATTTCATTTATTGTTACAAAGTCTACTCGAGTATCAGGAAACGAAGGATTAGACTATACAAGGGTGATGCATTCTATGCCTTGTGTTCAATCTAGATATCTTGACAAAGGGACTAAACAACACGAAAACATTGGTCACAGAAAGGTTATGTCAAATCACTGACATTCTTATTACTTGGGTAGTGGCGATATGTTACTAGATACCGCTTACTGCTTGGAATATTAAAATAGGATTTTAATATTACTGCCAATATAATGAGAACTTGCAGGGTCACACACATAGAGCAGACTAAAATTGGAGCAATAAATCTAAGTTGGACTTGGATTCAAATATAGGTCAGACTCATAACGGATGAGTCTAAGGTTGCACAGCTTACCTTACTGCTGCTCACACTCACTTAAGACAGTCACTACTACAAATAGTACTGCTAAGAGGCTGCTAAGACACACATATTACAGAACCCTAGCTGCACCTACAGAAAAGTGCATGAGAGAGCGACAGATTTCTTTTCTTCTATTCGTAGCTAACACTGTGTGAGAGATATGAGGCTCTTCTTTACGGACGTTAGATATTTGTGAGTCTGTTCGTGTGGATATCGTAGAGACATCATTGCTATTATAGTATTAGTGATTCACGTCACTACCTTTTGATCACGCTTCAAGAGGTAAATATTTTAAAACTCAAATTATGGCTTTTCGCATGGATCCTTAGTGGGAATCCTATTTTTCTATTGCGTGATGTATCTGTAATTTCCAATAGGAAGAAAGAGGAAAGCCAAGGGGAAATCTAAAGCTTAAAGCTCAATCACTACCATCTTTTCTACACAAGGTAGGGGTGTTCTTTCTTAAGCTCAACTTTCCTCTCCATCTCTAGTTGCTTTATTCATGTATGTATGGTTTGGGAAAAATGGGTATTTGAGGTAAAGATGATTTCTTTAACTAGTTCTTGCATTCAATGGTTGAGTTTAGTTTGATTCTAGCTTAACCTATGTTTGGTTGTTGTTTATGAGTTAGAAACACTCCCTTGAGTGTTTGAATCAAAGTTTGAGGAATGGGTTTTGAATGATTAAGTTTTGTTCATATGATTATCATGCAACTTTGATGATGAGTTTTGATGATAACAAATATGGAGATGATGAGAAGATCAAGTCCAAGTTCTTCAAGTTTAGCTTTAGGACTTAGGATCTCTCTTGTACAGAGCTCTTATAGGATATCTCAGTGTTTAACTCAAAAGATCTAAAAACATGCTTTTCTACAAACTAAATTAAAGTTTTAATGAGGCTTTGATAATCAAAGAGACTGTGGTTTTTCTAATCTTACATAATCTGGTTCATAGAAGCATTCTTCATAATTTTAACAGAGGCATTCGAATGCCATTGAAGGCATTCGAATATAACCCTTCTAAAAATGCTTCTACAAACATGTTTTTAACAGAGGTATTCGAATACCATATGGAGGCATTCGAATACAACCCTTTTAAAAAGGCTTTTACAAATGTGTTTTAACCAGTGGCATTCGAATACCTTGGTATGGTATTCGAATAACGTGGTCCGATCTATTTTTATATATTGATATCAGAGGTATTCGAATACCTCATAATGGTATTCGAATAACCCAAGCTTAAAATATTTTTTATATATTGATATCGGTGGTATTTGAATACCATAATAAGGTATTCGAATAACCTGACGTGCATGCAGGGTTTTTGAATTTGATATGCAAACAGATTTGCATTTATTATGCTTTTAATTTCCCCAGTGAAATTTTCTGATCAAAGGCTCTATAAATAGAGACCTTGCCTCACGGCTGAAACACACAAATCCTTGAAATTATTTTGGCTGTGCTAAAACGCTGTTTACATAATTCTCTCTTTCTCTCTGTGCTCTTTTGGCAAAATTCTGAGACATTCTTAGAGAGCTCTACAGTGCTTCAATTTGTATTACTTACTCTGAGTGAGAGTTTCTTTTCATCTACTTTCTGATATTCTGTATCGAGGGTGAGGTATCCCTCAAGGTTTGTATAAGGGTGAGGTATCCCTACAGGCTGAGACTTTAGCACAAGGGTAGAGTGTCTCTGTATGTGAAAAGTGCTCTATTTTGTAATGGTAGCAAGCACCTATTGAAGCTTGTATACTTAGTGAAAAATCTCGGCTTTCGAGGACTGGATGTAGACCACAAGTGGGTTAGTGGTCGAACCAGGATAAATACTGTGCCTGCTTCTCTTTTCCCTAATCTCTTTATTTTATGCAATTTAATTTACTGCACATTTATTTTTCGCTGCTCTTTATTGCTTTTTTTCTTCTTCTCGTTCCTTCTGTGCATTTATTTATTAAGCTTTTAATATTTGTCTTATTTAAAAAAGAGGTTTTACGAAAAAGTTTTATACTCAATTCGCCCCCCTCTTGAGCACTGGAAGCCACTTGGTAACAAGTGATATCAGAGCTAGACTCTTGTATAAAGAGCTTAGCAGCTTCAAGAGAACACGGCTTCTTCAAATGGTTTTTCAGAAGGATCTTCCATAAACCGACCACCCTTTTTCAATGGGGGTGGTTATGCATATTGGAAGGAAAGAATGAAAATCTTCATCGAAGCTATTGATCTAGATATTTGGGATGCTGTCGAAAACAGCGCTTTTATACTCACACATGAGGTCGATGGCGTAAGGACCGAAACACCACGAAATAAATGGTCTGATGAAGACAAAAGGAAAGTTCAATTTAACTTAAAAGCCAAAAATATTATTACTACTGCTTTGGGATATGATGAGTTTTTTAGAATTTCAAATTGCAAAACTGCTAAAGAAATGTGGGATACTTTGCAAGTTACCTATGAGGGTACTAATGAAGTTAAGAGGTCGAGAATAAATTCTCTAACTCGTGAATATGAATTATTCAGAATGAACCAAGGAGAAAGTATTCAGGAAATGCAAAAGAGGGTCACCCATATAGTTAATCATCTTGCATCTTTAAGCAAAAGTTTTTCTAACGAAGATTTGATTAACAAAGTTTTGAGATGTCTTAGCAGGATTTGGCAACCCAAAGTAACAAATGACCATATCGAAATCAAGGGATTTGTCCACAATGACTTTAGCTACCCTCTTTGGAAAACTTCATGAGCACGAATTGGAGCGAGCGAGATTAAGCCAAAGCGAAGAGAACGATAAAAAGAAAAAGGGGATAGCGCTCAAAGCCACTTCATCAACATTTGACAATGATGATGAAGAAAATGAAGAAAGCTCAGAGAACATCGAGGTAAGTGAAGAAAATCTGAGTTTGTTGGTTAAAAGGTTTGGTAAATTTCTCAAGAAAAAGGGAACGCAAAGAAGACCTCCCTTCCCTTCGAAAAAGACACATTTCAAAGGCGAAGGAGCTTCATCGACTCCAACTTGCTATGAATATGGCAAACCTGGTCACATGAAAATAGAGTGCCCAGTTTATCAAAAGAAGAAGGAGAAATTTGAAAAGAAGCCCTTCAAGGAAAGAAAAGGAAGAAAAGCCTACATAGCGTGGGATGAAAACGACATGGACTCAACTGACAACTCAGATAGCGAAGAAGCTCAATTATGTCTCATGGCAAAAGGAGAAGAAGAAGAAAGTGAAAATGAGGTAAGTTCTAATACTATTCTATTACCTTCTTACTATGAGTTACAAGATGCTTTTGAAGAATTACATGAAGAATCGTTAAAATTGACAAAAATTATTTCTTCTTTTAAGAAAATAATTTCTTCTTTAGAAAATCAAATTCTTGTTTTAAATAAAGAAATAGAAGAATTGAAAATAAAACTCTGGGAATCATTGATGCATGCACAAATCATTCTCCACATGCCTCTACTTCTTCATCTTGTTCTTCATGTCATATGCTTGAAAAAGAAATTGAGGACTTAAAGAACACTCTTTCTAAATTCACATTTAGAAGGGATAACTTAAATATTTTGTTAGGAAGACAAAGAGTGGTTTTTCAAAATGTTGGGATAGGTTATAACCCGAAAAATCAACAAAAACTCTATAAAAAATTCTTTGTGCATTCTAGTGTCTCAAGTAGTCCTTTTATTAAATGCTTTTACTGTGGAAGAAAAGGACATAGTGCTTCAACATGTAATGCAAGGAAAAACATAAATACAAAAGTTGGAACAAAAATGGTTTGGGATCCCAAGGGTACTATACCCAAAACTGACACACAAGGACCCAAGAAAGTTTGGGTACCAAAAGTTAAAAACTAAACTTGTGTTGTAAGTGTGCTTGAAAGGTAGAAGTTCAAATTGGTATCTTGATAGCGGCTGTTCCAAGCACATGACCGGGGACGATTCAAAATTCACCGTGCTTATTCCTAAGAATCATGGACACGTCACTTATGGCGATAACAACAAGGGAAAAATTCTTGGAATCGGCAAAGTCGGTAAGAACCCTAACTCCTCTATTGAAAATGTACTGCTTGTTGAAGGTTTGAAACATAACTTGCTTAGTATTAGCCAATTATGTGATAAAGGAAATAAAGTTATATTTGGTTCAAACTGTTGCATAATTGAAAATAAAAATAACAAGCATGTTAAATTCATTGGTCATAGAGTAAACAACATCTATATGATTAGTCTTGATGATATATCTTCAAATGATGCGAAATGCCTTTTAAGTAAGAATGATGATTCATGGCTATGGCATAGGAGAATTGCACACATTCACATGGACTACTTAAAGAAGTTGGTCTCTAAAGAGCTAGTAATTGGACTACCCAAACTTAATTTTATAAAAGATAAGTTATGTGATGCATGTCAAAAGGGTAAACAAATAAAGGTCTCTTTTTAAGTAAAAAATATAGTCTCAACTACTAGACCTTTACAACTTTTGCACATGGATCTGTTTGGACCTTCTAGAACTATGAGCTTTAGTAGAAATTACTATGCTTTAGTGATTGTGGATGATTTTTCTAGGTTTACATGGACTTTATTTCTTGCAAATAAAAATGATGCATTTCTAGCTTTTAAAAGACTTGCCAAAGTTATTCAAAATGAAAAAAGTTTTCAAATCTCTTCTATAAGAAGTGATCACGGTGGCGAATTTGAAAACAATGTTTTTGAAAAGTACTGTGATGAACATGGCATTAATCATAATTTCTCTGCCCCTAGAACTCCGCAACAAAACGGAGTTGTAGAAAGGAAAAACTGTTCCTTAGAAGAAATGACAAGAACTATGCTTAATGAGGCTGTTCTTCCTAAATACTTTTGGGCAGATGCTGTAAGTACAGCTTGTTATGTAATGAACCGGGCCCTTATAAGGCCTATTTTAAAGAAAACCCCATATGAGTTGTATAAAGGAAGAAAGCCAAATGTCTCACACTTTCATGTTTTTGGTTGCAAATATTTTGTTTTAAACAATGGAAAAGATAATTTAGGCAAGTTTGATGCTAAGTCTGATGAAGGTATATTTCTTGGCTATTCAAATCATAGTAAAGCTTTTCGCATATATAATAAAAGAACTATGACTATTGAAGAATCCATACATGTTGCATTTGATGAAACTGACCCAAATGGATCGAGAAAGGATCTTGTTATTGATGATGTTACAGAGATCTTGGCGGAAACTCATTTGGATAGCAAAGAAAAAGAAATCAAGGAGCAAGAGGATAAACAAAGACAAGAAGATTCGCAAGCTTTGGAACTTCCCAAAGAATGGCGAACTTCAAAATATCACTCCCTTGATCAAATTATTGGTGATGTAACTAAATGTGTAAGTACTCGTAACTCACTTAGAAATACTTGTAATCACCTAGCGTTTGTTTCTCAAATTGAACCTAAGGATTTAATTGAAACTTTTATGATGAACATTGGATTTTAGCTATGCATGAGGAATTAAATCAGTTTGAAAGGAATCAAGTTTGGGAATTAGTTTCTAGACCTAATAATCACCCATAATTGGAACTAAATGGGTTTTTAGAAACAAACTTGATGAAAATGGGTTAATAACTAGAAACGAAGCTAGATTGGTTGCTAAAGGGTATAATCAAGAAGAAGGAATAGATTATGAAGAAACATATGCACCTGTAGCTAGATTAGAAGCTATTAGGATGTTACTTGCTTATGCTTGCATCATGAATTTCAAATTATATTAAATGGATGTCAAAAGTGCTTTTCTAAATTGTTTTATTCAAGAGGAGGTATACGTTGAACAACCTCCGGGTTTTGAAAATCATGAACTACCCAACCATGTTTTTAAACTTAAAAAGGCTTTATATGGTTTAAAGCAAGCTCTTAGAGCTTGGTATGAAAGGTTGAGTAAGTTCCTTTTAGAAAATAGTTTTTCAAGAGGAAAAGTTGACATTACCTTTTTTTATTAAAAATAAAAAACATGACATTCTTCTTGTGCAAGTATATGTGGATGCTATTATCTTTGGTGCTACTAATGAATCCCTTTGCAAAGAATTTGCTAAGACAATGCAGAACGAATTTGAAATGTCAATGATGGGAGAGTTGAATTTCTTTCTCGGACTTCAAATCAAACAAACGAATGAAGGGACTTTCATAAGTCAAACCAAATACTGCAAGGAATTGCTCAAGAGATTCGAAATGGAAAACGCTAAACACATGGCCACCCCGATGGGCACTTCTTTCTACTTGGACAAAGATGAAGGAGGTAAATCAGTAGAAATAACAAAATATAGAGGTATGATTGGATCTCTCCTTTATCTTACTACTAGTAGGCCAGATATTATGTTTAGTGTATACATGTGTGCTAGATATCAGGCAAACCCTAAGGAATCTCATTTAAGTGCTGTTAAACGAATAATGAAATACCTAGTAGGCACTTCATAAATGGGCTTGTGGTACCCTAAGGGTGCCTCTTGTAGCCTAATAGGATATTCTGACTCTGATTTTGCTGGGTGCAAATTGGATAGAAAAAGTACTAGTGGGACATGCCACTTGCTTGGTAGTTCTTTAGTTTCTTGGCATAGCAAGAAACAAAATAGTGTGGCTTTGTTTACCGCTGAGGCTGAATATGTTGCAGCCGGAAGTTGTTGTGCTCAAATCCTATGGATGAAGCAACAACTGTTAGACTACGATCTTCAGCTTGATCACATCCCGATAAGATGTGATAACACTAGTGCAATAAATATCTCTAAGAATCCCATTCTGCATTCCAGAACAAAGCATATAAAGATAAGACATCACTTTATCAGAGATCATGTACAAAAAGGGGATTGCATGCTTGAATTTGTTGAAACATCTAAGCAACTTGCAGATATCTTCACTAAACCCCTAGCAAAAGAAGCATTCTTTTATATAAGAGGAGAATTGGGCATAATTGATCAATCCAACATATAAATGCTTGTTATTTGATTAAATTTGTGTTTAATCCTTCTTGAATTATTACTAACTTGAGCGTCGGAGTTATCCCGAAATCTTTTTTACAGGTACTCCATCAACAGGTATGCTTCTATCTTTCAAAAATGCATTTTCTGGACATATATAGGTGTTTTTATTGTTTAGTTATTCGAATACCTCCATATGTTATTCGAATACCCTTGAGAAAATTGATGTTTTTTTGTTTAAGGCATTCAAATACCTTTAGGATTATTTGAATACCCAGAGGCTTTCTGTCTCAGTTCCTCTCACAGGTCTCTGGAGCATTCGAATACCATCAGGGCTATTCGAATACCATGATGCTTCCTGTTTCAGTTTCTCTCTGGAGTATTCGAATACTGTCAAAAAGTATTCGAATACTTGCTCCTCTGGCCTTCTCTTCTTTGTCCGTGAACATTCGAATACTGTCAAAAGTATTCAAATACCTTCATTTGGCAGCCAAGCCCAATCTGACAATCTATTCGAATACCTAGTGTGGTATTCGAATACCCTATGTCTGAAGGCTGCGTCCTTTGAGCTTTCCCAAACACTATATTCGAATACCTTCTCTTGGTATTCGAATAAATCTGGTTTTCCTTTAAATAACCCCCTCCCTACCTGCGTATCCGAATACCCCCTTCTGCCTATTTCTAGGGCTTGCTTAGTCTTAGGATCTGTTGTTTATGTTATATTCCTTTTTAGCTATTTATTGTATTGGCTGTCTTTTAATTACAATTATATATGCCCTTGGCCACTTTCATTTAATGCAATGAGTATTTTCTTTAATCTATTGTCAATTATAATCGTTTTCTTGATTATCTCATATATATTTATCACTATGTTTTATTGATTGACTGTATCCTTTTTGATCATGTCAAAAGGGGGAGAAAAATAATTAATCTTATTTGAGAAAAGACAGGATTAACACTGGCTCTTGGATTCCAAAAGAAAGGGGGAGAATATGCTTGTTTTGTTATTAAATTACCTCTGAGAGTAAGTCTCCTATCTTTTTAAAATTCCATTTTATATGAACTAATGCTTTTCTCAATGTTAGTTTGTCATCATCAAAAAGGGGGAGAATGTGATTACCATGCAACTTTGATGATGAGTTTTGATGATAACAAATATGGAGATGATGAGAAGATCAAGTCCAAGTTCTTCAAGTTTAGCTTTAGGACTTAGGATCTCTCTTGTACAGAGCTCTCATAGGATATCTCAGTGTTTAACTCAAAAGATCTAAAAACATGCTTTTCTACAAACCAAATTAAAGTTTTAATGAGGCTTTGATAATCAAAGAGACTGTGGTTTTTCTAATCTTACATAATCTGGTACATAGAAGCATTCTTCATAATTTTAACAGAGGCATTTAGATGCCATTGAAGGCATTCGAATATAACCCTTCTAAAAATGCTTCTACAAACGTGTTTTTAACAGAGGTATTCGAATACCATATGGAGGCATTCGAATACAACCCTTTTAAAAAGGCTTTTACAAACGTGTTTTAACCAGTGGCATTCGAATACCTTGGTATGGTATTCAAATAACGTGGGTCTGATCTATTTTTTATATACTGATACCAGAGGTATTCGAATACCTCATAATGGTATTTGAATAACTCAAGCTTAAACTATTTTTTATATATTGATATCAGTGGTATTCGAATACCATAATAAGGTATTCAAATAACCCATGAAATTCTGCTTCTAGGTTTTTAAATTTGATACGCAAACGGATTTGCATTTATTATGCTTTTAATTTCCCTAGCGAAATTTTCTGATCAAAGGCTCTATAAATAGAGACCTTGCCTCACGGCTGAAACACACAAATCCTTGAAATTATTTTGGCTGTGCTAAAACGCTGTTTACATAATTCTCTATTTCTCTCTGTGCTCTTTTGGTAAAATTCTGAGACATTCTTAGAGAGCTCTATAGTGCTTCAATTTGTATTACTTACTCTAAGTGAGAGTTTCTCTTCATCTACTTTCTGATATTCTGTATCGAGGGTGAGGTATCCCTCAAGGTTTATATAAGGGTGAGGTATCCCTGCAGGCTGAGACTTTAGCACAAGGGTAGAGTGTCCCTGTGTGTGAAAAGTGCTCTATTTTGTAACGGCAGCAAGCACCTATTGAATCTTGTATACTTAGTGAAAAATCTTGGCTTTCGAGGACTGGACATAGACCACAAGTGGGTTAGTGGTCGAACCAGGATAAATACTGTGCATGCTTCTTTTTTCCCTAATCTCTTTATTTTATGCAATTTAATTTACTGCACATTTATTTTTCACTGCTCTTTATTGCTTCTTTTCTTCTTCTTGTTCCTTCTGTGCATTTATTTATTAAGCTTTTAATATTTGTCTTATTTAAAAAAGAGATTTTGCAAAAAAGTTTTATACTCAATTCACCCCCCCTCTTGAGTACTGGAAGCCACTTGGTAACAGTTCATAACCAAAGTTTGATTGATTTAGTGTTTGATGATTCTAATATGTTTCGAGATCATGTTTAGGTTTGGAAATCACTTAGAATCCATGAGTTGATGGAAAGAATGGATGGAGGCAGCAATATAACCTATTTTCTGGTGCATTTTCACACTAGATAATTGATTATTGAATCCCAATAACCGATTATTGGGTCTAGGCATAGAGGGCTATGTGATTCTGAATAACTGATTATTAAATAGTTATAATTGATTATCAGAAGCACATAACAGGTTATTAAATAGTGATTACAGGTTATTGAAAACAAATAACAGGTTACTGTGTTCAACCAGAAAATGTTTTCAGAGGCTATATTATAGGTTATTTCAAGTCATAAATGATTAGCAAGGTTCTATAACCGATTATGGACATTTCAAAAGTTAGAATTTGGCTTGTTATAATCATCGTTCCAAGAGGGATAAGGGTTAAGGACTTAAGAAGGTTAAGTTTATCATTCTTAGGCTTCATGTAAAGCTTGTTTAGGTTAGGTAATGAATACCCATGATTAAATAAAGACTCATGCATATTTTTAGTATGTATAGGAGATGTATAAACCTTTAGACATCCAAGAGTTATGGAATGCTTTTAAAAAGTGTCTAGAACCTTGAACAACGTGAGGTAGCCTTAAAATCACTTATGAAGTGATGGTGTGAGATGCTAAATATGAGGACACTAGTGACATGAGTTCTACTACTTATGTGTTAAGTTGGAGTAAAGCTTTGAGTCACTAGTCTTTGCTTTACACTTTATTGTTGTAAATCTTGTGATAAATATGTATGTTTTGTTAACAAATCTACATATTTAGTTTTCAAACTTGTTATTTGCTATTTCCTATGTATTGTAACCTTAAATGGTGTGCACAATCATATGACCTGGGAATGAGGTGTTGGATCCGAATTCTACTTGTATTTATGCTCGTATGATCAGGGTTACTAGTATGGGGGTAATAACAGTACTCTTACGTTAGTGAGGGCAAAGTACTCACGTATTACCAAGTAAGGTAAAGGCTTTTAGGCTAACTTTCTAGGATATACAAGGGAATAGAGGTTCCTAGGAAACAAGTAAGTGACATATGTTTTCAAAATCCAAACTTGCATTAGCATTGCATAATCATTCTATTAGGATTTTGTTTAAGCATAAATATACTTCATAACATAAAGCATTGCATTGTTGACAATTTTATAGGTAGTTGTCTTGCTTGATTATTTTGTTACTTGGTTAGTTGTTCAATAGTATCTTAGGATTATATGAGTGATTCTTCGATATTATTAATTCTCGTATATTCAGTTATATAGAGTATAAATGTGTGTTTAGTTTATTTATTTGTTGTTAAATAAATGACTGCTAGTCTTGGTATGCTTATCCTGAGAAATTGTGATTTCTCACCCCTGTGTGTTCCATGTAAATCCAGGTGAAGACCCTCCAAAAGGAAATGGCAAGAAAAAGAAGAAGCAAAAGACTTAGTATAATTGCTTTATTTCTTTTTGCATCAGCTTGTATTTATTTACTTTGCTGGCTTGTTTGTAAAAAATTATGTATTACATGTGGCCTTTTAGCTAATGATATATATATATATATATATATATATATATATGTTTTTATGCATTTTTAGAAAGTGACATGCTTAATATATTTTATCCTGAAATATATTGTTTATTTTATGATAATTTGTATCAGGGTGTTATAGTATGTCTGGCTTTGTTACCACGATGTTAAAGTAACACCAGAGATAGGGTGGATTCCCTATGGAAGTGAATGCCTTCGAGTAAAATGTGATAGAAGCAGGCATGAAAAGAAAAAGAAAAGTAAAGGGTAGATTCCCTATGATGAGGAACTTGTTTGCTGATGTTTGCAGATACTTGCTAATAATTGGTACTTGTTTTCTAATATTTGAGGAGCTTGTTGATGTTAATTTATATAGTTGTGTTGCATGATTTATTTAGCATTCATTCTATTATGCTGGAATTGTGTTATTCTTGTCATACTTTGGTTACCATGTGATTTTCTGTATATTTTACATAATTGAAATTCACCATGTGTTTTTGAATATTTTTTTTATAACTGCTCTTTTCCTACTGAGAATTTTCAATTCTCACTTTATTCATGATATTTTTAGACTAGCACAAGATGCATTAATGTCATCATCATTCAAGTCAACTAAGCATCCTGTTTCAAAGGAGAAAGATATAATTATTAGAAATATATCTATAACTATTTCTAAGTAAATATTATGACTGGTGTGTGATGTTAATTTGAAAAGTTATAAAAGTGTATTACAACTTTGGGTTGTCATGTATTGAAGCCTAATTCCCTTTATATTTTTGGATTTTGATTTAAATTTCTATCTATAAATATTTATGGAGTAAATTCACAGATATTATTATTATATCCATGATTAGAGCTATTATTTTAGTAATGGGGTTACAATACACATTATTGTGAGATTTTCGCAGTGGATGAATGCTATGATTATCCATAACTTCCAATCATGATCTTGCGTAATAATTGCGCCCATAACCATCTTTAACTACTCATAGCTATAGTATCAACAATTCGATTTTATAGGGATCCTCTACAATAATCAAGGGAATGTGTTTCCCTATTCACCCACTATAAATATCAGCTTAATCACTTTCAACATGTAACTATTACTTTTTTGCTTAAACCTTACTTGTGCATAGCTTGACTTGAGCGTTGCAGTGCCTTTACAAGTACCAACCACCCCCGTTTCAACACACTCTGCTATTGCCTAAGGAGGAAAACACCCATTTATGCGTTAGATAGTTTTCTAAATTAGACCATTAACATTAAAGACCTCGATTATTGTTCACCACTTATTTTGCCCAAGTCCTCAAAGGCTTTTCGAGTTCTCAAAAGTTTGGGCATTGGACTTTGGACTAAGTCTTCATGAGATTGAAATTTTCCTAAGTCCCTAAACGGCTACCAAGTGCTTATTAATAATGGGCGTTGGACCCAATACAGACCATGAAAAAAGAAATAAACATCCAACATAAGTTATAAGGATAAATAATTATATTTTGAAAGGCCCGACAATCGGGAAAATTATCCTCACTAAATTAGAAGTGCCCCACGTAGGGGGCAAAGAAAAGTAGAGAAAGAAAAGAAAGGAAAAGCAAGTCAAGCTCTAACATTCTCTTCTTCCAGGCTTTGTTAGACCGCTCTCGCTGCTCCGCCATCCACTTCCGCCATCCATCCAAGCCTTTTGAGCCTCTTGTGCTAGTACCAGGCAACTGTCGTGGATCACCACTGATGTTTGTACAAATCTTCATCAGCTACATGCCTTCCTCCTACAGTTGCATCACTTCGGTCCGGAGATCTACATTCTCAGTATGGAGATTGGCGACTACCTTCATGACCTTTTTGAATTAAGCATTCTCTTTCCCAAGCTCGGCCTCGAAATCCACTAGTTTTTTCTTTAGCTCATCAATTTTTGCTTTGGCATCTTCTAGGGCCTTATTAACCTCTTTTTTAGCCTTGGGAGCCAACTCTAGATTCCGAGCCCCCTTATCCTCGGCCGCCCTCACCTTTCTAGTTATTTGCTCTACAAACTACTCTAAGCTCCTTTGGAGGTAGCGAGTTTCAGCGACAATGCAGAGTCCATAGGTTTGGGTCCTTAATAGGATCTCCGACATATCTGTCTTAGAGATATGGGCTAACACCTCATCATCCAAGGGTTGGAAATCCACGAACGACTCGGGCTTCAGATCCTTTCTATATAAGGAAATCAAACCTTGGATCGTAACCGCCTCCTTGGCTAGCCTATTTCCACGGTCCTTTGCCCTACCGCCTTTGAGGAGGTTGAGTAGGAGACCCCTGTTGATCTAGAACCACCTCGGTGACCGAGTCTTGGACAGTGGGGGCTGGAGCAACGTGTGCAGGAGCATTGAAGGGTTTAACACCCTCTCTCCTTGCTTTTATAGCCTGGAGGGCGGTGAGTGCTTGACTGAAAGCCATGCTTTCTAAAAGACAAAGTACAAGTTACAAAGAGAGCAAGAAGGTTATTCAAAGAAAATAAAAAAAGTAAAAAGTAAAGTAAAGATAGATTGTGGCCTACACTTTACCTAGCATGACTCCAAGGGTAACATTATCAGAGGCGCCCAAAACTTTTTTATAATAAATGAATTAGACTTCCTCTACCCATATATTAATAAACCTAACATAGTTGGCATCCTCCCGACTAAGTTTGGACCACTCCACCTCAATCATCTCAATTGGAGTGATCTATGCCTGGGTGGTTCAATACAGATCGAACATCGAAGTCCTATTAGTCCCCTTAAAGAATGGGTGGACTTTGGGTGCTGCCATTAGCTTAAAGAACTTATTCTTGAAATTTTTGAAGCTTTCCTAAAAGACCTCGAAGACTTTCTGTCCACCTTTAGCCTAGAGTGTAAGCAAATTTTTCTTCGCTGCTCTCTCCCCTTGGGGGGACCATTGAGTGAAAAGGTAGAAAAATGCCTTCACTGAGTATCGTAGCCCGACCACTAGGCAGAATCTATTGAAAGCAAGGATAAAGGCCCAACTATTGGGATGGAGTTTGGATAGTGCCACATTCAAATGGAGGAGGACTCTAGTTTGAAAGTTAGTGAAAGGCAATCGGAGCCTCAGTCGGTAGAAGAGGTCTTTATACAAAAACATGAAGTGTTCGCCCTCTTTTTGGGCTGAACACACTCTCTCGTCATCTCATGGAGCCAGGGTCTAGTACTTATGGTCCTAATTGTAACCCTCTATCATCTCCAAGTAGCTCATGAGATTGTCAGCGTCCTTTGAAGTCCGGAATACGGACATGCTTCCCCAAACATCATCTCCAACCCAAGAGTACGTGTTCCTCCTTGGGGCAAATATCACGGGCCTCTCCACAGCCGATCTCCTAGGCCCTGCCATTCTTCTCCTCACCATAGAAAACGTAGAAACACTCACAGAGGCCGGTAAGGTGCTATTAGAATTAGAACAATATCTTAAATCTCCAAGATTCAGAAGTAGGGGAGGAGGACTACACAAGGAAAGCCAGTTAAAATCAGTCTACATCTGCCTCTGCCCTCCATACCTAATCAGCTACACCTATTACAGACACCGGCCGCTGTGCCCTTAAAGGTCAATAAGCCTGAGATGGGCGACCCCGCTACTCATGACGTAACAAAGAGGGTGCTCTAGAGAGCAACATCATTGAGTGGATCCAGAACCACTAGTATTCCCACTCATTTTGCCAATAAAAAAAAGGAAAATAATAGGGAACACCCAAAAATAGAAAAAGATAGAAATCCTCTCCTTAAGGTTTGACACTGAAGACAATGAGAATAAGGGGGTAGAGGAATACATACCTTGCAGAAATGAAGAGATTTGATGATTGGAAGGTGATTAACTGGTGGAAACCACTCAAAATAGTGCTTCCCCACTGTGCACAATTGCCGAAAATCACCTTAGTTCATTAGAGATTTAAAAAAGACTTCAGAAATGTGGAAGAGGAACTCACGACTCCTATTTATAGAGGCTATACTGAGGGAACAATTATGTCTTAACACTTCAAATTTCAAAAACGCTCATCATGGCACTCAGAACTGCATGCAACCCTAATGGTAGTCCCTAGTCAGAATACGCCACATGGATAATCACAACTGTCACACCTGATAAAGTAATGGTTACTTAGAAAGCCAAACATCACATAAGCCTCGCTGTTTTGAGTGTGGATTTGTTCTACAGAACACGACAACAATCCTAGTTTATACTACAGACCCCGATTGCACATCGGAATGTCCATCTCTAATCACCTGACGTATGGACTGTGACCGGACCACGGTACATTTACGAGTGTCAAATAACTTGCTCATGTTAATGCCTCAATCAAAGTTCTTAATCCCTTGGGGGCATTATGGATGTCGGCTTCAAGTAAGGCATGGATCATATGACTTGGGAGCATTAAGATTTATCTTTATACTTAGCTATGAAAGCTAAACACTAAGTTGGGGGCAACATGACGATATTAAGCATATTTTTACATGACGACCAAATAGGAGAATCCACTTGACCTCCCTCTGGGGTGAAGTAGCGTATTCAAGGATTTCACCCTTACCATTATCCCCTTACCTTAACTCACAAACCTGTTACCAAGTGGCCTCAATACTCAAGAGGGGGGTGAATTGAGTAGTTAAAAATAAGTTCACAAATCTTTCGCAAATCGTTTGACAATCAATTTTCGTTAAAGCTATTGAATGATTAGGAATAATTAGATAGATGAGATAAACACTTTTACTTATAACCGTAACAGCCAAGAAGACAATATCCAAGCAAATGAATGAAACAGTGTACAACAATAAACAGAGGAGGGTTTAGAGAAAACAAACACAGTCGTTTATCCTGGTTCGATCACCACTCCACTTGTGATCTACGTCCAGTCCCCAAGCAACACCTTGAGATTTTCCACTATATCTTCAAGCTTCAATGGGTGCTTGAAAAACCACTACAACCTTGAGCACTCAACAATATGGGATACCTCACCCAAAAGCTTGAGCCTCTATTTTCCAAGGGGTACCTCACCCTTACAATACTTGAGGGATACCTCACCCTCACTAATCAGAATGTATAAGATTGAAATAGAAGAAACTCTCTCTAGAGCAAATGTTTACAAATTGAAGCTCTAATATGCTCTCAAGGATTTTTCATGTTTTTAATAAAAAAATAGAGCAAGAAATGAATTTAAGGATTGATTCACGTTTTGAAGTATGATGATCAGTTTTTGGTTCAAGGTCAACCGCAAATAAAGACCCAACTTTGGTATTTATAAGTTTCTCAATTAATAGAGCCGTTGGAGGTAGTTGGGCATGCATTTAATATAGCCGTTGGACGTTGTCAGGAGGCGTGTAATCGATTACATATTTTCAGGTAATTGATTACATTGTTGTTCCAACATTTTCTGAATTTTCTGGGCTCTGTGTAATCGATTATATTCTTGGTGTAATCGATTACATGGCTTTTGACTTTTCTTGTAATCGATTACAATGCCCATGTAATCGATTACATGACTTCTGACTTGCTGTGTAATCGATTACAATATCCATGTAATCGATTACATGACTTCGTCGAACGTGTTCTTTGAGTTTCTGGGTTTTGTGTAATCGATTACATTGCCCATGTAATCGATTACATGACTTCTGACTTTGTTTGTAATCGATTACAATATCCATGTAATCGATTACATGACTCGTCGAACGTGTTCTTTGCCTTTCTGGGCTTTGTGTAATCGATTACATATATTGTGTAATCGATTACATGGCCTCTGACTTTTGTGTAATCGATTACATTACTAATGTAATTGATTACATCCTTCTGTTTGATGTGTAATCGATTACAAACATTATGTAATCGATTACATTAGCCTTTGAACACATTTTTCAAGTCTAATAATGCTTGTAAGTCATTTCTAACACCTCAAGATACTTGTTTAAACATAAATCCTTTTTAAGAGTGTTAGATTTAAAGTTGAAACTCAAGTTTTATTGAAAGCCATGTTTATCTTTGAAATTTCCCATTTATTTTGAAATCATATATTGAAAAACCATTTGAGAAATCTTGAGAGCATTTAACATTAATATCCTAAGTCTTATAACTAAATAAACCTTCTGTCTTCTTTCTTTGATCTTGATTTTTCCTTTTGTGCTTGATCTTCTCTTTTGCTTTTGTTATCATCAAAAACCTTTTGACATGCCTTAGAGACATAAGCATTCACATTCTCCCCCTTTTTGATGATGACAAACTGATCATAGGAAAAAGAAAGAGTTTTTGCATTTGTATATAATAGTCATTTAGGTACAATGCTGCCCCCGGAGTTTATGCATGATGTTGGGTTAGATTTTGCATATGAAAAGCTTAATAACTTAAAAGGTCAATAACTCCCCCGTACTCATGCAACCTTTAATTTCTCATGCAACCATTAATTACATTTCATTTCATTTTCATTTTTCCTCATTTTCTCCCCCGTTGGCATTATCAAAAAGACATAAGCATTTAAGAAAAAAAAAGACAGCATGACAGCTATATTTCATGATTCCCAAATTTTTGCCATAACAGAAAAGCCACAAAGATTAATCAGTCCAGTCAATATTCCAAAAGCCAAACATTCAATGTGAAAACAAGTTCATGTATTAATAATCAGTCCAGCCAAACATTCATAACCAGTAGGCAATAATCAAAATAGAACCATAAAGGTATACTAATTTTATATAATCAGAGTTAAAACAAAATAAGTACAAGGTGGTCATCAATACAAGAGAATATCAAGGCAATAGGCCATGATCACTATCAGTGTCCTCGCTGTCACAAAAGACTTCACCCTCTAGATCCGCAGCAGAGTCTCCTAGATCAATGTTATCATCGCTGGGCATAAGATCGTCATCAGAGTCCAGAAGCTCCTCATCATCAGCAGGAACTCCAGATGGACCAGCGAAGGATAGGGGAACCGGAGGGGCAGAGGATGTGGGAGGTGCGGCAACAGCAGGACACTCAGAATAGGAGGTCCACTTAGGAGGGATCGAATGGAGCTAAGCTCCTGGTCTGAGTAGTCCATCCTCAGCTCAAGATGGTCAATCTTTTGCTCTATATGATCCATGCGTGTGTTTACGTTGGCACTCAGGTTGCGCATTTCTTGGAGCAGAAGATCAAGAGAAGCTGGAGCAGGAGCAGAGGCAGGGTACTGAGCCTCCTCATCATCACTATCTGGATCGTGATGGATATGACCAAACGTGCCATGAGTAATGTAATGCCACCTATCTTCCATCTTATAGAGCTGAAGTTTCTTCAGAGTATGCAACCCAATTGATTGGGGTCCCTTCGAGCTGGTGTCCTTGGACTCTTCAACCAGTGAAATGCGACAGTACTCGAGGATTGTGGTGACCAACATGGCGAAGGGGAGAGCAGAGTTCTTCTTTTTCTTGACGTCCAAAGATATGCTCTAAAATGTAGTAACCCCAGTTTATTGGATGCCCTGTGGTCATTGCCCATAATGCCACTACATCATCCTTGAGGACTTGGGAGTAATTCCCTCCTCTAGGAATCAATCCACGAACCAAGAGGTAGTGGAGAACCCTGTTTTCCATAGTGAGGCCAGTGGCCATTATTCTGCGTTTAGGATCACTGGGGAGGTGGTAGCCAGTCCTAATCAAAGAGAGAAGAGCAGCCTTATGCTCAAACTCATGCCCCCAGACTTTTGCATTTCCACAGAACTGAGCTCCATCAGGAGTGAGCTTTGTAAGCCTATACCACTCTGCCATTGTTAACCTGATTTGTTACTTTTTCACTTCAGAGATTATGCAATTATCCTCAACCTTCAGGTTCGCATAAAAGACTCGGACAAGGTTAGGGTAGATGGCCTTCTCTATGCTCAGGAATCCCAGCAAGCCTAAGTTTTCTATTGTCCTAAAGCTCTCTAAAGGTTCACTCTCGTAGAAGGTGATGGGAAGATACCTGGGAGAGATGATTTTGCGAAGCTGGAAGTTCTTCCGGAACAACTCAGCTTTCTTCACAGTGGAGAAGTGCCTCGTGAGGTCCAGGCCAGATATATTACGTGAAGAACCACCAGAGGACCCTCCAACAGCAGTCCCTATTTTTGGGCGCTTCGAGCAATGAGAGGATTCAGCCATTGATGAGAAGGAGAAGCAAGGGATGAGTGATTAATGATTGGGGATGAGAGAGGGACGAGATTAGGGCAGAGAAATGGAGATGGGGTTTGTGAGAGAAGATGGGGAGATTTGGATGAGGGATGTGAGGGGATTTTGAACGATGGGCTATGTGGAGAGGGGTTTTCCGAGATTGAGAGAGGTGAAATGACGGGTTTTGATGGAGATTTGAGTGAGAAAAGAGAGATTTTGAGATTTGAGGTGCGTGGGAGCGAAGAAGAGAACGAAGAAGATGAACAGGTTCCAAAAAAGAAATGAGCTCTACGCGCGTCGAAAGCCTTTTAAAAACCCTGTGTAATCGATTACATTGAGTGTGTAATCGATTACATGCATTCTCAGTGGGTATGTAATCGATTACATTTTTGATGTAATCGATTACATGCTTTCTGAAACCTTGTAATCGATTACATAGTTGACGTAATCGATTACCTGAGTTCTGAGTTGGTTGTAATCGATTACAAAGGGTGTGTAATCGATTACATGCGTGATAGAACATGTGTAATCGATTACAAAGTCATTGTAATCGATTACCAGCACTCTTTAACTCAGATTTTGCGTTCCAAACAGCATATAATCAATTTTAATCCATCCAAATCAGTTTTAAAGCAACTTAAATCAATTCAAATCATCATTTAAACATATAATCAAATCATGCTATGATTCAATTCATATAATTGATTGAAGTTACCATTGTTACCAAGAGTTTCAACAAATTTGTTGAGGATATTAGTTGCTTGGGAGTCTTGGTCACGAGGGAGCACCTGCAAAACAACTTAGGGGAAATCTCCGACGCTCAAGTTAGTATGGGATTCAAATATAATGAAAATTCAGAGATTTTGCAGCAATGTGGCATAATTATGCAGAAAAACGCAAGCTTAGGCATTTGTTTTAGGATTATGCAGTAAATATCTAATTTATGCATGATTGATCTAAGATGCCAAGTTCATTTCTTATATAGAAAAATGCTTCTTTTGCTAGGGGTTTAGTGAAAATATCAGCTAGTTGCTTAGTTGTTTCAACAAATTCAAGTATGCAATCACCCCTTTGAACATGATCTCTAATGAAATGATGTCTTATTTCAATATGCTTAGTTCTAGAATGCAAAATGGGATTTTTTGACAAGTTAATTGCACTAGTATTATCACATTTTATGGGAATGTGATCAAGCTCAAGACCATAGTCCAAGAGTTCTTTGTTTCATCCAAAGGACTTGAGCACAAAGAACTCCCAAATTACCGCAACATATTCAGGTTCAAATTGTGGACAATGCCACACTATTTTGTTTCTTCTTTGTGCCAAGAAACTAGTAAGCTTCCAAGCAAGTGGCATATCCCACTAGTGCTCTTTTTTTTCGATCCATTTTGCATCCAAAGAAAATCAGAATCGAGTACCCAATAAGACTACATGAGGCACCCTTAGGGTACCATAAACCCATATGTGATGTGCCTATTAGATATTTCATTATTCTCTTAACAAAGACTTAGGTGTGATTCCTTAGGATTAGCTTTATATCTAGCACACATGCATACACTAAACATTATATCGTGCCTACTTGCAAAGGTGAGATAAAGGAGTGAGCCAATCATACCTCTATATTTTGTAATTTCTACCGATTTACCTCCTTCATCCTTGTCCAAATAGCAAGAGGTGCCCATAGGAGTAGCCATATGCTTGGCATTGTCCATTCCAAACTTCTTGAGCAGCTCCTTGCAATACTTGGATTGGCTTATAAATGTTCCTTCTCTTGTTTGCTTGATTTGTAGACCAAGGAAGAAGTTGAGCTCACCCATCATGGACATCTCAAACTCACTTTGCATAATATTTGAAAATTCTTTACAAAGAGAGTTGTTAGTAGCTCCAAATATAATGTCATCAACATAGATTTGAACTAGAAGAATGTCATGCATTTTGTGTTTTATGAAAAGAGTGGTGTCAACTTTACCTCTAGAAAAGCCTTTTTCTAAAAGAAATTTGCTCAACCTTTCATACCAACCTGTAGGAGCTTGTTTCAAGCTATACAAGGCCTTTTTCAATTTAAAAACATGGTTAGGCATTTCAAAGTCCTCAAAACTAGGAGGTTGTTCTACATACACCTCTTCTTGTATAAAACCATTTAAAAAAGCACTTTTGACATCCATTTGATAGAGTTTGAAATCCATGATGCAAGCATATGCAAGTAACATTCTAATGGCCTCTAACCTAGCTACGGGAGCATAAGTTTCTTCATAATCTATGCCTTCTTCTTGATTATATCCTTTAGCTACAAGCCTAGCTTTATTTCTCCGTTTCATCGAGTTTGTTCCTAAAGACCCATTTGGTGCCAATTATAGGATGATCATTGGGCCTTGGAACTAATTCCCAAACTTGATTCCTCTCAAATTGGTTTAGTTCTTCTTGCATGGCCAAGATCCAATGCTCATCATTAATGGCCTCATTTATGTCTTTAGGTTCAACTTGAGAGACAAAGGCTAGATGATTACATGCATCTCTAAGTGAGTTTCGAGTGATTACCCTTTTTGATACATCACCTATCACCTTGTCGAGAGGATGATATCTTGAAGTCCTCCATTCCTTGGGTAGATCTAAGATTTCTGAATCTTCTTGCCATGTATGATCAAGGAGTCTCTTTTCTTCCTTCTTGGGCTCTTTCTCTTGATTTTCCAAGTGCGTCTTTTCGAAGATTTCTGCAACATCATCAACAAGCTCCTTTCTCGACTCATTTGGGTTTGTTTCATCAAATGCAACATGTATGGACTCTTCTATGGTCATAGTTCGCTTATTATAGACTCTAAAGGCCTTGCTATGAATAGAATAATCAATGAATATTCCTTCATCAGATTTTGCATCAAACTTTCCCAAGTTATCTTTTCCATTATTCAACACAAAGCATTTACATCCAAAGACATGAAAATGTGACACATTAGGTTTCCTTCCTTTGTACAATTCATATGGGGTTTTCTTTAAAATTGGCCTTATTAGGGCTCTATTCATAACATAACAAGCGGTGTTAACCGCATCCGCCCAAAAGTACTTAGGAAGATTGGCCTCATTGAGCATAGTTCTTGTCATTTCTTCTAAAGATCGATTTTTTCTTTTTACAACACCATTTTGTTGTGGTGTTCTAGGGGTAGAAAAATTATGCTCAATGCCATGTTCATCACAAAAAGTTTCAAATTCATGATTTTCAAATTCACCACCATGATCACTTCTTATGGATGCAATACAAAAACCTTTTTCGTTTTGGATAACTTTGGAAAGTTTTCTAAATGATTGAAAAGCATCCTTTTTGTGAGCCAAGAATAATGTCCATGTAAACCTAGAAAAATCATTCACAATCACTAACGCATAGTAATTCCCACCAAAGCTTATAGTTCTAGAGGGTCCAAAAAGATCCATGTGCAAAAGTTGTAAAGGTCTAGAAGTTGAAACTATGTTTTTAGCTTTGAAAGAGACCTTAACTTGTTTTCCCTTTTGACATGCATCACAAAGTTTGTCTTTTTCAAATTTGAGCTTTGGAAGACCAATTACTAGTTCTTTAGAGACCAATTTGTTTAAGTGATCCATGTGAATGTGAGCAATTCTTCTATGCCATAACCATGAATCATTTTCTCTACTTATAAAGCATTTAGCATCATTTGAGGAAATATCATCAAGACAAATCATATATATGTTATTGACCCTATGACCAACAAACTTAACTTGCTTATCATCCTTTCCCTCAATTATGCAACAAGAGGAATCAAATATAACTCTATTTCCTTTATCACACAATTGACTAATACTAAGTAAATTATGTTTAAGTCCTTCAACAAGTAAGACATTATCAATAGATGATGAAGGGATCTTACCAACTTTGCCAATTCCAAGAATCTTCCCTTTGTTGTTGTCACCATATATGACATGACCATGTTTCTTGTGTGTAAGGGAGGAGAACTTGGAGCCATCACCGGTCATGTGCTTGGAGCAACCACTATCAAGATACCAACTTGAGCTCTTGGTCTTCAAGCACACCTACAACACACATTCAAGATTTAACTTTTGGTACCCAAATTATTTTGGGTCCTTGTGTGTTAGAATTAGGTATGGTGCCTTTAGGGACCCAAACCCTTTTGATTCCAACCTTGGTGTTTATGTTCTTTCTAACATTGCAAGTAGATGCACTATGCCCTTTCCTACCACAATGAAAACATTTAACAAATGGGCTACTTAAAGTTTTTGAGGAAACAAAGAAGTTCTTATAAGACTTTTGATGGTTGTTTAGATTAAATCCCAAACCAGTTTTTTGGAAAACACATTTTTGTCTCCCTAACAACACATTTAAGTTGTCTCTTCCAAAAGTGAATTTCGCAAGAGTGTTGTTCAAGTCTTCAATTTCTTTTTCAAAAGCTTTGCATGATAAACAAGGTAATGATATGGATGCATTATCATGTGAGGAACAAATCATGCATGATGAATTAGCATCTATGAGTCCTAAAGTCTCATTTTCAATTTTAAGTTCATTTATCTCCTTGGTTAAAGTAGAAACTTTCTTTGTCAATAGGGAGATTGTTTTATTGGAAGACAAAATCATTTTTGTGAGCCTCAAAGATTCATCATGCAATTCTTGAAAGGCATCTTACAATTCATCATAAGAAGGTGGAGGTTCTAGGTTAGAAGAGGTTACCTCGGTGTCGCTTTCTCCACTTTCTTCTCCTTGAGCCATGAGGCAAAGATGAGCTTCTTCATTCTCCGAATCGTCGGAAGAGCTTAAGTCATTGTCCTCCCAAGCTATATATGCTATTCTTCCTTTCTTTTCCTTGGAGGGTCTTTTCTCGAACTTCTCCGTCTTCTTGAGATATATAGGACACTCCATTTTCATGTGCCCCGGTTTTCCGCATTCGTAGCATTTTGGAGGAGTAGAGGATCCTTCTCTTTTGTGATATGCTTTCTTTTGAGAAAAGGGTGGTCTTCTTTGAAATCCCTTTTTCTTCAAGAATCTTCTGAATTTTCTCACAAGGAGACTAAGATTCTCCTCACTTAGCCCAATATTTTCACCATCCTCTTCACCATCTTCATCATCATCTTCAAGTATGGAAGAGGTGGCCTTGAGTGCAATTCCCTTCTTCTTTTTGTCATGTTCTTCATTTTGATTGAGCCTATTTAGTTCCAGCTCATGCCCTTGAAGTTTTCCGAATAAGGTGGCTAGAGACATGGTTGATAAATCTCTTGATTCCGCAATCGCCGTTACCTTGGGTTGCCAATTCCTGCTTAGACATCTCAAGACTTTGTTAATAAGATCCTCATTAGGAAATGTCTTTCCCAATGAGATGAGATGATTAACAATATGAGTAAATCTCTTTTGCATATCTTGAATATTCTCACCTTGATTCATTCTAAACAATTCATATTCATGAGTAAGAGTGTTTATTTGAGATCTTTTTACCTCACTAGTATCGTCATGAGTTACTTGTAGGGTATCCCACATTTCTTTTGCGGTCTTACAATTTGACACCCTAAAGAATTCATCATACCCCAAAGATGTGGTGATGATGTTCTTGGCTCTCAAATTATATTGAACCTTCTTTTTATCATCATCGGTCCAATCACTTCTAGGTGTATTAATTGTTACACCATCCTTAGTTTGTGTAGGGACAAAAGCACCATTTTCAACTGCTTCCCACACATCTAAGTCAATAGCTTCAATAAAAATTTTCATCCTTTCTTTCCAATAGGCATAACCATCCCCATTGAAATAAGGAGGTCTATTTATAGAAGAACCTTCATTTGAAAAACCATTTGAAGCCATCACTTCTCTTGAAGCTGCTAAGCTCTTTATACAAGAGTCTAGCTCTGATACCATTTGTTACTAAGTGGCCTCAATACTCAAGAGGGGGGTGAATTGAGTAGTTAAAAATAAGTTCACAAATCTTTCGTAAATCGTTTGACAATCAATTTTCGTTGAAGCTATTGAATGATTAGAAATAATTAGATAGATGAGATAAACACTTTTACTTATAACCGTAACAGCCAAGAAGACAATATCCAAGCAAATGAATGAAACAGTGTACAACAATAAACAAAGGAGGGTTTAGAGAAAACAAACATAGTCGTTTATCTTGGTTTGATCACCACTCCACTTGTGATCTACGTCCAGTCCCCAAGCAACACCTTGAGATTTTCCACTATATCTTCAAGCTTCAATGGGTGCTTGAAAAACCACTACAACCTTGAGCACTCAACAATATGGGATACCTCACCCAAAAGCTTGAGCCTCTATTTTCCAAGGGATACCTCACCCTTACAATACTTGAGGGATACCTCACCCTCACTAATCAGAATGTATAAGATTGAAATAGAAGAAACTCTCTCTAGAGCAAGTGTTTACAAATTGAAGCTCTAATATGCTCTCAAGGATTTTTCACGTTTTTAATCAAAAAATAGAGCAAGAAATGAATTTAAGGATTGATTCATGTTTTGAAGTATGATGATCAGTTTTTGGTTCAAGGTCAACCGCAAATAAAGACCCAACTTTGGTATTTATAAGTTTCTCAATTAATAGAGCTGTTGGAGGTAGTTGGGCATGCATTTAATGCATTTAATATAGTCGTTGGACGTTGTCAGGAGGCGTGTAATCGATTACATATTTTTAGGTAATCGATTACATTGTTGTTCCAATGTTTTCTGAATTTTCTGGGCTCTGTGTAATCGATTACATTCTTGGTGTAATCGATTACATGGCTTCTGACTTTTCTTATAATCGATTACAATGCCTATGTAATCGATTACATGACTTCTGACTTGCTGTGTAATCGATTGCAATATCCATGTAATCGATTACATGACTTCGTCGAACGTGTTCTTTGAGTTTCTGGGTTTTGTGTAATCGATTACATTGCCCATGTAATCGATTACATGACTTCTGACTTTGTTTGTAATCGATTACAATATCCATGTAATTGATTACATGACTCGTCGAACGTGTTCTTTTCCTTTTTGGGCTTTGTGTAATCGATTACATATATTGTGTAATTGATTACATGGCCTCTGACTTTTGTGTAATCGATTACATTACCAATGTAATCGATTACATGCCTTCTGTTTGATGTGTAATCGATTACAAACATTATGTAATCGATTACATTAGCCTTTGAACACATTTTTCAAGTCCAATAATGCTTGTAAGTCATTTCCAACACCTCAAGATACTTGTTTAAACATAAATCCTTTTTAAGAGTGTTAGATTTAAAGTTGAAACTCAAGTTTTATTGAAAGCCATGTTTATCTTTGAAATTTCTCATTTATTTTGAAATCATATATTGAAAAACCATTTGAGAAATCTTGAGATCATTTAACATTAATATCCTAAGTCTTATAACTAAATAAACCTTCTGTCTTCTTTCTTTGATCTTGATTTTTCCTTTTGTGCTTGATCTTCTCTTTTGCTTTTGTTATCATCAAAAACCTTTTGACATGCCTTAGAGACATAAGCATTCACAAAACCGACTAAGTTTACAGAGGTTAAGAGTAGCCAACCGTAGCCTGGGATCGTGGACTCCACACCAAGAGGCTTCCGTGTCACATTTTCCACAAATTTAGCTTTCAACTATTCCTAAATGAATCTGACCACTGAGACTGAGCATTGGACTCATCTCCACTGGGCAAAATGAGTGTTTGTCAATCTAGAATATAGCTACCAAGGTCGAACGTTGGACCCATCTCAATAAATCGCATGAGCAAGTCACTAAATAATAAGATCAAGTGTCTGACCCATCTCGGCTTGGAAAAGGTAAAAAAATACAAGTAGAAAAAAGAAATCATTGGGATTGAGCATTGGAATCATCGTGGTGAAGGGTGGCAATGAAAAATGGAACATTCAAGAAAGGAAAAATTGTATTATTTACATTCCATACATCATCAACTTTAGAAGAAGGACCTATAAGCTATGCTTATCCAAGAGAGGCCACTTGAAGGGAGCCAAAAAGGTAGCATACATAGATGATGATGATGATCAAGAACTGTCCACGGCCACCTCAATGGTTCCTCAAGATGCGAGCACTCATCTTTTCCTTCTTGAGAAACCTGAGCAGAAGGCTTCACAATCCCACCTCTCCAAAACATCTCTACCCACCCAAGGCATAACAAATACCTTCAGCAACGGTCAGGAGAGCGGAGGAGGGAGAGCGGTGAAACCCCTCCATGCCTCAATAGAGTTAAGGCAAAAGCCATGAGTCTTTCCAAAGTGAGTAAGATTTCATTTTGCTGCTGTGTATGCTTGGAAAGAAAGGTTTCTATTGCTCGAAGACGTGTCGACCAAGCCACATAGAGAAGTTACTTAGCGTCACTATACTATTATGCCTGGAGAGAAAGGCCTCCACCAGAAAAACATGCAGGAATATAGGGGAACACCTTTAAGAATTTGTAAAAGAAATGGAAAATGATTTTAGAAAAAGACATGACTCTCAACACGCCCACAAGAAGCTGAATAGGGACCATTCTCTAGAAAAGACCCACTATCAAGCACAACCAAAAAATGAAAGAAATGGGTGATAACTGCACTGTAGACATTCCCTATTTATAGAGAGAGTAATGCGTTTTGATTAGCTTCTGAAAAGGCAAACCAACTACATATTCAAAGCCACGTTTAATTGTTCCTCCCTTGTGATTGGTCACATGGGCAGCGAATAGATAGGAAACAAAGTAGAAAAATGCTATATTCATTAAAGTGATTTTAATTCCTAATAAATTCAAAGTAGCGGTTCCCAAGCAAGCACTGCCTACTACAAACCGCAGAGTAAAGGTTGCTAAAAGGACATCAAATGCTTAAGAGTAATAAAGTCCATACTCCCCCTCAAGAAACACTCAACAGATATTGCGAACTATATTGGGGACAACCTATGACATACCCTGGATAGCGGAATGATGAAATAAGCAAAGTGATCCAACTCGGATCTCAGCCTTACTCATTAACCCTCGGGGCATATTATGATACATCTTGAACCTCGACCCTTTGAAAAAACATCATGAAATATGACATTAACACTATAACTAGGATCCTTTTGTCCATTTCATGCCATGCACTCTTATCAAACTTGGATACATTGACACTTAGTTGTCTCATCTAAGCGCTAAGCTAGGGCCAGCTGTTTTGGACTGTGATCCAGGACACTAGTCCCATAGGTCAACCAAACATGCATCCAGCTAGAGTCTACTGTTGACACCTTAATAGGAATTCACTTGTGGCACAAAGTTGAGATCCTGACATAACGCATGTCAGACCACGACATTAGGTAGCATCAACATTGTTGTGAGATCTACGTAGTGGATGAATCGCATGATTATCCATAGCTACCACTCACGATTTTGCATAATAATAGCGCCTATAACCACCTTTAACTGCTCATAACTACAATATCAACATTCCAGTTTTATAGGGATCCTCTGCAACAATCAAGGGAACGTGATTCCCTATTCACCCACTATAACAATTAGACTCAATCATCTTTAATAGGTAACTATTGCTCTTTTGCTTAAACCCTACTTGTGCACAGCCTAACTTGAGCGTTGGAGTGCCTTTGTAAGTACCAACCACCCCCGTTTCAACACGCTCTACTGCTACCTAAGGAGGAAAACACCCATTTATGCTGACTAAGGTACTTCCACTATTGAACAAGTTTGCTTTACTTTATTTATTGGATAACTTGATTGATAACTTGTCCGATGCACAGATTTGTTAAGTAAGTAACATATTTGTTAACTTATTAAAATAATAAAATTATTAATATATTAATTTTATTTATTACTAAAATTAGTATATTTAGGTTGAGATATTGTGATAAGTAATTTATAACATATTATGTGTATGTTTAGTCTATTAAAAGCTAACTTATCATAATGTAATAGATAATATAAATTGTTTTTCAACATGATTTTCTATTACTATAGTTGCTCTTATGACATTTAGTCCTAATCCATTTATAATTTGAAAGTAATTATAAAGTTTTAGTGATTGAGAAAATTTAAAAAATTTGATTAGCTATATATCCTTATTTAAAATTTGAACATTGCATTAAAAATGTAAAAGGAAAAAAAGGAATAAAGGAAGAGAGCAAGACGTTTCAATGGTGAGAAGAAAAAATAATTAAAGATTTTTTAAAAGGAAAAGAAAATGATATAGAATTCAAGTATAAAAAGTTAAGATTTGTAAATAATTTAAAAATTAAAAATGAGAGTGTTCATATCAAACCAAACTACTAAGAAAGTAGTTGAAATTTGAGTTAAAACAATGCACCTGTGACTACCACGTGTGTTTGCCAAGTCCAGCATGGACTGTGCTTTATATAATAGTAAATAGATTTTATATCCTTTTCTTCTCACCATTCAAACGTCTTTCTCACTTCTTTTCTTCTTTTTTTCCTTTTACTTTTTCAATACTCACTACTAGAAAATTTGAATTTAGAGACAAAATTTAGAGACAGACACAATTTCATCTTTAATAGAGATAGAAACAGAGACAAATATAATGATTTAGAGACAAAAAATAAATTTTATAATTTAAAGACAAAATTTAGAGACAAAAATTATCCATATATGAATTTTCCATCTCTATTTCCGTCTCTACACAGTTAATGTTGAGTTTTAAAAAGTCAAACAGATTTTGAAACAGAATTTAGAGACAGAATATACCCCTATTTAAATTTTTCGCCTCTAATGACATTTCAATTCTATCTCTAAATAACTCTCATAATTTAATTAATAATTTTTTTAATAAAAGTTAGAGACTGATTGTTTTCGTCTCTAATTCCTTCATCATTATATAGCTTTCTAAAATCCATTTCCCCTCAAATTAGACATGCGTTGTCGTCTCTAAAAACTTTACTCTGCTCTCTTCATCGCACTCCATGATTCTCCCAGTTGTGCACCGTTGTTCGCACTCCACACTTGTCCCAGTCATGCGCCTCCCTTCTCACCACCCTTCATGCTCCATGGTTCTACCAGCTGGCCATTCAGATCTGGCCTAACATCTTACCATTCCCTCTCATTTTGATTTGCCCTAACATTTCATTCTGATCTACCAGCAACAATGCCTCAACAATGTACCAACAGTAATGTCTCAATGTCTCAGCATAGCAATAACACACAGGTTTGCCTCACCTTTCCTTCTTATTCTTTTCATTTATTATAATTCCTGACTATGGCATATTCCTTTTCTAATTTATCTTGTTCTATTGATTTTCGGATAAGGGTTTAATTGGAGTTTAGGTGGAAATGGCTAAAGCTTTTTGGTATGTGTTATGGAGAAACACACATTAGAGATTAAAACTTTAACTATTGTATGATAATTTCCCTAACTTTTTTCTCTGAATTATGAAAATCCTAATGGGAAATTGAAGAAATTATAAGACTAATGTTAAAGAGGAAGAAATTTATTGTCCCCCCTCTTCTTGTTAAAGTTTGTGATACCACTTGTTTTATGAGAATCAATGTTCCTGGGATGGTAAAGTGTTTTATTTCCTTGGGTTATGCTTTGCCTATTTCATGCTTGATGAAATGTTTGAGTGAGTAGTGAGTTTTGTAAGGCATAGTATGTTCCATTTGGCCATTTTTGAGATGCAAGTAGGTTGAGTGATGCAACTATTAGTGCCTTATTCTTTTTATCATTTCATACTACTTGCTTATATGTGCACGTGGATATGCTTTATTTTTTTATTTCTTCTTTTGGTTTGTTTTGATTTAAGTTATGGACTTTTCTTCAATTTGTTTTCTGATCAGTGATCAATGCAACTCCCTTTGCTTTTTCTATGTCAATGTGATTACTAACGTGTTTTGATTATTTTCTTTCTCTTATTCAAGGATCAATTTGTCACATTCTCTATAATTGGGTTTTCCTATATGATAACCCATTCACCGCTGAATGCAGGGATAAGAGTGTAAGGGAGTTAACTAAATCTGACACTTAAAGCTTGGTCCATCTTTGAACAATAAAATTGGTTAATTGGTTTGAACTTAAGGTACTGATTAAGAATTTAAGATTCATCTTTGAACTTTGGCTTTTATCTTCTAACTTTATGCCACAAGAATTAAATATAATGCTGATGAAGTCTGATTTGCAAAGTTTCTAAATTTCAGGATATTAGAATAAGTCTTTGTCCTCAAATATGGCGTCAAAATCATTCAAGGCAAGCCGATCAAATTTGTCATAAGCATCTGATGCACCTGAAAGCCAGAAGCCTCCTTTACCTCTAACTGTAACATTTAGCCAAAGAACTTCCTAGGTCGCTACATCAGTTACTCCATAGATGATCTGGACAGTGAGCTAGGGAGTCATGACTTCATGATGCATATGCCACCAACCCCTGATAACCAACCTATAGATCCATCAATCTCATAGAAAGTTGAGGAACAATATGTGTCAAATTCATTATTCACAGGTGGATTCAATAGTGTTACTAGATCCCATCTAATGGATAAGGTGATAGAATCTAAAGCAAACCATCCACAGATGGTTGGTATAAAAGGGTCTTCATGTGCAATTCCTGGTTATGATTCTAAGATGATGAGTGATGAATGTAGTTTGGATATTCTTCCTTGTGAGTGTGATTTCAAGATATGTAGAGACTGCTATATAGATGTAGTAAAAATAAGAAGTGGAATATGCCTAGGAAGCAAGGAGCCATATAAGAACACAGAACTAGATGAAGTAGCTGTGGATAATGGAAGGCCACTTCCACTTCCTCTACCAAGTGGAGTGTCTAAAATGGAGAGGAGATTGTCCTTGATGAAGTCAACAAAGTCAGCTCTAATGAAAAGCTAAACTAGAGATTTTGATCACAACCAGTGGCTCTTTGAAACAAGGGGTACCTATGGCTATGGCAATGCTATATGGCCAAAGGAAGGGAATTTTGGAAATGGAAAAGATGATGATGTTGTTGAGCCAACTGAATTGATGAGTAGATCCTTGAGGCCACTTACTTGTAAACTGAAGATACCTGCTGCTATTTTCAGCACATATCGGTACAAAGCCTTTAGTCCTTTTTAAAAAGAAATTGATTTATTGGATAACCATAAATGCATTTTTTGTTTTAATATTTTTTCTACTATTCAAAACTATACATTTCACCTTTGTTCTGAATGGCCATTTGGCTTCCTCATATTTGACCCTATTTGAATGCAACATATCATGATACTGTCCTAGTTTAATATACTGATTATCTTTCATTGAAAATGATTGACAATCTCAAGCTTAATTATCATATAAGATCTTGATGAACAAGATGCAATTTTTTCTTCAAAACTTCACTTAATCTCAACAAAATGATAGCTCCACGTGTTTCATGTAACCCATTGTATTGGTGCATTTAAAGTGTTTCTTTCTTGGTAGAGAGGCAAAACTAAAGGTTCATAATATTTTAATGAAAAAATGGTGAGGTGAAGACTGAGGCATGCCACCACAAGTAAGATAGACAACCCAACCGAGGTGCTACCCTTGACAAGTAGACACCAAAATCCATGTCTGGAAACATTACAGATCCTACTGTCGCTTCAACATATCCCCTGTTAGTATGAGATTACTATGATTATTAACTGTTATAGAGACTAGATTTTTAGTTACTTTTGCATCTTAATTGTTACCAAGTGGCCTCAATACTCAAGAGGGGGGTGAATTGAGTATGAAAACTAAGTTCGTAAATCTTTCATATATCGTTTGATAACTTATTTTTGTTGAAGCTATTGAATGATTAGAAATAATTGGAAGGACGAGATAAACACTTTTAATTATAACAGAAATAGTCTACGGAGACAGTATCCAAGAAAATCAATAAAATAGTATACAAAATAAATAGGGGAGGGTTTAGAGATAACAAACACAGTCATTTATCCTGGTTCGATCACCAATCCACTTGTGATCTACGTCCAGTCCCCAAGCAACAACTTGAGATTTTTCACTATATCTTCAAGTTTCAATGGGTGCTTGACAACCACTACAACCTTGAGCACTCAACCCTTTTGGGATACCTCACCCTTGGAGCTTGAGTCTCTTCAACTAAGGGATACCTCACCTTTTATACTTTTGGAGGGATGCCTCACCCTCTTTACAAAGCAATAATGATAGATAGAATGAAGCTCTCAATAGAGCAGATGAATACAAATTGAAGCTCTAATATGCTCTCAAAGATTTTTCACGTTTTTGACAGAAAACAGAGCAAGAAAATGATTTGAGGATTGATTCACGTTTGGACGTATTGGTAATCAATTTTTGGTTCAAGGTCAACCTCAAATAAAAACCCAACTTTGGTATTTATAAGTTTCTCATTTAATAGAGTCATTGGGGTTTTCTGGGCACGCATTAAATGCATTAAATATAGCCGTTGGACGTTGTCAGGATTCTTGTAATCGATTACTCAGCTCAGGTAATCGATTACATATGTTGTTTCAACGTGTTTTTGACTTTCTGGGCTCTGTGTAATTGATTACATTCTTGGTGTAATCGATTACATGGCTTCTGACTTGTGTGTAATTGATTACAATATCTGTGTAATCGATTACATGACTTCTGACTTGCTGTGTAATCGATTACATTCTTGGTGTAATCGATTACATGGCTTCTGACTTGTGTGTAATCGATTACAATATCTGTGTAATCGATTACATGACTTCTGACTTGCTGTGTAATCGATTACAATATCTATATAATCGATTACATGACTCTTTGAACGTGTTCATGCTTTTCTGGGCTTGATGTAATCGATTACATATATTGTGTAATCGATTACATGGCCTTTGACTTGCTTGTAATCGATTACATTGCTCATGTAATCAATTACATGCCTTCTGTTTGCTGTGTAATCGATTACAAACGTCGTATAATCGATTACATTGGCCATTGAACACATTTTTCAAGTCCAATAAAGCTTGTAAGTCATTTCTAACACTTTGAGACATTTGTTTAAACATGAATCTTTTTAAGAGTGTTAGTTTTAAGATTGAAACACAAGTTTTCTTGAAAGCCATGTTTATCTTTAAAATTTTCCATTTATTTTGAAATCATATATTGAAAAATCATTTGAGAAATCTTGAGAGCATTTAACATTAGTGTCCTTAGTCTTATAACTAAATAAACCTTCTTGTCTTCTTTCTTTGATCTTGATTTTTCCTTTTGCGCTTTATCTTCACTATTGCACTTGATTTTTGCTTTTGTCTTTGTTATCATCAAAAACCATTTGACATGCCTTAGAGACATAAGCATTCACATTCTCCCCCTTTTTGATGATGACAAACTGATCATAGGAAAAAGAAAGAATTTTTGCAATTTTATATAATAGACATTTATGCGCAGCTGCTCCCAGAGTTTATGCATGATATTGGGTTAGATTTCATATAAAAAAGCTTAAGAGCGCAAAAGCTCAATAACTCCCCGTACTCATGCATGCACTTAAATTACTCATGCAACCTTTATTTCATTTTTCCTTACTTTCCTTATTTTCTCCCCCGTTGGCATTATCAAAAAGACATAAGCATTTAAAAAAAATAGACAGCATAATAGCTATAGTTCATGATTCCCTAAATTTTTCCAGAACAACAATGCCAAGGATATCAATCAGTTCATGCAATATTGACAAACAACCAAACATTCAAAGCGGAAACAAGTTCATATTTTATTAATCAGCCATGGACAAAGTAATGTTTTCACAGCCAGTATACCCAATAATCAATGAACACCATAAATGTATACCAATGAAATATAATCAGAGTCAAAACAAAAATAAATACATGGTGTTTATCAAAACAAATATCAAGGCAAGGAGCCATGATCACTGTCAGTGGCCTCGCTGTCACAAAAGACATCACCCTCTGGACCCGCAGCAGTATCATCGTTATCATCATTGTCATCGCTGGGCATAAGATCATCATCAGAGTCCAAAGGCTCCTCATCACCAGCAAGAACTCCAGATGGGCCAGCGAAGGAGAGGGGAACCGGAGAGGCAGGGGATGTGCGAGGTGCAGCAGCAGTGCTCTGAGGAATAGGAGGTCCACCCAGGAGAGATCGGATGGAGGCAAGCTCCTGATCAGAGTAGTCCATCCTCAGCTCAAGATGGTCAATCTTCTGCTCGATATGATCCATGCGTGTGTTTACATTAGCACTCAGGTTACGCATTTCTTGGAGCAGGAGATCAAGAGTAGTAGGAGTGGGAGCTGGAGCAGGGGTAGGAGCAGGATGCTGAGCCTCCTCATCCTTGTCACTATCTGGGTCGTGATGGATATGGCCAAAAGTGCCATGAGCGATGTAATGCCATCTGTCATCCACCTTATAGAGCTGGAGCTTCCTCAGAGTATGCAGCCCAATTGATTGTGGTCCCTTGGAGCTGGTGTCCTTAGACTCTTCAGCCAGCGAAATGCGACAGTGCTTAAGTATAGTGGTTACCAACATGGCGAAGGGGAGAGCAGAGTTCTTCTTTTTCTTGATGTCCAGCATGTGCTCTAAAATATAATAACCCCAGTTAATAGGCCTCCCTGTAGTCATTGCCCATAATGCAATCACATCATCCTTGAGGACTTGGGAGTAATTCCCTCCCCTGGGAATTAAGCCATGGACCAAAAGATAGTGGAGAACCCTATTCTCCATGGTGAAGCCAGTAGCCATAATTCTTCGTTTAGGATCACTCGGGGGGTGGTAGCCAGTCCTAATCAAAGAGAGAGAGCAGCCTTGTGCTCAAACTCATGTCCCCATACATTGGCATTCCCACATAACTGAGCTCCATCCGGGAGTGAGCTTTGTCACCTATACCACTCTGCCATTGATAACCTAATTTGTTGCTTTTTCACTTCAGAAATGATATAGTTATCCTCAACCTTCAGGTTCGCATAAAAGACACATACAAGATTAGGGTAGATGGCTTTCTCTATGCTCAGGAATCCCAGCAAGCCTAAGTTTTCTATTGTCCTAAAGCTCTCTAATGGTTCACTCTCGCAGAAGGTGATGGGTAGATACCTGGGAGAGATGATCTTGTGAAGCTGGAAGTTCTTCCGGAACAATTCAGCTCGCTTCACAGTGGAGAAGTGCCTCGTGAGGTCCAAGCCGGATATGTTACGTAAAGAACCACCAGAAGACCCTACAATGGCAGCCCCTATTCTTAGGCGCTTTGAACGATGAGAAGATTCAGCCATTGAGGAGTAGGAGTGGAGTGGGAGGAGTGGAAATGGTTGGGGATGAGTGAGGAGAGAGAAAGGGATAAAATTAGGTTAGAGAAACGGAGATGGGGTTCATGAGAGAAGGTGGGGAGATTTGGGTGAGGGATGTGAGGAGATTTTGAGAGATGGGTTGTGTGGAGAGGGGATTTACGAGATTGAGAAAGGTAAAATAAGGGATTTCGATGGGGATTTGAGTGAGAAATAAGAGATTTTGAGGTTTGAGAGGTTTAGGGTACATGGGAGCAGAGGAGGAGGACGAAGAAGATGAACAGGTTCTGAAAAAAAATGAGCTCTACGCGCGTCAGAAACCTTTTTAAAACACTCTGTGTAATCAATTACATTGAGTGTGTAATCGATTACATTCATTCTGGTGGGTGTGTAATCGATGACATGGATATTGTAATCGATTACCTGAGTTCTGAGTTGATTATAATCGATTACAAAAAGTATGTAATCGATTACATGCGTGACTGAACCTGTGTAATCGATTACAAAGGCATTGTAATCGATTACCAGTACTCTTTAACTCAGATTTTGCATTCCAGATAGCATATAATCAACTTTAATCAATCCAAATTAGTTTCAAAACAACTTAGATCAATTCAAAGCATCATTCAACCATATAATCTAATCATATTATGATTCAACTCACGTAATTTATCAAAAATTACTATTTTTACCAAGATTTTTACCATTTTTGGTGAAATTTTGAGGATGTTGAGTTGCTTCTGAGTCTTGGTCATGAGGGAGCACTTACAAAATAACTTAGGGGAAATCTCCGACGCTCAAGTCAGTATTGGATTCAAATATAATGAAAAATTCAGAGATTATGCAGCAATTTGGCGTGATTATTCAGAAAAATGCAAGGTTATGCATTAGATTCAGGATTATGTAGCAGAAGTTAATTTATGCATGAATGATCCAATATACCAAGTTCATTTCTTATGTAGAAAAATGCTTCTTTTGCTAGGGGTTTAGTGAAAATGTCAGCTAGTTGCTTAGTGGTTTCTACAAACTCAAGCATACAGTCACTTTTTTGAACATGGTCTCTAATGAAATGATGTCTTATTTCAATATGTTTACTCCTAGAATGCAAAATAGGATTTTTAGACAAGTTGATTGCACTAGTATTATCATATCTTATGGGGATGTGATCAAGTTCAAGACCATAGTCCAAGAGTTGTTGTTTCATCCAAAGGATTTAAGAACAACAACTCTCAGCTGCAATATATTCAGCTCCAGCTGTAGATAATGCCACACTATTTTGCTTCTTGCTATGCCAAGAAACTAGTGAACTTCCAAGCAAGTGGCATGTCCCACTAGTGCTCTTTCGATCCATTTTGCACCCAGCAAAATCAGAATCAGAATACTTAATAAGACTACATGAGGCACCTTTAGGGTACCATAAACCCATTTGTGATGTGCCTATTAGATATTTCATTATTCTTTTAACAGTACTTAGGTGTGATTCTTTAGGATTAGCTTTATATCTAGCACACATGCATACACTAAACATTATATCAGGCCTACTTGCAGTAAGATAAAGGAGTGAGCCAATCATACCTCTATATTTTGTAATTTCTACTGATTTACATCCTTCATCCTTGTCCAAATAGCAAGAGGTGCCCATAGGAGTAGCCATATGCTTGGCATTGTCCATTCCAAACTTCTTGAGCAGCTCCTTGCAATACTTGGATTGGCTTATGAATGTTCCTTCTCTTGTTTGCTTGATTTGGAGACCAAGGAAGAAGTTGAGTTCACCCATCATAGACATCTCAAACTCACTTGCATAATATTTGAAAATTCTTTACAAAGAGAGTTGTTAGTAGCTCCAAATATAATATCATCAACATAGATTTGAACTAGAAGTATGTCATGCATTTTATGTTTTATGAAAAGTGTTGTGTCAACTTTGCCTCTAGAAAATCCTTTTTCTAAAAGAAATTTGCTCAACCTTTCATACCAAGCTCTAGGAGCTTGTTTCAAGCCATACAAAGCCTTTTTCAGTTTAAAAACATGGTTGGGCAATTCAAAATCTTCAAAACTGGGAGGTTGTTCCACATACACCTCTTCTTGTATAAAACCATTTAAAAAGGCACTTTTGACATCCATTTGATAGAGTTTGAAATCCATGATGCAAGCATATGCAAGTAACATTCTAATGACCTCTAACCTAGCTACGGGAGCATAAGTTTCTTCATAGTCTATGCCTTCTTCTTGATTATATCACTTAGCTACAAGCCTAACTTTATTTCTTATTATTAAGCCTGTTTCATCAAGTTTGTTCCTAAAGACCCATTTGGTGCCAATTATTGGATGATCATTGGGCCTTGGAACTAATTCCCAAACTTGATTTCTCTCAAATTGGTTTAGTTATTCTTGCATGGCCAAGATCCAATGCTCATCATTAATGGCCTCATTTATGTCTTTAGGTTCAACTTGAGAGACAAAGGCTAGGTGATTACATGCATCTCTGAGTGAGTTTCGAGTAATTATCCCTTTTGATACATCACCTATCACCTTGTCAAGAGGATGATATCTTGAAGTCCTCCATTCCTTGGGTAGATTCATAATTTCTGAATCTTCTTGCTTTTTGGATTCTTTCTCTTGATTTTTCAAGTGTGTTTTTGTCAAGATTTCTGCAACATCATCAACAAGCTCATTTCTCAGCTCATTTGGGTTAGTTTCATCAAATGCAACATGTATGGACTCTTCTATGGTCATAGTTCATTTATTATAGACTCTAAAGGCCTTACTATGAATAGAATAACCAATGAATATCCCCTCATCAGATTTTGCATCAAACTTCCCCAAGTTATCTTTTCCATTATTCAAAACAAAGCATTTACATCCAAAGACATGAAAATGTGACACATTGGGTTTCCTTCCTTTGTACAATTCATATGGGGTTTTCTTTAAAATTGGCCTTATTAGGGCTCTATTCATAACATAACACGCGGTATTGACCGCATCGGCCCAAAAATACTTAGGAAGGTTGGCCTCATTGAGCATAGTTCTTGCCATTTCCTCTAAAGATCGATTTTTTCTTTCTACAACACCATTTTGTTGTGGTGTCCTAGGGGCAGAAAAATTGTGCTCAATGCCATGTTCATCACAAAAAGTTTCAAATTCATGATTTTCAAATTCACCACCATGGTCACTTCTTATGGATGCAATACAAAAACCTTTTTCGTTTTAGATAACTTTGGTAAGTTTTCTAAATGATTGAAAGGCATCATTTTTGTGGGCCAAGAATAATGTCCATGTAAACCTAGAAAAATCATCCACAATCACTAATGCATAGTAATTCCCACCAAAGCTCATCATTCTAGAGGGACCAAAAAGATCCATATGCAAAAGTTGTAAAGGTCTAGAAGTTGAAACTAAGTTTTTACCTTTAAAAGAGACCTTTACTTGTTTTCCCTTTTGACACGCATCACAAAGTTTATCTTTTTCAAATTTGAGCTTTGGAAGACCAATTACTAGTTCTTTAGAAACTAATTTGTTTAAGTGATCCATGTGAATGTGAACAATTCTTCTATGCCATAACCATGAATCATTTTCTTTACTCATAAAGCATTTAGCATCATTTAAGGAGATATCATCTAGACTAATCATGTATATATTATTGACTCTATGACCAACAAACTTAACTTGCCTATCATCATTTCCCTTAATTATGCAACAAGAAGAATCAAATATAACTCTATTGCCTTTATCACACAATTAACTAATACTAAGCAAATTATGTTTAAGTCCTTCAACAAGCAAAACATTATCAATAGATGATGAAGGGATTTTACTAACTTTGCCAATTCCAAGAATCTTCCCTTTGTTGTTATCACCATATGTGACATGACCATGTTTATTGTGCGTAAGGGAGGAGAACTTGGAGCCATCACCGGTCATGTACTTGGAGCAACCACTATCAAGATACCAACTTGAGCTCTTGGTCTTCAAGCACACCTACAACACACATTCAAGTTTTAACTTTTGGTACCCAAATTGCCTTGGGTCTTTGTGTGTTAGGATTAGGCATGGTGCCTTTAGGAGCACAAACTCTTTTTATTCCAACCTTAGTGTTTATGTTCTTTCTAACATTACAAGTTGATGCACTATGCCCTTTCTTACCACAATGAAAACATTTGACAAAGGGACTACTTGAGGTATTTGAGGAAACAAAGAAATTCTTATAAGACTTTTGATGATTGTTTGGATTAAATCCCAAGCCAGCTTTTTGAAAAACACATTTTTGTCTCCCTAACAACACATTTAAGTTATCTCTTCCAAAAGTGAATTTTGCAAGAGTGTTGTTTAAGTCTTCAATTTCTTTTTCAAAAGCTTTACATGATGAACAAGGTAATGATATGGATGCACTATCATGTGAGGAACAAGTCATGCATAATGAATTAGCGTCTATGAGTCCTAAGGTTTCATTTTCGATTTTAAGTTCATTTATCTCCTTGGTTAAAGTAGAAACTTTCTTTGTCAATAGGGAGATTGTTTTATTGGAAGACAAAATCATTTTTGTGAGCCTCAAAGATTCATCATGCAATTCTTGAAAGGCATCTTGCAATTCATCATAAGAAGGTGAAGGTTCTAGGTTAGAGGAGGTTACCTCGGTGTCGCTTTCTTCACTTTCTTCTCCTTGAGCCATGAGGCAAATATGGGCTTCTTTATTCTCTGAATCGTCGGAAGAGCTTAAGTCATTGTCCTCCCAAGCTATATATGCTCTTCTTTCTTTCCTTTCCTTAGAAGGCCTTTTCTCAAACTTCTCCATCTTCTTGAGATACATAGGATACTCCATTTTCATGTGTCCCGGTTTTCCACATTCATAGCATTTTGGAGGAGTAGAGGATCCTTCTCCTTTGTGATATGCTTTCTATTGAGGAAATGGTGGCCTTCTTTGAAATCCCTTGTTCTTTAAGAATCTTCTAAATTTTCTCACAAGGAGACTAAGATTCTCCTCACTTAGCTCCCCACTTTCACTATCCTCTTCACCATCTTCATCATCATCTTCAATTGTAGAGGAAGTAGCTTTGAGTGCGATTCCCTTCTTCTTTTTGTCATGCTCTTCATTTTGGTTGAGCCTATTTAGTTCCAGCTCATGTTCTTGAAACTTTCCAAATAAGGTGGCTAAAGACATTGTTGATAAATCTTTTGATTCCGCAATCGCCATCACTTTGGGTTGCCAATTCCTGCTTAGACATCTCAACACTTTGTTAATAAGATCCTCATTAGGAAATGTCTTTCCCAATGAGATAAGATGATTAATAATATGAGTAAACCTCTTTTGCATATCTTGAATACTCTCACCTTGGTTCATTCTAAACAATTCATATTCATGAGTAACAGTGTTTATTCGAGATCGTTTTACCTCACTAGTACCTTCATGAGTTACTTGTAGAGTATCCCACATTTCTTTTGTGATTTTACAATTTGACACCCTAAAGAATTCATCATACCCCAAAGATGTGGTGATGATGTTCTTGGCTCTCAAGTTATATTGAACCTTCTTTTTATCATCATCGGTCCATTCATTTCTAGGTGTATTAATTTTCACACCATCTTTAGTTTGTGTTGGGACAAAAGCACTATTTTCAACGGTGTCCCACACATCTAAGTCAATAGATTCAATAAAAATTTTCATCCTTTCTTTCCAATTGGCATAACCATCCCCATTGAAATAAAGAGGTTTGTTTATAGAAGAACCTTCATTTGAAAAACCATTTGAAGCCATTACTTCTCTTGAAGCTGCTAAGCTCTTTATACAAGAGTCTAGCTCTGATACCACTTGTTACCAAGTGGCCTCAATACTCAAGAGGGGGGGTGAATTGAGTATGAAAACTAAGTTCGCAAATCTTTCATATATCATTTGATAACTTATTTTTGTTGAAGCTATTGAATGATTAGAAATAATTGGAAGGATGAGATAAACACTTTTACTTATAACAGAAATAGTCTACAGAGACAGTATCCAAGAAAATCAATAAAATAGTATACAAAATAAACAGGAGAGGGTTTAGAGATAACAAATACAGTCGTTTATCCTGGTTCGATCACCAATCCACTTGTGATCTACGTCCAGTCCCCAAGCAATAACTTGAGATTTTCCACTATATCTTCAAGCTTCAATGGGTGCTTGACAACCACTATAACCTTGAGCACTCAACCCTTTTGGGATACCTCACCCTTGGAGCTTGAGTCTCTTCAACTAAGGGATACCTCACCCTTTACACTTTTGGAGGGATGCCTCACCCTCTTTACAAAGCAATAATGATAGATAGATTGAAGTTCTCAATAGAGCAGATGAATACAAATTGAATCTCTAATATGCTCTCAAAGATTTTTCACGTTTTTGACAGAAAACAGAGCAAGAAAATGATTTGAGGATTGATTCACGTTTGGACGTATTGGTAATCCGTTTTTGGTTCAAGGTCAACCTCAAATAAAGACCCAACTTTGGTATTTATAAGTTTCTCATTTAATAGAGCCATTGGGGTTTTCTGGGCACGCATTAAATGCATTAAATATAATCGTTGGACGTTGTCAGGATTCTTGTAATCGATTACTCAGCTCAGGTAATCGATTATATATGTTGTTCCAACGTGTTCTTGACTTTCTAGGCTCTGTGTAATCGATTACATTCTTGGTGTAATCGATTACATGACTTCTGACTTGTGGATAATCGATTACAATATCTGTGTAATCGATTACATGACTTCTGACTTGCTGTGTAATCGATTACATTCGATTACATGGCTTCTGACTTGTGTGTAATCGATTACAATATCTGTGTAATCGATTACATGACTTCTGACTTGCTGTGCAATTGATTACAATATCCATGTAATCGATTACATGACTCTTTGAACGTGTTCATGCTTTTCTGGGCTTGATGTAATCGATTACATATATTGTGTAATCGATTACATGGCCTCTGACTTGCTTGTAATCGATTACATTGCTCATGTAATCGATTACATGCCTTCTGTTTGCTGTGTAATCGATTACAAACGTCGTATAATCGATTACATTAGCTATTGAACACATTTTTCAAGTCCAATAAAGCTTGTAAGTCATTTCTAACACCTTGAGACATTTGTTTAAACATGAATATTTTTAAGAGTGTTAGTTTTAAGATTGAAACACAAGTTTTCTTGAAAGCCATGTTTATCTTTGAAATTTTCCATTTATTTTGAAATCATATATTGAAAAATCATTTGAGAAATCTTGAGAGCATTTAACATTAGTGTCCTTAGTCTTATAACTTAATAAACCTTCTTGTCTTCTTTCTTTGATCTTGATTTTTCCTTTTGCGCTTGATCTTCACTATTGCACTTGATCTTCGCTTTTGTCTTTGTTATCATCAAAAACCATTTGACATGCCTTAGAGACATAAGCATTCCCATTAATTCTATCACAGAGCTTATATTTCATGATGATTAATATGGGATGAGGTAGTAAACATCACACTGATATAGATCTACAAATTTGTGGGTGCTCCCTAAGATATCTTGTAGGTAAGAAATCAAGGCAATCAACATTCAAGATTTTTATAATTAAATATATTTTTTTAAATGAAGTGAAAGCTGAGCTGAGTGTCATTGTGTGGCTTACTTTGACATGGCTTGCCTCACCTACTTCTTTGATCCCAATAGAGATCCTCTATTTCTCCAATTGCAGGTGGGTCAAAGTAGGAGTCACAGAGACAATCACAACCATTGAATTCGTGTACATTAGTGGACCAATCTTGCATAAGAATTAGAAACAATGACAGTCACTAGCATCCAAGTTTCTACACGATGTGGACCTTTGTCACTCAAAATGTTAGACATATATACATTGATCGAAACAATTCCAGGTGCTTTTTCCAGAACTTTTATCTACTTCGATATAAATATCTAGTTCAGAATATATCATATATAGTGCTAGTCTTTTTACCTACTTCAACATGTATTGCCAATTTGATGTGGCAGTTATAAAGCGATTGAGATGTTTATGTTGTTGAACTCAAAATGCATATCTGTATGTACTACTGCATATATAATGTTGTTTCTCTATGATATATTATTTCTAAATGCTCAAATCTCTTTATTCTTTGCTCTTTGTGATGATGATTTGCCATCTTTAATTTGATATTATTTTGCTTCTTGACAAGAACTAGACAATATCTTCTCTTGAAAAGCTAGAGCAAGACATCAATATGAGTTGAGGCCAATTAGATTCTTGTCCATGAAAAAACGATTTCTTAGTTGCTAACATATTTTTGGAAAAAAAATGGTAACATGATTTTTTTTTATTTTCTTTTAACTTTGAGTTGCATTACTTGTAATTGTATAAGTTAGAGAGAAGTCTACTTACAAAATGTAATAGCAATTAATCGTATGCATAAGATATTGTCACTACTTCATATGCTTTCAACTATTTTGATATCTTTTATAGTTACTTAGATAATTATAATGATTGATAATTTATTGTGATTTTTGAAAAAAAAATTGATTTTGGATAATTATATGCATAGGAAAATAGAATTTTTTTTTTATAAAATGAAGGCGTCTAGTTGTGACAAATCCCAACTAGATGCCTAAAATTTTTAATATTTTTTAAAATATTAGAGACGAATTTAGAGACAAAAAATCCGTCTCTAATTTAGAGACGAAAAAAATTCATCTCTAAATTAGAGACAAAATTAAATTTTCCATCTCTAACAATTAGAGATGCCATTTTTAGAGATGGATTAATTTTCATCTATAAATATTTAGAGACAGAATTTTACATATTTAGGGACAAAATTTTTCCGTCTCTAAATCTGATTTTTTTAGCAGTGACTTTGTTGAAATTGTAAATGACATATAGTTAATCAATTTTTTTAAAATTTTCTTCATTCGCTAAAACTTTATAATTACTTTTAGATTATAAGTGGATCAGGTAAGAATGTCATAAGAGCAACTATAGTATAAAAAAAGTCATGTTGGGCAACAATTCATGTTCATCTATTATATTATGATATATTAGCATTTCATAGAGTAAATATACACATAATATATTATAAATCACTTTTCAAAATATGTCAACCAAAATATATTAATATTAATAATTAATAAATTATATATAGACAATAATAATTTTATTATTATAATAATTTCATAAATACATTGCTCTTTTAACAAGCCCGTGCATCGCATAGGTTGTCAATCAATTTATCCCATGAAAACAACAAAGCAAACTTTTAAAAATTATCTTAAATCTGGAAACAAAACTTTCTTTAAAAAAAAGGTAAATATGAAATTTTATCTTATTATAATAAAATAAATTTAATTAAAGTATTTTGAAATTTAAACATTGTAAATTATATTAAATAAATTTATTAATACATTTATATTTTTTTTGTTGCAATAGTTGGAATGAAATCAATGCAAACCTTTTTAAGGAAACTAATGTGTATTTGTCTGACTAGAAGCGGCTCGAGTTCCTCAAGCATGTGGTACTAGGTTCGATTCTAGAATTTATATGTTTAGAAATGGAAACAATATCATTGGGAATGGTCCTTGTTTAGGTGTTTGATCGTACTCCAAGAGATTAATCTCTTATTTATCGAGTAAGGGATACTATTGGAAACCAAAAAACCTTTCTAAAGAAAAAAATATAAATATGAAATCTTATCTCATTATAATAAAATAAATTTAATTAAAGAATTCTGAAATTTAAAAATTTAAAATACCATAAAATGTGTTGGTGTTTAGCTAAGATACCAATAGCTAAAGCAAGGAAGAGAAAAATTGGATCTAAAACTTGAGATCATATATTTGTTGGCTATGCTGAAAATAGTGTAGCTTATAGATCTTTCATGCTGAGAAGTGATGTTAAAGGTTTTTTCAAAAAAGAGTTGTGGCGATCACAGACCCATGTCATGGATGAGCACAGCCTGCTCTGGGATCCCAACTCCTTTCGGGCCGGGAGGAAAATGGTATCCACCCCCCCTACAAGGTGTACCCAGTAATTGAACGTAGGCCCTTCCCTAAGAGACACATGATGTGTTTGAGGTTAAAATTATTATTGAATAAAAAAATGTTAAGTTCTTTGAAAATGTGTTACCCTTAAAATCTTCTATATCAAAATCTTTATCTAAATTTGCTTATAAACCTGGTTGTTCTAAGAATGTTGAACATGAACCTAAAAGGAGTAAAAGAGTTAGAAAAAAAACAAACAAACCTAGATGAGGCCTTTTATACCTTCCTAATGGATAAATATCCTTTTAGTGAGGCAATTTCTTCTATAGATGGCTTTCTCTAGAAAGAAGCTATTAATTGTAAAATAGGATCAATTATGAGTAATCACAAATAAGAAATAGTTAATTTGCCTTATGGATCAAAACCAATAGTTTGTAAATGGATATTTAAAAAGAGTCTAAAACTTGATGGCTTTGTTGAAAAATATAAAGCTAAGTTGGTAGCTAAAGGGTACACATATAAAAATGATTAGAATATTTTGATACATATTCACCCGTGGTTTGAACTTCTTCTATTAGAGTTTTGATAACTATTGCATCTATTCAAAAGTTGCTAATACACCAAATGGATGTTAAGACTGCTTTCTTTAAAGGAGATTTAGAGGAAGAAATTCATATAAAGCCTAGTTTATCGCTCTTGACTTGGCAAGATCAAAAGCTGAATGGTTAAGAAGTCTCTTAGAAAATATAATTTATAAAAGAAACCTATGTCTTCTGTGTCTATACATTGTGCTTGCCAAGTGGCAACAGTGAAAACTAACAACAAAGTTTATAGCGAAAAAATGGAAACATATACATATACGTCATAATTCTGTAAACCAGCTGCTAAATGATGGGGCTATATCCCTAAATTATGTGAGGTCAGAGATAAATCAAGATAATCCATTGTTGAAGCCGGTAAGCAAGAAACTAGTGAGCAATACATCGAGGGAAGTGAGGCTTATGTCTAATATAAAAATTGAGAGTGGATAGCAACCCAACCTAGATTTGTGGAATCTTCACAAATTATGTTCATATGAGTAATAACAAGTTACTTTTCAATTAAATGACACGTTATTCAATATTCAAGAAAGTCCATCCCTATGGTGTTAGATAGTGTGTTACTACAATGTTAGAGGGTGAGTATGCATTCTTAATGATTCTATAGCTCATGGATGAATGGTGTGCTTGACTGTACTACATACTTGATATATTCAACTATATGAGTGTACAGGTGGGGGCACCTCTATGAGAGCCTAGGAAACTTTTTAAAGCACTCAGGAAATCCAAGTAACGGTGCAAGGCCAAAATGCACAATATCGCATTGAACAACTTTGGATGAGAAGTCAATTTGAGTGATGAGAACACTGATTCACAAGTGGTATGGGGTTCGTAGAGATTCTAATCTCTCCAATATTACTATGGGTCATAACTCATTTACTCTTTATACTAGTTCATAGTCCAAAAGACAATGAGGCTTATACACTGAATTCTTAAGCTCCTGGGAACTTTCTATTTTGACTTTGAAATATGTGGGAATTGTTATGTTTCTTTAATATAAATTTCATAATAGATTAATTACTGAATACTTAAATGTCAAATTGCTTTTCACCTCTTCTTCTCTCTCTATCACTTTTAGCATGTTGGATATTTACTTTATACATCCTTTATGACCGTAGAACTTTATCATTGTTTCTGACTTGGATATTTCTTTTTTGTTTTCCTTTGCTACACATTGGACAATTATCCAACCTCCCAAAAGACTAGTCCATCTAGTGGTTATTCTTCTTTCTAGTTGCACATTGGATTCTAGCGGTAATTCATTCTTTTGTGGCTACAGGTTATAGCATGTTAGAACTTCTTATCTAACAAATTTAATTATCCAGTATTTTATTGTAGGTGAAACATAACTTGTGTGTTAACTTTATAAATAGTAGATGAAGGAGCTTCACAAACACACACAAAATATCACTTCTTTTATATTATCCTTTACTTTTAGTTCCCTTGAGCAATCCAACAAGTTGTTTCTATGTCCTTGCTATTTCAAGTGTAGTGTTAGCAATAAGTGGCTATTATATCTTGGAGAGTATTAGCTAGAAGACCATCTACATTGAGTTATTTACTTGTGTAAATGAAATACTCTTAAGTTCAGTGCTTGCACGCCTCAACCAACATCTACAAATAAGATTTTTTTAGTTTTTTCAAGATTCTGAAAACTAGACTGGTCATTTAACCAGTGAAGGAACTGATTCACGGTTCCATAGTTCAACTGTGGTTGAACCAAGGTTGAACCTGAATATATATTTATATATTATAAAAATTAATATACTATTTTCTAATATTAATATCATTAAAATTTATAAACATGTACTAAACATTTTAAACACTTTTTTAATTTATTTAGAACAAGAACATTATTCTATTAATGTGAATATTGTTGGTAAATGTCATTGTAATAATAAAGTGTTATTGATACCCAATTTTGTCCATAAAATTTTTATTTTTGTTGCTTAATCAATGTGTGAACACTCAATTTTGTCTGAGTCATTAAAACCTTTTAATTCATAAAATATAAAAAATAAAAAAATAAAATATTTGAAAAAAAATAAGATGACCCAATCTTCTTGTATGCATAAGCTTAACCCATTTTTTCTCAAGCCACCCACTTTGAGTGCAAAATAATTTGTGACCCATCAAATATGGGTCAATCCGGATCCATCACTTTAGCCCAAGCCATCCTCCTTCTCACCCAAACCCTAGCCACGTACATCCTCTCAACAACCCCAAAATCATGCATCCTCTCTAACACTATCCAATAGTAAGTTTCTCTTTTTGGCTTTGAATGAAATATCTAATGGGATATCTTTTCTCTGCTCCAATTTTTCTCTAATCACCAACAAATTAAGGATTGTGTAGCATGATTTGGGGAGATTTGATGGGAAGGAAGACATATATTTGAGCCTTTAAATACCCCAAGAAAATGTGAAAAAAGCATAGTAAAAAAAGACAATGCAACCGCCAACCATCAACACACATCAGAAGCCTCCACTTTCATGCCTAGCAAGGCCACATCCAATACCTTCTTTCTTCACCAAAACACAGCAACTTAACACCATCCTCAAACCACGTCCAAAACTAACCTGAAAGCATCGCTCCACTAATAAGCCTGTTGCACCGGTCACCACCCATCAAAAGCCACCACCCAAATCTGAAACCATCATTCAGAACCCACCTTCACCATCGTTAGCCACCCAACCGACTCCACTGCCGACAACATACCCCAAAACACAACCACCACACTCCATCGTCATCCACGAACTCACTCCACTGATTAGAACCTTGTCATCATCCTCCACCGCGAGCTCAGAACCACCTCTTCGCAGGTCCGCTGTCCTCTACCATGCTCATTAGAACCGGTGACCCATATCACAACCTTGGGCTGCCATTACACCACGCACGACCTCCGCCAAGATTCGTTGCACCTCTACCACACCTCTAACCCAAAATCGTTGACGCCTATTTGCACCAACTCCGTGCCTACACCTCTGCCACTGCTTCCTATACCTTTGTCATGTTCTGCCTTTACAGTGCCACTAGTTTGCCATAGATCTACAATTTCCACATGCTCCGCCCCGTCACTACCATGCAGTCACGCTGACCACCGTCAATGTTGACCTTGTTCCTGGTGCTGCATCTTATACCTAGATTCTGTTTGTTCCTTATTTTACTTTTTATATTTATTTTTTATATTTTTTAATTAGGAGATGAGGAGATCGGTTTTGTTTGCTAAAGAAATTGGAATATCTTGTTGGGCTTGAGTTTGTAGGAGTAATTTGCTTTTATGCTTAGCTAAGGGTTTGTTCTTCCTTGAGTTATTAGACTTGGATTTAGTTAGTTCACCAATAAGCTTAGCTTTAAATATATGAAAAAAATTAATAAAAAAATAATATGAAAGAAAAATAGTAAAAAAAATTAAGAATAGAAAAATTTTAAAAACACAGATAATAAGATAAAGAAAAGAAAAATGAGATAATGTTTCTTTTAATGCCTTGCTTACTCTCTTTGTTTTATACAATTTGTTATATTATGTGATTCGTGATCAAATAAATGTTCTTTAAATCACTAAATATTTTTTTTAATTCACACAATGACCAATGATAATGATTGAATAGCGGATGTTATCTTCAATATCATTTCGATCATAAGGGTTTATTAAGTAGTCTAGTGCTAACTTGAACCCTGTACAAGAGTGGATCTTTTTTTAAACAAAATTCTTTCTCAAAAATATTTTTCACAATTAAAATCAATCAACACATAATCATTTTCTAAAGAATAAAGTGACTTTGAGTTTCCCATTGCACCAAGGGATATGTAGGAGCGAGAATTCATTTCTATTAAGCAAAAAATAATTTTCATAATTTAGTTGTTTCTTTTTCTCTTATAAATAGTTACAATGTCTATGAGAGGTAAAATAAATATATTTAAGATTATTAAAATTTACACAACTAACTAAAGGTATCATTCTTAGAAAAGACAGTATAAGGTACTAACACCTTCTATAACATCTTATTCAACATGTTAGACTTGTAAATAGTTACAAAGGTAGCTTAATACTTGCTTAACATGTCTATTTAATTTTGTGGTAATCTGAGTCAGTTTAGGCACTTTACTACAAGTCGAAAGGTGAAAAATAACTTAAAATGACTTAGATATTAGCTTAAATGGCCTAGCTAATGGAAATAGGTGTGAATAATTTATTTCTAAGTCATAAATGTGTATTATGTGATGTGGTTAAAGTTTGAGAATAATCAGAGTCTGTTTGGAATTTTTATCCATACTAGTTGTGTGTTTTAATGCCAGATTGACTAGCCACATATATGAAAAATTATGGTACTAGTCAAATGACTTTTTTAATGTATCTTAGTATTTATTTTAAAGTTGTTAGAACTTGAAAAACTTGATTTAGCTAAAGTTGAGTGTTTTTAGTAGATCGGGAAGTATTAGTGTTATAACTAAAGGCCTAAAACACTCCACGGTTACAACCACTTGTTTGAACTTCTTTTATGTGACTTTGCTGCTCATAATACTCACTTTTTCTCTTCTTTTCACGGATGGATAGAAACAGCTCCAAGGGAGGAAGCTTTGAGTGGTGAAAAGGAGAGCAAGAAGCATAAGAAGAAGGGGAAATCCAAGACTAGAAGTTAAGGATCGGTTCTGCAACTTCAAGGTACCATCAAGATAGCTTGAAGGTAAGGGTTTTTAAGCTTAAACTTCATTTTTTCTCATTTTTTCATGTTTAGGCTATTTGAGATCTAATATGCCAAAATGAGTTCTTGTGGTGTTTTAAGTGATTTTATTGCTTGTATAAGTTCTAAATGTGGTTTATGACTTGTTCATGCTAAGAGTTTGGATTAGAAACTGAAAATTCTTCATTTGGACCTAAAATGCTCTACGTGATTATTTTAGGGGTTTGGATGAGCTATTTAGTGTTTTGATCCATTTTTTATGAAATCAATTAGTGTTTTATGTTTTCCTCATATTTGTGAACTTGTTTGGGACTTAAAATCACCAAGAAGCGAAGTTGAAGAGATCAAATTTCATATTTTGTTCTAATGGAACAATTTCTAATGCTGTAGAATTTTATAGAACCTGGTTTATGTTGCTTGTGCCGCAGCACGCGTTCGATGCCAACTCCAGTATTGATACCCGAAAGCAAGGCGCTGCGACGTGGCCGTGTTTGTGCCACGACGTGAGCTCCAGGATTTTTCAACATTGTAATTTTGATGTTTTGGAATTTCCTAAGTGATGGGATCATTCTTATATGCTTTCCTAAGTGTGTTGAGGTACTAATAGGGGAAAAATTCTTGGAGAGAATGACCACTCTGCATATATAAGAAGTTGTGGAACCTTAGGCAAATATTTGAGTCTAGAATGCCTTAGGGTTATATCTAAGACCGTGCACAACATGAGGTTGTCTTGAAAATCACTTGTGAGCTGATGATGTGAGGTTCTAGGTATGAGCATGCTAGTGACATGGTTCTTACTACTTTGTTGGATAAGTGAGGCTAAGATTCCTATGTTCTAATGGTTAATATGTGACTTGAATCTTTGGTTATCAAACTTGGTATTTGCTAGTTTCCTATGTATTGTGACCTTAGATCATGTGCATAACCATATGACCTAAGAATGAGGTGTGGATCTTAATTCTCCTTGGACTTGTACTTGCATGGTCAAGGTTACTGGCATGGGGGTGACAATAGTACTCTTATGCGGTGAGGGGAAAGTGTGTACCTATTACTAAGCGGGTTTATGCTTTTAGGCTTATCTTGCTCTGTATATACAAGAAACAGAGGTTTCTGGGAAATAAGTAAGTAGCTTGTGTTTTCAAACTTTAAAATCTCCATTGACATTGCATATTCATAATATTTGGACTTTGAGCATAATCATACTTCATAACATAAAGCATTGCATGGTTGACAATTGTATGGGCAGTTGTCATGGTTTGACCGATTGATTGTTTAGTTGCTCGTTCGATAGTATCTTAGGATTGTATGGACAATTCTTTGATATTGTTGTTTATCAGATATTCTGTTACATCAAATGTATATTTTTTGTGTTTAGTTGATTTATTTGTTATAAATGATTAACTGCTGGTCTTAGTATGCTTATACTGAGAAATTATGATTTCTTACCCCTATGTGTTCCAAGTAAATCCATGAGAAGTCCATATTAAGGGAAAGGACAACAAAAATAAGAAGCAAAAGGCTTAGTTTAACAAATTTATTTCTTTTTGAATCAGATTATATATTTGTATATTTTTTATTATTTGTAAAAGCTTATGTATACAGTATGGCTTGTTAGCCAGTGACGTTTGTATATATGTCCTTTTTATCTTTCGTGGCTCTTTATAATAAGTATGCAAGTTATTATGAGTTTTTATTTTTTGTATTTTTTTAAAGGACATACTTAATGCAATTTATTTTGAAATATTTCGTTTATTTTACTATAATTTGTATTAGGGTATTACATTATGGTATCAGAGCAGTCCATCCTATTGAGTCGGGATATGGACTGATTATGCTTAGGTATATTTTAGGAGTTTCTTTATGTGTTGTGCATTTCTTTGTCTCTTGTGTGAGATGTTTGATTGAATTGTATGACCTACGTTTGATATATCTATTTTAACTGTTGTTGCACAGTTACATGATATTGGGATTAGTTACCTCAATATGTAATGGTCTGTGTTTACAGGAAACTATAACAGCATGAGGGCGTTTGCGTGGGAGCAGGAACAAGAACTCTGGGAATGAAGGCCCTGATATGGTTGGGAGCCTTTATGGCAATGGTGAAAGCAATGAGAGAGCAAATAGCCGCTATTGCCACTGTAATGTGAGAGCAAACAGCCACAACAACTAAATCTATAAGAGAACAACCAGCTGCGACAACAAGGATGATTGAGAGAATAAGTACTACTCAACATCAACCACCTACACCACTACCACACCACCAGGGGCAACCACATGAAGAGGTAGTTGGGAGGAATCAGACTTTCCAAGACCTCTCGGAGTTTAATAAATCAAATCTGTCTTCTTTTAACAGGGAGTACAACCCAGTCAGAGTTGAGGGTTGGCTCAAATAGATGGAGAATATTTTCACTATTATGGCTTGCTCAGACTATCATAAGGTGATGAGCATAAGGTGTTTTTTGCTTCATACATACTAGAGGGTGAGGCAGAGAATTGGTGGGTGGATACCAAGAGAGCTCTTGAGGCGTCAAGGACTTATGTGACGTGAAGAATCTTTAGAAGTTCATTTCTGAGGAAGTTCTTTCAACAAAACCTTCAGAATGCCAAAGAGATAGAATTTCTCAAGTTGGAACAGGGGGATATGTCTATTGGCCAGTACATGGTCAAATTCAATGAGTTGTCTAAGTTCTTTTCTTACATCAAACTTAACCCAGATGAATCATGGAAGTATATTAAGTTTGAGGAAGGACTGAGGGAAGACATTCAAAATGCCATCCAATAGTTTGAAATTTGAGACTTTGAAACTTTGATTAACAAGTGCCGGATAATTGAAGGGTGTTCTAAGAAGTTTTCAATGGAGCCTAAGTCACAATATCTTCAAAAGAGGAAGAGGAGTGATGACAAGTTTAAGAAAGGATCTTCTAAATCTAGCATTACTCAGGATAAGGGTAAGCAAGTTCAGAAGGAGTTTGTGGGACCTAAGTGTTCCAAGTATGGGAAATAACACGAAAATCGGCCTTGCTTGGTGTGCTATGTTGGTGAATAGTTTGGGCATTTTGGGAATGATTTTCCATCAAAGAAGGAAGTTGCGCCTACCTAAAAACCACAATCCAGAGGGAGAGTTTATACTCTAGGTGGTGATGAGGTGACTCAGTCTTTCGATCTTATCGAAGGTAAATGCATTATTCACAATCATCTTTTAAATGTGTTGTATGATTCGGGAGCATCCCACTCCTTTGTTTCGAATGATTATGTGAATGAGCTGGATTTACTTGTGTTTGAACTTTCATATGACTTATTTATATCTACGCCTACTGGTAAACCAGTTACAACATCCAGAGTGTGTCTTGTTTATTGTGTAAAGGTAGAAGATAGGATTTTCAGTGTAAACTTTATATGTTTGTCTCTTGTAGATATTGATGTCATTTTTTGTATGGATTAGTTATCCGCCAACCATGTCGTGTTGAATTATTTAGAAAAATTCTTGGTTTTCTGTTAGATATACTTACCATAGTCGTTCCATTTGAGTCTGTGTATCTCAATGCGAATTAGGTTAATCTCTATTTGGAGGAGGGATATTTAGGATATGTTCTTTTGTTTTCACTAAGTGTTGAGGTTGAGCAAAGCCTAGGTGAAATATATGTGGTGAGTGAATATCATGAGGTTTTCCCAAGTGACATAGTGGAGTTTTGGAGTTTCCTGGGACGACACCTATCTCTATAACACCCTATAGAATGGCGCCACTATAGTTAGCAGAACTCAAGAAGCAAATCGAGGATTTGTTGGACAAGCAATTCATTAGGCCGAGTGTTTCTCCATGGGGAGCACTTGTGCTTTTAGTGAAGAAAAATGATAGTACCATGAGGCTCTGTGTGGATTACAGTTAGCTGAACAAGGTGACCATTAAAAATAAGTATCTATTGCCTAGGATAAATAATCTAATGGATCAGCTTAGAGGAGCTACAGTTTTCTCGAAGATTGATCTTAGGTCTGGTTATCATCGGATAAGGGTTAGGGATGAGGATATCTTTAAGACAACTTTTAGAACTAGGTATGAGCATTATGAGTACCTCGTGAAGTCCTTTAGGTTGACGAATGCACCGATAATGTTCATGGATTATATGAACAGGATCTTTAGACCCTACCTAGATTAGTTTGTTGTGGTGTTTATTGATGATATCTTGATTTATTCTAAGACAATGAAGGAGTAAGAACAACATTTGAGGGTAGTGTTGGAGACCCTTAAGGAGAATAGGTTGCTTGCCAAGCTATCTAAGTGCGAGTTCTGGCTTTCACAAATACAGTTTTTGGGACATGTGATATCTCAGGGTGGGATTTTGTGAACCTAAGCAAAGTTGATGTAGTGTTGTAGTGGGAGAGATCCACCACTGTGACTGAGATCAGAAGCTTCATAAGCCTAGTGGGGTACTATGGAAGATTCATAAAGGATTTTTCTCAATTAGCGCTACCTTTGATTAGATTGACTACAAAAGGTAGTTTTTTCAAATGGACTCAGGCTTGTAAGGACAGTTTCTAAAAACTTAAAGTGAGGTTGACTACTACACCGATGTTGGTAATTTCGGATCCTTTGGAAAGCTTTGAGTTATATTGTGATACTTAGAAGGTGGATTTGAGTTGTGTTTTGATGCAACATAGGAGAGTTGTTGCCTATGCATCAAGGCAGTTGAGACTTCATGAGGAGAACTATCCTACTCATGATATGGAGTTAGCTATAGTAGTGTTTAACCTAAAAGTTTGGAGATATTACTTGTATGGAGTTCAGTTTGAGGTGTTCAGTGATCATAAGAGTTTAAAATACTTATTTGATCAGAAAGAGTTAAACATGAGACAATGAAGATGGATGGATTTTTTGAAATACTATGACTTTGACTTAAAGTACCATCCGGGTAAAGCCAATGTGCTGGCTGATGCACTAAGTAGGAAATCCCTACATGTGTCTCATATAATAATCCAAGAGAGTGAATTTCTTGAGAGTTTTAGAGATATGAGTCTTTTGGTAGCTATGTTACCATATAGTCTTAGTGTGAGTCGAGTGGATATAGTGAGTAACTTTAGAACTCAGATCTTGGAAGCTCAAAAGGAAGATGAGACTCTTAGTGATATAATTGAGCACATCTTTTTAGGTAATCCTGGAGAATTTGATCTGTCAGATGATGGGATGATTAAGTTTAGAGGTAGACTTTGCATTCCTCGTGAATCCGGAATCAATGAAAGGATTCTTGAAGAAGTTCACTGTAATCAGTACATTATCCATCCCAGGGCCACTAAGATGTATCAAGACTTGAAGAAGTTATTTTGGTGGTGTAGTATGAAAAGGGACGTAGCCGAATTTGTGTCTAGGTGCCTAACTTGTTAGAAGGCCAAGATAGAACACAAGAAACCCTCTGGACCTCTTCAATCTTTGGTAATCCTTGAGTGGAAATAGGATAACATCATAATGAATTTTGTGATGGGCTTACCGAGAACTCAGTTGGGATTTGATGCAATATAGGTTGTAGTGCATAGATTAACCAAGTCTGCACATTTTATACCTATTAGAGCTAACTACTCCATGGATAGGCTTGCCTAGCTATACCATTAGGAGATAGTTAGGATGCACGCTATACCCCTTAGTATAGTTTATGATAGAGATCCTATATTTTCATCTAGATTTTAGGAAGCCTTGCAGAAACCTTTTGGAACAAAGCTTAGTTTAAATACAATATATCATCCACAAACTAATAATCAATCGGAAAGGACTATTCAAATGCTTGAGGATATACTAAGAGTATGTGTGCTAGAGCATAAATGGAGTTGGGATAGGTTCTTACCTTTAGTGGAGTTTGCCTATAATAATAGTTTTCATACTAGCATAGGTATGGCACCGTATGAAGCACTTTATGGTAGAAAGTGTAGGTCCCCTTTGTGTTGGTATGAGGTTGGAAAGAAAACCATTCTAGGTTTTGAGTTGGTGCAGTAAATCACAAGTTAGATTAAAATGATTCGGGATATATTGGTTATGGCTCAAAGTAAGCAAAAGAGCTATGCTGATAAGAGGAGAAGACCTCTAGAGTTTAGTGAGGGAGATCATGTATTCTTGAGTGTCACTCCGATAACAGGGATTGGTAGAGCATTGAGATCACGGAAGTTGAACCCTCGTTTCATTGGTTCCTACCAAATCCTATAGAGAATTGGACCCGTAGCCTACCAAATTGCACCTCCACCCACTTTGTCAAACCTTCATGATGTTTTCCTTGTGTCATAGCTTAGGAAGTATAATCCAGATCCTTCACCTGTCATTTGAAATGAATTTGTACAATTAAGAGAGAATTTGTCTTATGTTATGCAGCCGACGAGGATCATGGACAGAGGGGTCAAAGAGCTTAGAGATAATAGGATTCCTCTAGTGAAGGTACTTTGGGATGGTGTTAGCTTTGAGAAGGCAACTTGGGAGTTGGAGTCCTATATGCTGCAAGACTACCTGCAATTGTTTATATGAGGTAAGCAATTTTGGGGATAAAAAATTTAAAAAGGGGGAGAAATTTAACATCCTCTTCAACATGTTAGACTTATAAATAGTTAAAGAGGTAGCTTAATACTTGCTTAACATTCCTGTTTAATTTTGTGGCAATCTGAGTTAGTTTAGGAACTTTGGTACAAGCCGAAAAGTGAAAAGTAGCCTAAAATGACCCACATATTAGCTTAAATGACCTAGCTAATGAAAATAGATGTGAATAATTTATTTCTAAGTCACAAATGTGTATTCTGTGATGTGATTAAAGTTTGAGAATAATCAGAGTCTGTTTGGTATTTTTAAGCATATTGGTTGTGTGTTTTAATGCCGGATTGACTAGTCACAAATATGAAAAATTATGGTACTGGTAAAATGACATTTTTACATGAATCTTAGTATTTATTTTAAAGTTGTTGGAACTTGAAAAACTTGATTTAGCTAAAGTTGAGTATTTTTAGCAGATCGAGAAGTACCACTGTTATAACTAAAGGCCTAAAACACTCCACAGTTATAGCTACTTGTTTGGACTTCTTTTATGTGGCTTTGCTACTCATAATACTCACTTTTTCTCTTCTTGTCACGAGTGGACAGAAACAGCTCCAAGGGAGGAAGCTTTATGTGGCGAAAAGGAGAGCAAGAAGCATAAGAAGAAGGGGAAATCTAAGTCTAGAAGTTGAGGATCAGTTCTGCAATAAACACAATTTTCATAAATTAGTTAACCCTCATATTTAGTCTCTTGGACCTCTTATATGCTTAATTGATTAGTTTTGGCCACAATTTATAAGTTTGGGCTCAAATTGTGCTTAATTGATTTTTCCAGCATTATTAGGATTTTACACTATTTCTGTATTTTAGCCATATCTTGAGTTCTAGATATCTAATAATTATGCGTTTTACCTTTTAGGAAAGCTGAGAGAAATCTCTACAAGTTTGATGAAGAGCTCAAAGTTTGAATCAGATTTCTAGTGGGTCAGATTAGGCCACGAAGTTAGAACTTGAGTTCTATTGTGTAATGCGAGCAGTGTGTGCTAATTGGTCTATAATTCAGGCTGTAGGTGTGATATGGACCTTAAACTAGTGGCATTCGAAATCTAAGACATATATTTTCAATTCTTATGAAGACCATGAATTGAAACTATAAAGTTTTAATGGAGTTTTACCCCTGTGAAATCAGCTGATGGGATCAAAGACCTGTTAAGAGTAAATTGGGCATAACTCTCTCATCTTAAGTTCAATTGAATTGATTTCGGTGGCCAAGGAAAGCTAAGAGGCCAAACATTAATTTAACCTAGGGGCAAATTAGGGTTCTTAATTTTTAGGTCAGTTATTTTTTTTATAAATAGGGAACCTAAGATAGATAGAAAGCCAAGCCATTTTTACTTGATTCTTCTACCTAGAGTTTTCTTTTCTCTTTTGCAAACTGTGTGTGGAAGCCATGGAGAGCTAATTATCTGAGATCAATCCAAGGATCTTGAGGAAATTCTGGTTTGACTATGAGATTTTGTTCCTAATTTCAATTTTGAATTGAACTAATTACCTATTTCTTCTCTTAATTTGGATTTTGAATTACATGATTATAGATTTCTATTGTGTGATGTGATTTGATTGAATCTTTAATCCTAATTAAGATTTGTGATTAAATTATGATTGATTAATTATGGTTTAGTCACATGAATTGAAGAAGGCTAGGTTGACAGATTTATTAATCTGGGTTAATTGAATTCTGGTTGTTAAAATAACATAGGTTGCATGATTCTAGCAATTGCGAATTTTGATGTAGATATTTCGGTCAATCATAGATTAACCAATTAATTCAATCAAGATGCATGTTTAGTGATCGATGACAAGCCAACTTGATTTCTAGTGGTTTCTTGGATTGGTTGCTTTGCTATTTGATTTTCTTTATTATATTTAATTATTATGTTTACATTATGTATACACAATCCCCCTTATGTGATCTTGATTTGATTTGATTGGTATCTTGATCCTCAAAAAATGACTCGGTTTGTTGCCTTGTACAATAAGTTATCAGTAGAACTAGAATTTTATTATTTAGTTTAGCTCGAAACTCAAATCAAATTTGGTGCTGTTGTTGGGGATCAATAGGTGCTAATTAATCACTCCAAGACTTTAACTAACCCTTAACCCCTTTTCTTCTTTGTTTTTGTGGTTTCAAGTGAAGACGGGTGATTTTGAGTCAATTTCCAAAATTTTGTATGGAATTTTTGCGCTCAAAATGACCTGTAACTTGGTCTGTTGAAGGAAAATGGCATTTTAAGCAAGGCGCATTACATGTAATGAGGTCACTCAGAGTTTGGCCAAATTTTATCGATTAGACCACTTTTTCAACTTTTTAAGATTTGTTATTATATTTTTTAGTTTCATTTTTGTGTAGTTTTCATGTTGTGGTGGTCCCATAATTTTTAAAAATATTTAGATATAGTTTTTTTTTGAGTTTTTGTGTGATTTTTACGATTGCTTTGTGTTTTTGTGTTTTGAGTCAATTTTGAGTCCCTATAATGAGGTTTAATATTCTTGATGCTATGAAACATCCCATGGAAGAACATTTTTTCTTTCATATTAATTTAATTGATGACTTGGTTGATAATTCGTATGCTGACTTGTATGAGGAGTTTCTTGAGATTGCTGATTTTAGTGACTCTATGTGTCGTGATTTGTGTGCTAGTTGTGATAGTAATAAGTTGTGTTTTGTGTGTTCTGAAATTTATACATTTTTGGAATATGATGAATCTGTTCCTGTGTTAGCAGATTATACAACAAGTGATATATATGCAGAGGTTCAAGCAGCAGAAGCAGAGCAACAACAACCCATTAGATTATTACCATCTATAGTGCAACCACCAAAATTGGAGCATAAGCCTTTTCTTGAGCACCTGAAGTATGCATACTTGGCGAATGATGAACAGCTTCCTGTGATTGTGGCCAAGAACCTCATTGCTAAATAGGAGGAGAGATTGCTACAAATTCCGAGAGAGCATAAGCAAACCTGGGATCCCAGTGATAGCACTTGGGTGAATTCCCAAGGGAATTAAGGAGGGTCAATGGGACCCCAGTGGAAGCTCTCATGCTTTAAGCATAACTTGATCATTATGTTTTCGCCAATGGGATCCTGGTGGAAGTCTCTCCATCTACCTCACTTGATAAGGATGCTTTTTTTTTCTCTCTCTTTTATTTTACTTGTCCTAGGTTAATTGATGATAATAGAGGGATGTTGTTTTCTTTTGCGCTTTACATTAAGGACAATGTAGAATTTAAATTTGGGGAAGGAATTTACATTCTATTTTTTTATTTTTATTTTTGTTTTCTATTTTTATTTCTATTTTTTGTGTTTAATTTCATTTTCTATTTTAATTTTTTGTTTCTATTTTTATTTCTATTTTTTGTGTTTGATTTCATTTGTTGTTTTACTGTTATTGTTCTATTTTTGTTACTACTATTTTTCAATTCTATTTTTGTTTTATTTTTAAATTCCGTTTTGATGTTTTTGAAAAAAAATGTGTACTTCTTGCTTTTAGTTTTTAATTACTTTTCTACGGCTCTTGAGATGTGTGGAAGTTGTGAGTTTGGACAAATTGAGGCTTAGAGGTTCATGACAAAAGTGAATGAATTGTCTTTAATCTTGCACTTGACTTGTTTAGTAATGGAAATTGAATTGGTAAATTAAGTTTGATAGACTTATACCTTAGGAGAATTTGAACTTATTGATGAATGAATTAAGTACTTGTGGTATTATCGTCCTTTTTGTGTGATTTTCACTCGTGGATTTTGATCACTCTAGAACTTGCTTTGATTCTTTTTAAGGCTATATTTTCACATGCATGCATGAATATGATTGAGACATTCTTTCCTTGCATTAACTACTTTAGCCAAATAGTCAACCTTATATATTTCCCCTTGATTAACCCCTTTAAGCTTATTTTCCTATTCTTGTTGTTCTTAGCTCATTATATACCCTTAATGAAAAATCATGTTGTCCCTTTACCTTAGGGAATAGGAGAGCATTGGCCTTATCCTTGGATGAGCTCATGAACAAGTGTGGGGGAATCTTATATTGTTATTGTTGTTTGGTCTTGCTTGAGGACAAGCAAGGTTTAAGTGTGGAGTGTGTGAAAATGTTGTGCTAAATTGTTCTTGAAAAAAAAAAGAAAAAAAAGAAAAAATACAAGAAGGTTGTGAAAGAAAAAAAATTTAAAAAAAGAAAGGAATGTGTAAAGAGCATGCGCATTATATGGAATTAGGGGTAAAATTTCATGCTTGTCATTTGAGTTCCTCCCTAATGCTCTTTTATTCTCATGAGTATTTAGCTTGTCATATCTATATTATTTCTTTTCCTTACCTTGACTCCATTACAACATTGAATAAAACCCTCCTTATTTGTGTATACATGTGTATAGAATAGTAGAGAAGAAGAAAATAAGTAAGCTTATGGTAGTGTAAATTTTCATAAGTAGAGTTGAGTGAACACTTACCTTCTAGACATTTCTAACACTAAACACTTGAGGGAGTGAGAGTATATCTTGTGAGATTCTATTATTCTTGGTTTATGCTTTTCAATTGAAATTACATTGCTTATTGATTTGAGATGTAAAGAAATGTCATTTCATGAATGTTTTGATTCCTTAAACTTCTTGGTTGCTATCCTTACTTGTAAACTTTTGCATTCTTGAATATCATTGGAAAGTGAATCTCTGAGTTCTGGTTTTTGAGTTTTTGTGTTTCTTGTCCCTTAGTTTGAATCTTTAGTTTGCTTGGAATGTTCAAAAGACAAGTGTGGGGGAATTTGATAAACACGATTTTCATACATTAGTTAACCCTCACAGTTAGTCTCTTGGACCTCTTATATGCTTAATTGATTGGTTTTGGCCACAATTTATAAGTTTGGGCTTAATTGATTTTTCAGTATTTTACACTATTTCTGTATTTTAGCCATATCTTGAGTTATAGATATCTAATAATTATGCATTTTACCTTTTAGGAAATTTGAGAGAAAGCTCTACAACTTTGATGAAGTGCTTAAAGTCTGAATCGGATTTCCAGTGGGTGAGATTAGGCCACGAAGTCAAAACTTGGGTTTTGTTATATAATCTGATGCACTAATTAGTCCATAATTCGGGCTGTAAGTATGATTTGGACATGAAACTAGTGGCATTCGAAATCTAAGATATATATCTTCAATTCTTATGAAGACCACGAATTGAAACTACAATGTTTTGATGGAGTTTTACCCCTGTGAAGTCGGCTGACGGGATCAAAGACTTATTAAGAGTGAATTGGACATAACTCTCTCATCTTAAGCCTAATTGAAGTGATTTCAGAGGCCAAGGAAAGTTAAGAGACTGAAAATTAACTTTAACTTAGGGGCAGATTAGGATTCTTAAATTTTAGGTCAGTTATTCTTTTATAAATAGGGAACCCGAGATAAATAGAAAGCCAAGTCGTTTTTACTTGATTCTTCTACCTAGAGTTTTCTCTTTTCTTTTGAAAACTGTGTGTGGCAGCCATGGAGAGCTAATTATCTTAGATTAATCCAAGGATCTTGAGGAAATTCAAGTTTGGCTTTGAGATTTTGTCCCTAATTTCAATTTTGAATTAAATTAATTAGCTTCTTCTTTTCTTGATTTGAATTTTTAATTACATGATTATAGATTTCTGTTATGTGATGTGATTTGATTGAATCCTTAATCCTAATTAAGATTTGTGATTAAATTATGATTGATTAATTATGGTTTAGTCACATGAATTAAAGAAGGTTAGGTTGACAGATTTGTTAATCTTGGTTAATTGAATTCTGGTTGTTAAACTAACATAGGTTTCATGATTCTAGCTATTGTAGATTTACGAATTGTTTGTTAGTTAAATTCTAGGTGATTGTCTAGTGTTGAGTTCTATGTGTTTGATGCAGAGATTTTGGTTAATCATAGATTAACTAATGAATGCAATCAAGATGCATGTTTAGTGATTGATGACAAGCCAACTAGATTATTGACGATTTCTTAGATTGGTTGCTTTGCAATTTGATTTTCTTTCTTATATTTAATTATTATGTTTACATTATGCATACACAATCCCCCCTATATGATCTTGATTTAGTTTTATTGGTATCTTGATCCTCGAGAGACAACTCGGTTCGCTGCCTTGTACTACAAGTTATCGGTAGAACTGGATTTTTTTTATTTGGTTGAGCTCGACATTCAAATCAATAGGGAACCTGAGATAAATTAAAAGCCAAGCCATTTTTACTTGATTCTTCTACATAGAGTTTCCTTTTTTTTTGGCAAACCGTGTGTGGCAGCCATGGAGAGCTAATTATCTGAGATTAATTCAAGGATCTTGAGGAAATTTTGGTTTGACTTTGAGTTTGTTCCTAATTTCGATTTTGAATTGAATTAATTACCTTATTCTTCTCTTGATTTGGATTTTGAATTACATAATTATAGATTTCTGTTGTGTGATGTGATTTGATTGAATCCTTTATCCTAATTAAGATTTGTGATTAAATTATAATTGATTAATTGTGATTTAGTCACATGAATTGAAGAAAGTTAGGTTGATAGATTTGTTAATTTAGGTTAATTGAATTCTTGTTGTTAAATTAACATAGATTGCATAATTCTAGCGATTGCGAATTTATTATTTGTTTGTTATCTAAATTCTAGGTGATTATATAGTGTTGAATTCTATATGTTTGATATACAGTTTTCAGTCAATCATAGATTAACCAATTAATTCAATTAAGATGCATGTTTAGTGATCGATGACAAGCCAACTAGATTTCTGACGGTTTCTTGGATTGGTTGTTTTGCAATTTGATTTTCTTTCTCATATTTAGTTATTACATTTACATTATGCATACACAATCCCCCATGTGTGATCTTGATTTGGTTTGAATGGTATCTTGATCCTCAAGAGATGATTCAGTTCGCTGCCTTGTACTACAAGTTATCGGTAAAACTAAAATTTTATTATTTGGTTGAGCTTGACACTCAAATTATTCTGCAACTTCAAGGTAGCATCAAGGCAGCTTGAAGGTAGGGGTTTTTAAGCTTAAACTTCATCTTTTCTCATTTTTTCATGTTTAGGCTATTTGAGATCTAATATGCCAAAATGAGTTCTTATGGTGTTTTAAGTAATTTTCTTGCTTGGATAAGTTTTAAATGTTGTTTATGACTTGTTCACTAACAGTTTGGATTAGAAATTGAAAATTCTCCATTTGGACCTAAAACGCTCTAAGTGTTGACTTTAGGGGTTTGGATGAGTGATTTAGTGTTTTGATCCATTTTTGATGAAATCAATTGGTGTTTTATGTTTCCCTCATGTTTGTGAACTTGTTTCAGACTTAAAATCACTAAGAAACGGATTTGAAGAGATCAAATTTTGTATTTTGTTCTGATGAAATAGTACCCAATTTTGTAGAATTTTACAGAACTTAGTTTTTACTGCTTGCGCAGTGGCGCAAGGTATAGCATGCCATGGCGTGCATTCGATGCCAGTTCCAATATTGAAACCTGAAAGCAGGGTGCCGCGGCGTGGCCGTGTTTGTTCCGCGGCGTGAGCTTCAGGATTTTCCAACATTGTGATTTTGATGTTTTGGAATTTCCTAAGTGATGGATCACTCTTATACATTTTCGTAAGTGTGTTGAGGTACTAAAGAGGAAAAAATTCTTGGAGAGAATGACCACTTTGTATATATAAGAATTTTTGGAACCTTAGGCAAATCTTTGAGTCAAGAATACCTTAGGGTTATATCTAAGACCGTGCACAACATGAGGTTGTCTTGAAAATCACTTATGAGGTAATGATGTGAGGTTCTAGGTATGAGTATGCTAGTGACATGGTTCTTGCTACTTTGTTGGATAAGTGAGACTAAGATTCCTATGTTCTAGTGGTTAATATGTGGCTTGAATATTTGGTTTTCAAACTTGGTATTTGTTAGTTTCCTATGTATTGTAACCTTAGATGGTGTGCACAACCATATGACCTAAGAATGATGTATAGGATCTAAATTCTCCTTGTATTTATACTTGCATGGTCAGGGTTACCGGTATGGGGGTGACAATAGTACTCTTACACTGTGAGGGGAAAATGTCTACCTATTACCAAGAAGGTATATGCTTTAGGCTTATCCTACTCTGTATATACAAGAAATAGAGGTTTTTGAGAAATAAGTAAGTAACTTATGTTTTCAAACTTTAAAATCTGTATTGACATTGCATATCCATAATATTTGGACTTTGTTTGAGCATAATCATACTTCATAACATAAAGCATTGCATGGTTGACAATTGTATGGGCAGTTGTCATGGTTTGACCGATTGATTACTTGGTTGCTCGTTCAATAGTATCTTAGGATTGTATGAGCGATTCTTTGATATTGTTGTTTATCGGATATTCTGTTACATCGAATGTATTTTTTTATGTGTTCAGTTGATTTATTTGTTATAAATGATTAACCGCTGGTCTTGGTATGCTTATACTGAGAAATTGTGATAAGCATAGGGGTGAGAAATCATAATTTCTCAGTATAAGCATACTATAACCAATAGTTAATCATGTATAACAAATAAATCAACTGTAAATGTACATACACATGATGTAACCAGTTATATGATAGTTAACAATATCAAAGAATAGCCCATATAATCCTAAGATACTATCGAATAGGCAACCAAACAATCAAGTAACCAAACAATCAAACAAGACAATTGCCCATACAATTATCAACAATGCAATGCTTTATGTTATGAGTTATGATTATGCTCAAACCAAGTCCTAATAAAATGATTATGCAATGCTAATGCAGGTTTTGGTTTTGAAAACACATGTCACTTACTTATTTCCCAATAACCTCCATTCCCTTGTATATCTTGAGTATGTTAGGCCTAAAAGCCTTTACCTTACTTGGTAATAGGTGAGTATTTTTCCCTTACCAATGTAAGAGTACTACTACCACCCCCATACTGGTAACCCTGACCTTACGAGCATAAATGCAAGAAAAAGTCAAATCCAACACCTCATTCTTGGTCATATAGTTGTGCATATTATTTAAGGTTACAATACATAGGAAATAGCAACTAATAAGTTTGAAAACTAAATATAGGGATTTGTTATCAAAACATACGCACTTATCACAGGGTTTACAACAACCAAGTGAAAATTAAAGACTAGTGAGTCAAGGCTTTACTACAACTTAACACATAAGTAGTAAAACTCATGTCACTAGTATCCTCATATTTAGGACCTCACACCATCACTTCATAAGTGATTTCAAGGCAACCTCAAGTTGTTCAAGGTTCTAGACACTACTTTATAGCATTCATAGCACTTGGATGCCCAAGGTTTTACCAACTCCCATCACAAGGTTTACCCTAACCTAGTGAAAAGGGTATAGTTAGAGAACATACACTATTGGCTTAACTCTAACATATAAAGGAACCAACCCAATGTCTCTAACCATTCATGAAGCTTAACCTGGACAATTGAGGAAACATACTTTAACTATGCATCTCAAACTTAACTTTAACTCTAAAGGAGTAATCTTTGCATATAAATAGGCATACCATCATACTACAGAAGTCTAAGGTATCCCAACACACCAGTCCTTGACACTCCACCACACTTTGGGTGTTTAGGGTCCCTCAACTCTGTCCTAAAGCATTTCCTACACTTCGAGTGTCAAATATTCCTAAATCTCTCACATATGCAAGTTGATAATTCTCTCCAAGAAATATCCCCAAATGTGTCTCATTATACCCCAAAAGACTTGCACAAATGATCCCATCAAGTAGGCAATTTTTTTAGAATCTCAATGGTAAAAACAGCCCCTGCCCTGTCTCAACGCTTAAGCATGTAAAGTCCAAGCATTGTGCACTTGAGCGCGTGTCCCTTTGGCACTTGAGCACTCCTACACTATACGCTTGCCCTATTCTGTTGGACGATGAGCACTTGAGCGGGCAAGCCCCAAGCACTTAAGCACTGAATGCCCAGTAGCAAATCTGCAGAATTTTACAAATTTGTGCACTGTTCCATTGGTGTAAAATATGAAATTCAACCACTCCAATTTGGTTTCTAGGAGATTTTAAGTCCCTAACAAGTTCACTAACATGAAGGAAACATAGAGCACTAATTCATTTCATCAAATTTGGATCCATAAACTAAATCACTCATCCAAACCCCCAAATCCCTCACTTTGAGCCTTAATGGTCCAAATGGAGAGTTTTCAATTTCTAATCCAAACTTTTAACATGAACAAGTCATAAACAACACTTAAAACTTATCCAAGCGAGAAAATAACTCAAAATACCTCAAAATCTCATTTTGACATATCAAACCTCAATTAAGCCTAAACATGAAAATGAGAAGGAAAAGCTAGTTTGAGCTCAAGAACCCTTACCTTTAACAGTTGAAGTTGGAGATTCAAGGCTTACACTTTGATCTTGGATTTTCCCTACCTCTTGTGCTCCTTGTTTTCCCCTTTCATCACTTTGCACTTCCTCCTTTGCCTCCCTTAGTGTTCATCCATGAAGACAAGAGAGAAAATGAGAAATGAAACACTAAATATCACTTAAAAGGGTCAAGGTCTTGGAAAATTAGATACTTTGCAGTATAACTTATATCTACTAAGAACACTTAAATTTATCCAAATCAAGTTTTTCAAGTTCCAACAACTTTAAAATAAATACTAAGATTCATTAAAAAAGTCATTTCACCAGTATCATAAATTTTCATATCAGTGACTAGTCAATCCGACATTAAAATACACAACCAGTATGCCTAAAAATACCAAACTAACTTTAATTATTCTCAAACTTCAATCACATCACAGAATACAGATTTATGACTTAGAAATAAATTATCCACTTCTATTTCCATTAGCTAACCCATTTTATATTAATATCTGGGTCATCTTAAGCAACTTCTCACCTTTCGGTTTGCAACAAAGTGCCTAAACTAACTCATACTGTCACAAAATTAAATCGACATGTTAAACAAGTATTATGTGATATCTGTAACTATTTATAAGTCTAACATGTTGGAGAGGATGTTACATTCCTCCCCTTTTTTAAAATTTTGTCCCTAAAATTGCTTACCTTATATAAACAACTGCGGGTAGACTTGTTGCATGTGGAGCTCCAACTCCCAAGTCGCCTCCTCGAAACTAGCACCATCCCAAAGCACATTCACCAGAGGAATCCGCTTACCTCTAAGCCCTTTGACCCCTCTGTCCACAATTCTCATAGGTCGCATAACATAAAACAAATCATTTCTTAATTACACAGATTCATTTCTTATGACATGTGAAAGATTTGGATTGTACTTCCTAAGCTGTGACACATGGAAGACATTATGATGCTTGACAAACTAGGAGGAAGGGCAATTTGGCAGGCTTTGGGTCTAATTCTCTTTAGGATTTGGTAGGGACCAATGAAATAAGGGTTCAACTTTTGTGTTCTCGATGCTCTACCAGTCCCTGTTGTAGGAGTGACTCTCAAGAAAACATGATCTCCTTAACTAAACTCTAGAGGTCTTCTGCTTTTATCAACATAGCTCTTCTTCCTACTCTGAACTATAACTAACTTATCTCGGATCATTTTAATCTGATCAGTGGTCTACTATACTAACTTAGGTCATAGGATGGTTTTCTCTCCAACCTCATACCAACACAAAGGGGACCTACACTTTCTACCATAAAGTGCTTCATATGGTGCCATACCTATGCTAGTGTGATAACTGTTATTGTAGAAAAACACCACAAATGGTAAGAACTTATCCCAACTCCATTTTTGCTCTAGCACACATGCTCTAAGCATATCCTCGAGGGTATGGATAGTCCTTTTTGATTGACTGTTAGTTTGTAGATGATATGTTGTACTCTAATGCGTAAAATCCACAAGTGTACGATTTCATCGTCAAGTAATAAAAAGATTGAATCCACAAGGACTGTGTCTATGAATACCAATTAATTAATTAATTCAATTAAATTAAACAAAGGGGATAAAATTGTTGATTGATAAAAATGTAGTAACCAAGCAATTAAGTAAATAATTATTAAAGTGCAAAATTAAGAACAAAAATAGTAATTTATCAAAAAAGATATTCAGATTTAAAAAAGCTTCCAAGATTGGGATACCACAATGATACAAGATAAATCCTAATTGACAACCCTTTTATTAAATCTGAAATTCAATTGAAGGTGAATTACCCTAAATTAGTTAATGTTCTTTCTCAAGATACAAGATCCGTGCCCAATTAAACCAATTCCTACTCTCGTGGTAATTGAATTTAAATTGAACCCATTACGCTTTGTGGTAATTCATTGAATCCTCGAAAGGCTAAAACTACTCTCGTGATTTAGACCTTAAGTTCAATTCTTATGATTTTAACACTTAGGTTCACCTCTCAGTACGTCCCTAAATGCCTATGAGATGCAAATAAGTGGCCAGTAAATTAACATGAATAAAAGCAATAAGGATTGAATCAAAGAACATTCAAGATTAATAAAAGGGAAAACAACGTCAATTAATCATTATCAATGTATCAAAGGGCATTGCCCAATCCTAGAAACAAAAGAAACTACTCAGACATAGAGAAGAAGAAATCAGAAAACATGTTCTTAAACATCCAAACCCGTCATCCAAGAGAGAAGAGGGAAGAAAGATCAAGAACCCAAAGCCTCCAATGTGCCTCCTCCAAAACCAAATTAGAACCTCCTCATTGTATTCAAAACCTCTATTTATAACCTTAGGGTTTTAATTGGCTAAAAAGCCCCCAAAAGAAATAAAAAGAAAAACATAAAAACTGTTGCGCCCTACGATCGACGGCCGTGGTGGGTACCACGGCCAGGCCATGGTCAGTTTTGGATTTAAGTTTGTCAAGCTGACTCTCAACCACGGCTGTGGTGGCCACCACAGCCAGGCCGTGGTTGATTCTGGAATTTTGATTTTGCTTTTCTTGACTCCTTCGAACGATGGTCGTGGTAGAAACCACGGGCTGGCCGTGGATCCCTCTAGAATGGTCTTTTTGCACCTTTTTGCTATCTATTAAGCTCCAACTTCAAACATGCAAGTATTTCTTTCAATCCAAGGCCAATTCAACATTAATCCTGCACAAGAACACCAAAAACACTGCAGTTATCTGAACTAAGGGAAAAACAAACTAAAAGGGAAACTAAAATGCCTAAAATGCTCAAGAATGCATGCAAAACAAGAACAAAACATGATATTGTTTCACACACATCAAATCCCCCCAAGCTTAAGACTTTGCTTGTCCACAAGCAATAACTAATGTCAAACCAAGATGTGGGATCAAAAGACAATAAAGAATAAGGAACCCGAGAAAACAATATCCAAGCAATAGGCTAAGGCAACCAAAGAATCTGAGAGGTAATCAAAATCAAGTCCAATTAGAGGCTAAGTTCTTAGAAATCATGCATCCTCACTGATTGAATCAAGTTCACTCTACTAACCATACTCAAAGTGTTTAAGAGTGGAAACCATACGCTCAAAATCCATCAAAGAAAATGCACTTCCATATGCTTGATAAGAAACCAAATTTCCACTAATAATCAGCATGCATGCAAGAATCAAAAGGTCTTTCAAAGGTTGTAATAGGGCCATGGGAATGATGTTAGGTAAGGAAGAAAAAGGAAGGTTTGCATAAAAGGGCTCATCAAGATTCTCAATAAACACAAGTAATCCAACAGAACTTAAATGGAGCAAAGATAATTTTTCAATCAAAAGCATAACTCCACATTTCCAAGTATTTTCTTCCTTTCTTTTCTTTTCTTTCCTCTCTTTCTCTCTTTTTCAAGCTTCTTATGATCTTCTTTTATTTGCACATTCTTTTAAAAAAAAAAAAAGAAATGTCATTCACATATGATTCCCAACACACTTTTCACAACTTTCAAACCCACTTTGCTCCATTTAATATTCTAAATGATAACCAATAATGTTTCAGCATAGGTATCATGAAAATAAGTATGCAATAGGCTCAAAATGGGCAACTAGAGGATGAAAGTGTAACCATTTCAGAAGGCCAGAAAAATACCTAAAATGCCTTAATCACATTTAAGCATGCAACCAAAAATTTCGCCTCAAAAATGTTTCAAATCAAGTTCTAGAGCACAAGATCAATGAGGAATATCACTCAACACAAAGAATGGGAACAAAAATCATATAATGCATAAGTCCCATATAAGCTCAAAACTCACATTTAGAGGTTTAAAAATTCAATGAGAAGCATAAATTCAGAGAACATATGCTAATTATCAACTATCAAAAGATCACCTACTATCAATTAAAATAATGCCTGTAGCCTATCACAAGAATCAACAATTGGGTTCCAAATCAATACCATCTCAAAATCCTCAAAAGAGAGGGGCACAAGTTCAACCAAAAACCCAAGAGATACGATGGTATGAAAATGCAACATGAAAATGCAATACAAAACAAGACATGAAAATGTATGAAACTAATGAAAATGAAAATATGAAAATACAAAAATACCCCCCAAGCTTAGAACTTACATTGTCCTCAATGTAAAAATCTAAAACAGGAGAAGGGATAAATGAAAAGAACTCACTGCGGTGGTGGAAAAACTTCTGGTGTTCAATCCATGGCCATAGAATTTTTCATGGGCTGAGTGTGGAACCTTCTAACTTCACTCTTCTTATAAATTTAGCTTCAAAAAGGGTCAAACCTAGACAAAATCCATGAGATAAAGATCAAACCAACAATTCAACACACAAAATCAAAAAAGAGAGAAGAAATTAAAAGGAAAAACAAAAACAAAGAAACTTGGATTGCCTCCCAAGAAGCACTTGTTTAAAGTCATTAGCTCGACTTTGGTCTAGTTTTTGTGCTCAGGTGATGTCAATGGAGTAGTGCTCAGTCCCCACTCCTTCAAAGTGTTTCATTCTCTGGCTATTTATCATAAAAGGCTTATGACATTCTTTCTGCATCTCAAGCACACCATAGGATAAAACTCGAACAATCTCATATGATCCAGACCATTTCGACCATAACTTACGAGGACAGAAACGTAGAAGCGAGTTATTAACAAGAACTCTATCCCCGAGTTTAAATTCACGCTTCTTGACACACTTGTCACTCTGCTTCTTAGGTCCTTCCTTGCAGGGCATAGCATCAGTCACTGATTCCTGTATACCTGAAAGCACAACACTATCCACAACTTTAGTAGCATCAATGCGATTACATGAATTTAAGGAATTATAATTATTTTCAGATTTAAAAACATCAAAAACTACTTCTTCATCATTCAATCGCAAAGTCAATTTTCCTTCATGGACATCAATGATCGCCCTTCCAGTGGCAAGGAATGGACGCCTAAGTATGATCAGCATTGTAGCATCAGCTTCCATGTCAAGCACAACAAAATCCACCGGCATGTAAAACTTACCAACCTTAATGGGAACATCCTCCAAGATGCCTATAGGGTACTTGACAGACCGATCCACCAATTGAAGTGAGATAGTTGTGGGTTTTAGTTCACCCACCTCCAACTTCTTACACACAGAAAGAGGCATAAGACTAACAGTAGCCCCCCAAATCACACAAAGCTTTATCAAAACTGGTATTCCCAATCAAGCAAGGAATAGAGAAGCTACCAGGATCTTTAAGTTTAGGAGGCAACTTATTTTGAATTAAAGCGCTACACTCCTCAGTTAATGCTACGGTCTCATACTTCTCTAGCTTTCTCTTATTAGACAAAATGTCCTTAAGAGATTTAGCATAGGTAGGCATTTGTTGCAACGCCTTAGTGAAGGGTACATTAATGTACAACTTCTTAAGGATTTCAAGAAACTTCCCAAACTGCTTATCTAGTTTGGCCTTGGCCAATCTTTGAGGGAAGGACATCGGGGGTTGGTAAGGTTTTGGGGGTACATACTTGACACTTTCTCATTGGTCTCTTTTTCTTCTAAGGGTTGTGTCCTAGTTGTTTCTTTTTCTTCATCCCTTCTATCTTTGTCATTTTCCCCCTTTGCTTTGGAATCTTCTAGTTGCTTTCCACTTCTTAAACTCACAGCCTTACAATGTTCATTAGGATTTATTTCAGGTTGTCCTGGAAATTTCCTGTGTGGTCTATGTGAAGAGCTAGCTTGTTGGGCTATTTGAGTTTCTAACATCTTGTTATGAATTGCTAAATTATTAACCTTAGATGTCAAATCCTTAATAGCATGATTGATAACTTGACCATGGTGCCTAAACTCTTCATTTTGCTTGGTTTGACTCTCTACAAAATTTTCAAAGAGAGTTTCGAGTTTAGACTTTTGTACCTAGGGGAATCCAATAGAAGGTTTAGCACCACTTTGCCCAACTTGATTTTGATTGTTCCGATAGGAGAAGTTAGGATGAGACCTCCAATCAGGATTGTAAGTCTGTGAATATGGATAATTGCGCACTTTCGGTGGAATGTCATAGAAATTGTGCCATGATTCCATTTGTTCCACCGAAGTGCCTTGTGAGGAACCATTTTCAGCTTGGCATTCCGCACTCATATGTCCCTGTACTCCACAAATCTCATAAAAGATGTTAGCAGCACTTATGGCATTAATACTAGCTTTTTCAAGCTTATCAAAATGTTTATTCAATGAGTCAAACTTAGCCATAATTAAACCAGCACCATCCACCTCAAACTTACCTCCCAAGATCTTTCTCGGGTTGTCACCTCTTTCATTGGCCCATTGGTGATGGTTTGCAGCGACATTCTCAATAATATCATAGGCTTCTGTAAGTCTTCTATTCATCAAAGCTCCACCAACTGCAGAATCAAGAGACACCTTTGAAGGATATTCCAATCCATTGTAGAAGGTGTGAATAATTAACCACTTTTCTAGTCCATGATGCGGGCAAGCTTCCAACAGCCCCCTGTATCTATCCCAAGCTTCTGATAATGATTCTTCGTCTCTTTGAACAAAGCTTGTTATTTGAGTTCTAAGATGTGCAGTCTTGGAAGAAGGAAAGAACTTATTCAAGAATGCTTGCTCTAATTGATTCCATGTGGTTAATGTATCGGTTGGTACCGATTTCAACCAAGCTCTAGCCTTGTCCCTTAATGATAATGGAGACAACCGGAGGTGAATGGCATAAACTGAGGCACCTTCAATTTTGAGAGTCTCACAGAATTCTAAGAACATCTCCACATGATCATTTGGGTCCTCCGAGGGTAAACCTCCAAATTGGTTTTGCCTTATCATGGATAGTAAGGAAGGCGGCATAGTGAAGTTCTCAGCTTCAATGGCTGGCCTAGCAATCCTAGATCGTAAACCCCGAGCATTAGGGGCTGCATACTCTTTCAACGATTTATTATCCTCAGCTGCTGCCATGGCAAGTGGTGGTTCAGATATTTCTCTTACTCTTTGTCTTTGTTGTCTTCTCCTTCTACGTAAAGTTCTTTCAATTTCAGGATCTGCTTCAATAAGAGTCCCAGAACGTCTAGTACTTTGCATAAACAAGAGAAATTACCTGTAGAGAGTCAAAGAGAAATCAAGAACGTAAGAACCAAATAAAAGAAAAAGGTTTAAAATAATGAAATTAAAAATTAAATTAATATTCAAGAAAAACACAGTCCCCAGCAACGGCGCCAAAAACTTGATGCGTGAAATCCGCAAGTGTACGGTTTCGTCGTCAAGTAATAAAAAGATTGAATTCACAGGGATTGTGTCTATGAATACCAATTAATTAATTAATTCAATTAAATTAAACAAAGGGGATAAAATTGTTGATTGATAAGAATGTAGTAACCAAGCAATTAAGTAAATAATTATTAAAGTGCAAAATTAAGAACAAAAATAGCAATTTATCAAGAAAGATATTCAGATTCAAGAAAGCTTCCAAGATTGGGATACCACAATGATAAAGATAAATTCTAATTAACAACCCTTTTATTAAATCAGAAATTCAATTGAAGGTGAATTACTCTAAATTAGTTAATGTTCTTTCTCAAGATACAAGATCCGTGCCCAATTAAACTAATTCCTACTCTCGTGGTAATTGAATTTAAATTGAACCCATTACGCTTTGTGGTAATTCATTGAATCCTCGAAAGACTAAAACTACTCTCGTGATTTAGACCTTAAGTTCAATTCTTATAGTTCCAACACTTAGGTTCACCTCTCAGTATGTCCTTAAATGCCTATGAGATGCAAATAAGTGGCCAACAAATTCACATGAATAAAAGCAATAAGGATTGAATCAAAGAACATTCAAGATTAATAAAAGGGGAAACAACGTCAATTAATCATTATCAATGTATCAAAGAGCATTGTCCAATCCTAGAAACAAAAGAAACTATTCAGACATAGAGAAGAAGAAATCAGAAAACATGTTCTTAAACATCTAAACCCGTCATCTAAGAGAGAAGAGGGAAGAAAGATCAAGAACCCAAAGCCTCCAATGTGCCTCCTCCAAAACCAAATTAGAACCTTCTCATTGTATTCAGAACCTCTATTTATAACCCTAAGTTTTTAATTGGCTAAAAAGCCCCCAAAAGAAATAAAAAGAAAAACATAAAAACTGTTGCGCGCTGCGATCCACGGCCGTGGTGGGTACCACGGCCAGGCCGTGGTCAGTTCTGGATTTAAGTTTGTCAAGCTGACTCTCAACCACGGCCGTGGTGGCTACCACGGCCAGGCCGTGGTTGATTCTGGAATTTTGATTTTGCTTTTCTTGACTCCCTCGAACCATGGCCGTGGTAAAACCACGAGCAGGCCGTGGATCCCTCTGGAATGGTCTTTTTGCGCCTTTTTACTATCCATTAAGCTCCAACTTCAAACATGCAAGCATTCCATTAAATCAAAGACCAATTCAACATTAATCCTACACAAGAACACCAAAAATACCACAGTTATCTGAACTAAGGGAAAAACAAACCAAAAGGGAAACTAAAATGCCTAAAATGTTGAAGAATGCATGCAAAACAAGAACAAAACATGATGTTGTTTCACACACATCATACTCAAACTAAGCTTTGTCCCAAAAGCTTTCTGCAAGGCTCCCTAAAATCTAGATGTAAATCTAGAGTCTCAATAAAAAACTATACTAAAGAGAATACCGTGCATCCTAACTATCTCCTGAAGGTATGGGCAAGTCTATCCGTGGAGTAGTTAGCTCTAATAGGTATGAAATGAGAAGACTTGGTTAGTCTATCCACTACAACCCATATTGCACAAAATCTTAACTGAGTCTTGGGAAAGCCCATCACAAAATCCATTGTGATGTTATCTCATTTCCACTCAGGGATTCCCAAAGATTGAAGAGGTCTAGAGGGTTTCTAGTGTTCTATCTTAACCTTTTGACAAGTTAGGCACCTATACACAAACTCAACTATGTCCCTCTTTATACTAGACTACCAAAACAACTTTTTCAAATCTTGACACATCTTAGTGGCCCCGAGATGGATAGTGTAATGAATACAATGAGCTTCTTCAAGGATCCTTTCCTTGATTGTGAATTCATGGGGAATGTAAAGTCTACCTCTAAACTTGATTATCTCATCATCCGACATATCAAACTCTCTAGGATTGCCTAAAAAGATCTGCTCACTTACATCTCTAAGAGTTTCATCTTCCTTTTGAGCTTCCAAGATTTGAGTCCTAAAGTCAAGCACTATGTCCACACGACTCACACTGCGACTACATGGTAACACAACTACTGAATGGCCCATGTCTCTAAAACTCTCAAGAAGTTCACTCTCTTGGATCATCATCTAGGACATATGTAGGAATTTCTAACTTTGTGCATCAGCCACCACATTGGCTTTACTCAAATGGTACTTTTACTCAAAGTTGTAGTCTTTCTAAAACTCTATCCATCTTCGTTGTCTCATGTTCAGCTCTTTCTGATCAAATAAGTACTTCAAACTATTGTGATCATTGAACACCTCAAATTGGTTTTTATACAAGTAATGTATCCAAACCTTTATGGTGAACACTACTACTATTGGTGTATGCCCTAGAGGCCGATATATTTTGACAATACTTACATAAATTGTATTTTGCTATTTTTAATATATGAGACATTTCATTTTTTGTGTTATTTATGATAAACATAATAAAATCCTTAGAATAGTAAGTTTGATGCCATAAGACATCAAGTGGATGACTTGATCCTGAGATCCTATTGGATAAAGTTAAAGCACTATTCTTAAATGTTCCTAGTCAAGTATTATTATTAATTAGGACAACAATAATACATTAAGACTAGTATATGCGTAGACTGATGGCCATATCTCACGGGTCATAGATATGAAATATCAAGTCTTCACGTGGGTACATATTAGAGTAATGATGTACTGGACTGACCCGCCATGAGAACGCTACATGGATTGTAACGTGAGTGTCATAAGCGAATCTCATAGTGACAATAGTGTATGTAGTCCTTTGACCTAAAATCACAAAGATTCCTACATGAGGAGTTATGTGTTTTAATGCCATCAAACGTCATCTGTAATAAGGTGATTATAAAATTAGTTATTAGATATACTGCGAGTCATGCAGTGGTATATGAGTAACCTAGATAGGATTTGTCACTCCTATATAACAGGAGCGATATCTTCAGGCCCCCTGATTGAGTGAGATTGCGAAATGCATGACTATGCTCAAATGAGTCAATTAGAGATATTGATCTCACTTGTTGTTACAAAGTCTACTCGAGTATTAGGAAACGAAGGATTGAACTATACAAGGGTGACGCATTCCATGCCTTGTGTTCAATCTAGATATCTTAAGAAAGGGACTAAACTACACGGAAACATTTGTCATAGAAAGGTTATGTCAAATCATTGACATTCTCATTACTTGGGTAGCAACGATATGTTGTTAGATACCACTCAGTGCTTGTAATATTAAAAAGAGATTTTAATATTACTGCTAATATTATAAGAACCTACAAAGTCACACACATAGAGTAGACTAAATTGGAGCAATAAGGATCCAAGTTGGACTAGGATTCGATCGTGCACCAGACTCATAACAGATGAGTCTAGGGTTACACAGTTTACCTTGCTACTGCTCACACTCACTTAAGGTAGTCACTATTATAAATAGTACTGCTAAAGGGGCTGCCAGACATATATATTAGAACCCTAGCCGTACCTACAGAAACAATGAGTGAGAGAGTGATAGGTTTCTTTTCTCTTCGTAACTAGCACTGTGTCAGAGATATGAGACTCCTTTTTGAAGACGTTGGACGTTCGTGAATCTGTTTGTGTGGATACCATTGAGACATTGTCGTTGTTATGGTGTTGGTGATTCACGTCGTTTGTTTTTCATCTCTCTACATGAGGTAAACTCAGAAACACAGATTATGGTCTCTTTTCACATGGATCCTTGGTAGGAATTTTTTATTTTTCTACTGTGTGATGTATCCACAATTCCCAACAACTGCACTAACTCCAGATCATAAGTAGGGTAGTTCTCCTCATGAGGCCTCAACTGCCTAGATTCATAGGTAATAACTCTTCTATGTTACATCAAAACACACCCCAAACCTATCTTTGAAGCATCACAGTATACCGCAAAGTTCTCCAAAGGATCTAAAATTACCAACACCAGTGTAGTAGTCAACCTTAATTTAAACTCTTAAAAACTGTATTCACAAACCTGAGTCCATTTAAAAGAACTACATTTCCTAGTCAAGGGTAGCACTAATTGAGAAAAAACCCTTTTATGAATCTTCTATAGTACCCTGCTAGGCTTATGAAACTTCAGATCTCGGTCATAGTCGTGGGTCTCCCCCACTGCAACATTGTATCAACTTTGTTTTGGTTCACAAAAATCCCACCCTAAGATATCACATGTCCCAAGACTGCACTTGTGAAAGCCAGAACTCACATTTAGATAGTTTAGAAAACAACCTATTCTCCTTAAGGGTCTCTAATACTATCCTCAGATGTTGTTTATACCCCTCCATAGTCTTAGAGATATCATCAATAAACACCACAACAAATTGATCCAGGTAGGTTCTAAAGATCTAGTTCATGTAAATCATGAACACTGTCGGTGCATTCGTCAACCCAAAGGACATCACGAGATACTCATAATGTTTATACCTAGTTCTAATGTCTTAGGGATATCCTCTTCCCTAACTCTTATCTGATGATAACTAGACCTAAGATCAATCTTTGAGAAAACCACAGCTCCTCACAGTTGATCCATTAGATCATCTATCCTTGGTAACAGATACTTGTAACACTCTCCCTAGGGCGTCACATTTATACCTCAACTTCTTTAACTTAACAAAAATCGTGAAAAAATGTTTAATCTTGGAAAATATGGATTATAAATTTTCTTTCCAAAACATAAGCTTAAACGAAACAAAAAAAAGGACATAACTTAATAAATATTACACACCAAAAAGAATATATACAATAGTGGCATAGATCATAGTCCACCCAAAATTACAAGTTTATAAACAAAATACATAAGCAGCAGTTTAACAAAACATTGACTAGCCCAAGTCTAGAGACCTAGGAAGCAGGATCTTCTCCTGGACCCTCCATTGGATCCTCTTAGGACTCATCCGTTGGTTCCTCCTCTTCAAACTCTTCCCTAGTCAAACCTATCAGCTGTGGCAGAAGCTTGTGAATAGGAATCCTAGCGGATGATACCATAGGGTCCAGATCCTCTCTAGGGGTGTAATACAAGTCACCCTATAGCTCCCTAATCGGCATGAAAGACTCTGGATGCACAAAAATACTAAGAGAGAATAAAGGGTCCCCGTCATGGGTCCTACTAATAGACAGAGTTAATTCTCCTACATATCTAATCATTTCTATGCCCCAGTCGATCCGCCACACGTCTAAACCTCCGTGGAAAAGAACCCGGACAAAACCAAGGGAATCCCTACGAGCAGCCATCCAAAAGCAAAACAACAAAAACTGTAAACCTTCTTCTGCCTCTCTCAATCTTTAACAACCAGGACACATAAAACAAAAAGCAAACAAAATAGGAATACAAAGAGGTGAGATTCTCTACATCAATACCAATATGGTAGCAAAAGACAATAATAACAGTCGTAAAATTCTCAACAGGCATTATAATAAAATATCCAAAGGCAGTTCCACAGTATAACATATTACAATAAAATATGAAATGCCTATGTGAATGCACAATGGATTGACATCTATTCCATGGAGTTCTAACCAACATCGGAGAGAATGACTGGGGAGTCAGTGTCTGTATCACGTTAGCCTCAAATCATGTGCTTCACAACCTCATCAATATGCGCAACTTGGCTATACATGACACTCTTAACTGGATTAGGAATAGGATAGTTCTTGGTCGAGATTGTCGATGCATTGTACAGTCACCACGGCCCAGTGGAGCTACCTACCGGCCACATGTGGGATACCTGCGCCCTGACGCCTTCAAGTTCAACAAGTGAACTACACTATACAATTTGCACCTGCACAAAGGTGTAATTCATCTCCTAGGCATTCCGCCTTGACAACAAGTCATTCCGACTTTCACAATGCATAATCTCATGACAATGATCAACAATATTTATACAACAATAGAAGTTCTACCAAGAGGAGCCACTACAGGGCTTGAGTCATCACTGACATTCCCTAGGTCCAGTACATCGGCCCGTCAACACAAAGCTATTATATTCCATCACAAGGTATCTCAATTACATAAACTCAAGAACTATCTTTTCACTTTTGACCTTAGTTAAGATACTTTCAAGAATTAACATAGAGATTCACTCTAATTTTAAAACTCTCCTAGTTAAGTTTCTCTATGTAATACCTCTTCACATTTTCACGAAAACCTAAAAGAAAACTACATCATTTTAATCTCACAAGTCATTTCCTTTTTCCTCTTAAGCCCTAAAAGTGCTCTACTTTTTATGATCTCTTTTTCTAACTTACCATCTCTCTTAAAGCCAAAATCTTCTCTAACCAAGTAGTTAAGGTTTGGTTTTTCCAGTCCTTCATTGTTGTTAAATTCCTAATTCAACTCTAATTTTTATTTAAGCTTCCAAGTTCCATATTAACACAAAATTTCCTCTTGGATCACCTCTTTGGGTCTCTTGGCCGTGAGCTCCCTAAGGTTCTTAGGCCTCAAAAATTTTCATTTTTCATAAGGATTTCAAGCAAGCAATATGCATATGTCAAGCATCAAATTTCCATTCCATGAAGATCATAGACACATCAAACTCCAAAACCACATAGATTACAAAAATCACCAAGAGTCAAAAATAATCAAGTGAAGAATCCTTACATGGATTCTTCACTCTCAACACAACAAAATGTCTTTCACCACCATGAATGGTTGATGAGAGTGATCTCCCTCTTACCTTGGAGGATAACTAACCACCTCTTGGATATCTCTTTGAACAAGGTTCCTCTTCCAAGAGCTTTCTTAGAAATCTTTAAGCCCTAACTTGAAGAAATGCTTAGAAATGTTGAATAAGCTAAGATCTTCAAACCAAATGGCCTTAGAAAGAGGTTTTGATGCAGGGAATGTAGGTGAGTGAAATCAAAGAAGATGAAAAGGTGGATTTAGTGGAGTGGCCGTGAGCTAGAGGAGAGAAAATAAGAGAAGAAAATGAGAGAAAACAAAGTGTGTAGCTTTTGGATGAAGAGAGAGAAATGGATAAAAAAGTGATAAAAATGAAAATGAGATACAAGCTTACTCTAGAAGCCTCATTTCTCTCTCCATGGCCGTGCATTTTCCTTAGGAGGGGAGCCAAACTTCCTCAACAAGCTTCACAAAGCTTCTTTGAGAAGCTTCTCCCTTTGGTCCAAAAGTCAAAGGTGATGTCATGTGGGTGATGTCACATGCATAATGTCACAAAAGTGACTAAATAGAAACAATTTACTAGATCTTTTTTGTAAGCTATTATGCAATGGACAAAAATCACAGTTAACAAAGTCGGTATCTATTGTCTAATGGATAATAGAGCGTACCCAAATTTTATCTGTCAGATAAAATCTCGTACAATAAAAACTCTGAAAACTGTCTCCAATTTTGGGTTTAGTAAGATTCCCCGGCCCCAGCTCAATAGTCCAAAATTTTTTAAAAATAATATTAAAATAATATTAAAATAATCCACATAAGCTAATTAATTCATAAAAATTTACAAAAATTCATAACAACACAGATAAATCGAAAGCAAGAAAAGATTGGGGTGTTACAATACTCATACAAAACCTATGAGAATATCCTGATGAGTTTCCAACTAATGGCATACACCAAAGAATACCTTGCATAGGCTCGGGCATAGCTCTATTTCTCTGTGAACACTATTTCACAAAGTTTCCTTGTGACTGCACGTAAAACACATTGCACATGCCTTGTGGCCATGCTGCTTTCCACATTTCGAGCACTTTTGGTTCCACGTTTCAACTTGAATCTGCTTACCTCTAAGCTATTTGACCCCTCTATCCACGATCCTCATTGGTCGCATAGCATAAGATAAATCATCTCTTAACTACATAGTTTCATTTCTTATGACATATGAAGGATCTGGATTATACTTCCTAAGCTGTGACACATGGAAGACATCATGATGCTTTGACAAATTACGAGGAAGGGCAATTTGGGGCTACGGGTCCAATTCTCTTTAGGATTTAGTAGGGACCAATGAAACAAAGGTTCAACTTACGTGTTCTCAATGCTCTACCAATCTCTATTGTAGGAGTGACTCTCAAGAAAACATGATCTCCCTCACTAAACTCTAATGGTCTTCTCTTTTTATCAGCATAGCTCTTCTGCCTACTCTAATCCATAACCAACCTATCCCAGATCATTTTAATCTGATTAATGATCTGCTGTACCAACTCATGTCCTAGGATGATTTTCTCTCCAATTTCATACAAACACAAAGAGGACCTACACTTTCTACCATAAAGTGCTTCATACGGTGTCATACCTATGTGGTATGATAATTGTTGTTGTAGGCAAACTCTACTAAGGGAAAAAACTTATCCCAACTCCCTTTCTGCTCTAGCACACATGCTCTTAGTATATCCTTGAGCGTTTGGATAGTCTTTATCGATTGACTATCAGTCTGTGGATGATATGTTGTACTTAGACTAAGCTTTGTCCTAAAAGCTTTCTGCAAGGCTCTCCAAAATCTAGATGTAAATCTAAGGTCTCTATCCGAAACTATACTAAGGGGAATACCGTGCATCCTAGCTATCTCCTGAAGGTATAACTAGGAAAGTCTATCCATGGAGTAGTTAACTCTAATAAGTATGAAATGGGTAGACTTGGTTAGTCTATCTACTACAACATACATTGTATCATATCCTAACTGAGTCTTGGGCAATCCCATCACAAAATCCATTGTGATGTTATCCCATTTTCACTCAGGGGTTCCCAAAGATTGAAGAGGCCTAGAGAGTTTTTGGTGCTTTATCTTGACCTTCTGACAATTTAAGCACCTAGACGCAAACTCAGCTATGTCCCTCTTCATACCAGACCACCAAAACAACTTCTTCAAGTTTTGACACATCTTAGTGGCCTCGGGATGGATAGTGTACTTACTACAGTGAGCTTCTTCTAAGATCCTTTCCTTGATTCTGGGTTCACGGGGAATGCAAAGTCTACCTCTAAACTTAATCATCCCATCATCCGACTATTAGTGTATGCCTTTGAGGCTAATTTATTTTGACTGTATTTACATACATTGTATTATACTATTTATTTAATACATGAGACATTTCATTTATTGTATTATTTATTATAAACATAATAAAGTCCTTAGAATAGTAAGTTTAATGCCATAGGACATCAAGTGGATGACTTGATCATGAGATCCTATTAGAATCATAACACTATTCTTAAATGTCCTTAGTCAAGTATTATTATTAATTAGGACAATAATAATGCATTGAGACTAGTATGTGCGCAGATTGATGGCTACATTTCACTGGTCATGGATATGAGATATCAAGTCTTCACATGGATATATATTAGAGAAATGATATATTGGACAGACCCACCATGAGAATGCTACGTGGATCGTTACATGAGTGTCATAAGAGGATCTCGAATGACAATGGTATATGTGGTCCTTCGACCTGAAATTACTACGATTCCAACATGAGGAGTTGTATGTTTTAATGCCATCAAATATCATCTGTAACAAGGTGATTATAAAGTTAGTTATTGGGCATACTGCGAATCATGCAAATTGATGTGAGTGACCTAGATGAGATTTTTTCCTCCTACAAAACAGGAGCGATATCTTCGGCCCCCCTAATTGAGTGAGGCTGCGAAATGCATGACCATGCTCAAATGAGTCAATATGAGATATTGATCTCATTTGTTTTTACTAAATCAATATGGGTAGCAGTGATGTGTTGCTAGATACCGCTGACTGCTTGTAATATTAAAATAGGATTTTAATATTACTGCCAATGTCATGAGAACCTGCAGGATCACACGCATAGAACAGATTAAGTTGGAGCAATTAGAATCCAATTTGGACTTGGGTTTTATCGTGGGCTAGACTCATAACAGATGAGTTCAAGGTTACACTGCTAAACCTACTGCTACTCTCACTTGCATAAGGCAGCCACTATTATAAATAGTACTGTTAAGGGGCTGTCAAGGACATCAGAGTCAAACCATAGCCACACCCTAACAGAAACAGTGAGTGAGAGAGTGACAGGTTTCTCTTCTCTTCGCAGCTAGCACTGTGTAAAAGACGTGAGACTCTAAGATCATAGACGTTGGACATTTATGAGTCTATTCATGTGGATAACATAAAGGCGTTGTTATTATTTTGGTGCTTGGGATTTATTTGGTTATTTTTTGTCTATCTTCAAGAGGTAAACTTGAAAATCATGTTTCATGGCTCTTCTTTTTACATGGATCCTTGGAGGGAATCTTTTTTTTTTTTATGTGCTTTTGTTCACAGATTTCCCAACAGTGGTATCAGAGCCACTTGCGAAATCATGATTTGGTCTTTTATGTTTACGTGTTATATGAAATAACATGATTAATTATTCTCTTTTTAGGTAAAACATATGATCTTTAATATGTTATTTTAGAAATCAAAAGAATCTTTTGCGAAACCATAATCTATTTGATATGTTGTATGTAATATCCTTAATAACATTTTAGACTTATATATGGTTACAAAAGGTAGCATATTACTTCTTTAACATGTCGATGAAGTTTTGTGATAATCTGAGTTCGTTTTGGCACTTAGTTGCAACACAAAAGTTGAAAAGTAGCTTAAAATGACTTAAATAATAGTATAAGTTGCTATGTTGAGAGAAATAAACATATAGAGTTTATTTCTAAGTCACAAATAAGTGGAACAAGGTGTAGTTAAATTTTCTAGATAATCAGTGTTAGTTTGATATTTTTAGGCAATACTAGTTGTCTATTTAATGCCGGATTGACTAGAAGAAGATATGAAAAACCGTAAAATGATGAAATAATAATTTAGATAAATCTCATGATTTATTCTAAAGTTGCTGGAAGCTGAAAAACTTGGTTTCAGGGAAACTAAGTGTTCTTAGCAGATAAGGAAGATTTTAACAAAATATCCTAAGGGATATGATGGTTAATCTCTCATTTCTCTCACTCTGTTAAAAGGTAGCAAAAGCTGCAAAGAAAGAAAAATAAAAGAAAGAAAGAAGGAAAGAGCCAAAGGAGAGAAAAGAAAAGGGGAAAAGAAGGAAGACCAAGGGAAAATCAAGATCAAAGCATAGAGCTTGAAGAAGGATCATCTCAACTGCCAAGAGGTAGGGGTTTTATGTTCATATTAATCTCTTTTCATTCTTTTCACCATTGATGCATCCTTGGTGCTTAATAGGCCAAATTGAGTTCTAGAGGTGTTTGATGTGTTTGGTTTGCATGAATGTGTTTCTTTGGTCATTTATGACTTCATAGTATAAGTTGAAGATAGAAGCTTAGAACATCTCATTTAGACCATTAATGCCCAAAAGAGGGATTTAGGTCAAGCTATATGTGATTTGGTGCTTGAACCCAAATTAAGAGGTTTAAGTTTATGACTAATGATTCCTATATGTTTAAGAATTGACAAGGAACTTAGAATCACTTAGAAACTGATTTACAATGGCCAAAATCCAAGAGAAGAACCAATGGAACAGTACCACGATTCTGCATAATTCTGCAGAATCTAGTTTCTGCTATGCACGTCGCGACATGAGTACGTTATGCCGCCACGTTGGTTTGAATTTGTTGCTAGCGCCGCGACATGAAGACGCCGTGTCGAGATGTGAGAGTGATGCTACATCCAATAATGACAACCCAAAGCTAGGATATCGTGGCGTTCCTAAGTTGCGCTGAGGCGTGATGTCCTGAACCTCTAGAAATGTCATTTTTTATGTTTTCAAGTTCTTGGCTAGATGGAATCATTCGTATATGTCTCCTAAGGTGTTTGAGGGCACAAATAGGGATATTTGAAAAGAATAATTATCACCTAGTAAGTATGAGAAAACATAAGAATTTGAGCATCCTAAGGTGAAGGATTGCCCTAGGTAAGGATGTAGCACCTTAGGCAACCTAGCATGGCATTTGATGCCACTCAAGATGTGATGAGATGGTGTATTGGATATAAGTATACTAGGATGGATTGTAGTATTCACTATAGTAAGGATAAGGAAGGTATGAACCTTAGGATATCTAAGAGTAGTGGATTACTTTGGGAAGGTACATAGAACCTTAAGCAACAAGGACTTACGAGTAAGAACCACTCCTGGGTTAGAGTCACTTGAGTGGGGATAATGTTGTGTATTTAGTTCCAAATAGGGAATGATATGTACAAAGTCTCTAGTTAAGCGGAAACTTGTACATTGCAGAATATGTAAAAGGAAGAGTTGAGACTAGTAAGCTTGTCATATCCATGAGAGTAGTTGGATATACAAAGTTCTAGAGAAATGCTCTTTTGTTTCCTTAAACAAGGTTGGAATGAAGCATTAGCTAAGATAAACACTTTCACTAGGATGAGTTTAGTCTATAGGAAGGTTAAGGTGGTGTTTATGTAAAAAATAAACATATCACTACACTTTTCACACACTAATTAGTTAATCTAGTATGTTTATAAAAGCTAAGAACCTTAGTGCAATAAAGAGTAATGGTTTGCTATAGATAAGAGTCAAATACCTATGGTAACTTTTGTTACTTAGCTTCACTAGAGATATGATGATGAGGGGTGTTAGATATAAGTAAACTGGGTTATATTGGCATTGTCTACCTGTGAATGTGACTTATATAACATAAGGTCATTTATTCAGAAGGAATGGAGTCAAGAAGTTCTTAAAGGGACAAGTATTCCTAACCAAGTGCTAGGGTTGCTTGTAGTGTGGAAATTTTAGTTTTCTTATCTATGAGGGGTTAAACATGAGAAATCAACATTTCTAGTAAAATATGCCTAGATCTTAGATGAGTTAAGTATGTAAGAATGATTGTATGTATGTCTATGGAAATGGTCTAGTAGTATTGATCTTTGTGAGTATTCTTTGATGTTGTACACCATTATTAAGGTCAAAGAAGATAAGTGGGAAATTCGAAAAATGCTCTTTGAGCAAGGATGAAGCCCGAATTTCTCAATGTGCTAGGGTACATGTGATGTGAGGATGAACTTTTCCTCTATTTACCACATGATGATATATTGAACCAGTTTCTAATGAATATTTTGTTTTCAAAATAAACCCCAACATGTATTTCAAAATAAAATATTGCACGAGCATATATTTTGGATCTTTCTTAGGCAAATCATATTACATATCATCCTCATTGCATTTATGGACAGATGTATAGGCATTGTCTGTTGCTGTTGATATTTATAATTATGTGGGTAGTTGTTTATATCTAACAGTATGTAGGCTATCGGTTTTGACCACACTACTAGATATTATGCAGTTATAAGAATTAGGAAGGAAACTCCTATGTTAGTAGTTATAGTAATTGTTATATTTGTTATACAATGTTATAGCTAGGTGGTATTGAAATTGCTTTTACTGAGAAGTGTAATTCTCACCCCAGTTGTTCTTCCATGTAAATCCAAGTAAATACCCTACTAAGTGAAAGAAGATGAAGCATGAAAGCTAATATAGTTTTTATATGTTATAGTTGACAAAGTTGATGTGTAAAATTTATATTTGCTTTGTATGTTTTAAGTAGTATGTATTACAATATGCCTTTTTGTGACTAGTGTTATACATATAAGTATGAGTTTATGTTTTTCGCAATCTCTCAAGACTTTCTATAATTACTCAGTTGTGATTATGGATATATGTTAGTTAGTTATGTAGAAGTGACATTTCTAGTACTGAATATCCTTGTGTATTTGTGATATACCTAGATATATGTATTAGGATGTTACTTTATGGTATCAGAGCTTGGTTCATTCTGTTGAGTCGGGGTATGGACTAACTGTGCTTAGGCATAAGTAGCTGTTTAGTAGAATATTTTGCATTCTTTTATCTCTTTATGAGATATTCAAATAGAATTGCATGACTAGACTTAGGTATGAATGTTATTGGCTACTGTCGCACAATTACGTGATATTGAACCTAGCTAACTCAATATGCAATGATCTGTGTGTACAGGAAACTAGGTAACTACTGGGTGAACCTATGAGACTAGGAGACTGGTAAAGGGGGAGATAACTAGAGCTCTTAGAGAAATGGCTGCTGTGTTGAGAAAGCAGTCTGCCATTTGTAGACGACTATCATAATCGATAGAAAAGGACTCGCTGAACTTATGAGGGATCAGTATTTCTCAAAGTTCAGAAGAGTTACTCTTTTTTTTTTCAAGGGGTAGTATAGTTCGGTCAAAGCTGGGAGATGGCTTCAAGAGATAGAAGAAATCTTTGAGGTCATAGCAGGCACTGATGGATAGAAGGTGACCTTGCTTCTTATGAGTTAGTAGGTGAAGCCGAAAGCTGTTGAGTTGAAGCTGAAAGGGTTCTAGAGATGGTTGGTACTTGAATCACCTGAGAGGTGTTTAGAGTTACTTTCCTAGACAAGTATTATTCCCTTGAGTTATGGAAGGCTGGGAATTTGGAATTTCTAAGGTCTAAGCAAGTGTATATTACTGTGGATTAGTATGTGGAACAATTCAGAGAATGTCCTAAGTTCTTTTCTTATTTTATGAGTAATCCAGATGAAAACTGGAAGAGAGTAAAATTTAAAGTGGAACTTGGAGAAGACATTAGAAGAGTTGCGAGGCAAATGGAGGTTAAGGACTTTTCCATTCTAGTCAGTGAGTGTAGAGTTGTAGAAGCAAATAATCTCAGAGCCACAACAGAACAAGAGTTAGAAAGTTCCTTAAAGAGGAAAATATCAGATGTTGAGATCAGTGAGGGTGCCTATTGGTCTGAATTTTTATCAGACAAAGGAAAATAGGTTCAAGTGGAAGCTTGGGGTGATGATAAGTATGAGTAAGGTGTTTTTAAGATGAGCAACATTAAAGAAAAGAGGTAAATCAGACTCCAAGATACCAAGATGTGTTAGATGAAGAAGGTACATAGGGGTAGATTGTTCTTAGCGAGCAAATCTGTGTGCTTCTTATGTGCACACTCAGAGTGGCATAGCAGAAGCGACGAAATCTTCCAACTTTGTATGAGGTAAGAACACATGTAAAGAGAAATCTTTTAAGATGTGTATAAGAAGAGTATGGATTTACTTTGTAAATCATATTAGTTTACTTTGTAAATCTTGCTTGCTTACCTTGTTAGTATGGTTTGGGTTTTTTTAGAGACAAATGATGTTATGTTCATATATAGTTGAAGTGTGAGACTGTGCCTATGTATAGACAGTTGAACACAAAAACTATCGAGAATAAATGTCTTTGTCTAGAAAGGATGATCAGCTAGATCAGTTGAGAGAAGCTTTAGATTTTCTCATGAGATGATCTAAGATCTAGTTGTCTTAGAATCAAAGTTAAGAAGAGTATGTTAAAGGTGGTTTTGGAAACTTTTAGAAAGAAGGTAGTTAAGTTCCAAGTTAGCCAAAAGTCAGTTTTGGGTTTGAAGTGGTACAATTTATGGATTATGTAATTTCTCAAGAAGGGAAATTGTAGAGAACCTTAGTAAAGTTTAAGCAGAGGTACAATAGGAAGAGCAACTGTTGTAACCAAGGGCAGAGAGTTTATAAGTAGACTTTCTCAGTTAGTACTACCCATATTAGGCCAGCTAAGAAAAGTAGTGCTTAGTAGTGGACTCTAGATAGTGAGTATAGTTTCCAAGAGTTGAAGAGAGGTTGACTACTACGTTAGGGTTAGTAATTCCAAATTCCCGCGAGAACTTTGAGGTAGTTAGTTATACTTTGAAGAAGGGACTAGGGTATGTTTAGATGTAGAAGAGGTAAGAGGATGCCTATGCATCAAGGCAGTTAAACCTGCATGAGGAGGATTACCCTAGGTATGATTTCGAATTAACCACAGTGGTGTTTGCCTTATATTTTTGGAGACATTACTCATAAAGAATCTAGATCAAGGTGCTCAGCGATCATAATAGTTAAAGATACTTGTTGATCAGAGGAAGCTGAACATGAGGTTGAATAGATGGATGAAGTTTTTCAAGGCCTATAAACTTGAGTTATAATATCATCCGGGTAAGTCCAATGTAGTGGATGATGCATTAAGTGCGAAATTCCTATAGGTGTCCCAGATAATATTCTAAGAGAGTGAATTTCTTGAGAGTCTCAGAAATTTGAGTCTTGCGGTGGCTGTGATGTCATGTAGTCTCTCAGTGAGTAAGGTGGACATAGTAAAGAACTTAAGGACTCAGATTTTAGAAGCTAAAAAAGGAGGATGAAGCTCTAAGGGACACTAGTGAGCAGATCTTCTTCGGAGCCCAAAAGGATTTTTGAAATAGAAAATAATGGAATGACGAGGTTTAGAGACAAACTTTGTTTTTTCAAGTAAGTCAAAAATCAAGGAAAGGATTCTAGAAGGAGATCACAAGAGAATGTAAACCATCTGTCTAGTAGCTACTAAGGTTTTTTTAAGAGTTAAGGAAGATGTTTGGTGGCCTAGTATGTTAAAGAACATAGCAGAATATGTTCAGCTACAGGTGAGGGTGGAGAGATTAAGTAATCTGCCCACATTTGTCAAGTAAAGTTAGTTACTTCCTAGATAAAGTAGCTCAACTACTTTTCAAGGAGATAGTTAGGCTACATGGAGATCTAGTGAATATAGTGTCTAATAGAGATACTAGATTCACATCTAATTTTGGAAAGCCTTACAAGTAGGAGTTCAAAGCTAAGTTATGTTCTAGTACAGCTTACCATCCAAAAACAAAGGGGTCAAGAGCTTAGAGATAAGCAAATTTCCTCTAACAGAGGTGCAGTTGGGAGAAGCTGGTGCTGAAAAAGGATTACATAGTAGTAAGAATTTCATGTTAAGAGGGTTACCCAGAGTTATTTGCATAAGATGAGCAATTTTGGGAACAAAATTTTAAAAAGGAAGGGAAAAATGTAATACCCGTAGTAACATGTTAGACTTGTATATGGTTACAAAAGGTAGCATATTACTTGTTTAACATGTCTGTGAAGTTTTGTGACAATTTGAGTTCGTTTAGGCACTTAGTTGCAACACAGAAGTTGAAAAGTAGCTTAAAATGACTTAGATAATAACATAAGTTACTAAGTTGAGGGAAATAAACATAAAGAGTTTGTTTCTAAGTCACAAATAAGTGAAATAATGTGTAGTTAAAGTTTCAAGATAATCAAAGTTGATTTGGTATTTTTAGGCATACTGGTTGTCTATTTAATGCTGGATTAACTGGCAGCAGATATGAAAAATCATGAAAATGATGAAACAATAATTTAGATGAATCTCATGACTTATTCTAAAGTTGTTGGATGCTGGAAAACTTGGTTTAAGGGAACCTAAGTGTTCTTAGTAGATAAGGAAGTTCCAACAAAATATCCTAAGGGATATGATGGTCATTCTCTCATTTCTCTTTCTCTCTATTAAAAGGCAGCAGAAGCTGCAAAGAAAGAAAAACAGAAGAAAAAAAGAAAGAAGGAGCCAAAGGTGAGAAAGAAAAGCTGGAAAAGAAGGAAAAATAAGGGAAGATCAAGACCAAAGCATAGAGCTTGAAAATGGATCATCTCAGCTGTCAAGAGGTAGGGGTTTTATGTTCATATTAATCTCTTTTCACTCTTTCCACCATTGATGCACCCTTGATGATTAATAGGCCAAATTGAGTTTTAGAGGTATTTGATGTGTTCGGTTTGCATGAATGTGTTTCTTTGGTCATTTATGACTTATTCATAGCATAAGTTTAAGATAGAAGCTTAGAACATCTCATTTAGACCATTAATGCCTAAAAGAGGGGTTTAGGTCAAGCAATGTGTGATTTGGTGCTTGAACCCAAATTAAGAGGTTTAAGTTTGTGATTAATGATTCCTATGTATTTAAGAACTGATTAGGAACTTAGAATCACTTAGAAACTGATTTGGAATGGCCAAAATCCAAGAGAAAAACCAATGGAGCAGTACCACGGTTCTGCAGAATCTGGTTTCTACTATGCACGCCATGGTGTGAGTACACCGAGCCGCAACGTGTGGTTGAATTTGCAGCTAGTGCCACGGCATGAAGACGTTGTGTCGCGTTGTGAGAGTGATGCTACATCCAGTAATGAAAACCCGAGGCTAGGACGCCTTGGTGTGGCTAAGTTGTGCCAAAGTGTGAGGCCCTGAACCTTTAGAAATGTCATTTTTTATGTTTTCAAGTTCTTGGTTAGATGGAATCATTTGTATATGTTTCCTAAGGTGTTTGAGGACACAAATAGGGATATTTCAAGAGAGGAATTATCACCTAGTAAGTATGAGAAAGCATAAGCCTTTGAGCATCCTATGGTGAAAGATTGCCTTAGGTAAGGATGTAGCACCTTAGGCAACCTAGCATTGCATTAAATGTCACTCAAGATGTGATGAGATGGTGCATTGGACATAAGTATACTAGAATGGATTATAGTGTTCACTCTAGTAAGGATAAGGAATGTATGAACCTTATGATATCCAAGAGTTGTGGATTACCTTGGGATGGTTCCTAAAACCTTAAGCAATAAGGAGTTGCAAGTAAGAACCACTCTTGAGTTAGATTCACTTGAGTGGGGATAATGTTGTGTATTTAGTTCCGAAGAAGGAATGTAATGTACTAAGTCTCTAGTTAAGCGAAAACTTGTACATTATAGAATACACAGAAGGAAGAGTTGAGACTAATAAGCTTATTATATCCATGAGAGTACTCATGCCTAGATCTTAGAAGAGTTAAGTATGTAAAACATGAGAAATCAACATTTCCAGTAAAACATACCTAGATCTTAGATGAGTTAAGTATGTAAGAATGATTGGATGTATGTCTATGGAAATGGTCTAGTAGTATTGATCTTTGTGAGTATTCTTTGATGTTGTACACTATCATTAAGGCCAAAGGAGATAAGTGGGAAATTCAAAAGAAGCTTTTTGAGCAAGGATGAAGCCCGAACTTCTCAGCGTGCCAGGGTACGTGTGATGTGAGGATAAGCTTTCCCTTTATTTACCACATGATGATACACTAAACCAGTTCCTAATGAATATCTTTGTTTTCAAAATAAATCCCTGCATGTACTTCAAAATAAAACATTGCACGAGCATATCTTTAGGATCTTTCTTAGGCATAATCATATTACATATCATCCTCATTGCATTTACGGACAGATGTATGGGCTTTGTCTGTTGTTGTTGGTATTTACAATTGTATGAGCAGTTGTTTATATCAAATAGTATGTAGGCTATTAGTTTAGACCACACTACTAGATAGTGTGTAGTTATGAGAATTAGGAAAAAAACTCCTATGTTAGTAGTTATAGCAATTGTTATATTTGTTATATAATGTTATAGCTAGTTGGTATTGGAATTTATTTTAATGAGAATTGTAATTCTTACCCTAGTTATTTTTCCATGTAAATCCAAGTAAAGACCCTATTAAGGGAAAAAAATGAAGCATGAAAACTAGTATAGTTTTTATATGCTTTAGCAAATAAAGTTGATGTATAAAGTTTATATTTATTTTGTTTGTTTTAAGTAGAATATATTACAATTTGTCCTTTTGTGGCTAGTGTTATATACATAAGTATGAGTTTATGTTTTCCACAATCTCTCAAGGCTTTCTATAATTACTTAGTTGTGATTATGGATATATGTTAGTTAGTTATGTAGAAGTGGCATTTCTAGTATTGAATATCCTTGTGTATCTATGATATACCTAGATATCACTATTAGGATGTTACATTGTTTGCGAAATCGTGATGATGTTTTCAAAACCATGAGGATGTTCATATGTTCTATGAAAAGCATCTTGTATGCAGAGGTATGTTTGTTGTGAAGTATTCTGGTATATATGTGATATATACAGCGTAGGGCCACAAGGATTAAACCTTATTTTTTGGTCTATGGTGGCATCAAGCATTGATATAAAGCAAACCTTGTTTCTGGATAGCAGCACGATGCAAAGCTTTTGAAAACCATGTTTTTGGTTTGTGACGGCATCAAGCGTTGATGTCAAGCAAACCGTGTTTTTGGATAGCGATGTGGCACAAGGGTTCTAGAAACCTTGTTTTTGGTCTGTGGCAGCATCAAGTGTTGATGTCAAGCAAACCTTGTTTTTGGATAGCGGCACGTCGCAAGGATTCTGGAAACCTTATTTCTGGATAGCGGCATAAGGGGTCCAGCAACATGAAGTGTTCATGTCCTCGCGGTTATGAAAGTTCAAGTGTTGATCCTCGCCCGCTGATCAGGAAGCGGGACCCCCGTGCGTACCGTGTTTTTTTCTGAGGTGCGAAATTCAAATCTATTTTTATGATTCACAAAGATAATAATGTTTTATTATTTTGACTTTTTGTGTTCTTTGTGGTGCATGGTACATGGTTATGGCCATAATCCTCTTTTTGCCTTTTTGGGTTATTTTAAAATACGGCCTGCGTGTCATGCCTTTCTCTCTACATTCTGATTATACATTCTCTTCTCACCTAACTCCTCTTGTATGTAAAATGAGGTTTCTTTGTACTTTGTAATGTAATCTTGATGTGAAGGCAAGAAGACGACATCAAATGAGGACATTAATGAGATATGCTTGGTGAAGCTGTTCGCTCTCTAGGTTTAGTTAATGATAATCCCATTGGCTTAGGAGAATCATTGCATTAGGGGTCCATAACCTTGTCACATTCTTTATATGCTTTATATGTATCAGATGCATGAATATTTATGGTATGTTAAATAGTTTAACAAATGGTGAGATCTAATAATAATAATAATAAAATCCCTCAAAGCAAATATTAAGTGATTGTGTGATGCCTTCCAATGTATGGCACTCATCAAGGCTAGTATCAATTAATTGTAGGTCTACCAAAGCAGAATGCCTTTATCTATATTAGCAAGTCATGATAGGATAAAGGTAATATCCAACTGCCAACCATTGGGTCTGACTTAACTAGGCCATTTCAATAGGATTGAAGGCTCAGAGGCAAAGAGTCGGGGTTTAGTCCATTTGATGGATTACAATAAGTGTTATTCACCTAACTATCTAAGAGTTGCATGTGATGTAACTGGAAAATGTTTCCTACCTAAATAACCAAATTTTGAGTGATCAGGCAAAACTGACTCAAAGCTAGGTGAAATATAGATCTTACCCACTAAGAAATCTTATGATAGGATTTTTTGAGTCAATGATGAGGGTCATTGATTTGAATAAAATAGTGAGAGGCATATTTAATTAAATACCTTGTTAAATATGTTTATGATATGATACTTATACTTTGCATATTTCTGTTGATAGATAACCATGTCAACAAACACTACAAATAACTTGTCATTGCGATCAGTCCTTGAGAAGGACAAATTGTCTGGAACAAACTTTCTAGACTGGGACAGGAATTTGACGATTGTCCTCAAACACGAGAAAAAACATTATGTTCTAGGCAGCTCGCTCCTGAGCCACCTGTTGCAAATGCCCCTAGAGTTGAAAGGGATGCTTTTATGAAGCATCAAGATGATGTCTTGGATGTCGGCTATCTTATACTAGCCACCATGAACTCTAATCTTCAAAAGTAACATGAGAACATGGATGCATACGATATGATTATACACCTGAAAAGGCTCTATCAAGAGCAAGCCAGGCATGAATGTTACGAAGTCTCGAAGGCATTATTTCAGTGCAAGCTAGTAGAGGGTTGTGATTGAACATATGTCTTTAAAGAATTGTTTTGATGATAACAAACATGAAGACAAAAATGAAGATGAAGACCGAGTCCACGATCTTTTAAGATAGCTTTAGGATTTAGAGTCTTTTTGTACGGAACTCACTTTAATATCTCACTATTTTGAAAGATAAGATAAATTGGCTTTAAAAAAAACTAAAGTGTTTTTGAAAGGAATTTAAAACTATCTTCAAACTATTTTTAATGGTCTTATTTGAATAATGTCACTTCTATTCAAATAAACCCATCCAGCAGATTCTGGTTTTCAAACAGTTATTCAAATAGCATCTATATTATTTGAATAAAGCTTTTCAAATCCTGCTGCGAGCTTTCTGTTTTCAAACAGTTATTCGAATAGCACATTAGCTATTCGAATAAAAGGGTTTGTCATAACTATTTTGATAAATGCATTATTCAAATAACCTAGTTGTTATTCGAATAAACCTTTTCTCTCAGAACTCTATTTTTAACAGTGTTATTCGAATAACGAATAAGGTTATTCAAATAACCCATATCAGACTGCTGTTTACAAAGGTTTTATAAAATGTGTTATTCAAATAACACATTATCTATTAGAATAAACATGAACATGTACGAACTCTGATATGGACACTTTCTTGATTTGCTCTATAAGTAGAGGCTTTGGGTCATTTCTAAAATTGCCTAACCTTCTGAATAATTTTCTATTTGCTCTAACTTATGAACTATATTTTTTATGCTTCTTTTTGATCAAAAACTGTGAGATATTCTGTTTGAGCTCCTTTAGCACTTTAATTTGTATTATTTGCTCTGAGTGAGAGTTTCTCTTCAACTATTTCTGCTCTTCTGTATCAAGGGTGAGGTATCCCTCATGGTTTGTATAAGGGTGAGGTATCTCTGCAGGCTGAGGCTTTAGCACAAGGGTAGAGTTTTCCTGTGTGTGAAAAGTGCTCTATTTTGTAACGGTAGCAAGCACCTATTGAAGCTTGTATACATAGTGAAAAATCTTGAACTGCATTTCGGGGACTGGGCGTAGACCACAAGTGGTTGGTGGTTAAACTAGGATAAATATTGTGCCTGCTCTTCTTCTCTTTATCTCTTTATTTATCTCAAATTTAATTTTATTACATATTCATTTATTTGCGTTTCTTAATTTTTCTTCTTCTTCATCTCGCAATTTATCCTTTTATTTAATAGCTTCTATATTTGAATTTATTTTAAAAAGTGTTTCTGAAAGTTTTTTTTGTACTCAATTCACCCCTCTCTTGAGTACTGGAAGCCACTTAGTAACAAGTGATATCAGAGTTAGACTCTTGCATAAAGAGTTTAGCAGCTTCAAGAGAACATGACTTCTTCAAATAGTTTTTTAGAAGGATCTTCCATAAACGGATCACTTTTTTTTCAATGGGGATGGTTATGCATATTGGAAGGAAAGAATGAAAATCTTCATCGAAACTGTTGATCTAGATGTGTGGGATGCTGTCGAAAATGGCGCATTTATATTTACGCATGAGGTTGATGGTGTAAGGACTGAAACACCAAGGAATAAATGGTCTGATAAGGATAAAAGAAAAGTTCAATATAATTTAAAAACCAAAAATATTATTACCACTGCTTTGGGATATGATGAGTTTTTTAGAATTTCAAATTGCAAAACTGCTAAAGAGATATGGGACACTTTACAAGTTACCCATGAGGGTACTAGTGAAGTGAAGAGATCAAGAATTAATTCTCTAACTCGTGAATATGAATTATTCAGAATGAACCAAGGAGAAAGCATTCAGGAAATGCAAAAAAGGTTCACCCACATCGTAAATCATCTTGCATCATTAGGTAAGAATTTTTCTAATGAAGATTTGATTAACAAAGTGTTGAGATGTCTTAGCAGGATTTGGCAACCCAAGGTAACAGCCATATCAGAATCGAGGGATTTGTCGACAATGACACTAGCTACCCTCTTTGGAAAACTTCATGAGCACGAACTGAAACTACGCAGATTAAGTCAAAGTGAAGAGCACGATAAAAAGAAAAAGGGGATAGCACTCAAAGTCACTTCCTCAACAATTGATAATGATGATGAAAAAGATGAAGAAGACTTAGAAAACATTGAGGTAAATAAAAAGAATCTCAGTCTTCTAGTTAAAAAATTTAGAAAATTTCTCAAGAAGAAAGGAACACAAAGAAGACCTCCTTTTACTATAAAGAAAACCCATCACAAAGGGGAAGGAACATCGTCAACTCCAACTTGCTATGACTGCGACAAACTGGGTCATATGAAAATGGAGTGCCCAGTCTACTAAAAGAAAAAAGAGAAATTTGAAAAGAAATCCCTCAAAGAAAGAAAAGGAAGAAAATGATATAGATTCAACAAACAACTCAGATAGCAAGGAAGCCCATCTATGTTTCATGGCCAAAGGAGAAGAAGAAGAAAACGAAAATGAGGTAAGTTCTAATACTACTTTATTTCCTTCTTATGATGAGTTACAAGATGCCTTTGAAGAATTGTATAATGAATCTTTAAAACTCACAAAATTAATTTTTTCTTCTACGAAAACAATCTCTTCTCTAGAAAATCAAATTCTTAATCTAAACAAAGAAATCGAAGAATTAAAAATTGAGAATGAAACTTTGGGAATTATTGATGCATGCACAAATCATTCTTCACATGCTTCTACATCTTCATCTTGCTCTTCATGCCATTTACTTGAAAAAGAAATTGAAGATCCAAAAAAATACTCTTTGTAAATTCACCTGTGAAAGGGACAATTTAAATATTTTATTAGGTAAACAAAGAGTAGTTTTTCAAAAGGCCAGGATAAGTTATAACTCAAAAAATCAACGAAAATTATATAAAAATTTCTTTGTGCATTCAAGTACTTCAAGTAGTCCTTTTATTAAATGTTTTTACTGTGGAAAGAAAGGACATAGTGCATCAACATGCAATGCAAGAAAAAACATTAATACAAAAATCGAAACGAAGATGGTTTGGGTTCCCAAGGGTACTATACCCAAACTGACACATAAGGACCCATGAAAATTTGGGTACTAAAAGTTAAAAATTGAACTTATGTTGTAGGTGTGCTTGAAAGCCAAGAGCTCAAATTGGTATCTCGATAGCGGCTGCTCCAAGCACATGACCGGGGACGACTCAAAATTTACTTTGCTTGTACCCAAGAATCATGGACACGTTACATATGGTGATAACAACAAAGGAAAATTCTTGGAATCAGCAAAGTCGGTAAGAATCCTAATCCTCTATTGATAATGTGTTACTTGTTGAAGGCTTGAAACATAACTTGCTTAGTATTAGCCAATTATGTGATAAAGAAAATAGAGTAATTTTTTATTCAAACTATTACAAAATTGAAGATAAAAATGATAAGCATGTTAAGTTCATTGGTCATAGAGTAAACAACATTTATATGATTAGTCTTGATGATATATCTTCAAATGATGCGAAATGCCTTTTAAGTAAGAATGATGATTCATGGTTATGGCATAGGAGAATTGCACACATTCACATGGATTATTTAAAAAAGTTGGTCTCTAAAGAGCTAGTAATTGGACTACCTAATCTTAATTTTGTAAAAGATAAATTATGTGATGCATGTCAAAAGGAAAAACAAGTAAATGTCTCTTTTAAAGCTAAAAATGTTATTTCAACTTCTAGAACCTTACAACTTTTGCACATGAATCTTTTTGGACCCTCTAAAACTATGAGCTTTGGTGGGAATTACTATGCCTTAGTGATTGTGGACGATTTTTCTAGGTTCACATGGACTTTTATTTCTTTATCATAAAAGTGATGCATTTCTAGCCTTTAAGAAACTTGCCAAGGTTATCCAAAATGAAAAAGGTTTTTCAATTACATCCATAAGAAGTGACTATGGTGGTGAGTTTGAAAATCATGTTTTTGAAAAATTTTGTGATGAATATGGCATTGAGCATAATTTTTTTGCCCCTAGAACTCCACAACAAAATGGAGTTGTAGAAAGAAAAAATCGATCTTTAGAAAAAATGGCGAGAACTATGTTCAATGAAGCTTCTCTTCCTAAGTATTTCTGGACTGATGCAGTTAATATCGCATGTTATGTAATGAATAGGGCCCTAATAAGGCCAATTTTAATGAAAACCCCATATGAATTGTAAGGGGAAAAAATTCAAATATTTCATATTTTCACGTTTTTTGATGTAAATGTTTTGTTTTAAATAATGGAAAGGATAACTTGGGAAAGTTTAATGCTAAGTCTGATGAAGGTATATTTCTTGGTTATTCCAATCATAGTAAGGCTTTTCGTATTTATAATAAAAGAACTATAACTATTGAAGAGTCTATTCATGTTACCTTTGACGAATCTAATCCAAATGAGCCGAGAAAGGACCTTGTTGATGATGTTGCAGAAATCTTAGCGGAAACACATTTGGATAACAAAGAAAGAGAAGTCAAGGAGCAAGAAGAAACTCAAGAAGATAAGCAAAGACAAGAGGAATCACAAGTCGTGGACCTTCCCAAAGAATGACAGACTTCAAAATATCATTCTCTTGATCAAATTATAGGTGATGTGTCTAAAGGTGTAAGTACTCGCAATTCCCTTAGAAATGTATGTAATCACTTAGCATTTGTTTCTCAAATTGAACCTAAAGATATAATTGAAGCCTTTGATGATGAACATTGGTTTTTAACTATACAAGAAGAATTAAATCAATTTGAAAGAAATTAGGTTTAGGAATTAGTTCCTAGGCCTATCAATCATCCTATAATTGGCACTAAATTGGTTTTTAGAAATAAACTTGATGAAAATGGATTAATAACTAGAAACAAAGCTAGGTTGGTCACTAAAAGTTATAATCAATAAGAAGGAATAAATTATGAAGAAACCTATGCACCAATAGCTAGATTAGAACCTATTAGAATGTTACTTGCATATGCTTGCATCATGGATTTTAAATTATATCAAATGGATGTTAAAAGTGCTTTTCTAATGGTTTTATTCAAGAGGAGGCATATGTTGAACAACCTCCAGGTTTTTAAAATCATGAACTACCCAACCATGTTTTTAAACTCAAAAAAGCATTGTATGGCTTAAAACAAGCTCCCAGAGCTTGGTATAAAAAGTTGAGTAAGTTTCTTTTAGAAAATGGATTTTCGAGAGGAAAAGTCGATACTACCTTTTTTATTAAAAATAAAAGGCATTACATTCTCCTTGTGCAAATATACGTGGATGATATTATTTTTAGTGCTACTAATGAATCCTTTTGCAAAGAATTTGCTAAGACAATGCAGAATGATTTTGAAATGTCGATGATGGGAGAGCTTAATTTCTTCCTCAGACTTCAAATCAAACAAACAAAGGAAGGGACCTTCATAAGTCAAACCAAATACTGCAAGGAATTGCTCAAGAGGTTCAAAATGGACAACGCTAAACACATGGCCACTCCAATGGGTACTTCTTGCTATTTGGATAAAGATGAAGGAGGTAAATCAGTAGAAATAATGAAATACAAAGGTATGATTGGATCTCTCCTCTATCTTACTTCTAGTAGGCCAGATATTATGTTTAGTGTATACATGTATGCTAGATATCAGGCAAATCCTAAGGAATCTCATCTAAGTATTGTTAAACGTATAATGAAGTACCTAGCAGGCACTTCACAAATGGGCTTGTGGTATCCTAAGGGCACCTCATGTAGCCTAATAGGATATTTTGACTCTAATTTTGCAAGATGCAAATTGGATAGGAAGAGTACTAGTGGGACATGCCACTTACTTGGTAGCTCGTTAGTTTCTTGGCATAGCAAGAAACATAGTATGGCTCTATCTACCGCTGAGGCTGAATACGTTGCAGCTGGGAGTTGCTGTGCTCAAATCCTATAGATGAAGCAATAACTTCTAGACTATAGTCTTCAACTTGATCACATTCCGATAAAATGTGATAACACTAGTGCAATAAATCTCTCTAAGAATCTCATTCTGCATTCTAAAACAAAGCATATAGAGATCAGACATCATTTTATCAGAGATCATGTCCAAAAAGGGGATTGTATTCTTGAATTTGTTGAAACATCTATGCAACTTGCAGATATTTTCACTAAACCCCTAGCAAAAGAAGTATTCTTTTATATTAGAGGAGAATTGGGTATAATTTATCAATCCAATATAGAAATGTTTGTAATTATTATTTATTTATGGTTTTATCTCTCTTGAATTATTACTAACTTGATCGTTGGAGATATCCCAAATCTTATTTGTGCAGGTAATTTATAATTGGGTAAGTTCTTCTCCCTTAAATTTTAATTCTGGACGTGTATTTTACTGTGTTTCTAATAATTTTATTTGAATAACTATAAGTTTATTTGAATAAAAATAAAACAGCTGCTCAAAAATGTGTTGCGTATAAGTGTTATTCGAATAACACTACATTTATTCGAATAAATTGACCCTTAGGAACTACAGTTTCTTGTTTTAATCTCTGCTTATTTGAATAAAATCTAAGCTTATTCGAATAAACTGACTTCCATGTCAGTTCTCCTTTTGCTGTAGCCTCATCTCTATTCGAATAAAGTTAAGTTTATTCGAATAACTTGAGACTTGTTTTATAAATCTTATATATTGCTCTCTGACTATTTGAATAACCCATAGGTTATTCGAATAAAACCTGTTAAATGGCCACAATGCTTGGCTTTCTGATGTGTGTGAAACAACATCATGTTTTGTTCTTATTTTGCATGCATTCTTGAGCATTTTAGGCATTTTAGTTTCCCTTTTTGGTTTGTTTTTCCCTTAGTTCGGATAACTACAGTGTTTTTGGTGTTCTTATGCAGGATTAATGCTGAATTGGCCTTGGATTGAATGGAATGCTTGCATGTTTGAAGTTGGAGCTTAATGGATAGCAATAAAGGTGCAAGAAAGGTCATTCCAGAGGGATCCACGGCCTGCCCGTGGTTTCTACCACGACCATGGTTCGAGGGAATCAAGAAAATGAAGAAAACTGAAACAGACTCAACCACGGCATGGCCGTGGTGGCCACCACGGCCGTGGTTGAGAGTCAGCATTGGAATTTCCATCTCAGAATCAACCATGGCCGTGGTTCGCAGCGCAGCAGAATTTTAATTTTTCTATTTTTTTTTGGGAGCTTTTAGCCCATAGAAGCCCTAGGCTATAAATAGATGTTTTGATTGCAATTAGGGAATTCTAGCTTGGATTGAAACCTAGTTCTAAAGGAGGCACGAAGGAGGCTTGGGTTCTTGATCCTTCTTCTTCTTCTTCCATTATTACGGGTTTGGGATGTTTTTAAGTTTGATTTCTGTTTCCTTCTTCTCTATGTCTGAGTAGTTACTTTTGTTTCTAGGATTGGGCAATGCCCTTTGATACATTGATAATGATTAATTGACATTATTTTTCCCTTTTATTAATCTTGATTGTTTATTGATTCAATTCATATTACTTTTATTCATGTGAATTTGTTGGCCATTTATTTGCATCTCATAGGCATTTAGGGACGTACTGAGAGGTGAACCTAAGTGTTGGAACCATTAGAATTGAACTTAAGGTCTAAATCACGAGAGTAGTTTTAGCCTTTCGAGGAATCAATGAATTACCACAAAGCGTAATGAGTTCAATTTAAATTCAATTACCACGAAAGTAGGAATTGGTTTAATTGGGCACGGATCTTGTATCTTGAAAGAGAACATTAACTAATTTTGGGTAATTCACCTTCAATTGAATTTCAAATTTAATAAAAGGGTTGTCAATTAGGATTTATCTTGTATCATTGTGGTATCCTAATCTTGGAAGCTTTCTTGAATCTGAATATCCTTCTTGATAACTTGCTATTTTTATTCTGAATTCTATTTTCTTAATTTTATTTAATTGTTTTGTTACTACGTTCTTCTTTATCAACAATCATTTTCCCTTTTGTTTAACTTAATTGAATTAATTAATTAATTGGTATTCATAGACACAGTCCCTGGGATTCGATCTTTTTATTACTTGACGACGAAACCGTACACTTGCGGATTTCACGCATTAAGTTTTTGGCGCGTTGTCGGGACCTGTTTTTCTTAAATATCGCTTTAATTTTTAATTTGATTATTTTAAACCTTTTTATTTTTACCATATTATTACGTTCTTGTTTTCTCTTTGACTCTCTGCAGGTAATTTTTCTTGTTTATGCGAAGTGCTAGACATTTCAGGACTCTTATTGAAGCAAATCCTGAAATTGAAAGAACCTTGCGTCAATGGAGAAGACAACAAAGGCAAAGAGTAAGGGAAATATATGAACCAACACTTGTCATGGCAGCAGCTAAAGATAATAAACCTTTAAAGGAGTATGCAGGCCTTAATGCTCGGGGTTTGCGATCTGGAATTGCTCGGCCAGACATTGAAGTCAGGCACTTCACCATACCTCCTGCCCTACTTTCTATGATAAGGCAGAACCAGTTTGGAGGATTGTCGTCAGAGGATCCTAATGATCATGTGGATATGTTCTTGGAGTTCTATGAGACCCTCAAGATCGAAGGCGCCTCTGTTGATGCTATTCGTCTCCGCCTGTTTCCTCTATCGTTGAGAGATCGAGCTAGAGCTTGGTTGAAGTCTGTTCTGGCTGAGACGATAACTACTTGGGACCAATTGGAGCAAGCCTTTTTGGACAAATTCTTTCCACCTTCCAAGACTGATCACCTAAGGACCCAAATCACAAGCTTTGTTCAGAAAGATGGTGAGTCATTGTCAGAAGCTTGGGATAGATATAAGGCTTTGGCTTTGGAAGCCCCCACACACACGTTAGAGAAATGGTTGATTGTCCACACCTTCTACAATGGTTTGGAATATTCTTTGAAGGTGTCTCTTGACTCCGCAGCTGGTGGAGCTCTGATGAATAGGAGGCTCACATAGGCTTATGAGATAATTGAGAGTGTAGCTTCAAATCATCACCAATGGGTCAATGAAAGAGGGCACAACCCGAGAAAGCTCTTGGGAGGTAAGTTTGAGGTAGATGGTATTGATTTAACTATGTCAAAGTTTGATTCTTTGAATAAACATTTTGACATGCTTGAGAAAGCTCATGTAAATGCCATAGGTGCCTCTAACAATTTTTGTGAGATTTGTGGAGCACAGGGACATATAGGTGCTGAATGCCAAGTTGGAATGGGATCTTCACATGGTGCACCGATGGAGCAAGTGGAATCATACCACAATTTTCATGATTTCAACCAAAAGGGGAGGAATAATCCGTATTCCTAAACTTACAACCCCGGTTGGAGGTCATATCCTAACTTCTCTTATCGGAATAGTCAATATTAAGCTGGGCAAGGTAGTGCTCAACCCTCTTCTGGATCTCAACAGGTACAAAAATCTAGACTTGAGTCTCTTCTTGAGAATTTTGTTGAGAGCCAGTCTAAGCAGAATGAGGAGTTTAGGCACCATGGGCAAGTTGTTTCTGAGGCCATTAGAGAGTTGTCAGCTAAGGTTGATAATTTAGCTATTCATAATAAGATGTTGGAAACCCAGATTGCCCAACAAGCGAGCACTTCACATAGGCAACAATGTAAGTTTCCTGGTCAATCAGAAATAAACCCAAGGAATAAACATTGTAAAGCTGTGAGTTTGAGGAGTGGAAAGAAATTAGAGGATTCCAAAGGTAAGGGGGAGAGTGACAAAGATGAGGGGACTGAGGAAAAAGAGACTAAGACACAGCCTTTAGGTGAGGAGGAAACAAATAAGAAAGTGTCTAAGTATGTACCCCCTGAACCTTATTAACCCCCGGTTCCCTTCCCTCAAAGATTGGCCAAGGCCAAGCTAGATAAGCAGTTTGGGAAGTTTCTTGAGGTCCTTAAGAAGTTGTACATTAATGTACCCTTCACTGAGGCGTTAAAACAAATGCCTACCTATGCCAAATTTCTTAAGGACATTTTGTCTAACAAGAGGAAGCTTGAGGAATATGAGACAGTAGCTTTAACTGAGGAGTGTAGTGCTTTAATTCAAAATAAATTGCCTCCTAAGTTAAAAGATCCAGGTAGCTTCTCTATTCCTTGTTTGATTGGTAACACTAGTTTTGATAAAGCTTTGTGTGATTTAGGAGCTAGTGTTAGTCTTATGCCCCTTTCTGTGTATAAGAAGTTAGAAGTGGGTGAGTTAAAACCCACAACTATCTCACTTCAATTAGTGGATCGGTCTGTCAAGTACCCCATAGGCATCTTGGAGGATGTTCCCATTAAGGTTGGTAAGTTTTATATGCCGGTGGATTTTGTTGTGCTTGACATGGAAGCTGATGCTACAATGCCGGTCATACTTGGGCATCCATTCCTTGCCACTGGAAGGGCGATCATTGATGTCCATGAAGGAAAATTGACTTTGCGATTGAATGATGAGGAAGTAGTTTTTGATGTTTTTAAATCTGAAAATAATTCTAATTCTTTAAATTCATGTAATCGTATTGATGCTACTAAAGTTGTGGATAGTGTTGTGCTTTCAGGTATACAAGAATCAGTGACTGATGCTATGGCCTGCAAGGAAGGACCTAAGAAGCAGAGTGACAAGTGTGTCAAGAAGCGTGAATTTAAACTCGGGGATAGAATTCTTTTTAATAACTCACTTTTACGTTTCTGTCCTAGTAAGTTATGGTCGAAATGGTTTGGACCATATGAGATTGTTCGAGTTTTATCCTACGGTGTGTTTGAGGTAAAGAAAGAAGGCCATAAGCCTTTCGTGATAAATGGCCAGAGAGTGAAATACTTTGAAGGAGTGGGGACTGAGCACTACTCCGTTGACGTCACCTGAGCACAGAAACCAGACCAAAGTCAAGCTAATGACTTTAAACAAGCGCTTCTTGGGAGGCAACCCAAGTTTCTTTGTTTTTTATTTTTCTTTTTATTTCTTCTATTTCTTTTGACTTTGTGTGTTGGATTGCTAGTTTGATTTGTATCTCATGGATCTTGTTTAGGTTTGACCCTTTTTGAAGCTCAAATTAGAAGAAGAGTGAAGTCAGAAGGTTCCACACCCAGCTCATGAAAAATTCCATAGCCATGGATTGAACACCAGAAGTTTTTCCACCACCGCAATGAGTTCGTTTCTTTTATCCCTTCTCTTATTTTAGATTTTTACATTGGGGACAATGTAAGTTCTAAGCTTGGGGGGGTATTTTCATATTTTTCATATTTTCATTTTCATTAGTTTCGTGCATTCTCATGTCTTGTTTTGCATTACATTTTCATGTTGCATTTTCACACCATCATATCTCTTGGGTTTTTTATTGAACTTGTGTTGCATGACATTTTCATGTTGTATTTTCACACCATCATATCTATTGGGTTTTTGATTGAACTTGTGCCCCTCTCTTTTAAGGATTTTGAGATGATATTGATTTGGAACCCAATTTGTTGATTCTTATGGTAGGCAACAGGCATTGTTTTAATTGATAGTAGAGGTGATCTTTTGATAGTTGATAATTAGCATATGTTCTCTGAATTTGGGCTTCTCATTGAATTTTTAAACCTCTAAATGTGAGTTTTGAGCTTATATGGGACTTGTGCACTGTATGATTTTTGTTCCCATTCTTTGTGTTGAGTGATATTCCTCATTGATCATGTGCTCTAGAACTTGATTTGAAACCTTTTTGAGGCAAAATTTTTGGTTGCATGCTTGAATGTGATTAAGGCATTTTAGATATTTTTCTGGCCTTCTGAAATTGTTACACTTTCATCTTCTAGTTGCCCAATTTGAGCTTATTGCATATGTAATTTTCTTGATGCCTATGATGATATATTATTGGTAATCATTTAGAATATTAAATGGAGCAAAGTGGGTTTGAAAGTTATGAAAAGTGTGTTGGGAATCATATGTGAATGACCATTCTCTTTATTGATAAAAAAGGGCAAATAAAAGAAGATCATAAGAAGCTTGAAAAAGAGAGAAAGAGAGGAAGGAAAGAAAAGAAAGGAAGAAAATACTTGAAAATATGGAGTTATGATCCTGTTTGAAAAATGCATTTGCTCCATTTAATTTCTATTAGATTACTTGTGTTTATTGAGAATCTTGATGAGTGTTTATTGAGAATCTTGATGAGCCCTTTTGTGCAAACCTTCCTTTCTCTTCCATACCTAACATCATTCCCATGGCCCCATTACAACCCTTGAAAGACCTTTTGATTCTTGCATGCATGCTGATTATTAGTGGAAATCTGGTTTCTTATCAAGCATATGGAAGTGCATTTTCTTTAAAGGATTTTGAGCGTATGGTTTCCACCCTTAAACACTTTGAGTGTGGTTAGTAGAGTGAACTTGATTCAATCAGTGAGGATACATGATTTCTGAGAACTTAGCCTCTAATTGGACTTGATTTTGATCACCTCTCAGATTCTTTGTTTACCTTAGCCTATATCTTGGATATTGTTTTCTCGGGTTCCTCATTCATTATTTTCTTTTGATCCCACTTCTTGGTTTGGCTTTAATTTTTGCTTGAGGCCAAGCAAAGTCTTAAGCTTGGGGGGATTTGATGTGTGTGAAACAACATCATGTTTTGTTCTTATTTTGCATGCATTCTTGAGCATTTTAGGCATTTTAGTTTCCCTTTTTGATTTGTTTTTCCCTTAGTTTGGATAACTACGGTGTTTTTGGTGTTCTTGTGCAGGATTAATGCTGAATTGGCCTTGGATTGAATGGAATGCTTGTATGTTTGAAGTTGGAGCTTAATGGATAGCAATAAAGGTGCAAGAAAGGCTATTCCAGAGGGATCCACAGCCTGCCCGTGGTTTCTACCACGACCATGGTTCGAGGGAATCAAGAAAATGAAGAAAACTGAAACAGACTCAACCACGGCCTGGCCGTGGTGGCCACCACGGCCGTGGTTGAGAGTCAGCATTGGAATTTCCATCTCAGAATCAACCATGGCCTAGCCGTGGTGGCCACCACGGCCGTGGTTCGCAGTGCAGCAGAATTTTAGTTTTCTGTTTTTATTTCTTTTGGGGGCTTTTAGCCCATAGAAGCCCTAAGCTATAAATTGATGTTCTGATTGCAATTAGGGAATTCTAGCTTGGATTGAAACCTAGTTCTAAATGAGGCATGAAGGAGGCTTGGGTTCTTGATCCTTCTTCTTCTTCTTCCATTGTTACGGGTTTGGGAGGTTTTTAAGTTTGATTTCTGTTTCCTTCTTCTCTATGTCTGAGTAGTTACTTTTGTTTCTAGGATTGGGCAATACCCTTTGATACATTGATAATGATTAATTGACGTTGTTTTCCCCTTTTATTAATCTTGATTGTTCATTGATTCAATTCTTATTGCTTTTATTCATATGAATTTGTTGGCCACTTATTTGCATCTCATAGGCATTTAGGGACGTACTGAGAGGTGAACCTAAGTGTTAGAACCATTAGAATTGAACTTAAGGTCTAAATCACGAGAGTAGTTTTAGCCTTTCGAGAAATCAATGAATTACCACAAAGCGTAATGGGTTCAATTTAAATTCAATTACCACGAAAGTAGGAATTGGTTTAATTGGGCACGGATCTTGTATCTTGAAAGAGAACATTAACTAATTTTTGGTAATTCACCTTCAATTGAATTTTAGATTTAATAAAAGAGTTGTCAATTAGGATTTATCTTGTATCATTGTGGTATCCCAATCTTGGAAGCTTTCTTGAATCTGAATATCCTTCTTGATAACTTGCTATTTTTGTTCTGAATTCTGTTTTCTTAATTTTATTTAATTGTTTTGTTACTACGTTCTTCTTTATCAACAATCATATTCCCTTTTGTTTAACTTAATTGAATTAATTAATTAATTGGTATTCATAGACACAGTCCCTGTGGATTTGATCTTTTTATTACTTGACGACGAAACCGTACACTTGCGGATTTCACGCATCACTTTCCCTGATCTTCTATTTGAATAGATATTCATCCATTCGGATAAACCCTAGCAGGAACCCTTTGACCCTTGAGTTTCTACTAAGGGTTATTCGAATAAACTCGGGCCTCTTATTTAAAAGGCCCCCTACGCGCTCAAATGTCTCACTCCTCTTCTCTCTGTTTCCTCTTATGCTCTTCTCCTCCTCTACCAACACCAATAGCTCCACCTTTTCTCTTCTCACCACTAACCCTCCAAACACCATGGCCTCTTCTTTTGGAAAGCGTCCTCGCACGAAGACAACCCCCTGCAACAACCCACTTGAATTGCGAAGGCTCTCCACTAATGAAGAACACTGTGGCTGCTTCATTACTCACTTCTGGGAGTGCAATCTTGTCCAGCCCAAATACCTTCAGCTCTCATTCTTCCAGCAAAACGAAGGTTTTAATTTTCTAACCCTACTACAAAATCAGGGAGTTCTATAGCTCTGTTCTCATCAAGCTGTACTATACCCTGCTCTGGTCAAGATGTTTTACTGTAATCTGGAAATTGCTAGCCAGAATCTCCTATCTGAAGTTTGCGATCAGAATATCGTCATCACTCCGTAGGATTAGCAGACAATGTTTGGGTTGTAGTTAGCTGGCACACCCATTGACAAAGATGACAACTCTCTCCTCCTTGAGTTTGATAGAAATTAGACAATTGAAGACTTGTTGTGACCTGGTATTACCTTGCCAGACAAGGGCCTTAAGGAAGGAATGCTGAAAAGCCAAGATAGGCTCTTGCATTATGCTTATGCACATATCCTGGCTCCACGTGGCAGGAATTATGCCTATATTGGTAAAGATGACATCTTCATGCTCTGGATATTGAAGAGAGGTCATAAAATCAACTGGCCTGTGTTCATCATGAAGCATATGATGAAGGCTAAGGGCAAGGAAAAATTTGGTATTCTCATCACTACCTTACTCAGCAAGTATCCTCAGGTTTTGGAGACTAAGTATGCCATCGCCTTGACTCATCACAATGTCTTCGGAGCCCACACTTTTTGAAAAATAAAGATGATCAAGACTGATGAAGGCTGGGTGTACCCAGAAGATATTGATGGTGAGTTTGACCCCGTAGATCCTGCTGCCCCTACTGATGCACCTGCTGCTGCCCCTGCTCCAGTTACATTGGAGCAAATCATGGCTACCTTGCACGATAATCGTGCTTATATGGAACACACTTTCTCTATTCTTTTTGACAGAATAGAAGGTGTTGAATGTGAGGTTGCTACCTTGCAAGTTGCATCACCTGCTCCTGCACCTGTTTCTCCACCTCCGCCACCGGATGCTTATTTTTAGGATCTTTACTTTTGTTTTGTCTTATTTGCCATTGTACTTGCATCACTATTAATAAATGAATAAATGATGGTTTTGTGCCTATTCAATGTGATTTATAGTTTTTTTATTATTTTCCCTGCTGTATAAATTGCATGATTTTATAGCCTCCTTTTTGCTCATGACAAAAGGGGGAGAAAAATTTGAATTTGAATTTATTTGAGAAAAGACAGGTAAAATCAACAAGAGAATTTGGATTCCAAAATTAAGGGGGAGCTGCGCACATCACTGATATCTCTGATATACGTTACATCTTATAATTAAAGAGGGGGAGTAAGCTTTTAATACCTCTTTGTGAATTCCAAATTATATGCACTAACTCTTTTCTCATTGATAGTTTGTCATCATCAAAAAGGGGAAGAATGTGGTATAACATATGTATTTGAAGAATTATTTTGATGATAACAAACATGAAGACAAAAATGAAGATGAAGACCGAGTCCACGATCTTTTAAGATAGCTTTAGGACTTAGAGTATTTTTGTATGGAGCTCACTTTAATATCTCACTATTTTGGAAAATAAGATAAATTAGCTTTAAAAAGAAACTAAAGTGTTTTTGAAAGGAATTTAAAATTATCTTCAAACTATTTTTAATGGTTTTATTCGAATAAACCCATCCAGCAGATTCTAGTTTTCAAACAGTTATTCGAATAATATCTATATTATTCGAATAAAGCTTTTCAAATCCTGATGCGAGCTTTCTATTTTCAAACAGTTATTCGAATAGCACATTAGCTATTCGAATAAAAGGGTTTGTCATAACTATTTTGATAAATGCATTATTCGAATAACCCAAATGTTATTCAAATAAACCCTTTATCTCAGAACTCTGTTTTTAGCAGTGTTATTCGAATAACGAATAAGGTTATTCGAATAACCTATATCAGAATGCTGTTTACGAAGGTTTTATAAAACGTGTTATTCGAATAACACATTATCTATTCGAATAAAAACGAACATATACGAACTATGATATGGAAATAATCGGCCATATTTGTTTGAATTTACAAGTTTTAATTACATCCAACGACCATTTTCTTGATTTGCTCTATAAATAGAGGCTTTGGGTCATTTCTAAAATTGCCTAACTTTCTGAATAATTTTCTATTTGCTCTAACTCGTGAACTATATTTTCTACGCTTCTTTTTGATCAAAAACTGTGAGATATTCTGTTTGAGCTCCTTTAGCACTTCAATTTGTATTATTTGCTCTGAGTGAGAGTTTCTCTTCAACTATTTCTGCTCTTTTGTATCAAAGGTGAGGTATCCCTGCAGGTTGAGGCTTTAGCATAAGGGTAGAGTTTTCCTGTGTTTGAGAAGTGCTCTATTTTGTAACGGTAGCAAGCACCTATTGAAGCTTGTATACATAGTGAAAAATCTCGAATTGTGTTTCGGGGACTGGACGTAGACCACAAGTGGTTGGTGGTCGAACCAGAATAAATATCGTGTCTGCTCTTCTTCTCTTTATCTCTTTATTTAATGCAAATTTAATTTTATTGCATATTCATTTATTTGTGTAACACCCTCCTTAGGGCATCACATTTCTGACTCCCGACTCATAATCTGAAAAGAAGTTCGCACAAAGTTTGAGTTATAAAAGATGGGTTTCAAAATTTCTTCTTTACTGAAACGTAAATTTACTGAAAATATTAGGTAATATTGAAAATCATGTTTCAATTATTCATTATGCAATATTGACACCAATTAATATCACAATTTAAAGAAAAATATAAAATTAACAGACTTATTTTTTTAACAGTAGCAAACCCCATGACGGGTCCTACTTAATAGCACGGTACAACACTAACATTAAATCTTAACATACTCATTTCTTCTCTTGTATCAACTTGATGCATCAGAACTTTACTCCTTGTCTACCCGGCACATCTTCGAACTTGAGACAGTCACTTTTCAATGTTTTCATCAATCTCTGAGTATCTACCACCTGTTATGTCTAAGACAACTCATTCCTTCTATTGTATAATTTTAACAATACAGAAAAAGCAAAATAATATAACAAAGAGGTGAGATCACCTACACCAATACCAACATGGCAGCACAGAGATAACACAAACAGCAATATTATATAGATAGATCATACCACAAATATGATCATGCCATCAACATTAATCAACTATCATCATCCAATCATTTATCAATTCAATTATCATAAACAATAATTATGATAATGCCCTCAGCATTATCATCATCATCATCTTCCAAGTATTCAAAACAATTGTCATAACTAATATTCATCAATTAATATATCACACAGATATAAATGCTCAGATTATGCATATGCACAAAGACTCAGTTTATCAAAAACAACTCCATGGAGGTTTTCACAATTTCGAGAAGAATGCTCTGGTTAATTGTCAGCCTTAGCCCAAAGACAATCTCCTAGTCGTTGAAAAGAATCTTGTTCTTGTCGGGTATCGTCAATGCGTTGCAACAGACTGCATCGCCAAGTGGCACAAGGTACTCGCTAATTGTCCACTGGTTGACCGCCGCGCCTCGACGCCCCCAAGATCCATCATAGACCTCACTATCAATTCTCATTCCCTCTTCAACCACAAGGGCCATAATAGCTATTAGTTATATTTTATACAATGCATGAATATATCAGTGCAAGTCCAACCCCAAAGGGCCAAATCTTTTCAATTTCATTTGTTCAATGTAATCATATGCTTCAACGCATATTTTTCTAATGCACGTATAATGCACCAAATCCAATCACAGATATATCTTTCTAATGTATGTATAATGCACCAAATGCCAATCACACGCAAAACATGTCATTTTCTCACACAGCATCCATATACTGGTTCTACAGTATTTATATTGTATTTTTAACAGAAAAATCATATTATCACATTTTCATAGTTATAAAATGCTTTCATCCTGTTTTCATAAAATTGCGCAACATTTCTATTGCATTTTTCACAATTTCCAAAACATTTCTGTTACATTTTCACAATCTCATAACACTTCTTTTACATTTTCACAATATCGTAACACTATTGTTACGTTTTTAAAATTCCAAAATGTTTTTATTACATTTTCAAAATATTTGCAACTCTTCATTGCACCTTTAAATCACGTATTAAATTTTTTAACATTTTTCTCAATCACATAAAAATATACATTTCTCAAATTATGTAACGATTTTCTACCATTTTCAAAATCGCGTAACTTAAAAATCATTCTTTTAAGTCGCATAAAACATTTTCCATCATTCTCAAAATATTTAAAACACTTTCCAAATCACATAACAATTTTCTGTCATTTTCACAATCACGTAAAAATATTCTATCACTTTTAAATCACATAGTGATTTTTTAACAGTAGTTCAAATTACCTAAAATATTTAAATGTAATTCAAATCACTTAAAATGTTTCAACGCATCTCCAATTGCGTAGTAATATTTTATCATATTTCAAATCACATAAAAATATTTTACTGTATTTTCAAACACTTAGAAATATTTTATCAGATTTCAAATCACGTACTTTAAAAATTACATTTTTAAGATACGTAAATAATTTTTTTTCACCACAATTCCATTACAAAATATTTCTCACTCTTCAAAAATTCCATTTCCACTTTTCTCAAAATAATATGACTTTATACTTTATTTAACACATTTTCTTTATCAAGAAAATCTTTTTCCACATTTCTTTATTCAAGAAATCCTTTTCCAAAATATAATTCACAAAATCACTTTTCCATTGATATAAATCAACATTTCAAAACTTAACATTTTCTAACGTACTTCAAAACTCAAAAATAAGTTATACGTTAGTAAAATTTTCAAAATACCATTATATTCTCCATTTTTCTCAAATCATTTCCAAATCAACCTTCCTCAAAATAATATAACTTTCTACTTCATTTAATATATCTTCTTACTCAAAAAAATCCTTTTTCACAGTATATTCCACAAATTCATAATTCCTTTGAATTAAATCAATGTTTCTAACTTTAAAAATTACCAACGCTTTCCAAAATCCAACGGATGAGTTACACGTTAGAAAATACCAAATCACTATTGTATTCTTCATTTTTTTAAATCAATTTTAACAAAAATAAATTTTTTTTAAAACAAATTGAGACTCACTTGCAACCTCTCTTTTCCATTTACACAAAAATTCATTTCTCAAGTGCTAAAATACTCTGATTCTCTTTTCAAATTCATTGTATTAAATTAATTATATTTCTACTTGAAAAATCACTTTGTTTCATCAAAATCAATGTATTACAAGCCTTCGAAAACGTGGACATGACTATTGAAAATTATCAAAATATTTTTCCTTCTAAATTGATATGGTTTTACACAAACAAAATCATTAAAATTTTATTTTCAAAACTGAAATACCGATGGTTATAAAAAAATCAAACTCATTTGTTCAAATCCTTTTTCACTTTCTTTACAAATCTTTTTTCACTTTCTTTGCAAATTCTTGTTCACTTTCTTTACAAATCCTTAAAATCAATGTTTGCCCGTATCATTCAAAACTCATATTTAGAAAAACACTTAGGATCTTTTTACACAAAATAAATCAATAAAAATTCCTCAAAGATCGTATTCTTGTTCTCTTGAAAAACAAACCCTTTGTTTATTTTCCATACTCTTAAAATCATCCATTTTCATTTTTCATGAAAATATTAATTTGTGAACACCTATTTTGAGGTGTCTTTGCTGAAATTCTCATTATTCTAGGAACCCAAAAATCAATTCCCTTGTTCTTGAAAATTTTCAACATGAACCCTAATCAAGGGCATCAAAAACCGAACCCTCTCCTTTGGCTATTGGAGCCAAAAATTGAATTCTTTTTTATCACCACATCATGACATACACATATATATATTTCATCATAAATACTATAAGCATGTCATATACTTATCATGCATAATATAAGCATATCATCAAAGTCATAAAATCATACAAAGCATATCAAGCATAAGCAAATAAATCAAAGCTCATAAACACATATAAATTGTTACATGGCCATGGATTAGAAATCCTCACATGGATTCACTATCCATCAAATATAAGACCATCTCTCACCACCATACTTGGTTGGTGAAATGGATCTCCCTCTTACCTCTTGAAGATCCTCAAAAGCTTCTTAATTTGCTTCTTTTTCCAAGTCCTTCACCAACAAAAGCTTCTCAAATACAAAACAAAATACTTAAAAATTAGTATACTAAGCTTGATTAAGAGGAACCATGGATCAAACATGGTTTAGAACATGAAAAAAAAAAGAATAAATGAAGTTTCCTTACACTTTACCAACAAAAACTCTAGAACTTGATCTTAGTAAAAGTCCTTCAAGATGGAAGATTTAGAGAAAGTCTTCAACATGAAAGTTGTTTAGAATAAGGTAAGGATTCAAGAAATTAGGTTGTATGAAATTAAAGAGTGATGGAGGAGAGAATTAGAGTACTTGGCTGAATGGTCTTCTTTTGGGAGGAAGAATGGAGTTTTCAATGGTTTGTTCTTGAAGCTTAAGTAGAAAAGGTGAATAAGTGATAATATGAAGTGTAGAAATGAATTTTCTTGGTCTTCCAAAGTGATATTGTCGTAGCATGCATTGGAAAGAAGTGTAAAGTGAAGTTTGAAAAACATGATCATTAATGATCAATAGGAAATGGTCTTGACACTTGGCTATTGTCTTCATCCTTTTCTTTGGCATAAAAAGCCTATACAAAATTGTCTCCCTTCTTCCTTGCTTCTCCAAACCGTCCCCCCCTCTTCATGCACTCCAAATGTGACAAATTTCATAAGCATCACTTTAAGACATCCTAATCATTGATTAAAAGAATGGTTTAGATTAAAAATAGTTACTAAGTTTAGGTTATAGATGAAAGACTTTATTTGAGCCATTGGATCATTTTTGACTTTCAATCCTAATCATTGAATGTGTCTCCAAAATGAAGGGTCAAGATTACACCTTCAAACTTTACATCCAAGGGTCCAAAATGGTTGTAGTCATTTTTTGTTGACCAATTCTCCACCATTGATCTAAATTCAAATCCAATGGTCATTAATGATCCATCTCCACCATTGATTAAATCTACATCTAAGGGTTGATAATGGTCATAGCCATTTATAAGACTAAATCTCTACACTTGATTTAATTTCCATCCAATGGTTATAATTGATCCTATTCACTTTTAAGATCAAATCTCCACCGTTGATTAAATCAAGATTAAATCTTGACTGGTGATTAAATCGATGGTGGATATCCAAACCACCAATGTTGACTTAACAGTATAAAATTTTATTTGTATATGTTATAACCCTACGAAAGAATATATTTACTGTATTTTTATCATCTGATAATTAAATATGGTACAAAATACAGTAAAGGAAATTTTCTAAAATTGTTTTCGAATTCAGGTTTAGTAAGATCCCCTGTCTCCGTCTAAATAGTACAAATTGTTCTATGCATAGAAAATTTTTTCACTTTGCGGGACCCACCTGGGCCCACGTATGGCCACCTGGGCCCACATACAGAAAAAAAATTCATAATCATCCACAAAAATCACAAATATTAGAAAACACACAAATATCAAATCAGATCACGTAAAATAATTAAAACCTAACTAAAAATTAAATTACGTAAAAGTTTTTCCTGTACCAAAATTTTTTATTTTTCTCACACGAGTAAATCACTCTAAACAATCAAATACGTTGATGGAATAATCAAAATAATTTTACAAGATTCGAAATTACTAAACAAGAAAATTCTATTAATCACAAAAATTACTTGTTTAAGAGATAGAAAATTTTGGGGTGTTACATTACTCCCCCTCTAAAAAGAAATTTCATCTTCGAAATTTAATAACCATGATTTCACACCCTCAGAATAAATATGAACATTACTCTATTATCTTATTTTCCAATTCTCATGAAGCTTCCTCTCTTACATCTTGCTATACTATTCTAACCAACAAAATCTCTTTGTTGATGTTCAACTTCTCCTAATCAAATAGATATCTCAGACTCCTATAATTACTGAAGATGTTGAATGATACTCCAGAAAGAAAGAATTTCCATATCTCTGATACCAACATAGCGACAACCAACCTTCATTCATGCCTAAAATAGTTTTTCTCAGATAACTTCCAACTAATGTAATGTATTACTTAAAATTTCCTTATCCTCGTATCACTACATATTCTAGATTTTTGCTTTTAACAGGAAATGTCTCACTAACCGAGTTCACCTTTCCACAACACTATACCAAATACTATGACATAGAGTTAAATAGGAATATCATTTCTTGTTCATTCAATTGCAGGAGATGAAAGAAAACATCATGGAAGATAACAAAACGAATCGAACCTGTTATCGAACATATCCAGCAAAGAATTGGATGTAACCCGATTTTCAAAAATGAATTTTCTCTGGATTACTCATACTTTGTTGAAATAATCTCATTGGATATGGTTGAAAAATAACCAATCCATTTTCAAAGATCACGCCTGTTTATGAAACAGATCAAACTAACACAAAAATTTTGAACAACAGATCAAACTAATACAAAGATTTGATCCGCAACAACAATTTAAATAACTTGAATAGCTCGATCAGCTAAGAATAGAAACAGAAGTAAACAAATCAGAGGATAACGAATAACTCTAACATATAATTGATCTACTCAATCATATGTTATAAAGAATAGGTCACTCACAGAAATATTCAGTATGATTTATAGGATTAGCTCCAATGACGCAATCTCCATTGTTTAAATCTTCCGCTTAGAACACTCCCGTTCCATTCAGAGTAACAACTTCCCTTACTATAAAAAATTTTACTAATAGAAAACTCTGTTTTCAAAGAGCATAATCTCTGGGAAAATGTGTCCAACTTTTTCACAAATTATTTTCTTGACGTACATTCCTTCATTAAGTACCTTCTTTCACATCACTTACTGCTTTTGGTTTCCTCAATGGTTGTAAATACATCTTCCATCGAAATCAATTACTTTCTCAATATTCTAAAAAGAAATTTCAGGTTCCAAAATTACAAAATCTTATATTCCAAGACTGATTCTCTTCCATCAGATTCTAAACTTCAACTTCCAGTTTCCACTGAACAGCGGGCCTTTGTTCGTGCAGTCGTCTTTCCACATTGCTTTCGTTGCTCTCGTAGCTGCAACTGCATTACTAATAACATGTTTCACTTCCACACAAGTATAACTATCCCGAGCTATTCCTTTTTTTTTTAGGCGTGCGGATCGAAATACAATGGATCTAATATCCATTATAAACAACATTATTTCCTTTCAAAAATAAACACAGAGAACACAACACAAGCAAAATAGACCTAATCACAAACCCCAAAAGACTCAAACCGTGCTCTGATACCAACTAATGTAACACCCTCCTTAGTGCATCACATTTCCGACTCCCGACTCATAATCTGAAAAGAAGTTCGCACAAAGTTTGAGTTATAAAAGATGGGTTTCAAAATTTCTTCTTTACTGAAACGTAAATTTACTGAAAATATTAGGTAATATTGAAAATCATGTTTCAATTATTCATTATACAATATTGACACCAATTAATATCACAATTTAAAGAGAAATATAAAATTAATAGACTTATTTTTTTAACAGTAGCAAACCCCATGATGGGTCCTACTTAATAGCACGGTACAACACAAACATTAAATCTTAACATACTCATTCCTTCTCTTGTATCAACTTGATGCATCAGAACTTTACTCCTTGTCTACCCGGCACATCTTCAAACTTGAGACAACCACTTTTCAATGTTTCCATCAATCTCTGAGTATTTACCACCCGTTATGTCTAAGACAACTCATTCCTTCTACTGTATAATTTTAACAAGACAAAAAAAGTAAAACAATATAACAAAAAGGTGAGATCACCTACACCAATACCAACATGGCAGCACAGAAATAACACAAACAGCAATATTATACAGATAGATCATACCACAATTATGATCATGCCATCAACATTAATCAACTATCATCATCCAATCATTTATCAATTCAATTATCATAAACAATAATTATGATAATGCCCTTAGCATTATCATCATCATCATCTTCCAAGTATTCAAAACAATTGTCATAACTAATATTCCTCAATTAATATATCACACAGATATAAATGCTCAAATTTATGCATATGCGCAAAGACTCAGTTTATCAAAAATAACTCCATGGAGGTTTTCACAATTTCGAGAAGAATGCTCTGGTTAATTATCAGCCTTAGCCCAAAGACAATCTCCCAGTCGTTGAAAAGAATCGTGTTCTTGTCGGGTATCGTCAATGCGTTGTAATGGACTACATCACCAAGTGGCACAGGGTACTCGTCAATTGTCCACTGGTCGACCGCCGCGCCTCGACCCCCCCAAGATCCATCATAGACCTCACTATCAATTCTCATTCCCTCTTCAACCACAAGGGCCATAATAGCTATTAGCTATATTTTATACAATACACGAATATATCAGTGCAAGTCCAACCCCAAAGGGCCAAATCTTTTCAATTTCATTTGTTCAATGTAATCATATGCTTCAACGCATATTTTTCCAATGCACGTATAATACACCAAATCCAATCACAGATATATCTTTCTAATGCATGTATAATGCACCAAATGCCAATCACAGGCAAAACATGTCATTTTCTCACACAACATCCATATAATCGGTTCTAAGATTTATACTATATTTTCAACAGGAAAATCATATTATCACATTTTCATAGTTATAAAACACTTTCGTCCTGTTTTCACAAAATTGCGCAACATTTCCATTGCATTTTTCACAATTTCCAAAACATTTCTGTTACGTTTTTACAATCTCATAACACTTCTTTTACATTTTCACAATACCGTAACAATCTTGTTACATTTTTAAAATTCTAAAATGTTTTTATTACGTTTTTAAAATACTGCAACTCTTCTGTTGCACCTTTAAATCACGTATTAAATTTTTTAACATTTTTCTCAATCACATAAAAATATACATTTCTCAAATTGCGTAACAATTTTCCACCATTTTCAAAATTGCGTAACTTAAAAATCATTTTTTTAAGTCGCATAAAACATTTTCCATCATTCTCAAATATTTAAAACACTTTCCAAATCATATAACGATTTTCTGTCATTTTCACAATCACGTAAAAATATTCTATCACTTTTAAATCACATAGTAATTTTTCAACAGTAGTTCAAATTACGTAAAATATTTAAACGTAATTCAAATCACTTAAAATGTTTCAACGCATCTCCAATCGTGTAGTAAAATTTCATCATATTTCAAATCGCATAAAAATATTTTACTGTATTTTCAAACACTTAAAAACATTTTACTGTATTTCAAATCACGTACTTTAAATATTACATTTTTAAGATACGTAAATAATTTTTTTTCACCACAATTCCATTACGTAAAATATTTCTCATTCTTCAAAAATTCCATTTCCACTTTTCTCAAAATAATATGACTTTATATTTTATTTAACACATTTTCTTTACTCAAAAAATCTTTTTCCATATTTCTTTACTCAAGAAATCCCTTTTCAAAATATAATTCACAAAATCACTTTTCCATTGATATAAATCAACGTTTCAAAACTTAACATTTTCTAACGTACTTCAAAACTCAAAAATAAGTTATACGTTAGTAAAATTTTCAAAATACCATTATATTCTCCATTTTTCTCAAATTATTTCCAAATCAACCTTCCTCAAAGTAATATAACTTTCTACTTCATTTAATATATCTTCTTACTCAAAAAAATCCTTTTTCACAGTATATTCCACAAATTCACAATTCCATTGAATTAAATCAATGTTTCTAACTTTAAAAATTACCAACGCTTTCCAAAATCCAATGGATAAGTTACACGTTAGAAAATACCAAATCACTTTGTATTCTTCATTTTTTTAAAACAATTTTAACAAAAATAAATTCTTTTTAAAACAAATTGAGGCTAACTTGCAACCTCTCTTTTTCATTTACACAAAAATTCATTTCTCAAGTGCTAAAATACTCTGATTCCCTTTTCAAATTCCTTGTATTAAATTAATTATATTTCCACTTGAAAAATCACTTTGTTTCATCAAAATCAATGCATTACAAGCCTTCGAAAACGTGGACATGACTATTGAAAATTATCAAAATATTTTTCCTTCTAAATTAATATGGTTTTACACAAACAAAATCATTAAAATTTTATTTTCAAAACCGAAATACCGATGGTTATAAAAAAACCAAACTCATTTGTTCAAATCCTTTTTCACTTTCTTTGCAAATCCTTGTTCACTTTCTTTGCAAATCCTTAAAATCAATGTTTGTCTGTTTCATTCAAAACTCATATTTAGAAAAACACTTGGGATCTTTTTACACAAAATAAATCAATAAAAATTTCTCAAAGACCGTATTCTTGTTCTCTTGAAAAACAAACCCTTTGTTTATTTTCCATACTCTTCAAATCATCCATTTTCATTTTTCATGAAAATATTAATTTGTGAACACCTATTTTGAGGTGTCTTTGATGAAATTCTCATTGTTCTAGGAACCCAAAAATCAATTCCCTTGTTCTTGAAAATTTTCAACATGAACCCTAATTAAGGGCATCAAAAACCGAACCCTCTCCTTTGGCTATTGGAGCCAAAAATTGAATTTCTTTTCATCACCACATCATGACTTACACATATATATATTTCATGATAAATACTATAAGCATGCCATATACTTATCATGCATAATATAAGCATATCATCAAAGTCATAAAATCATACAAAGCATATCAAGCATAAGTAAATAAATTAAAGCTCATAAACACACATAAATTATTACATGACCATGGATTGAAATCCTCACATGGATTCACTATCCATCAAATATAAGACCATCTCTCACCACCATACTTGGTTGGTGAGATGGATCTCCCTCTTACCTCTTGAAGATCCTCAAAAGCTTCTTGATTTGCTTCTTTTTCCAAGTCCTTCACCACCAAAGGCTTCTCAAATACAAAACAAAATACATAGAAATTAGTATACTAAGCTTGATTAAGTGGAACCATGGATCAAACATGGTTTAGAACATGAAAAAGAAAGAATAAATGAAGTTTCCTTACACTTCACCAACAAAAACTCTAGAACTTGATCTTAGTAAAAGTCCTTCAAGATGGAAGATTGATAACTCTATAAAATATAGTTATTTATGCCCCATAATTGTGCTTCATGGCATGCTTAGTCCTTGTTCTTATGCATATTTGGAAGGTTTTATGCTCATACTTGTTAAATGTCATTTGGATACCTTCCTTTATGTTTTTGAGCAATTTGTGCATATATGTTGATTGATTGAGTAGATCTGTAATTATATTTAATTTGGTGCTTTCTCTAATGTAGGAAGGGCTCAAAAGAGACACATTGATGCAAGCCAAGGCCCAGCATTGGAGGAAAGAGGCCAAGGATGCATTCCAGTCTTCCACGCCGCGGCGCAAGAATGTTCACGCCGCGGCGTGGCTGCCTCAGCCAGCCACATACTGATAGGGTAGAGAGCTCTGCGCCGAGGCGTGGACTTGTCCACGCCGCGGCGCGCGTCAGCGAACTGAGCCTATTTATTTAGTTTTTCACGCACCCTTTCACTCTCTCTCAGTTTCTCTCTTTTAGGTTTTAGTTTTTAGGTAGTTTAGGGTTAGAGGTTGCGGCTGGGCTCTCCATTGGAGGTGGAGATGGAGCTTGGAGAGCTAAGGATGGAGCCCTCTTTCTCTTGGAGGAGAATCCGAGCTTCAATGGCGAAATCCATAAGCTTTATCCTTCTCTCTTTTCTCTTTTCTCTTCCTCATTTCTTGAGCATGTATTTTGTAATTTGTTCTCATGTTCATTGTATAGCTAAGCTTTATTTAGGGATGACTTTGGATCCTTTTATTGATATTAATGATTTGTTCTTCTCCGAGTTTGTGTGGATCTTTGATTTTGTTCAATCATATTGTGCTTAATGCTCTTGAGTGTTTGGCCAACATTTGAGTGATTTGATAAAATCTAACGAACCTAGACATAGGGATTTGGGTTTGAGATCGTATGTATGGTTGATGCATGTTCGATTCTATTCCAATGGCGGGATGAGTTGATTCGCTAATGGGATAGACATATACCTATTAGCCATGCATAGCACGTGTTTGAGAATAGACCTTAAAGAGTGGATTTTATGTTAGCTCTCAAGGACACTTCGAGAGTTGGGCAAATGACACCATGGTTAGATGACCTAGACATAGGCATTTAGCTAATGTAGATTCTCAAGCTAACCTAATCATTGCATTCATATTTATGAGGAGGATTGCTTGTTGTTGGTTGATGTAAAGGGTGAAGGAGGATTTTCCTAAACTCTAACCGTTTATCTTTATTGCTTTTTGTCTTCACTTTCTTTACTTTTATCCATTTTTAAGTTCTTGAATAGAGTTAGGTAAGCTATTAGTTAATACTTAGCATTGGAAATAAAATTATCCTCGTGGGAACGATCTCTTACTCTGTATCTGTATTACTTGTGCGACCCGTGCACTTGCGGTTAGCAAATGGGCAAACACGTTTTGACCCTAACAAGTTTTTGGCACCGTTGCCGGGGATAAGGCATTATTTCCGTATTGCTAATATTGACAATGAGTTTGCTTAGTTCTAATTCAAGTTTTTATGTTTTGTTGTTGTAAATAGTTTTAATTCATGTGTTTATGCTTTTGTTTTTAGTTTGTTTAGATAAGTAGTTATAGTTTGATTTTGTGTTTTTGTTAAGTTTTAGTTATACATTCTGTGTTTTAAGTTTTTAGACTTGTTTTGGAGGTGCTTGGGGCCAAAATGGAGCACTAGTTCTGCGAAAACGGTTTGTTTAGAGAGTGCGCAAAGATGACCTCTCACGCCGCGATGTGATAATGTCCACGCTGCGGCGTTCCAGTCTCTGCCTATCAGGAACACTCACCAGAGCACTCCACGCCGAGGCGTGAACTTTTCCACGCCGCGGCGTGGCCCCCTGTTTTGCATTTTTCTGTTATTTTCTCTGTTTTTCTTTATTTAATAGTGCTCAGTTCTAGTTTGCTTGCTGTTTTGACTTGCTCAAGTATCCTATAAACCATGAACACCAAGAACACACATTCACTTTGGTTTGGGAGAGTATCCTTGCATGTTTTTACCCTTGATGCTTAATGTTACACATGTTTTGATACTTTAAGTATGTGCTAGTGATAGTCATCATGCTTTCATGATTATATCCTGTTTTGACTATTATTGGTGGGCTGTTGATAAAAGTTTCAATTTTCAACATTCTCTACATGATGTTATGCATGCTTGAATGAAAAATGATAAATCTTTTGAATGCATGATTTCTTGCCATTTGCTAGTGTGTGATGGTTGGCCAATGATATAGATGCTTGCAATTGTCCTCGATTCTTGTATGTAACCATTTGCAATCTTGAAGCATGCTTAAGCAATCTTGTTTGTTTTTATGCATGATGTATTTCTCACTTAGATGCTTGTTTAACTTTGAAAAGATTTGAGTGTTTATTTAGAGAATGCTTATGGATTGTGCATGTGGATGATTTCTACTATCCTTGAAATTGTTTTGCAACTCTCTTGAGGCGAAATCCTAGATTGCACATGATTGAAGAAGTGATTAGGGCATTGTTTGGACCGGTTGAGCCTTTCAAGCTTACCCTTAAATGATTATATCCCTAGGTCCCCTTTTGAAGCCTTATAATTGTTTGGCCTTCTATGTTCTTCTTTCACCCTCATATTTCCTACCTTGTAACCATTCTAATGCATGCGAAAGCATTGCAATCTTTTCCTTCCCTTTATGTTTGTTGGGTGCATGATATGTTATTTCTTCACTTGAGTCCAAGGTTTAGGGTATTTATGTTGCTCAATACAAAAGTGGCTTGAAGGAACCGTTTGTTGCACAAGAAGTTGTTTTTGTTAAAGAAAAAGAAAATACAAAAAGAGAAAAAGAAAAGAGAAGAAAATAAAAGAAAAGAAAAACAAATGAATGAAAGAAAGCATAAATGAAAAAAAAAAAAAAAGCACCGAGTGGTTCTGAATAGTGTTATTTGTTTTATTTTGTATACCCCTGTTGTAGTGACTCAAGTCTTGAAATATCATGTTATGTTTCTCAATGTTTGTATGTTTTCCATTCCCCTTTGTTCTTCACCTCATCACCTTGGCCTTACATTACAAGCTATTAAAGTCCCTCTTGATCCTCAATCATGTGTGATTTACATTAGTGGAGAGAGAGTTGTGCTACAATTTTGTGGAATCTTGATTTGTATCCATGTGTAGGTTCATAAACTTATCCGAATGAGCATGATTTGAAAAAGATAAGTTAAGCTTGCATGTTTGTGAGAGATGTCATGTGCATGATTGGAAGCTTGATTGATGGCATGTTAAGATTGTGTATGTGTTGAACTTAACTGTGAGGCATGCGCATTCTTTGAGAGCCATTATAATCATTGTGCACTAGTTGTGGTTAAATGAAAATTGAATTTATCATTGTTGAATGCGAATGAGCATGAATTGTCAATGTGAGTTTTCTTAGTCATACTTTGTGTTGCTCGAGGACTAGCAACATCTTAAGTTTGGGGGTGTGATAACTCTATAAAATATAGTTATTTATGCCCCATAATTGTGCTTCATGACATGCTTAGTCCTTGTTCTTATGCATATTTAGAAGGTTTTATGCTCATACTTGTTAAATGTCATTTGGATACCTTCCTTTATGTTTTTGAGCAATTTGTGCATATATGTTGATTGATTGAGTAGATTTGCAATTATATTTAATTTGGTGCTTTCTCTAATGTAGGAAGGGCTCAAAAGAGACACATTGATGCAAGCCAAGGCCCAGCATTAGAGGAAAGAGGACAAGGATGCATTCCAGTCTTCCACGCCGCGGCGCAAGAATGTTCACGCCGCGGCGTGGCTACCTCAGCTAGCCACATACTGATAGGGCAGAGAGCTCTGCGCCGAGGCGTGGACTTGTCCACACCGCGGCGCGCGTCAGCGAACTAAGCCTATTTATTTAGTTTTTCACGCACCCTTTCACACTCTCTCAGTTTCTCTCTTTTAGGTTTTAGTTTTTAGGTAGTTTAGGGTTAGAGGCTGCGGCTGGGCTCTCCATTGGAGGTGGAGATGGAGCTTGGAGAGCTAAGGATGGAGCCCTCTTTCTCTTAGAGGAGGATCCGAGCTTCAATGGCGAAATCCATAAGCTTTCTCCTTCTCTCTTTTCTCTTTTCTCTTCCTCATTTCTTGAGCATGTATTTTGTAATTTGTTCTCATGTTCATTGTATAGCTAAGCTTTATTTAGGGATGACTTTGGATCCTTTTATTGATATTAATGATTTGTTCTTCTCTGAGTTTGTGTGGATCTTTGATTTTGTTCAATCATATTGTGCTTAATGCTCTTGAGTGTTTGGCCAACATTTGAGTGATTTGATAAAATCTAATGAACCTAGACATAGGGATTTGGGTTTGAGATCGTATGTATGGTTGATGCATGTTCGATTCTATTCCAATGGCGGGATGAGTTGATTCGCTAATGGGATAGACATATACCTATTAGCCATGCATAGCACGTGTTTGAGAATAGACCTTAAAGAGTGGATTTTGTGTTAGCTCTCAAGGACACTTCGAGAGTTGGGCAAATGACACCATGGTTAGATGACCTAGACATAGGCGTTTAGCTAATGTAGATTCTCAAGCTAACCTAATCATTGCATTCATATTTATGAGGAGGATTGCTTGTTGTTGGTTGATGTAAAGGGTGAAGGAGGATTTCCCTAAACTCTAACCGTTTATCTTTATTGCTTTTTGTCTTCACTTTCTTTACTTTTATCCATTTTTAAGTTCTTGAATAGAGTTAGGTAAGCTATTGGTTAATACTTAGCATTGGAAATAAAATTATCCTCGTGGGAACGATCTCTTACTCTGTATCTGTATTACTTGTGCGACCCGTGCACTTGCGGTTAGCAAATGGGCAAACACGTTTTGACCTTAACAAAGATTTAGAGAAAGTCTTCAACATGAAAGTTATTTAGAATAAGGTAAGGATTTAAGAAACTAGGTTTTATGAAATTAAAGAGTGATGGAGGAGAGAATTAGAGTGCTTGGCCGAATGGTCTTCTTTTGGGAGGGAGAATGGAGTTTTCTTTGGTTTGTTCTTGAAGCTTAAGTGGAAAAGGTGAAGAAGTGATAATATGAAGTGTAGAAATGAATTTTCTTGGTCTTCCAAAGTGATATTGCCGTAGCATGCATTGGAGAGAAGTGTAAAGTGAAGTTTGAAAAATATGATCATTAATGATCAATAGGAAATGGTCTTGACACTTGGCTATTGTCTTCATCCTTTTCTTTGGCCTAAAAAGCCTATACAAAATTGTCTCCCTTCTTCCTTGCTTCTCCAAACCGTCCCCCCCTCTTCATGCACTCCAAATGTGACAAATTTCATAACCATCACTTTAAGTCATCCTAACCATTGATTAAAAGAATGGTTTAGATTAAAAATAGTTACTAGGTTTAGGTTATAGATGGAAGACTTTATTTGAGCCATTGGAACATTTTTGGCTTGCAATCCTAATCATTAAATGTGTCTCCAAAATGAAGGGTCAAGATTACACCTTCAAACTTTACATCCAAGGGTCCAAAATGGTTGTAGTCATTTTTTGATGACCAATTCTCCACCATTGATCTAAATCCAAATCCAATGGTCATTAATGATCCATCTCCACCATTGATTAAATCTACATCCAAGGGTTGATAATGGTCATGGCCATTTATAAGACTAAATCTCTACCCTTGATTTAATTTCCATCCAACGGTTATAATTGATCTTATTCACTTTTAAGATCAAATCTCCACCGTTGATTAAATCAAGATTAAATCTCCAACGGTGATTAAATCGATGTTGGATATCCAAACCACTAATGTTGACTTAACATTATAGAATTTTATTTTTATCTGTTATAACCCCATGAAAGAATATATTTACTGTATTTTTATCGTCTGATAATTAAATATGGTACAAAATACAGTAAAGAAAATTTTCTTAAATTGTTTCTGGATTCAGGTTTTGTAAGATCCCTTGTCTCATTCTAAACAGTACAAATTTCTCTATGCGTAGAAATTTTTTTCACTTTGTGGGACCCACCTGAGCCCACGTATGGCCACCTAGGCCCACATAAGACCAATTGGGTCCACATACAGAAAAAAATTCATAATCATCCACAAAAATCACAAATATTAGAAAATACACAAATATCAAATCAAATCACGTAAAATAATTAAAACCTAACGGTAAAAATTAAATTACGTAAAGTTTTCCCTGGCCTGAAAATTTTTATTTTCCTGTCACGGAGTAAATCACTCAAAACGATCAAATACGCAGACGAAATAATCAAAATAATGTTACAGTATCCCAAAATTACTAAACAGTAAAATTCTATTAACTGTCAAAATTACTGTTTAAGAGATAGAAAATTTTGGGGTGTTACAATTTGTATTTCTTAATTTTTATTCTTCTTCATCTTGCAATTTCTCCTTTTATTTAATAGCTTCTATATTTGTATTTATTTTAAAAAGCATTTGCGAAAAGGTTTTTTTTTACTCAATTCACCCTCCTCTTGAGTACTGGAAGCCACTTGGTAACAAGGGTAGCCCTGTTGGTACTCATGTGCTCAAAATGATTGGGTGCTTTGAGAACCTAGAGAGACTTGGTTTCCCTTTGGGTCAAGAGTTGGCCACTGACTTAGTCTTGTAATCGTTGTCGGAAAGTTGCATCCAATTCATCGTGAATTATAATATAAACGAAATTGACAAACCCCTGCTAGAGCTGTTAAGCATGTTGAGAACTACTGAGCATAATATAAACAAAGGAAAGGGAAAGGCCATTATGATGATCCAAAAGAATAAGGGCAAAAAGTAACTGAAGAAGCCTAAGGACAAATGGAAGGGTAAGGGTAAGGAAAAATCCAAGCCCAGCACTTCCGGCTTGAAACTTATGGGTGGAGTGGCTAAGCAAGGTATGTGCTTCCACTGTGGTCAGACCAGACATTGGAAGAGGAACTGCACCAGGAACCTAGAGGAGCTTAAGAAGAAGAAGGGAAGTGAAACTTCTACTTTAGGTATTTTTTTTATAGAAGTTAATTTATCTACTTCTGCATCTTGGGTATTAAATACTAGATGTGGGTCTCACATTTGTGTAAATGTGCAGGATCTCAAAAGGAGTAGGCCGTTGGATAAGGGTAAAGTCGACCTATGAGTTAGAAATAGAGCGAAAGTTGTTGTTTTAGCCGTAGGGACTTATTTATTATCTTTGGCCATTGGGCTTGTTATTGAGTTGGAGAACTGTTATTTTGTGCCTGCTATTAGTAGGAATATCATTTCTGTTTCTTGTTTGGACAAGAAATGTTTTACTTTTATAATAAAGGACAAAAGTTGTTCTATTTATTTGAATGATATTTTTTATGGTAGTGTACAATTGAGTAATGGACTTTGTGTCCTCAATATCGAAATGTCTGTCTATAACATAAATACTAAGAGGTTCAAATCAAATGATATGAACTCAACTTATCTCTGGCATTGTCACTTGGGCTACATAAATGGGAAACGCATCTCCAAACTCCATAAAGATGGATTCTTGGACTCATTTGATTTTGAATCATATGAGATATGCAAGCCTTGTTTATTAGGGAAGATGACTAAGGCTCCATTCACTGGACAAAGTGAAAGGGCTAGTGATCTTTTAGGCCTCATACATAGTGATATATGTGGACCCCTAAACACACTAACAAGAGGTGGTTTTCAATACTTCATTACATTTACTGATGATTTCAGTAGATATGGGTTTGTGTATCTTATGAAACACAAATCAGAGTCTATTGAAAAGTTTAAGGAATTCAAGAATGAGGTACAAAACCAACTTGGAAAGAGTATTAAAGTCCTTCTATTAGATTGAGGTGGTGAATACTTAAGCCAACAATTTGATGATCATCTGAAAGAGTGTGGGATAATATCTTAACTCACTCTGCCTGGAACAACATAATGGAATGATGTTCTTAAAAGGAAGAACTGGACCTTGTTGGACATGGTCTGATCCATGATGAGACATGCAGACCTTCCAAGCTCCTTCTGGGGACATGCTCTATTAATAACAACTTTTACACTTAACCATATTCTATCTAAGACGATTCAAAAGACACCATATGAATTATAGACTGGGAGACGCCCCAGTATGTCTTTCATGAAGATTTGGGGTTGTGAAGCTTATGTGAAATGTCAAGTTTCTGATAAGCTTGGGCCCAAATCAGATAGATGCTTCTTTGTGGGGTATCTTAAGGAAACTAAAAGGTACTTGTCGCGACCGTATAATTAATCGCGGCGAAATAGCAACTTAAATTAAATTATTTTAATTTTAAGAGTCGCCACCAATTTTATTTGAATTTGGAAAAATTGGAAAACCTTTTATTTGGAAATGGTCTTTGGAACCAGATTGGATTCGGGAGTCGGTTATGCTTAGGGAAGGGTGGAAACTTAATCCCACCGCACCCTAACGCACCTGTCCTAAGACGGTACCTTAGATTAATTGTGCAAATTATTAACAATCCTTGAAAATATTTATTTTACCCTTTTGCAAACATTGTAACTAAAAAGCGAAGCCACAAAATTGTGAAAATTTAAATTTGGCTTGACAAATGAAATTCTGCTCCTACGTATCCCCCAGTACAATGGGAACTCAAAGTTACGTAGTTCTCTATAAAATAAGTGTGGGTTGGTTGATTTTATTTAAAATGATTTTTTGGAATTTGAATTAACAAGCCGTCGCGCTCGGTTATTCAAATTAAGGATTAAATAGGTGAAGCTCACACGTCACGCTAGAGACGTCACCCATTGATTATCGAGTTTGTTACTGAAATTTTTATTTAAGATTGTAAATCATCAAGTCATCCGTCGCAACTCGATGTTTACAAAATATAAGGGTTAGCAAGTCGTCGCAACTCAGGTAACCCATTTTTATTCCTTTTAAAAAATTTTAATTATTTCTTTATTTTATTATTATTATTATTATTATTATTTTTAACCTTTTTTACCCTTCTCCTTCTTATCAAAATGCATCATTATGGACAGCAGTCCACGTGATTCAACCTCACACACCCAAAAGACAATCACAATTCAATTTAAAGAGATAAAAAATTTGGAGAATTTGACAACACTAACAGCACGCACCAGGGGACGTTTGGGGAGGGGTTTGGACCCTGAGATTCGACGGTTGGGAGGCTGAATTCTGATGTTCGACGGTCAGGAATTGCCTCTGAAGGTCGAGAACTAGTTTCTGTGGTCCGACGATCGAGAGCTGGCCTCTGAGGTTCGACGGTCGGGAATTGCCTCTGACGGTCGAGAACTGGTTCCTGTGGTCCGACGGTCGAGAACTGGCCTCTGAGGTTCGACGGTCGGTGGAAAAATGGATTTATTTGGGTTTGGAAGGTTGAAGGTCGATGAGGGGAGTGTAGCTGGTGTGTTTCGACGGTCGAGTGAAGGGATGGATTCGACAGAATTTGGATGGGTTGTCAGTGAGGAGTTCGACGGTCGGTGAAGGGCGACCTAGCTGAGGTTCGACGGTCAAATTGGAGAATGTAGGTGTTTTTGCTTTTGGGGTCCGACGGTCGAATGTGATGGAGTTTAGTTGATGGTGTGAAGGTTTGGATGGCTCGTCGGTGAGAGGGTAGTAGCTGGTGTGGTTCGACGGTCGGTTGAAAGGCCGATGGATTCGACGGTCGAGTGAGGGGATGGAGTTTGGTTGATGGTGATGGAGGTTTGGATGGCTCGTCGGTGAGAGGAGTGGAGCCGGGGTTTTGAGTTTGACGGTTGTGAGGGGTAAGGTTTAGAGGTTTGGGAGATAGGTGATGTGGTTTGTGGAATCTTGACGGTCGGTTGGGAAGGATTTGGGGTTCGACGGTCGTGAGGAGGAAGGTTTGGAAGTTTGGGAGATAGGTGATGTCACGTAATGGATGGTTGGAGGATGGTGGTGGGGATTCGACAACGTCGGTGAAAGTCGCAATGGTATGGTTCGACGGTCGAATGAGGAGAGGGATTCGGGAGTTCGACGGTCGGTTGGTTGAAGGAAGGGCCTTACCTCAGGGGTTTCGACGGTCGGTGAGGGTGTCGGAGAGATGGTCGGTGAGATGATGGTAATCGTACGGTCCGACGGTCGGATGAGAGAATGGATTCGACGCGTCGGTTTCGTTCTTGGGTGGTTCGTGTAGTCCGACGGTCGGATGAGAGGACGGATTCGACGGTCGTTTTTGGTTCTTGGGTGGTTCGACGGTCGAATAGGATGGAGTTTGGGGGGGTCCGACGGTCGGTTGGTGGGGAGATGAAAAAGTTATGAAGGTTGGAGCGTATGGTCACGGTTCGGGCAGCACAAGTGATTCTCGGGTTTTTTGGTGGCTATAGTGGAAAATGGTTGATGAAGAGGGAGGTTTGTGGTTTTATTCGGTTGGAAAAAGATGGTTACAGGAGTTTAGGTGGTTGTGGTGATGGGAGATTTACTGTATGGTGGTCACGTTGGAGGGTGAGAGCTTGGTGAAGGTGCTGCCATGGTGGTTACGTGAATGGTGGAGAGGTGAGGAGGAGCTTGGTTTGTGATCAGGAGGGAGAAGGATCGATGCTGCTGGTTACCTGGTGGTTGGTTTTTTTTGAAAGTTTAATATCAGCCTCCGATGGAGAGATCCCCCCTAAGGTCTTGAAGTTGGTCCTCTCTTATTAGTTGCTAGCAGCCAGGTGATAATGGAGTGGGTGAATTAGTGAGGAGTAGGTGCAATTAGTGAGGGAATCTGTTTGTTCAAGAAGGTGCAAGTGGAAAACTAAGTGGGGAGCAAAAATCAGCGTACCGTGGAAAAAGAAAATGGGAGGCAAACGTGCTTGTCCCCTGCATGAGTGGTGATGTTTGCATGGCTAAAGAAAAAAATGATTTTTATCCCAACGAAAAAACAAATCTTTTTTTTTTTTTTTTTTTTTTTTTTTTTCATTTTTTTTTTACTTTTTTTTTATTTTTCATTTTCTATTATATGTTGGGCTTATGTATTTGGGTTAAAAAGATGGGTTAAAAACAAAAATCTTTTTTTTTTTATTTTTTTTTTTTTTCTTTTTTGTTTTTTTTAATTATTTTCTTTTAGTCCTGGCCAAAATTGGGTGTTCACAGCTGTTGCCCTCTTTACTTGTTTCTTATTAGATAAAAAGGAAAATTGTGTTTTTTCATTTTATCGTCGTAAGAAACGAGTAAAGAAATGAACTCCAATTTTGTCCCAAGAATGCATGAAAGGATAAATGCAAAACAAAGTAAAAACAATGAAAAGAAATTAGAATGCATGGAGCCGATGCGCTCAACAGAAAGTAAAAAAATGGGCGACCGAGCAATGGGCAACTGCGTCCCGAAATTTAAAAGACAAGGGGCTTGATCAGAATTTAAAAAGACAGTGGGCTTGGCCCAGAATTTGAAAGACAGTGGGTTTGGCCCAGAATTTAAAAGACAGTGGGCTTGGCCCAGAATTTAAAAGACAAGGGCTTGGCCCTAATTTGAAAGACAAAGGGGCTTGGCCCTAATTTAAGAGACAGTGGGCTTGGCTTGGCAGCTTGGCCTGCACTTAAAAGACAAGGACTTGGCCTGAATTTGAGAGACAAGCCGCTGATGGGCTTGGCCCGACTTTAAAACAATGGGCTTGGCCCGAAATTTAAAAAAGACAAAGGGCTTGGCCCAGACTTTAAAGACAATGGGCTTGGCCCGAACTTAAAGACAAAGGGGCTTGACCCAAAATTTAAAAAAGACAAGGGCTTGGCCCAGACTTAAGAGACAAATGGCTTTGCCTGCACTTAAGAGACAAGGGCTTGGCCCAGAATTTAAGAGACAGTGGGCTTGGCCTGCACTTTAAAAGACAAGAGACTTGGCCCCGAAATTTAAAAAGACAAAGGGGCTTGGCCCAAAAATTTGAGAGACAAGTGGGCTTGGCCCGAAATTTGAAAAACGACAAAGGGCTTGGCCTGACTTAAAAGACAAGGCTTGCCTGAAATTTGAAAGACAATGGGCTTGGCCTGCAATTTAAAAGACAAGGGCTTGGCCTGCATTTAAAAAAGACAGTGGGCTTGGCCCAGAATTTAAAAGACAGTGGGCTTGACCCAGAATTTGAGAGACAGTGGGCTTGGCCCAGAATTTGAAAGATAGTGGGTATCTGGTGTCCCGAATTTAAAATGAAATGGGTATCTGGTGTCCCGAATTTAAAAAGCAATGGGTATCTGGTGTCCCAAATTTAAAATGAAGGAATAAGCATTTTGATCAAAAGATTTTTTTTTTTTTTTTTTTTTTTTTTTTTATATTTTTTTATTTTTATTTCTTTGTTTTTTCTTTTGCTTTTCTCTCCTTTTCTCTTTTTTTTTTCTTTTTTTTTTTTTTTTTTTTTTTTTTTTTTTTCAATTTTAAAAAACAATGGGCAATCAAGCGTCCCCGAAATTTTAAAAGATAATGGGCAACTGAGTCCCGAAATTTAAATGACAATGGGCAACTGAGTCCCAAAATTTAAATGACAATGGGCCACTGAATCCCGGAATTTTAAAAGATAATGGGCAACTGAGTCCCGAAATTTAAATGACAATGGGCAACTGAGTCCCGAAAACAGGATTTTTTTTTTTATAGAAACATATTTTCTAAATTTTATTTAAAAACATTTGAACCAAGGACGACTTTGGAAAGCTTTGACCACTCAAACTTTATTCACATGCTTTTCTTCCTTAGACCCTTCGGTTCTTTCCTTCTTCTTCTCCTTTCCTTCTTTTTTTTTTTTTTTTTTTCACTTTCAACTCTCCTTTCAAGAAATGGGATGAACCATTGCTTGACCGATTCCTTGAGAGAAAATTTTGCCCCAAAGGTTTAACCTTGTCTCTCATTTAGTTGATTCCCTCGCAACCGCTTGATAACTCAGTCCTTGTCTCGTTGCTACTTCTTCACAGCCTTCTCCTCAATCCCTCAAAAATGTTTACCCCAAGATGACCAACCGAATGTAAGCAAAATTGCCCCCTGTGTGGTGATCAAACACAATTCAAAATTGCCCCGGTTGGGTGCACCCTTCAAGGTGTTTCAAGCCAACTTCCTCTCGAGATTTTGCCCATTCATTTGCCCTAACTTTTGTTTAGACCGATCCTTCAGTTTTCGGACTAACGAGCTCTTTTTCATTTTTTTTTTTTGCTTTTTTTCTTTGTTTTTTTTTTTTTTTTTTTTTTTTTTTTTTTTTCGGGTACCTCCTCTTCCATTAATTGGGATTTCCAAGATCTCTTCGATCTGAATTGGTCGATAAGAAATTACCATTAGATGGTCAAATCATGGTGTTGTATTCATGGTCACTTTACCTGAAGCATTATGTCACAGACACTCATGAATTCAAAAAGTACAACAGGAAAGAAACGAACAACTTCCAGATTGTTCTTAGAAGTTTGACTACAGAAAGGATATTATTTACAACGGTTAAAGACACAAGAAATAAAATAGCAAGAAAATCAAAAGATTTTTTTTTTTCGCTTGAGTCAAGATTCGACAACTGGACATCATTAATTATCAAACACGCCCCACACTTACTCTTTTGCACGTCCTTGGGCAAAACAGAGAAAAAAACTGACTCAAAAGTTAAACATTCTAAAAGACTCAATTTCTAATAATATTTAAGAATGAAGATCAATTAATAATTCAAGTAATCAAACATTCATGAGGCAACACATCTTCACATCTCAAATCAACAAGCAAGGATACTTCAATTGAAAAACATGAGTAAAGAATGATAGATCCTCACAGAATTTACTCTCAATCTCTCAAGTGTTTAAAAGGTAGGTGTTTCACTCAATTCGACCCATGAAAATTTCACTACCATATGCTTGCTTATTTTCTACTTCTCCACTACTCAAAACACATGTATACACAAATCATGAGGACTTTATTCAAGGTTATAATGGGGTCAAGGTAAAGGTGGAAGTAATATGGATATGTCAAGTTAAATACCAAAGAGAATAGAAGAGCATTATGATACAGTTAGAGTGGAGAAAATGTTTGAGAACATTCAGTCTAACTTTCCTAAGATTTTCTTAGTTTTTTCTCATACAGGACAATGACCAATATCTAACTAATATTTTGTTAAAGACCAATTGGTAAATTGAATTCCTTTAGGCTTGAACATTCTCCTTCTATTCCTGTTATTTCCAATCATCCATCCTCATTCTAGGTATGAATATATCACATGGTGCATTCTTTTGATTGTAGCAATAATCACTCTCTCTCTTTTTTTTTTTTTTTTTTTTTTTTATAGAAACATATTTTCTTTTTCCCTTTTTTTTTTTTTTCTTTCTTTCTTTTTTTTTTTATATATATAACCAATCTGCACATGCACCCCACACTTGTTCAAGGACTCATCAAATAACAAAGTCAATGCTCTCTTATTCCCTAAGGTTGGGTTAGAACATGGTTTTTCATTTAAGGCACGTAATGAGTTAGAAACAAAGAATGGTCAAATAAGCTCAAAGGGGTTAAGCAAAGGAAAATATGCAAGGTTGGCTATTTGGCTAAACTGGCTAAGAAAGAGGGCCTCAATCATGTTCATGCATGCAAGTGAAACGTAGCCTCAAAAAGAATCAAAGCAAGTTCTAGAGTGATCATTATCATGAGTGAAAATCACACAAGAAAGAAGAGAATGGCATAAATGTTGAATCCATCCATTAGGCTCAAGATCTCACAAGATATAGTTCTATCATTCTCAGTCCACCAATTCAACATCCATAACCAAACATATGATTTTTAAGAAAGAAGACAATTTACTCAATCATGCAAATTTTCCTGAATTTCAATTGCTACTTCCACACAAACTAGTTATCTACCCCAACTAAAATGCGTCTCAAGAGTAAAATTTACTCCCTACTCTGCCATCCTTAACTGGTTTAGAAAATTACTGACAAACATATAAACATATTAATACATGCACACACCTTTTTTTTGTTTTTTTTTTTTTTTTTTTGTTTTTTTTGTTTTTTTATATTTAGGCACACAACGATCCTTCCCCCCAACCAGATCATAACATTGTCCTCAATGTGAAAGAGAGATATAGAAAAGAGCAAAACAACCTGATAAGAAGTGAATCAACGCCCAGTAGAAAAGACGCACAATACACACACCTTTTTTGTTTTTGTTGTTTTTTTTTTGTTTTTATATATTTAGGCACACAACGATCCTTCCCCCCAACCAGATCATAACATTGTCCTCAATGTGAGAGAAAGATATAGAAAGGAGCAAAACAACCTGATAAGAAGTGAAATCAACGCCCAGTAGAAAAGAAGCACACAGTCAGTGCTGCATTGGACCCTGATAAGAAGTGAATAGAACTTTAGTACTTCCACAATTTAATACTAATTACTACCCTACTACTCCTTACTCTGCCACCAATTGAGATGCGTCTCAAGATAAAAATTACTCCTTACTCTGCCATCCCTATTTACTTTTGTTGTTAATTGATGACAAACACAACAAACATATTAACAAACACACTTTTTGAATTTTTTTTGGTTTTTTTTTGTTTGTTTTTTTTTTTTTTTTGTTTTTTTTTTGTTTTTTTTTGTTTTTTTTTTTTTTGTTTTACACAACCATCCTTCCCCCCAACCAGATCATAACATTGTCCTTAATGTTAAAATATAGATGAGTAAAGGATAGAATTACCTGCTGGAGAAAGCGGACACAAATTTAAATAGAAACAAAGTACAATAAAAATCAAACCGATTAAAGAGAAAGTGTCAGATCTGGCTTTCTTTTCTTGTTACTTCCTTCGCTGCTTCCTATTGACCAATCTATCTGAGCCAATACCTTATCAGGTACATACTCAAAAGCTTCCAATTTATCAATGAGCTCATCAATAGTGGAGGCAGAGATAAGAAGTTGTCTTGCCGAAGGAGTGATAAATTTCTGTTCCACAGCTTTGTCAAGAAAAAATAACAAAAGGTCAAAGAAATTATTAACATTCAACAGACCAATGGGTTTATGGTGGATATTCAGTTCAGCCCAAGAGACAATTTGAAAAATTTCTTCCAAAGTACCAAAACCACCTGGTAAGACCAGAAATGCATCAGAATTGTCAGCCATTATTTTCATGCGTCCATGCATGGATGTTACCTGAATTTCTTCTCCAACTGTCTTGCCAGTGATGTTACTTTCAGCTAAAGGTTTAGGAATAACACCTAAAACCTGACTGCCTCCTATAAGAGCAGCAAGTGAAACAGCCCCCATTAACCCACGACAACCTCCCCCATATACAAGATGAATATTCCTTGCAGCAAGTGATCGACCAAGAGCGCTAGCTGCGTTTACAAACTCTAATCCCTTCCCATAACTCGACCCACAAAAAACACAGACATTTTTTAGGTTACGAATAGCAGGCCCCATTCTATACCCTTCTTCTCTTTGAGTGTTTCTGAGTTGAAGATGAAGGAGAAAATGGAGTGTTTAAATAAGAAAAAGAATGGAAAGGGAAATAATTGCACCTAGAAAGGTAGGTCGGCTGTTGTCAGAAAAGGTTGAATTTAAGAAACATAAGATCTTTTTTTTTTTGTGTTTTTTTTTAAACTTTTTTTTTCTTTTTTTTTTTAACTCTTTTTTTTTTTAAGAAAATTATCAGGGTAAAGAAGTCTAGAAACCCCCGAAGGATCCCATCCAAAAGATCGTCTGTCCAAAACCAAAATTCAACAAAATCATACAAAGATAACAAATGATTACATACCTTTATGTACAGGTTTCATGGCAGATCTTTATACTGCGCGTCATGAGTGCAGTAAATACCAAGACGGCTCACCAATCTGGGCATTCTTCTCCCTCCCGCTTGTGGGATATTTTGGATTGAGCTACGACGCCACTAATTAAAGTGCGTAAATCTGACAGCTACCACCAACGACCACAGCCAGTGAGAGGTCGCTGAAGAGCCCATGGCATTAAATCACAGGATTCAGCTCAGAGGCATTGTCACGCGAGAATGCAAACACGGGACGCTTCTTTCTGTCCATCAACAAGCAGAGCCTTTGGTTAAAACCTGGGAATGCTTGCGCGGCTCTCTGCAGAGCATAGCACACGAACCTTATTTACCGACCGGCGTGCGAAGGTCCACCCGAGTCAATGACGGGTCTGCCACTCCACTAGCAGGGGCTCCTAATCTAATTAAAGACCAAGTACAACCGAAGTTTCGCCCTTTTTCATTTTTTCATTTTTTTTTCATTTTTTTTAAATGTACAAGATAATATATACATGTTGTTATGATTGTGGCTCACATCTTCCTCTGGTTTCACGTCCAGAAACGGCTTAAACGCCTTCTATGAGTCGAGGATAAGCTTCCCATCCAATTTTCTTATAAATTGGCAAACAGGGTCTTTTTGAGTCAGATTCCCAAGACTGTAACGCTCTTGCTCGTCCTTGAAGAGATTCCACAAACTAAGAAGTTCACGCTGCACAACTCCACAAGAATGCGTCTCAAGAGTCAATAAGATATTATCTAATGACTCCTTACTCAGTCCATTCTTGATGAAGAATATTTTATCTTCTCTATTTACAGAAACCATCCCCAAAGAGTGACATCGCGTGTTGCAATTCCATCGTGCACACTTGTAACAAACTTTCATTCTTTTTGCTCTTCTCCTTTTTGAAAATGAACTTTTACCGAGACCAGGCATGTATGGGACAAATGAATCGAAGATTCACCAGCTAAACGAACCTTTGCTTCGATTATCCAAATGTATATCTTCTGGGATGCCCTTATACATTAACAATCTCAGTCTTTCACACCTAGCTTCATAGACTTTTGTCAGAGCATTTAGAGGAAGAGAAGGAAAATATTTTCTTAGATTTGAGAGAATGACATCCATTTTGAAAGGAGAAGAAATCAGTTATTATGGGAAACTGAAAAACAAACCGACTTGAGAGTCACGGAGTACCGTTATCCGCCATTTAACCGGCAACACAGAGAACTCAACAACTTGATGTTCCAGAAATGGTTGAGTCTTGGTCCATTAACTTTAAGCGCATTACCATTCTTAGGATTCTCAATGTCTATGGCCCCATAAGATACACGTGTTTGACAACAAAAGAACCGCGCCTCCTAGATCTCAATTTTCTAAGGAGTAGGTGCGGATGAGAATCTTAAAGCAAAACTTTATTGACCAATTTCCGCAACTTTTGCAAAAGGTGAAACAGACCTTGAATAAAGAAGGCCAATAAAATCCACACTGCAAGATTTTCGCAGTTGTTGTCTCCACACGCCTCCGATAAAGTTTAATGGTACTACCTACCTCATTGTCGGGTACACAGCTGTCTTTTTTTTTATTCATTTTTTTTTAGAAAACATGATGAGAAGAATGATGACAAGTGATGCAATAATGAGTGAGTGAGTTGTTGGTCCTTTAATGATGACTCATCTCCTCTTTTTGAAAAAGAAATTTTTAAGAGGGACGCAAGTATGGTTTGTCACATTAAAAGACTGAACAACTCACAAGATATGGCAAGATAATTTTTTTTTTTTTTAAGAATGTAAGAAAATGTATTTTTAATTTTTTTTTTTTTTAAGAATGGATGGCATGAGGAAAGAAGAAGTACGCTCCCTTTGTATCCTAATGAGGTTGCCTTAAACTTGGGAATTCCATCCTAAGGATCTAAGAGTCTTTCTGGTTCGTGATAACTTCCATAGGGTGGCTTTTCTATTTTAAAGGTCTCTAGAGCCAAGTCCTATTTCAGAATGTTGACCACGAAATAAGTGGGTAAACCAACTAGGTGTGGGACATTCATGAAAAAGGCGCACTCTAGATGAGGTTTTCGCGATAACCAAATAGGAAGTACATCCAAAATGGCTACCACTACGCAACCTCTACTTATCTTAGGCTTCACTCAGACCCGGGTATAGGGTCCCACTCGGATGTGTGTGCTTTACGTGTAGGTGCGATGTGGGTCTTTGGGAGCGTACAAACCTGTACAAAAATTTAAAAGAAACTACCCCCCAACTCCGTAAAAACATATATACAATAACCAGGCAAAATCAATCATCTATCCTAAGGTTTCAACAATTATGTACAAATATAACAATATACATAAGATGATGCTATCAGATATTTACATAAAACAAAAACAAATAAAATCATTTACAAACAAAAAGAAAACAAAAACGAAGATAAAAGGGGTAAAATAAATAAATAAAAATTATTAACAATTTGCACAACTAACAACAACAGGCTTGACTCTCCGAATGTCCCCGGTGGAGTCGCCATCTGTCGCGACCGTATAATTAATCGCGGCGAAATAGCAACTTAAATTAAATTATTTTAATTTTAAGAGTCGCCACCAATTTTATTTGAATTTGGAAAAATTGGAAAACCTTTTATTTGGAAATGGTCTTTGGAACCAGATTGGATTCGGGAGTCGATTATGCTTAGGGAAGGGTGGAAACTTAATCCCACTGCACCCCTAACGCACCCGTCCTAAGACGGTACCTTAGATTAATTGTGCAAATTATTAACAATCCTTGAAAATATTTATTTTACCCCTTTTGCAAACATTGTAAAAAAAGCGAAACCACAAAATTGTGAAAATTTAAATTTGGCTTGACAGAAATGAAATTCTGCTCCTACGTATCCCCTGGTGCAATGGGGAACTCAAAGTTACGTAGTTCTCTATAAAATAAGTGTGGGTTGGTTGATTTTATTTAAAATGATTTTTTGGAATTTGAATTAACAAGCCGTCGCGGCTCAGTTATTCAAATTAAGGATTAAATAGGTGAAGCTCGCGTCATGTTAGAGACGTCACCCATTGATTATCGAGTTTGTTACGAAATTTTTATTTAAGATTGTAAATCATCAAGCTGTCGCAACTCAGATGTTTACAAAATATAAGGGTTAGCAAGCTGTCGCAACTCAGGTAACCCATTTTTATTCCTTTTTAAAAAATTTTAATTATTTCTTTATTTTATTATTATTATTATTATTATTTTTAACCTTTTTTACCCTTCTCCCTTCTTATCAAAATGCATCATTATGGACAGCAGTCCACGTGATTCAACCTCACACACCCAAAAGACAATCACAATTCAATTTAAAGAGATAAAAAATTTGGAGAATTTGACAACACTAACAGCACGCACCAGGGGACGTTTGGGGAGGGGTTTGGACCCTGAGATTCGACGGTCGGGAGGCTGAATTCTGATGTTCGACGGTCGGGAATTGCCTCTGAAGGTCGAGAACTAGTTTCTGTGGTCCGACGGTCGAGAGCTGGCCTCTGAGGTTCGACGGTCGGGAATTGCCTCTGACGGTCGAGAACTGGTTCCTGTGGTCCGACGGTCGAGAACTGGCCTCTGAGGTTCGACGGTCGGTGGAAAAATGGATTTATTTGGGTTTGGAAGGTTGAAGGTCGATGAGGGGAGTGTAGTAGTGTGTTTCGACGGTCGAGTGAAGGGATGGATTCGACGCATTTGGATGGGTTGTTAGTGAGGAGTTCGACGGTCGGTGAAGGGCGACCTAGCTGAGGTTCGACGGTCAAATTGGAGAATGTAGGTGTTTTTGCTTTTGGGGTCCGACAATCGAATGTGATGGAGTTTAGTTGATGGTGTGAAGGTTTGGATGGCTCGTCGGTGAGAGGGTAGTAGGCGGTGTGGTTCGACGGTCGGTTGAAAGGCCGATGGATTCGACGGTCGAGTGAGGGGATGGAGTTTGGTTGATGGTGATGGAGGTTTGGATGGCTCGTCGATGAGAGGAGTGGAGCTGGGGTTTTGAGTTCGAAAGTTGTGAGGGATAAGGTTTAGAGGTTTGGGAGATAGGTGATGTGGTTTGTGGAATCTCGACGGTCGGTTGGGAAGGATTTGGGGTTCGACGGTCGTGAGGAGGAAGGTTTGGAAGTTTGGGAGATAGGTGATGTCACGTAATGGATGGTTGGAGGATGGTGGTGGGGATTCGACGGTCGGTGAAAGTCGCAATGGTATGGTTCGACGGTCGAATGAGGAGAGGGATTCGGGAGTTCGACGGTCGGTTGGTTGAAGGGAAGGGTCTTACCTGCGGTTTCGACGGTCGGTGAGGGTGTCGGAGAGATGGTCGGTGAGATGATGGTGGTAAGCGTACGGTCCGACGGTCGGATGAGAGAATGGATTCGACGCGTCGGTTTTCGTTCTTGGGTGGTTCTGTAGTCGACGGTCGGATGAGAGGACGGATTCGACGGTCGGTTTTGGTTCTTGGGTGGTTCGACGGTCGAATAGGATGGAGTTTGGGGGTCCGACGGTCGGTTGGTGGGGAGATGAAAAAGTTATGAAGGTTGGAGCGTATGGTCACGGTTACTCCGGGCAAAGCACAAGTGATTCTCGGGTTTTTTTGGTGGCTATAGTGGAAAATGGTTGATGAAGAGGAGGTTTGTGGTTTTATTCGGTTGGAAAAAAGATGGTTACGAGGAGTTTAGGTGGTTGTGGTGATGGGAGATTTGCTGTATGGTGGTCACGTTGGAGGGTGAGAGCTTGGTGAAGGTGCTGCCATGGTGGTTACGTGAATGGTGGAGAGGTGAGGAGGAGCTTGGTTTGTGATCAGGAGGGAGAAGGATCGATGCTGCTGGTTACCTGGTGGTTGGTTTTTTTTGAAAGTTTAATATCAGCCTCCGATGGAGAGATCCCCCCTAAGGTCTTGAAGTTGGTCCTCTCTTATTAGTTGCTAGCAGCCAGGTGATAATGGAGTGGGTGAATTAGTGAGGGAGTAGGTGCAATTAGTGAGGGAATCTGTTTGTTCAGTAGTGCAAGTGGGAAACTAAGTGGGGAGCAAAAACTGTGCACTGTGGAAAAAGAAAATGGGAGGCAAACGTGCTTGTCCCCTGCTGCAGTGGTGATGCTGCATGGCTAAAGAAAAAAATGATTTTTATCCCAACGAAAAAACAAATCTTTTTTTTTGATTTTTTATTATTTTTTTTCATTTTTTTTACTTTTTTTTTATTTTTCATTTTCTATTATATTTTGGGCTTATGTATTTGGGTTAAAAAGATGGGTTAAAAACAAAAATCTTTTTTTTTTTTATTTTTTTTTTTTATTTTTCTCTTTTTTATTTTTTTTTTTTATTATTTTCTTTTAGTCCCATAGGTCAAAATTGGGTGTTCACAAGACTATTTCTATAATCCTACTGAGGGCAAAGTGCTTGTTGCATGGACTGTTGTGTTTCTAGAAAATGAGTTTATCTCTAAAGGAACCAGTGGGAAGGAAATAGAACTTGAAGAAATTCAAAGTTCACATAGTAGCAATGAACTAATGGTGGATTAGAGCAGCCTTAACAAAATATTATGGAACAACAACCTACTCTAGTAGCACAAGACCTGTGTAGGTCTAACTGCATACGTCATCAAACAGAGAAATATGAATTTTTCATGACACAATAAGGTTACGTATTGCTCATGGATTAAGATAAGTCTGCGACTTACAAGAAGCCATTATGGGCCCAGAATCTGGGAAATGACTTGAGATCATAAGATTTGAAATAGAATCCATGTATGCCAACCAGGTATGGACCTTGGTTGACCTACCTGAAGGGGTAAAACCCATTGGGTGCAAGTGGGTTTTCAAAAAAAAAATTGACATGGATGGTAACGTGTATACTTTTAAGGCGCAATTGGTGGCTAAGGGTTTCAAGCAAATTCATGGTGTAAACTATGATGAGCATAAATCCGTTCGGATCTTGCCTGCTATTACAACATACCACGATTATGAAATCTGACAAATGGATGTTAAAACTACTTCCTTAATGGAAATCTTCTTGAGGATGTGTACATGACACAACCTGAGGGTTTTGCCACTGCACAGGATGCTGGAAATATGTACAAGTTACAATGATCTATTTATGGATTGAAGCAAGCTTCCAAAAGCTGGAATTTTTATTTTGATGATACAATAAAATAATTTAGTTTCATCAATAATGAAGATGAATCTTGTGTCTATAAAAGATTGGTGGGAGCACAATTGTCTTTCTAGTGTTGTATGTAGATGACATACTACTCATCGGAAATGACATCCTTACCCTACAGTTTGTAAAGACTTAGTTAGGGAAATACTTTTCCATGATGGGCTTAGGTGAAGCCACCTATATATTAGGTATCAGGATCTATAGAGATAGATTACAGAGACTGCTTGGCCTAAGTCAGAGTACATACATAGACAAAGTGTTAAGATAGTTTAACATGCATGAATCCAAGAAAGGACTCTTGCCTATGTCACATGGTGTAAGCATATCTAAGGCCCAATCCCCTTCTACGCAGGATGAGAGGGATCGCATAAGTAAGATTCCATATGCATATGTAATTGGATCTATCATATATGCCATGTTATGTGCTCGACTAGACATCTTGTATGCTTTAAACATAACGAACAGGTACCAATCTGATCCCAGTGAGAGTCACTAGACTTCTGTCAAGAACATCCTTAAGTACTTGAGAAAGACTAAGGATTCATTCTTAGTATATGGAGCCGAGGAAGAGCTAGCTGTAAAGAGTTACAGTGATGCTAGCTTCCAGACCAATAAGGATGACTCCAAATTATAATCAGGTTTTGTTTTTTGCCTAAATGGTGGGGCTGTGAGCTGGAAGAGCTCAAAGTAGGAGAGAGTCACCAATTCTACCTTAGAGACTGAGTATATTGCTGCCTCCAATGCAGCAAAGGAGGTCATTTAGATCAGGAAGTTCATTACTAAGCTTGGTGTAGTTCCTAGCATTGTGGACCCAATGAACCTTTATTGTGATAATAATGGAGCCATTGCATAAGCTAAGGAGCCTAAATCTCACCAGCGATCTGAACATATACTTAGGCGCTTCTATCTCATTCGTGAAATCATCGATAGAGGAGATGTTAAGATATGTAGAGTACTAACAGATGAAAATATAGCTGATCCACTGACAAAGCCTTTTTGCACAACAAAAGTATGAGGGTCATACTAGATCTTTAGGCATTAGACATATACCTGATTAGCTCTACTGCAAGTGGGAGATTGTTGGTGTATGCCCTACAAGCCAATTTATTTTGACCATATTTACATACATTATATTATGCTATTTATTTAATACATGAGACATTTCATTAATTATGATATTTATTATAAACATAATAAAGTTCTTAGAATAGTAAGTTTAATATCATAGGACAACAAGCGGATGACTTGATGATGAGATCCTATTGGAATCAGAACGTTATTCTTAAATGTCCTTAGTCAAGTATTATTATTAATTAGGATGACAATAATGCATTAAGACTAGTATGTGCAGAGACTGATAGCCATATCTCACAAGTCATGGATACGAGATATCAAGTCTTCACATTGATACACATTAGAGTAATGATGTATTGGACAGGCCCATCATGAGAATGCTACGTGGATTGTTATGTGAGTGTCATAAGTGGTTCTTAAAGTGACAATGGTATATGTGGTCTTTTGACTTGAAATAACTATGATTCCTACATGAGGAGTTGTATGTTTTAATACCATGAAACATCATTTTATAACAAGGTGATTATAAAGTTAGTTATTGGGCATACTACGAATCACATGGAGGGATGTGAGTGACCTAGATGGGATTTGTCCCTCCTACATAACAGGAGTGATATCTTCAGGCCCCCATGATTGAGTGAGACTGTGAAATGCATGGCCATGCTCAAATGAGTAAATATGATATATTGATCTCGTTTCTTTTTACTAAGTCTACTCGAGGATCAGGAAATAGAAGATTAAATAATACAAGGGTGACACATTCCATGCCTTGTGTTCAATCTAAATATCTGGACAAAGGGACTAAAATATACAAAAACATTAGTCACAAAAAGATTATGTCAAATCACTGACATTCTCATTCCTTGGGTAGCAATGATGTGTTGGTAGATACCGCTCACTACTTGTAGTATTACAAAGGATTTTAATATTACTGCCAATGTCATGAGAACCTGTAGGGTCACACACATAGAATATTTGAGTCACTATTGTTGGATTAGTTGAAGGTTACACTACTAAACCTACTGCTACCCTCACTCACATAAGATAGCCACTATTATGAATAGTACTGCTAAGGGGCTGTCAAGGACATTATTTAGAAACCCTAACCACACCCTAACAAAAACAATGAGTAAAAAAGTGACAAGTTTATCTTCTGTTCCCAGCTAGCACTATGCAAGAGACGTCGATTGCAGATGTTGGACATTTGTGAGTATGTTCGTGTGGACAATAGAGAGGCACAGTCGTTACTTCAGTGCTTGTAATTTATTTGATCATTTTTTATCTATCTTCAAGAGGTAAACTCAAAACTCACGTTTCATGGCTCTTCTTTTCACATAGATCCTTGGTGGGAATACTTTTTTTTCTGTTGTGCTTTTGTTCACGGATTTTCCAACACCAACATATCAAACTCTCCATGATTACCTAAAAAGATCTGCTCATTTATATGTCTAAGAGTCTTATCTTCCTTTTAAGCTTCCAAGATCTGAGTCCTAAAGTCACTCTTTATTTCTACATGACTTACACTACGACTACGTGATAACATAACTACTGAAAGGCTCATGTCTCTAAAACTCTCAAGAAGTTCACTCTCTTGAATCATCATATGAGACATATGTAGGGATTTCCTACTTAGTGCATCATCCACCACATTGGCTTTACCCGAATGGTACTTTAACTCAAAGTCATAGTCTTTCAAAAACTCCATCTATCTCCGTTGTCTCATGTTCAGCTTTTTCTGATCAAATAAGTATTTCAAACTCTTGTGATTAGTGAACACCTCAAATTGGACTCCATACAAGTAATGTCTCCAAACCTTTAGGGCGAACACTATTATAACTAACTCCATATTATAAGTAAGGTAGTTCTCATCATGAGGCCTTAATTGCCTTGATGCATAGGCAACAACTCTCCTATGTTGCATTAAAACACACCCTAAGCGCATCTTTGAAGCATCACAGTATAGCTCAAAGTTCTCCAAAGGATCCGAAATTACCAATAGCGGTGTAGTAGTCAATCTCAATTTTAACTCTGGAAATTATCCTCACAAACCTAAGTCCATTTAAAAGAACTACTTTTCCTAGTCAAGGGTAGCGCTAATTGAGAAAAACCCTTTTATGAATCTTCTATAGTACCCTGTTAGGCCAATGAAACTTCTTATCTCAGTCACAGTGGTGAGTCTCTCCTACTTTAACACTACATCAACTTTGTTTGGGTCCATAGAAATCTCACCCTGAGATATCACTTGTCCTAAGAACTATACTTGTGAAAGCCAGAACTCACATTTAGATGGTTTGGCAAATAACCCATTCTCCTTAAGGGTCTCCAACACTATCCTTAGATGTTGTTCATGCTCCTCTATAGTTTAATAAAAGATTAAGATATCATCAATAAACACCACAACAAACAGATCTAGGTAGGATCTAATGATCTAATTCATGTAAACCATGAACACTGCTGGTGCATTCATCAACCCAAAGGACATCATGAGATACTTATAATGTTCATACCAAGTTCTAAAAGTTGTCTTAGGGATATCCTATTCCCTAACCCTTATTTGATGATAACCAGACCTAAGATTAATCTTGGAGAAAACCACAACTCCTTGATAACTCCACAAAGTGTAGTTATTTGTGCCCTATATCTGTGCTATATAGGTTGCTTAGTCCTTGTCTGTATGCATGAATGAAAGATATTAGCATCATATTTATCTGATTTCATCTTGATGGCTTCCATTGTGATCTTGAGCAAATACTTTCAAAACTTTGATAAATTGAGTACATTTGCATGAGTTAATAAAGTGGTACTTTCTCTGTTATAGGTAGGTCTCAAATAAAGCATGAAAATGAAGAACTTGGAGTAGTTTTGGACCAGGAAGCCTAAGAGGAAGCCAAAATTAAAGATTTGCACACAACGCCACGACGTGGGCATGATAATGCCGTGGCGTTAAGATTCCCATGCTTCAGTACATGAAATTCGAGGCTAGAGCGTCACGACATTGAGAGTGGATGCCTCAGGCGCCTATAACCTAATTACATGCACGCCGCAGTGTGATGTGTTGGACGCCGTGGCGTTACCCTATTTTGTTCAGCCCATAAATACGTTTGTATCCATTTTCTACGAGAGTTTATCATCATTTTTAGAGAGCAGCTGCTACTTTAGGGTTTTAGACCTAGAGGAAGCAAATGAGGCTAAGGTTGGAAGCCATCATTCACATGGAGGATGAATCAAGCGTAGAAGATGAAATCTAATAAGCTTCCTCCCTTTCCTTTCTTCTTTCTCTCTTTACTGCTTCATGAACATGATTTATATGTCTATATTTTCGTGTTTCATGGCTAACTAAGATGTATGTAGGGTTTTCTTTGTAGTCTCCTATGAATATTAATGATTTTGTAATCTTTTGAGTATATATTGATGTTTAGTTATTTTTAATCATATAGATCTTAATGCTTTTGATTGTTTGATCAGCTTTTAATTGATTTGATGAAATCTTATGAACCTAGACATAGAAATTTAGGTTTTAGATCATACGTATGATTGATGCATGTTCGATGAATTCAATTGGCTTGGATAAGTTGATTCGCTAACAGGATAGAAATATACCTTTTAGCCATGCATAGCGGGTGTTAGAGAATAGATCATTCATGAGTGGAGTTTGCACTAGTTCTCAAGGAAACTTAGAGAATTAGGTAAATAAAACCATGGTTAATTGACCTAGACATAGGCTATTAACTAAATTAGATTTTCAAGCTAAGTTAACAATTCATTGATGTCGCTTGTAAGGATTGCATGTTATTAGTATGAAATAAGAGGTGAAAAATGATTCCTTATTCTGTATTTATCTATTTATCAATTTATCTTAGATTTATTACTTTTCAGTCTTTATATTTCTTTAATTACTCTTTTTATAAATTTGATGTTCTTGGATAGCATTAATTAGGCTATTGGTTAATGTTTGGTTTTTATAAGAAGTATGTATTCCTCGTTGGGAACGATATCTGACTCCTAGCTATGATACAAGTGCGATCCGTGCACTTGCTGTAAGCAAAAGAGCGATCAAGTTTTTGGTGCCGTTGTCGGGGAATACGTCTTATTTCTGTTTAGCTGATATTAACAACGAGTTTAGTTAATCCTAGTTCAAGTTTTGTTTTATACATATTAATTTAAGTTTCAGATTATTTTGTGATATAGGTACTATAATGGCAGAAGAAAATGTTACACATGAGATGGAGAACGATAGTCACACTAGACCATTGAGGGAGTTTGCAACCCCTCAAATGGAGAACTTGCAGTCCAATATTAGACATCCTGCTATCCGTGTCAACAATTTTGAAATCAAACCGACCATCATTCAAATGATACAGACTTCTGTGCAATTTGGCAGTTTGCCCAAGGAGGATCCCAATGCGCATCTCTCAAATTTTCTGGAGATATGTAACACGTTCAAGCACAATGGTGTCTCTGAAGATTCTATTCGCTTAAGGCTATTTCCATTCTCTCTCAGAGATAGAGCCAAGAGTTGGTTGCAGTCTCTACCTGTGAGATCTATTAGCACTTGGACCGTTCTCTGTGGTAAATTCTTAAACAAGTATTTTCCACCGACTAAGACAGCTGAAATAGTGAATGATATCACATCATTCACCTAACTTGAATCTGAGTCCTTGTATGAAGCATGGGAGAGGTACAAGGATTTGATTCGTAGGTCCCCTCATCATGACATTCCATGTGGCACCAAGTTTACTCATTTCACAAGGGATTGCTGCCCCACTATCACCCGACAGTAGATGCAGATGTTGGAGGCTCTTTATTGAGCAAATCATTTGATGATGCACTCCAACTGCTTGAGAATTGGTAGCCAATAGCTACTAATGGCATTCTGAAAGAAACACTTCAAAGAAGGTAGCTGGAATGCGTGATGTTGATCCAATGGTAGCATTATCAGCTCAGGTGGTAGCAGTAGCAAGTAAGCTAGATCGTTTGGGGAACAACCATCAACAAAGCCCATTTGTGCTATGTGACAAGTGTGGAGAGACTCATTCAAGTGATAGTTGCCTTTCTAATTCAGAAAATGCACAATATGTTGCTAACTATCGCCCATAACAGAATAATCTATACTCAAACCAGTACAACCCAAGATGGAGGAACCATCCCAATTTCTCCTGGAGGGATAATTATGTAGCTTCCTCATCTTCTCCAGTGAATGACCAACCCTATAATCCTTTTGGATTCCTGTCCCAATCAAGACAACAGAGCCAAGATCGGAAACCCTTTTTAGAAGACATGTTTTCATAGCTTATGGTCAAGATTGATTCTCACATGACAAAGACTGGTGCTCAGTTAGTAAAACATGAAGTGATGTTTCAAAGTCAATCTGCTTCTTTGCGAGTGACATTGGAAACCCAAGTAGGGCAGTTAGCTAATACCATCAATAATAGGCCTTCAGGCACCCTCCCCAGTGACACTGTTAATAATCCAAAGAGGGCCTCAAATGAGCACTGCCTTGCCATTTCATTGAGGAGTGGCAAGAATATTGAAGGGAATCCAAGAACAAAGCTGCTTGAAGAGGAAACTGAAGTTGTCCAAGAAAAGAAAGCAGTAAGCAAAGATGTCGGGCAAACTCAAGATATTGCCAAGAGGAATGGTGAGGAGAAGAAGAAGGAGTTCAAACCTTATGTCCACCCTTTACCTTTCCCCAATAGGCAAGTAAGCAAAAACCTTGAGCACCGATTCCAGAAATTCTTGGAAGTGTTTAAGAAGCTGCATATCAATATTCCATTCGCAGAAGCTTTAGAACAAATGCTGAGCTATGTTAAATTCATAAAGGAAATTCTATCAAAGAAGAGAAAGCTTGGTGATTTTGAAACTATTGCCCTAATGAAGGAATGCAGTGCAATTCTGCTTAACAGACTTCCTCCTAAGCTCAAAGATCCCGGAAGCTTCACTATACCTTACACAATTGGTGAGAAGTTCACTGGTTATGCATTGTATGACTTAGGAGCCAACATCAATCTCATGCCCTACTCCATTTACCAAAGATTAGGTTTAGGGGAAGTTTCGCCTACTTCAGTTACATTACAGTTGGCAGACCGAACCCTTACTCATCCAAAGGGGGTTATTGAGGATGTATTAGTTAAAGTGGATAAGTTATCTTCCCTGCGGATTTTGTCATACTTGACATGAAGGAGGATAGCAAAGTCCTATTGATTTTTGGCTGGCCATTCCTAGTAACAGGAAGAGCTCTGATTGATGTGGAGAAAGGTGAACTCACCATGAGAGTTCAGGATCAAGAGGTTATTTTCAACATTTTCAATGCACTGAAAGGCCCTTAAGATCAAGAAGATTGCTTTTTGGTGAGTGTAGTGGATAGGATGACATCTAGGGAAACTGAAGAAAGTGAAGCCTATGCTCCTGGAAAAGGTCAAGTCATTTCTAATAGTGAAATAGACCAACTCAAAGCTGCTATGGTGGTAAATTTATTTGATGCACCTATTGAGCAAGCTCCAAACTTGGAGCTGAAAGTCTTGCCATTCCAAATGTATCAAGCTAATTTTGAAAATCAGGAGGAAGATCCTCCTCCCTTATAGAAATGCATTTGGAACAATAGACAAGTCCTGCCGGGATTGTAAATTAGGCCCTTTTTGGGAGGGAACCCAAAATTTTTATTTTATGTCTTAAATATGTAAATATCTTGATTTTTATGTTTTTGTATATTTTTGCATTGCACTGTGTAATTAACCTTGTAGGCAAGTTTTGTAGGTGTTAGAGGCCTTGTTTGAGCAAAAGTCACGGCTGAGGTGAATTTGCTGCAGAATTCTGCAGCCAGACTCCTCACGCCACGACGTCAAGCCTTATAACACTGCGGCGTTACCTTGATTTAGGCCAAATTCCAGTGAGTACAGCGTCGCGACTCTATAGACCCAAATATCACGGCGTTATGTGCATCTATTTTTTAAAAAAAAATGTAAAAAGTAAAAATATTAAATAATAAATAGTAATTATTTAAATATTTAAATTACGAGGGAATTAATATGCGCCGCGACATGGTGTATGTAATGCCGCAGTGCACAGAGGCTGTTGGGGTTTTATGTGGAGACGTTTGGTTCTCCAAAACACCACAACATTCTCTCTTTCGTTTCATCTGCTCTTTCTTCCTTTCCTATTGCTTTGTGATTTTCTCTATTTTTCATCTTCTTTTCAGTCTGCATTTGCTTCCATTGAGGTATGTTCCTATTTATTTTCAATTTTATGTAAATTATTAGCCTAATTTCTCTATTTGGGTCGTTTGTTATGGGTCTCTTTTTTTAGTTTTGTTGATTGTTTTGATAAATAATTGTTGTTTGTTAGTTAGTTTTAGGTTTTCGTTAGTTTCTGTATTAATTTATGTCTGGAATGCCTAAAAATGGGATAATCTGGCTTTTGTGCATAATATGGGGTAAAAATTATTTTTGCGTGCCGCGACATTAATGGACAACGCCACGACGTTAAGATGAACACTTTGAATGTCGCGACGTTAAGTTGAATGCCGTGGCTTTACTGTGAACAATTTGAATTCCGCAGTGCTGAAATTGAATGTCGCGGCGCTGAGTTCCTGATTTTTTAGAATTGCTTATTTTTCAATATTCTTAATACTTTCAATGATCAAATCTGAATTTTATTAATTCTTTTTCTGGATATCATGGCTCCAAAAAAGGAAGGTTTATGCAACATGGTTCATCCAGTTAGCAGCACAGGGAGCCTTCTCCCCCTCCTGTCAATTTTGATAGTGGGGTTTATCTCCGTGGATGCAGCTGAGCGATATACGACTCTCATTACCAGACCGCTCATTCTTGAGCGCGGTTTTGCTTTTTCTCATTCCATACACCCTTAGTTGGAGAGGCTTATAAACCACCTCAACTAGGGTGTGTTTGCCCAACATCCAGGGTCATCTGTCATACTCCCTATAGTTTACGAATTTTATGCCAATATAGCTTTTGTGGGTGAAAGGGCAACCACTATTAGAGTTAGAGGACATATGGCCTCGTTTTCTCCTACTGCTATTCACGTTGCTCTGGGACTTCCTCAACCACCAGAAATCTGTGAATTTACTAAGTTTTGTCATTAGGAGTCGATGGAGGGTATTGATGTGGATGTGGTCATCGCTCAGATATGCTTGGCTGAGTCTCAGCCTATGGTGTGGACTATGAGTGTCCAAACTAACCGCCTAGGTACTTTTTGCGCACTTATTTGACTCCAGAGGCCTGGGCATGGTACCATATTATTAGCACGCGGATTCTGCCATCTACTAACCTCTCTGAGGTTACCCGCGATCGAGCCATCTTGATTTATGCTATCCTAGAATGTCCATCTATCGATGTTGCTGAGCTTTTTTTTCATTAGATTCAGAGGTCAGCTCGGGAGTATAGGAGCCTTTTCTTCCCCTCTCTCATTCATACTTTATGTCATCAACATCACATCCGTTGGGGACCTCATGAGGAGCTTACAGATGTTCGGCAGCCGCTGAATGATAGTTTTATTAAGATAGTGGGAGCAGCTCTAACTCCAGTAGTTCGGCAGAGGCAGGTTCATGGAGAGCCTTGAGCAGCAGCATCACTTGAGGTAGCAGTCCCTGAGTACCCAACAACACCTCCAGAGCATGCAAATTAGAGAGCCCGAGTGGATGCTCGGCTAGACTATATTGAGGCCCAGGGCACGCAGATTCAGGCTATACTGTCCTATACTATACATGCACAGAGATGGATAGCGGCCAGCCTCCACCTTCTGATGGCTGATTATCCAATTCCTGCCTTCTCACCCACAACTGTTGCTGCTCCCTCCCAGGCTGGACCTTGTAGAGCGCCTACTGCAAAGGTCCTGGATAGTGATGATGATGAGGAGGAGAATGGTGATGGTTCTGATGCTGAGGGCCTAGACAGTGATGATCCGCTTATCTAGCCATTGTAATCAGGCTTTTCATTTTCTTTCATTGTATTTCTTTTTTGATATATATATGTATATATCTTTTGTACAGTGAGGACACTGTTTCCCTCAGGTTTGGGGGGTGTCTATAACTTGATATTTTGATTTATATGCAGCATTACGATATATTTATACTTTTATGTTTATATGCATACGTTTTAGTATTATGCATGTTTATTAGTTTTATACTTTTTGAAGTGTATGTATGTGTCCTAGTATTTTTGCTTAAATAATAACCATAGGAGTAGTTATCTTGAAAAAAAATTGTTGAAAATCCATTCAAGATACAATTGTCGTTACCTTTCACATTGTGAGTTATAATGTTTAAAAACTAGTGTGAATGATTGTCCAATGATAGATATGGATGCAATATGACCTTCATTTTTCTGTGAATCCATATGCAATCTTTAGTGTATGTTGAAGCATTCTAGTTTCTTTTTGTGTATGATGTGTTTCCTAATTGTATGCTTTTTGAACTTTGGAAGGAATAAGAATGTTTGTCTAGAGAAAGTTTATGAACGATGCATATGAAAAATTCAGTTATCTTAGAAATTGTTTGTCAACTCTCTTGAGGTGAAATTCTAGGTTATACATGATTGAGGAAATGATTAGGGCATTGAGTGAACCGATTGAGCCTTATCAAGCTTACCTGATATGATTATATCCATAGGTCCCTTTTTGAAGATTTATACTATTTGGCTTTATTTGTTTTTCACCACCATTGTGTTCGTTAACCTATTAACCATTCTAATGCATGTGAAAGCATTACATTTTTTTCCTACCCTTATTGTTTGTTGGGTTCATAATATGTTATTTCTTGAAATGAGTCTATTGATTAGGGGTATTAATGATTCAATACAAAATAAGCCTAAAGGAACCAGATGCAATTAAAGAAAAATTATTGCTTTGCAAAAGAAGAAATAAAAAAGAAAAAAAATGAAATATGAATGAAAATCAAAAGAAAGGAGGAGCAAAAGTAAAGCATAATAAAGTAAAGTTCAAAAAGCATCAAAAATGGTTCTAGCGAGTTTTCTATATTCACAGTATAATACCCTGTTAATGTCATTATTGGCTCATGAATTAGAATATCATGTTTATGTTTCTTAATGTTTGTGTTTAATCCTATCCTTTTATTCTGTTACCCATTACCCTTGGCCTGACATTATAAGCTAATAAGGACCCTTTTGATCCTCAATCTTGCACGTGATTTATATTAGTGGAGAGAGAGTTGTATTACAATCTTGCAGATTCTGTGAATTATATTCATGTGTATGTTCATAACCTTATCTGGGGGAATATGAATTGAATGGAAGAGGTTTTCCTTGCATGGTTTTGGGAAGAATATCTTGTATGAAAGGAACTTATGAATGTTAGTATGATGAGGATTGTGTGGATTGTGTATGTGTGAAACTGATTGTAAGGTAAATGTATTCTTTGAGGTTTATGCAATCATCATATACTAGCCTGAGTTAGGTGAAAGTGGAATGTTAAAAATGGCTGAAAATAGTTTGTTAAGTTGATCTTTGTGAATGTACTTTGTTTTGCTCAAGGACTAGCAAAAATCTAAGTTTGGGGGTGTAATAACTCCACAAAGTGTGGTTATTTGTGCCCTATATCTATGCTATATAGGTTGCTTAGTTCTTGTCTGTATGCATGAATGGAAGATTTTAGCATCATATTTATCTGATTTCATCTTGATGGCTTCCATTGTGATCTTGAGCAAATACTTTCAAAACTTTGATAAATTGAGTACATTTGCATGAGTTAATAAAGTGGTACTTTCTCTGTTATAGGTAGGTCTCAAATAAAGCATGAAAATGAAGAACTTGGAGTAGTTTTGGACCAGGAAGCCTAAGAGGAAGCCAAAATTAAAGATTTGCACTCAACGCCACGATGTGGGCATGATAATGCCGCGGCGTTGAGATTCCCATGCTTCAGTACATGAAATCTGAGGCTAAAGCATCGCGACGTTGAGAGTGGATGCCTCAGGCGCCTATGACCTAATTGCATGCACGCCGCGGCGTGATGTATTGGACGCCGTGGTGTTACCCTATTTTGTTCAGCCTATAAATATGTTTGTATCCATTTTCTATGAGAGTTTATCATCATTTTTGGAGAGCAGTTGCTAGTTTAGGGTTTTAGACCTAGAGGAAGCAAATGAGGCTAAGGTTGGAAGCCATCTTTCAAATAGAGGATGAATCAAGCTTAGAAGATGAAATCTAATGAGCTTCCTCCCTTTTCTTTCTTCTTTCTCTCTATTGGTGCTTCATGAACATGATTTATACGTCTATATTTTCGTGTTTCATGGCTAGCTAAGCTGTATGTAGGGTTTTCTTTGAAGTCTCCTATGAGTATTGATGATTTTGTAATCTTTTGAGTATATATTGATGTTTAGTTATTTTTAATCATATAGGTCTTAATGCTTTTGATTGTTTGATCAGCTTTTGATTGATTTGATGAAATCTGATGAACCTAGACTTAGGAATTTAGGTCTTAGATCATACATATGATTAATGCATGTTTGATGAATTCAATTAGTTTGAATAAGTTAATTCGCTAACTGGATAGAAATATACCTTTCAACCATGCATAGTGGGTGTTTAAGAATATATCATTCATGAGTGGAGTTTGCACTAGTTCTCAAGGAAACTTAGTGAATTAGGTAAATGAAACCATGATTAATTAACTTAGACATAGGCTATTAACTAAATAAGATTCTTAAGCTAAGTTAACAATTCATTGATGTCGCTTGTAAGGATTGTATGTCATTAGTATGAAATATGAGGTGAAAAAGGATTCCTTATTCTCTATTTATCTATTTATCTATTTATCTTAGATTTATTACTTTTCAGTCTTTATATTTCTTTAATTACTCTTTTTATAAATTTGATGTTCTTGGATAGCATTAATTAGGCTATTGGTTAATATTTGGCTTTTATAAGAAGTACATATTCCTCATGAGAACGATATCTGACTCCTAGTTATAATACAATTGTGATCCGTGCACTTGAGGGAAGCAAAAGAGCAATCACTCCTCACAGTTGATTCATTAGATCATCTATCCTTGGTAATGGATACTCGTGCAAAACCTATGAGAATATCTGATGAGTTTCCAACTAATGGCATACACCAAAGAATACCTTGCATAGGGTAGAGCATAGCTCCATGTCTTTGTGAACACTATTTCACAAAGTGTCCCTGTTGACCGCACACATAACACACTGCACATGCCTTATGGCCATGCTGCTTTCCACATTTCAAACATTTTTGGTTTCATCTTCCAACTTGAATATGCTTTCCTCTAGCAGGTAGAAACTGAGACCAAGATATACTCTTACTTACTTCAACATTTGACTTTTTCCTTTTTGGAGAGCCTATTAAAATATCCTCCCTTTCACTGAACTGCTTCTCAGCTGCTATTGGAGAAACTAGCTATTGGGATGGATCAGCTTCTATCCTCTCAAGAATTCTGTTAACAATAGCAACCTACTCCCTCATAGCCATTGCCATTGCCATCAACGTTTCTGCCAAAGTAGGGCCCTCACCAGATGAGCTCCTTGTTGGGGTATGCCCTAGAAGCTGATACATTTGTCTATATTTACATACATTTTATTATGCTTATTTTAATATATGAGACATTTCATTTATTGTGTTCTTTTTTGATAAACATAATAAAGTCCTTAGAATAGTAAGTTTGATGCCATAGGTTATCGAGTGGATGAATTGATCGTGAGATCCTTTTGGTTATAACACTATTCTTAAATGTCCCTAATCAAGTATTATTGTTAATTAGGATAATAATAATACATTGAGACTAGTGTGTGCATAGACTGATGACCACATCTCATGGGTCATGGATATGAGATATCAAGTTTTCACATGAGTACATATTAGAGTAACGATGTATTGGACTGACCTACCATGAGAACGCTACATAGATCATTATGTGAGTGTCATAAGCGATTCTCATAGTGACAATGGTGTCTGTGGTCCTTTGACTTGAAACCACTACGATTCCTACATGAGGTGTTGTGTGTTTTAATACCATCAAACGTCATCTGTAACGAGGTGATTATAAAGTTGGTTATTAGACATACCACAAATCAAGCAGAGGGATGTGAGTGACCTAGATGGGATTTGTCACTCCTACATAATAGGAGCGATATCTTCGGGGCCCCTGATTGAGTGAGACTGCGAAATGCATGGCCATGCTTAAATGAGTCAATATGAGATATTGATTTCATTTGTTGTTACAAAGTCTACTTGAGTATCAGGAAACAAATGATTGGACTATACAAGGGTGACGCATTCCATGTCTTGTGTTCAATCTAGATATCTTGATAAAGGGACTAAACGACACGAAAACATTGGTCACAAAAAGATTATGTCAAATCACTGACATTCTTATTACTTGGGTAGCAACAGATGTGTTGCTAGATACTGCTCACTGCTTGTAATATTAAAATGGGATTTTAATATTACTGCCAACGTAATGAGAACCTGTAGGGTCACACACATAGAGCAAACTAAAATTGGAGCAATGGATCCAAGTTGGACTCAGATTCAAATATGGGCCAGACTCATAACAGATGAGTCTAGGGTTACACAGCTTACCTTGCTGCTGCTCACAGTCAATTAAGACAGTCACTATTATAAATAGTACTGCTAAGGGGCTGCTAAGAGACACAATTTCAGAACCCTAGCTGCACCTACAGAAAAGTGAGTGAGAGAGCGACAAATTTCTTCTCTTCTCTTTGCAGCTAGCACTGTGTGAGAGACGTGAGACTCCTCTTTGCGGACGTTGGACGTTCATGAGTCTATTCATGTGGATACCGCAGAGACATCATTACTATTACGGTGTTGGTGATTCACATCCTTCCTTTTGATCACACTTCAAGAGGTAAATAATATAAAAACTCTGATTATGGCTTTTCGCATGGATCCTCGGTAGGGATCCTAATTTTTTCGCTACGTGATGTAACCGCAATTCCCAACACTCCTATCCCCACGGGTTCGTCGTGGAGACACCATAATTTCCTGTACACATAGAATAACACATATTGAGGTATCTAGTCCCAATATCATGTAACCATGTAACAGTAGCTAAAAATAGTCATACCATAGGCAGGTCATGCAATTCAATCAAACATCTCACACAAGAGACAGAGAAGTGCACAACACAAAGAGGAACTCCTAAACATACCTAAGCATAGTCAGTTCATACCTCAGCTCGACAACATGAACTGCTCTGATACCATAATGTAACACCCTAATACAAATTATCATAAAATAAGCAGTATATTTCAAGATAAAGTATATTAAGCATGTCACTTTCTAAAATGCATAAAAAAAATCCATAATAACTTGTATAATCATTATAGAGAGCCACGAAGATGAAAAAGATCATATATATACATCACTGGTTAACAAGCCACATTGTAATACATAAATAAATACAAAGTAAATAAAAACAAGCCGATGCAAAAAGAAAATAAAACACTAAACTAAGCCTTCTACTACTTTTTTTCTTGCCCTTTCCCTTTGGAGGGTCTTCACCTAGAGTTACGTGGAATACACATGGGTGAGAAATCATAATTTCTCAGTATAAGCATACTAAGACCAACAGTTAATCATTTACAACAAATAAATAAACTATAAACGTATATACACATGATGTAACCAATTATATGATAGTTAACAATATCAAAGAATCGCCCTTGGAATCCTAAGATACTATCGAACAAGTAACCAAAAATCAAGCAAGACAACTGCCTATGCAATTTTCAACAATGCAATGCTTTATGTTATAAGGTATGATTATGCTCAAACAAAGTCCTAATAGAATGATTATGCAATGCTAATGTAGGTTTTGGTTTTGAAAACACGTCACTTACTTATTTCCCGGGAACCTCTGTTCCCTTGTATATCCTGAGCATGTTAGGCCTAAAAGTATTTACCTTAATTGGTAATAGGTGAGTACTTTCCTTACCAACGTAAGAGTACTACTACTACCCCTATACTAGTAACCTTGACCCTACGAGCATAAATGCAAGGAGAAATTAGATCCAACACCTCATTCTCAATCATATGGTTGTGCACATCATTTAAGGTTACAATATATATAAAATAGAAACTAACAAGCTTGAAAACTAAATATGCAGATTTGTTATCAAAACATACGCACTTATCACAAGGTTTATAATAACCAAGTGAAAAGCAAAGACTAGTGACTCAAGGCTTTACTTCAACTTAACACATAAGTAGTAAAACTCATGTCACTAGTATCCTCATATCTAGGACCTCACACCATGACTTCATAAGTGATTTCAACGCAACCTCAAGTTGCTCAAGGTGCTAGACACTACTTTATAGTATTGCATAACACTTGGATGCCCAAGGTTTTACCAACTCCCATCACAAGGTTTAATCTAACCTAGTGAAAAGGGTATAGTTAGAGAATATACACTCTTGGCTTAACTCTAACATATTAAGGAACCAACCTAATGTCTTTAACCATTCACGAAGCTTAACCTGGATAATCAAGGAAACATGCTTTAACTATGCATCTCGAACTCAACTTTTACTTTAAAGGAGTAATATTTGCATATAAATGGGCATACCATTATACTGCAGAAGCCTAAGGTGTCCCAACACACCAGTCCTTGACACTCCACCACACTTTGGGGGTATAGGGTCCCTCAACTTTGTCCTAAAGCATTTCCCACACTTTGGGTGTCCAAAATTCCCAAACTTTTCACATATGCAAGTTGATAATTCTCTCTAAGAAATATCCCCAAAAGTGTCTCATTACACCCCAAAAGATTTGCACAAATGATCCCATCAAATAGGGAATTTTTTTAGCATTTCAATACTAAAAATAGCCTCTACCCTTCCTCTACCTCTTGTGCTCCTTGTTTTCCCCTTACACCACTTTGGACTTCTTCCTTTGCTTCCCTTAGTGGTCAACTGTGAAGAGAAGAGAGAAAATGAGAAATGAGACACCAAATATCACTTAAAAGGGTTAAGGAAAGTGGCTATTTTCAGCCGTGAAAGTCTTGGCAAATTAGATACTTTGTAGTATAACTTATATATACTAAAAACACTTAGATTTCTCCAAATCAAGTTTTCCAAGTTTCAACAAGTTTAAAATAAATATTAAGATTTATTAAAAAAGTCGTTTCACCAGTATCATAATTTTTCATATTTGTGACTAGTCAATCCAGCATTAAAACACACAATTAATATGCCTAAAAATACCAAACTAACTATGATTATTCTCAAACTTCAATCACATAACAGAATACAGATTTGTGACTTAGAAATAAATTCTTATATTTCCATTAGCTAAGCCATTTATGTTAATATCTGAGTCATTTTACGCAAATTTTCACTTTTCAGTTTGCAGTAAAGTGCCTAAACTAACTCAGACTATCATGAAATTAAACAGGCATGTTAAGTAAGTTTTAAGCTACCTCTGTAACTATTTACAAGTCCAACATGTTAAAGAGAATGTTACATCAGGCTATTCCATAGAGAATTACAAAGCGCTAAAGTTTAGAGTACAAGACCTAATTGATGCTAAGTGGTTGAATTCCAAGCCAAATACTCCTAGTGAGGGCCATAATCCTTTACTAAATCATGGGGATCCTAGAGTCAATGCTATAGAGAAGTTCTCTACCCAATAGCTCGTAAGACAAGCAGAAAATGTCAAAACCCCCATGAAAGCTATTTTTAAAGAACTCTGTAAATTTAGGATGATATAAGCTTAGGTTGAAATGAAAAGGGGCAATGATGATGAAATAATGTATAATCTCCATGGGAATATATGGCATTCTATTAAAGAATGTGACAAATTCAGATAGATCCTCCAGAATCTAATGGATATGCAACAGGTGCAAATAGGTCATTTGTGTGATGAGGGTGGCATAAACATGGTTGATGAGTACGCCATTCCCCAACCTTAGGCTGAGGGGAAGAGGTTGGCTTGGTTGGAAAATTGGGAGCCTAAAGTTGAGGGGATGCCCATCTGTGACATATAATAGAGCTTCCAAAGTGCAATGACCGCTATCGAAAATAATTAACCCATCAATTATGGTGTCAATCTGGTATACCCTTGTTCCCCAGACGTAGAGCTCAACATTTGGGAGATTGTCGATTTTTCCATGACCTTTGAAACTAACTTAAAGTAATTCTATAATGCTAATCCTATAGCTCTGCCCAAGGCTTTAGGAAGATATGTTGTGAAAATAGGCTCACATGTTTCCTTTTCAATATTTACTATCAATAAATACATTTTTCTACCATTTTTTTAGTTTTTGCCCAACCAATACATTAACCTTTATTCATTACCTTTTTTTCCTTATGTTAACATTAATAAATATAGATCTGAAAAGTGATTCCCTTGAAAATGACAGTACTATGACCCCATTATGTGATTTTGACCATTCCATTAATTATGTTAATGAGGATAATGATCACAACTAGGAACCCTCTCTCGAGCTAATGAGATTAATAGAACAAGAAGCCAAAGAAATTCAACCCAACAAAGAGTCAAATGAAGTGATTAATTTGGGGATAGAGGATGATAAAAAGAAGTTAAAATTAATACTTCATGAAAGAAGATGAGCAATACAAGTTAGTTGAACTCTTATCCGATTATTGTGACATTTTTTGCATGGTTGTACTAAGACATGTCAAGGCTGGATCCAAGCATAGCTTCCTATAAAATTCCACTATACCCCAATGTTGAGGCAAAGAAGTAGAAATTAAGAAGAATGCACCCTGAAATGTCTTCAAAAATGAAGGAGGAAGTCACCAAGCAATTAGAGGCAGGATTTTTGAAAAGGAACAAATAAGTAATCAATTAGTGTGCACTATCTTTTTGTCTCGAAATTAAATTTTTGAAAATAAGCAATCATTATTTAAAAATGAAAATTGACCATATTTCTCTATCTTTTACAAAATTTTATCATCTTTATCCCTTGTTACCCCTTTTTTCTGAGCTTAGAAAATTTTCTTTAAAGAACCTTGGACAAGGATCACCCCTACACTAGGGGTTAGCATAAAGTAAAAATAGTGATTTCTGAAAAAGAAGAAGATGATGATGATGAAAAATGAATTGGCTCATAGAAAAGGCAAATGATAAAGTGAAAAAGGGAAAAGAATACAAAAGTAAGCAAAAAGTATTAGTGCTCTTAATAATGCCAAAGGCAATTGACAAAGCTTACTAAAGATCCTTAGCCCTATTCAAACCTTACACATTTGTTTGAGCCTTATACCCTTCATTTCATAACCCTTAACCTTGGCCACGTCACAAGCCTCAAAAAGTTCATTCTGATCAATGAAAGGTTGTTCTTATTTTCATTAACTTTAATTTTGAGACAAAAGGTTCATGCTCTTCCGAGTTTTCAATTTGTTGCTCCTATAAAAAAAAGTGGATTGCTAGGTTGAAAACTTGAAAAGGTGACCTAGGCAAAAGTTAGAGTGACCCGCTAGGTTGAAAACTCGAAAAGAGAGACCTAGGCAAAAGTTAGGGTCGAAAATGGTACCTGACACATCTGAAGAAGTGGAGTTGCCTCAAGTCATAAACTAGGGCAGTTTGAGTAGTCTAAATTTATCATGAAATGCTTCGATACATGGAGATTTGGGTTTAAATGGGGTAGTTTGAATATATGAAGTCTTACGCTCCTAATGCATGGAAAACTAAGTCAAATCATATCCTTGGAACAAACAAAGGGCTGCTTATGGTTGCATACATGGGAAATTTGCACTGATCATCCTAGAGAGCATCACTAGAAGAGTTGAAAAACTCCACCCCATCATTTCCTTTGTAAACCTTTTAATTTTAATCCTTTTAGTATTACTTTTCGTGGACTTTTCCATTCTATAATCATAATCCTTTTTTGTTGCAACCTATTGTTGATTCAATATGCATTTCTCATGATAGATTTATATTGAGATATGAAACAAGTGACAGTATTACAAAAGCATTTAGATTTGATTTAACAATCTTGAAATGTCAAGGGAAATGTAATTAAGTCCCGATAACAGTATTGATGAGAAAAAGAAGAATAACCAAGAAAATCATAAAGCAAATTAACAAATTTCGTTACCATTCGACCTTGATCTTGCTGTGGGAAAATGTCCTTAAGAGTTGCGGAGTCAAGAATGACTCAATTAAAGCTCTTATGTGTCAAAATTTTTTACCCAATTTGTTCATGAAATCTATATAATAGGATATCCATTGTATCATGCATCATCTCAAAGATCACATGCATTTACAAAATCAATACCATTTCTTTTTAGTTACCAGGTCGTCGCACCCATTGCCTTTAGGTTCCATCAAGCTTCGGTGGATACAAAACTCCGCAAGATTTTTACCTTTTTTAATTTAGGTTTTCTGCCAAGCTTTGGTGGATACCCGACTCCGCAAGCTTTTTACTTTTTTGCTCTAAGTTTTCTGCAAAGCTTCGGTGGATATCGACTTTGTAAGCTTTACATCTTTTTGCTTTAAGTTTTCTGTTAAGTTTCGGCAGACCCCCGACTCTGTAAGCTTTTTAACTTTTTTTCTTTAAGCTTTTTGCCAAACTTTGATGGATACCCGACTCCACAATCGTTTAACTTTTCTACTTTAAGTGTTCTGTCAAGCTTCAACAGATACCTCACTCTGCAAGCTTTTTACCTTTTCTGCTTTAAGCTTTCCATCATGCTTCGATAGATACCCGACTCTACAAGCTTTTTACTTTTTTTGCTTTAAGTTTTCTGCCAAGCTTCGGTGAATACTGACTCTAAAAGATTTTTACCTTTTCTGCTTTAAGTTTTCTGTTAAGCTTCAGCAGATATCTAACTCTACAAGCATTTAACCTTTTCTGCTTCAAGTTTTCTATTAAGCTTTGATGGATACCTAACTCTGCAAGCTTTTTAGCTCTTTGCTTTAAGTTTTCTGTTAATCTTCGGTGGATACCCGACTCTATAAGCTTTTTACCTTTCTACCTTTGAGTTTTCTGTCAAGCTTTGGCAGATATCCAACTTCGCAAGCTTTTTACCTTTTTTGCTTTAAGTTTCTTATCAAGCTTTGGTGGATACCCGACTCCATAAGCTTTTTACCTTTGGTGAATACCCGACCCCACAAGCTTTTTACCTTTTTGCTTTAACTCTTTTGTTAAGCTTTAGTGGATACTCGACTCCGTAAGCCTTTTACCTTTTCTACTTTAAGCTTTTTGCCAAGTTTCAGTGGATACCCGACTCCACAATCTTTTTACTTTTCTACTCTAAGTTTTTTGTCAAGCTTCAGCAGATACTCGACTTTGCAAGGCTTCTACCTTTTCTGCTTTAAGCTTTCTATCATGCTTTGACAGATACTCGACTCCACAATCTTTTTATCATTTCTGCTTTAATTGTTTTGCTAAGTTTCGGTAGATACCTGACTCTACAAGCTTTTAACCTTTTACGCTTTAAATTTTTTATTAAGCTTCGGCAGATACTTGACTCCACAAGCTATTTACCTTTTTTGCTTTAAGTTCTCTATTAATCTTCGATGGATACCTGACTTCACAAGTTTTTTTTACCTCTTTGCTTTAAGTTTTCTGTTAATCTTCGATGGATACCTGACTCTACAAGCTTTTTACCTTTCTACTTGTGAGTTTTTTGTCAAGTTTTAGTGGATACTCAACTTTGCAAGCTTTTTACCTTTTTACCTTTTTACTTTAAGTTTTCATCTAAGCTTCGGCAAATACTCGACTCCACAAGCTTTTTCCTTTCTAACTTAAGTTTTCTATTAAGCTTTTTTTTGGCCTTTAAGTTCTCTGTCAAGGTTAGGCGGATACCTGACTCAGTAATCTTTTTACTTTTCTGCCTTTAAGTTCTTTGTCAAGCTTCAGCAGATACTCGTCTCTACAAGCTTTTTACATTTCTGCTTTAAGTTAAACTTCAGTGGTGAAGTAGTTCTGAATTTATATCCACCCCTACTTATTAAATTAAAGTACATTAATCGAGAGTGACTTCAAGAAAAAGGTTTAAAATGGTAATTTTTTATATTACAATGGATTTAACAACAGCATTTTAGGTTAGTAGTAGCTCCCCGCAAGTGCCATAATTGCGTCCTTGATTTGGTATAATATGGTGGTTTCTTGCTAACCACCATAATCTACAACATATAAAATGGAAGTTTAGTTTTGTTTAAAATGATAGTTTAAAACCACTATATTTTACAAGATAATACAGTGGTTTATAACCACCATAATATGTATTAACCAGACTGATAACATGTGTGATGTAGATGCTTGTTAAATAAGTAACGTATTTATTAAATTATTGTAATAGTAAGATTGTTAATATATATATATATATAAATTTATTTAATTATATTTATTATTTATATTAATATATTTATGTTGAGATATTTTGAAAAGTAATTTATAATATATTATTTATTTATTTAGTCTATTAAAAGCAAATACATCATAATATAATAGATTAATATAAATTGTTTTCTAGCATGATTCTTAATTGTTGCTCTTATGACATTCTTTCCTAATCCATTTATAATTTTGAAGTAATAAAAAAATGTTAGTGATTGGAAAAACTTTTAAAGAAAAATGATGAACTATATACAATTTGAACAAAGAATTAAAAAAGTAAAAGGAACAAAGGTAGAAATGATCAACGAAAGATGTTTCAATGGTGGGCAGAAATTTTTTTTAAAAGATTTAAAAAAGGATAAGAAAATATATAGGATTTGGTTATAAAAAGACAAGATATAAAATATTTAAAAATTAAGTTTTATAATTTTAAAATGAGTGTTCATAACAAGCCAAACCACCATAAAAAGTAGTGGGAATTAGAGGGAAAACAGTGCACCAATGACTGCCATGTGTTATTGCTAACACCTACATGGACTGTATTTTATATAAATGTATATGTACATTTCTGCTACACATTGTGTAGATGCTTTGGATGTTTGGAAAATCTGAATTTGTATTTGAACCTATAGGATTAAATAAGAGGTAGTACTTAAGGAATGTCTAATTTTTAGCAAAAACTCTACAGAATTTCATATATAACTTGCATATTTGATATATTATGCTTTATGATTCCACTAAGTTTGCTTTGTTGGTCAGTCTATCATATGCGCCATTGATATAGAATTTGGACTACATGGCCCTTTGTAGTATATCCTCACATCCTCTAAACTTCTTGTTGGTGCTAGTCCTGCAATGAAAATTAAATTAACCGATTTATGCTCAAGGTTCCTTGCATTCCTTTTAAGAAATTTTATCATATCATTGATATGGAATGAAGGATTCATATATTAACAACCCAATATATGACTACTAGATACTATTATTTCTTGCCGTCAACAGATATCTAACATAAAAAATTATAAAAATTCATATTGAAAAATCATTAATGTGGAAATAAGGTTGCCTCAATCGTTTAATATGTTAAGTTTTGATAATAACAAATACAAGATAAAAAGAATAACATTCATGTTACATAGATGTGCTTAACAAGATATATTATATCATGCATGATTATATACTTTATCTAGTCATATTTTAACTAATAATCATGCAATGAGATATGTGTAGCATTCTTTATATAATATATCTAAAAATACTTTATATGAGTTATAATGAATTAATATTGTATTTGACTTTATTTAAATAAAAATGTACAAAGTGTTCTTTGTTGCATTCTATATAGAGTATATCTATTAGTAATTGTTAAATGCCTTATTTGGATGTGTCTATGAAAGTCTTATATGCATGTTAGACAAATTAGAGTTATACATCTATGAATCATACATATGAAGATATTGAATTATGAATTTAGGCTAACTATGTTTGTTTAAGTGAGCAATACTTTGTAGGACATTCCAAGTCCCAAGAGTGAGCATTGCAACAAAAAAGCAAAAGATCATGAAGATTAAATGGTATAGTTTATAAGACTTAGGGTCTTTATATAAGAAACTTTCTAGATATTTCAAAATGTTTTATAATATTTTTAAAAGAGCTCAACTATGTTTTGTTTTAAATCTTTAAAAATGGTTCTTACATACTAAAATACCCAACAAACATGTTTTGAAAAGCTAGTCATTGTGAGAGTTAAAACCTATGAAAAATAGTCAAGTTTGAGTTTTGAAAAGCTGATCTTTGGTTACTCTTTTGATCATAACTTTCAAAATACTTTGAGGTTTGTTGTGAGACTTATTTCATATGAAAATAGACTCAAATATCTTTCTAATGTCATTTTCTTAAAACTTATGAGAAATGAAGAAGTTATGGGTATTTAAAATCATTTTCAAAGCATCAGAGTGTTGTAAACACATTTTTAGCAAATAGAAGCTTGGTAATCGATTGCCACAGCTCGGTAATCGATTACCATGTGCCTAGAAAGCCCAAAACTTCTTTTAAAAGCTTGGTAATCGATTACCAAGGTATGATAATCGATTACCACAAGCCTAAAAACCAGCAACAACTATTTTTTAGCATTTAATGCATGAAATTAATACACCCATTGACTCTTTTTCTTAGAACTCTATAAATACAAGATTTTAGTATGTCTTTTACCCATAACCAACAATTTGAAACACATTTCTCATGCTTTAATCTGTGAATTTATCCCTTTCATTTTCTTGTGTTCTATTTTTGTGAAAGTTTGAGATATTTTTGAAGAACTTTATAGGGCTTTAATTCATTGTGTTTGCTCTTCTCATCTCTATCTCCTTTACATTTGTACTTTAATTATCTTGCTTGAGCTAAAATTGATATCTAACTTATTTGCTTGATTTATCCTATAAGCCAGTTGTGTTTGAGTAATCTCTGATAGTTGTACCTTTGATATGCATTTTTTGCAGCATTTATCAATTGAGTGCTTGAAAATGCTTATTTTCTTAATGGTGTTTTAAAAATTTGTAATCACCTAATTCACTCCCCTCCCTTTTGGGTGATGGTTGTCATGGCTAACAAGTGGTATCAAAGCTTTATGCTCTATTGAAAGCTTAACTACTTAGAGTTAAAGATCCTTGTTTGTTGGCAACCATTGAAAGCATTTGAAAATAGAAGGTTTTGAAATTGATAAACTACCATTCTTTGATGGTGTGCATTTTGTTTATTAGAAAGATAGAATAGAATTTTATATGCAATCTATTGATGTTTAATTGTGGGATGTTGTGCTTGATGGATTTTTTGCTAAACCAAAACAAGATTAGAATGCTTATGACAAGAAATGCTTTTCTTTGAACATTAGAGCTATGCAAATTTTGAGAAGTTGTTTGAATGATGAGACTTATGCTAAAATTAAGGGTTGCTCTAGTGCTAAAAATATATGAGATGCTATTGATGCTATTTATCTTGCTCATGGTGATTTTTTGCATAAAATTGTATATAGAGAGAGCAAGGAGAGCAAAAGCCTTTAGAGGAAGATAATATTGAAAAATGTCCTCAAGAAAATGTGAATGCTTATATCATGAAGAACATGAAGTTTTTTATGATAACAAATCCAAGACGAAGACCATGTCCAAATGAGGAATATTTGGTTTAGTTTATAGGACTTAGAGTTTTTATGTAAGAAGCTCTCTATATATCTCAAAATATTTTTGAAAGGTTCTTTTTAAAATCAACTCTTAATTGACGGATTTTTTTTAAAGAAATGTTGTTTTGATCTTGGATATTGAAAATTAAGTTTATATCTTGAAAATCTAAGTTTTCTAAGTTTGAAATGTTTACCAAGCTAAATTGGGTTCAAAAAGTGAGTACAATGATGATTGTAATCTTATCCAAAGACTTAGTAATCAATTAACAGCTTCTTTGGAAGTTGGTAATCGATTACAACCATGCGAGAATCCATTTTTCAAATGTCAAAGGCTTGGTAATTGATTAAATGAAACTTGTAATCGATTACTTTATGCCCAAAAAACTCAGAACGTGTTCAAAGAGCCATATAATCGATTACCACATTAATGCAATTGATTACCACGAACCTGAAAGTCAACAACGACTCTTTTCTTAGAATTTAATATGATAATAAATTACCCCCAACAGCTCTTTTGGATAGAATAATTTAAATACATATTTTTGGGTTATCTCTTACACACACCCAATAACCTGAAACACATCTCTTTGCTTTAATTGGTGAATCAATCCTTTTGTGCTCTATTTTTGTGAGTTTCTTGAGATATTCTTGAATAGCTTCGTAGGGCTTCCATTTGTATTACATACTCTTGAGAAAGTTTCTTCTTTTTATACACTTTGATTATCCGCAACAAAGGTGAGGTATCCCTCAGAGAAATTGTCACCCCTCAAAGAATTTGTAAGGGTAAGGTATTCCTAAAAGTTGAGGCTCAAGTACGAGGGTGAGGTATCCTAAGATGTGAAGAGCACTCTAGTTTGTAACGGTAGCAAGCACCTATTCAAGCTTGCATTGATAGTGGAAAAATCTCTGGTGGTTACTTAAGGACTAGACATAGGTTACAAGTGGTTGGTGACTAAACCAGGATAAACACTGTGTTTACTTCTCTAAACTCAAACTTCTTTGTATTTGTGTTTTAATTTCATATATTTGCTCTAATACTTTCTATTTTGTTTGTTCAATTACGAGTGCATCTTTCTATCTTCAATATTTAGTCACTTCAATCGATAATTAGCTTTAAAGAAAATTACTTTTCAAGCTTTTGATAAAAGTTTTCAAAGAGTTTTTTTATTTACTCAATTCACCCCCCTCTTGAGTATTGAAGCCACTTGGTAACAAGTGGTATCAGAGCTAAACTCTTGTATAAAGAGTTTAGTAGCTTTAAGAGAAAATGGCTTCTTCAAATGGTTTTTCAGAAGGATTTTTTATAAATTGACCACCCCTTTTTCAATGGGGATGGTTATGCTTATTGGAAAGAATGAATGAAAATTTTTATTGAAGTTATTGATCTAGATGTGTGGGATGCTATTGAAAACCGTGCTTTTGTTCCCGCACGTGTTGTTGTTGGTGTAAAGTTTGAAACACCAAGAAGTGAATGGATTGATGAAGACAAGAAAATGGCTCAATATGGATTGAGAGCTAAGAACATCATTACCACATCTTTGGGGTATGATGAATTCTTTAGAATTTCAAATTGTAAGACTGCCCAAGAAATGTGGGACATTTTACAAGTTACCCATGAAGGTACTAGTGAAGTGAAGAGGTCGAGAATCAATTCTCTCACTCACGAATATGAATTTTTTAGAGTGAACCAAGGAGAAAGCATTCAAGAAATGCAAAAGAGGTTCACTCATGTTATAAATCATCTTACTTCATTAGGAAAGAGTTTTTCTAATAACAATCTTATTAACAAAGTTTTGAGGTATTTAAGTAGGAATTGACAACTCAAAGTAATAGTTATTTCAAAATCGAGAAATATAGCACCAATGACACTAACAACTCTCTTTGGGAAGCTTTAAGAACACGAGTTGGAGCTAAACAAACTTGAACAAAGTGAGGAAAATGATAAGAAAAAGAAAGGGATTACACTCAAGGCTACTTCCTCCACTATTGACGATGAAGAAAAAGATGATGGAGATGGCATGGAGAACTTGGAACTAAATGAAGATAATCTTAGCCTCTTAGTGAAAAAGTTTGGAAGATTCCTTAAAAAGAAGGGAACTCAAAGAAGGTTACCTTTCCCACCAAAGAGGACCTTTCACAAAAGGGAAGGAACTTCATCCACATCGACATGCTACAAATATGGAAAATCGGGGTATATGAAGATGAAATGTCCCATTTATCAAAAGAAAGTGGAGAAGTTTGAAAAGAAACTTTCTAAGGAGAGGAAAGGAAGGAGAGCCTACATAGCATGGGATGACAACGACATGGATTCTATGGATAGTTCGAACAATGAGGAAGCACATTTATGTCTTATGGCTAGAGGAGAAGAAGATGATGAAAGTGACTTAGAGGTAATTTCTTTTAACCTTGACTCTTCTCCTTCATTTAATGAATTACAATATATGTTTGAAATTTTACATTTTTTTTTACAAAATGGCATGCAAAGGCATCATAATAGAGAGAGAGATCCCAACAAAGTTAGCACCTCAAACCCTACTAATCATCTACAACACACCATAATATTATTAAAAATATAGAAAAAAGAATACAAAATAAAAAACATAGGGGGACTAAAGCCAAAACCCATGCAAGGAAAGAAAGACTATCTAAACCTATAATTAGGAAGACCATACCTATTGCAGTAAAAGTCTTCACTAATAAATCTAGGAATCAAGTCCCACTAAGTGAAACATTGGGAATACACCCCAAAAGAAGCTAACTTATCTGCATAAGAATTCCCCTCCCTATAAATGTGAGATACTACAAAATGCATACTCCTAGTAAGGTTCATACAATTCCTCCATCTAGTCTTAAGCTTCCAAGGCACCAGCTCAATGGAAGTAAAGGCCAGAACCACTAATTTAGAATCACATTCTAACCAAATCTTATGCCATCTTTTTTGATATGCAACTTCAATGGCAATCATTACAGCAATAATCTCAGCATGAAGAGGGAAAGTGGATCCAATATAATATGCAAAGTAATCGAGGATAGCTGTATTGGAATCTCTATAGATGCCACCAGCAGCAGCAGGTTCAGGAGAACCTCTAGTCGAGCCATTTGTATTGCATTTGATCCATCCACAAATTGGAGGAAACTAAGTCACTTGTTTAATAGAATGAGCTTTGGAGGGGTGCCCTGTAATTTGGAGAAGCTTAAGAGTAGTGAATTCCGTAATGGAAGAAGACATGTAACCCTTAGAAAGATTCCTAGAGATAGAAATTGAAGTAATCACTATATTAATAGCTGATTTAAAAGGAATGCTGGAGTTGTCGAATCTATTCTTATTGCGGCATAACCAAATGATCCAGATAATGTTAATGAGACCAATTCTAAAGTGCCCGAGCAAAATTGTATTCTAGAAACAAATGAAAGGATGATTCATCAGTCAAACCACACTGACTGCAAATAGAAACTGTGATACACCCCCTATTTCTCAAATTCTCATCTGTTGACATCTTGTTTTGTAATAACCTCCAAACAAGAAAGGACCTAGAAGGAGGAATTGAGCCATTCTAGATTAATTTACTCCAATGAACAACAGATTTGGGAGGATGCAGATAGAGATAGGCATTTTTAAAAGTCAAAGAACCAGAGTCCATGCCCACCCAAACAAGGTGATTTACATCAGAGTATGTAGGGATTGGAACCTAAAGAATGTCATTTGCTAAGTCAGGAAACTTAGCAGCAAGAACTAGAAGGATAAACTAGCAATTTTCTTGAATGAATTCATTAACAGAAGCCTACAAAGTATGGTAAAGATGGGTAGGAATTTGCAACAGGTCATTAATAGGCTAGTCTAGCCAATTATCAGTCTAAAAATTGATTGATTTACCATCTCCAATTTTGCAAATGCTATTAGTAGAAACAGATTGAAGATAAGTTCTTAAAAAAAGCCAAATAGATAACTTTACATAGTAGGCAATTGGAGCCTTCTTCTTAAGGAATCTGGCTGTAATCAGGTCATCCCATTGCTTGTTAGAAGATATCAATTCCCAGGTCAACTTTAACATAGCAACATCATTTATAGACCTAAGAGATCTCAAGCCAAGTCCACCCTCATTGATGGGAGAACAAACAGTGCTCCAAGCCACAGTAACAACTTTCCTAACTAATATATCACCAGACCAAATAAAAGTTTCTAATGCATTTATTTAGTATTTTCAATATTTCAATAGGTCAAGCATACACATGAAAACTATATAACATCATACCATGAATAATGGATTTGACAAGCTGAACCCTTCCCATTATAGACAAGAGAGAGCCCTTCTAAGAAGCCAATTTGGCTATCATTTTATTTGCTATAGGCTGTAAGTATATCTTCTTTAGCATCCCTTTGAAAAGAGGCACTCCAAGATAATTAAAAGGCAACTGCCCTGCTAAAAAACTAAGAGTATTAGAGATAGATTTAATTCTAGTAGGAGAAAGCTTAGTAGCATAGAACTTACATTTGTCATAACTTAAGAGTTGACCTGATGCTTGCCCATAAGAATAAAAAAGAGACATCAAATTATCCAAGTTTCTTTTAGTCCCCTTGCAAAAAACTAAGATGTCATCAACATAGAAAATATGAGTAGGAGAAGGATGACCTCTTGGACTTGTCATTGGATCTAACAGACCTGAATTAACCAATCTACGGTATCAAAAGTTTTCTTAATGTCAAATTTGAGAGCAACATTACCTCCAAATGTCTTAGAATCAAGCATATTTACTACCTCTGAAGTTGTACAAATGAAATCAGATATGTGCCTCCCCTTTATGAATCCCCTTTGTTAGTCTAAAATCACCTTTGCGGCAACAATGGCCAATCTATCTGCCAGAATTTTTGTTATTACTTTAAACTAAAAATTAGCCAAAGTTATTGGCCAGAAGTTTTCAATCCTATATGCACCAAGATACTTGGGAATGAGAACCACCAAGTTGGAATTAAGATTGGGAAGCAACCAATTTTGGGTGAAGAATTGAAGAAAAGAATTGCACACATCTAAACTAACTATGTCCCAGTAGTGTTGATAAAAGCATCCTCCATAACCATCAGGACCTGGAGCACTACTACCGCACATGGAAAAAATAGCACTCTTGATTTCATCAATAGAAGGCAAATTAATAAGCATAAGATTATCCTGGATACAATAGAGGGAATCACCTTATCAATGAGATTATTACTAACACAATTATTATCTGAAGCATATAAAGAAGTATAGAACTAGAGAACATGATGCTTAATAGCATTTTCATCATCCAAAACATAATCACTATCTTTAAGCACTGTCATTCTTTTAGAAGCATTTCTGACCTTAGCTACTCTATGAAAGTAAGCTGTATCTCTATCTCCAAATGTGTGCTAATTAATCCCTGCTTTTTCTTTCCAGAATTGCTCCTAATAAGACAAAGCTTGCTACAGGTTAACTTGAGCTTTCTGCTCCTGAGCATATAAATCATTAGAGAAACCATAATTAGAAATCTAGTTTTGAATTCTATTAACTTCTGCCAGGTCATTTTCCACCATGAGGTGAACATCACCAAAAGTAGATTTATTCCAAGATTTCAATTCAGTTTTGAGAGCTTTCAGCTTTTGTGAAAGCACAAACATTGGATAGCCAACAAAGTATCTACTCCAAACATCAGTAACTAACCTATGATAGTCAGGATGCTCTAACCACATTTAATGAAATTTAAAGAAGAGGGATATGTATTAGCACCTCTTTTAAGAAGTAGAAGCAATGGATAGTGATCAGATTGGCTTCTGGCCAAGGTGCAACAAGAAGAAGTCCAAAAGGAGAACCAAGCATCATTACAAATGGCTGTATCTAACCTTTTTTCAGAGTGTGCTCTAGCCTGCCTACCATTAGTCCATGTAAATTCTGCACCTCTTGTAACCAAGTGAGATAATTGGGAACTGTCAGTCCAAGCCTTGAACTCATCACATGATATCTGTAAAGGAATGCAACCTCCTCTCTTATCATGAGCACCAAGAATGGTATTAAAATCACCTATGTAGCACCAAGGTCCTGGATAGTCTTCCTACAATTGAGCCATCTCATGCCAAAGATTTCTCCTACTCACATAAAAGGTACTAGCATAAACAGCAACAATGTGAACCACTTAACTATCCCACATAATAGAAATAGAAATTTACTGAGAAGAAACTGAAATCACCACAGGATCTAAAGAATCATCACACATTCCCCAAATATTAGGAAATAAATGACTTTTACTATTAACAATGAAAGGCTTTAAGTGATGCTATCTCCAAAAAGAAGAAGGAAACTGATCTAGAGCTATCCATGGCTCTAAGATAAACAGAAAATTTGGCTTATGAGTTGAACAATATTTTTTTAGAACAAGCCTAGTAGCATCATTTCTTAGGCCTCTAGCATTCCAATACAAGATCTTCATTAAGCATAGTTTCGGGGGCCTACCATTAACTGGGTATTATGATCATGCCTAGTCAAATTTCTCTGACTTTTCTTTAGCTTCTTTTTCTATGATTTAGAAAGAACTATAGTAAAACCTTCTACCTCCTTAGCTTTCTCCATTTCCAAGTTAGAGGGTGAGGAATTCTAAATCTCATCTTCGTCAGCATCCCCCCAAAATTTTGATAAGTTTCTGAGATTCTTTTCCACATTATAGGGAACAACATTAGAATTAAGTTCAGGTGTGGTTGCCTCCCTGCCACTAATAGTAGCAACAACATCTCCACTGCTTTGCACAAAATTAGGAACAAACTCTGTGTCAGCAGAATTAGTGACATTTCCATTACCAGTAGGCAGACCACTAGACACAACCCCACGAGTTTCATCAAATATGGTTTCAACAAATTCATCATCATCATTAACATTCCCTAAACTAGAATTAGTATCATTCAAAGCAGTTTCTTGATCCCTAGTAGTGGCTTCTTGAACCACATAATCCCTTACTCTATTTCCACGATCTAGAATGATGTCAACAAGAGGATCACCAATCACATTGTCATGATTTCCTGAATCATCATTGACTTGATCAGCAATCCGAACACGAATCATATTATCAGAATTGACTGGATTAGCAACTTGCATATCCTCCACTCCATTACCTTTGGAATTGCCTGCAACTATCTCAACCTGTTTAGGAACATAAATGACCTTTCCTTTCTGCAATTGGTGAGGATCTTTTTGAATCTTGATATGATGATTACCATTCTTCTTCTTACAGTTTGCAACTATGTGGCCAATAGATTGGCAATAGTTACAAAATTTGGGCAGTTTTTCATAATCTATCCCCACAAAAAAAAAGCAAAACCTACCGCCTCCACCATGATAACATTCGGTAGATTTCCAGAAAGGTCAATATCAACAAGAACCCTAGCAAAGTGACCGAAAGCTTTGTTTCTTGTAATTTTATCTAATGATAATGGAATTCCTAATCCACTAGTGATTTCAAACAAGATTCTTGGCCTCCAATATTCCTGAGGCAGATCATAAATACGAATCCAGCATTGAACATAAGTCTGCTTTTGTGTGTTCGGGTTAAAATCTTGACTCCATTTAGAAAGTCTTAGAACACCTCGCTCTAAATTCCAAGAACCGACTGCCCAAAAACTCTGGAGGTCTTTAGGTGATGCAAAGCTAAACTCATAATATCCTTTCCCAAGCAGAGTCATGCGCCATTGCCCTATAGGTTTCCACAGCCTCGATAACTTGGCATACAAGTCAGCAAACTTGATGGGTTGATTTCCCTTCGCAAGGAGAAGGCGACCGTGCAAGTTATTCTTGCTACTATCAATCCCTTTTTGATACTCATCCTCGAAGATTATAATAGAGATAGAATCTCCTTTCATACATGGCTAAGGTAGTTGACTGATAGGTATGTCAAAAGAGTTATTCAACGCCTGAGTGAAAGTCCTACATTGAGGAGGAGTATTTGATGGAGAAGTCAAAGAAGGTGAAGGAGAGGAACACGGATTAAGGAACATCCATGGACAGATGGGGGTATGTGCCTCCATCTAAAATGTTTGAAAAGTTACATGATGAGTCTATAAAACTCATTAAATTAGTTTCTTCATCCAAGAAAATAATTCCTTCTTTGGAAAACCAAATTCTTATTTAAAAAAAATAAATTGAAGAACTAAAAATTGAAAATGAGACACTAGGATTAATTGAAGCTAATTCTTCTTGTATAACTTGTTCTTCACATGCATCAACATCTTCATTTTGTTCATCATGCCAAGCTTTTGTAAAAGAAATTGAAAATTTAAAGAACACTATTTCAAAATTCACTTTCGGAAGAGATAATTTAAATATTTTGCTAGGAAAACAAAGAGTTGTTCTTCAAAAAGTCAGTTTAGGGTATAATCCCAAAAATCATCAAAAATTTTACAAAGATTTCTTTGTCTATTCAATTACTTCTAGCAGTCCTTTTATTAAATATTTTCATTATGGAAAGAAAGGACACAGTGCGTCAACATGTAATGTGAGGAAAAACATCAACACAAAAATTAAAACTAGAATGGTTTGGGTCTCCAAGGGTACTATACCCAAAACTAACACACAAGGACCCAAGAAAATTTGAGTACCAAAAATTAAAACTTGAATCTGTGTTGTAGGTGTGCTTGAAGGTTAAGAGCTCAAATTGGTACCTCGATAGTGGATGTTCCAAGCACATGACTGGAGATGACTCCAAGTTTTCCTTACTTGTTCCCAAGAATCATGGACATGTAACCTATGGAGACAACAATAAAGGGAAGACTCTTAGAGTTGGCAAAGTTGGAAAAAGTCTTACTTCTTCTATTGATAATGTATTGCTTGTTGAAGGGCTTAAACATAACTTGCTCAGTATTAGTTAATTATGTGATAAAAGAAATAAAGTTATATTTGATTCTAATTATTGCATAATTGAAGGAAAAGATGATAAGCATGTTAAGTTTGTTGGTCATAGAGTTAATAATATATATATGATTAGCCTTGATGATATATCTTCAAATGATGCGAAATGCTTTTTAAGTAAGGAAGATGATTCATGGTTATGGCATAGAAGAATTGCACAATTCACATGGATCACTTAAATAAGTTAGTCTCCAGAGAACTAGTAATTGGACTACCTAAGCTCAAATTTGAAAAAGACAAACAATGTGATGCATGTCAAAACAGAAAACAAGTAAAGGTTTTTTTAAAGCTAAAATGTTGTTTCAACTTCCAGACATTTACAACTTTTGTATATGGATCTTTTTAGATCATCTAGAACTATGAGCTTTGGTGGGAATTACTATGCATTAGTGATTGTGGATGATTTTTCTAGGTTCATATGTGTAACACCCCAATTTTTCATTTTTATTAATATTTATGAGTTTTATAATATTTAGAAATTTTTAATTTATTTTGATTATTTTAATATTATTTTGGACTGTGTGTATATTTGAGGCAGGCCCGGAAAAATAAAAATTTTTCCTGGACTAGAAAGTTTTGGGCTATTAATGCAGGGCCTGGGGAACTTACTAAACCCAAAACCAGAAACAGTTGACGAAAAATTTTTTTATCTGAGTTTTGGATACATTCTATTATCCATTGGATAATGTTATTATCCATTGTGTAATGTTATTATCCATTGGACAATAATTAGCAGTAGCCTATGTCCATTGGGTAATAGTTTCTGAAAATATCTAAGCTTTTGGAAAATATCTATGCTTTTGGAAAATATCTAGCTTGAAGTCAAAGAAAGGGGTTATGACACCTTTATGATGGACCAATTAGAAACAAGCTTGGAGGAGAAGCTTTGCATATCCACCATTGATCTAATCAATGGTTGTGAGGAGCAAGCTTAGTGAAGAAGCTTTGGATGTCCACCATTGATCTAATCAATAGTTATGAAGGGTTGAAAGTGGTTAAATTAATCACACTCCTTTCTCTCCTATCTCACCGCCAAGGGGGGTTTTAGGAGACAAAAGTTTCATTTACTATCATAACATAAAGCTATAATCTTTTCTCTCAAAAACCTTAACATATTTTCTCTCATTTTCTTTCCTCTAGCTCACAACCTCCTCACCCAAAAACACCTTCCAATCTCTCATAATTCAAACAAACTTTACCACTTAGTCCTAAACTTCATTCTAAGCAACTTTCATGTTGTGATCAAGACCTAATTCCATCATCTTCAAGCTTGATTTTTGGATTCAAGCTCTAGGGTTTCAAGGTAAAGATCTTGAAACTTGATTTCTTATTTGATTCTTGAAATTTTTAGACCATATTTGATCTATGGTTGTCCTACTTTAGCCTTGGATATTAATATATTTGTGTTTACTTTGATTTTAAGAGTTACTTGGTGGAGGAAGCTTATACAAAGGATCATACAAGGAGCTTAGGAGGCTCCATCTAAGGTAAAAGGGAGATTAACCTCATCAACTAATTATGGTGGTGAGGAACAAAATTTATATGAAGGTAATGAATCCATGTGAGGATTATTCACCTTGTTTGTATGATTTTGTGATTTGTGTTTAATTACTTTATGTGATTTTATTGCTTTGATATTATGTATGAATTTGATATAGTAGAATTATGATGTTTTATGTATGTTGTATGACATAAATTGTGATTGAGAAGAAAAGAATTTTTGGTTCCAAAGACCATAAGGCTCACAGCCTCTATGCCCACAAATGGGTAATCCATTACAAAAATGATTTATTAAATGATAACCTAGAAGATTAGTGGTAAGAAAATGTAATTAAGGAATTACAAAATAAAAATAAAAATGAATATATTTTTATTATTAAATGGAAAGCAAATTTTGGCTATGATATTGAAAATAGGATGGAGAAATAATTTGAAAACTTAAAGTATTTTATTTAAATGAATTTTTAAAGAGGAAGATGGAAAATGTTTTATTTAATTAAAATAAACGTAAGTTTTGGAAAAGATATTAGAGAATATTATTTAGAGAAGTTTTAGCAAAAAAATAATTTTTAATGAAAGTTTGGAGTTTAAAATATTTTATTTAAGAAAATTTTATTAAGAGTAAAGAATAAAGATTTTGAGATATCTTGAATTAATTTAGATAATATAAGTTTTTGTGAAAAACGTTAGGAAATATTATTTGGAGGAGGTTTAGTATAAAAATGTTAGAAATATTATTTAAAGGTGATTTATTAAGAAAATAATGGAATTAAAGTCCAAATTTTGATATTAAATGAGAAAAGTTTAAATTTGAGTTTAGAATATTGAGAAAATGTTTTACACAATTGAAAATACGTAGAAAAACTCTTACGCGATTTAAAAATGATGATTTTTAGCTACGCGATTAAGAAAATGTTTTAAAATCTCTACGCGATTGAAAAACGTTAAAAAATTGTTATGCGATTTGAAAACGTAATAGAAGTGTTACGCGATTGTGAAAATGCAATAAAAATGCTATGCGATTGAGAAATATAGTAATTTGCTGTCGGGCTAATGTATTGAACCTAGATATATCAACATATGGTTATAGCCAGTAAAGGCTTGTAATATGCATAAAGTCATTGATCATGCATTATTTGTTAGTCGGTGTCTGTTAAGGCTATTGTTGCTTAGGAGTTGAATTACACATTAGTGCAGGTGTGAATTGCGTAGTGAAGGTCTATAATGGATCTTAGAGGCTTCGAGACGCGGAATTTCACATATGGCCAGCTAGAAAGCGCTACTGTGCCGTCGCAACCAATGCAAACGTACCGACGATCTCGATGAAATGCTATTCCTATTCTCGATCTGGCATAGAATGTCATGTATAATGCCTGATATACACATTGAGAAATTATAGCACTTGGTATAAGGCGGCCGATATACAGACATATCTTCTGGATCATTCTCTCTGAAATTGTGGTTAGCTCCATAGAGTAGGAAATGGGTGCATTGTGCATAAGGATAGTTAGTATACATGTACATAGTCAGTATATATATTTTTGTGGTATGATCAGTATTCATATATTGTGATATATATTACTGAAATATTTGTTAGTTGATAACATGATTATACCTGTTGTTCTGTGATATTGCTATATATGAATGGCATTATTGTCATTATTGTTCTTTGCTGCCATGATGGTATTGATGTAGGAGATCTCACCTCTTTATTGTATTGTTCTGTCTATTTTAGTGTTATGCTTACATCTGTAAAGATTGCGATGGCAGCTGTTTAGACTACAGTTTCTTGAAGGCGCTAATGCTTGGTGTGTCCATTGGGACACAGAGCATATAGAGTATTTGATGCACAATTTTTAGTTTTAAACAAGTCTACAAACTTGATGCGGGATTAATTGTTGCTTTGCAAACCCAAGTGCAGGTTGTCTCAAGTAATAAATTTCTCGAGAGTCCGAGGTCGATCCACAGGGAATTTTTGAAGATTAATTAAGGTGAAGTAAATATTTTGTTACTATAGTAAAAATTATTTACTTGGGTTAAAAGATCCACTTTTGGTAAATAAAGTAAAGGTAATATTAATTTCTTTTATAACTCAATTAAAATCCTCGCAACATAGAGGTTCCAATCGGAAAATACAACATTAAAAGTCCTTTTAAAATAATATACGTAATTATATTATGTTTCCTAAAAATATTACCACCACTTATAAATGGGTTAAAGCATTCATTGTTGTCACACCCTTCGATTTAATAACCAATGCACAATCGTCATTATGTCACGGTCACTAAATTTCGGCGTGCTAACATTGTCAAATAACAAACTTTACAAAAACATTAAACATTTTGTAATATAAGGAAAAATAGGAGCTACGAATAAATAGTTACATATACAACTAGTGAAAATATGAATTATAAAGTGTATTCAATTTACAATATTTAAAAATGGATAATCATCTTAATGCATACATATACTCAAAAATACACTAAATGCAGATAATGCAAAACAAAGTATAATCTACCCACAACATATCCTCGACTAAGGAGTTGGGCAGTCCCACGGATCCTGAATGCGTAAGGTAACCCCGGGCACATTGGTGTAGTGAGAAGTACGAGATAAGGTCTTCCATCGCAGTCCTCTTTACGGTCAAGGTCGGATTCCCAACAAATCACGTACTCTTGTTGGTCCAGTCGACTCGCCAAGCCCTAGCACCTTCGGTGAACTCAAATACGACGAAATCAATAGGGTCCCTTCAGGGTGTCCTTACTGAACACAGAAAATCAAACCAATATCTCTAGTAGGTTCGACCTCACCCCCTTTTCAGACTTTAACCAAAAACCATACAGAATAGCAACAAATACAGAAAATAGGTAAGACATTCTACTTTCATTACCTATGATGGCAGCAAAGAAACATAACACGAATGACGAAGTCATTCCACACATACAGATATTACAAATATGTCCAAGTTATCAATTGCATAGATATCTTTAGAAAACATATATCACGACATTACAATTATCAACAGCACTATAACAACAAGTGTTCACTATAGATATATAACAATATTTATATTTCCACAATATGTATATTAGCCATGCCATGATAATATGTGGACTAACCATGCATATGCACAATGCGTATGCTGACTATTCTCATGTACGATGCACTCATTTCCTACTCCATGGAGCTAAACTCAAAGTTTGCGAAGATGAACGCCCCAGAAGATCTGTCCCCCCTCAATAGACAGTCTACGTCGGGCCATGGAAAGTAATAGTGCTTTGTCGAGCAGCCAGTGCGTTGCAACAGTGTTTCACGGCCAGGGGTATATATATATAGTGATAACCGGATCACAGGTGAAACACCGCGCCATGACATCCCCTAGGTCTAAAAAGTCCCCACTATCCTGCAAGTTCTCATCCACTCCTAGGCATAACATGCCATAACTGTATAATGCTCAATTGCATATCCAATGAACTCAAATCACATCAGACTCAGTAGTCTATCAGATGTTTCCAGGGTCTAGTTCGTCAGCCCAATGTCACAATGACAATGCATGTTTCAATGCATATGGGTTCAATGCATACATATGTATATATGCATATATATATATTCACAATGATAGCATAACTTATTCAACTTCACACACCACAACGAATCAATACTAAAATCTCATAGGTGAACATATGCTATTCAAAGTTACTATGAAGGTTATGCTTTAAGTCCATTATGTTCTCGCGTTAACTCACTGAGAATATTTAGTCTAAGTTCCTCACAGCCCTTCTCACACTCTTATTCTTCCTTTATTCCAAAAATTGCTCTAAACTATAAGGCAGACTATCATTCTTGGTTTTTTAAAATTTATGAATCTCAAAGTACAATTAAGTTTTCCAATTTACTAATCCTTGCATCCTATTACCATTAATTTAATCACTAGGTGTTTGGAGATAAATTTTTAATTCTGGATTCTACAGATATTGGCATCCTACTAGACAGAAATTGATATTGGAGAAGTGTCTCTACTAAATGGTCAGAATTCTTACTCGACGAATATTGGCATCCTACTCGACAGAAATTGACATTGCAGAAGTCTCTACTAAATGGTCAGAATTCTTACTCGACGGATATTGGCATCCTACTCGATGGAAATTGACATTGGAGAAGTATTTTCTAAATGGTCAGAATTCTCACTCGACAGATATTAGCATCCTACTCGATGGAATTGACATTGAAGAAGTGTCTCTACTAAATGGTCAGAATTCTCACTCGACGGATATTAGCATCCTACACGATGGAAATTGACATTGAAGAAGTGTCTACTAAATGGTCAGAATTCTCACTCGATGGATATTAGCATCCTACTCGACGGAAATTGACATTGAAGAAGTGTCTCTACTAAATGGTCAGAATTCTCACTCGACGGATATTAGCATCCTACTCGACGGAAATTGACATTGGAAAATTGTCTCCACTAAATGGTCAGAATTCTTACTCGACGGACATTGGCATCCTAACTCGACGGATCTTGAAATCCTAACTCGACGGATATTGACATTGTGCTTAATGGTCAGAAGATCGAATTTGACGAAATATGGTCATAAGACCAAATTCGACGGATATAGCCACAAGTCTAAACTCGACGGGTTTGGTCAGAAATCAAATTTGATGGATATGGTCAGAAATCAAATTCGACGGATATTGACATTATACTAAATGATCTGAAGTTCAAGTTGTTAAAATTTTTCACAAAGAATCCCCAGATTTTTGGTCTCAAAACTGTAGCCATCTGGAAACCAGTCCGACATCATTTTCTTCCATGTCATACATTCCAATCCACTCAGATACATGAATATACACAAACAAGCAATATAATAGTACAAACACATTATAAGCAGCATGTAAACAAAGGGTTTCTCACTACCAAAACAGGTTGAAGAGAATAATCTTCCTCTTACTTTAGTGAAGAACAAGGAAAAAGCAAGCTCCTTTTTGCTGGAAATTTTCGTGCCTCACCACCACAGAAACCTTGGTGTTCAAATCCATAAAAACAAGGATCAAAGGGTGGAAATGGCATCCATAGTCACCAATGTGACCATAGAATACGAAAATGGGGAGAAAAAAAGAAGAAAGTTGAGAGCTTTACCTTAAAGCTTGAAGCTTTGGTGTTGGGCTGCCAACCACGAAAATGGAGGAGAAAGGAGGAGTTTCACAAAGAAGAAGGCTTGAGGATGGAGAAAGGAAAAATGGTTTGAGTTAGCTTGAGTATGGAAAGCTTGAAATCAACAATGGAGTATTTGGGTGTGTGGAAGAAGAGAGGAAGAAAATGAGAGCTGCGTGAGGGAGGAAGAGAGACCAGCGTGAATGAGAGAAAATGGGAAGGAATAATTGTGATATTACCCCCAAAACCGTGCTGCACAATGAGGGAGGAGAGAGAGTGAATAATGGTTGGAGAGGAAGCTTCCTAGAAGCTTCCTTGTAGCTTCCTTGAGAAGCCTCGCGCGCTTCTCGATAAAGTGTATAGTAAGCTTGTCTCCTTAATTAAATACATCTGACAAATGATTAATTTTACTGTTAGAATTATTTTCTCAGTGAATAAAGTTATAGCTGATGAAAATAATATTTTATTATTCATTAGATGATTTTATGATACAATAATTTTTTTTATCAAATAAAATCTCGTAAAATGTAAACTTCGTAAACTGTGTCCAGCCTCGAGTTTAGTAAGATCCCCCGTCGACGTTTCCACAGTCCAAAGTTTACCAGCCTCAGGAAATTATTTTTGTTTTCCTAGCTCCGCTCAACGGGCACGTAAAATGAAAAATATATTAAAATATTCAACGTTTCCTAAAAATTCTACAAAAATTTCTAAAAATCATAATTATTATAAAATGATTATTTATAAGGAAATAAATAATTTTTGGGATGTTACAACACTCCCCTTCTAAAAAGAATTTCGTCCTCGAAATTCGTCATATCTTAGAATAAACGTGACTGTGTTTCTGTCATTTCGTCTCCTAGTTCTCGTGTTGTATCTTCAGCTGCATCAATTCAAATCACCGGCAATAAGGTTGCTTCCTTCCACTGAGCATCTTATATTAGCGAGCAGAAACGTGTTGACGTCATAGGCCGATCAATAAAAGATTCTACGCCCTTTGAGTCTTCAGCCATCCAACAGCCAACTCTCCAAACAACTGTACATCGTTGAGTAGCTCTATCGAACTTATTCTCCGTGCTTACTGTAGTAGACAACTAAGCGTATTTTCTTCTTAAGGCATCCACTACGACATTCGCCTCTTCTGAGATTATACCAAAATGAAAAAATCAAAATCCTTCAGAGCTTCTAGTCACCGTCTCCGCCTCATATTCAACTTATTCCGATAGGACAAAATACTTTTGACTCTTGAGATTACTATAGCCGTTGAGAATTTCTCCTTGTAGAAGATACTTCCAGATCTTTCATTGCAACTACGAGGCTAACTCTGAGTTGATGTAAGGTAATCCTTCTCATGTATTCTCGATTTGTCTCTAAGCGTACTTTACCATTCCTTCTATTCTAATCAAGCACACGTTCTAAACTTCCAATGCGAAGCATCACTAGGCATCCTTAAAAGTCCATTAGGATTTGGGCAGAATCATCTTTGGCGAAGAAATCGAGTGTCTCCTTAATCTTTGAAAATTTCCCCCCGTATACATCAGCCCATACAAAACTTGACCCTCATACATGAGTTAGATGAGAAGTCTTGCCACTTTAGAGAATTTTGTGACGAGTCTCCCATATTAATTAGCTAATCCTATATAGCTACGAATCTTCGTTACGATCGTCCGTCCTTCCTATAAAAATGTTTCGAGTTTCGATGGGTTCACAGCAATTCCTTCCTTGAGATCGCGTAACCCAAAGATTAAACAACCTCCATCTAGAATTCATACTTAGATATGTTTACGCATAACTTCTTCTTCTTCTTCAGGATTTTAAGAATCACTCCGAGAGATTCGGTACGTCCCTCTAAACGTCAAGAATAGATCAGAATGTCGCCAACAAGGACAACAACAAATCTGTTTTCAACAAAGGAGAGAGGCTATATTCAAGCAATCAAAGAATATTACTGAAGTGTTCATTACATGAAATGAAATTACAAAATACTTGTAGTGCCCTTGACACGTCAAAAAAGTTATTTTGGAAAAATCTCCTACCTTTAAGCGAACCTGATGATAGTCCAGAACATAAGCTGACCTTGGAGAAAATAGTGGCGTTCTTCAATGGATTTATCAAACCATCTTTCCTTGATTCGAACCAATTGTCTCATAGGGTAAGTTCTCACCTAATTGTGCTGCACCTGGCACAATGATATGGTTCAAATTCGGGAATACATCTACTCAATCGAAGTATACTAGAAACGTTATGAAGGTTAAAAGAAAAATAGGGAAGTCATTTAATTTACCACTGGATCTGTCCAGCGAAGAATATGATATGGTCCAATAAAACTTAGGAGTGAGTTTCATGGATTTACATCAAGGAAATTTCTGTCTCAAGAAACACTAAGTTTCCATTGAAACCGAATGACGAGACCCATTTTGAAAATAATTTATCTCTTTCCTGAGATCAAGCCTATTCATGAAGAAAGTAGATGATTTGAATTGGTAAAAAGGATTTCAATTTTTTTTAACAACAATAGGATAGTTTTAAATAAACTTGTTGCAACGAGAGCAGGCTTACAAACGAGAATAGTATCACTCAAGTCGAAAGGAAGTAAATACACAAACAACTCAATTCCATAAACAAACTCTTAGAATTTCATTGTAATATTTCAACAGGATATGGCTAGAAGATAACCAATCCCTTTTGTTAACATTACATCAAATTTGTAAAAGAAGTAAACAAATCAGATCACAAAGATTCGGTCTTTAATAGGTCACAAGACAATTTAAACAACTAGGCTGCCATCAACAAGTTCTTAGCAACCAAAAGAGAAATAACTTAGTCAAAAGATAACGAAGTTATGAACATCCCTATTGGATTCATACAATCATACGTCATAAAGAAATGGGTTACCCCCGGAATTATACAATGAAGTCACAGGGTCATCCACTGTAGCACAGTCCCTTTCCTCATTTCGATCTTCAGTCTGGGTGGAGGAATCAACTTTCCCATCTTCGTGAGATTTTGATGTATGCACATCCGCAACGTAAGGCTTCATCCTTTGCGAAATATAGTTCCTCGCCACATGTCCTTGCTTCCCACACTTGAAACAGATTACTCCTTCAATCTCACAGTCCTTTGTTAAGTGGTTCGTTCCGCACTTGAGGCAGATTGCCCTCTTGATCGCATATGGAGGCTTCGTCCCATGTAAAGCACAATCCCTCCACATATGTCCTTGCTTTCCGCACTTGAAACAAATTATTTCTTCGATCATGCAATGCCTTGTTAAGTGGTCCTTTCCGCACTTCTTACACCTTGATGACGGTACCATGGTTGGATTAGACTTACTACCACTCGCACCCCCTTCATGCGTTCGCTGTCACTGTTGCTCCTTCGATCGTAGTGTATATGGTTTCTGCTTAAACCGATTGGTCTTCCTGTTATTCCTTCTTTGAAACTTCGATAATCCAGAGTTACCCCAAAGTTGTCTTTCTTCCATCAAATTCTGGACCTCAACTTCCAATTCCTGCTATTGTGTGGCCCTCTGATCCTGGTGTATTGTTACTTCAACCATTCTTTACATTTCTTTAGCTGTCGCAGTCGTACCATCATTTTCACTCCCCGCATTCTTACGCTTATGTCTACTCTGAGTCATTGGCTTCTTTCAAGGGCAAACAAATCAAACCGTAAGGAAAAATCAAAAGCATTCAGTCTAAACCATATTGTCTCCTTTCAGAAACCAAACACATAAAGTCACACAAACTAATCGAGAAAAACCCCAAAAGACTCTAACTTGAGCTCCTTCATTCTGCCTTCTGCGACGCAATCTCCTGTAAGTCTTTGACTCCTACGTAGCTCCTCAAACCAAACTTACGCCAGATACTCTTTTCCAAAGAGAATTGGTTTTTTTGAAAACTTCTTGGACGTCTCAGCCCGTAAACCTTGCAAGTCTTATTCGACTACCCCTTTTCTAACCCAATGGCTTAAACAATTCTAGAGGTAACACAACAAGGGTATAAATGCAAACAAATCCTAAGCAAGTTCAGTCATACCAGCTGAGCTTCTTTCTAAAGAACTCCTATTACCTTAATACGCCTAGGTGAAGTCATAGTTTCCTGTAGACACAGAACATTACACATTGAGTGGGCCAGTACTTAATATCATGTAACTGTACAACAGTAGAAACCAACACTCAACCAATGGCAAGCCATGCCTTCCTTTCCCAACATCTCGATTCAAGAGAGAAGGAAGTACACAACATACAAAAACTTCTAACATGTCTAAGCATAGTCAGTCCATACCCCGGCTCAATAGGATGAACTGAGCTCTGATACCACCTTAATGTCACACCCCTCAATTTAATAACCAATGCACAATCGTCATTATGTCACGGTCACTAAATTTCAGCGTGCTAATATTGTCAAATAACAAACTTTACAAAAACATTAATCATTTCGCAATATGAGGAAAAATAGGAGCCACGAATGAATAGTTACATATACAACTAGTGAAAATATGAATTATAAGGTGTATTCAATTTACAACATTTAAAAATAGATAACCACCTTAATGCATACATGTATTCAAAAATACACTAAATGCAGATAATGCAAAACAAAGTATAATCTACCCACAACATATCCTCGACTAAGGAGTTGGGCACTCCCTCAGATCCTGAATGCGTAAGGCAACCCCGGGCACATCGGTGTAGTGAGAAATACGAGATAAGGTCTTCCATCGCAGTCCTCTTTACGGTCAAGGTCGGATTCCTAACAAATCATGTACTCTTATCGGTCCAGTCGACTCGCCAAGCCCTAGCACCTTCGGTGAACTCAAATACGACGAAACCAATAGGGTCCCTTCAAGGTGTCCATACCGAACACAGAAAATCAAACCAATATCTCTAGTAGGTTCGACCTCGCCTCCTTTTCAGACTTTAACCAAAAACCATACAGAATAGCAACAAATACAGAAAATAGGTAAGACATTCTACTTTCATTACCTATAATGGCAGCAAAGAAACATAACACAAATGACGAAGTCATTCCACACATACTGATATTACAAATATGTCCAAGTTATCAATTGCATAGATATCTTCAGAAAACATATATCACGACAATACAATTATCAACAGCCCTATAACAACAAGTGTTCACTATAGATATATAACAATATTTATATTTCCATAATATGTATGTTAGCCATGCCATGATAATATGTGGACTAACCATGCATATGCACAATGCATATGCTGACTATTCTCATGTACGATGCACTCATTTCCTACTCCATAGAGCTAAACTCAAAGTTTGCAGAGATGACCACCCCAGAAGATCTGTCCCCCCTCAATAGACAGTCTACGCCGGGCCATGGAAAGTAATAGTGCTTTATCGGGCAGCCAGTGCATTGCAACAGTGTTTCACGGCCAGGGGTATATATATATATAGTGATAACCGGATCACAGGTGAAACACCGCACCCTGACATCCCCTAGGTCTAAAAAGTCCCCACTATCCTACAAGTCCTCGTCCACTCCTAGGCATAACACGCCATAACTGTATAATGCTCAATTGCATATCCAATGAACTCAAATCACGTCAAACTCAGTAGTCTATCAGATGTTTCCAGGGTCCAGTTCGTCGGCCTAATGTCACAATGACAATGCATGTTTCAATGCATATGGGTTCAATGCATACATATGTATATATGCATATATATATATTCACAATGATAGCATAACTTATTCAAATTCACACACCACAATGAATTAATACTAAAATCTCATAAGTGAACACATGCTATTCAAAGTTACTATGAAGGTTATGCTTTAAGTCCATTATGTTCTCACGTTAACTCACTGAGAATATTTAGTCTAAGTTCCTCACAGCCCTTCTCACACTCTTATTCTTCCTTTATTCCAAAAATTGCTCTAAACTATAAGGCAGACTATCATTCTTGGTTCTTTAAAATTTATGAATCTCAAAGTATAATTAAGCTTTCCAATTTACTAATCCTTGCATCTTATTACCATTAATTTAATGACTAGGTGTTTGGTGATAAATTTTTAATTCTGGATTCGACAAATATTGGTATCCTACTAGACAAAAATTGATATTGGAGAAGTGTCTCTACTAAATGGTCAGAATTCTTACTCGACGAATATTGGCATCCTACTCGGTGGAAATTGACATTGCAGAAGTCTCTACTAAATGGTCAGAATTCTTACTTGACAGATATTGGCATCCTACTTGACAGAAATTGACATTGGAGAAGTATTTTCTAAATGGTCAGAATTCTCACTCGACGGATATTAGTATCCTACTCGACGGAAATTGATATTGAAGAAGTGTCTCTACTAAATGGTCAGAATTCTCACTCGATGGATATTAGCATCCTACTCAACGGAAATTGACATTGATGAAGTATCTACTAAATGGTCAGAATTCTCACTCAATGGATATTAGCATCCTACTCAACGGAAATTGACATTGAAGAAGTGTCTCTACTAAATGGTCAGAATTCTCACTCGACGGATATTAGCATCCTACTCGACGAAAATTGACATTAGAGAAGTGTCTCTACTAAATGGTTAGAATTCTTACTCGATGGATATTGGCATCCTAACTCGACGGATCTTGACATCCTAACTCGACGGATATTGACATTGTGCTTAATGGTCAGAAGATCAAATTCGACGAAATATGGTCATAAGATCAAATTCAATGGATATGGCCACAAGTCTAAACTCGACGGGTTTGGTCAGAAATCAAATTCGACGGATATTGACATTATACTAAATGGTCTGAAGTTCAAGTTGTTAAAATTTTTCACAAAGAATCCCCAGGTTTTTGGTCTCAAAACCGTAGCCATCCATAAACCAGTCCGACATCATTTTCCTCCATGTCATACATTCCAATCCACTCAGATACATGAATATACACAAACAAGCAATATAATAGCACAAACACATTATAAGCAGCATGTAAACAAAGGGTTTCTCACTACCAAAATAGGTTGAAGAGAATAATCTTCCTCTTACTTTAGTGAAGAACAAGGAAAAAGGAAGCTCTTTTTTGCTGGAAATTTTCGTGCCTCACCACCACAGAAACCTTGGTGTTCAAATCCAAAAAAATAAGGATCAAAGGGTGGGAATGGCATCCATAGTCACCAATGTGACCATAGAATACGAAAATAGGGAGAAAAAAAATGAAAGTTGAGAGCTTTACCTTAAAGCTTGAAGCTTTGGTGTTGGGCTGCCAACCACGAAAATGGAGGAGAAAGGAGGAGTTTCACAAAGAAGAAGGCTTGAGGATGTAGAGGGGAAAAATGGTTTGAGTTAGCTTTAGTATGGAAAGCTTGAAATCAACAATGGAGTATTTGGGTGTGTGGAAGAAGAGAGAAAGAAAATGAGAGCTGTGTAGGGAGGAAGATAGACCAGCGTGAATGAGAGAAAATAGGAGGGAATAATTGTGATATTACCCCCAAAACTGTACCGCACAATGAGGGAGGAGAGAGAGTGAATAGTAGTTGGAGAGGAAGCTTCCTAGAAGCTTCATTGTAGCTTCCTTGAGAAGCCTCGCACACTTCTCGATAAAGTGCATAATAAGCTTGTCTCCTTGATTAAATACATCTGACAGATGATTAATTTCACTATTAGAATTATTTTCTTAGTGAATAAAGTTACAGCTGATGAAAATAATATTTTATTATTCATCAGATGATTTTATGATACAATGATTTTTTTTATCAGATAAAATCTCGTAAAACATAAACCTCGTAAATTGTGTCCAGCCTCGGGTTTAGTAAGATTCCCCGTTGATGTTTCCACAATCCAAAGTTTACCAGCCTCAGGAAAATATTTTTGTTTTCCGGGCTTCGCTCAACGGGCATGCAAAACGAAGAATATATTAAAATATTCAACGTTTCCTGAAAATTTCACAAAAATTTCTAAAAATCATAAATATTATAACATAATTATTTATAAGGAAATAAATAATTTTTGGGATGTTACATTTGTGCCAATATTTTGTCTACAACAAATCAAGAACTCCTCTTTACAAAGATGGTTTCTAAATTATAAGAAACAAATTATAATACATATAATGGTTACTAGAAAATATAACTCATTTAAGCACAAGAGAAAAATAAATCTAACCTTACTTTATTACCAAGAGCTTCACCCTTTCACCCAAGTAAAATAAAACTTAGTTACTCATAGATAAGAAGAAAGAAAGAGAGAAGAAGAAGAAGAAGAAGAAGAAGAACATGACTTTAATTTAGAACAAATGAAAATTACTACAAGAAAACCTAGTAACAAAATGGTATCATTTTGATAACTAACACCTAACACCCTCAATGATCTACCAATGCCTCCTTTTATAGAGGATTAGAGATACAAAATGACAAGGGGGCTGAGTCATTAGTGGGTGGATGAGTGGAAAATGAGTGAAAAATGCCAAATGACTTTTGGTGAGTGGAAAATTATGGAGATTGCTTGTCTCCAAAATCATGTAGCTTTGAAGTCATTGCATTCGTCATTTTTGAACTAAGTGGTCTTCATAAAAGTTGTAGGCCTGGATCTTAGCCTTCAAATGCTTTAGTTTAAGTCCAATATCATTTCTATAACTCCAGATACGTTCAAATTACTGCACACTGCCCAGGCCCAGTCACAGCTCCTCTGTTCTGACTTCCAAGCCCAATATCACCTTCAAGGAGTCCGATTCTGGAAAAGTTTTCAACATGAAAGTTGTAGATATAGGTTTTAACTATTTAGCATCCAAATTTCAGCCCATTTGACAACCTCTAGCCCAAAAACTGTGATGAATAGTACACGTAGGTTAAGCTATCAGGAAAAACACCCTGGTTCTTGCTTCAACCCCAATTTGAGTTATCTACTCGTGTGATTAGGCCTTTAAGGTCTTCATAAAAGTTATAGAGCTCTCTCTTATCTTTAAAATGCCATCAGATTCACCTTATTTGACCACCTACATCCCAAGATATAGCCCAAATACAGAAGCAATGTAAGACATAAATTATGCTGAAAAATTCAATTAAGTCCAATTTGAATCCAAACTTACAAAACATAATCAAAATCAATCAATTAAGTACATGGAGAGTGTAAATGACTAAAAATGAAGGCTTATTAATGTATCAAATATGTGATCATCAGTATTGTGGTGACATTACTCTATCTGTAAGTAAGACTCGCCATGGAGTCACTACTTCTTCTTTTACTGTCGCATATGTAGAGTTTGTTTTACTTATCAAGGAGTTGTGAAATGATCTTCACTACAGTCCTAGGGAGGACTCCAAGATATCTTTTGCTTGGATTTCTATTCGTCGCGACATTCCCAGCTAGGGAATTTGTCTTCTGAGGAGGACTCTTTTCTTTAGATGTTGTGAATTTGGGCTATTCTAGATTGGTTGTGTGAGACGTTTTATGTTTTGGGTATGTAAGTATAATGTACGTATGGTTGTAGTAAACTTTGTTTATATATAAAGTATATTATTCAGTTTTATATCTTATGTCTCTATAATTCGGTAAGTTTATGTTATCTATGAAAAAGAAATTTTATAAATTGTATTTATAATATTAAATATTTTATAACTTGCATAAAAGAATTAAAAGGAGTTAGTCTGAAATGTAATGCCTTAAAGGGGGTGTTACATTAGTCATGTGACACCCGGGGCCGACGAGGGCAGGGAGTGGTCGCCGGTGCTAAAAGATGAAGCACGGACAAGGAGCAGCTCCTGGCAGGCTTCTAGGCGGAGGGACACATGAATGAACTGAATACACACTAGAATGAGAGGGATCCAGAGACTGTGCAGGTATAGGACTATATAGTTGAGGATAACTTAAAGGAATTGATTAGCACTACTCATATCAATAAGATGCATATTCTTTTCGGGAGCCAAGAACATAAGTACTCCATAGTTAAGCGTGCTTGACTTGGAGCACTTGTGGGATAGGTGACCTTTTGGGAAGTTTCCTAAGATGCATGTGAGTGAGGACAAATCATACTGAAAAGACCCGTGTTAGTTTGTGGGGACTCTCATCGATTCTACAGGCAGTCTCGGGATGTTACAAATGGTATCAGAGTGGGACCTCTCCCAGTACGATGTGGTTCAGGGATGAACCATGCGGAAGTTGGTGGGCATGTGACACCCAAGGCTGACGAGGGCGGGGAGTGGTCGTTGGTACTAAAAGATGAAGCACGGATAAGGAGCAGCTCTTGGCAGGCTTCTAGGCGGAGGGACACATGAATGAACTGAATACACATTAGAAAGAGAGGGATCTAGAGACTGTGTAGGTATGGGACTACATAGTTGAGGATGGCTTAAAGGAATTGATTAGCACTACCTATATCAACAAGATGCATCTTCTTTTCGGGAGCCAAGAACATAAGTACTCCATAGTTAAGCGTGCTTAACTTGGAGCACTTGTGAAATAGGTGACCTCCTGGGAAGTTTCCTAGGATACATGTGAGTGAGGACAAAGCACGCTGAAAAGACCCGTGTTGGTTTGTAGAGATACTCATCGATCTTGTAGGCAGTCTCGGGATGTTACAATATGGACATTATTTCTTTCTCACAAAAATGATGCATTTCAAACTTTTACGAAACTTGCCAAAGTTATCTAAAATGAAAAAGGTTCTTGCATTACATCCATAAGAAGTCATCATGGTGGTGAGTTTGAAAATCATGAGTTTGAGAATTTTTGTGATGAACATGACATTGAGCATAATTTTTCTGTCCCTAGAACTCCACAACAAAATGGAGTTGTAAAAAGGAAAAATTAATCTTTAGAAGAAATGGCAAGAACTATGCTCAATGAGGCTATACTTCCTAAGTATTTCTGGGCGGATGCGGTAAATACTGCTTGTTATGTAATGAATAAGGTTCTAATAAGGTCAAATTTAAAAAAAAAAACCATATGAGTTATACAAAGGAAGGAAGCCAAATGTTTCACATTTTTATGTCTTTAGATGTAAATGTTTTGTTTTAAATAATAGAAAGGATAACTTAGGAAAGTTTGATGCTATATCTAATGAAAGTATATTTCTTGGTTATTCTAATCATAGTAAGGCTTTTAGAATTTACAACAAAAGAACTATGACCATTGAAGAGTTCATTCATATTGCTTTTGATGAAACTAACCCAAATGGATCGAGAAAGGATTTTGTTGATGATGTCGCAGAAACCTTAGCAAGAACATTTTTGGACAACAAGGAGAAAGAAGGATAAAGCAAGAGAAAAGTCAAGAGGGTTCACAAGTCATGGATCTTCCCAAGGAGTGGAAAACTTCAAGATATCATCCTCTTAACAAGGTGATAGGTGATATGTCAAAAGTGGTAACTGCTCAAAACTCAATCAGAAATGCATGTAACTATATAACTTATGTTTCACAAATTGAGCCTAAAGACATAAATGAAGCCTTTGACGATGAACATTGGATCTTGGTCATGGAAGAGGAGCTAAACCAATTTGAAAAAAAATAAAGTTTAGGAATTAGTTCTAAGGCTCAATGATCATCCAATAATAGAAACCAAATGGGTCTTTAGAAACAAGCTTGATGAAACGGGCTTAATAATTAGAAATAAAGCTAGGCTTGTAGCTAAAGGGTATAATCGAGAAGAAGGTATAGATTATGAGGAACCTTATGCACCTATAACTAGATTAGAGGCCATTAGAATGTTACTTGCATATGCTTACATCATGGATCTCAAATTATATCAAAATGGATGTTAAAAGTTCTTTTCTAAATGGTTTTATTCAAGAGGAGGTTTATGTTGAACAACCTCTGGGTTTTGAAAATTATGAACTACCCAACCATGTTTTTAAATTGAAAAAGACATTGTATAGCTTAAAACAAACTCCTAGAGCTTAGTATGAAAGGTTGAGTAAGTTCCTTTTAGAAAAATGTTTTACAAAAGGAAAGGTTGATACAACTTTTTTTATTAAAAATAAAAGGCAATACATTCTCCTTATGCAAATCTATGTTGATGAAATAATTTTTGGTGCTACTAATGAGTCCATTTGTAAGGAGTTTGGCAACAATATGCAAAGTGAATTTGAGATGTCCATGATGTGTGAGCTCAACTTCTTCCTTGGACTCCAAATCAAGCAAACAAGGAATGGGACATTCATAAGCCAATCTAAGTATTGCAAGGAGCTGCTCAAGAAATTTGGAATAGACAATGCTAAGCATATGGATACACCAATGAGCACCTCATGTTACTTGGACAAGGATGAAAGAGGTAACCCTATAGAAATTACTAAGTATAGAGGTATGATTAGTTCTCTCCTCTATCTTACAACTAGTAGGTCATATATTATGTTTAGTGTGTGCATATGTGCTAGATACCAAGCAAATCCTAAAGAGTCACACTTAAGAGCTATGAAAAGAATAATGAAATATCTAATTGGTACTTCACAAGTGGGTTTATGGTACCTTAAAGGTGCCTCTTGTAATCTTATTATTTATTCCGATTCTGATTTTATGGGATACAAATTGGATAGGAAAAGCACTAGTGGACGTGCCACTTGCTTAGAAGCTTTTAGTTTCTTGGCATAGCTAGAAACAAAATAGTGTGACATTTTCTACTACTGAGACTGAATATGTTATAGTTGGAAGTTGTTGTGCTTAAATCCTTTGGATAAAGCAACAACTTCGAGACTATGGACTTCAGCTTGATCACATTCCTATAAGATGTGATAATACTAGTGCAATTAATTTGTCTAAAAACCCCGTTTTGCACTCTAGGACTAAGCATATTGAGATAAGACACCATTTTATAAAGGATCATGTGCAAAAAGGATATTTATGCTAGAATTTGTTGAAACAACTAATCAACTTGCAAATATCTTTACAAAACCTCTTCCTAAAGAAACTTTCTTTCATATAAGAAGACAACTAGGCATTTTGGATCAATCATGCATTTAAAACTCAACATTTTTTGCTGCATTTTTGTTGTTGCATAATTATCTTATTTTGATTATCATTTGAATCCAATACTGTCTTGAGCGTCAGAGGCTCCCCTAAGTTTGTTTTGTAGGTACTTCATCATGACTAATTCCTCCAAGTAGCTCAAGATATTAGCTGCACAATAATCAAGATTAAGTCCTTAAAAAATGATGAAATTCACTTGCATTAGTTTGATCTTTGATGGATGGTGATTTTGCAAGAACAAGTGTTTTGGATAAAAAAAATGGACAGATTTCAAGATTGCAAGATATTTGGAATTAGTTTGAGAGGCTTTAGAAGTGTTTTGAATGTTTGAAAATTAGTCTTCTGTAGTTTGAAGTGAGAAAACCAAGTTCAGAATGATAGTAATCAATTATAGGAGCCTTATAATTGATTACCAAGGCTCTGCCAAGCGTTCAAAGACAAGCCAGAATGCATATAATTGATTACATCAACTTGGTAATCGATTACCATGTTCCCAGAATACTTGTAATCGATTACAGCCCCCTTGTAATCGATTACCAGAGGGTTTTTAAAGGGGTTTGAACACACGAGACAACCATTTATGCTGAACCTTCATTTCTCCCTCTAGAAACCCACGAACCAACCTCACAAATCTCACCATTTCTCTCTCATTTCTTCACCAAATCTCACCATTTCACCTTCAAATCACTCGAAATCTTCATCCTTACAAAACCCTTAACCTATTTCCCATCAAAAACTTCAAATCCACCCATAAATTCCCTCTCACCGTGCACTCCTCTCTCCCTCTCTCTAGAACCCAGACCTAAACTTCAAATTTCCTCCATTTTCTCACCATTTTCGACCATTTCCTATCACTAAACACTCCTAAAACCCCTTCTTTTCACTTTCCTTTCACTCCTTTCACCCTATTTCACGGACATGGTTGAATTATCTTGAAGAACAAAAAGGCCATGAATAGGGGTGGTTATGGGGACATCCTCTCAAGCTCCTCCACTCACCATTCCAAGTTTGGACCTTTCAAGCTACTTCTAGAAAAGTAAAACTTTTCTGCCAAAAATTTGAACTACGGAAAATAATCCAACCAAGGTATATCACTATAGCTTTTTGCTCTAGCGAGCTTTTAGAAAGTTTTAGAATGATTGAGTGACTTGAGTTAATTAATTTTCTGAGCATTAGGAAGGATATTTATCAGAATTTGGTTAGGGTATTATATGCAAATTTGAGATATGAAAATGTCTACCTGATCTCTTAGGTAAAGAAATTACTCCCAAATTCTAAAGGATGACATACTCACCATGTGGGCAATGAACACTGACAGACTAATTAACTAGACGTACTATATTATTCAACATATGCTAAAAGCTAGAAAGGGCAACCATCCCCTACCCTGTGCCATGCTCATCATAGCCATCTTGGAGCACTTCCATATTTCTTTATCTGGAAGGCAGAGGATGAGAGTTCTGATGGATCAGTGTCCATTATTGTGCGTACATTGACAAAGCTATAACTGAAGAAGATTGATGACAAATGGTATTATCTTCATCATGGTGTTGATGGACACATTCCTCAAAGGGCTGAGGAAGATGATAAGGAAGAAGACCAGTAACCTGCTCCAGCTGCAACTACCTTGGATCTCTTACTCCAGAGAGATGCAAAGCCTTCAGATAGTTGTTGACACATGAATGGACCACCTTGAGAAGAAGATAGACCATTTTGGGTTGAGGATGGACCACTCAGATCAGGAGTTGGATTTCATTAAATCTATGCTGGAGGAGCTATAGTTTATATAGAATAAAAGTGTCAATGCTCCCATATCATCTGTTGCACCTCCTGCCCATGATGATGTTACAACTAGGGATTCTGATGCTGATGACAATGATGAGGATCTTGATGAGGATGAGGACCTTGATGATGAGGGTGATAGTGAAGAGACCGAGTGACGACAAGGCTTAGTCATGATAGTCTGTATCTTGTTCTATTTTTGTCTCACTGATAGTATTTTGATCCTAATTATTGTATAACTCTTTTTTTTAACTGTTTATATGAGTTGTTGACTGATCATTTAGCATGAAGTTCATTACTTTGATGTTAATGCATATTCGCTTCTATGTTGCTTACTTTAATCTTTGGCATACTATTTATGTTGAATGCTTATGTCTTTTTCATAATGCCAAAGGGAGAGAGATATGACTTGCATGAGTAAGAGGGAGTTTTACATACAAATTCTACTTAATATTTGTTTTACCTCATGCATAATTTATGGGGGAGAATTGCGCTTAAATCTCGATATATATATATATATATATATATATATATATATATATATATATATATATATATATATATATATATATATATATATATATACGTTACTCTTTTCCTATGTTGGTTTGTCTTCATCAAGAAAGGAGAGAATGTGAATGCATATGTCATGAAGAACATGAAGTTTTTGATGATAACAAAGCGAAGACGAAGACCAAGTCCAAAGGAGGTATATTTGGTATAGTTTATAGGACTTGAAGTCTTTATGTAAGAAGCTCTCAATATATCTCAAAATATTTTTGAAAGGTTCTTTTTAAAATCAACTCTTAATTGACAGATTATTTTTTAAAGAAATGTTGTTTTGATCTTGGATCATGAAAATTAAGTTTATATCTTGAAAATCCAAGTTTTCTAAGTTTGAAATGTTTACCAAGCTAAAGTGGGCTCAAATATGGGCTCAAGGATGATTGTAATCTTATCCAAAGGCTTAGTAATCAATTCACAGCTTCTTTAGAAGCTAGTAATTGATTACCAAGGCTTGGTAATCAATTACAGCCATGCAGGAATCCATTTTTCAAAAGTTAGAGGCTTGGTAATCAATTACATAAGCCTTGTAATCGATTACTACTATGGCAAAGGCTTGGTAATCGATTACATGAGGCTTGTAATTGATTACCTCCTGCTTAGAAAACTCAGAACGTGTTCTAAAAGCCATGTAATCGATTACCACATTAATGTAATCGATTACCATAAGCCTGAAAGTTAGCAATGACTTTTTTCTTAGCATTTAATGTGATAATAAATTACCCCCAATGACTCTTTTGGACAAAACACTTTAAATAGATGTTTTTGTGTCATCTCTTACACACATCCAATAACCTGAAACACATCCCTTTGCTTTAATTTGTGAATCAAACCTTTCAATCCTTTTGTGCTCTATTTTTGTGAGTTTCTTGAGATATTCTTGAAGAGATTCGTAGGGCTTCTATTTGTATTACATACTTTTGAGAAAGTTTTTTCTTTTTATACACATTGATTCTTTGCAACAAAGGTGAGGTATCCCTTAGGGAATTTGTAAGGGTGAGGTATCCCTGAAAGTTGAGGCTCAAGCACGAGGGTGAGGTATCCCAAGGTGTGAAGAGCACTCTAGTTTGTAACGGTAGCAAGCACTTGTTCAAGCTTGCATTGATAATGAAAAATTCCAGGTGGTTACTTGAGGACTGGACGTAGGTCACAAATGGTTGGTGGCCGAACTAGGATAAACATTGTGTTTGCTTCTCTAAACTCAAACTCTTTTATATTTATGTTTTAATTTCATATATTTGCTCGAATACTTTTTGTTTGGTTTGTTCAATTACGAATGCATCTTTCTATCTTCTCTATTCAGTCACTTCAATCGATAAATAGCTTCAAAGAAAATTATTTTTCAAATGTTTGATAAAAGTTTTCAAAGAGTTTTTTTATTTACTCAATTCATACCCCTCTTGAGTATTGAAGTCACTTGGTAAAAAAAGATGTTCTTGAATCCTTGAAGGACAACAATGAGGAAGATGGTGATTCCCTTAAAGAGCCAAGTATGCTAGAAAATAGACTACTTCCTATATGGCTAAAAAGGACTTTGAGGTAAATAACTCTAAACTAGATTATAGTCCTTCCTATGATGAGCTACAATGTGTTTATGATGAATTGTGTGATGCCTTCTTGAATTTAGAAAAGAAAATCTTTTCTTGTTTGGAAAACATTTCCTCCATTGAAAATGAAATTGAGACTTTGAAAAATGAATATGCTTTTCTTGATGAGAAAATGCCTTTGAAATGTGAAACCTCGACTTCTTGTGAAAAATGCATTGATTTAGAAAATCAAGTTGAGGACTTATATTCTGACTTTGTCAAAGCTACTGATTGTAATTTCTTAAATTTCATGCTTGTTAATTAGAATAAAATTGATGGTATTCCACATAAAAATTCAAGGAAGGCTTATGGTAAAAATAGTATAGAATGTAATAACAACAAACGGCTTAAGTTTTCCAAAGATGATCTTCAAAGGACCAAGCCATCATTAAATTCAATTATTTACAATTTTTGTGGTCTTCTAGGACATATTTCTCATTTATGCAATTATAGAAGAAATCCTTATATGAGAAATAGTATAGTATGGGTTCCTAAAGATCATAAAGGCCCTAGTACTAACATTCAAGGACCCAAGATGAAGTAGGTATCAAAATGCCCTCCTAATGTTTCAATTATGTAGAAAATTTCTCAAAAGGATGGACTAATTGGTCAAAGGAAAAAGGAATCATCAAGGAGAATGCTTTCAAAGCCCACTGGTAGAAATTTTGGTCAAAGAAGGAAGATGACTTCAACCAAAACTTCTCAATTACAAAATATAAAACTTGTAAAGTTCAAGACTCCAAAAGAGAAGCAATGAGTAAGAAAAAAATATTTCCTTGATTACCAAGGCCAAGATATCAAAAGCTTTTACCTCTCATGCACATTCACTTATAAAGTCAATGCATTTGATGTATATTCCTTGTAGGCCTTAAGTGATTGATAGAATCATGTGTACTTGGTAAAATTTAAATATTATATTTAGCACATGATCAGGTTCGTTCTTATTATATCATAACTCATTACTTTGTTATATATCTTGGTACATAAGGTTCTACAATGCCTAGGTATGCTTGCTATGTTTTGAATTGTCTATATATCATGAAAGTAAGCATGTTATTGGCTATGTGCTTAATGGTAATTGATTATTTAATTTGTTGTGCTCAATTTACATACTATAACAAAATTGATCTTTATGAGAGCATAATAGGTTAATAATCAATTACTAACACCTATGGATCCAAAATTAGTGGATACCAAAGTAAGTACTTTGAATTGTGTTGTAGGGTAACTATGAGCTCAAGTACACACTGAAGTGAAATACAACTAGGCTACTTGAGGTTGAAAAAATTTGAAATGGTATGAGTTCTCCAAGATTAATGAAAAACATCATGGAGAGCCACAACATTCTCAAGGAGCCTTACGGCATGGAAGTTAGAGTCACCTACAAAAATTCAAAAAATACACTTTTGGTGATATCAATCTATTATCCTTAATTATGCTTTAAATTGAATATCATGTGATATTTGGAGAAGTAAAGAGTTGTGTTATGCCTTAACATGCCTAACATGATCATTATTTTCCCTAAAATGCCTATATAAGTTTTGATGATGATCATTTATTTCTTGATAAACTTGAATCATGCCTTAAATTACTTAAACCATATTTTTGGATTCAAGTGCATATCTCCTTCTTTTGTTCTTGTTAGAACTAACTTTGTATAGTCGATAGTATGGTACATGTTTTACATTACATATCAACTTAAATTATGCTTGTAAATGAGCTTAATTGATATTTGATGCTAACCTAAGTTTTAGAGAACTTTTAGAATTAACTTTGCGAGTGTTTCTATGTATTTCAAATATAGCCATCAAATATTAAAATGTCAAGCATAAATGGATAAAGAGAAGAGTTGGATGAAGAGGGACATGACTTCAAGTGCAATGGAATGGAATACACAATGAAAGAAAGCTCAAACTCAAAGGACCAATAAACGAAGAACATTCTAAAGAAACATCACTCTCTTAATAAGTATCTTTATCCCCAAGCTATTATGGTATTTTATATGCTATGAATTTTATGATACTTGTTGATAAATTGATCTTAAATGATTAGATGATTTCTTTGCATGAGAAGTATGCTTAGCATTGACAAAGTGCCTAATTGGATATTAACTTGCTAATTTTGTCATTGCATATAAGGTGGATGATATTAGTTCTATACATGTTTTGATCCCTATAGCATATTTCATCAAGTGAATGTTTGATATCTATGATTATCTTAATCTATGGTTTCTTCGTCGTATAACACCTATGAGAATCATGCTCTTATTTTGAAAAGAGTTTCTGGTTTGATTAAATAATTTTTTAAAGCAAAATCTCTTATTGTATTTGAAAGAAACTTTTCAAGTTCCATATCCTTGAGAATCATTTCAACTTGTCTTAAGACCTTGAAAGTATTTTCATCTCCTAATTATCTTAAAAATTTAGAAATATTTGGATATGTGCTATAAATGTAGTACTCTGTTCATTTAATTTGAAAAGTTTTATTAAATCTTGAGAGAATGTTTATGAAAGTTTCCAAATAAATTTTTTGATATGTTCTATAGAGCCTATCTTGATACTTCAAAAAATAAGCTTTGTTCTTCAAGGTGTTGTATTTTCTGAAGGCTCTTGTTCAAAGAGAAAGAGAGGAGATGTACTTTCAGTTTTTCTTTTAACTTGAGTTTGATTACTCTCAAAGAATATGTGATTTTAATATAAAATCTCTCTACCTTTCTAAAATGCTTTTGAAAATGTAATGTATTCTTATAAAATTCTTTTTAAAAGGGGGAGAAATCTTAAAATGATTGTTGATTGATGGATTAAGAATAAGTATCTTTTGCCTTATTTTACTTTATGATAATATGCTTACATGGTCTTGGCAAACATATTTCACTTTATCCATCTTATGCTTCAATGAGGGGGAGCTTAGCTCTTAAGTTGTTTATATATCTTGACTTACATCCTTGTTTGATTACATAAAGTGTTTTATTGCTATTATATGCTAAATGTTGATGTACCAAAATATGACAAACTTTGTATGAATAATCTTTTATATCTTGAAAACATGCTTGTTTCATCTTTCTATTCTTGAATCATATGTAGAATCAAATAGGAGGAGAAAGTTATGTTTTGAAAAACTTGAAGACGTTTTTGGTTTTGATGATCCTACTTTTTTTGGCAACATGAGTTTTATTTATAAGGAGAGAGAAAATATTATCTTTTCTTCCTAAGCCTTTTTATTGATGTCAAATAGGGGGAGTGAGAATTGGAAAGAAAAATATGTTCTTGTACTTATTGTTTAATATGCTTACATGAATATCTATTCTTCTATATTACTCAATATTTTTCTTTGGTTATTTGTCATCATCAAAAAGGGAGAGATTGTGAAAATAAGTTTGCCCCAATGGTTTAATATGTTAAGTTTTGATGATGACAAATACAAGACAAAATGAATAATATTCATGCTACATAGATGTACTTAACGAGATATATTGTATCATGCATGATTATGTACTTTATCTAGTTATATTTCACTTAATAATCATGCAATGAGATATGTGTAGCATTACTCAGTATATAATATATCCAATAATATTTTATATGAGTTATAATGAATTAATATTGGATTTGACTCTATTTAAAAGAAAATGTACAAAGTGTTCTTTGTTACTTCTTATATAGAGTATATATATTAGTAATTGTTAAATGTCTTATTTGGATGTGTCTATGAAAGTCTTATATGCATGTTAGACTAACTAGAGTTATATATTTATGAATCATGTATATGAAGATATTGAACTATGAATTTGGACTAACTATGTTTGTTTAAGTGAGCAATACTTTGTAGGATAGTCCAAGTACCAAAAGTGAGCATTGCAACAAGAAAGCAAATGATCTTGAAGGTTTTGATGATAACAAAGTTAAGCTAAAGACCAAGTCCAAAAGAAAATTAAATGCTATAGTTTATAAGACTTAGGGTCTTTATGTGAGAAGCTTTCTAGATATCGCAAAATGTTTTATAATTTTTTTGAAAGAGCTCAAATATGTTTTGTTTTAAATCATTACAAATAGTTCTTACATACTAAAATTCCCAATAAACATGTTTTGAAAAGCTAGTCATAGAGGTAGTTAAAAACTATGAAAAATAATCAAGTTTGAGTTTTGAAAAGCTAACTTTTGGTTACTCTTTTGATCATAACTTTCAAAATGCTTTGTGTTTTGTTGTGAAACTTGTTTCATATGAAAATTGACTCTAAGATCTTTCTAATGAGTGGTTATTTTCTTAAAACATATGAGAAATGAAGAAGTTATGAGTATTTAAAGTTGTTTTCCAAGCATCAGATGTTGTAAACACGTTTTTAGCAAACAAAAGCATGGTAATCGATTACCATAGCCTGATAATCAATTACCACGTGCCTAGAAACCCAAAACTTGTTTAAAAGGTTTGGTAATTGATTACCGAGGTATGGCAATCAATTACGACAAGCCTGAAAACCAGCAATAACTATTTTTGAGCATTTAATGCATGAAATTAACACCCCCAATGACTCTTTTTCTTAGAACTCTATAAATACAAGGTTTTGGCACGCCTTTTACACAAAACCAACAATCTAAAACACATTTCTTATGCTTTAATCCATGAATTATCCCTTTCATTTTCTTGTGCTCTATTTTTGTGAAAGTTTGAGATATTTTTGAAGAGCTTCATAGGGTTTCAACTTATATTATCCACTCTTGTGAGAGATTCTCTTTTCTATACACTTTAATTCATAGTAAAGAGGGTGAGGCATTCCTCAAAGAATTGTAAGGGTGAGGTGTAACACCCCTAGATTTAATAACCACGGCACAATCGTCATTATACTACGGATACTAAATTTTGGCGTGTTAAAACTTTCAAATAATATTTATCCAAATCAAACCATTGTCCATATACAGAAAATATGAGCCACGGATGAAATAATACATAAGCCGTCCTTTGAACATATAATTTAACAAGCTAAAATCAAAATACAGTTCATAGGACTAAATAATTGGTTTAAAGCACACATAACGCGGCGCGTTTCATATACCACTCAAAATAGAATACATCAAGTTGGGCTTCAAAATGCAAGTATACTCAAATTACACCTTAATATAAGTAATGCAGAAGGAAAACATAAACTACCCATAAGGACATCCACGTCTAAGAAGTTGGGCGCTCCATCGGATCCACCTCAGGATCCTCCCCCGGGTCACCTGAAGACACAAAAACAGGATAGAGTGTAGTCCCACGAGCAGGTGCCCTAGCAACTGATGCCATCGAATCCTCGTCGTCTCTAGGAGTGTGAAGCAGATCACCCCAAAACTCCCGAATAGGCAAAGCAAACTCCAGGTGCACCGATGTAGTAAGAGTCAGGATAGGGTCTCCATCACGAGTCCTCTTCACGGTCAAGATCAGGTCTCCAACGTACTGTACACGCTCCCCAGCCCAGTCGACTCGCCACTCATTGGTGCCACCAGTGAACACAATCCTATTGAACCCAATAGAACCCCTTCTTGACGACATCACCGAATATAAGAAATCGAACCAAGAAAGATCGGGAAGGAAATCAACCGCGTCCCCTCAACAGTCTTTAAACAAGAATTACATAGGACAAGAATAATTCATACAAGATGTGAGATAACTAACTTCATTACCAATTATGGCAATAAGAAACACAACGAAAGACAATAATGCCTTTCACGTATAACAATATTAAGTACAGACAGTTAACATCATGTCAATACAGGAATATTACAGAGATATCTCAAGTCAACAAGCTTAGTTACATTTTCAGTCGATAGGTGATTCAACAATATACATCACAATATGTGAATATTAACTATGCCATGACAGTATGTATGATGAATATGCATATGGATAATGCGTATGTTGGCCATTCACATGTACAATGTACTCATTTCCTACTCTATGGAGCTAGACACAAGATTCAGAGATGAACGTCCCAGAAGATCTATCCCCCCTAAATAGACAATCTACGCCAGGCCACAAAAAGCAATAGTGTTTGTCAGGTCCTCATCGTGTGTTGCAACAGATCACCACAGCCAGGGGTATACAATGTGATAACATAATCACTAAGTGGATCACCACACACAAATGCCCCCTGAGATCCAGTGACGGATCGCACTATCCTATAAGTTCTCGCTCACTCCTTAAGCATAAAACGCCACAACAGTATGATGCACAATGCATATTCAATGAAATCAAGTCACATCTGACTCAATCGTCTATCAGATATTTCTAAGGTCCAGCTCGCACAATGATACTGGTGCATGCTTTCACAGAGTATCTCATTTATACAAAGCCAAGAATCATGCATTTTAAAATCACAAGCCAAAATAATCATCAACAGATTTGGGTCCCACTCATAGGCCCGATAACAAAGATGTCATTCATATGAAATTTTGGACATACCATTGTCTCATAAGGTTTTATTATTGTTCTCCTCTTTGTCCTTAGTGAAAATTTATTTAGTTAAATGTCTTATGAATCTCAAAGTCTCACTTACACTCTAAATTATTGTTTCTATAATTCAATTAGTTATTCACTTTGTTCTTAATAAAACTTATTTAATTGAATGTCTTATGATTCTAAAAGTCTCACTTACACTCAATTTCTCCTTCAAAGGTCGAGATCTATTTATAGTTTTATGGCAAAATTTCGTTCCCTTTCTCTTTACATCTTATGAATCCCTAATTGATTCTTAATTATCCCATTAACTAAGTTTCACTTTAATTTAGTATTTCTTATGAAATTCTCCTCTAGAGGAATTCTATCATTTTGTTAAGTTTCTTACTTTAAATTTAGTCATATCCACTTAGAAAATTATTCGAAGACTTTCCAAGTTTCACATATCCTTATTCTTTTCTTAGGTTCAAGGAATCTCTTTAAGTTATCAAATTGATTTCTTTCCACTTCATTATTAACTATTTAATCACTTGATTAATTAAATCTCAAAGTTGTAAAAAGTTTCATGGTTAGGCCCTAAATAGTCCTAGAGGCCGTGAGCCTTTCTAAGGTTAGGAACCTCAAATTTTCATTCAATTTATTACATATTATTCTCTTGATTAACCATGCTTCCATCTTGTTACAATTTTTCACTAAGAACACCCTATTTTCAGGTTTATGGCCGTGAGCCTTTCCAAGGAAGACAAGGAATCCTTGCTCCCAATTCATGTTTCCATTCCATTAAAAATCAATCCAAGATTAACAATATATACCAATACAACCAATAAATCACATAGAGCCAGAATCAATATAAGAATCACAAAAGAAAACACACAACCAATAGAATAACCCTATCATAGATTCTCTCACAACCAACACACAATACAAGTTTCCACTACCAATAGAGGTTGAAGTGGATCATCTCCCTCTTACCAAGAAAGAAAACAAGCCAAGAAACTCCCTTGAAGATCCTAGTGAAATTCAGCCAACACCACCAAAAACCCTAAAAATTCTAACTTTAACAAATCAACACCAAAGCTTGAAAAATAAGAATTAAATGGTCATAAGGAGGACCTTAAAAATGAAAACGGAAGAATGGTCAGGAGAAAACAAGAATCTCACCCGAAAGTTCCAAACTTAAAGCTTGAAGAAGGAGATGGTGAAGATGGAACCTTTTCAAGAAATCTCTAACTAGAAGTGTGTTTAGATGATGAAGGAGGTTAAGGAAATGTGGTTGTTTGAAAATTTTGTGATCTTAGGTGTGTTGGGAGTGTGGTGGCCGTGAGGTTTCTAGAGAGAAGGAGGAGAGAATTTCTTTTGAGGGGAAAAGGTGAAGCTTAGAGAGAGAAAGTGATAGTTGAAATAAAGATGATGACTTTTTTATTTTTGAAATTAGAATGGTTAATGTGATTAAGTGAAACACAAATTTTGGGCTGCAAAAACCCTTCATGGCCATGTGGCCTTAGGAGAAATGGGAGGAAAATTTTGAGTCACCAAATTAGGGTTAGCTTAGGAGTTCACAAAAGTAGATTGTGATTAGACATAAAGAGGATTGCGTTAGGATAAGATAAGGTGATTTAAAATATTAGGATAATAAAGTGATTAGGGTTTTAGCTATAGGATATTACGCAATGGATAATTGTTACAGTGCACAAGTCAGTATTAATTATCCAATGGATAATAAAGCGTATCGCAAAATTTTACTTAACAGTACGTATAGAGATTTTATTTATCAAATAAAACCTTAGAAAACGTAAACCTCGTAAACTATGCCCGACTTCGGGTTTAGTAAGATCTCCTGTCGACGCTTCCATAGTTTAAAGTTTACCAGTCTCAGGGAATACTTCATTTTCTCGGCTCTGCTTAGCGCGCACGTAAAATGCGAAATATATTAAAATATTTAACGTTTCAAGAAAAATTCACAAAAATTCACATAAATCACAAATATTAGAAAATGACTATTTATCACGAAACAAAAAATTTTCAAAGCATTATACTGGCTCTGCTTAGTGGGTACGCAAAATGAGAAATATATTAAAATATTCAACGTTTCTAGAAAAATTCACAAAAATTCTCAAAAATCACAATTATTAAGAAATGACTATTTCTCGTGAAACAAACATTTTTTGAGGTGTTACATTGACTCAGCTCAGTGTACACGTAAAATGAGAAATATATTAAAATATTTGACATTTTCGAAAAGATACTGAAAATTTCTCAAAAATCACAAATATTATAAAATGACTATTTGTGATGAAATAAATAATTTTCTGGATGTTACAACTCTCTCCTTTTAAAAAGAAATTTCGTCTTCAAAATTTTCATGCCTTAGAATCTAGCTCCCACATTGTGCCCCCAATTACATCATTCCAAATTGCTTTTACTGACGTAGTATCATTTCCCCTCGAATTATTTGCATCCCATCCTGAGTCATCTTATCTTTATCCGTTGCTTGCTGTACAAGCTCGGGTCCAATCGTAGTCCTTTCACTGTCTTGGTGCCAACACAAAAGTGTCTTACATACCATCCACGTAATGCCTCATATTTAACTCCTTCTAATCAACCAGACATTTCTGACTCTTTATGATTACTGTAGACGTTAAATGTTGCTCCATGTAGAAATGCCTCCATATCTTCAACGCAAGCACACAACGGCTAGCTCCAAGTTTGTGGAGGGTAGTTCTCCTCGTGTACTCCCGATTGCCTTGGAGCATACGTTACCATCTTCCCATTCTGCATAAGTACCCATCCCGAACCTTGATGTGAAATACCACAAATTTACTAGAATCGCGAAGTAGTCAGTTGTCTCTTTAACTCTTGAAAACTTTTTTCACATGCCTTGGTCCATAGAAAAACTTGATTCTTCCTCGTAGGCTGAGTGAGAGGTTCTGCTATCTTGGAAAATCATGCGATGAATCTTTGATACTAGCCAGCTAACCCCACACAGTGACCAATCTCCAATACAGTCTTTGATATTTCCCATTGAAGAACTGCTGTAACTTTTGACGGATCTCTAACAATTCCTTCTTTTAAAGATCACATGACTTAAAAGTTAAACTGCCTCAAACTGAAATTCACACCTGGACAGCTTCTTGCGTAACTCCTCATTCTTCTTCAGAATTTGAAGAACAACATGACAATTCTGTCTCAATAGGGAAGAAAGATCCTGTTCGTGTAGTCAATGAGTACTACTAAAGCATTCGTTACATGGAACGACATTACGAAATACTAGTAGCGTTCACAACGCGTTAGAGAAAGTTGCTTTAGAAATATCTCCTATTCTCAGGTGATCTTGGAGAAAACAACGGTGTCCTTCAATTGATCTGTCAAACCATCTTTCCTTGATCCGAACAAAATGTCTCATAGGGTAAGCTCTCACCTAATTGTGCTGCACTTGGCACAATGTTATGGTTCAAATTCAGGAACACATTTCCTCAATCGAAGTATACTAGAAACATTATAATGGTCAGAAAGAAAAAGTAGGGAAGTCACTTGGTTTACCACTGGACCCGTCCAGCGAAGAATATGATATGGTCTAATAAAACCTAGGAATGAGTTTTCGTGGATTCGATCTAGGAAATTTTTGTCTCAATAGACATTATGTTTCTGTTAGAACAGAATGACGAGACATGGTTAGAAGACAATCAATCCCCTTTCTGAGATCAAGCCTATTCACAAAGAAACTAGATAATTGAATTAGAAAAAGGGTTCCAGTTTCTAACAACAATAGGATAATTTTAAACAAACTTGTGTAATCAGAGCAGGCTTGTAAACCAGAACAGTAATATTCAGGTCGAAAAGGAAGTAAATACATAGACAACCCAATCCTAAAAACAAACTCTTAAATTTTCATTGGAATATTTCAATAGGATATGGTTGGAAGATAATCAACCCCTTTTTTTTTAACATTACATCTAATTTGTAAAAGAAGTAAACAAATCAGATCAACAGAAGGATTCAGTCTTTAACAGGTCATAGAAATAATTTAAACGACTTGGCTACCATCAACAAGTTCTTAGTAGCAAAAATAGAAATAACTTAGTTAAAAGGTGACGAAGATACAAACGATCCTAATAGACTCATACAATCATATGTCACAAGGAAATGGATTATCCCAATAATTATACAATGGAATCACAGGGTTATCTATTGTAGCACAGTCCCCTTCTCATTTCGGTCTTCAATCTTGGTGGAGGAATTAACTCTCCCTTGTTCATGGGATTTTGAGGTATATACCTCTGCGACGTAAGGCTTCATCCTTTGGGAAGTACAGTTCCTAGCCACATGTCCTAGCTCTTTACATTTGAAACAAATTATCCCCTTGATCGCACATAGAGGCTTCGTCCCACGCAAAGCATAATCCCTTGACATATGTCCTTGCTTTCCATACTTGAAATAAATTATTCCTTCGATCGTACAGTTCTTTGTTAAGTGGTCATTTCCTTACTTGAGGCAGATTACCTTCTTGTTCTTACATTCCCTCATTGAATGGTTCTTTCTACACTTCTTACATGTCTGTAAAAGTGTCATAAGATGACTAGGTCTGTCACCACTAGCATTACCCCCAGTTGGTTGCTATCGTTGTTGATTCCCTAGTGGTCGCGAGTACGATTTCCACTTGAACTGATTGATCATTCTATTATTCCTCTTTTGTAACTTAGGTAGTTCAGAGTTACTCCAAAACTGACTTTATCCCAACAAATTCTGAACCTCGACTTCTAACTCCTGTTGCTGTGCGGTCCTCTGATTCGGTTGTACTGTTATACTAGTCATTCCCTGCATTGCTTCAACAGTCGCATCCACCCCTTTGTTGTTGAGTTCCATATTCCTACGCGTACATCTTCTGCGAGCCATTGTCTTCCTTCAAAATCAGACAGTCAAGCATAATAGAGACAAGAAGTAACCATTTTAGACAATATTATCTCATTTCGAAAACTAAGCACAAGGAGTCACACAACACAACAAGGGTGTAAATGCAAATAAATCCTAAACAAATTCAGTCATACCAGCTGAGCTACTCGCTAAAGGAATTTCTACCCGCTTAATACGCCTTGGTGGAGTCATAGTTTCCTATCCACACAAAATATTACACATTGAGTGGACCAATACTCAATATCATGTAACTATGCAACAGTAGCTACCAACATTCAACCTATGGCAAGTCATGCCTTCCTTTCCCAAACATCTCAATCAAGAGACAAGGAAGTGCACAACACACAAAGAAACTTCTAACATGTATAAGCATAGTCAGTCCATACCCCAACTCAAAAGGATGAACTGAGCTCTGATACCACCTAATGTAACACCCCAAGATTTAATAACCGTGGCACAATCGTCATTATACCACGGATACTAAATTTTAGCGTGTTACAACTTTCAAATAATATTTATCCAAATTAAACCATTATCCATATACAGAAAATATGAGCCACGGATGTAATAATACATAAGTCATCCATTGCACATATAATTCAATAACCTAAAATCAAAATAAAGTTCATAGGACTAAATAATTAGTTTAAAGCATACATAGCGCAGCACGTTTCACATACCGCTCAAAATAGAATACATCAAGTTGGGCTTCAAAATGCAAGTATACTCAAATTACACATTAATATAAGTAATGCAGAAGGAAAACATAAACTACCTATAAGAACATCCACGTCTAATGAGTTGGGCACTCCATCAGATCCACCACGAGATCCTCCCCCGAGTCACCTGAAGACACAAAAATAGGATAGAGTGCAGTCCCGCGAGCAGGATCCCTAGCAACTTATGCCATCGAATCCTCGTCGTCTCTAGGGGTGTGAAGCAGATCACCCCACAACTCCCGAATAGGCAGAGCAAACTCCAGGTGCACCGATGTAGTAAGAGTCAGGATAAGGTCTCCATCACGAGTCCTCCTCACGGTTAAGATCAGGTCTCCAACGTACCGTACACGCTCTCCAGCCGAGTCGACTCACCACGCATTGGCGCCACAAGTGAACATAATCCTAACGAACCCAATAGAACTCCTTCTTGACGACATCACCGAATATAAGAGATCGAACCAAGAAAGATTCGAAAGGAAATCAACCGCGTCCCCTCAATAGTCTTTAAACAAGAATTGCATAGGACAAGAATAATGCATACAAGAGGTGAGATAACTAACTTCATTACCAATTATGGCAGTAAGAAACATAATGAAAGACAATAATGCCTTTCACGCATAACAATATTAAGCATAGACAGATAACATCATATCAATACAAGAATATTACAGAGATATCTTAAGTCAACAAGCTTAGTTACATTTTCAGTCAATAGGTGATTCAACAATATACATCACAATATGTGAATATTAACTATGCCATGACAATATGTATGATGAATATGCATATGGACAATGCGTATGCTGGACATTCATATGTGCAATGTACTCATTTCCTACTCCACGGAGCTAGACATAAGATTCAAATATGAACATCCTAGAAGATTTGTGCCCCCTAAATAGATAGTCTACACCGGGCCACGAAAAGTAATAGTATTTGTCGGGTCCTCGTCGTGCGTTGCAACAGATCACCACGGCTAGGAGTATACAATATGATAACATAATCACTAAGTGGATCACCACACACAAACACCCCCTAAGATCCAGTGATAGATCGCACTATCCTGTAAGTTCTCGCTCATTCCTTAGGCATAAAACGCCACAGTAGTATGATGCACAATGCATATTCAATGAAATCAAGTCACATCTGACTCAATCGTCTATCAGATATTTCTAGGGTCCAGCTTGTCGACCCAAAAGCACAATGATGCTAGTGCATGCTTTCACAGAGTATCTTATTTATACAAAGCCAAGAATCATGCATTTTAAAATCATATGCCAAAATAATCATCAACAGATTTGGGTCCCACTCATAGGCCCGATAACAAAGATGTCATTCATATGAAATTTTGGACATACCATTGTCTCATAAGGTTTTATTATTGTTCTCCTCTTTGTCCTTAGTAAAAATTTATTTAGTTAAATGTCTTATGAATCTCAAAGTCTCACTTACACTCTAAATTATTGTTTCTATAATTCAATTAGTTATTCACTTTGTTCTTAATAAAACTTATTTAATTAAATGTCTTATGATTCTAAAAGTCTCACTTACACTCAATTTCTCCTTTAAAGTTCGAGATCTACTTATAGTTTTATGGCAAAATTTCGTTCCCTTTCTCTTTACATCTTATGAATCCCTAATTGATTCTTAATTATCCCATTAACTAAGTTTCACTTTAATTTAGTATTTCTTATGAAATTCTCCTCTAGAGGAATTCTCTCATTTGGTTAAGTTTCTTACTTTAAATTTAGTCATATCCACTTAGAAAATTATTTGAAGACTTTCCAAGATTCACACATCCTTATTCTTTTTTGAGGCTCAAGGAATCTCTTTAAGTTATCAAATTGATTTCTTTCCACTTCATTATTAACTACTTAATCACTTGATTAATTAAATCTCAAAGTTGTAAAAAGTTTCATGGTTAGGCCCTAAATAGTCCTAGAGGCCGTGAGCCTTTCTAAGGTTAGGAACCTCAAATTTTCATTCAATTTATTACATGTTATTCTCTTGATTAACCATGCTTCCATCTTGTTACAAATTTTCACCAAGAACACCCTATTTTAGGGTTTATGGCCGTGAGCCTCTCCAAGGTAGACAAGGAATCCTTGCTCCCAATTCATGTTTCCATTCCATTAAAAATCAATCCAAGATTAACAGTATATACTAATACAACCAATAAATCACATAGAACCAAAATCAATATAAGAATCACAAAAGAAAACACACAACCAAGAGAGTAATCCTATCATGGATTCTCTCACAACCAACACACAATACAAGTTTCCACTACTAATAGAGGTTGAAATGAAGCATCTCCCTCTTACCAAGAAAGAAAACAAGCCAAGAAACTCCCTTGAAGATCCTAGTGAAATTCGGTCAACACCACCGAAAACCCTAAAAATTCCAACTTTTACAAATCAACACCAAAGCTTGAAAAATAAGAATTAAATGGTCATAAGAAGGACCTTAAAAATGAAAATAGAAGAAAGGTTAGGAGAAAACAAGAATCTCACCCCAAAAGTTCCAAACTTGAAGCTTGAAGAAGGGGATGGTGAAGATGGAACCTTTTCAAGAAATGTCCAACTAGAAGTGTGTTTAGATGATGAAAGAGGTTAAGGAAATGTGGTTGTTTGAAAATTTTGTGATCTTAGGTGTGTTGGGATTATGGTGGCCGTGAGGTTTCTAGAGAGAAGGAAGAGAGAATTTCTTTTGAGGGGAAAAGGTGAAGCTTAGAGAGAGAAAGTGATAGTTGAAATAAAGATGATGACCTTTTGATTTTTGAAATTAGAATGGTTAATGTGATTAAGTGGAACACAAATTTTGGGCTACAAAAACCCTTGCATGGCCATGTGGCCTGAGGAGAAATGGGAGGGAAATTTTGTGTCACCAGATTAGGGTTAGCTTGGGAGTTCACAAAAGTAGATTGTGATTAGACATAAAGAGGATTGCTTTAGGATAAGATAAAGTGATTTAAAATAATAGGATAATAAATCGATTAGGGTTTTAACTATAGGTTATTACGCAATGGATAATTGTTGCAGTACACAAGCTAGTATTAATTATCCAATGGATAATATAGCGTATCGCAAAATTTTACTTAACAATACGTACAGAGATTTTATTTATCAGATAAAATCTCGAAAAACATAAATCGTAAATTGTGCCCTGGCCTCAGGTTTATTAAGATCCCCCGTCAACGCTTCCACAGTTCAAAGTTTACCAGCCTTAGGGAAAATACTTCATTTTCTCGGCTCCGCTAGCGTGCACGCAAAATGAAGAATATATTAAAATATTCAATATTTCTGAAAAAATTCACAAAAATTCACATAAATCGTAAATATTAGAAAATGTCTATTTATCACAAAACAAAAAATTTTCAGAGCATTATACTGGCTCTGCTCAATGGACACGCAAATGAAAAATATATTAAAATATTCATCATTTCCAGAAAAATTCACAAAAATTCTCAAAAATCACAATTATTAGGAAATGACTATTTCTCATGAAATAAACAATTTCAGAGGTGTTACACTAACTCTGCTTAGTTTGCATGCAAAACATGGAGTATATTAAAATATTCGACGTTTTCAAAAAATACATAAATTTTTTCAAAAATCACAAATATTATAAAATGACTATTTGTGATGAAACAAACAATTTTTGGGATGTTACATGAGGTATCCCTGGTTGTTCAGGCTTAAGCACAAAAGGTGAGGCATCCCAAGGTATGAAAAATGCTCTAGTTTGTAAGTGTTTTAAGTACCTATTCAAGCATGAAGTGATAGTGAAAAATCTCAAATGGTTTACTTGAGGACTAGACGTAGGCCACAAGTAGTTAATGACTGAACCAAGATAAATCATTGTATTTGCTCTTTTCAACTTTATCTCATTTACATTTGTACTTTAATTATATATGCTTGAGTTGAACTTCATATCTAGCTTATTTGCTTGATTTATCCTATAACTCAAGTTGTATTTGAGTAATCTCTAATAGTTATACCATGTTCTGCTGTGTTTATCAATTGAGTGCTTGAAAATGATTATTTTCTGAATGGTTTTTAAAAATTTGTAATCACTCAATTCACCCCCATCTTAGGTGATGGTTGCCATGACTAACAATTAAAAGAAAAAAAAGCTTGTTATTGAGCCTTACTCACCTAATACCCAAGCTTTAAAAAAAATAGACTAAGTAATTATCAATAATAAAGGAATCGACTGAACCATTTTTAACTTAGCATTAGTTGATTGTATATTAGAAATACAACTTAAGAGATGAAACTAACTTTTTTCTCCCCCTTGCCGAACCCAAGACCAAAGTATTGCATAAAATTCCTAAGAGAAAAGGTTGACAAATACGAAAAATCATTTTATGCAGACTTCACCTTCAAGTTCTAACCTTTCTTTCTTGTAAGAAGAATGATTGACATCATGTTCATTATATATTACCTATTTGATAAGAATTTTGGGAAATAAAATTAAGAAGAGTTGATTTTGAAATTTAAACATTTTAAATTATACTTAATTACTCATTATAATAAAATAAAATTAATTAAAGGATTCTAAAATTTAAAAATTTAAAATATATTAAATTGTGGGGGTGTTTAGTTAAAGTACTATTACTTGAACCAAAGAAGAGAAAAATTGGATCTAAAACTTATGATTGTATATTTGTTGGCTATGCTGAAAATAATGTAACTTATAGATCTTTGGTGCTAAGAAGTGATGCTAGAGGTCTTTTCCTGCTAAATCATCCTAAAAGGAGTTAGGGTGGTCACGGATCTATGTCATGGATGAGCACAACCAACTCTGGGATCCTAACTCCCTTTGGGTCAGGAGCAAAATGATATGACCCTCCCCCCACAAGGTGTTCCCAATAATTGAATACATGTCCTCTCTCTGAGAGATGCAGGATGTATTTGAAGTTTACACTATTATTGAATAAAAAAATTGAATTCTTTGAAAATGTGAATCCTTAAAATCTTCTGTAGCAAAATCCTTATCTACATTTGCTGTAAATCTAGTTGTTCTAAGAATGTTGAGCTTTAATCTAGAAGGAGTAAAAGAGTTAGAAAAGAAACAAACCTAGGTGATGACTTTATACCTTCTTAATCGATAAAGATCCTTTGACAAATAGTGAGGCAATTTCTTCTCCAGATTGCATCCTTTGGAAAGAAGCTATTAATTATAAAATAGAATCAATTATGAGTAATCACACATGGGAAATATTTAATTTACCTTATGGAGCTAAACCAATAGGCTGTAAGTGGATATTTAAAAACAAACTAAAACCTTATGGCTTTGTTGAAAATATAAAGCAAGATTGGTAGCTAAGGGGTACACACACAAAAAGGACTTAGATTATTTTGATACATATTCTCCTATGGCTAGAACTTCTTCTACTAGAGTTTTGATAGCTATTGCTTCTATTCATAATTTGCTAATACATATGAATAGCCTGATCTACTGTGAAGGCCAAGTTTATTACTTTTGGCTTGAGAAGATCAAAAGCTGAATGGTTAAGAAATCTCTTGGTAGATATTCCTTTATAGAAGAAACATGTGTCTTTTGTGTCTATACATTGTGATTGCCAAGTAATAATAGCAAGAGCAAACAACAAAGTTTATAATGGAAAATAGTGACATATAGTATACGTCATAATTCTATGAATCAACTACTAAATGATGGGGTTATATCCTTAAACTATGTGAGGTTAGAGATGAATTTAGCTAATCCTTTGACGAAGACTAAGCAAGAAACTAGTGAGCAATACATATAAGGAGTTTGAGAAGCAAGGTACCCTTCATCCTTTTCTCCCCCCTTTTTTTTGTATTGTGGATTTCTCCCTCCTATCCTCCAAAATGAGGCTTACAAAAGCCTTCTCAAGGTGCCACTATTTACATATTAACAAATGTATTTTTCTTTTGTAACTACTCATCAAAGAGTAGAATTATCAGAAAAAGATCTCCCAAAGTAATAGTAAAAACATAATCTCCAAGCTCTGACCTATATACTTGTTGAACACGAAAATCTATCAGAACTCTAACAGTCGACATTATGTAAAATATCACGCCAAAATAAGTGAGATAAAAATCTTAGTAGGAAAGAGCAAAAATAATAATAAGCACCTTTCTTTGCAATTCTTTCTTTCTTAGACCATACCTGAGAGCCCAACATAAAAATTTATGCTAGAAAATTCTTAGTAATCAAAGAAGTAAATATTTCAAGAAGAAAGTATAAGTCCATGAAAATGAAAGGCTAAGGAATTTATAAATAATAACTTTCTATTAAAAATAAGTAACTGAATATTTTTTTCTCATCATTATTCAAAATTATTCTTTTCATCATTTCTTTATCATCTTCATCCCACTTCAATACTCTCAACCAAATGTGCATTTCTCTCTTCATTAGGGCGTCCCTCAATGCTCTAATCATGACCACAATAATAATTCTTTATTAAGGTGTCCCTTAATCCTCTAATCATGGTCACAATAATAATATCTAATCGAGGAATCCTCAATATTCTCTAACAAAGAGGTATCCCTCAATGTTCTTTGATCATGACCATAATAATTTCTAATTAGGGTGTGTCCCCCAATAATCTCTATCCATGGCCACAATATTTCTCTGCACATTGATTACTTTTTATCCATGGGATGATATTTCAAAAATACTTTCTCCATAAAAACTGACTTGTATCAAAATAGATTTCATTATAGTATAAACAATGCAAAATTAAAAGTATTTTTAAAAAGATAAAGAATTAATCCAACTCAATTTAAAGATAAAAGAATAACTTATATTGAAAAAGGGTTGATTAATGTTCAAAAAGATAAAAGAATGGCAATTCTAGTGTCTGTTATTTGAATAAACAAGAGTCTTATTCGAATAGATCCTTGTAAAACTTCATTTTGTTGTGTTCTATAGGAGTTTATTCGAATAAACCTAAGGCTTATTTGAATAAACCATTTGAAATTAAAACATTTGAGTGTTCTGTTGTGGTTTATTCAAATAAAGTCAGGTGCTATTTGAATAAAACAGTCGAATGGCACAATGCTGACATAAAAAATGCCACTGTTTCATCAAACTAAAATAGAGCATACGAAAATGGTTATGAAGAGATAGACTAGAAGGTATCGTTAGAAAAAATAAAAAAGAAAGAGTGGGGTTTTTGTCATTTCCTACCTATTTTTCAGAATTGAAACTTGATAAAAGGGTTATTGAAGATGGAGAAATAATGTTGTAGAAAATTGAGCATGCTAGTTTGTGACGGGGGAGTTTTCTGATGAGTATAAGGATGGGAAAGAGGTATTTATAGAGCCAAGTTTAGGCTTGTCTTACGTTGGAGGATGATGTAAGAATGAGGTTGTGTAATTTGCTGTCAAAAGAAAAATCTCCTCCCTGTAATCATGCCTTTAATTAGATTTTTATCTAATTTAATACATGTTTCTTTTGATCATAGTTGTTTATCCTATTCAAAGTTCCAAGAATTTCCCCCCTTCATCCACATGTCTTCATGCTTATCTCATTATAATTAATATTTCGATACTTGGTCATGCTTCACCAGGTCACCGCTATACTTAGCTTAATTTGCTATTTTTATTTCTTTGACACCTATTTCCCATAATCATTGTTTCTCCTTAGTCAATATTACAAAAGTGTCTCCTTCTTGGCGCTTGTCCCTTGCTGATCTCACCATGCTTATTTCATGTTCTTGGTTTGGTTCTGGTTTAGTTCCATTAAACTAGATAAACTGAATCACCATGAGAGAAAGAAACCAGATGAAAACTAAAATTTCCATTATGTTACAATGTAACAGGTTTTCCATTTATATTGAGATTTGCTTCCTTATTTGAATAACAGGAATGTTATTTGAATAAAGTGTCTTGTTTCTCCTTTATATTCGTATAGCAAACACTTTTATTCGAATAAACCATTTGGTTATTTGAATAAACCATTTGGTTATTCGAATAAGAGGACTTTTATATGAATAAATTTTAAAGGTTACTACATCATACTTTGTATTCTTTAAATTTTTCATTTAATATTTTATTATTGTTGGTGTATGCCCTAGAGGTTGATATATTTTAATAGTACTTACACACATTGTATTATGTTATTTTTTTAATATATGAGGTATTTTATTTATTGTGTTATTTATGATAAACATAATAAAGTCCTTAGAATAGTAAGTTTGATGTCATAGGATATCAAATGGTTAACTTGATCATGAGATCTTATTAGATAAAATTAGAACACTATTCTTAAATGTCCCTAGTCAAGTATTATTGTTAATTAGGACAATAATAATGCATTGAAACTAGTATTTGCAACACCCCTCGATTTAATAACCACGGCACAATCGTCATTATGTCACGGTCACTAAATGTTGGCGTGCTAGCATTGTCAAATAACAATCATCAATCGTCATTGTTGTAAGTGAATTCTATCAAAGACAGAAATTCGTCCCAACTCCCTTGCTGTTCTAACACATAAGCACGCAACAGATCTTCCAACGACTAAATTGTTCTCTCTGTCTGACCATCAGTCTGCGGATGGTATGCAGAACTCAATCGCAATTTAGTCCCCATAGCTTCTTACAAACTTTGCCAGAGTCTTGAGGTAAACCTCGGATCTCTATCAGAAACTATACTCGCAGGCACACCATGAAGTCTAACAACTTCGTCGATATATATCTGGGTTAAGCGTTCCAACGGATACTTAATATTGATCGGCAAGAAATGCGCTGATTTCGTAAGCCTATCCACTATAACCCATATCGAATCATGACCTTTCCTCGTCTTTGGAAATCCAGTAACGAAATCCATCGAAATACTATCCCACTTCCACTCTGGAATAGTCAAAGGTTGTAACATACCAGCAGGCCTTTGGTGTTCCACTTTTGCCTTCTGACAGACAAGACAAGACGCCACACGTTCAGCTACATCTCTCTTCATTCTTGGCCACCAAAACAGTCGTTTCAAGTCTTGATACATCTTCGTCATCCCCGGATGCATACTCAAATTACTTGTATGAGCTTCATCCAAGATCGCTCTCTTGAGTTCGGGATCATCAGGTATACAAACTCTTCCTTGAAACCTCATGATTCCATCAGATCCTTCCTCCACCGTTGCTTTATGACCTTGCTTCAATAATTACTTCTCATTTTGTAAAAACGCATCTTCATCTTGTTTCTTCTTTATTATCTCCAACAAGTCATTCAAAACCACAACTCTACTTAGACGAATCTTTCCAGGTACTAATTCTATTGATAACCATAGATCTCTGAATCGCTTCATCAACTCTTCCTCTTTAATCATTATAGTAGAAACACTTACTACCTTTCTACTTAAGGCATCAGCTACCACATTCGTTTTTCCTGGATGGTATTGAAGCTGAAAATCATAATCCTTCAAAAATTCCAACCATCACCTCTGTCTCATATTTAATTCTCTCTGATCAAACAAGTATTTTAAGCTCTTGTGATCACTAAAGACATTGAACATAGCTCCATACAGAAAATGCCTCCACACTTTCAATGCAAAAACTACTGCAGCTAGCTCCAAATCGTGCGTTGGGTAGTTCCTCTCATGAACCTTCAACTGTCTTGAAGCATAAGCTACCACGTTCCGATTCTGCATCAACACACATCCTAACCCCTGATAAGATGCGTCACAATACACCTCAAAAGATTTGTTAGGATCCGCAAAATTAACACCGTGCGCGATCGTTAATCTTTTCTTCGGCTTCTTGAAAACTCGCTTCACGTTCCTCCGTCCAATCGAAAGCTTGACTCTTCCTCGTGAGTTGTGTAAGTGGTCCAACTATCTTGGAAAAACCTTCAATAAATCTTCTGTAATATTCGGCTAATCCAACAAAGCTTCAAACCTCAGTCACAGTCTTAGGCTTTTCCCACTATAAAACAGTCTCTACCTTTGATGGGTCTACCGCAATACCTTCCTTGGAAATTACGTGACCTAGAAATTGAACTTCATCCAACCAAAACTCACACTTTGACAACTTCGCAAACAGATTTTTCTCCTTCAAAATCTGGAGAACTATACTGAGATGTTCAGCATGCTCTTCTCGACTTTGAGAATAGATCAGAATGTCATCGATAAAGACAATGACAAATCTGTCTAAGTATGGATGAAAAATCCTATTCATATAGTCCATGAATATCGCAGGAGCATTCGTCACTCCGAACGGCATTACTTGATACTCATAATGTCCATAACGAGTTCGGAAAGCTGTTTTGGGCACATCATCGACCTTGACACGAATCTGATGATAACCTGATCGCAGATCTATCTTAGAGAATACAGCGGCTCCCTTCAATTAATCCATCAAGTCATCAATCCTTGGTAGTGGATACTTGTTCTTTATAGTCACCTTGTTCAGCTGTCGATAATCCACACAAAGGCGCGAAGTTCCATCCTTCTTTTTGACTAGCAGCACTGGTGCTCCCCATGGTGAAACACTAGGTCGCACAAACTGCTTCTCCAACAGTTCCTCCAATTGCTTCTTCAACTCTGCCAACTCTACAGGTGACATTCGGTGTTACCAAGTGGCCTCAATACTCAAGAGGGGGGGTGAATTGAGTAGTTAAAAATAAGTTCACAAATCTTTCGCAAATCGTTTGACAATCAATTTTCGTTGAAGCTATTGAATGATCAGAAATAATTAAATAGATGAGTTAAGCACTTTTACTAATGAACGTAATAGTCAAGGAGACAATATCCAAATAGAATAATGAAACAATGCACAAAGATAAACAGAGGAGAGTTTAGAGAAACAAACACAGTCGTTTATCCTGGTTCAATCACTACTCCACTTGTGATCTACGTCCAGGTCCCAAGCAACACCTTGAGATTTTCCACTATATCTTCAAGCTTCAATGGGTGCTTGAAAAACCACTACAACCTTGAGCACTCAACAATATGGGATACCTCACCCAAAAGCTTGAGCCTCTATTTTCCAAGGGATACCTCACCCTTACAATACTTGAGGGATACCTCACCCTCACTAATCGAAAGTATAAGATTGAAATAGAAGAAGCTCTCTCTAGAGCAAGTGTTTACAAATTGAAGCTCTAATATGCTCTCAAGGATTTTTCACGTTTTTAGTCGAAAAGCAGAGCAAGAAATGATTTTAAGAATTGATTCACGTTTTGAAGTATAATGATCAGTTTTTGGTTCAAGGTCAACCGTAAACAAAGACCCAACTTGGGTATTTATAAGTTTCTCAATTAATAGAGCCGTTGGAGGTAGTTGGGCATGCATTTAATGCATTTAATATAGCCGTTGGACGTTGTCGGGATGCGTGTAATCGATTACATATCTCGGTAATCGATTACATTATTGTTCCAACGTTTCTGAACTTTCACGGGCTCAGTGTAATCGATTACATTCTTGAGGTAATCGATTACATAGCTTCGACTTTGCTTGTAATTGATTACAATGCTCATTTAATCGATTACATGACTTCGACTTGTCTTGTGTAATCGATTACAATATCCTTGTAATCGATTACATGGCTCGTCGAACGTGTTCTTTGAGTTTCGGGTTTTGTGTAATCGATTACATATATTGTGTAATCGATTACATTTCTTGTCGAACATGTTCTTTGCCTTTCTGGGCTTTGTGTAATCGATTACATATACTTGTGTAATCGATTACATGGCCTCGATTTCTTGTAATCGATTACATTGTTCATGTAATCGATTACATGCTTTCTCGTTTGATGTGTAATCGATTACAAACATTGTGTAATCGATTACATTTGCTTTGAACATATTTTTCAAGTCCAATAACTCTTGTAAGTCATTTCCAACACCTCAAGGTACTTGTTTAAACATAAATCCTTTTAAGAGTGTTAGATTTAAAGTTGAAACTCGGGTTTTATTGAAAGCCATGTTTATCTTTGAAATTTCCCATTTATTTTGAAATCATATATATTGAAAAACCATTTGAGAAATCTTGAGAGCATTTAACATTAATGTCCTAAGTCTAAATAACTAATTAAACCTTCTGTCTTCTTTCTTTGATCTTGATTTTTCCTTTTGTGCTTGATCTTCTCTTTTGCTTTTGTTATCATCAAAAACCTTTCGACATGCCTTAGAGACATAAGCATTCACATTCTCCCCTTTTTGATGATGACAAACGATCATAGGAAAAAAAAGAAAGAGTTTTTGCATTTGTATATCATAGTCATTTAGTTACAATGTCTTCCCCTCGAGATTATGCATGATATTGGGTTAGATTTTGCATATGAAAAGTTTAATAACTTAAAAGTTCAATAACTCCCCGTACTCATGCAACCTTTAAGTACATTTTATTTTTCCTTATTTTCTCCCCGTTGGCATTATCAAAAGACATAAGCATTAAAAAAAATGGACAACATGTCGATTATAGTTCATGATTCCCAATTGTTTGCCATAACAGAGAAAAGCCACTAAGATCACCAAGCAATATTCCAACACCAACCATTCAAAGTGAAAACATGTTTATGTATTAATAATCAAGCATGTACAAAGAAACATGTCACAACCAAAGAGGCAATAATCAAAAGATAACCATAAAGGTATACCAATTTTATATAATCGAGTTAAGAAACAAAAATAAGTACAAGGTGGAAAAACAAATCAAGGCATAAGGCCGGGATCACTATCGTGTCCTCATTGTCACAAAAGACATCACCCTCGGTTCCGCAGCGAGAGTCTCCTAGATCAATGTCATCATCGGCCGGGCATAAGATCGTCGTCGAATCCGTAAGCTCCTCATCATCGCCAGGAATTCCGGATGGACCGGCGAAGGATATGGGATCCTGGAGGGGCGAGAGGATGTGGGGGGTACGGCGACGCAGGACTCTCGGAACAGGAGGTCCACGTAAGAGGGATCGAATGGAGGCAAGCTCTGGTCCGAGTAGTCCATCCTCGGCTCAAGATGGTCGATCTTTTGCTCTATATGATCCATGCGCGTGTTGACGTTGGCGCTCGGGTTGCGCATCTCTTGGAGCGAAGATCAAGAGAAGCTGGAGCAGGAGCGCAGGCGGGTCTTGAGCCCCTCATCATCACCGTCTGGATCGTGATGGATATGGCCAAATGTGCCATGAGTAATGTAATGCCACCTATCCTCCATCTTGTAGAGTGAAGCTTCTTCGAGTATGCACCCAATTGATTGGGGTCCCTTGGAGCCGGTGTCCTTGGACTCTTCGATCAATGAAATGCGACAATACTCAAGAATTGTGGTGACTAACATGGCGAAGGGAGAGCGAGTTCTTCTTTTTCTTGATGTCTAGCATATCTTTGTAGAATGTAGTATCCCCGCTTGATTGGGTGCCCCGTGGTCATTGCCCATAATGCCACTACATCGTCCTTGAGGACTTGGGAGTAATTCCCTCCTCTGGGAATCAATCCACGAACCAAGAGGTAGTGGAGGACCCCGTTTTCCATAGTGAGGCCGGTGGCCATTATTCTGCGTCTAGGATCACCGGGGAGGTGGTAGCCGTCCTAATCAAGGAGAGAAGAGCAGCCTTGTGCTCAAACTCATGCCCCCGGACTTTGGCATTCCCACGTAACCGGGCTCCATCGAGTGAGCTTGGTGAGCCTATACCATTCTGTCATGGTTAACTTTGATTTGTTGCTTTTTCACCTCGAAATGATGCAATTATCCTCAACCTTCAGTTAGCATAAAACACTCGGACAAGGTTAGGGTAGATGGCCTTCTCTATACTTAGGAATCCCAAAGCCTAAGTGTTCTATTGTCCTAAAGCTCACTAAGGGTTCACTCTCACGAAGGTGATGGGTAGATACACAGGAGAGATGATCTTGCGAAGGCTTGGAAGTTCTTCCCGAACAACTCGGCTTTCTTCACGGTGGAGAAGTGCCTCGTGAGGTCCAACCCGAGAGATATTGCGTGTAGAGCCACCGAGGAACTTCCAACATGCAGCCCCCTGTTCTTGGGCGCTTCGAGCGATGGGAGGATTCAGCCATTGATGAGAGAGAGAAAGCACGGGTTGAGTGGTAAATGGTTGGGGATGAGTGAGGAGAGAGAGAGGGACGAAATTAGGTTAGAAAAGTGGAGAGGGTGTTCGTGAGAGAAGATGGGGAGATTTTGGATGAGGGATTTGAGGAGATTTGATCGGTGGGTTATGTGGAGAGGGGATTTCCGAGATTGAGAGAGCGAAATGATGAGTTTTGATGGATATTTGAGTGAGAAATGAGAGGTTTTGAGATCCGAGGTGCGTGGGTGCGAGAGGAGAGAACGAGGAAGATGAACAGGGCCAAACGAAATGACCACTACGCGCGTCGAGCCTTTTAAAAAACCACTGTGTAATCGATTACATTGAGTGTGTAATCGATTACATGCATTCGGTGGGTGTGTAATCGATTACATTTTTAGTGTAATCGATTACATGCTTTCAGGAACCTTGTAATCGATTACATAGATGATGTAATCGATTACCTGAATTCTCGAGTTGGTTGTGTCGATTACAAAATGTGTGTAATCGATTACATGCATGACAACACTGTGTAATCGATTACAAAGGCATTGTAATCGATTACAAGACTCTTTAACTCAGATTTTGCGTTCCAAACAGCATATAATCAATTTTAATCCATCCAAAACAGTTTTAAAGCAACTCAAATCAATTCAAATCATCATCCAAGCATATAGATTAATCACATTATGATTCAACTCATATAATTGATCAAAATTATCATGTTTACCAAGAATTTCACCCTTTTTGGTGACTTTTGAGGTCATTTGATTTTCTTGTCAAAGTGGGACATGAGGGAGCACCTGCAAAATAATTTAGGGAAAACTCCGACGCTCAAGTTAGTATGGGATTCAAATATATATAATGAAAATTCAGAGATTGTGCAGCAGTGTGGCATAATTATGCAGAACAACGCAAGCTTAGGCTTTTGTTTTAGGATTATGCAGCAAATATTTAATTTATGCATGAATGGTCCAATATACCCAGTTCGTTTCTAATGTAGAAAAATGCTTCTTTTGCAAGGGGTTTAGTGAAAATATCAGCTAATTGCTTAGTTGTTTCAACAAATTCAAGTATGCAATCACCTCTTTGAACATGATCTCTAATGAAATGATGTCTTATTTCAATATGCTTAGTTCTAGAATGCAAAATGGGATTTTTTGACAAGTTAATTGCACTAGTATTATCACATTTTATGGGAATGTGATCAAGCTCAAGACCATAGTCCAAGAGTTCTTTGTTTCATCCAAAGGACTTGAGCACAAGAACTCCCAGTACCGCAACATATTCACTTCACCGTGGGACAATGCCACACTATTTTGTTTCTTCTTTGTGCCAAGAAACTAGTGAGCTTCCTAGCAAGTGGCATGTCCCACTAGTGCTCTTTTCGATCCATTTTGCATCCAGCAAAATCAGAATCGGAATACCCAATAAGACTACATGAGGCACCCTTAGGGTACCATAAACCCATTTGTGATGTGCCTATTAGATATTTCATTATTCTCTTAACAAAGACTTAGGTGTGATTCCTTAGGATTAGCTTGATATCTAGCACACATGCATACACTAAACATTATATCGGGCCTACTTGCGGTGAGATAAAGGAGTGAGCCAATCATACCTCTATATTTTGTAATTTCTACCGATTTACCTCCTTCATCCTTGTCCAAATAGCAAGAGGTGCCCATAGGAGTAGCCATATGCTTGGCATTGTCCATTCCAAACTTTTTGAGCAGCTCCTTGCAATACTTGGATTGGCTTATAAATGTTCCTTCTCTTGTTTGCTTGATTTGTAGACCAAGGAAGAAGTTGAGCTCACCCATCATGGACATCTCAAACTCATTTTGCATAATATTTGAAAATTCCTTACAAAGAGAGTTGTTAGTAGCTCCAAATATAATGTCATCAACATAGATTTGAACTAGAAGAATGTCATGCATTTTGTGTTTTATGAAAAGAGTGGTGTCAACTTTACCTCTCGAAAAGCCTTTTTCTAAAAGAAATTTGCTCAACCTTTCATACCAAGCTCTAGGAGCTTGTTTCAAGCCATACAAAGCCTTTTTCAATTTAAAAACATGGTTGGGCATTTCAAAGTCCTCAAAACCAGGAGGTTGTTCAACATACACCTCTTCTTGTATAAAACCATTTAAAAAGGCACTTTTGACATCCATTTGATAGAGTTTGAAATCCATGATGCAAGCATATGCAAGTAGCATTCTAATGGCCTCTAATCTAGCTACGGGAGCATAAGTTTCTTCATAATCTATGCCTTCTTCTTGATTATATCCCTTAGCTACAAGCCTAGCTTTATTTCTTATTATTAAACCCGTTTCATCAAGTTTGTTCCTAAAGACCCATTTGGTGCCAATTATAGGATGATCATTGGGCCTTGGAACTAATTCCCAAACTTGATTCCTCTCAAATTGGTTTAGTTCTTCTTGCATGGCCAAGATCCAATGCTCATCATTAATGGCCTCATTTATGTCTTTAGGTTCAACTTGAGAGACAAAGGCTAGATGATTACATGCATCTCTAAGTGAGTTTCGAGTGATTACCCCTTTTGATACATCACCTATCACCTTGTCAAGAGGATGATACCTTGAAGTCCTCCATTCCTTGGGTAGATCCGAGATTTTGGAATTTTCTTGCCATGAGTGATCAAGGAGTCTCTCTTCTTTCTTCTTGGACTCTATCTCTTGATTTTCCAAGTGCGTCTTTGCCAAGATTTCTGCAACATCATCAACAAGTTCCTTTCTCGGCACATTTGGGTTAGTTTCATCAAATGCAACATGTATGGATTCTTCTATGGTCATAGTTCGTTTTATTATAGACTCTAAAGGCCTTGCTATGGATAGAATAACCAATGAATATTCCCTCATCGATTTTGCATCAAACTTCCCCAAGTTATCCTTTCCATTATTCAAAACAAAGCATTTACATCCAAAGACATGAAAATGTGACACATTAGGTTTCCTTCCTTTGTACAATTCATATGGGGTTTTCTTTAAAATTGGCCTTATTAGGGCTCTATTCATAACATAACAAGCGGTGTTAACCGCATCATTAAAAGTACTTAGGAAGATTGGCCTCATTGAGCATAGTTCTTGCCATTTCTTCTAAAGATCGATTTTTCCTTTCTACAACACCATTTTGTTGTGGTGTTCTAGGGGCAGAAAAATTATGCTCAATGCCATGTTCATCACAAAAAGTTTCAAATTCATGATTTTCAAATTCACCACCATGATCACTTCTTATGGATGCAATACAAAAACCTTTTTCGTTTTGGATAACTTTGGCAAGTTTTCTAAATGATTGAAAAGCATCATTTTTGTGAGCTAAGAATAATGTCCATGTAAATCTAGAAAAATCATCCACAATTACTAATGCATAGTAATTCCCACCAAAGCTCATAGTTCTAGAGGGTCCAAAAAGATCCATGTGCAAAAGTTGTAAAGGTCTAGAAGTTGAAACTATGTTTTTAGCCTTGAAAGAGACCTTTACTTGTTTTCCCTTTTGACATGCATCACAAAGTTTGTCTTTTTCAAATTTGAGCTTTGGAAGACCAATTACTAGTTCTTTAGAAACCAATTTGTTTAAGTGATCCATGTGAATGTGAGCAATTCTTCTATGCCATAACCATGAGTCATTTTCTCTACTCATAAAGCATTTAGCATCATTTGAGGAAATGTCATCAAGACTAATCATATATATGTTATTGACCCTATGACCAACAAACTTAACTTGCTTGTCATCCTTTCCCTCAATTATACAACAAGAGGAATCAAATATAACTCTATTTCCTTTATCACACAATTGACTAATACTAAGTAAATTATGTTTAAGTCCTTCAACAAGTAAGACATTATCAATAGATGATGAAGGGATCTTACCAACTTTGCCAATTCCAAGAATCTTCCTTTGTTGTTGTCACCATATGTGACATGACCATGTTTCTTGTGTGTAAGGGAGGAGAACTTGGAGCCATCTCCGGTCATGTGCTTGGAGCAACCACTATCAAGATACCAACTTGAGCTCTTGGTCTTCAAGCACACCTACAACACACATTCAAGATTTAACTTTTGGTACCCAAATTGTTTTGGGTCCTTGTGTGTTAGAATTAGGTATGGTGCCTTTAGGGACCCAAACCCTTTTGATTCCAACCTTGGTGTTTATGTTCTTTCTAACATTGCAAGTGGATGCACTATGCCCTTTCCTACCACAATGAAAACATTTAACAAAGGGGCTACTTGAAGTTTTTGAGGAAACAAAGAAGTTCTTATAAGATTTTTGATGGTTGTTTGGATTAAATCCTAAACCGGCTTTTTGGAAAACACATTTTTGTCTCCCTAACAACACATTCAAGTTGTCTCTTCCAAAAGTGAATTTTGCAAGAGTGTTGTTCAAGTCTTCAATTTCTTTTTCAAAAGCTTTGCATGATAAACAAGGTAATGATATGGATGCATTTTCATGTGAGGAACAAATCATGCATGATGAATTAGCATCTATGAGTCCTAAAGTCTCATTTTCAATTTTAAGTTCATTTATCTCCTTGGTTAAAGTAGAAACTTTCTTTGTCAATAGGGAGATTGTTTTATTGGAAGACAAAATCATTTTTGTGAGCCTCAAAGATTCATCATGCAATTCTTGAAAGGCATCTTGCAATTCATCATAAGAAGGTGGAGGTTCTAGGTTAGAAGAGGTTACCTCGGTGTCGCTTTCTCCACTTTCTTCTCCTTGAGCCATGAGGCAAAGATGGGCTTCCTCATTTTCAGAGTCATCGGAAGAGCTTAAGTCATTGTCCTCCCAAGCTATATATGCTCTTCTTCCTTTCTTTTCCTTGGAGGGTCTTTTCTCAAACTTCTCCGTCTTCTTGAGATATATAGGACACTCCATTTTCATGTGCCCCGGTTTTCCACATTCATAGCATTTTGGAGGAGTGGAGGATCCTTCTCCTTTGTGATATGCTTTCTTTTGAGGAAACGGTGGTCTTCTTTGAAATCCCTTTTTCTTCAAGAATCTTCCGAATTTTCTCACAAGAAGACTAAGATTCTCCTCACTTAGCTCAATATTTTCAGCATCCTCTTCACCATCTTCATCATCATCTTCAAGTATGGGAGAGGTGGCCTTGAGTGCAATTCCCTTCTTCTTTTTGTCATGTTCTTCATTTTGATTGAGCCTACTTAGTTCCAGCTCATGCTCTTGAAGTTTTCCGAATAGGGTGGCTAGAGACATGGTTGATAAATCTCTTGATTCCGCAATCGCAGTTACCTTGGGTTGCCAATTCCTGCTAGACATCTCAAGACTTTGTTAATAAGATCCTCATTAGGAAATGTCTTTCCCAATGAGATGAGATGATTAACAATATGAGTAAATCTCTTTTGCATATCTTGAATACTCTCACCTTGATTCATTCTAAACAATTCATATTCATGAGTAAGAGTGTTTATTCGAGATCTTTTTACCTCACTAGTACCTTCATGAGTTACTTGTAGGGTATCCCACATTTCTTTTGCGGTCTTACAATTTGACACCCTAAAGAATTCATCATACCCCAAAGATGTGGTGATGATGTTCTTGGCTTTCAAATTATATTGAACCTTCTTTTTATCATCATCGGTCCAATCACTTCTAGGTGTATTAATTGTCACACCATCCTTAGTTTGTGTAGGGACAAAAGCACCATTTTCAACTGCGTCCCACACATCTAAGTCAATAGCTTCAATGAAAATTTTCATCCTTTCTTTCCAATAGGCATAGCCATCCCCATTGAAATAAGGAGGTCTATTTATAGAAGAACCTTCATTTGAAAAACCATTTGAAGCCATCACTTCTCTTGAAGTGCTAAGCTCTTTATACAAGAGTCTAGTTTCGATACCACTTGTTACCAAGTGGCCTCAATACTCAAGAGGGGGTGAATTGAGTAGTTAAAAATAAGTTCACAAATCTTTCGCAAATCGTTTGACAATCAATTTTCGTTGAAGCTATTGAATGATCAGAAATAATTAAATAGATGAGTTAAGCACTTTTACTAATGAACGTAATAGTCAAGGAGACAATATCCAAATAGAATAATGAAACAATGCACAAAGATAAACAGAGGAGAGTTTAGAGAAACAAACACATCGTTTATCCTGGTTCAATCACTACTCCACTTGTGATCTACGTCCGGTCCCAAGCAACACCTTGAGATTTTCCACTATATCTTCAAGCTTCAATGGGTGCTTGAAAAACCACTACAACCTTGAGCACTCAACAATATGGGATACCTCACCCAAAAGCTTGAGCCTCTATTTTCCAAGGGATACCTCACCCTTACAATACTTGAGGGATACCTCACCCTCACTAATCAGAAAGTATAAGATTGAAATAGAAGAAGCTCTCTCTAGAGCAAGTGTTTACAAATTGAAGCTCTAATATGCTCTCAAGGATTTTTCACGTTTTTAGTCAGAAAACAGAGCAAGAAATGATTTTAAGAATTGATTCACGTTTTGAAGTATAATGATCAGTTTTTGGTTCAAGGTCAACCGTAAACAAAGACCCAACTTGGGTATTTATAAGTTTCTCAATTAATAGAGCCGTTGGAGGTAGTTGGGCATGCATTTAATGCATTTAATATAGCCGTTGGACGTTGTCAGGATGCGTGTAATCGATTACATATCTCTGGTAATCGATTACATTATTGTTCCAACGTTTCCTGAACTTTCACGGGCTCTGTGTAATCGATTACATTCTTGAGGTAATCGATTACATAGCTTCGACTTTGCTTGTAATTGATTACAATGCTCATTTAATCGATTACATGACTTCTGACTTGCTGTGTAATCGATTACAATATCCTTGTAATCGATTACATGGCTCGTCGAACGTGTTCTTTGAGTTTCTGGGTTTTGTGTAATCGATTACATATATTGTGTAATCGATTACATTTCTTGTCGAACATGTTCTTTGCCTTTCTGGGCTTTGTGTAATCGATTACATATACTGTGTAATCGATTACATGGCCTCTGACTTTCTTGTAATCGATTACATTGTTCATGTAATCGATTACATGCTTTCTGTTTGATGTGTAATCGATTACAAACATTGTGTAATCGATTACATTTGCCTTTGAACATATTTTTCAAGTCCAATAACTCTTGTAAGTCATTTCCAACACCTCAAGGTACTTGTTTAAACATAAATCCTTTTAAGAGTGTTAGATTTAAAGTTGAAACTCAGGTTTTATTGAAAGCCATGTTTATCTTTGAAATTTCCCATTTATTTTGAAATCATATATATTGAAAAACCATTTGAGAAATCTTGAGAGCATTTAACATTAATGTCCTAAGTCTAAATAACTAATTAAACCTTCTGTCTTCTTTCTTTGATCTTGATTTTTCCTTTTGTGCTTGATCTTCTCTTTTGCTTTTGTTATCATCAAAAACCTTTCGACATGCCTTAGAGACATAAGCATTCACATTCGGTACGGTGCAATCGAAATAGGACCGGCTCTAGGTACTAAGTCGATAGAGAATTCGATCTCCCTTTCCGGTGGCAAACCAGGTACATCGTCAGGAAAAATCTCTGGAAACTCATTGACGACAGGAATAGTGCTCACCTCCTTCTCAGACTTGACTTCCAAAGAAGACAGCAACATAAACCCTTGAGCTCCATCCCTCAACAATGACTTGACCTTTACAGCAGTCAAGAATCCAGAACTTTCTTCCTTAGGAAAAACTATGGCCTTACTCGCACAGTCTATAAGGATATGGTTCTATGATAACCAATCCATTCCTAATATTACGTCTATCTCAACAAGAGGTAAACAAATCAAGTTGACCGAAAACTTATGATCCTTTATGACAATAGGACAGTTCATGCATATCTTGGATGTAACAACAGGCTTGGCAGTCGGTGTAGAAACAATCAATTGAAAACTTAGAGAAGACACAGGCAGTTTCAAACGTTCCACACAATCATATGCAATAAATGAGTGTGTTGCACCCGAATCATATAGCAAAGTCAGGTGATTACCTTCAATGACACCTTCCCCTTGTATAAGATCCTCGACTGAGAAGCTTCAGTTCCGGTCATTGTATACATTCTCCTCCCAGATCTCGGTTGAGTAGCACGGACATTCCTCACTTTGCAGGCTTCCTCTCGGTGAGTGCAATCTCTAGAAACATGTCCAGGCTTCTTGCAGTTAAAACAGATCGTTCCCCTGATCGGACAATCTGTAGCTATGTGACCACTCTTGCCACATTTAAAGCAGGTTGGCGTAAACGCCACATTCTGAGCAGGTCGATTTCCACCATAACTTCCCCCAACAGATGGACGTTGAGGTTGACTCCCCGACGGTCTCGCATAAGGCTTTCTCTGAAACCTACCACCACTGCTACTACTTCCTCTTTGGAACCTAGTCGGCCCAAAATTACGATTCCTTTGATCTCGGGACGGCTCCAACGCCTCGAGTCTTCGACAAGTGTCTATCAACACAGGAAATTCCCTCATTCTCATCGGTAACACTGCACGTCTCAACTCCATTCTTAACCCGTCTTCAAACTTCTGGCACTTCCATACCTAATCTGGTTGGTTTTGGAAATACCTCGAGAATTGTGACAAACTCTCAAATTTTGTAGCATACTCTCCAACAGTCATATTCCCTTGACGCAGACCCAGAAATTCCATTTCCTTGGCATGTCGAGCAAGACGGAAAGTACTTCTCCGTAAATACTTCACAAAACACCTCCCGTGTGATTTCGCTTCCTTCCGCTTGCAAATACCAAGGTGGCGGGTATTCCTCCACCGGTTCTCAGCATCTCCTCTCAGCATATACACAGCAAACGTTACCTTCTTATTCTTCGCGCACCCCATTCCTTCGAATATTCGTTCCAAGTCTTGAATCCAAAGACTTGCCTTTTCAGGGTCGAACTCGCCTCTAAACTGTGGCGGATTGTTGCGTCTGAACTCAGACAAATTCAAAGCATCAGCAGTCATATCTTGATGTTGGGCTGCTCTTTGATTTTGCTGATTTTGCTGAGCAATCACTGCTGCCATTTGCTGAATAGCCTCCGCAACGGCAACCATTGGGTCCACATTAGGTGCCACGTTTGCATGCCTTCCTCTTCCTCCAGACATCTTCTTTCTTCAACAAGACAAAACAATGTCAGATGTAACCTTTCGGAAACAAATCACAGAGATTCACACAACACAAGCAAAAACAGACCTAACCACAACCCCAAAAGACTCTAACTTGGGCTCTGATACCAACTAATGTAACACCCTTGTGGGGATGCCACATTTATGAATGCAATGAAATAAAATAAAATAAAACTCTTACCCAAGTTGTAAAACATTTGATACTTACATAATATTTACGGAATATTTTTTTTCTTTTTATAATTATAACATTAAATAAAATAACACGAAACACAAGATATAGCAACCATAAACACACCATAATATACATATGATTCTCTTTTAGTACAAACATAATTTACAACTACATGTATTTAATAAAACAGTAAAGAGTTGACACAAAGCTAAAACATAAATCGCCCAAGTGCATCCCAGTAGATATCAAACCCTCCGATGAATCACCATCCGTCACCTCCAGAATAACCATCGAAAAGTGTGCATCTATGAGATCTCACAGCACTTCGGACACGAGTCCGAGCTGTCGACTCGCTACTAAGCTCACTAGGCGCATGGAAAACTCCCTGCCAATAACGCCTAATGGTTAAAGGTAACTCTAAATGTAAATAAAGCATAGTAGTGAATATGACCTCCCCATCATACTCCCTACATAGGGACACAGTCAATCGTCCCACATAAGCTACTGTCCCTTGGTCCGCATGCATACGCCACACCTCGGAACCCCCGTGAAACTCCAGTCGCACGAACCCGAAGAATCCTGGCAGTGACATGATCTCAAGATCAGTCTTGACGATCAGTGTGATCCACCGGTTCCTCCTCTTCGTATAAGTCGCCTGACTGTTGCTCGTCAGGGTACTGTACCTCAAGAGGCTGATCCTCCTCTACCTCAAACTCTTTACGGAAATAATATAGTAATATCGAGAAAACATATAGAGAGGTGAGACAATCTACATCACTACCCGCATGGCAATAAAGAAAATGACAGTACAACACAGTTATCACAACATTACATATCAATATATCATGTACAATATGACAAGTTATATATATATAAATAACACATACAATAATATCATGCATAGTATAATTAAACATTTAATCATACAATTTATCACAGATTATGATAAACAATAAAATGCAGATAATGCATGAACATTAAAAATGCAGATGATGAATGATACACACCCTGACTCGTTCCTACTCCATGGAGCTAAACACGAATATCTGAGAGAATGATCTGAAAAGAAACTAAAAATACTTTATGGCTGCCCAACCAAACTATTGCCTCACAAACGTTGTGTCTATAGCCCACAAATCAAAACATCGTGTAGCAAGATACACGGAGTCAACATCGTGTACCACAGTGCATAGTACTTAATAGTCCCCTCAAGATCTTGACTAAGAATAGTGCTTGTCAAGATCGTTAGTGTGTTGCCTGTTACCACGACCCAGAAGAGCAACCCACTGTCCGCATGTGGAATTCTCCGCACACTAATGCCTCCAAGTTCATAAATGAACCACACTACACTTATCACACCAAACACAGTGTAATTCGCCTCGTCAATCAATCACCAATTATAACCCAAATTGGCACAACACTCTAAACATGAGCTAAAATTACAGAAATACCCCTATTATCCAAATTTTACCATATTTATGAGAAATTACCAAAATACCCCTAGTCACCAGATAACAAAGTATAGTACGTCCCACCTGACAGTACTACACTACAACATGTCTGGGTCCACCACTTTGGCCCGACAGCAAAACTCACAGTATTGTTCAATCGCGTAGGAATTTTATCGCGTTTTCACAATCTCATTGATTTCACAAACGTTTTTAAATCGCGTAAAGATATTTTGACATTTTTAAATATCGTAAATTATTTTTGAGTTATTTTCTCAATCGCGTAGGATTTTTAATTCATTTTCTTAACCGAATAGCTTAAAATTGTCATTTTTAATATGTGTAAAACTATATCTAGTACTTTTAAAATACGTAATGTATTTTTCTTGTGTTATAAATATAGTATGGAATCTTTTCATTTTATGCGTTTGATTTTAATAAATTTCTAATGACTTTTTGCCTATAAAATCAAATAAGGTATTTTTAATGTTTTCCTCTAAATATAGTTTATTTTATTTTTACCCAATAATTTCACTTTAAAATTCACTAACGCGCTTCAAAATTTATAGTATGAGCCTTACGTTAGTACTTTTCAAGTGTCTGATTAATTTCTTACTTAAACTGAATTCTGCTAAATTAAAATTCTAGAACAGAATTAATTCCTTTGATTTTCTCAATGATTCTTTGGAATCAATTTATGTTATAAAATAATTACCTAACCTATCTTAATAAATAAAATGGCATGTTGGCCAAATCAAAATAAAATGGCATTTGGATTATACACTAAATGGCATTTTGGCCACAATTAATCTAAACCATTTTTAACTTTGATTATTTTACTTAAATTCCTTGAATCAGTTATTTAAAAAATTGCTGAGAACATTTTGGTTCTCTTTTTGGACGTAAGGCCGTGAGCCTGATGGTGTGTTCTTTGGAACACTCATGCAAATCGCACTTGTTATTCACATCCTACTTTAATAATTACACGATTACAAACACATACAATTATTAAATCACATATAATACACATACAATATATTTAAAACCATAAACATACATAGCAAAAATAATAAAAACCATAATCATGCATAGCAAATTAAGATCACAATTAGTAAAGCATTTAAATAATAAAAAATAATAAAAATCACAAATAAACCATACAACCGAATCCTTATGGATTCTACACACAAACACAATCCATTTTCTCATCACCACTTAGGGTTGATGAGATTAAATCTCCCTCTTACCTCTTGTAGGCAAATTAATCGGTTAGATTCCTTCCTTTTCTCCGAATTTCGTACAAGCTCCAAAACAATTCCTAAAATTCTCAAACAATTAGTAAATACCCATACAAGGTACAAAATAGGAAAACCATGGAACAAACATGGTTAGAAAAATTAAAAATTCAGTTTTGAACCATAGAAACCAAACTTACCCTTAAGTAAGTAAGCAAGAAGTGGAATTTTAGGCAAGATGGAGTAGGAATTTGGGAAAACTTTGTGAATGAAAGATGCTTAGAATAGTATTTGGGTTCAAGAAATGCAATGAGTTAAAATTATGAAGGCTTGGGTGTGGGTGGATGGGTGCTGGCCGAACCTAGTGAGAGAAAATGGGAGAGAAGTGTTTGCTTGAGTTTTTGGTATTTTAGAGAGAGAAATGGATAGTTAAAAGTGATAAGTGTGAAAAACAAAGGTGAAAGGTGAATAGATAGGGCAGCAGCTGTGAGAGAGTGTGTAGGGAGCTTGAGTGTGTGATTTTGCATGTAAAAATATCACAAAGTGTGTTCACATGGCCAAGCACATGGCTTAGGTCATTGAATCCTTCTAGAACCATGTAGAACCAAGCCACCTTGCCTCCTCCTTGCTGCCCAAAACCGTGTGCTCCCTCATCTTCTTAGTGTCTTAATTGTTCTCCAATTACACTTAATTACTTGCTAATAGATTAGGTAATTAGTTAAGTTAATTATCCTAACCATTCTTATTTAACATACTATTAATATAACTAATTAATTTAGTATATATTAACATATATTATAACCTTTAATCAATATTAATATATCTAATTAATATTTAGATTATAATTAATTCATAACTAAGCTAGTTCACTTAGTATGCTAATTAAACAATTAGATTAGTTGAATTAAGCTTAATTAGGTTACTAACCATTTTCAAGCCTACAATTGTTGACTTAATCCTAACCCTTAGTTCATCTTTAATCCTTAGCCCTAGATTAGATCTAAGGTAGATATCACTTGATCATAAACCTATCATTCTCATCTCACCATTGATTAGATCAATGGCTTAGGTTAAATGCTTCATCATTAAGTCTTCATCCAACGGTCCAAATGAAAACACATGCTTCCTTAGGTGTCCAATTCCTATTGGTTTAGAAAGTCAAGCCTACTTTGGTTGACTTGCTCTCATTGGTTAAAAATTATCCAGTCAGCACAATTGACTATTTTTTCTAAACGCGGGTCCCACAGCACTTTTAAAGATCTGTGGTCAAATCAAAGCAGATTTTTACTATTTTTGAGATAGTAGGTACTGTAGTATAAAATAATATTATAAAAATATAAAATTATTTTATTGCACAGTTAAATCCAAAAAATTACGATATTAATTTATATATCAATCAGAATTGGGTTTAGTAAGATCCCCCAGCTCCAATTAATTAAAATAAGATTTATGCGGCCAGAAAATTTTTATTTCCCCAGGTTGGAGCAAATCACATACAATAGTCAAGTACACTCACGGAACAGTCAAATTAAATTTACTGCTCACAGAATTCACAAAACAGTACAAATCGGGACTATATTGTAATTATCCCAAAAGTTGGGGTGTTACAACTCTCCCCTACTAATAAGAATTTCGTCCCCAAAATTCATCATACATCAAACAATTGAGGGTATTGCTCCATCATCCTATCCTCTAATTCCCATGTAGCATCTCCCGTTACATCATTCCATACTACCTTCACCAGTTCTATCATCTTCCCTCGAAGTTGTTTCACTCTCCTGTCCTCGATTCTAACAGGAAGTGTTTCATACGTCAAATTATCCTTCAGCTGTACTTCATCAGGTTGTATCACATGGGTTGGATCGGGAATGTATTTCCTCAACTGAGACACATGAAATACATTATGAAGATTGGATAGAAAAGTCGGTAAAGCTATCTGATAAGCTACAGGACCAATCCGATGAATAATCTGATAGGGTCCTATAAACTTAGGTGTAAGCTTCCTTGATTTAAGAACTCTTCCGACACCAGTCGTAGGCGTAACTCGCAAGAACACATGATCGCCTTCTTCAAATTCCAAAGGTCATCTTCGTTTATCAGCATAAATTTTCTGACGGCTCTGAGTCGTTCGCATCTTTTCTTGTATCATCTTCACTTTTTCTGTAGTCTGCTGCACAAGATCAGGACCAATAGTCATACTCTCTCCATCCTGATACCAACACAAAGGTGTTCGGCATCGTCGTCCATAAAATGCTTCATAGGGCGCCATTCCTATGCTCGAGTGAAAACTATTGTTGTAAGAGAATTCTATCAAAGACAGAAATTCGTCCCAACTCCCTTGCTGTTCTAACACATAAGCACGCAACAGATCTTCCAACGACTGAATTGTTCTCTCTGTCTGACCATCAGTCTGCGGATGGTATGCAGAACTCAATCGCAATTTAGTTCCCATAGCTTCTTGCAAACTTTGCCAGAGTCTTGACGTAAACCTCAGATCTCTATCAGAAACTATACTCGCAGGCACACCATGAAGTCTAACAACTTCGTCGATATATATCTGGGTTAAGCGTTCCAATGGATACTTAATATTGATCGGCAAGAAATGCGCTGATTTCGTAAGCCTATCCACTATAACCCATATCGAATCATGACCTTTCCTCGTCTTTGGAAATCCAGTAACGAAATCCATTGAAATACTATCCCACTTCCACTCTGGAATAGTCAAAGGTTGTAACATACCAGCAAGCCTTTGGTGTTCCACTTTTGCCTTCTGACAGACAAGACAAGACGCCACACGTTCAGCTACATCTCTCTTCATTCTTGGCCACCAAAACAGTCGTTTCAAGTCTTGATACATCTTCATCATCCCCGGATGCATACTCAAATTACTTGTATGAGCTTCATCCAAGATCGCTCTCTTGAGTTCGGGATCATCAGGTATACAAACTCTTCCTTGAAACCTCATGATTCCATCAGATCCTTCCTCCACCGTAGCTTTATGACCTTGCTTCAATAATTACTTCTCATTCTGTAAAAACACATCTTCATCTTGTTTCTTCTTTATTATCTCCAACAAGTCATTCAAAACCACAACTTTAGTTAGACGAATCTTTCCAGGTACTAATTCTATTGATAACCATAGATCTCTAAATCGCTTTATCAACTCTTCCTCTTTAATCATCATAGTAGAAACACTTACTACCTTTCTACTTAAGTCATCAGCTACCACATTCGCTTTTCCTGGATGGTATTGAAGCTGAAAATCATAATCCTTCAAAAATTCCAACCATCGCCTCTGTCTCATATTCAATTCTCTCTGATCAAACAAGTATTTTAAGCTCTTGTGATCACTAAAGACATTGAACATAGCTCCATACAGAAAATGCCTCCACACTTTCAACGCAAAAACTACTGCAGCTAGCTCCAAATCGTGCGTTGGGTAGTTCCTCTCATGAACCTTCAACTGTCTTGAAGCATAAGCTACCACGTTCCGATTCTGCATCAACACACATCCTAACCCCTGATAAGATGCATCACAATACACCTCAAAAGATTTGTTAGGATCCGACAAAATTAACACTGGTGCAGTTGTTAATCTTTTCTTCAGTTCTTGAAAACTCGCTTCACGTTCCTCCATCCAATCGAAAACTTGACTCTTCCTCGTGAGTTGTGTAAGTGGTCCAGCTATCTTGGAAAAACCTTCAATAAATCTTCTGTAATATCCGGCTAATCCAACAAAGCTTCGAACCTCAGTCACAGTCTTAGGCCTTTCCCCTGTAAAACAGTCTCTACCTTTGATGGGTCTACTGTAATACCTTCCTTGGAAATTACGTGACCTAGAAATTGAACTTCATCCAACCAAAACTCACACTTTGACAACTTCGCAAACAGCTTTTTCTCCTTCAAAATCTGGAGAACTATACTGAGATGTTCAGCATGCTCTTCTCGATTTTGAGAATAGATCAGAATGTCATCGATAAAGATAACGACAAATCTTTCTAAGTATGGATGAAAAATCCTATTCATATAGTCCATGAATATCGCAGGAGCATTCGTCACTCCGAACGGCATTACTTGATACTCGTAATGTCTATAACGAGTTCAGAAAGCTATTTTGGGCACATCATCGACCTTGACACGAATCTGATGATAACCTGATCGCAGATCTATCTTAGAGAATACAGCGGCTCCCTTCAATTGATCCATCAAGTCATCAATCCTTGGTAGCAGATACTTGTTCTTTATAGTCACCTTGTTCAGCTGTCGATAATCCACACAAAGGCGTGAAGTTCTATCCTTCTTTTTGACTAGCAGCACTGGTGCTCCCCATGGTGAAACACTAGGTCGCACAAACTGCTTCTCCAACAGTTCCTCCAATTACTTCTTCAACTCTGCCAACTCTACAGGTGACATTCGGTACGGTGCAATCGAAATAAGACCGACTCCAGGTACTAAGTCGATAGAGAATTCGATCTCCCTTTCCGGTGGCAAACCAGGTACATCGTCAGGAAAAATCTCTGGAAACTCATTGACGACAGGAATAGTGCTCACATCCTTCTCAGACTTGACTTCCAAAGAAGACAGCAACATAAACCCTTGAGCTCCATCCCTCAACAATGACTTGACCTTTACAGCAGTCAAGAATCCAGAACTTTCTTCCTTAGGAAAAACTATGGCCTTACTCGCACAGTCTATAAGGATATGGTTAGATGATAACCAATCCATTCCTAATATTACGTCTATTTCAACAAGAGGTAAACAAATCAAGTTGACCAAAAACTTACGATTCTTTATGAGAATAGGACAGTTCATGTATATCTTGGATGTAACAACAGGCTTGGCAGTTGGTGTAGAAACAATCAATTGAAAACTCAGAGAAGACACATGCAGTTTCAAACGTTCCACACAATCATATGCAATAAATGAGTGTGTTACACCCGAATCATATAGCAAAGTCAGGTGATTACCTTCAATGACACCTTCCCCTTGTATAAGATCCTCATACTAAGAAGCTTCAGTTCCGGTCATTGTATACACTCTCCCTCTAGATCTCGGTTGAGTAGCACGGACATTCCTCACTGCAGGCTTCCTCTCAGGCTGAGTGCAATCTCTAGAAACATGTCCAGGCTTCTTGCAGTTAAAACAGATCGTTCCCTTGATCGGACAATCTGTAGATATGTGACCACTCTTGCCACATTTAAAGCAGGTTGGCGTAAACGCCACATTCTGAGCAGGTCAATTTCCACCATAACTTCCCCCAACAGATGGACGTTGAGGTTGACTCCCCGACGGTCTCGCATAAGGCTTTCTCTGAAACCTACCACCACTGCTACTACTTCCTCTTTGGAACCTAGTCGGCCCAAAATTATGATTCCTTTGATCTCGGGATGACTCCAACGCCTCGAGTCTTCGACAAGTGTCTATCAACACAGGAAATTCCCTCATTCTCATCGGTAACACTGCACGTCTCAACTCCATTCTTAACCCGTCTTCAAACTTCTGGCACTTCCATACCTAATCTGGTTGGTTTTGGAAATACCTCGAGGATTGTGACAAACTCTCAAATTTTACAGCATACTCTCCAACAGTCATATTCCCTTAACGCAGACCCAGAAATTCCATTTCCTTGGCATGTCGAGCAGTACCGGGAAAGTACTTCTCCAGAAATACTTCACAAAACACCTCCCAGGTGATTTCAGTTCCTTCCACTTGCAACAGCTGGCGGGTATTCCTCCACCAGTTCTCAACATCTCCTCTCAGCATATACACAGCAAACGTTACCTTCTTATTCTTCGCGCACCCCATTCCTTCGAATATTCGTTCCAAGTCTTGAATCCAAAGATTTGCCTTTTCAGGGTTGAACTCGCCTCTAAACTGTGGCGGATTGTTGCGTCTGAACTCAGACAAATTCAAAGCATCAGCGATCATATCTTGATGTTGGGTCGCTCTTTGATTTTGCTTGATTTTGTTGAGCAATCACTTCTTTATTTGTTTGAATAGCCTCCGCAACGGCAACAATTGGGTCCACATTAGGTGCCACGTTTGCACGCCTTCCTCTTCCTCCAGACATCTTCTTTCTTCAACAAAACAAAACAATGTCAAATGTAACCTTTCGAAAACAAATCACAGAGATTCACACAACACAAGCAAAAATAGACCTAACCACAACCCCAAAAGACTCTAACTTGGGCTCTGATACCAACTAATGTAACACCCTTGTGGGGATGCCACATTTATGAATGCAATGAAATAAAATAAAATAAAACTCTTACCCAAGTTGTAAAACATTTGATACTTACATAATATTTATGGAATATTTTTTTTTCTTTTTATAATTATAACATTAAATAAAATAACACGAAACACAAGATATAGCAACCATAAACTCACCATAATATACATATGATTCTCTTTTAGTACAAACATAATTTACAACTACATGTATTTAATAAAACAGTAAAGAGTTGACACAAAGCTAAAACATAGTACTGCCCAAGTGCATCCCAGTAGATATCGAACCCTCCGATGAATCACCATCCGTCACCTCCAGAATAACCATCAAAAAGTGTGCATCTATGAGATCTTACAGCACTTTGGACACGAGTCCGAGCTGTCGACTCGCTACTACGCTCACTAGGCGCATGGAAAACTCCCTGCCAATAACGCCTAATGGTCAAAGGTAACTCTAAATGTAAATAAAGCATAGTAGTGAATATGACCTCCCCGTCATACTCCCTACATAGGGACACAGTCAATCGTCCCACATAAGCTACTGTCCCTCGGTCCGCATGCATACGCCACGCCTCGGAACCCCCATGAAACTCCAGTCGCACGAACCCGAAGAATCCTGGCAGTGCCATGATCTCAAGATCAGTCTTGACGATCAGCGTGATCCACCGGTTCCTCCTCTTCGTATAAGTCGCCCGACTGTTGCTCGTCAGGGTACTGTACCTCAAGAGGCTGATCCTCCTCTACCTCAAACTCTTTACAGAAACAATATAGTAATATCGAGAAAACATATAGAGAGGTGAGACAATCTACATCACTACCCGCATGGCAATAAAGAAAACGACAGTACAACACAGTTATCACAACATTACATATCAATATATCATGTACAATATAACAAGTGATATATATATAAATAACACATACAATAATATCATGCATAGTATAATTAAACATTTAATCATACAATTTATCACAGATTATGATAAACAATTGACAACTGTCGAGATTACCAAATTTAAATCAATTTATAACTGATTTACCAAAACTACTTGTAGCATAAGGTAACACCGGGTCGAACCCGTAGATCATTCTAATTATGAAGTCAGATTAAGAGGTTAATAAACAGGGGGAAAAGTTTTAGAAAATTAAACAACAAAGAGCAATTAAAAAGAGTAAACAAGATTAGGAAAATAACCAATCCAAGAGAATTAACCAATCTTGATTTTAATCCATCCTTGATCTTTATAGATCCGTTCAACTATCAACCAAATCCTTGATCTTAGATCACATCAAGACGCCTCTCAATGATCCATGGATCTTCTACTAGAAATTCTTCTAGAATTTAATTAATTAAGGTTAGACAAATTAAGCATCCATCCAAAACCCAAATTAACTTAAAAACCAAGATCCAACCAAGCTAAACATTCATCAAACACCTTTGATGCATTATTTAACCTCTGAATTCATCTCTTGGCACATGATAATTACGCAATTAACATATGCAAATCCCAATCAAATTAAGCATTAAATCAGAATTTAAACAAGAGAAGAAGAAAAAGAAAAACTTGATTAATAGATGAATGTATAGCAACTAAAATAAGATCTCAAGATTAATCATCAAGCTTGTCAATCTCTTGGATTGATTAAAGAAGTTTAGCTCTCCATAGCCATCACCATTGGAGAACCTTCAAGAACCATACAAAAATGAAAATAACAAAGAGAGAGGAGGAGAGGAAGAGAAGAAGAGAATTCTCCAAAAATGAAAACACTAAAACTACAAGAACCAACTACAAATCACCCCCTCGTAGAAGCTCTCCCCTCTTTCTTTACAAATCTGATTGCTCTCCTCTTAATCATTCACAAAGAGTCAAAAGTAGTTCACCCACTCTTGTTAATTATTCATCCATTATCAAAGTATGTCTCCCACCTTCCATTGAATTATTTTCTCATTATGAAAGTGTGTCTCCCACCTTCCAATGATTCCTCCACTTTTTCCACATTGCTATCTTTTCAATTTCTGTCATAATCTCAAATTCAAATCAAGTCTATCAGATAGCCTTTGAAGTAAGCTTTCCAAGAAGTACTCATATGCTTAATTTAGGCTTGAAATGAGTGAGATATGCCCAAAATAGTGAAGGTGTATCCAGAATTTGTAACAGTACCACTGGCCCAACTTCAAGGCTGTATTTGACCATGTAAACATCCGAATCTTCCAATTTGACATTTCACAAAACTTATAGATCTTTTTCTCATCTTTCCTAGCATATAACGAACATCAAAATCAGAGATCTACAACTCAAGTTATGGTTAAAATACTGAACCACTGTCAATATGCATTAAAATCCAAAAATTTTGCTTTAAAGCCCAATTCAACCCAATGATCTAAATGAGTGCTAAGATCACTTAATTACAATCTGGACATCATTAATAAGATAATTGTGTGGATAATTAATATGTTAAAAATCATAATTATCAAATACCCCCACACTTACTCTTTTGCACGTCCTCGGGCAAAACAGAAAAAAAAAATAAAAAAAATATAAAATAAAACTGACTCAAAAGTTAAACATTCTAAAAGACTCAATTTCTAATAATATTTAAGAATGAAGAGCAATTCATAATTTAAGTAATTAAAAAATTCATGAGGTAACACATCTTCACATCTCAAATCAACAAGCAAGGATACTTCAATTGAAAAGCATGAGTAAAGAATGGTAGATCCTCACAGAATTCACTCTCAATCTCTCAAGTATTTAAAAGGTAGGTATTTCACTCAATTCAACCATGAAAATTGCACTACCATAAGCTTGCTTATCTTCTACTTCTCCACTACTCAGAACACATGCATACACAAATCATGAGGACTTTATTCAAGGTTGTAGTGAGGTCAAGGTAACAGAAGAGGGTAAAATGGATATGAGAGGATAAATACCAAAGAGAATAAAAGCAAATGAGAGCTGAGTTCAAATAACAAGCATAAAAGTTCATCCCAACTCTAATGTATAACCCTTTACATATTCATTTCTCAATCCTTTTCTTTTTTTTTTATATATATATATGAACATAACTATATACATACATTTTTTTTTTTCTCTTTTTGTTTTTTTTTTGTTTTTTTTTTTAGGAACTCTTTCCTTTTTCAACAACCATTTTGTACACACACCCCCACACTTGTTCAAAAACTCATCCATTAACCAAGCTAATGTTCTTTTATTCCTTAAGGTAAAGTAAGAACACGATTTTTCATTTAAGGAACATAATGAGCTAGAAATAATGAATGGTCAAATAAGCTCAAAGGGTTTTCAAGAAGTCAAAAGAGTGCTTGATATCATATTGAAAACAAGGTTGGCTATTTGGTTAAACTAGCTAAGAAAGAGGGCCTCAATCATGTTCATGCATGCAAGTGAAATGTAGCCTCAAAAAGAATCAAAGCAAGTTCTAGAGTGATCATTAACATGAGTGAAAATCACACAAGAAAGAAGAGAATGGCATAAATGTTGAATCCATCCATTAGGCTCAAAATCTCACAAGGTATGCATCCATCAAACTCAATTTATCAATTCAATCATCCATAACCAAGCATATCAGTTCAAGAAGGGAGAAACGTTATTCAATCATGCAATGAACCCCTTTTTTGTTTTTTTTTTTATTTTTTTAACAACAAAAAAAAAACAAAAACAAAAACAAAATGCTAAAATCTCACCCCCACACTTAATATAACATTGTCCTTAATGTAAAAGAGAGAGATAGAAAAGAGCAACACAACCTGATAAGAAGTGAATCAACGCCAAGCAGGAAAAGAAGCACACTGTCAGTGCCACATCAGACCTTAAAAAGAAATCAAATAATAAAACTTAAGTACTTCCACAATTTAATACTAATTAATTACTACCTAAAAACACTCCTTACTCGCCACCAATTAAGATCGTCTCAAGAGTAAATAATTTACTCTTTACTCGCCATCCCTAACTACTAAATTGATGACAAATACAACAAACATATTAACAAACACAATTTTTTTTTTATAAATACAACAAACATATTAATAAACACACTTCCTATTTTTTTTTTTTACAACAACCATCCTTCCCCCAACCAGGATCACAACATTGTCCTCAATGTCAAAACATAGATAGGTAAAGGATAGAATATATTACCTCGTCTTTGCAATTATTGAAAAAAAAAATCTCACACAAATTTAAACAGAAAGAAAAGAAAAGAAAAATACGATAAATAAAACTAAAGATAAAGGAAAGTTATAGATAAAGTGACAAATCACACTCTTGCTCCTTGCTGCCTCCCTTATTGTTGCCTCTCTTGCTGCTGCCTGCTGACCAATCTATCTGAGCTGTTACTGGATCAGGTTTATAAACAAAAACTTCTAATTTATCAATCAACTCATCAACAGTGGAAGCAAAAATAAGGAGTTGTCTTGCCGAAAGTGTGATGAATTTCTGTTCCACAGCATAGTCAAGAAAATATAACAAAAGATCAAAGAAATTATTAACATTCAGTAAACCTATGGGTTTATGGTGGATGTTCAGTTGAGCCCAAGAGACAATTTGAAAAATTTCTTCCAAAGTACCAAAACCACCTGGTAAGGCTATGAATGCATCAGAATTTGCAAGCATTGTCTTCATTCGTTCATCCATAGATGATACTTGAAGCTCTTCTCCAACTCTCTTGCCAGTGATGTTATTTTCAGCTAAAGGTTTAGGAATAACACCTAAAACCTGACTGCCTCCTATAAAAGTAAAAAGTGAAACAGCCCTCATTAACCCACGACAACCTCCCCCATATACAAGATGAATATTCCTCGTAGCAAGTGATCGACCAAGAGAGCTAGCTGCGTTTACAAATTCTAATCCCTTCCCATAACTTGACCCACAAAAAACACAGACATTTTTGAGGTTACGAATAGAAGGCCCCATTCTATACTCTTCCTCTCTTTGAGTGTTTCTGAGTTGAAGGTTAGTAGAGAAAATGGAGTGTTTAAATAAGAAAAAGAATGGGAATGGAAATAATTGCACCTATAAGGGTAGGTTGGCTGTTGTCAGAAAAGGTTGAATTTTAGAAACATAAAATCTTTTTTTTTTGTTTTTTGTTTTTTTGTTTTTTTTTTTTGAAAGATGACATGAAGAAGAAGAAGAGGATGATACGTACAGATTGTTTGTGGATATGGCTCACATCTGCCTTTGGTTTAACGTCCAGTAACGGTTTAAACGTCTTCTATGAGTCGAGGATAAGCTTCCTATCCAATTTTCTTATAAATTGGCAAACAGGGTCTTTTAGAGTCAGATTCCCAAGACTGTAGCGTTTTTCTTCATCCTTGAAGAGATTCCACAATTTAAGAATTTCACGATGCACCAATCCACAAGAATGCGTCTCAAGAGTCAATAAGATATCATCTAATGACTCCTTACTCAGTCCATTCTTAATGAAGAAAATTTTATCTTCTCTATTTGTGGAAACTATCCCCAAAGTACGACATCGCTTGTTACAGTTCCATCGTCCACATTTGTGACAAACTTGTAACCTTTTTGCTCTTCTCCTTTTAGAATATGAACTTCTTCCAAAACCAGGCATATATGAGTTAAATGAAATTGAGGACTCACCTGCTAATCGGACCTTTGCTTCAATTATCCAGCGTACATCTTCTGGCATACCTTTGTGCATTAACAGTCTCAATCTTTCACATCGAACTTTGTAGATTGTTCTCAGAGCATTTTGAGGAAGAGAAGGAAAATATTTGCTCAGGTTTGAAAGAATGACATCCATTTTGAAGGAGAAGAAGGATTCAGTTATTTTGGGAAACTGAAAAATAAACCGACTTGAGAGTCACGAGTACCGTATCCGCCACTTAACCCAGAACACAAAGAACTCAAGAACTTGGTTTTCCAGGAATGGTTGAGTCTTTGGCCATTAACTTTAAGCGCATTACCATTCCTAGGATCCTCAATATCTACGGCCCCACGTGTTTGACAACCAAAGAACCGCGCCAACTAGATCTCAATTTTCTAAGGAGTAGGTGCAGATGATAATCTCAAAGCAGAACTTTTGTTGACCAATTTTTGCAGCTTTTGCAAAAGGTGTAACAGACCTTGCATAAAGTAGGCCAATAAAATTCATACTGCAAGATTTTCACAGTTGTTATCGTTGAAGAATAAAAATGACCTCCACATGCGTCCGAGTGACAAAAGTCAATGACACTACTTACCTCATTGTCGGGTACAAATCTCCAAAAGATTTGATCAGGACAATAATTGAACAAATATGGGTCATCACAAATTTTTTTTTTACCTCAATCAAAAACTTTTTTTTTGTTTTTATTTTTATTTTTTGTCCATTGAGGTGGCATCTTACTTATCAAGTGGGGTAGACGACTTCTTGCAAGTGGACCTCCTCCAAAATATCCTCTTGAGCTCCCTCACAAAAAGGTTTGAGGCGATGTCCATTGACTGTGAAAGCTTTTGTAGTAGTCTCACTTGTAATCTGCACAGCACCATAAGAAAAAATCTTAGTAACAACAAATGGACCAAGCCACCTATATCTGAGCTTTCCGGGCATGAGTTTGAGGCGAGAGTTATAGAGGAGAACTTTTTGACCAATCTTAAATGTTTTTCTCATGATCTTCTTATCATGGAAGGCTTTGGTCTTCTCTTTATAAAGTTTGGAACTCTCATAAGCCTCCAAGCGGATCTCCTCCAATTCCTGCAACTGCAGCTTTCGCTTCATGCCTGCTTGATTTAGGTCCAAGTTACACCTTTTTACTGCCTAAAATGCACGATGCTTAATTTCCACTGGCAAGTGGCATGCTTTGCCAAAAGCAATCCGATAAGGAGACATCCCAATCAGAGTCTTATAGGCGGTCCTATAAGCCCATAAAGCATCCTCAAGCCTTTTGCTCCAGTCCTTTCTGTTAGGTTGAACTGTTTTCTGAAGTATCTGCTAGATCTCTCTGTTAGAAACCTCAGCTTGCCCATTAGTCTGGGGATGGTAAGGTGTAGAAACTCTATGCAAGACTCCATACTTTTTCATCAAGGCTTCCATGCTTCGATTACAGAAATGCGAACCCTGATCAATAATGATGGCTTTTGGGACTCCAAACCTGCAGAAAATATGTGATCTAACAAAATCCACAACAACCTTGGAATCATCAGTCCGAGTGGTTTTTGCCTCCACCCATTTAGATACATAATCCACAGCAAGCAGAATGTAAACAAAATCAAATGACACAGGAAAAGGACCCATAAAATCAATACCCCAAATATCAAATACTTCACAGAACAACAAAGGTTGTTGGGGCATCTCATTCCTACGAGAAATATTCCCTGTTCTCTGGCATTGTTCACAAGATTTACAAAACAAATATGCATCACGAAATAGAGTGGGCCAATATAATCCAGAGTCCAAAACTTTCCTAGCTGTACGAGTAGGTCCAAAATGTCCCCCACAGGCAAGTGCATGACAAAAACTAAGAACAAAATCAAACTCATGATCAGGAATACATCTCCTAATGACTTGGTCACTACAAAATCTCCACAAATAAGGGTCATCCCACACATAATATTTTGACTCACTTTTCAGTTTATCAATCTGTGCCTTAGTGAAATGTGTAGGTAGTGCTCTAGCAACTAAGAAATTAACCAAATCTACAAACCAAGGGATGTTACCTTGCATCTTGAAAAGTTGCTCATCAGGGAAGGCATCATGGATAGGAACAGAATCTGCCTCTCTCTCAATCCGACTCAAGTGATCTGCCACTAGGTTCTCTCGCTCCATTCTTATCTCGGTATCAATATCAAACTCTTGTAAAAGCAACATCCATCTAATCAGTCGAGGCTTTGCATTGGGCTTTTTCAGGAGAAACTTTAAAGCTGCATGATCTGAAAATACAACCACTCTAGAACCAAGCAAATATGATCGAAATTTATCTAAAGCAAAAATAATTGCTAAAAGTTCCTTTTCGGTTGTAGTGTAGTTGGCTTGTGCAGCATCTAAAGTCCTCGAAGCATAGGAAATGACATGAGGTACCTTGCCGACTCTCTGTGCAAGGACAGCTCCCAATGCATAATTAGAGGCATCACACATGAGTTCAAATGGAAGTGTCCAATCTGGTGGCTGGATGATAGGTGCACTGGTCAATGCTTGCTTTAAGTGATTGAAGGCATCCTTGCATCTCTGGTCAAAGTGAAACTCTACATCCTTTTGTAGCAAGTTGGACAGTGGAAGGGCAATTTTGCTAAAATCCTTTATGAACCGACGATAGAAACCTGCATGACCAAGGAAAGAACGAACCTCCCGCACGCATGTGGGGTAAGATAGGCATGAAATGATATCTATTTTTGCAGGATCTACTTCAACACCCTTGCTAGATACTATATGCCCTAAAACTATACCCTGTTCTATCATGAAATGACATTTCTCAAAATTCAGGACAAGGTTAGTTTCAATGCAGTTATGCAAAACTCGATCCAAACTATCCAAACATGCATCAAAGGAAGAGCCATAGACAGTAAAATCATCCATAAACACATCCATGCAACTCTCTAAAAATTCAGAGAAGATACTGACCATACACCTTTGAAAGGTTCCCGGAGCGTTGCACAGACCAAAGGGCATTCTCCTGTATGCAAATGTTCCAAATGGACAGGTGAAAGTGGTTTTCTCTTGGTCTTCTGGGGCTATATGAATCTGAAAATAGCCCGAATATCCATCCAAGAAACAGTAATGCGACTTGCCAGCCAGTCTCTCCAACATCTGATCAATGAAAGGCAATGGAAAATTATCTTTCCTAGTGGCCTGGTTAAGCCGCCTATAATCAATGCACACCCGCCAACTGTTCTGGATTCTTGTGGGAAGGAGCTCATTGTTCTGATTTGCAATTACTGTGACTCCAGATTTCTTTGGAACAACTTGCACTGGGCTCACCCATTTACTGTCAGATATGGGATAAATAATGCCAGCTTGCAGTAGCTTGGTCACTTCCTTCTTCACCACATCCAGAATCAAGGGATTTAGTCTCCTTTGGGGTTTCCTCACTGGCTTGGTATCTTCCTCCAATAAAATCCTATGCATACATGTGGAGGGGCTAATACCAGGAATGTCTGCAAGTGTCCATCCAATAGCACGCTTATGTTGCCTCAAAACCTATAGCAATTTTTCTTCTTGTTCAGGTTGCAGATTCTTAGCGAGAATCACTGGCAGCTTCTTACCATCTTCCAAATATGCATATTTAAGATGGTCTGGCAAAGTCTTTAGCTCTAAGGATGGGGGATGCACAATAAAAGGCAGCAAGCTATTTGAAACAAGCAACTCAGCAGCATTAAATTCGACATAATTTTGACTCATATTTTTATATGTTGCATCAGTCAAATAAGCACTTGCATCATCACTCATAACTGCATAAATCTTAGCACATGCAGCACATGGTTCAGTATCACAGCTAACACATATATCACAAGTGACAGAATCCAGAAAGTCAAGAATATCATGGAATTCAACACTCATATCAAGCATAAGTATCATCAACCATCATTTCAATCATATCAACATAAAAAAGCCGAATGCTCCTCAAGGGGATGTCTCATGGCATCAAAAATGTTAAACTGTACCACATCTTCACCAAATTCCATAGAAAGGGTGCTAGCATGCACGTCTATCTTGGTTTTGGCTGTCTTGAGGAATGGTCTTCCTAGAATCAATGGAGCATGATTTGTTGAAGACTCATCTTCCATGTCCAGAATGTAGAAGTCCGCTGGAAAAATCAGCTCATTCACCCACACTAACACATCTTCCAGCACTCCTGCAGGATGAGCAGTGGTCCTGTTTGCCAACTGAATCACTATACCAGTGGGTTGTAAGGTGCCAATGTTCAAAGACTTATACACTGACATAGGCATGACATTGATAGAAGCACCCAAATCTAGCATTGCATGGCCAACTGGAATTACCTATAGTGCAAGGGATTGTGAAAGTTCCAGGATCTTTACATTTCTTTGGCATGCTTGGTGAATCATTGCGAAACATTTCGCCCATACTGACTTTCTCAGTACCCTTAAGTCTTCTCTTGTGAGTACACAACTCCTTGAGGAATTTGGCATACTTGGGAATTTTCTTGATTGCATCTAGGAGGGGAATATTGATTTCCACCTTCCTGAATGTCTCCATGACTTCCTTTTCCATTTCTGCTTGCGCTATCTGCTTGGATTGTGTCACTCTGTTTAGGAAGGGTAGTGGAATGTTCAAGTCCGAATTCTCCTGCACATTTTTCCGGACTTGGGGCATCATGCGAATTTTGTTGTGTCGATCAATCTCTGGTTCTTTGCAATGGTAGCTCAAGGTTATAGCAGGAGACTAGGACCATCAATTTCTTTGCCACTTCTCAAGGTAATGGCACTTACATTGCCTCTTGGGTTCTTGTTGTTTGTGAAGGCAATTGGCTTGATCCTTGGCTTTTCAATTCACTCACGGTGGTGGCCACCGCCTAACTGAGTTTGCGGGTTATGAATGGTGGCATTGACATTTTGTTGGAACTGAACATTATTTGTAGCCATCTGTTTCATCAAATCTTCTAGTGATGGCTCGGATGGAGTGGTTGCTGGACTTGGCAACATGAGGGGCTGCTGCACAGGTGGCTGCACAGTTTATTGTTGTCTGAATGCAAGTGGTTGGTATTTGTTGCTAGGACCTACAGCTTGGTATCTAAATTGCTGCTGTTGTTGGGGTTGTTGTTGCTGACCAGAATTCCTATATCTCAAGTTAGGATGGTCCCTCCAACCAGGGTTATAAGTATTAGAAAATGGATCGTATCTTGGTTGCTGGGACTGCTGATATTGAGATCTACTAGGAAAAATACCAGCTGCTGCAACTGACTGTTCTGGAAACGCGGAACCATCATCCTGAAGTGTGGGGCATGCATCAGTAGGATGAGATGAGCAAGAGCAAATGCCACACACCCTTGCAGGTTCTTGTACAGAACCTGGTACATGTTGTCCCACTGCTAATTGCCTCACCAAAGAAGTCAATTCATCAAGTCTATGTTCCATTCTCTGTTGATCTACATGAGACAATTGAACTTCATTAACTCCTCTGGTTGAGGTAAGGACTCTTGTGCCAAATTGTTGAGCATTGGCTACCATATTTGCTATCAAATCTCTTGCTGCAGTAGGGGTTTTATCCACCAATACACCTCCAGATACGCAGCATCCACCATACTTCTATCCATCGGCAACAAGCCCTCGAAATATTGAATCAATAGTGATCACTAATTTGATGGTGGGGACAACTCGAACACGCTTTTTGAATCTCTCCCAATACTCATGCAAGGTCTCACCAGTCATTTGCCTTACACCACAAATGTCTTTTCTCGATGGCAAATGTACTTTCTGGATGCAGGGAAGAACCTCTCCAAGAATAATTTCTTCATATCATCCCAACTCGTGACGGAGAACCTGGTGAAAGGTAGAAACACCAATCCTTGGCTACATCAAAGAGAGAAAGGGAATGCCCTCAACTTGATATGCTCCTCAGAGATTCCATGTGGCTTCATGGTTGAACAGACCACATGGAACTCCTTTAAGTGCTTATGGGGATCTTCACCTGTAAGACCATGAAACTTGGGCAACAAGTGTATCAATCCAGATTTTAACTCGAAGTTAGCATCAAGATTAGGATATTGAATGCACAAATACTGGTAAGTTACATCAGGAGCAGCAAGTTCTTTAAGGGTCCTATTTTGCCTGTTATCAGCCATGATTTTAGAATCACTTAAGATCTCAAGTGCACTTTCAGATTCAATGTCACAACTAAATTCAGACTCAATTCTTTCACTTAGCCTACGAGTTCTAATCAACCTATGCAATGTTCTATCAATCTCAGGATCAAATTCAAGCAAAATATCAGGATTAGACCTAGTCATGCACTAATCAAAGCACAAAAATAAAATAAAATAAGTAAACAAGTAAAAGACACTAGACAACTCTAAAAATATACCAAAATAAATCTAATTGACTAATGAAATGATTTTTAAAAATTATAGGACTTGTACAAAGCATGAAGACTACACAAAAATGAAACTAAAAATGTAATAAAAAATATTAAAAAATTGAAAAACTGGTCTAAACGATGGATTTTGGAAAAAATAGGGGTGACCTCACAAGATATATGTGAGTCTTGTTTATTAGGTCGTTTTCCTTCAACTGACCAAGTTTCAACACATTCTCGGGCACATTTTCTCGTCAAGCATTTAAATTTTACAAAATGACCCATAATCACCCGTTTTCTCCTAAAAATCACCAAAACACAAAGAACACAAAGGTTAGTGAGGGATTAGTAGTTAAATATACTCTTAATAAGATTGAACAAAATCAGAATGGTCCCCGAAATGGCGCCAAAAATTTGACAACTGTCGAGATTACCAAATTTAAATCAATTTATAACCGATTTACCAAAACTACTTGTAGCATAAGGTAACACCGGTCGAGCAAAGTAGATCATTCTAATTATGAAGTCAGATTAAGAGGTTAATAAATAGGGAGGAAAAGTTTTGGAAAATTAAACAACAAAGAGCAATTAAAAAGAGTAAACAAGATTAGGAAAACAACCAATCCAAGAGAATTAACCAATCTTGATTTTAATCCATCCTTGATCTTTATAGATCCGTTCAACTATCAACCAAATCCTTGATCTTAGATCACATCAAGACGCCTCTCAATGATCCATGGATCTTCTACTAGAAATGCTTCTAGAATTTAATTAATTAAGGTTAGACAAATTAAGCATCCATCCAAAATCCAAATTAACTTAAAAACCAAGATCCAACCAAGCTAAACATTCATCAAACACCTTTGATGCATTATTAAACCTCTGAATTCATCTCTTGGCACATGATAATTACGCAATTAACATATGCAAATCCCAATCAAATTAAGCATTAAATCAGAATTTAAACAAGAGAAGAAGAAAAAGAGAAACTTGATTAATAGATGAATGTATAGCAATTAAAACAAGATCTCAAGATTAATCATCAAGCTTGTCAATCTCTTGGATTGATTAAAGAAGTTTAGCTCTCCATAGCCATCACCATTGGAGAACCTTCAAGAACCATACAAAAATGAAAATAACAAAGAGAGAGGAGGAGAGGAAGAGAAGAAGAGAATTCTCCAAAAATGAAAACACTAAAACTACAAGAACCAACTACAAACCACCCCCTCGTAGAAGCTCTCCCCTCTTTCTTTACAAATATGATTGCTCTCCTCTTAATCATTCACAAAGAGTCAAAAGTAGTTCACCCACTCTTGTTAATTATTCATCCATTATCAAAGTATGTCTCCCACCTTCCATTGAATTATTTTCTCATTATGAAAGTGTGTCTCCCACCTTCCAATGATTCCTCCACTTTTTCCACGTTGCTATCTTTTCAATTTCTGTCATAATCTCAAATTCAAATCAAGTCCATCAGATAGCCTTTGAAGTAAGCTTTCCAAGGAGTACTCATATGCTTAATTTGGGCTTGAAATGAGTGAGATATGCCCAAAACAGTGAAGGTGTGTCCAGAATTTGTAACAGTACCGCTGGTCCAACTTCAAGGCTATATTTGACCATGTAAACATCCGAATATTCCAATTTGACATTTCACAAAACTTGTAGATATTTTTCTCATCTTTCCTAGCATATAAAGAACATCAAAATCAGAGATCTACAACTCAAGTTATGGTTAAAATACTGAACCACTGTCAATATGCATTAAAATCCGAAAATTTTGCTTTAAAGCCCAATTCATCCCAATGATCTAAATGAGTGCTAAGATCACTTAATTACAATCTGGACATCATTAATAAGGTAATTATGTGGATAATTAATATGTTAAAAATCATAATTATCAACGATAAAATGCAGATAATGCATGAACATTAAAAATGCAGATGATGAATGATACACACCCTGACTCGTTCCTATTCCATGGAGCTAAACACGGATATCTGAGAGAATGATCCGAAAAGAAACTAAAAATACTTTATGGCTGCCCAACCAAACTATTGCACTGTCAAACGTTGTGTCTATAGCCCACAGTCCAAAACATCGTGTAGCAATACACAACCAACATCGTGTACCACAGCATAGTACTTAATAGTCCCCTCAAGATCTTGACTAAGAATAGTGCTTGTCAAGATCATTAGTGTGTTGCCTGTTACCACGACCCGTAAGAGCAACCCACTTGTCCGCATGTGGAATTCTCCGCACACTAATGCCTCCAAGTTCATAAATGAACCACACTACGCTTATCACACCAAACACGGTGTAATTCGCCTCGTCAATCAATCACCAATTATAACCCAAATTGGCACAACACTCTAAACATGAGCTAAAATTACAGAAATACCCCTATTATCCAAATTTTACCATATTTATGAGAAATTACCAAAATACCCCTAGTCACCAGATAACAAAGTATAGTACGTCCCACCTGACAGTACTACATTACAACATGTTTGGGTCCACCACTTTGGCCCGACAGCAAAACTCACAGTATTGTTCAATCGCGTAGGAATTTTATCGCATTTTCACAATCTCGTCAATTTCACAAACGTTTTTAAATCGCGTAAAGATATTTTGACATTTTTAAATATCGTAAATTGTTTGAGTTATTTTCTCAATCGCGTAGGATTTTTAATTCATTTTCTTAACCGAATAGCTTAAAATTGTCATTTTTAATATGTGTAAAACTATATCTAGTACTTTTAAAATACGTAATGTATTTTCCTTGTGTTCTAAATATAGTATGAAATCTTTTCATTTTATGCGTTTGATTTTAATAAATTTCGGCAGCATTTTGCCTATAAAATCAGTATAAGGTATTTTTAATGTTTTCCTCTAAATATAGTTTATTTTATTTTTACCCAATAATTTCACTTTAAAATTCACTAACGCGCTTCAAAATTTATAGTATGAGCCCTACGTTAGTACTTTTCAAGTGTCTGATTAATTTCTTACTTAAACTGAATTCTGCTAAGTTAAAATTCTAGAACAGAATTAATTCCTTTGATTTTCTCAATGATTCTTTGGAATCAATTTATGTTATAAAACAATTGCCTAACCTATCTTAATAAATAAAATGGCATGTTGGCCAAATCAAAATAAAATGGCATTTGGATTATACACTAAATGGCATTTTGGCCACAATTAATCTAAACCATTTTTAACTTTGATTATTTTACTTAAATTCCTTGAATCAGTTATTTAAAAAATTGCTGAGAACATTTTGGTTCTCTTTTTGGACGTAAGGCTGTGAGCCTGATGGTGTGTTCTTTGGAACACTCATGCAAATCGCACATGTTATTCACATCCTACTTTAATAATTACACAAATTTACAAACACATACAATTATTAAATCACATATAATACACATACAATATATTTAAAACCATAAACATACATAGAAAAAATAATAAAAACCATAATCATGCATAGCAAATTAAGATCACAATTAGTAAAGCATTTAAACAATCAAAAACAATAAAAATCACAAATAAACCATACAATCGAATCCTTATGGATTCTACACACAAACACAATCCATTTTCTCATCACCACTTAGGGTTGATGAGATTAAATCTCCCTCTTACCTCTTGTAGGCAAATTAATCGGTTAGATTCCTTCCTTTTCTCCAAATTTCGTACAAGCTCCAAAACAATTCCTAAAATTCTCAAACAATTAGTAAATACACATACAAGGTACAAAATAGGAAAACCATGGAACAAACATGGTTAGAAAAATTAAAAATTTAGTTTTGAACCATAGAAACCAAACTTACCCTTAAGTAAGTAAGCAAGAAGTGGAATTTTAGGCAAGATGGAGTAGGAATTTGGGAAAACTTTGTGAATGAAAGATGCTTAGAATGGTATTTGGGTTCAAGAAATGTGATGAGCTAAAATTATGAAGGCTTGGGTGTGGGTGGATGGGTGCTGGCCGAACCTAGTGAGAGAAAATGGGAGAGAAGTGTTTGCTTGAGTTTTTGGTATTTTAGAGAGAGAAATGGATAGTTAAAAGTGATAAGTGTGAAAAACAAAGGTGAAAGGTGAATAGATAGGGCAGCAGCCGTGAGAGAGTGTGTAGGGAGCTTGAGTGTGTGATTTTGCATGTAAAAATATCACAAAGTGTGTTCACATGGCCAAGCACATGGCTTAGGTCATTGAATCCTTCTAGAACCATGTAGAACCAAGCCACCTTGCCTCCTCCTTGCTGCCCAAAACCGTGTGCTCCCTCATCTTCTTAGTGTCTTAATTGTTCTCCAATTACACTTAATTACTTGCTAATAGATTAGGTAATTAGTTAAGTTAATTATCCTAACCATTCTTATTTAACATACTATTAATATAACTAATTAATTTAGTATATATTAACATATATTATAATCTTTAATCAATATTAATATATCTAATTAATATTTAGATTATAATTAATTCATAACTAAGCTAGTTCACTTAGTATGCTAATTAAACAATTAGATTAGTTGAATTAAGCTTAATTAGGTTACTAACCATTTTCAAGCCTACAATTGTTGACTTAATCCTAACCCTTAGTTCATCTTTAATCCTTAGCCCTAGATTAGATCTAAGGTAGATATCACTTGATCATAAACCTATCATTCTAATCTCACCATTGATTAGATCAATGGCTTAGGTTAAAGGCTTCATCATTAAGTCTTCATCCAACGGTCCAAATGAAAACACATGCTTCCTTAGGTGTCCAATTCCTATTGGTTTAGAAAGTCAAGCCTACTTTGGTTGACTTGCTCTCATTGGTTAGAAATTATCCAGTCAGCACAGTTGATTGTTTTTCCTAAACGTGGGTCCCACAGCACTTTTAAATATCTGTGGTCAAATAAAAGCAGATTTTTACTATTTTTGAGACAGTAGGTACTGTAGTATAAAATAATATTATAAAAATATAAAATTATTTTATTGCATAGTTAAATCCAAAAAATTACGATATTAATTTATATATCAATCAAATTGGGTTTAGTAAGATCCCCCACTCAATTAATTAAAATAAGATTTATCCAGAGCCGAAAAATTTTTATTTCCCAGGTCGGAGCAAATCACATACAATAGTCAAGTACACTCACGGAACAGTCAAATTAAATTTACTGCTCACAGAATTCACAAAATAGTACAAATCGGGACTATATTGTAATTATCCCAAAAGTTAGGGTATTACAACCCGCACTAAGGTGTGTTCAACTCCTAGGCAACTAGGCCTTACGACAGTCCAACAGACATTCACAATGCATACAGACTCTATGCATAATCATGTATGATCATTATTACATACTATTCTATCATATGTCACAATTTGCCAAAGTAAGAATTAACACAGTCAATGGTCACCCACATGGACCCACAATAGCATAATATTGTTGTTAAATAAATTAATACATTTTAAAGTGTATTATGAATTCTTGCTTAGGTTTAGCTTTACTTACAGAGTTTGTCTCTAAAGGAATTCTCTTAGTTAATTTAAATCCTCTTAGGTAATTTATTCATATACACTTAGAAGGTTATTCTAAGATCTCAAAATCTCACACTCTCATGTTTTTACCCTAATTAAAATTATCCAAAGTCTTATGAAAATTCCATTCTCGGTTCTTTAAAATTTATGAATCTCAGTATATTTTAATTTCCCAATTTGCTAATTATTGCATCCTGTTACCACTAATTAAATCACTAAGTGTTAAACGATAATTATAATTTTTGGATTCGACGAAAAGTGTCTCTGGTGTACAATTGAGGCTGCCTTCCGACAAAAAATGACCTGACAGAAACAACGTTGGTAGAAAGATATTAGTCAGAAGTCTAAACTCGACGGATTTTGACATTGTGTTTGGTGGTTAGAGATCTAAACTCGACGGATTTTGACATTCGACGAAAATGGTCAGAAGTCTAAACTCGATGGATTTTGACATTCGACGAAAATGGTCAGAAGCCTAAACTCGACGGATTTTGACATTGTGTTTGGTGGTCAGAAATCTAAACTCGACGGATTTTGACATTCGACGGAAATGGTCAGAAGTCTAAACTCGACGGATTTTGACATTGTGTTTAGTGTTCAGAGATCTAAACTCGACGGATTTTGACATTCGATGGAAATGGTCAGAAGTCTAAACTCGACGGCTTTTGACATTCGACGAAAATGGTCAGAAGTCTAAACTCGACGGATTTTGACATTCGACGAAAATGGTCAGAAGTCTAAACTCGACGGATTTTGACATTGTGTTTGGTAGTCAAAAATCTAAACTCGATGGATTTTGACATTCGACGGAAATGGTCAGAAGTCTAAACTTGACAAATTTTGACATTATGTTTGGTGGTCAGAAATCTAAACTCGACGGATTTTGACATTCGACGGAAATGGTCAGAAGTCTAAACTAGACGGATTTTGACATTGTGTTTGGTGGTCAGAAATCTAAACTCGATGGATTTTGACATTCGACGAAAATGGTCAGAAGTCTAAACTCGACGGATTTTGACATTGTGTTTGGTGGTCAGAAATCTAAACTCGATGGATTTTGACATTCGACGAAAATGGTCAGAAGTCTAAACTCGACGGATTTTGGCCAGGGGTTCATACTGTTACTAGTTTTCACATGAAATTTCCAAATTTCTGGGCTCAACATCGTGACCATCCGAGAACCAATCAGAAGTCATTCCCTTCCATATTACACGTTCCAATACATCCAGATATATATATAGCGAAACACATAAACGATCAAATAGCACACATACAATACAAACAACATGTAAAAATAGAATGACCCTCAACACCAATCACAGACGTTCCTAAATGCTAAAATAGGTTGAGGAGGAGTGTCTTCCTCTTACCTTAGAGAAGCACAAAGAAATGTTGCTCCTTTTTGGTCAGGATTTCGTTTTCAGCTTCCAGGAAATCCTTAAACATTTAAACTTGTAAAATCAGGACCCAATATTGAAATGAATACCCATGGTCATCAAAATGACAGTGGGTTACAAAAATGAGAAGAGAGGAAGAAAAAGCTAAGAGCTTTACCTTAAAGCTCCAACCTTTAAGCTTCAAAGACGTAAGAGAATGAAGATGGAGAAAATACAGAACTTTGAAGATGATTTCCTCAATGATGGTGGTCCTCCAAACACAAGGATGGTGCAAGGAGTGTGACGGTTTTTGAAGATAGAAATGGAGGTGTTGGTATTAATGAGATTGTTGCTGTAGAGTGAAAAGAGAAAGGGAGAAAGATGAGTGAACAGTGAGCTGCGTATTGGGAGAAGGGGAAATGTGAGAAAAAAAGAGAAATATGCTCCCCCTATAGTCAAACGTGCTGCACAAAAATGGGAGGAGAGAGAGTGAATAGTGGCTGGGAAGGAAGCTGCCTAGAAGTTTCCTTGAGAAGCTTCGTGCGCTTCTCGATAAAGTGCATAGTAAGCTTGTCTCCAAATTAAATACATCCAACAGATGATTAATTACATTGTTAAAATTATTTTCTCAGTGAATAAAAGTTACGGTTGATGAAAATAATATTTTATTATTCATCAGATGATTTTATGATACAGTGATTTTATTTATCAGATAAAATCTCAAAAAACCCAAACCTCGTAAACTATGCCCAGCCTCGAGTTTAGTAAGATCCCCCGTCGACGCGTTGACAGTTCAAGGTTTACCAGCCTCAGGGAAAATATTTTATTTTCCCGGCTCCGCTTAGTGCACACGTAAAACGAAGAATATATTAAAATGATGACCACATCTCACGGGTCATGCATATGAAATATCAAATCTTCACATAGGTACATATTAGAGTAATGATGTACTGGATTGACCTGCCATGAGAATGCTACATGGATTGTTACGTGAGTGTCATAAGCGATTCTTATAATGACAATGGTGTATGTGGTCCTTCAACCTGAAATCACTACGATTCCTATATGAGGAGTTATGTGTTTTAATGTCATCAAACATCATCTGTAACAAGGTGATTATAAAGTTAGTTATTGGACATAACGCAAATCATGCAGAGGGATGTGAGCAACCTAAATGAGATTTGTCACTCCTACATAACTAGAGTGATATCTTCGGACCCCCTGATTGATTGAGACTGTGAAATGCATTACCATGCTCAAATGAGTCAATATGAGATATTGATCTCATTTGTTGTTATAAAGTCTACTCGAGTATCAGGAAACGAAGGATTGAACTATACAAGGGTGACGCATTCCATGCCTTGTGCTCAATCTAGATATCTTGACAAAGGGACTAAACTACACGGAAACATTAGTAACAGAAAAGTTATGTCAAATCACTGACATTCTTATTACTAGGGTAGCAGCGATGTGTTGCTAGATACCGCTCACTGCTTATAATATTAAAATAGAATTTTAATATTATTGCCAATGTTATGAGAACCTGTAGGGTCACACATATAGAGCAGACTAAATTGGAGCAATAAGGATCTAAGTTGGACTAGGATTCAATCGTGAGCCAGACTCATAATAGATGAGTCTAAGGTTACACAGCTTACCTTGCTACTGCTCACACTCACTTAAGGTAGTCATTATTATAAATAGTATTACTAAAGGGGCTGCTAAACACGCATAACATAACCTTAGCCATACCTACAGTCTACAGAAATAGTGAGTGAGAGAATGACAAGTTTTTTTTCTTTTCATAGCTAGCACTATGTCAGAGACGTGGGACTCCTTTTTGCGGATGTTGGACGTTCGTGAGTCTATTCGTGTGGATAATGCAGAGACATCATCACTATTACGGTATTGGTGATTCACATCGTTTGTTTTACATCTCACCGCAAGAGGTAAACTTAGAAACACGAATTATGGTCTCTTTTCGCATGGATCCTTAGTAGGAGTTTTTGTTTTTTCACTGCGTGATGTATCCGCAATTCGCAATAATCATTAATATTTTTAGGGATGTTACACTTTCCAACTATAGGTGGCCAATCCTCTTTTAAGGATGAGACTATCAAATCCCCTAAAAATAACCCATTTCTTAAGGTTGCTTTGGAAACCCATGTTAGTCTCAACCTCGAGAGGGCAGTTCATGAAACTGCTACCTCAAACCTTATTATTGTTCCCACTGTTTCTGCTATACTAAGTTTGTTTCCTTTGATTACTTTCTCTTTCTACATTTCTCCTATTTTTACTTATTTTCTCTTTCTTTTTCCTTTCAGATTCTATTCCATTTGTATCCATTTTGCCAAAATTTGCTTTCCTTGCTATTGACGATGCTTTACTACTTTCCAATTTCACCAAGAAGTATACCAATTTTCTTCTCTTTGAAGTTGTATACCCACCTCTTTTCAAGTGTGTGGGTTATGAGTATTTTGTTGCTTTTCTAAAATTGCTTCATTTATGTAATCTTGCTGAATTACAAGGCCTACCTAAAGATAATATTGTCAAACAACTCAAGACTCTTTAATGTTTTAGTTCTCAAGGGGAATGACTTGAGGATCGTCACCTTCATTTGGATCGTCAACTTCCCACTATCATGTTTAATGAGGACTTTCAAAAGTTAGTGGATTCAAAGGCTGCTTGTCTTCAGTGTAACAACTTCTTAAGGCAAGACATTATTGAACTAGACATTTACCTTGGTACACTAAGGACTCAAGGAGAAGCAGAACTAGTGCAATTTCAAACTCAAAAGAAGGAAGCTGAGGAGGAGAAAGTTGTTGCGGATGCCTCATTTGCCTTTTAAATTTGTTTCTCTTGTAATGATTTGCATTTTAATATTTTCCTAAAGTTGCATGGACGTTTAGGTGTGTTTATCTTGGTTTAAACAATTGTCACTTGTAACCTGTTATCTTTTAATGAAATATATTTTTTCTACATTCTTTTCCTTTTTTCCTCTTATTCTGGAAAGTTATTTCCTAAATTGCCAAGTCTGGGGTATGCCTTTATCTTCTTTTCATGCTTATTTCATGTCTTCTCATTTTTCCTGCTTGCTAAGCACATTCTTCAAAAACTCCTTGCTTTACGCTTTTACCTTTTCTAGACGTGTGCCTGAAAACTTCTCATTTTAAACTTTTTCTAATATTAAAACACACTTTCATTTTTTCCAGTTCGCTAGGTGTGTGTTGGGAACTTGTTTTTAGTTTCCTTAATCCCAAAACATTCTTTTACCTTTTCCTATTTGCCAGGCATATCTTAGGAAAAAATTTTTGTTTTAAGTTTTCTCAATATCGAAACACACTTTTGCCTTTTTCAATTTGTTTTAACAACATAAAAGATTTCCATAGAATCCCTCATTTATTAATCATAATATATTCAAGCAGAGTACTTTTTCACATACTTTAAATTTAAAGGGCCTACTTTCCTGGGGGTTTCTGAATCTACCAAGGTGCAATAACCATTAGGATGCGCCTCTTGTATGATGTATGGCCCTTCCCATTTTGGCGCCCACTTGGATGTGTGTTGATTTCTCATAACAACGTTTGTGGGTTTGAGGACCAATTCTCCTTCAGCAAACATTCTTGTTAGCCATGGCAACCATCCCCTAAGAGAGGGGTGAATTGAGTGATTACAAATTTTAATGCAACTTTGAGAAATTAAGTATTTTGAATCACTCAAGTAATAAATGCAGCAGAATATGCACAACAAAGGTACAACTATTATAGATTACTCAAATACAAATTGAGATATATGATGAATTAAGCAAATAAGCTAGATATCAAGTTCATAGAATCAAATCACCAAGAAGACAAGATATGCAATAGATAAATATACTATACTAAATACTGAAATTAAAGAGTGTAGGGAAGAGAGAATCAAACTCAAGAATTTATCCTGGTTCAGCCACCAACCACTTGTGGCCTACATCCAGTCCTCAAGCTTAATTTGAGATTTTCTTCACTATCTCCCAGACTTCACGGGTGCCAGGAAAACCTTTGTACAAACAAGAGCACTGCTCACACCTTGGGATACCTTATCCTTGTGCTAGAGCCTCCAATTCTTCAAGCTTCATAGGTGCTTGATGACCGTTACAATCAAGAGCACTCACAACACCTTTGGGATACCTCACCCTTTGTGTTTAAGTCTCACTACAAGGGATATCTCACCCTTTTCTCTCTTGAGGGATACCTCACCCTCTTACAATGATTTCAAGGTGAATAGAAAGAATAGAAACTCTCACAAGAATAGATATACAACTTGAAGAACAAAGTATGAATGATAGAAAACTCTCTTAAGAATGGATAATATAAATTGAAGAACAAAGGAATAGAAGGATTTTGCAATAAAGAGCTCAAAATATGATTTTGGTAATTCAAGGATCAAATCAAGTGTTCAAGAGGTGTATAAGCTTCATACAATACTTATATATAGAGCCCAAGTGATAAAATAGTCGTTGGTAGTGTTTAGAAATAAATTTTTTATGTAAACTAGTTGTTTATAGCCATTGGGAACATTTCTGAGCACTTGGTAATCGATTACACACTTCTGGTAATCGATTACATGGCATCTGCCAACCTTGTAATCAATTACAGGGCTTGTGTAATCGATTACAACATTTCTAGTTTTGAAAACTGACTTTAAAAGGTCATAACTTCTTCATTTCTTATCAGATTAAAGCGAATTATAACTCATTTGAAAGATCTTTGAGTCTATTTTCAAATGAAAAATTTCAGGATAAAATTCAAAGTATTTTGAAAGATATGATCAAAAGAGTAATCAAAGGTCAGCTTTTCAAACTCAAACTTGACTATTTTTAAAAACTGACTTTAAATGGTCATAACTTCTTCATTTCTTATCCGTTTAAAGAAAATGACCACTCATTAGAAAGATCTTTGAGTTTATTTTCATTTGAAATAAGTTTTTGAATAACACTCAAAATATTTTGAAAGTTATGATCAAAAGAGTAACTAAATATCAGTTTTGCAAAACACAAACTTAGCTATTTTTTAAAGGTTTGAACTACCACTAAGACTAACTTTCCAAAAATAGTTTGTTGGGCATTTAAACATGTAAGAACCATTTTTAAAGACTTAAAAACATATTTTAGCTCTTTTCTTGCTAACCTCTATCTTTACATAGGAGAAAATCTAAAAGGAAAATATACCAATTCTAGTCCTTAAGCTTCTTGATGTCATCCAAGCTTCCACAAATTTATTCTCTTCAAATCTTGCATATGCTTGAAACATCTTTATCATTTTTGTTCTTCTTGAGTTGAGCATAGTTGTGATCTTTTGTTTTCTTGCTGCAATGCTCACTCTTGGTACTTGGACTATTCTATAAAGTATTGCTCACTTAAACAAACATAGTTAGTCCAAATTCATAGTTCAATATCTTTATATGCATGATTCATAAATGTATAACTCTAGTTAATCTACCATGCATATAAGACTTTCATAGATACATTCAAATAAGATATTTATCAATTACAAATAGATATGTTCTATGTAGGATGCAACAAAGAACATTTTACACATTTTCATTTAAGTAGAATCAAATCCGATATTAATTCATTAAAACTCATATAAAGCATTATTGGATATATTATATGATGAATATTACATATATCTCATTGCATGAGTATTAAGTGAAATATAACTAGATAAGGTACATAATCATGCATAATATAATATATCTTATTAAACACATTTATGTAACACGATCAATATTCTTTTGTGATGCATTTGTCATCTATAAAGCACATCTATCAAGCATAAGCATCATTCTTTTTGTCTTGTATTTATCATCATTAAAACTTAACATATTAAACCATTAGGGCAAACTTATTTCCACAATCTCCCCTTTTTTGATGATGACAAATCACCAAAGAAAAATATGTTTAACAATATATAAGAATAGATATTCATGTAAGCATATCAAACAATAAGCACAAGAACATATTTTTCTATCCAATTTTCACTCCCCCTATTTGACATCAACAAAAAGGCTTAGGAAGGAAAAATAATATTTTCTCCTCCTATAGATAAAACTCATGTTGTCAAAAGGAGTAGGATTTTCTCAATGAAAGAATCAAAAGATATGAAGTTTAAGAATGTTTACCTTCTTTTATTGATAGAGGGAAAGAGAATAAGAGATTATCTTCATTGATATATTGATAGAATTAACAATAAAACATTTCATGTCAAACAAGGATGTAAGCCAAGAGATATAAGCAATGATTTAAGAACTAGGCTCCCCTTCAAAATATGCATATTATCAAAATATCAAACATAATAGTTTAACATAGTTATACATATATTCTTAGTCAATAAGGATATGAAAGAAGGATATATAAGATAAGCTCCCCTTTATTGAAGCACAAGATAGATAAAGGAAAATATACATGTCAAGACTATGTAAGTACATTACTATAAAGAAAAGCAAGGCAAAAGGTACATACTCTTAATCCATTAATCAAAAACCATTTTTAAGACTTCTCCCCCTTTTAAAAAGAATTTTGCAAGAGCACATTATATTTTCAAAAGCATTTTAGAATTGTAGAGAGGTTTAATATTAAAACCACATATTCCTTGAGAGTGATCAAACTCAAGTCAAAGGAACATTTGAAAGTACATCCCCTCTCTTTCTTATCAAACAAGAGTCTTGAGAAAATAAAACACTTTAAAGAACAAGGCTCATCTTTTGAAGTATTAAGATGGGCTCTATAGAGTATTTCAAAAGATTTATTTGTAAACTTAAGCATTCTCTCAAGATTTAATAAGACTTTTCAAAGCAAAAGAATAGAATACTACATTTATAACACATGTCCAAAGATTTCTAAATTTTCAAGACAGTTAGAAGGTGAAAATACTTTCAAGGTCTTATGACAAGTTCAAATGATTCTCAAGGATATGGAACTTTAAAAGTTTCTTTCAAATATAATAGGAGATTTTGCCCTTAAAATAAACTTTTTAATCAACCAAGAAAATCTAAAAAAAAAGAACATGATTTTCATAGGTGTTATTCCACTAAGAAACCATAGATCAAGAGAATCATATATATATATATATATATATATCAAATATTCACCTTGATGAAATATGCTATAGGGATCAAAGCATGTATAGAACTAATATCATCCACCCTATATGCAATGACAAAATTATCAAGTTAATATCCAATTAAGCACTTTGTCAATGCTAAGCACACTTTTCATGTAAGGAAAACATCTAATCATTTAAGATCAATTTATCAACAAGTATCATATAATTCATAGCATATAAAATACCATAATAGCTTAGGAATAGAGATACTTATTGAGAGAGTGATGTTTCGTTAGAATGTTCTTTGTTTATTAGACCTTCGAGTTTATGCTTTCTTCCATTGAGTATCCCATTCCATTGCACTTGAAGAAAGTCTCCTCGTGTCCCTCTTCATTCAACTATTCTCATTTATCCACATATGCTTGACATTTCAATATTTGATGATTATATTTTATGCACATAGAGACATCATCATTTGCAAAGCTAACTCTAAAAGTTCTCTAAAACGTAGGTTAGCATCAAATATCATTTAATCTCATTTACAAGCATAATTTAGGTTGATATACAATGTAAAACATGTACTACATTATTAACCATGCAATGTTAGCTCTTACAAGAATAAAGGAAGAACATATGCACTTGAATCCAAAAGCATAGTTTAAGCATTTTCAAAGCAAGATTCAAGTTTGTCAAGAAAGACATGATCATTATCAAAATATATATAAGCATTTTGGGGTAAACAATGATCATGTAAGGCATGTAAAAATAACTCTCTACTTCTCCAAATATCACATAATATCTAATTTAAAGCATAGATGAGGGTAAGAGAATGATATAACCAAAAGTATACTCTTTGAGTTTTTGTAGGTGATTCTAACTTATATGCATCAAGGCTCCTTGAGAATGTTGTGGTTCTCCATGCCATCCTTTTATGTTTTCATTATTCTTGGAGAACTTGGACCATTTCAAATTTTTCCAACCTTAAGTGGCGTAGTTGTATTTCACTTTAATGCATGCTTGAGTTAATAGTCACCCTACAATACAATTCAAAGAACTTTCTTTGGTATCCACCAATTTTGGATCCATAGAGGTTAGTCATTATACCAAACTCATGAGCAAATAAGCATTAAAAATAATAAATGAGTTCACAAGGACAAAAGATATTTCATTTCATTGATCATTACGTATATACTAAGAGAAAAGGTCAGTAACAGAAGAAATATGGCTTTTTGCGCACTAAAACTCATTTTTAAAGCCTGTGTAATCGATTACAATATGTGTGTAATCGATTACCAGTCCTCTGGAATCCATGTAATCAATTACATGTTTGGTGTAATCGATTACCAACTTTCTGGGAACCTTGTAATCGATTACAAGGTTGGTGTAATTGATTACCACCCTTGACAGAACCTTTGTAATCGATTACAAAGGTCTTGTAATTAATTACCAGTTTACTAAAATTCAATTTTTTTTGCACTTTTGATAGTAAAGGGCTAATCTCAATGCATTCAAATTGATTTCAAAATGTCTTATGGCAATTTCAAATATCATGCAAGCATACCTAGGCATTTTAGAACCTTATGTTACAAATCATGTGCTAAACATAATATTCAAATTTTACTAAGTACACATGATTCTATCTTTTACATAAGGCCTACATGGAATATACCTCATATTCATTGTCTTTTTAAGTGAATGTGCATAAGAGGTTAAAACATTTGATACATTGGCCTTGGTAATCAAGGAAACTCCTTTCCTTACCCATTGCTTCTCTTTTGGTGTTTTGAACTTTGTAAGTTCCACATTTTGTACTTGAGAAACTTTGGTTGAAGCCATCTTCCTTCTTTGACCAAAACTTCTACCAATGGGCTTTGGAAGCATTCCCCTTGATGATTCCTTTTTCACTTGACCAATTTGTCCATCATTTTGAGAAAATTTCTGCATAATTAAAATATTAGGAGGACATTTTGGTACCCACTTCATCTTGGGTCCTTGAATGTTAGTACTAGGGCATTTAAGATCTTTAGGAACCCATACTATATTATTTCTCATATAAGAATTTCTTCTATAATTGTACAAATAAGAAATATGTCCTAGATGACCACAAAAATTGAAAACAATTGAATTCAATGATGGCTTGGTTCTTTGAAGATCATTTTTGAAAAACTTTAGCTTTTTGTTGTTTTTATATTCTAAACTATTTTTGCCATAAGCCTTGCTTGAACTTTCATATGGTATAACATTAATTTTATTCTCATTAACAAGCATAGAATGTAAGCAATTTGAATCATTAGCTTTGGTAAATTTAGAAGATAAGTCCTTAACTTGATTTTCTAAATCAATGCACTTTTCATAACAAATTGAGGTTTCACATTTCAAAGGCATTTCCTCATCAAGAAAAACATATTCATTTTTCAAGATTTCAATTTCATTTTTAATGGAAGAAATATTTTTCAAACAAGATGATTTTTTCTTTTCTAAATTCAACAAACCATCATATAAGTCATCATATGCATATTTTAGCTCATCATAGGAAAAACTATAATTTAGTTTAACATTATTTACCTCAAAGTCCTTTTTAAGGGAATCACCATCTTCCTTATTGTTGTCCATCCAAGATTCAAGAGCATCTTCTTGAAGACATTTTCTATGACAAGCTTCCTTCAATGGCTTTTGCTCTTCTTGCTCTCTATATAGAACTTTATGCACAAGATCATCATTAGCAAGATAGATAGAATCAAAAGCATCCCATATATCTTTATCACTAGAGCAACTCTTAATTTTAGCATAAAGCATCATCATTTAAACCACTTCTCAAAATTTACATAGCTCTAATGTTAAAAGAAAAGCATTTCTTGTCATAAGCATTCCAACTTGGTTTTGGTTTGTATGTAAATCCATCAAGTACAATATCCCATAAATCAAGATCAATAGATTGCATATAAATTTCCATTATAACTTTCCAATAAACAAAATTCACACCATCAAAGAATGGTGGTTTATTAATTTCAAAACCATTCATTTTGAAAAGCTTTTAATGGTTGCCAAAAAATAAGGATCTTTAACTCCAAGCAGTTAAGCTTTTACCAGAGCACCAAACTCTGATACCACTTGTTAGCCATGACAACTATCACCCAAGAGGGGGGTGAATTGGGTGATTACAAATTTTAATGCAACTTTGAGAAATTAAGCATTTTGAACCACTCAAGTAATAAATATAGTGGAATATACACAACAAAGGTACAACTGTTATAGAATACTCAAATACAACTTCGGATATATGATGAATTAAGCAAATAAGCTAGATATCAAGTTTATAGAATCAAATCACCAAGATGACAAGATATGCAATAGATAAATATACTACACTAATTACTAAAATTAAAGAGTGTAGGGAAAAGAGAATCAAACTCAAGAATTTATCTTGGTTTAGCCACCAACCACTTATGGCCTACATCCAGTTCCCAAGTTTAATTTGAGATTTTCTTCACTATCTCCTAGACTTCATGGGTGCTAGGAAAATATTTGTACAAACAAGAGCACTCCTTATATCTTGGGATACCTCACTCTTGTGCTAGAGCCTCCAATTCTTCAAGCTTCATAAGTGCTTGATGACCTTTACAATCAAGAGCACTCACAACATCTTTGGGATACCTTACCCTTTGTGTTTGAGTCTCACTACAAGGGATACCTCACCCTTTTCTCTCTTGAGGGATACCTCACCCTCTTACAATGATTTCAAGGTGAATAGAAAGAATAGAAACTCTCACAATAGTAGATATACAACTTGAAGAACAAAGTATGGATGATAGAAAACTCTCTCAAGAGTGGATAATACAAATTGAAGAACAAAAGAATAGAAGGATTTTGTAACAAAGAGCTCAAAATATGATTTTGGTGATTCAAGGATTAAATCAAGTGTTCAAGAGGTGTATAAGCTTCATACAACACTTATATATAAAGCCCAAGTGATAAAATAGCCATTGGTAGTGTTTAGAAATGATTTTTTATGAAAACTAGTCATTTATAGCCGTTAGGAACGTTTCTGGGCACTTGGTAATCAATTACACACTTCTGGTAATCGATTACATAGCCTTTGCCAACGTTGTAATCGATTACAGCATTTCTAGTTTTGAAAACTAACTTTAAAAGGTCATAACTTCTTCATTTCTTATCCGATTAAAGAGAATGACCACTCATTGGAAAGATCTTTGAGTATATTTTCAAATGGAAAAGTTTTAGGATAAAACTCAAAGTATTTTGAAAGATATAATCAAAAGAGTAATCAAAGGTCAGCTTTTCAAAATTCAAACTTGACTGTTTTTGAAAATTGACTTTAAATGGTCATAACTTCTTCATTTCTTATCCGTTTAAATCAAATAACCATTCATTGGAAAGATCTTTGAGTCTATTTTTCATACAAAATGAGTTTTGAACAACACTCAAAGTAGTTTAAAAGTTATGATCAAAAGAGTAACCAAATATCAGTTTTATAAAACACAAACTTAGCTATTTCTCAAAGGTTTGAATTACCACACAGACTAACTTTCCAAAAATAGTTTGTTGAACATTTAAACATATAAGAATCATTTTTAAAGATTTAAAAACATATTTGAGCTATTTTCTTATAAAACATCTATCTTTACATAGGAGAAAACCTAAAAGAAAAATATATCAATTCTAGTCCTTAGGCTTCTTGATGTAATCCAAGCTTCCATAAATTTCTTTTCTTCAAATCTTGCAAATACTTGAAACATCTTTATCATTTTCATTCTTCTTGAGTTGAGCATAGTTGTGATCTTTTGTTTTCTTGTTGCAATACTCACTCTTGGTACTTGGACTATCCTATATAGTATTGCTCACTTAAATAAACATAGTTAGTCTAAATTCATAGTTCAATATCTTTATATGCATGATTCATAAATATATAACTCTAGTTAGTCTACCATGTATATAATACTTTCATAGACACATCCAACTAAGATATTTATCAATTACAAATAGATATGCTCTATTTAGAATGCAACAAAGAACATTTTGCACATTTTAATTTAAGTAGAATCAAATCCAATATTAATTCATTAAGACTCATATAAAGTATTATTGGATATATTATATGATGAATGTTATATATATCTCATTGCATGATTATTAAGTGAAATATAACTAGATAAGGTACATAATCATGCATGATATAATATATCTTATTAAACACATTTATGTAACACGATCAATATTCTTTTGTGATGCATTTGTCATCTATAAAGCACATCTATCAAGCATAAGCATCATTCTTTTTGTCTTGTATTTGTCATCATTAAAACTTAACATATTAAACCATTAGGGTAAACTTATTTCCACAATTCTTGGCTTTACCATTTTGTCATATAATAGCATAAGGTGTCTATGACTCTTTATCAGCTCTTCATTACCTTTCTCCATTTTTCCTTCTAAAAACTCTACTTCCATTGTTTACCTTTCTTTTTCTTGTCTTCCCAAAACCATATTTGCGGATAGTACAACTATCTCAGTGGGTATAATTACCTCAGCCCCATATACTAATGAGAATTGGGTAGCCTTTGTGGTCCCATGCTTGGTTGTCCTATATGCCTAGATTGTTAGGGGCAGATACTTGCTCTAGTTCTTTGAGGTGTCATCTACCATTCTAGCCAAAATCCTGATCAACGACTTATTAGTTGACTACGCTTGCCCATTGGACTTTGGATAGTATGGACTAGACTTGTCATGTTCAATCTTGTAATGCTCCAAGAGTTCTCCATTGTTAGAAACTATCATTCTAGGTAATCCAAAGCGGCAAATGATGTTTTCCTTTATGAATGCCACCATTGATTCCATTTTGGCTTCCTTCAAAGTGACTGCTTCTACCCATTTGGTAAAATGTTCTAGTGTTGCTAAAATCCACCTTTTTCCTCTAGAGGGTGAGCTAATTGGTCTTATAAAGTCCATAGCCTAAGTGTGAAAGGGGTAAGGTGAACTATTGCCTTGCATCCTCACAGAAGGAGCGTGAACCTCATTAGCATGCTCCTGACATTGTTGGCATTTTCTTAAAAGTTCCATGACTTCTTCCTTCATATTGGGCCAAAAGTACCCTATCCTGATAAGATCAGCCCACAAAGTTCTTCCTCCTTAGTTCTTTCATGAGTGTCTTAGTGTACTTCTTCCAAGACTTTACCTACTTCTTCTTTTCCCAAGCATAGAAGTACCTCCCCTATAAAACTTTTGTTGAATATTTCCCTATTTTGACAAAAGTACCTTGTTATGTTCCTCTAAATCTTGCCAACTTCTATTTTGTCTAATGGTAGAACTCCAGCTTCTAGATAGTCTAGAATGGGACACCTCCAATCCACGTCTATCATGTTTATTTATGCTTGGTCTCATCCATCTTGACAATGAAAACATGCTTCTTGCACAACATCACAACACATCTTCATTAACAACCAATAGACACTTATTCGCTACAATCTCCTATAAAGGCTTAGCCCTTCTTATTCACCCATAGCATTGTGTAACCTTCTCATTTTTTTTTGTTCTTTCTTTTTTTGATACACACTTTATCATCAGGCCCTTACCATTCTTTCTATATAATTCTCCACCCATTATGCAAAAATCTTTTGCTGCTCATGTCAATATTTTCACTTTTAACTAGTTCATTGTTGGCACTCCCCAATTTGCCTTGTTTGACATTATGAGTGCCTCACCTTTGTGTTTGTTTAGCTCTTTGACCACTCCATATTCCATAATATTTTCCCTATGTTCACCATTCACCTTTCCACCTATCGTTGCTAAAGTGTCCACTTGTTTATTTTTTGCTCTAGGCACATGGAAAAACTCCACTCTTTCAAATCCTTCTAGGATATTCTTTACTCTTTCTCTGTATACTAATAATGACATTTTTTTACCTTGTATTCTCCCTTGAGTTGTTTGACCACTAAGGTCGAATCTCTATTTATCACCAATTTCCTTGCCTTTACTTCGTTGGCCATCAATAATCCTAAGATAAAGGCTTTATACTTTGCTTCATTGTTGGTGCAAGGGAAGTCTAGCTTGTAAACAAAGGTTAAAACTTCCCCTTTCTCATTGGTTAGAACAACTTTTACCCCTCCCTGTGGTACTGGCGGTGATCCATCAAACATCAGCATCTATGTTCCTTATTCTTCATAACAATTGACTCCTATTACTTCTCCAAAAATTACCACTTCAACATGGTCCTTAATGGTGGAAAGATAAAAGGCCAAATGGTTTGGTAGTGCTTGGCTTTTGAGCTAGTGGGCATCACCAGAGTGATGTCATACTTGCTCAGCATTAATGCTGTAACATCTCTTAAAATAATAATAATAATGATGATAATGATAAGTAAGAAGATGATATCTCCAAAGAGATAAGTTAACTTCGTGCTTCAGGAATATTCATGAAAAACTGAGATAAAATCTAGCAAAGTTATGATTATAAAGATAAAAATCAACTTGATGAGCTATGCATGCTGAGATAAGCACAACAAGTGTCAGCAACAGATTTAGCGCAAACAAAATTCATAAGGCTTGGTTAAGCCATTCCTCTGAGTAAGCATGTCAAACTACTCCAAAAGATTCTCAAATCTTGCTTAGTAAGGTAACAAATAATGATTACCATAGGAGATTTCTCTCCTTAATATCAGGAAGAGTAACAAATTGGCCCTATAAATACCCCATTCTTCCTCCTATTTCCAGTAGACAGAACTACCCAATAGAAAACACTAAATAATGACTGTGCTTTTCGCCACTCACTTAAGAAATCCCAGCACTCATTCTCTTCATATTACCTTTAACCCAAAAATAAATTTTCCTATGAGTAACGTTTCAGCTATAAGGTAGGAAAGGTGAAAACACATTCTTTTTCTTCTTTCATTCTACTAATCTTAATTCTAGTTTTATCTTTGATTATTTCAAATTTCTGACATTTTCAAAGTTGTTGTAGGATTTCTTATTACATGTTGCACTTCTTTTTTGATGTTGGTCTTTACACTTTGAATCACTTTTTTGTTTCAAATTTGATTTTGCTTCTGTTTCAATATCTGTGTTTCGATGTCAATTCTCACAATTTTTTATTTCACTATGTGCTTCTATTTTGATTATGGCTTTCTTATATTTTCAATTTCGATATGTCTACCTTGACTGTCTATATGATTTTATTGTTAATTTTGATATCTATACTTCGACTGTCTTTCTTATCTATGTCAAATTTGATTTCCTAATTTTAATTTCGATACTATTGATTGTCTTTGAATTTCTTTTTGATTATGATATCTGTACAACTCTTTGTTGGTGTATGCCTTAGAGGCCAATACATTTTTTGTATTTATATACATTCTATTATGGTATTTTATATATGAGGCATTTCATTTATTGTGCTTTTTTTGATAAACATAATAAAGTCCTTAGAATAGTAAGTTTGATGCCATAGGACATCAAGTGGATGACTTGATCGTGAGATCCTTTTGGTTACAACACTATTCTTAAATGTCCCTAGTCAAGTATTATTGTTAATTAGGACAGCAATAATACATTGAGACTAGTATATGCATAGACTGATGACCACATCTCACGGGTCATGGATAAGAGACATCAAGTCTTCACATGGGTACATATTAGAGTAATGATGTACTGGACTGACCCACCATGAGAACACTACATGGATCATTACGTGAATGTCATAAGTGATTCTCATAGTGACAATGGTGTCTGTGGTCCTTTTACCTAAACTCACTACGATTCCTACATGAGGAGTTGTGTGTTTTAATGCCATCAAACGTCATCTGTAAAAAGGTGATTATAAAGTTAGTTATTGGATATACTGCAAATCATGCAGAGGGATGTGAGTGACCTAGATAGGATTTGTCACTCCTACATAACAGGAGCGATATCTTCGGGCCCCCTGATTGAGTGAGACTGCGAAATGCATGGCCAAGCTCAAATGAGTCAATATGAGATATTGATCTCATTTGTTGTTACAAAGTCTACTCGAGTATCAGGAAATGAAAGATTGGACCATACAAGGGTGACGCATTCTATGCCTTGTGTTCAATCTAGATATCTTGACAAATGGGCAAAACGATACAGAAACATTGGTCACGAAAAGGTTATGTCAAATCACTGACATTCTTATTACCTGGATAGCAGCGATGTGTTGCTAGATACCGCTCACTGCTTGTAATATTAAAATGTGATTTTAATATTACTGCCAACGTAATAAGAACCTGCAGGGTCACACACATAGAGTAGACTAAAATTGGAGCAATGGATCCAAGTTGGACTCAGATTCAAATATGAGCCAGGCTCATAACAAATGGGTCTAAGGTTGCACAGCTTACCTTGCTGCTGCTCACACTCACTTAAGGCAGTCACTATTATAAATAGTATTGCTAAGGGGCTGCTAATATATACAATTCAGAACCCTAGCCGCACCTATAGAAAAAATGAGTGAGAGAGCGACAAGTTTCTTCTCTTCTCTTCCCAGCTAGCACTGTGTGAGAGATGTGAGGCTCCTCTTTGCGGACGTTGGATGTTCGTGAGTCTGTTCATGTGGATACCGCAGAGACATCATTTCTATTACGGTGTTGGTGATTCACGTCCTTCCTTTTGATCACGCTTCAAGAGGTAAATAATTTAAAAACTCGGATTATGGCTTTTCGCATGGATCCTCGGTGGGAATCCTTGTTTTTCCGCTGTGTGATTCTGATCGCAATTTCCAACACTCTCTTATTTATTTCAATTTTGATTTCCTATTTCGATATCTGTACTTCAAATATCTCTTATTTATTTCTATTTCGATTTCTAAATTTCAGATTTTGATACCTGTACTTTGATTATCTTTAACTTTCTCTTAGATTTTGATTCTATATTTCGATTTATGTACTTTGACTATCTTTATGACTTTCTCTTTGATTTTGATTTCGATTTCTATACCTTAACTATCCATATTCGATTTCAATACATGTACTTGGATTTTGATCTTTATTTTTCAATTTGATTTCGAAATGGTTTACTAAAAAATTTTTGTAACACCCACCTTAGGATGCCACATTTATGTTACATAATTACTAAATTAACCTTATTTAGATAACGTACTTTGTAAGGAAAAATATGAATTTCAAAATTTCCTTAATAACAAGAAAATAAACTTAGAAGAAAATAAAACATCACAACATTATCACAAATAATTTACATCATTTGTACATATCCAAGTCTCCGGTTATACATATACAAGTCTTTAACACTATCATCTTGTACATATTACAAACTAGTCACTCCAAAAATTATAAACACTTGTTTACATTGACATCTTTGCCCAAGTACTACTAGGCGGTGAGCCCTCAGTAGCCGGACCTCGATGGGTCCTCCTCGGATTCCCGGGTGGGGGAATTCCAACTCTACGTAAAGTTCGGGAGGAAATGTCCGAGCGGACGATACGACACTACTCTCTCTAGGGGTGCGATAAGTACGCTCCCCGGTCTTTGCCCGATGGATATAGGGAACTCTAATTGTACATAAATAGTAACAGAAAAGTAAGGGTTCCCGACGTAGCCTACTCAGTCTAATATTTACATCTCCTAGATAATATATACTCTATCTCTCAAGATCTTCAGTCCATGCCTCGTCCCCTCTGATAAACGTCAGTCTCATGTAACCCAGAAAGCTAGGGATCTCCACCGCCATCAAAACTCGAGATTTTCAACAGAATTTGGACCTTCCTCTGCTTCTCGCTCTACGGCTGGCTCAGTATCTTAACAATATATAAACATGATACAACATATATATGCAAGAGGTAGATCACCTACGCCAGTACCAGTATGGTAGCAATGAAGATAATCACATCCAAAATGTCATACAGCAGTCATACTACAATTACAGTTATGCCACTAACATCATATATCATAATTGCACAGGAAACAAACAAGAATAATTACAATTATACTACTTTCAATACTCAAGTATTTAATATTTTAATTGTCACGAGCAAGAATTACACATGAGCCAGAATTACAATGATATATCCTCTATGAATGCAAATGTACATTGACTCAATCCTCTATGAATGCAAATGTACTCTGACTCAATATCCTACTCCATGGAGCTACAACTCAAGTCGGAGAGAATGATTGAACAGATCTATCGGCACTAACATGCTTCAGACCACGTGCTCAATTTCTGCACATCTAGCACATGCACGACAGTCTGTATCAAATCATGATTAAGGATAGTGTCTCGGTCCGGATCATTGGTGTGTTGCATCGGTCTAACCCACGATACAGAAGAGCTACCAACTGTCCATTGTAGGCAACCCGCACCCCAATGCCCCCAAGGTCAATCAGTGACCTACACTATGCTTATCGCACCCACTCAGGAGGTGTAATCTCTCCTAAGCAACTTGCCTTACACAGTCCTTTGGACCTTTTCAATGCATGTACTATGCATTATTCATAATTTCCATTGATATCCCATGTGCAGGGTTCATATAATAATTTAACAGCAATGTTACTGTAATTTAATCGCGTAATTATTTTTCATACGTTTTAAATCAGAATTACTGTTTTACTCATTTTAATATTAAAATTTACTGTATTTTTCTCATATTTACAAAATAGTCCTTTAAAATACATAATTATATATTCGTCCCTCAAAACAGATTAATTATACTTTCGTCCCTCAAAACACATAATTTACATTTTCGTCCCTCAAAATATAGTATTTTCACTATAACCCCTCAAAATTTTATATTTACATAATGACCCCATATTTCCATGGCATTTCCAATTGAGCCTTTCCTCATAAAATTTACCGTGTAAATTTCACATACATACAATATAAGTTTCACAAGCGTATATATTTCACATACACACATATTATCGGTTCCTTAAGCATTATAGCATACGAGGCAAGAATCGAAATAAAATCGAGATCTCACAGGATACTACACGTACGTACATAGAAACACAAGCGGTCACATCCCAAATACAATCCAAACATAGAAACACAATCAAACACATCTCAATATAGTCCAATCAATACAGTCCAAGAACCTCAAATAATAGGTGAATAAATCCTTAAGGATTTTTTTCACCGAATAAACCATCCTCATACTACCAGAACATGGGTGGTAAGGTTGAGTCTCCCTCTTACCTCTTGAAGACAAGCTTTCTAAGCTTTCCTCCTTTCCTTGAGACTTTGTTCACCTCCTAAACAAGCCCCAAATTTCCAAGAAAATTAGTGAAGGTTCATATAAGAATCAAGGTTGGAAACCATGGAGAAATCATGGTTAATAAAATTAAAATCAACTTTGAATCATTAACTCAAAGCTTACCTCTTTAGGAGAAAGTTGAAGAAGCTTTGAACAAGATAGAATGGGTTTTGTGACAAAACCTTATGAAGAAGAAATGATTAGAGTAGAGTTTAAGTTAAAACAAACCAAGAGATGAGTGTTTAAAAGGATGGATGGTGTGATTTGGAAATGGTGACCGATTGGAAGAAGAAGATGGAAGGAAGATACGTGAGTTTCCCTTGGAACTTTGAGAGAATTAGGCTTATATTTGATAAGTGTAAAAACAAAAGGATGAGGACATTTCACAAAGTCTGTGTAATGTAGTACATATGAAATTTTGGAAAATTTTACTTGAATAATTATCCAAATCTTGAGTGTATGTGGACAGCTGCCAGTCGTGTGACATTGTGAGGTGAAAATAAAGAATTTTATGGCATAATTATCCACTCCATTCCAGCGGCTGCCAAGCTGTTGCCGTGTGAATTAGTGAGGAGAAATGAAGAGAATTATTTGGGTAATTCTCCCATTTCCAGCTGCATGCCATGCTATGTTTTTTTTTGTGAATGACGTGAATGACATTTTGCTTGGTTAATTTGCCATTCATTAATTGCACAAGGACACTCTCTTCTCATTGGTTGCACACTTGACTTTGCATGATATTGTGATATTCAAATATCACATAGAGGCTTCACAATTTTGCTTTGAACCGTCTTTGCATCTTTGGGCGTCAAATTACCGCTCTTTGGGCTTTCATTTTTCTTCTTCTTTGTTGGGCCATCCATTCTGTTTGCTCCAATTCAATTTGACTGGGAGCTTAGATGCTTCTTGGGTCGTCCAATTTTTGCTTCTTCTTGGGCCTCCAATTAACTCTTGGTCCATGGTGGTTTAGGTGAGTTTAAGTCCTTTAATTGATGCTAATCCAAGCTTATTTACTAGTTGATTAATTAGCTAATTGATTGGATTTAATTTTTTAACCATTCTTACTTAATTCTTCAAGTATATAACTAATCTAATTTAACATATTTAGCATGCATCTAATACATATTTAGCATGCATCATCACTTCTAATTAGAATTAGAATATTAAATTAAGGATTAAGTTATAACAAATCCCTAATCAAGTTAGTTTACTTAATTTCTTAATTAGGTAATTAGGACAACTAAATTAAAGTTAATTAGTTTCCTAAATAAAAGTCAAGCAATTATTGTTGACTCAATCTTATCCATTAATCTTATCTATGGTGAATATTATTTGATAGTTTTGGTAAGCTTTGTTTTACACCATTGATTGGATCAATGGTGAAGATCAAAGCTCCTAAGTCAAGCTTCTAATCTAATGGTCCACAAAGAAGTCTAAACTTCTTTCCTTGACCAATTCTTATTGGTTAGAAAAGTCCAACCATTTGTTTTGACTATATCCTATTGGATCATTTTAAATTTTAATTACAAGAAATAATTAATTAAAACTCATCGGGTCTAACGTTCATAGCAACGACTGCTATAAATATAACCACAGATATTTATCAGTACAATATTTTTATTTTTATAGATAGATTTTAAAAATTAAAAGATTCTTTTCTGAGTCACTCAGATTCGGGTTTTGTAAGATCCCCCGTCTCCAAATGAGGCGATCAGATTTCCTAGACACGAAAAATATTATTTTTCCTGGCCAGGAGCAAATCACACAACATGATTAAGTATGATCTCAGAACAGTCAAATTATTTTTATACCACACAGAAAATACAAAATAGTGTAATTCTGCTATTACTATTCATATAGCCAGACTTTGGGGTGTTACAACTCTCCCCCTCTAAAATAAAGTTTCGTCCTCGAAACTTGACATACACTTAACATAAAAATGGATACTGCTCTCTAATCTTTTCTTCCAACTCCCATGTGGCTTCACCACTTACATCGTTCCAAACTACTTTAACTAATGCAATGTCCTTTCCTCGAAGCTGCTTTATCCTTCGATCTTCAATCTTGACTGGAACTGTCTCGTAGGTCAAGTTCTCCTTTAGTTGTACAGTGTCTGGTTCGATAATGTGAGTCGGATCTGGAATATATTTCCGTAATTGTGATACGTGAAATACATTATGAAGATTTGATAAAAACGGCGGTAGCGCGACTTGATAAGCCACCGGACCTATCCGACAAAGTATTTGATACGGTCCGATAAACTTAGGAGTAAGCTTCTTTGACTTAATTACTTGTCTAACTCCAGTCATAGGCGTCACACGTAAAAATACATGGTCACCTTCTTCGAATTCCAGGGGTCTTCGTCTTTTATCTGTATAGCTCTTTTGCCGCGTCTGGGCTGTCCTCATCTTGTCTTGGATCATCTTTACCTTTTCAGTTGTCTGCTGCACAAATTCGGGTCCTATCACCGTACTTTCACCATCCTGGTACCAACACAATGGTGTACTACATCTTCTTCCATATAAAGCTTCATAGGGTGCCATCCCTATACTTGAATGAAAACTATTGTTGTAGGTGAACTCTATCAATGGCAGAAATTCATCCCAACAACCAGTTTGCTCTAGAATGCAAGCCCTCAACAAATCCTCCAACGACTGAATTGTTCTTTCTGACTGACCATCAGTTTGTGGATGGTAAGCAGAACTCAGATGTAGATTTGTCCCCGTCACTTCTTGTAGACTAGTCCAGAATCTAAATGTGAATTGCGAATCTCGATCAGAAATTATACTGGATGGTACACCATGAAGTCTAACAATTTCATTGATGTATATCTGAGCCAACTTCTCCATTGAGTACTTAATATTAATCGGTAAAAAGTGTGCTGACTTCGTAAGCCGATCAATAATTACCCATATAGAGTCGTGACCTTTCCGAGTTCTTGGTAGCCCCGTGACGAGATCCATTGCTATGTCATCCCATTTCCATTTAGGAATATGCAAAGGTTGCAACATTCCTGATGGCCGTTGATGTTCCACCTTGGCCTTCTGACAAGTCAAACAGGATGATACGTACTCATCTACATCTCGCTTCATTCATTGCCACCAATACAACTGCTTCAAATCTTGGTACATCTTCGTGGCTCCTGGATGCATACTCAACTTACTTCTATGAGTTTCATTCAAAATTGATCTCCTAAGTTCTGGATCGTTTAGCACACAAACTCTCCCTCTGAACTTCAAAATTCCATCAACACCTTTGCTGAATTCTAATTCTGCTCCTTGACTTCTTGTTTCCTTTGCTTCTTGCAGATATTGATCACTATTCTGTCCTTCTCGTATTTTATCCATCAGATCATTCGAAATGGTGATCATATTCAAACACATCTTCCCCAGTGTCAACTTCACAGATAATCACATATCCCGAAATTCTTCTATCAATTCCTTCTCCTTCATCATCATAACAGAAGCATTAAGCGATTTTCTACTCAAAGCATCTGCTACGACATTCACTTTTCCAGGATGATATTGTAACTGAAAGTCATAATCTTTCAGAAACTCGAGCCAACGCCTTTGTCTCATGTTCAACTCTTTCTGGTCGAACAGATACTTCAAACTTTTATGGTCACTAAACACAGTGAACATTGCCCCATAGAGAAAATGTCTCCATACCTTCAACGCAAACACCACTGCTGCTAGCTCCAAGTCATGAGTCGGATAATTCCTCTCATGCACTTTCAACTGCCTCGATGCATATGCCACAACCTTACGGTTCTGCATAAGTACACAACCCAATCCTTGATAAGAAGCATCACAGTACACCTCGAAAGGTTCATTCGGATCAGGTAGAATCAAAACTGGTGAAGTAGTCAGTCGTCGTTTCAACTCCTGAAAACTTTCCTCACAGGCTTCAGTCCACACAAACGGTTGATTCTTTCGTGTAAGTTGGGTAAGAGGTCCTGCAATCTTTGAAAACCCTTCTATGAATCATCGATAGTAACCGGCTAATCCGATGAAACTACGGATCTCCAATACAGTCTTCGGTCTTTCCCATTCAACAACTGTCTCCACTTTAGAAGCATCAACCTCAATTCCATCTGCCGATATGACATGCCCCAAGAATTGTACTTCGCTCAACCAAAATTCACACTTGGACAACTTGACATATAGTTTATTTTCCTTCAAAATCTGGAGAACCACTCTTAGGTGTTCAGCATGTTCCTCCTGACTTCGAGAATAAATCAAGATGTCATCAATAAAGACAACAATAAACTTATCCAAGTATGAACGGAAAAGTCTGTTCATGAAGTCCATAAATATTGCCGGTGCATTAGTCACACCAAAAGGCATCACTTGGTACTCATAATGCCCGTATCGAGTTCGGAACGCAGTCTTCAGGATATCCTCCACCTTTACACGTATCTGGTGATAACCAGAACGTAAATCAATCTTAGAAAATATGGTGGCTCCTCGCAATTGATCCATCAGATCATCAATCCTCGGTAGGGGATACTTATTCTTGATTGTAATCTTATTCAGCTGCCAATAGTCCACACACAGCCGAGAAGTCCCATCCTTCTTCTTTACCAACAATACTGGAGCTCCCCAAGGTGATACACTTGGTCTCACAAATTGCTTTTCCAACAAATCTTCCAATTACTTCTTCAGTTCGGCCAACTCTACTGGTGACATTCTGTAAGGTGCCATAGATATAGGTCCAGCTCTAGGTACTAAATCAATGGAGAATTCAATCTCCCTTTCTGGTGGTAATCCCGGTATATCTTCCGAAAACACTTTGGGAAATTCATTCACTACAAAGATATCCTTCAGAACATCTTCACAGTGAACTTCCAAAGAAGATATCAACAAATATCCTAGGTCTCCTTCCTTTAAACAAGCTTCCACTTGAGTAGCCGTTAAGAATTTAGAATCCTTAACCTCAGGGAAAACTAAAGTCTTACTCGAATAGTCAATCAGGATATGGTTAGAGGATAACCAATCCATTCCTAAGATTACATTAATCTTAAAAAGAGGCAAACAAATCAAATCCACATGAAAGATTCTATCTCTAACATAAACAGGGCAATTCAAGCATACTTTTGTAGTTATCACAGGTTTATCAGTAGGAGTAACCCAGTCAAATCATATGGCAATGTAGTCACAGTCAATCCCAAATGCTCCACATAATCACATGCAATGAAAGAATGTGTTGCTCCCGAATCATATAACACTGTTAAAAGGTTACCTTTAATAGCACACTCCTCCATTATCAAGTCCTCAGATTTAGCGGTTTCCTCCCCGCTCATAGTATATGCTCGACCACCCGCCTGTGGCCTTGCAGTACGAATATTGCCCACTGATGGCTCTGCCTTCAACTGATCATAATCTCTGGAAAAATGTCCAGGCTTCCCACATCTATAACAGATCACCCCCTTATGCTGACAGTCTCTAGTAAGATGTCCTTTCCCACACTTAAAACATTTAAGTGCAGAAGTTCCAGTTGAAGCTGCCTTACTACCACTTGAACTTCCCCCAACTGACTGTTGTCGATTCTGACTTGCTGCTGGTTTAATGTAGGGCTTTTGTTGATAACGGTTGCCACCGCTACCCCTTCCTCGTTGGAACCGTGCTGGTCCAAAGTTCTTAGTCCTTACCGCCCGTTGGTTATCGATTTCCTCAATCTTGCGACACTTGTCCAATAACACCGGAAATTGATCAATATCCACCGTCGCTAAAGCTCTCTTAATGTCAAGCCTCAACCTCTCTTCGAATTTCCTACACTTCCATTCCTCATCTGGATGCATCTGAAAGTACCTCGAAAACTTAGATAAGCTTTCGAACCTTGCTGCGTACTCGCTCACAGTCATTGCTCCTTGCCTTAGACTAAGAAACTCCATCTCCTTAGCATGTTGCACACTCGCTGGAAAATATTTTGCCAAAAACTTCTGTCTAAAAAGTTACCATGTTACAATTCTTCCTTCAGCTTCAATTAATCTTCGGGCTCCTGCCCACCAGGACTCTCCATCACCAACTAGCACAAATGTCGCGAAAGTAAGTTTTTGCTCATCAGTACAACCCATACCATCAAATATCTTCTCTAGTTCCTTAATCCACAGATCAGCCCTCTCTGGATCAAACTCTCCATGAAACTTAGGCGGATTATTCCTTTGAAATTCTGACAAGCTATGAGCATCGTCAGTTGCTCTCTGATTCTGCTGTACAACAACTTCAGCAATCCTTTGTATTGCTGCTATAGCTGCAGCCATATTCTGATTGTCATTGCCGGTGTTCTCATATTCTGCTCTAGTATTAACACGCCCTCTTCCTCGTCCAGCCATTTCTCCTTTCTCAAGTCAACTGGACATCACAAATAATAGTTGTAATCAATCTTCTAGTAATATGGTTTCCTTTTCGACAAACAAACACAGAGAAACACGCAACTTAAACAAGACAGACCTAACCACAAACCCAAAAGACTCTAACTTGGGCTCTGATACCAACTAATGTAACACCCACCTTAGGATGCCACATTTATGTTACATAATTACTAAATTAACCTTATTTAGATAACGTACTTTGTAAGGAAAAATATGAATTTCAAAATTTCCTTAATAACAAGAAAATAAACTTAGAAGAAAATAAAACATCACAACATTATCACAAATAATTTACATCATTTGTATATATCCAAGTCTCTGGTTATACATATACAAGTCTTTAACACTATCATACTGTACATATTACAAACTATTCACTCCAAAAATTATAAACACTGTTTACATTGACATCTTTGCCCAAGTACTACTAGGCAGTTGAGCCCTCAGAAGTAGCCGGACCCTCAGATGGGTCCTCCTCAGATTCCCCAGGTGGGGGAATTCCAACTCTACGTAAAGTCCGAGGAGGAAATGTCCGAGCGGACGATACGACACTACTCTCTCTAAGGGTGCGATAGTACACTCCCCAGTGCTGCCTGATGGATATAGGGAACTCTAATTGTACATAAATAGTAACGAAAAAGTAAGGGTTCCCCGACCGTAGCCTACCTACTCGCCTAATATTTACATCTCCTAGATAATATATACTCTCTCTCTCAAGATCTTCAGTCCATGCCTCGTCCCCTCCGATAAACGTCAGTCTCATGTAACCCAGAAAGCTAGGGATCTCCACCGCCATCAAAACTCGAGATTTTCAACAGAATCTGGACCTTCCTCTGCTTCTCGCTCTACGGCTGGCTCAGTATCTTAACAATATATAAACATGATACAACATATATATGTAAGAGGTGAGATCACCTACGCCAGTACCAGTATGGTAGCAATGAAGATAATCACATCCAAAATGTCATACAGCAGTCATACTACAATTACAGTTATGCCACTAACATCATATATCATAATTGCACAGGAAACAAACAAGAATAATTACAATTATACTATTTTCAATACTCAAGTATTTAATATTTTAATTGTCACGAGCAAGAATTTCACATGAGCCAGAATTACAATGATATATCCTCTATGAATGCAAATGTACACTGACTCAATCCTCTATGAACGCAAATGTACTCTGACTCAATATCCTACTCCATGGAGCTACAACTCAAGTCGGAGAGAATGATTGAACAGATCTGTCGGCACCAACATGCTTCAGACCACGTGCTCAATTTTTGCACATCTAGCACATGCACGACAGTCTGTATCAAATCATGATTAAGGATAGTGTCTCGGTCTGGATCATTAGTGTGTTGCATCGGTTTAACCCACGGTACAGAAGAGCTACCAACTGTCCATTGTAGGCAACCCGCACCCCAATGCCCCCAAGGTCAATCAGTGACCTACACTATGCTTATCGCACCCACTCAGGAGGTGTAATCTCTCCTAGGCAACTTGCCTTACACAGTCCTTTGGACCTTTTCAATGCATGTACTATGCACTATTCATAATTTCCATTGATATCCCATGTGCAGGGTTCATATAATAATTTAACAGCAATGTTACTGTAATTTAATCGCGTAATTATTTTTCATACGTTTTAAATCAGAATTACTGTTTTACTCATTTTAATATTAAAATTTACTGTATTTTTCTCATATTTGTAAAATAGTCCTTTAAAATACATAATTATATATTCGTCCCTCAAAACAGATTAATTATACTTTCGTCCCTCAAAACACATAATTTACATTTTCGTCCCTTTAAATACAGTATTTTCACTATAACCCCTCAAAATTTTATATTTACATAATGACCCCATATTTCCATGGCATTTCCAATTGAGCCCCTTCCTCATAAAATTTATCGTGTAAATTTCATATACATACAGTATAAGTTTCGCTACAGTATATATTTCACATACACACATATTATCAGTTCCTTAAGCATTATAGCATACAGGCAAGAATCGAAATAAAATCAGATCTCACAGATACTACACGTACAGACATAGAAACACAAGCAGTCACATCCCAAATACAATCCAAACATAGAAACACAATCAAGCACATCTCAATATAGTCCAATCAATATACAGTCCAAGAACCTCAAATAATAGGTGAATAAATCCTTAAGGATTTTTTTCACCGAATAAACCATCCTCATACTATTAGAACATGGGTGGTAAGGTTGAGTCTCCCTCTTACCTCTTAAAGACAAGCTTTCTAAGCTTTCCTCCTTTCCTTGAGACTTTGTTCACCTCCTAAACAAGACCCAAATATCCAAGAAAATTAGTGAAGGTTCATATAAGAATCAAGGTTGGAAACCATGGAGAAATCATGGTTAATAAAATTAAAATCAACTTTGAATCATTAACTCAAAGCTTACCTCTTTAGGAGAAAGTTGAAGAAGCTTTGAACAAGATAGAATGGGTTTTGTGACAAAACCTTATGAAGAAGAAATGATTAGAGCAGAGTTTAAGTTAAAACAAACCAAGAGATGAGTGTTTAAAAGGATGGATGGTGTGATTTGGAAATGGTGACCGATTGGAAGAAGAAGATGGAAGGAAGATACGTGAGTTTCCCTTGGAACTTTGAGAGAATTAGGCTTATATTTGATAAGTGTAAAAACAAAAGGATGAGGACATTTCACAAAGCTGCTCGCAGTGTAGTATACATATGAAATTTTGGAAAATTTTACTTGAATAATTATCCAAATCTTGAGTGTATGTGGACACTTCCAGTAGTGTGACATTGTGAGGTGAAAATAAAGAATTTTATGGCATAATTATCCACTCCATTCTAATGCGGTACCGCCAAGTTGTGCTGTAGTGTGAATTAGTGAGGAGAAATGAAGAGAATTATTTGGGTAATTCTCCCATTTCCACCGCATTGTCTTTGTCTTTTTTTTTTTGAATGACGTGAATGACATTTTGCTTGCTTAAGTAGCCATTCATTAATTGCACAAGGACACTCTCTTCTCATTGGTTGCACACTTGACTTTGCATGATATTGTGATATTCAAATATCACATAGAGGCTTCACAATTTTTTGAACAGTCTTGCCTTTGGGCGTCCAAATTCTCACACTCTTGGGCTATTTGTTCTTCTTGTTGGGCCATCCATTCTGCTGCTCTAATTCACCGACCGTGGAGCTTAGATGCTTTCTTTGGGCCGTCCAATTTTTGCTTCTTCTGGGCCTCCACCGCACTCTTGGTCCATGGTGGTTTGGGTGAGTTTAAGTCCTTTAATTGATGCTAATCCAAGCTTATTTACTAGTTGATTAATTAGCTAATTGATTGGGTTTAATTTTTTAACCATTCTTACTTAATTCTTCAAGTATATAACTAATCTAATTTAACATATTTAGCATGCATCTAATACATATTTAGCATGCATCATCACTTCTAATTAGAATTAGAATATTAAATTAAGGATTAAGTTATAACAAATCCCTAATCAAGTTAGTTTACTTAATTTCTTAATTAGGTAATTAGGACAACTAAATTAAAGTTAATTAGTTTCCTAAATAAAAGTCAAGCAATTATTGTTGACTCAATCTTATCCATTAATCTTATCTATGGTGAATATTATTTGATAGTTTTGGTAAGCTTTGTTTTACACCATTGATTGAATCAATGGTGAAGATCAAAGCTCCTAAGTCAAGCTTCTAATCTAATGGTCCACAAAGAAGTCTAAACTTCTTTCCTTGACCAATTTTTATTGGTTAGAAAAGTCCAACCATTTGTTTTGACTATATCTTATTGGATCATTTTAAATTTTAATTACAAGAAATAATTAATTAAAACTCATCGGGTCTAACGTTCATAGCAACGACTGCTATAAATATAACCACAGATATTTATCAGTACAATATTTTTATTTTCATAGATAGATTCTAAAAATTAAAAGATTATTTTCTGAGTCACTCAGATTCGGGTTTAGTAAGATCCCCCGTCTCCAAATGAGGCAGATCAGAATTTCCCTGGCCTGAAAAATATTATTTTTCCTAGCCAGGAGCAAATCACACAACGTGATTAAGTATGATCTTAGAACAGTCAAATTATTTTTATACCACACAGAAAATACAAAATAGTGTAATTCTGCTATTACTATTCATATAGCCAGACTTTGGGGTGTTACAATTTTCACTTTTGATTTACCGAGTGTAACGCCGTAATCTTTTCTTGCTTTCTGTTTATTTGTGTTATCTGTGTTGTTATGAATTTCTGTGAATTTTTATGAATTAATTGGCTTATGTGGATTATTTTAATATTATTTTCAAAAAAAATTAGACTGTTGAACTGGGGCCAGGGGATCTTACTAAACCCAAAGCTGGAGACAATTTTCAGAGTTTTCATTATCTGAAATTTTATCTGATGGATAAAATTTGGGTACATTATCTATTGGACAATAGATGCCGACTTTGTTAATTATGATTTTTGTCCATTGGATAATAGCTTACAAAAAAGATCTAGTAAATTATTTCTATTAAGTCACTTTTGTGACATCATGCATGTGACATCACCCACATGACATCACATTTGACTTTTGGACCAAAGGGAGAAGCTTCTCAAGGAAACTTTGTGAAGCTTGTTGAGGAAGCTTGGCTCCCCCTCCCAAGGAAAGTGCAAGGCCAAGGAGAGAGAAAGGAGGCTTATAGAGTAAGCTTGTATCTCATTTTCATTTTCATCAGTTTTCTATCCATTTTTCTCTCTTCATCCAAAAGCTACACACTTTGTTTTCTCTCATTTTCTTCTCTCATTTTCTCTCCTCTAGCTCACGGTCACTCCACCAAATCCACCTTTTCATCTTCTTTGATTTCACTCACCTACATTTCCTACATCAAAACCTCTTTCTAAGGTTATTTGGTTTGAAGATCTTAGCTTGTTCATCATTTCCAAGCATTTCTTCAAGTTAGGGCTTGAAGATTTATAAGGTAAAATTTCTTCTTTTCCATTTTTCTTTCTTTTTTTCTTTCTGAAACCATGATTTTGATCCATGGTCATTCTTCTCTAAGCCTAAAATGTTGATTCTTTGGCTTGTCATTTTTGTTTTTCAAGAAAGCTCTTGGAAGAGAAAGCTTGTTCAAGGAGATATTCAAGAGGTGGTTAGTTATCCTCTAAGGTAAGAGGGAAATCACTCTCATCAACCTTTCATAGTGGTGAGAGACATTTTGTTATGTTGAGAGTGGAGAATCCATGTGAGGATCCTTCACTTGATTGTTTTTGACTCTTAGTGATTTTTGTAATCTATGTGGTTTTGGAGTTTGATGTGTCTATGATCTTGATGGAATAGAAATTTGATGCTTCACATATGTATATTGGTTGCTTGAAATCCTTGTGGAAAATGAAAAATTTTGAGGCCCAAGAACCTTAGGGAGCTCACGGCCAAGAGACCCAAAGAAGGGATCCAAGAGGAAATTTTGTGTTAATATGGAACTTGGAAGCTTAAATAAAAAATTGAGTTGAATTAGGAATTTAACAACAATGAAGGAGTGGAAAAACCAAACCTTGACTACTTAGTTAGAGAAAGATTTTGGCTTTAAGAGAGATGGTAAGCTAGTAAAAGAGATCATAAAAAGTAGAGCACTTTTAGGGCTTAAGAGGAAAAAAGAAATGACTTGTGAGATTAAAATGATGTAGTTTTCTTTTAGGTTTTCGTGAAAATGTGAAAAGGTATTACATAGAGGAACTTAACTAAGAGAGTTTAATTAGAGTGAATCTCCATGTTAATTCTTGAAAGTATCTTAACTAAGGTCAAAAGTGAAAAGATGGTTCTTGAGTTTGTGTAATTGAGATACCTTGCGATGAAATATAATAGCTTTGTGCTGACGTACTAGACCCGGGGAATGTCAGTGATGACTAAAGCCATGTAGTGGCTCCTCTTGTTAGAACTTATGTTGTTGTATAAATATTGTTGATCATTGTTATGAGATCATGCATTATGAAAATTAGAATGACTTGTTGTCAAGGCGGAATGCCTAGGAGATGAATTACACCTTTGTGCGGGTACAAATTGTGTAGTGTAGTTCACTTGGTTAACTTGGAGACGTCGGGGTGTGGGTATCCCACATGTGGCAAGTAGATAGCTCCTCTAGGCCTTGGTGACTGTGCAATGCACCAACGATCTCGACCAGGCACTATCCTATTCCCGATCCGGTTGAGAGTGTCATGTATAGCCAAGTTGCGCATATTGATGAGGTTGTGAAGCACATGATTTGAGGCTAATGAGATACAGACACTGACTCCCCTGGTTATTCTTGTCGATGTTGGTTAGAACTCCATGGAGTAGATGTCAGTCCATTGTGCATTCACATAGACATTTCACATTTTATTGTAATATGTTATATTGTGGAACTGCTTGTGGATATTTTATTATAATGCCTATTGAGAATTGTATGACTGTTATTATTGTCTCTTGCTTCCATACTGGTATTGATGTAGAGAATCTCACCTCTTTATATTTTTATTCTATTTACTTTCTATTTTATGTATCCTGGTTGTTAAAGACTGAGAGAGGCAGAAGAAGGTTTGCAGTTTTTGTTGTGTTACTTTTGGATGGCTGCTCGTAGGGATTCCCTTGGGTTTTTTAGAGTTCTTTTCCACAAAGGTTCAGATGCATGGTGGATCGACTAGGACATAGAAATGATTAGATATGTAGGAGAATTTACTCTGTCTATTAGTAGGACCCTTGATGGGCCCTCTTTCTTCTCTCTTAGTGTTTTTGTGCATCTAGAGTTTTTCATGCCGATTAGGGAGCTATGGGTTGACTTACATTACACCCCTAGAGAGGATCCAGACCCTGTGGTATCATCCGCTAGGACTCCTATTCGCGAGCTTCTGCCACAACTGAGAGGTTTGGCTGGGGAAGAGTCCAAAGAGGAGGAACCAATGGAGGAGTCCGAAGAGGATCCAATGGAGCATCCAGGGGAAGATCCTGCTCCCTAAGTCTCTAGACTTGGGCTAGTTGATGTTTCGTTAAACTGCTGCTTATGTCTTTTGTGTATAAACTTGTAATTTTGGGTGGACTATGATCCATGCCACTGTTGTATATATTCTTTTTGGTGTGTAATATTTAGTAAGTTATGTCTTGTGATGTTTATGTTTCGTTTAAGCTTATGTTTTGAAAAGAAAATTTATAATCCGTATTTTCCATGATTAAACATTTTTCCATGATTTTTGTTAAGTTAAAGAAGTTTTGAGGTATAAATATGACGCCCTAAGAAGGGTGTTACATTAGCTGGTATCAGAGCCCTAGTTTGAGTCTTTTGGGGTTTGTGGTTAGGTCTGTCTTGCTTGTGTTGTGTGATTCTCTGTGTTTAGTTTTTGAAAGGAGATAAAATTGTTTGATATGACTTTACCTGACTTTCCTTATGTAATGTTTAGTTTGACTCCAAAGGAATGTGATGGCTCGAGGTGGAGCAGTAAGTGTGAACCCTGAACGAGACAGCGAGAGTATGGCTGTAGCAACGAAGACAATGCAGAGGATGGCAGAGGCCATGATATAGTAGAACCAAAGAGCCGCCCAATAATAAGAAGCTGCTGCTGAAACACAAAACCTATCGGAGTTTCGCCACAACAATCCACCATAGTGCAAAGGGGAGTTCAATCCGAAGAAAACAAGTCTTTGGATCAAAGAGTTGGAAAAGATATTCCGAGGAATGGGATGCACTGATGCTCAGAAGGTAACCTATCCTACCCTTATATTGGTTGGAGATGCTGAAGACTGGTGGGTAGGAGCCTATCAAATGTTGAAAGCTGAGGGAACAGTGATCACTTGGGAAGCCTTCAAGAATAAGTTTTTGGAGAAGTACTTTCCAGCTAGTGCGAGGCACGTGAAGGAAATGGAGTTCCTAGGCCTAAGGCAAGGAAGCATATTGGTCAGTGAGTATGCTGCCAAGTTTGAGAGTTTGTCAAAGTTTTCAAGGTATTTCCAGCTCCATCCTGATGAGGAGTGGAAATGGCGCAAGTTTGAAGAAGTTTGAGGCATAACTTGAAGAGAGCGGTGCTACCTTTGGGAATTGATCCATTCCCAGCCCTTTTGGACAAGTTTCGTAGACTAGAGGAATTGGACCAGTCACGTGAAATGAGGAACTATAACTTTGGACCTGCTTGGTTCCAAAGGGGGAAAAATGGTGGTGGCAATCTTTCTCAGAAAAAGTCGTATTCGAGGGTGCAAGGGAATCGAGCTCAGCCATAACCATGTGGAGAAGGTCCTAGCAGCTACAAGTTTGGTCAGACCAGGGCATTGACGCCAAAATGTCTCAAGTGTGGAATAGACCACTTGACGAAGTACTGTACAATTGAAAGGATCATCTGCTTCAAATGCGGGAAGCCATGGCACATTGTAAGAAATTACAATCAACCCAAGGCAAGATCTCAAGCGGGAGGAAGAGTCTACACTTTGAGTGGAGTAAAGGCCTCCCAATCTGAAGATCTGATTAAAGGAGACTGTACCATAGGAGGTAATCTTTTAACTGTACTGTATGACTCAAGGGCGACCCACTCTTTTATTGCCTATGACTGTGTGCACCGATTAGGGTTATCTGTATCTTCCTTACCTTTTGATTTGATTATTTCTACTCCCATTGCCAGACCCATTATTACTGCTCAAGTTTGTTTGAACTGTCCTATTTCTATGGAAGGTCGAATCTTTTCGGTTGATTTGATTTGCTTACCTTTTTCTCAAATAGATGTTATTCTAGGAATGGATTGGTTATCTTCTAACCATATCCTTCTTGACTATTCTAATAAAACCTTAGTATTTGCTAATTCTGAGATTTCTGGATTTATATCTGCCAACCAAGTCAAAACTTTCTTGAGAGAAGGAGCTCAAGGATACATGCTTTTGTCTTCCTTAGAAGTCAAGAGTGAGATTGATGTGAATGTTATTCTTGTGGCTAATGAATTTTTTGAAGTCTTTTCTGATGATATACCAAGGTTACCACCAAAAAGAGAGGTAGAATTTTTTATTGGTCTTGTGCCAGGATCGGGTCTTATATCCATGGCACCATATCGGATATCGCCATCAGAGTTAGCCGAACTCAAGAAGCAGCTAGAGGAACTATTGGAGAAGAAGTTTGTGAGACCTAGTGTTTCACCGTGGGGAGCTCCAATGTTGCTAGTCAAGAAAAAGGACGGGACTTCTCGGTTATGTGTGGACTATCATCAGCTAAACAAGATAACAATCAAGAACAAGTACCCACTTCCGAGGATAGATGATTTGATGGATCAGCTGAAGGGAACTTCTGTTTTCTCCAAGATTGATTTACGTTCTATGTAACACCCCAACTTTTGGGATAATTACAATATAGTCCTAAAAGGTGCTATTTTGTAATTTCTGTGAGTAGTAAAATGAATTTGACTGTTTCGTGAATGTATTTGACTATTGTGTGTGATTTGCACCGAGCCAAGAAAATAATAATTTTTTGGCCAAAAAAATATTATTTTAATTAATTGGAGCTGGGGGATCTTACTAAACCCAATTCTGATTGATATATATATTAATCTTTTAATTTTTAGGATTTAATTGTGCAATAAAACAATTTTCTATTATTATAATATTATTTTATTTGATAGTACCTACTGTCTCAAAAATAGTAGAAATCTGCTTCAAAATGACCATGGACCCTGAAAAGTCTGTGGGACCCGCGTTTAAAGTACCAGTCAGTGATTCTGACTGGACCAAATTCTGAGCCAATAAGAATCAGTCAATGAAGGTGGCTTGAAAAATTCTAACCAATAAGAATAGGTCAAAGAAAGAAGCATAGACTTTAATATGGACCATTGGATGAAAACTTAGTTAGGAAGCCTTTGATCATAACCGTTGATCAAATCAATGGTGAAGGAGCAAACTTAGTAAGGAAGCATTGGATGTTGACCCTTGATCAAATCAATGGTGTGGATGTAAACTTGATTAGCAAGCATTGAATATTAGCCATAGATCTAATCAATGGATAGGAATTAAAGTTGAATTCAATGGTTAAGATTAAGTCAAACATAGTGGCTTGACTTTAGCTTAGTAGCTAATTAAACTTAATTTGATCATCTTAATTGCTTAATTAACTAACTAAGTAAACTAGCTTAGTTATTAATTAGTCATAATTTAAACATTAATTATATATCCTAATATTATTTAGAAGCTATGGTATATGCTAATATATATTGAACTAATGAGTTATATAATTAGAATGTTAATTAAATATTATTAGGAGACTTAACCTAATTGATTATCTATTTACTTAGCTTGTAATTAGTCATTAATTAAAATCAAATTAAGCCCCTAAACCCCAAGGAGTCCCACGGCCAAAGGAGGCTAAATGGCCAAGTTCTCACAAGTTCCACAAGGTTCTTGAACCATCTAAGTGATATAAGCCATGTGCTTCAAAGTGTGAACACAAATGGATATCTACTATCCAAATTAAACACTCAATCTCTCATATGCACTCACGGCAGCCCCCCTCCTATTTCACTCTCAAATTTCACATTTTCATTCATCCAAGACTTAGCCTATTTTCTCTCCAAAAATACCAAGAACACCAAGCAACTTTTCCTTTCTTTTTCTCTCTAGTATTTCGTTCAACACCCAAACACTACCATCAATCTTCTATAATTTTTCTTTCTTACTTTTCCTAAACCAAAACTATATCCTAAACACTTTTCCTTTACAAGGTTTTGTTAAAAACCTATTCTATCTAGTTCAAAATCAAAGCTTTTGTTCACTTCCCTAAGGGTAAGCTTTTGTTTTTATGGTTTAAAATTTGATTTGTGATTTTCTAAACCATGTTTGTTCCATGGTTTTCCATTATGAAGCCTTGTATGTGATTTTGCTTATTGTTTAAGAATTTTAGGGATTTATTTTGGAGTCCAAACGAAAATCAAAGGAAAGGAGGAGACTAGGAGATCCTTGTCTTCAAGAGGTAAGAGGGAGATTTAATCTCATCAACCTTGTGTGGTGATGAGAAAATGGATTGTTTGTGTGTGAAGAATCCTTATGGATTCATTTATGTGTTTGTTTATTGTTTTTCCTATTTGTGATTGATTTTATTTGCAAGCATGTCTATAGTTTTTAAAATATATTGCATGTGTTTATAGTTTTTAAAATATATTGCATGTGTTTATAATTATATGATTATTAAAGTAGGATGTGAATAACATGTAACGATTGCATGAGTGTTCCAAAGAACACAAAGAGGCTCACGGTCTTACCAATAAATAGAGAACCAAAATGTTCTCAACCATTTTCTAAAACAATGATTTAAAGAATCTAGGAAAAACAATGAGTTTGGAAATAATTTAGAAGTTAGACAATGATTTAATAATTAGTGATGAAGGATAGGTTAATTATGGCTAACATGCCATTTAATATACAATTAAATTCCTAAGTTATTTTCTAAGGTAGGTTAAGTATCTAATCTACAAAAGAATTTGATTCCAATGAATCTTTGAGAAAATAAAAGGAATGAACTTAGTTCTAAAATTCTAAATTAGTAAAATTTATAATTAGCAAAATTTATTATAAGTAAGAAATAAAGTGAACGCTTGAAAAATACTAACATAAAGCTTACTCTCTGAGTTTTGAAGCGCGTTAGCAAGTTTCAAGGTGTAACTGTTGGGTAAGATTAAAATTAACAGAATTTAGAGGAAAACGTCAAAAATACCATATACTGATTTTCTAGGCAAAATGCTACCGAAATTTACTAAAATCAGATAAATAAAAGGAAAAGATTCCATAATATATTTACAACATATGAAAATATTCTACATAGTTTAAAAGTACTAGAAATAGTTTACACATATTTGAAATAATGATTTTTAAGCTATAAGGTTAAGAAAATGATTTAAAAATCTTACGCGATTGAGAAAATGATTTAAAAACATTATGCGATGTTCAAAAATGTCAAAATATATTTACGTGATTTAAAAACATTTGTAAAAGCAACGCGATTGTGAAAATGCGATAAAATTTCTACGCGATTAAATGATACAGCGAGTTTTACTATTAGGCTAAAGTGGTGGACCCAGACATGTTGTGAGATAGTACTGTCAAGTGGAGACATGCTATATTTTGGAATATTGTGACTAAGGGTGTTTTCGTAAATATGGTAAAATATTGATATTGAAGGTATTTTTATAAATTTTAGAACATGCTTTGAGAGTTTTATCAATTTGGTTGATAATTGGCGATTGATTGATGAGGTGAATTACACCATGTTGTGGTGTGATAGGCGTAGTGTGGTTCATTATATGAACTTGCAGGCATTAGTGTGCGGAGAATCCCATATGTGGACAGTTGGTAGCGCCTCTGGGCCGTGGTAACGGGCAACACACTAATGATCTCGACAAGTACTATTCTTAATCGAGGTCTTGTAGAGACTATTATGTACAATGCCTGTAGTGCACGATGTTTTGGACTGTGTACTGCTACACGATGTTTTGGACTGTGGATTATAGGCACAACGTTGGACAGTGTAATAGTTTGGTTTTGGGCAGCCTGAGGTACTGATGGTTCTATGCAGATCATTCTCTCAGATATCCGTGTTTAGCTCCATGGAGTAGGAACGAGTCAGTGTGTGTAGCATTCATTATCTGCATTTTAATGTTTACTATAATCTATGATAAAATGTATGATGTATTGCTTGCTATACTGTATGTGATATAATGGTATGTATTACTTTGCTATATTATGCATGATATGTTGGTATGTATTATTATGATAATTATTTGTATTGTCGTTTTCTTTATTGCCATGTTGGTAATGATGTGGATTATCTCACCTCTTTATTGTATTGTTCTTTCTATTTCTATTTTATGTTTATATCATCAAAGACTACAATAGTGGCAAGGCGAGGTCAATTAGGTTTCTTTAGACTACAATTTCTTAAAGGCGTCGATGTGATCACCATGCAACACTGATGATGAGTTTTGATGATAACAAACATGGAGATGATGAGAAGACCAAGTCCAAGTTCTTCAAGTTTAGCTTTAGGACTTAGGATCTCTCTTATACAGAGCTTTTATAGGATATCTCAGTATTTGTCTTAAAAGATCTAAGAACATGTTTTCCTACAAATTAAATTAAAGTTTTAATTTGGCTTTGAAAATCAAAGAGTTTGTGGATTTACAGAAATCACATGATCTGCTTCTTAAAAGTATTTTTCACATCTTGAAACAGAGGTATTCGAATAGCCTTGAAGGTATTCGAATACAATCCTTCTGTAAAATGCTTTTTAGAACGTGTTTTAAATAGTGGTATTCGAATACCTCTTTGTGGTATTCGAATAACCTGCCTCTAAACTGTTTTGTGAGAAAGTGAAAAATAGTGGTATTCGAATACCTCCTTATGGTATTCGAATAACCTGAGTCTGATTTGTTTTTTTATAAAAACTGATATCAGTGGTATTCGAATGCTTCATAATGGTATTCGAATAACCTATGAGATTTTGTTTTGGTTTTTGAATTTCTACGTAAACAAATTTCCATTTAATATGATATTAATTTCCTCAACGATCATTTCTGATCAAAGGCTCTATAAATAGAGACCTTGTCTCACGTCTGATATACACAAATTTTTTGAAATTATTTTGCTTGTGCTAAAACGCTGTTTACATAATTCTCTATTTTTCTCTGTACTCTTTTGGTAAAATTTTGAGATATTCTTAAAGAGCTCTATAGTGCTTCAATTTGTATAATTTGCTCTAAGTGAGAGTTTCTCTTCATCTACTTTCTACTATTCTGTATCGAGGGTGAGGTATCCCTCAAGGTTTGTATAAGGGTGAGGTATCCCTGCAGGCTGAGGCTTTAGCACAAGGGTAGAGTTTCCCTATGTGTGAAAAGTGCTCTTTTGTGTAACGGTTGCAAGCACCTATTGAAACTTGTATACTTAGTGAAAAGTCTCAGTTTTCGAGGACTGGATGTAGACCATAAGTGGGTTAGTGGTTGAACCAGGATAAATACTGTGCCTACTTCTCTCCTCTTAATCTATTTATTTTATTCAATTTTATTTTACTGTATTTTTATATTTCACTATTTGTATTGTTTCTCTTCTTCTTCTCATTCCTTCTGTGCATCTATTTATTAAGTTTTAATATTTTTCATACTTTACAAAGAAGTTTTGCAAAAAAATTTATACTCAATTCACCCCCCTCTTGAGTACTGGAAGCCACTTGGTAACAAGTGGTATCAGAACTAGACTCTTGTATAAAGAGCTTAGCAGCTTCAAGAGAACATGGTTTCTTCAAATGGTTTTTCAGAAGGATCTTCCATAAACCGACCACCCTTTTTCAATGGGGATGGTTATGCATATTAGAAGGAAAGAATGAAAATCTTCATCGAAGCTATTTATCTAGATGTATGGGATGCTGTCGAAAATGGTGCTTTTATACCCACACATAAGGTCGATGGTGTAAGGACCGAAACACCACGAAATAAATGGTCTGATGAAGACAAAAGAAAAGTTTAATAAAATTTAAAAGCCAAAAATATTATTACTAGTGCTTTGGAATATGATGAGTTTTTTAGAATTTCAAATTGTAAAACTGCTACAGAAATGTGGGACACTTTGCAAGTTACCCATGAGGGTATTAGTGAAGTGAAGAGGTCGAGAATCAATTCTCTAACTCGTGAATATGAATTATTCAGAATAAACCAAGGAGAAAGCATTCAGGAAATGCAAAAGAGGTTCACCCACATAGTTAATCATCTTGCATCTTTAGGTAAAAGTTTTTCTAATGAAAATTTGATTAACAAAGTATTGAGATGTCTTAGCAGGATTTGGTAACCTAAGGTAACAGCTATATCAAAATCGAGGGATTTGACGACAATGACTCTAGCTACTCTCTTTGGAAAACTTCATGAGCACGAACTGGAACTGAACAGATTAAATCAAAGCGAAGAGAGCGATAAAAAGAAAAAAAGGGATAGCGCTCAAAGCCACTTCCTCAATATTCGACAATGATGATGAAGAAAATGAAGAAAACTCAGAGAACATCGAGGTAAGCGAAGAAAATCTTAGTCTGTTAGTTAAAAAATTTGGTAAATTTCTCAAGAAAAAGGGAACGCAAAGAAGACCCCCTCCCTCCGAAGAAGACTCATTACAAAGGCAAAGGAGTTTCATCGACTCCAACTTGCTATGAATGTGGTAAACCTAGTCACATGAAAATGGAGTGCCCAGTTTATCAAAAGAAGAAGGAGAAATTTGAAAAGAAGCCCTTCAAGGAAAGAAAAAAAAAAAGCCTTTATAACATGGGATGAAAACGACATGGATTCAACTGACAGCTCAGATAACGAGGAAGCTCAACTGGGCCTCATGGCCAAAGGAGAAGAAGAAGAAAGCAAAAATGAGGTAAGTTCTAATACTACTTTATTGCCTTCTTATGATAAGTTACAAGATGCCTTTGAAGAATTGCATGAAGAGTCTTTAAAATTCACAAAAATAATCTATTCTTCTAAGAAAATAATCTTTTCTTTAGAAAATCAAATTCTTGTTTTAAATAAAGAAATAGAAGAATTGAAAGTTAAAAATGAAACTTTGGGAATCATTGATGCATGCACAAATCATTCTTCACATGCTTCTACATCTTCATCTTGTTCTTCATGTCATGTGCTTGAAAAAGAAATTGAAGCCTTAAAGAACACTCTTTCTAAATTCACCTTTGGAAGAGATAATTTAAATATTTTATTAGGAAGACAAAGAGTGGTTTTTCAAAAAGCGGGGATAGGTTATAACTAGAAAAATCAACAAAAACTTTATAAAAATTTCTTTGTGCATTCTAGTGTTTCAAGTAGTCCTTTTATTAAATGTTTTTACTGTGGAAAGAAAGGACATAGTGCATTAACATGTAATGCAAGGAAAAACATTAATACAAAAATTGGAACAAAATTGGTTTGGGTTCCCAAGGGTACTATACCCAAAACTGACACACAAGGACCTAAGAAAATTTGGATACCAAAGGTTAAAAACTAAACTTGTGTTGTAGGTATGCTTGAAAGCCAAGAGTTCAAATTGGTATCTCAATAGCGATTGTTCTAAGCACATGACCGGGGACTACTCAAAATTCACCATGCTTATTCCCAAGAATCATGGACACGTTACTTATGGTGATAACAACAAAGGAAAAATTCTTGGAATCGGAAAAGTCGGTAAGAACCCTAACTCTTCTATTGAAAATGTGTTGCTTATTGAAGACTTGAAACATAACTTGCTTAGTATTAGCCAATTATGTGATAAAGGAAATAGGGTAATATTTGATTCAAATTGTTGTATAATTGAAGATAAAAATGATAAGTATGTTAAATTCATTGGTCATAGAGTAAACAACATTTATATGATTAGTCTTGATGATATATTTTCAAATAATGCGAAATGCCTTTTAAGTAAGAATGATGATTCATGGTTATGGCATAGGAGAATTGCACACATTCACATGGATCACTTAAAGAAGTTGGTCTCTAAAGAGCTAGTAATTGGACTACCCAAGCTTAATTTTGTAAAAGATAAACTATGTGATGCATGTCAAAAGGGTAAACAAATAAAAGTCTCTTTTAAAGCAAAAAATATAGTTTCAACTACTAGTCCTTTACAACTTTTGCACATGGATCTTTTTGGACCTTCTAGAACTATGAGCTTTGGTGGGAATTACTATGCTTTAGTTATTGTGGATGATTTTTCTAGGTTTACATGGACTTTATTTCTTGCAAATAAAAATGATGCATTTCTAGCTTTTAAAAGACTTGTCAAAGTTATTCAAAATGAAAAAGGTTTTCAAATCTCTTCTATAAGAAGTGATCATGGTGGCAAATTTGAAAACAATGTTTTTGAAAATTACTGTGATGAACATGACATTAATCATAATTTCTCTGCCCCTAGAACTCCACAAAAAAATGGAGTTGTAGAAAGGAAAAACCATTCTTTAGAAGAAATGGCGAGAACTATGCTTAATGAGGTTGCTCTTCCTAAGTACTTTTGGGCGGATGCTGTAAGTACAGCTTGTTTTGTAATGAACAGGACCCTTATAAGGCCTATTTTAAAGAAAACCGCACATGAGTTGTATAAGGGAAGAAAGCCAAATGTCTCACATTTGCATATGTTTGGATGCAAATGTTTTATTTTAAATAATGGAAAAGATAACTTAGGCAAGTTTGATGCTAAGTCTGATGAAGGTATATTTCTTGGTTATTCAAATCATAGTAAAGCTTTTCGTATATATAATAAAAGAACTATGACTATGGAAGAATCTATACATGTTGTATTTGATGAAACTGACCCAAGTGGATCAAGAAAGGATCTTGCTATTGATGATGTTGCAGAAGTCTTAGCGAAAACACATTTGGATAGCAAGGAAAAAGAAATCAAGGAGCAAGAGGATAAACAAAGACAAGAAGATTCGTAAGCCTTGGAACTTCCCAAAGAATGGCGAACTTCAAAATATCATTCCCTTAATCAAATAATCGGTGATGTATCTAAAGGTGTAAGTACTCGTAATTCTCTTAGAAATGCTTGCAATCACTTAGCTTTTGTTTCTCAAATTGAACCTAAGGATTTAATTGAAGCTTTTGATGATGAACATTAAATCTTAGCTATGCATGAGGAATTAAATCAATTTGAAAGGAATCAAGTTTAGGAATTAGTTGCTAGACCTGATGATCACTCTATAATTGGCACTAAATGGGTTTTTAGAAACAAACTTGATGAAAATGGTTTAATAACTAGAGACAAAGCTAGATTGGTTGCTAAAGGTTATAATCGAGAAGAAGGAATAGATTATGAAGAAACCTATGCACCGGTAGCTAGATTAGAAGCTATTAGAATATTACTTGCTTATGCTTGCATCATGAATTTCAAATTATATCAAATGGATGTTAAAAGTACTTTTCTAAATGGCTTTATTCAAGAGGAGGTTTTCGTTGAACAACCTCCAGGTTTTGAAAATCATGAACTACCCAACCATGTTTTTAAACTTAAAAAGGCTTTATATGGCTTAAAGCAAGCTCCTAGAGCTTGGTATGAAAGGTTGAGTAAGTTCCTTTTAGAAAATAGTTTTTCAAGAGAAAAAGTCGATACTACCCTTTTCATCAAAAATAAAAAGCATGATATTCTTCTTGTGCAAGTATATGTGGATGATATTATCTTTGGTGCTACTAATGAATCCCTGAGCAAAGAATTTGCTAAGACAATGCAGAATGAATTTGAAATGTCGATGATGGGAGAGCTGAATTTCTTCCTCGAACTTCAAATCAAACAAACGAACGAAGGGATATTCATAAGTCAAACCAAATACTGCAAGGAATTGCTCAAAAGATTCGAAATGGAAAACACTAAACACATGGCCACTCCGATGGGCACTTCTTGCTATTTGGACAAAGATGAAGGAGGTAAATCAGTAGAAATAATGAAATACAGAGGTATGATTGGATCTCTCCTTTATCTTACTGCTAGTAGGCCAGATATAATGTTTAGTGTATGCATGTGTGCTAGATATCAGGCAAACCCTAAGGAATCTCATTTAAGTCTTTGTTAAACGAATAATGAAATACCTAGTAGGCACTTCACAAATGGGCTTGTGGTACCCTAAGGGTGCCTCATGTAGCCTAATAGGCAATTCTGACTCTGACTTTGCTGGGTGCAAATTGGACAGAAAGAGTACTAGTGGGACATGCCACTTGCTTGGTAGTTCTTTAGTTTCTTGGCATAACAAGAAACAAAATAGTGTGGCTTTGTCTACCGCTGAGGCTGAATATGTTGCAGCCGGGAGTTGTTGTGCTCAAATCCTATGGATGAAGCAATAACTTTTAGATTACGGTCTTCAACTTGATCACATCCCGATAAGATGTGATAACACTAGTGGAATAAATATCTCTAAGAATCCTATTCTGCATTCCAGAACAAAGTATATAGAGATAAGACATCACTTTATCAGAGATCATGTACAAAAGGGATTGCATTCTTGAATTTGTTGAAACATCTAAGCAACTTGCAGATATTTTCACTAAACCTCTAGCAAAAGAAGCATTCTTTTATATAAGAGGAGAATTGGGCATAATTGATCAATCTAACATATAATTGCTTGTTATTTGCTTTTAATCTTTCTTGAATCATTACTAACTTAAGCGTCGGAGTTATCCTGAAATCTTTTTTGCAGGTACTCCATCAAAAGGTATGCTTTCGTCACTCAAAAAAAAAAAAATACAATTCCTGGATATAGATATGTGTTTTCTTGTTTAAGTTATTCAAATACCTCCATATGGTATTCGAATACCATTGCTGTTATACATATAAACTTGTGTTTTTCTGATAAGGCTATTCGAATACCATCAGGGTTATTCGAATACCATACATCAGTACAGCATTTCTAAAGCTGGTGTATTCGAATAACTAAGTAGTCATTCAAATACCCTGAGGCTTATCTTTTTCAATTTTTTCTCACAAGGCTCTGGAGTATTTGAATACCTTGTAAGATATTCGAATACTTACTCTTCTTGCCTTCTCTTCTTTTTGTGAGTATTCGAATATTGTAAAAAGCATTCGAATACCATAGTCTGGCAGCCAAGCCAAATTTGGCCATATATTCGAATACCTGGTGAGGCATTCGAATACCCTCTATTTGAAGGCTACGTCCTTTGATCTTTCCCAGACGTTTTATTCGAATACCTCCATAAGGTATTCGAATATATTTGGGTATTCTTTAAATACCCCCCTGCATATCCAAATGAGGTCTCTCTCGTTTCTCTTCATTTTCAAAAACCTTTTGCTTTCCCTTCTCTCTCCTTAAACCTCTTTTTTCACGTTTCTCATTGTTTCCACCCCTTCTCTTTGCTCCATCTCTTCCTTTTCTTTTCTATCCATGACCTCATCTTCCTCTCGCTCTAAGCATCCTCGTACGAAGACGGCTCCAAGTAATAACCCGCTGGACCTTCGCAGGCTTTCCTCCAACGAGCAACAGCTTGGGGGCTTCATTACCCACTTTCGAGAGCGTAACCTAGTGCAACCGAAGTACCTCGACTTGGGGTTCTTCGAAAGAGAAGGTGGTTTTGACTTTCTGAATCGGCTAAATCACCAAGGCGTACTTCGCTTCTGCTCTTACTCAGCTGCTCTGTATCCTGACCTGGTCAAGATGTTCTATTGCAACCTGAAAATTGAAGGTCAGGAGCTACACTCCAGTGTCTGCGACCAAAACATTATGATCACACCAAGCGATTAGGTTCAAATGTTTGGCTTGCAGTCAACTGGCCGCTACGCTGAAAAAGATTCACTCATCCGGCTCTTCGACAAGAACAAAACAATTGAAGATGTTTTAAGACCTGGGTTGGCTTTACCTTCGACTCAAAAGGGAGTCAAAGGAGGCATGATGAAGAGCTAGGGTAGGCTCCTACATTATGCTTATGCCCACATCATAGCTCCTAGAGGTGGGAACTACGCCTACATGAGCAAAGATGATGTGTCATGCTGTGGATTCTAAAGCAAGGCCATCAAATTAACTGGCCCATCTTCATTATGAAGCATATGATGAGGGCAAAAGGTAAAGAGCAGTCTGAGCTTCCCTATGGCGTGATCATTACTGCCTTTCTTGGCAAGTATCCATATATTCTGGAAACCGAGCGAGCGACTTTGCTAACCCATCATCATATTTTTGGGTCCTTCACCCTTAACAAAATGAAGATGATCAGGATCGATGAAAGCTGGGTGTTCCTAGTGGAAGTTGATCATGATGAGGACGACCCTCAAGGTGATCCTGTTGCCCCTGTTGCCCCTACTGCTGCTGCCGCTGATATCCCTGCTCCTGCTCCTGTCACAAATGAGCAAATCTTGGCTTCTCTGTTGGATAACAGAACTTACATGGAGAACACCTTCACTATTCTGTTTGACAGAATAGCTGGTGTTGAGCGTGAACAGGCTGCCCTTCGAGCTCTGCTGTCTAGCAACGACCCTGCCTCTCCTCCTCCACCACCAGATGCCTATTTCTAGGACTTGCTTAGTCTTAGGATCTGTTGCTTATGTTATGTTTTTTGGCTGTTTGATGTTTATTGTATTAGCTGTCTTTTGATAAAAATTGTATATGAACTTGGCCAATTATATTTAATGCAATGAGTACTTTCAGTTAATCTATTGCCATTTACAATCATTTATTGTTTATCTCATGCATATTTATCAAAGTGCTTTACTAAATGAATGCATCATTTTTTATCATGTCAAAAAGGGGAGAAAAATAATCAATCTTATTTGAGAAAAGATAGGTTAAAATTGGATTAACATTGGCTCTTGGATTCCAAAAGAAATGGGGAGAATGTGCTTGTCTTGATATTAAATTACCTCTGAGAGTAACTCTCCTATCTTTTTGAATTCCAATTTATATGAACAAATGCTTTTCTCAATGATAGTTTGTCATCATCAAAAAGGGAGAGAATGTGATCACCATGCAACACTGATGATGAGTTTTGATGATAACAAACATGGAGATAATGAGAAGACCAAGTCCAAGTTCTTCAAGTTTAGCTTTAAGACTTAGGATCTCTCTTGTACAGAGCTTTTATAGGATATCTTAGTATTTGACTTAAAAGATCTAAGAACATGTTTTCCTACAAACTAAATTAAAGTTTTAATTTGGCTTTGAAAATCATAGAGTTTGTGGATTTTCAGAAATCACATGATCTGCTTCTTAAAAGTGTTTTTCACAACTTGAAACAGAGGTATTTGAATAGCCTTGAAGGTATTCGAATACGATCCTTCTGAAAAATGCTTTTTAGAACGTGTTTTAAATAGTGGTATTCGAATACCTCTTTGTGGTATTCGAATAACCTGCCTCTAAACTGTTTTATGAGAAAGTGAAAAACAGTGGTATTCGAATACCTCCTTATGGTATTCGAATAACCTGAGTCTGATTTATTTTTTATAAAAACTGATATCAGTGGTATTCGAATACTTCATAATGGTATTCGAATAACCTACGAGATTTTGTTTTGGTTTTTGAATTTCTATGTAAATGGATTTGCATTTAATATGATATTAATTTCCTCAACGATCATTTCTGATCAAAGGCTCTATAAATAGAGACCTTGTCTCACGTCTGATATACACAAATTTTTTGAAATTATTTTGCTTGTGGTAAAATGCTATTTACATAATTCTCTGTTTTTCTCTGTGCTCTTTTGGTAAAATTCTGAGATATTCATAGAGAGCTCTATAGTGCTTCAATTTGTATAATTTGATCTGAGTGAGAATTTCTCTTCATCTACTTTCTACTATTCTGTATCGAGGGTGAGATATCCCTCAAGGTTTGTATAAGGGTGAGGTATCCCTGCAGGCTGAGGCTTTAGCACAAGGGTATAGTTACCTTGTGTGTGAAAAGTGCTCTGTTGTGTAACAGTTGCAAGCACCTATTGAAGCTTGTATACTTAGTGAAAAATCTTGACTTTCGAGGACTAGACGTAGACCACAAGTGGGTTAGTGGTCGAACCGGGATAAATACTATGTCTGCTTCTCTCTTCTTAATCTCTTTATTTTCTGTAATTTTAATTTATCTTGTATTTTTATATTTTGCTATTTTTATTGTTTCTCTTCTTCTTCTCATTCCTTCTGTGCATCTATTTATTAAGTTTTAATATTTGTTTATACTTTACAAAGAGGTTTTGCAAAAAAATTTATACTCAATTCACCCCCCTCTTGAGTACTGGACGCCACTTGGTAACATCTGAGGCTTGGTATGTCCACTGGAACACAGGACACATAGAGTACGGTGGTGACGTTACTTTATTAATAAGTAGGACTCGACATGGGTTCGTTACTACATGTTATACAGTTGCTTTCGTAGAGATTATTTTACCTATTAGGGAGTTGTGGAATGAATTTCACCATACTCCTAGAGAGAACTTCGATATACTTTAGGGTCGAATTTCTATCGGTCAAGACATTCTCAACTAGGGAATTTGTCTTCTGACAAGGGCTCATGTCTTAGGGGTTATATTTTAGTAGTATGCTGACTTTTATCGCTTTATAAAATATTTGTAAGTTGTAAATTAATTGTATACTTAAAGACAAAATCATATGTATATTATGGTGTGATTATATAAAATCTTATTTTGTGTTTCGTGTTATTTCATTTAACGTTATCAAGTATAAAAAGGAAAAAATTTTACAACTCATATTATGTATGTACTAAACGTTTTACAACTTGGGTAAGAATTTCATTTAATTTTATTTTATTACATCATAAATGTGACATCCCCACAGGGGTGTTACATTAGTTGGTATCAGAGCCCAAGTTAGAGTCTTTTGGATTTGTGGGTAGGTTTGTCTTGTTTGTGCTGTGTGAATCTCTGATATTGAACACAGAGATATGTTTCGGTTTCCAAAGGGAAACGATTTTGTGTGAAACAGCTACGTTTAGTTCGTTGTGTGTTGATTTTGTTTATCTTTGAAGAAAGATAATGGAACATTACGAACATGAGCATATGGACGCGAAACATGATGAAGATTGTATAGCCGCAGCTAGAAGTGTGATGCAAAAGATGATTGAAATAGAAGTACAATAGAGACAGGTGATCGCTCAGCAGCAGGAACTGATAGTCGAACTTCATAGCTTATTAGGATTGGAGCAGTCACCGGATGCGAGAAGCTGTAACTTAGAACCTTCGATAATCCAAAATAGAAGGAAGCGTAAGGTCAATCGTTTTCAGCGAAAGTCGTATGTACAATCACCAAGGAAGCAACAATGAATAAAGAAAGGAAGTACTAGTGGCAACGATTTTGGTCTGACTGTGGCATCACCAACGAAGTGCTTGAAGTGTAGAAAGAATCATATGATGAGAAACTGCATGATTGAGATTATAATTTGTTATAAATATGGAAAGCCTGGACACTTCTCCAAAGAATGTGATCAGCTGAAGATGGAAACTTTCGTTAGTAATACATGTGTTTCAAAATCTCAAAAGAGAAGAAAGAGCCGATGCAAAGAGTGTAATGAGAATGTTCAAATACAAAAACTTAAGAAGCGAAAATTGTGTCATAGAGGGTAATCTTAAAACTATGCTGTATAATTCGCGAAGTGACCCATTCTCTTGTGATCTGTGACTGTGTAAATCTTTTGGGATTATCTATGTTTTACTTCTTTTCATAATGTTACTTCAACTTCTAAACTTGCTATTACTACTTGAGCCTGTTTAAAACTATCCAATTATTTTTGGAGTTTGAAACTTTTTATTGATCTGGTTGTCCATTTCCTTCTCAGATAGACTGAGTAAATCAATTTGATTTATCTGTGTCTTTGTTATAGAATGATCTGAGTATTTCTATTCTTCTTGTTGAACTTGTTCTTTATAATCAAGTTTTCTAACTCTACCCTATATTTATTGAATATCAAATCTTTTCTGTTGATTTGATTTGTTTATCTAAAATCACATTTATTTGAGAGCCTGACTTTTAAATGGATTGGTTATTTTCCAACCATATCCTACTAGATTGTTGCAATGCAATTTAGTGTTTCCTTGACCTGAGATTTTTGGATTTGAATCCAGAAAGTTCATTTCTAAAATTATTGGACTATGTTCATTTCGAAATCTGTTAGACCATCTCCAATTCTTTGTTGGACTAATCTAGTAACCCACTGAATAGTCTTATTACTTTTCCTTATAACCTTCATAGTATCTTTCATGTATTTCAATTAAGAAGGATTATTCTTGATCCAACTTATGTCATAGTACCAAATACAGTACAATTAGAAGAAAACTTAATCTATGAGACATTTTCTGTTAAGATTAAAAATAGGCAAGTAGAACAACTTCTCTTGATGAAGAAAATCTGGAATGATGTGACGACAGGGGAACTAGAAGATCAAATGAAGAAACTTGTTGTTCATTCCAAGATCGATTTGTGTGCTGGTTATTATCAGATTTGCATAAAGGTAGAGAATATTCTAAGATAATTTTTCATATGCGTTGCAAGTACTATGAATATTTAGTACTACCATTCGGGGTAGGGAATGTTTTGGCAATGTTCACGAACTATATAAATAGGATCTTTCTTTCTCATCTAGGAAAATTTGTCATTATCCTTGTTGGCAATATTTAGACCTATTCTCAAAATTTGAAGGAACATGCTGAAGATCTCAATGCAGTTCTTCAATTTTTTAAGAAGAAAAAGGAGTTATGCGCGAAACTAGTTGGATGCAGGTTCTGTTAGAAGAAGTTCAACTCGTGGATTTAGATTGAGTGTTAAGATCAAATAGAAAGGTTGCGATGTATACTTCAAGGTAGTGGAACGTGCATGAGAGAAATTATTTGATTTACGTTCAAGGATACGCGATAATCATTTTGCAAGGAAAACCTGAAGATATTTTCTTTCCTATAAAGTCTACGATAATTTCAAGGGCTTGAAGTACCTGTTCAATCAAGAAGGGCTTGGATATAAGGAAGAGACGATAGTTAGAATTTTCAAAGAACTTGTTAGGATGGATTTCTAGCATTAATAGAGTTCATATACAACAATAGTTTCATTCGAGCATAGGGATGATACCTTATGAGACATTATATGGGAGATGCTGTAGAACGCCGTTGTGTTGGTATCATGCTGGTGAAAGTAATATTGTAGGACCCGAATTTGTGCAGCAGATAATTGAGAAAGTGAAGATGATTCAAGACAAGATGAGGATAACTCAGACGCGACAAAAGAGTTATGTTGATAAAAGACAAAGATCGCTTAAATTTGAAGAAGGTGACCATGTGTTTCTACGTGTGATACCTATGACTGGAGTTGGACGAACGATTAAGTTGAGGAAACTCACTTTGAAGTTTATCGGGCCATATCAAATACTTCGTTGGGTAGGTCCGGTAGCTTATCAGATTTCACTACCACCATTCTTATCGAATCTTCATGATGTATTTCACGTATCACAACTACAGAAATATATTTCTGATCCGACTTATATCATTGAACCAGTCACCATACAATTGAAGGGGAATTTAACTCATGAGACATTTCCAGTCAAGATTGAAGATCGAAGGACAAAGCAACTCCGAGAAAAGGAGATCGTATTAGTTAAAGTGGTTTGGAACGAAGAAAATGGAGATGCTACATGGGAGTTAGAGGATAAGATGAGGAAGCAATACCTTCACCTTTTCTGAGGTATGATGAATTTCAGGGACGAAATTTTTATTAACAGGGGAGAGTTGTAACACCCCAACTTTTGGGATAATTACAATATAGTCCTAAAAGAAGCTGTTTTGTAATTTCTGTGAGTAGTAAAATGAATTTGACTGTTTCGTGAGTGTATTTGACTGTTGTGTGTGATTTGCACCGAGCCAAGAAAATAATAATTTTCTGGCCGAAAAAATCTTATTTTAATTAATTAGAGTGGGGGATCTTACTAAACCCAATTCGATTGATATATATATTAATCTTTTAATTTTTAAGATTTAATTGTGTAATAAAATAATTTTATATTATTATAATATTATTTTATTTGACAGTACCTACTATCTCAAAAATAGTAGAAATCTGCTTCAAAATGACCATGGACCCTGAAAAGTCTATGGGACTCGCGTTTAAAGTAGCAGTCAACGATTCTAACTGGACCAGATTCTGGGCCAATAAGAATTAGTCAACGAAGGTGGCTTGAAAAATTCTAACCAATAGGAATAGGTCAAAGAAAGAAGCATGAACTTTAATATGGACCACTGGATGAAAACTTGGTTAGGAAGCCTTTGATCATAACCGTTGATCAAATCAATGGTGAAGGAGCAAACTTAGTAAGGAAGCATTGGATGTTGACCCTTGATCAAATCAATGGTGTGGATGTGAACTTGATTAGCAAGCATTGAATATTGGCCATGGATCTAATCAATGGATAGGAATTAAAGTTGAATTCAATGGTTAAGATTAAGTCAAACATAGTGGCTTGACTTTTGCTTAGTAGCTAATTAAACTTAATTTGACCATCTTAATTGCTTAATTAACCAACTAAGTAAACTAGCTTAGTTATTAATTAGTTATAATTTAAACATTAATTAGATATCCTAATATTATTTAAAAGCTATGGTATATGCTAATATATATTAAACTAATGAGTTATATAATTAGAATGTTAATTAAATATTATTAGGAGACTTAACCTAATCGATTATCTATTTAATTAGCTTGTAATTAGTCATTAATTAAAATCAAATTAAGCCCCTAAACCCCAAGGAGTCCCACAGCCAAAGGAGGCTAAATGGCCAAGTTCTCACAAGTTCCACAAGGTTCTTGAACCATCTAAGTGATATAAGTCATGTGCTTCAAAGTGTGAACACAAATGGATATCTACTATCCAAATTAAACACTCAATCTCTTATATACACTCACGGCAGCCCCCCTCCTATTTCACTCTCAAATTTCACATTTTCACTCATCCAAGACTTAGCCTATTTTCTCTCCAAAAATACCAAGAACACCAAGCAACTTTTCCTTTCTTTTTCTCTCTAGTATTTCGGCCAACACCCAAACACCACCATCAATCTTCTATAATTTTTCTTTCTTACTTTTCCCAAACCAAAACTATATCCTAAACACTTTTTCTTTACAAGGTTTTGTCAAAAACCTATTCTATCTAGTTCAAAATCAAAGCTTTTGTTCACTTCCCTAAGGGTAAGCTTTTGTTTTTATGGTTTAAAATTTGATTTGTGATTTTCTAAACCATGTTTGTTCCATGGTTTTCTATTATGAAGCCTTGTATGGGATTTTGCTTATTGTTTAAGAATTTTAAGGATTTGTTTTGGAGTCCAAACGAAAATCAAAGGAAAGAATGAGACTAGGAGATCCTTGTCATCAAGAGGTAAGAGGGAGATTTAATCTCATCAACCTTGTGTGGTGATGAGAAAATGGATTGTTTGTGTGTGAAGAATCCATAGGGATTCATTTATATGTTTGTTTATTGTTTTTCCTATTTGTGATTGATTTTATTTGCAAGCATGTCTATAGTTTTTAAAATATATTGCATGTGTTTATAGTTTTTAAAATATATTGCATATGCTTATAATTATATGATTATTAAAGTAAGATGTGAATAACATGTAACGATTGCATGAGTGTTCCAAAGAACACAAAGAGGCTCACGACCTTACCAATAAACAGAGAACCAAAATGTTCTCAACTATTTTCTAAAACAATGATTTAAAGAATCTAGGAAAAATAATGAGTTTAGAAATAATTTAGAAGTTAGACAATGATTTAATAATTAGTGATGAAGGATAGGTTCATTATGGCCAACATGCCATTTAATATACAATTAAATTCCTAAGTTATTTTCTAAGGTAGGTTAAGTATCTAATCTACAAAAAAATTTGATTCTAATGAATCTTTGAGAAAATAAAAGGAATGAACTTAGTTCTAAAATTCTAAATTAGCAGAATTTATTATAAGCAAGAAATAAAGTGAACGCTTGAAAAATACTAACGTAAAGCTCACTCTCTGAGTTTTGAAGCGCGTAAGCAAGTTTCAAGGTGTAATTGTTGGGTAAGATTAAAATTAACAGAATTTAGAGGAAAAAGTCAAAAATACAATATACTGATTTTCTGGGCAAAATGCTGCCAAAATTTACTAAAATTAGATAAATAAAAGGAAAAATTTCCATAATATATTTACAACATATGAAAAAATTCTACATAGTTTAAAAGTACTAGAAATAGTTTACACATATTTAAAATAATGATTTTTAAGCTATAAGGTTAAGAAAATGATTTAAAAATATCACGCGATTGAGAAAAATGATTTAAAAACATTACGCGATGTTCAAAAATGTCAAAATATATTTACGCGATTTAAAAATATTTGTAAAAGTGACACGATTGTGAAAATGCGATAAAGTTTCTATGCGATTAAATGATACAGCGAGTTTTACTATCGGGCCAAAGTGGTGGACCCGGACATGTTGTGAGATAGTACTGTCAAGTAGAGACATGCTATATTTTAGAATATTCTGACTAAGGGCGTTTTCATAAATATGGTAAAATATTGATATTAAAGGTATTTTTGTAAATTTTAGATCATGTTTTGAGAGTTTTGTCAATTTGGTTGATAATTGGCGATTGATTGATGAGGCGAATTACACCGTGTTGTGATGTGATAGGCATAGTGTGGTTCATTATATGAACTTGGAGGCATTAGTGTGCAGAGAATCCCATATGTGGACAGTTGGTAGCGCCTCTAGACCGTAGTAATGGGCAACACACTAATGATCTCGACAAGCACTATTCTTAATCGAGGTCTTGTAGAGACTATTATATACAATGCCTGTAGTGCACGATGTTTTGGACTGTGTACTGCTATATGATGTTTTGGACTGTGGACTATAGACACAATGTTGGATAGTGTAATAGTTTGGTTGGGCAGCCTGAGGTACTGATGGTTCTTTGCGGATCATTCTCTCAGATATCCGTGTTTAGCTCCATGGAGTAGGAACAAGTCAGTGTGTGTAGCATTCATTATCTGCATTTTAATGTTTACTATAATCTGTGATAAAATGTATGATTTATTGCTTGCTATACTGTATGTGATATAATGGTATGTATTACTTTGCTATATTATGCATGATATGTTGGTATGTATTATTATGATAATTGTTTGTATTGTCATTTTCTTTATTGCCATGTTGGTAATTATGTAGATTGTCTCACCTCTTTATTGTATTGTTCTGTCTATTTCTATTTTATGTTTATATCATCGAAGACTACAATGGCGGCAAGGCGAGGTTAATTAGGTTTCTTTAGACTATAATTTCTTGAAGGCGCTGAGGCTTGGTATGTCCACTGGGACACGGGACACATAGAGTACGGTGGTGACGTTACTTTATCAGTAAGTAGGACTTGACATGAGTTCGTTACTACACGTTATACAGTTGCTTTCATAGAGATTATTTTACCTATTAGGGAATTGTGGAATGAATTTCACCATACTCCTAGAGAGAACTTCGATATACTTTTGGGTCGAATTTCTATCGGTCAAGACATTCCCAACTAGGGAATTTGTCTTCTGACAAGGGCTCATGTCTTAGGGGTTATGTTTTAGTAGTATGCTGACTTTTACAGCTTTATAAAATATTTGTAAGCTATAAATTAATTGTATACTTAAAGACAAAATCATATGTATATTATGGTGTGATTATATAAAATCTTATTTTGTGTTTCGTGTTATTTCATTTAACGTTATCAAGTATAAAAAGAAAAAAATTTTATAACTCATATTATGTATGTACTAAACGTTTTACAACTTGGGTAAAAATTTCATTTAATTTTATTTTATTGCATCATAAATGTGACATCCCCACAGGGGTAATACATTCTACCTATCATCAAATTTGTGTGAAGGTAGAGGATGTATCTAAGACGGCTTTTCAGACGCGTTATGGGCATTATGAGTACCTTGTGGTGCCGTTCGGAGTAACGAATGCTCCTGCCGTATTCATGGATTACATGAATCGGATCTTTCATCCATATCTGGATAGATTCGTTGTTGTCTTTATTGATGACATTTTGGTCTATTCACGAAGTCAGGAGGAACATGCCGAACACCTTAGAATGGTTCTTCAGATTCTGAAAGAGAGGAAGTTATATGCTGAGCTGTCTAAATGCGAGTTTTGGTTGGAGAAGGTTCAGTTTCTGGGTCATGTAATTTCAAAGGAAAGAATTGTAGTGGACCCATCAAAGTGGAGGCAGTTCTTCAATAGGAAAGGCCAAAGACAGTAACAAAGATTTGTAGCTTCATGGGTTTAGCGGGCTATTATCGAAGGTTAATCGAAGGATTCTCTAAGATAGCAGGACCTTTTACTCAGCTTACAAGAAAAAATCATGCTTTCATATGGACTGATGCATGTGAAGAAAGTTTTCAAGAGTTGAAGAGACGGTTGACTACTTCGCCAGTGCTGATCCTACTCGATCCCGTGAACCTTTCGAAGTGTACTGTGATGCTTCATATCAGGGTCTAAGATGTGTCCTTATGCAGAATGGAAGAGTGGCAACTGTTAGGGTCAAAACGTGTTGCCCATTTGCTAACCGCAAGTGCACAGATCGCACAAGTAATACAGATACAGAGTAAGAAATCGTTCCCATGAGGATAAATTTATTTCTAATGCTAAGTATTAACCGATAGCTTACCTAATTCTATTCAAGAATATAAAAATAGGAGAAAATAATTAAACTAAAGACTAAAAAATAGTAAAGCTAATGGTTAGAGATTAGGGAAATCCTTCTTCACCCTGTACTTCAACTAACAACATGCAACCTCTTCATAAACATGAATGCAATGATTATGTTAGCTTGAGAATCTATATTAGCTAAACGCCTACATCTAGGTCATCTAACCATGGTTTCAATTGCCTAACTCACTAAGTGTCCTTGAGAGCTAACACAAAATCCACTCTTTAAGGTCTATTCTCAAACACCTGCGATACATGGCTAAGAGGTATATTTCTATCTCATTAGCAAATCAACTCATCCTACCATTGGAATAGAATTGAACATGCATCAATCATACATACGATCTCAAACTCAAATTCCTAAGTCTAGGTTCATTGGAATTTATCAAATCAACTTAAATATTGGCCAAACAATCAAAAGAATTAAGAACAATATGATTGAACAAAATCAAAGATCCACACAAACTCAGAGAAGAACAAATCATTAATATTAATAAAAGAATTCAAAGTTATCCCTAAATAAAGCTCAACTATACAATGAACATGAGAACAAATTACAAAATACATGTTCAAGAAATAAGGAAGAGAAAAGGAGAAGGAGAAAGCTTATGGATTTCACCATTGAAGCTCAAATCCTCCTTTAATGGAAAGAGGGCTTCCATCCTTAGCTCTCCAAGCTCCATCTCCACCTCTAATGGAGGACCCAGCCGCAGCCTCTAACCCTAAAAGCTAAAAACCTAAAAATCTAATAGAGAAAATTGAGAAAGAGAGAGAAAAGGCATTAAAAATAGAATAAATAGGCTCAGTTCACTGACGTGTGCCGCGATGTTGACATGCCCATGCCTCGGCGTGGAGTTATCTGTCCTATCAGTATGTGGCTTGCTGAGACCATCATGCCGCAGAGTGCACAAGTTTGCACTGCGGCGTGGATCACTGGAATGCCTCCTTGGCTTCTTTCCTCCAATGTTGGGCCTTGGCTTGTATCAATTTGTCTCTTTTGAGCCATTTCTGCATTAGAGAAAGCACCAAGTTAAATATAATTGCAAATCTACTTAATCAATCAACAAATATGCACAAATTGCTCAAAAATATAAAGGAATATCTCAAAATAGAATTTCACAAATATAAGCATAAAACCTTCTAAGTATGCATAAAAATAAGGACTAAGCATGCCATGAAGCACAAATATGGGGCATAAATAACTACATTTCATGGAGTTATCATACTCCCAAACTTAAGATGCCGCTAGTCCTCGAGCAACACAAAGTATGACTAAGAAAACTTACTTTGATAATTCATGCTCACATGCATTCAACAATGATAAATTCAATTTTCTTTTAACCACAACCAATGCACAATGATTATAATGGCTCTCAAAGAATGCACATGCCTCATAGTTAAGTTCAACTTATCCACAATCTTTAACATACCATCAATCAAGTTTCCAATCATGCACATGACATCTCTCACAAACATGCAGGCTCAACTTATCTTTTTCAAATCATGCTTATCTGGATAAGTTTATGAACCTACACATGGATACAAATTAAGATTCCACAAAATTGTAGCACAACTCTCTCTCCACTAATATAAATCACACATGATTGAGAATCAAAAGGAACTTTAATAGCTTATAATGTAAAGCCAAGGTGATGGGGTGAAGAACAAAGGGGAATGGAAAACATACAAACATTGAGAAACATAACATGATATTTCAAGATTTTAGTCATTATAATAAGGGTATACAAAATGAAACAATTAACACTATTTAGAACCACTCGATGCTTTTTTTTTCATTTATGCTTTCTTTCTTTCATTTGTTTTTCTTTTCTTTTCTTTTCTTTTCTTTTTTTCTTTTTTGTATTTTCTTTTTCTTTAACAAAAATAACTTCTTGTACAACAAATGGTTCCTTCAAGCCACTTTGTATTGAACAACATAAATACCCTAAATAATGGACTCAAGTGAAGAAATAACATAGCATGCACTCAACAAACATAAAGGGAAGGAAAAGATTGCAATGCTTTCGCATGCATTAGAATGGTTACAAGGTAGGAAATATGAGGGTGAAAGAAGAACATAGAAGGCCAAACATTTAGAAAGCTTCATAAGAGGACCTAGGGATATAATCATGTAAGGGTAAGCTTGAAAGGCTCAACCGGTCTAAATAATGTCCTAATCATTTTCTCAATCATGTATAATCTAGGATTTTACCTCAAGAGAGTTGCAAAACAATTTCAAGGATGGTAGAAATCATCCACATGCACAATCCATAAATATTCTCTAGACAAGCACTCGAATCTTTTCAAAATTAAACAAGCATCTAAGTGAGAAACACATCATACATAAAAACAAACAAGATTGCTTAAGCATGCTTCAAGATCGCAAATGGGTTCACAAAAGAATTGAGGACAATTACAAACATTTATATCATTGGCCAACTAAAACTACATTAGCAAATAGCAACAAATCATGCATTCAAAAGATTCATCATTTTTCATTTAAGCATGCATAACATAAAGTAGAGAATGTTAAAAATTGAAACTTTTATCAACAGCCCACCAGTAATAGCCAAACCAGGATATAATCATGAAAGTATGATGACTATCACAAGCACATACTTAAAGTATCAAAACATGTGTAAACATTAAGCATTAAGGGTAAAAACATGCAATGATACTTCCCCAAACCAAAGTGAATGTGTGTTCTTGGTGTTTATGGTCTATAGGGTATTTAAGCAAGTCAAAACAGTAGCCTAACTAGAACTGAACATTATTAAATAAAGAAAAACAGAGAAAATAAAAGAAAAATGCAAAACAGGGGGTCACGCCGTGGCGTGGACAAGTGTGCGCCGCGGTGTGTAGCACTCTGGTGCCTTTCTTGATATGGCCGAGACTGGCACGCCACGACGTGCACATTGTTAAGCCGCGGCGTGAGAGGTCATGCTGTAGAATTCTGCAGCAAACTAGTTTCTGACGAAACTGGTGCTCTATTTTGGCCCCTAGCATCTCCAAAACATGTCTAAAAACTTAAAACACAGAATGTAAAATAAAAACATAACAAAAATACACTATTAGCACTTAAATACAAAACAAGAACATAAACTAAAAATAACATAAAAAGCTAAATACTAAAGGATCTAAACATATCCAAATGGACTTATTGAACTAAACTAAAAACAAAACTTGAATTAGAACTAAGTAAACTCATTTTCAATATTAGCAATATGAAAATAATGCCTTATCCCCGGCAATGGCACCAAAAACTTGTTAAGGTCAAAACGTGTTGCCCATTTGCTAACCGCAAGTGCAAGAGTCGCACAAGTAATACAGATACAAAGTAAGAGATCATTCCCACGAGGATAAGTTTATTTCCAATGCTAAGTATTAACCGATAGCTTACCTAATTCTATTCAAGAACATAAAAATAGGGGAAAATAATTAAACTAAAGACTAAAAAGTGGTAAAGATAATGGTTAGAGATTAGGGAAATCCTTCTTCACCCTTTACTTCAACCAACAACATGCAATCCTCTTCATAAACCTGAATGCAATGATTAGGTTAGCTTGAGAATCAACATTAGCTAAACGTCTATGTCTAGGTCATCTAACCATGGTTTTAATTGCCCAACTCACTAAGTGTCCTTGAGAGCTAACACAAAATCCACTTTTTAAGGTCTATTCTCAAACACGTGCTATGCATGACTAAAATGTATATTTCTATCTCATTAGCGAATCAACTCATCCCGCTATTGGAATAGAATCGAACATGCATTAATCATACATACAATCTCAAATCCAAATCTATATGTCTACGTTCATTGGACTTTATCAAATCAACTTAAATGTTGGCCAAACACTCAAGAGCATTAAGAACAATATGATTGAATAAAATCAAAGATCCACACAAACTCAGATAAGAACAAATCATTAATATTAATAAAAGGATTCAAAGTCATCCCTAAATAAAGCTCAGCTATACAATGAACATGAGAACAAATTACAAAATACATGTTCAAGAAATAAGGAAAAGAAAAGAGAGAAGGAGAAAGCTTATGGATTTCACCATTGAAGCTTAAAACCTCCTCCAATGGAAAGAGGGCTTCCATCCTTAGCTCTCCAAGCTCCATCTCCACCTCCAATGGAAGACCCAGCCGCAGTCTTTAACCCTAAAAGCTAAAAACCTAAGAGAGAAAATTGAGAGGGAGAGAGAAAGGGCGTTAAAAACAGAATAAATAGGCTCAGTTCACCGACGCACGCCACGACGTGAACATGCCCACGCCTCGGCGTGGAGCTATCTGTCCTGTCAGTATGTGGCTGGCTGAGACCATCACGCCACGGCGTGCACATGTTTGCACCGTGGCGTGGATCACTGGAATGTCTCCTTGGCTTCTTTCCTCCAATGCCGGGCCTTGGCTTGCATCAATTTATCTCTTTTGAGCCATTCCTGCATTAGAGAAAGCACCAAGTTAAATATAATTGTAAATCCACTTAATTAATCAACAAATATGCACAAATTGCTCAAAAATATAAAGGAAGATCTCAAAATAGAATTCCACAAATATAAGCATAAAACCTTCCAAGTATGCATAAAAACAAGGACTAAGCATGCCATGAAGTATAAATATGGGTCATAAATAACTACATTTCATGGAGTTATCAGTAGCATATGCTTTAAGGCAATTGAAAGTGCATGAGAAGAACTATCCTACGCATGACTTAGAGTTAGCTGCTGTTGTGTTTGCATTGAAGATTTAGAGGCACTTTCTTTATGGAGAAACATTCAACGTCTACAATGACCACAAGAGTTTGAAATATCTATTTGATCAGAATGAGCTGAACATGAGACAAAGGCGATGGTTAGAGCTTTTGAAAGACTATGATTTCCAGCTTCAATATCATCCCAGAAAGGCAAACGTCATAGCGGATACTTTGAGTAGGAAGATGCTTAATGTTTTTGTTATGATGCTCAAGGAGAGTGAGCTAATAGAATAGTTTAGGGATCTGCAGCTATTTGTGGAGTTGGAACCAGGGAGAATGTGCTTAAGTAAGATCACTATTTCGAGTGGATTGATGGAAGATATCTGAGAGAAACAGGGAAGTGACCTATCCTTACAAGAGGAAAGGGAGCTGGTGAAACAGGGTGCTATATCTGAATTCAAAGAGGGACATGATGGAATCTTAAGGTTCAGAGATAGAGTTTGTGTTCCGAGCGATTACGAGCTTAGGAAAATGATACTTGATGAAGCCTATAAGAGCAAGTTAAGCATGCATCCTGGAACTACTAAAATATACCAGGATTTGAAACAATTATATTAGTGGCAAGGAATGAAGAGGGATGTTGCCAAGTATGTGTCGTCGTGTCTAGTTTGCCAAAAGGCAAAAATGGAAACCAAAGACTTTCTGGAATGCTGCAATCTTTGACTATTCCAGAATGGAAATGGGATAGCATTGCGAGTTAGGGTCAAAACGTGTTGCCCATTTGCTAACCGCAAATGCACGGGTCGTATAAGTAATAAAATGATGAGTTAAGTTCATTCCCTCGAGGATTAGGATTAATATCTAAGCTAACTATCAACTAGCAGTTTAAGAAATTCTATTCAAAGACATTCAAATTGGGAGAAAAGGTGTGAACTAATTAAAAGACTAGAAACCTTTAATAAGAGATGAATAGTTAAGGATTGGAGAATAGGGACTCCTTCTTCACTAACTATTTCACTTGATAATATGCAACAATTGTGAGTATTACGTATGAATTAATTTATTGGCATAAGAAACTCCACTAGTTAAAAGCCTATGTCTAGGTTAATTAACCCTATGTTGTTTATATTAGGAATTATGGATACATCATGCAGTGGAAAAATAGGATTCTCACCAAGGATCCATGCGAAAAGCCATAATCTAGGTTTTAAAATATTTACCTCTTGAAGCGTGATCAAAAGGAAATGATGTGAATCACCAACACTGTAATAGTAACGATGTCTCTGCGGTATCCACACAAACAGACTCACAAATGTCTAACATCCATAAAGAGGAGCCTCACGTCTCTCACACAGTGCTAGCTGCGAAGAGAAGAGAAGAAACTTATTGCTCTCTCACTCACGTTTCTGTAGGTGCAGCTAGGGTTATGTAATATGTGTGTCTTAGCAGCCCCTTAGTAGTACTATTTATAATAGTGACTTCCTTAAGTGAGTGTGATCAGCAACAAGGTAAGCTGTGCAACCTTAAACTCATCTGTTATGAGTCTGACCCATATTTGAATCCGAGTCCAACTTGGATTTATTGCTCCAATTTTAGTCTGTTCTATGTGTGTGACCCTACAGGTTCTCATTACGTTGGTAGTAATATTAAATCTCATTTTAATATTATAAGCAGTGAGCGGTATCTAGCAAAACATCGCTACTACCCAAGTAATAAGAATGTTAGTGATTTGACATAACCTTTCCGTGACCAATGTTTCCGTGTCGTTTATTCCCTTTGTCAAGATATCTAGATTGAACACAAGGCATGGAATGCGTCACCCTTGTATAGTCTAATCATTCATTTCCTGATACTCGAGTAGACTTTGTAACAATAAATAAAATCAATATCTCATATTGACTCATTTGAGCATGGCCATGCATTTCGCAGTCTCACTCAATCAGGGGCCCCGAAGATATCGCTCCTGTTATGTAGGAGTGACAAATCCCATCTAGGTCACTCACATCCCTCTACATGATTCGTGGTATTTTCAATAACTAACTTTACAATCACCTTGTTACAGATGATGTTTGATGGCATTAAAACACACAACTCCTCATATAGGAATCGTAGTGATTTCAGGTCAAAGGACCACAAACACTATTGTCACTATGAGAATCACTTATGACACTCACGTAATGATCCATATAGTGTTCTCATGGCGGGTCAGTTCAGTACATCATTACTCTAATATGTACCCATGTGAAGACTTGATATCTCATATCCATGTCCCGTGAGATGTGGTCATCAGTCTATGCACATACTAGTCTCAATGCATTATTGTTGTCCTAATTAACAATAATACTTGATTAGGGACATTTAAGAATAGTGTTATAACCAAAAGGATCTCACGATCAAGTCATCCACTTGATGTCCTATGGCATCAAACTTACTATTCTAAGGACTTTATTATGTTTATTAAAAAAGAACACAATAAATGAAATGCCTCATATATTAAAATCGTATAATAGAATATATATAAATATAGAAAATATATCAGCCTCTAGGGCATACACCAATAATCTCCTACTTGCACTAGAGTCAATATGGCATATGTCTAATGCCTAAAAACCTAGTGTGACCCTCATGCTTCTGTTGTGCAAGAGGCTTCGTCAGTGGATTAACAATGTTATTTTCTGTTGGTACTCTACATATCTTCACATCTCCTCTATCGATGATCTCTCAAATGAGATGGAAGCGCCTAAGTATATGTTTGGATCGTTGGTGAGATCTAGGCTCCTTATCTTATGCAATGGCTCCATTATTATCACAATAGAGGTCCATTGGGTCCACAATGCTAGGAATAGTGCCAACTTCAGCAATGAACTTCCTGATCCAAACGGCCTCCTTTGTTGCATTGGAGGCAGCAATATATTCAGCCTCTGTGGTAGAATCAACGATTGTCTCCTGCTTTGAACTCTTCCAGCTCACAGCCCCACTATTTAGGTAAAAAAACATAACCCGATTGCGATCTGGAGTCGTCCTTATCAATTTGGAAGGTAGAATCAGTGTAACCCTTTACAACTAGCTCTTCCTCACCTCCATATACCAAGAACAAATCCTTAGTCCTTCTCAAGTACTTAAGGATGTTCTTGACAGTAGTCCAGTGACTCTCACCGGGATCAGACTGGTACCTGCTCGTCATGCTCAAAGTATACGAGATGTCTGGTCGAGTATATAACATGACATACATGATAGATCCAATTGTAGATGCATATAAAATCTTGTTCATGTGATCCCTCTCATCCTGGGTGGAAGGGGATTGAGCCTTAGATAGGCTTACACCATACGACATAGGTAAGAGTCCTTTCTTGGATTCATGCATGTTAAATCGTCTTAACACTTTGTCTATGTATGTACTCTGACTTAGGCCAAGTAGTCTCAGTGATCTATCTCTATAGATCCTGATACCTAACACGTAGGTGGCTTCACCCAAGTCCTTCATAGAGAAGTAGTTCCCTAACCAAGTCTTTACGGGCTGTAGGGTAGGGATGTCATTTTCGATAAGTAGTATGTCATCTACATATAATACCAGAAAGACAACAGTGCTCCCACTAACCTTCTTGTAGACACAAGATTCTTCTTCATTCTTGATGAAACCAAACTATTTTATTGTATCATCAAAATGAAGATTCCAGCTTCTGGAAGCTTGCTTCAATCCATAAATAGATCGTTACAACTTGCACACCTTTCCAGCATCCTCTGGAGTGGCAAAACCCTCAGGTTGTGTCATGTACACATTCTCGAGAAGATTTTCATTAAGGAAAGTAGTTTTGACATCCATTTTCCAGATTTCATAATCATGATATGCTGCAATAGCAAGCAAGATCCGAACGGATTTAAGCATCACAACTGGGGAAAAGTCTCATCATAGTCTACATCATGAATTTTTTTGAAACCTTTAGCCACCAATTGTGCCTTAAAGGTATGCACATTACCATTCATGTCGATTTTCTTCTTGAAAACCCACTTGCACCCAATAAGCTTTTCCCCTTCAGGTGGATCAACCAAGGTCCATACCTGGTTAGCATACATGAAATCCATTTCAGATCTCATGGCCTCAAGCTATTTCTTAGATTTTGGGCCAATAATGGCTTCCTGGTAAGTCACAGGCTCATCTTAATCCATGAGCAATACATCACCTTGTTGGGTCATGAGAAATTCATATCTCTCTGGTTGATGACGTATCCTGTTAGACCTGCACAGGTTTTGTGCTACTAGAGCAGGTTGTTGTTCCACAACATTTTGTGGAGGCTGCTCTATTTCCATCATCGGTTCGTTGCTACTGTGTGAACCTTGAACTTCTTCATATTCTACTTTTCTCCTACTAGTTCCTTTAGAGATAAACTCCCTTTCTAGAAACACAACTATCCGTGCGACAAACACTTTGCCCTTAGTAGGATTATAGAAATAATATCCCTTGGTTTCCTTGGGATAACTCACAATGAAGCATTTATCTGATTTGGGTCCAAGCTTATCGAAAACTTGACGTTTCACATAAGCTTCGCAGCCCCAAATCTTCATGAAAGATATACTGGGCCGTCTCCCAATCCATATCTCATATGGTGTCTTTTGAACCATTTTAGATGGAACACGGTTAAGTGTGAAAGTTGCTGTTAACAGAGCATATCCCCAGAAAGAGCCTGAAAGGTTTGCATGACTCATCATGGATCAGACCATGTCTAACAAGGTCCGGTTCCTCCTTTCAGAGACACCATCCCATTGTGGTGTTCCTAGTGGAGTGAGTTGAGATATTGTCCCAAACTCTTTCAGATGATCATCAAACTGTTGGCTTAAGTATTCACCTCCTCGATCTGATCGAAGGATTTTAATACTCTTTCCAAGTTAGTTTTGTACTTCATTCTTGAATTCTTTGAACTTTTCAAAGGATTATGATTTATGCTTCATAAGATATACAAATCCATATCTACTGAAATCATCAGTAAATGTAATGAAGTATTGAAAATCGCCTCTAGCGAGTGTGTTTAGTGGCCCACATACATCACTATGTATAAGGCCTAAAAGATCACTAGCCCTTTCACCTTGTCTAGTGAATGGGGCCTTTGTCATCTTTCCCAATAAACAAGATTCACATATCTCATATGATTCGAACTCAAATGAGTCCAAGAATCCATCTTTATGGAGTTTGGAGATGTGTTTCTCATTTATGTGGCCCAAACGACAATGCTAGAGAAAAGTTGGGTTCAAATCATTTGATTTAAACCTCTTTGTATTTATGTTATAGACGGGCGTTTCAAGATCAAGGACATAAAGTTCATTACTCAATTGTGCACTATCATAAAAAAATATCATTCATATAAATGGAATAACATTTGTCCTTTATAATAAAAGAAAAACCTTTTTTGTCCAAACAAGAAACAGAAATGATGTTCCTACTAATAGCAGGCACAAAATAGTAGTTCTCTAACTCTATTACAAGCCCAGTGGGCAAAGATAATAAATAAGTCCCTATAGTTAATGCAGTAACCTTTGCTCCATTTCCCACTCGTAGGTTAACTTCGCCCTTCGTCAATGGTCTACTGCTCTTTAGATCCTGCACATTTACATAAATGTGAGATCCACATCCAGTATCTAATACCCATGATGCAAAAGTAAATACATTGACTTCAATAACAAAAATACCTAAAATGGAAGTCTCACTTCCCTTCTTTTTCTTGAGCTCCTCCAAGAACTTGGCACAGTTCCTCTTCCATTGTCCGGTCTGACCACAGTGGAAGCATGCACCTTCCTTAGCCACTCCACCCACTGGTTTCAAGCCAGAAGTGCTGGGCTTAGACTTATCCTTGCCCTTGCCCTTCCAGTTGTCCTTGGGCTTTTTCTACTATTTTTTGCCCTTATTCTTTTGGACCATCATTATGGCCTTTCCTTTGCCTTTGTTTATGTTTTACTAAGCAGTTCTCAATATGCCTAGTAATATGGTAGTGATTTGTCAATTTCATTCATGTTGTAGTTCATGATAAATTACTAAAACTTTCCGGTAACGATTGCAGGACTAAGTCAGTGGCCAACTCTTGGCCCAAAGGAAAACCAAGTCTCTCTAGGTTTTCAATGTACCCAATCATCTTGAGTACATGAGCACCAACAGGGCTTCCTTCTACCAGCTTGCACTGAAAACAGTGCTTTAGAGACCTCGTGTATCTCATGCCTGGCCTGCTCTTGATAGAGCTTTGTAAGGTGTACGATCATATCATAGGCATCTATGTTCTCGTGTTGCTTTTGGAGCTTAGAGTTCATGGTGGCCAGCATAAGACATCCGATGTCCAAGGCATCATCTTGATGCTTCTTATAAGCATCCTTTTCAATTCTAGGGGCATTAGCAGCAGGTGGCTCGAAAATAGGCTGTTCTAGTACATACAGCTTTTTCTCTTGCTTGAGGACAATCCCCAAATTCCTATACTAGTCTAGAATATTCGTTCCAAATAACTTGTCCTTCTCAAGGATGGATCGCAGTGATAAGTTACTTGATGTGTTTGTTGCCATGGTAATCTATCAACAGAAATATGTAAAATATAAGTATCATGCCATAAACATATTTAATGAGATCTTTTATTAAATATGCCTCCCACTATTTTATTCAAGTCAATGACCCTCAGCATTGACTCGAAAAATCCCATCGTAAGATTTCCTAGTGGGCCAAGATCTATATTTCACCTAGTTCTAAGTCAGCTTTGGTTGATCACCCAAAATTCAGTTATTTAGGTAGGAAACACTTTCTAGTTACATCACATGTAACTCTTGGATAGTTGGGTGAATAACACTTATTCAAATCCATCTAATGGACCAAAGCTCAACTCCATGCCTCTAAGCCTTCAATCCTATTAAAATGGCCTAGTTAAGTTAGACCTAATGGTTGGCAGTTGAATATTACCTTTATCCCATCGCGTCTTACTAATATAGATAAAGGCATCCTGCTTTGGCAGACCTGCACTTGATCGATACTAGTCTTGATGAGTGCCACACATTGGAAGGCATCACAAAATGACTTAATATTTGCTTTGAGGGAATTTTATTATTATTATTATTAGATCTCACTATTTATTAAATTGTTTATCATACTATAAACATTATCCATGCATGTCATACATATAAAGTATATAATAAAAGTGACATGGTTATGGCCCCTTATGCGAGTAACATTATCTAAGCCAGCTTCACCAAGCGTCTCCCATCAACGTCCTCACTTGATGCCATCTTCTTGCCTCCAAATCATAATTACATCATATAGAAACTCTTTTACATTCGAGGGGAGTTAGGTAAGAAGAGAATGTACAATCAGAATTTAGAGAGAAAGGCACGACACGCAAGTCGTATTTATAAAAACCAAAAAGCATAAAAGGAGGACTAAGGCCATAACCATGCACCATGCATCACAAAGAACATACAAACTCAAAATAATAATGTATTATTATTTTTGTGAGTCATAAAAATGGATAGAAAATATCGCGCTTTCGAATAACACACTACGTAGAGGTAGCACGGGGGTCCTACTGCCCTTGTGTCATTGTTCAACACTTGAACCGCGCCGCTTGTGCAGAAACAAGGCTTCCATAATCCTTGTTGTCGCAAACCAAGAACAAGGTTTCCATAACGTTGTACGTATCATATACATACCAAAAAGCTTCGTAAAAACATACATCTTAATACAAAATGATTTTCACAGAACATATGAACATCTTCATAGGTTTTTGAAAACAACATCACAGTTTTGCATACAACACATAAAACAGAATATGTTTTCGCAAAAGGGTTTCTTTCATTTTCTGAAATAACATATTAAAGATCATATCTTTTATCAAAACAAGAACAACAAACACGTTATCTAATGCAAAACCAAAACAGAAAACCTAATCATGATTTCACAAGATGCTCTGATACCACTGTTAGGAATTGCGAATACATCACACAGCAAAAAATAAGATTCCCACCAAGGATCCATGCGAAAAGCCATAATCTGAGTTTTAAAATATTTACCTCTTGAAGCGTGATCAAAGGAAGTGACGTGAATCACCAACACTGTAATAACAACGATGTCTCTGCGGTATCCACATGAACAGACTCACGAATGTCCAACGTCCGTAAAAAAGAGCATCATATCTCTCACACAATGCTATCTACGAAGAGAAGAGAAGAAACCTGTCGCTCTCTCACTCACTTTTCTATAGGTACGGCTAGGGTTATGTAATATGTATGTCTTAGCAGCCCCTTAGCAGTACTATTTATAATAGTGACTGCCTTAAGTGAGTATGAGCAGCAGCAAGGTAAGCTGTGCAACCCTAGACTCATCTGTTATGAGTCTGGCCCATATTTGAATCCGAGTCCAACTTGGATTTATTGCTCCAATTTTAGTCTGCTCTATGTGTGTGACCCTGTAGGTTCTCATTACATTGGCAGTAATATTAAATCCCATTTTAATATTACAAGCTGTGAGTAGTATCTAACAACACATCGCCGCTACCCAAGTAATAAGAATGTCAGTGATTTGACATAACCTTTTCGTGACCAATGTTTCCGTGTCGTTTAGTCCCTTTGTCAAGATATCTAGATTAAACACAAGGCATGGAATGCGTCACCCTTGTATAGTCCAATTATTCATTTCCTGATACTCGAGTAGACTTTGTAACAACAAATGAAATCAATATCTCATATTGACTCATTTGAGCATGGCCATGCATTTCGCAGTCTCACTCAATCAGAGGGCCCGAAGATATCGCTCCTGTTATGTAGGAGTGACAAATCCCATCTAGGTCACTCATATCCCTCTGCATGGTTTGCGGTATGTCCAATAATTAACTTTATAATCACCTTGTTATAGATGACATTTGATGGCATTAAAACACACAACTCCTCATGTAGGAATCGTAGTGATTTCAGGTCAAAGGACCACAGACACCATTGTCACTATAAAAATCGCTTATGATACTCATATAATGATCCATGTAGCGTTCTCATGGTGGGTCAGTCCAGTACATCATTACTCTAATATATACCCATGTGAAGACTTGATATCTCATATCCATGACCCGTGAGATGTGGTCATCAGTCTATGCACATACTAGTCTCAATGCATTATTATTGTCCTAATTAACAATAATACTTGACTAGGGACATTTAAGAATAGTGTTATAGCCAAAAGGATCTCACGATCAAGTCATCCACTTGATGTCCTATGGCATCAAACTTGCTATTCTAAGGACTTTATTATGTTTATTAAAAAGAACACAATAACTGAAATACCTCATATATTAAAATAGCATAATAGAATGTATGTAAAAACAAAAAATGTATCGGCCTCTAGGGCATACACCAACAGTTTACTTAGTTCACTATGTGTCCATGAAAACTAGAGTAAATTCCATTCATTAAGATTGATTCTTAACAATTTCCATGCATGACCAAAGGGTATATTTCTATCTCGTTAGCTAATTAACTCACTCATCCATTAGAATGAAATTAAACATGCATCAACCATATTCATAATCTAAAACCTAAATCCCTATGTCTAGTTCAATAGATTCAACCAAAACACAATAAATGTTGGCCACACATTCATGAGCATTAAGAGAAATATGGATGAACAAAACACATCATCATAAATAAATCACAAGGTTACAAAATCATCAAGTTTACATAGAAAGATCTAAAGGAATCCCTAAAATGAACTTAGCTAGCCATGGGACACGAAAATGCCACAGCCATTTCCATGCCCATGCCCTAGAATGAGAGAGAGTAAAGAGAGAAGAAGGGAAACACTATAATGTTGGTGCTTGGAAGGAAGATCCTCCTTGAAGAATGGTGGATTCCATTTCTAGTCCCTTTACAGCTCTCCAAAATACCAGTAAATGAGCCCTAGCTGCATTTTTTTTCATGACCCAGAACTTCTCTCCTTTTTTTTAATCTGATAGCGTCGTATTTATAGGCACTGCTGACATCCTCGCGCTACGGCGTGTAATTATCTACGCCGCGGTGTGCTAGCCTCTATCTTCTCAATACGTAACAACCTGAGAGCTCCACACCGAGCCGTGAACATAGCTACGCCGCGACGTGAAAAAATTGAGACGTCTCCTGGCTCTTCTCTTCCCATGCTGGGCCATATGCTGCTCCAATTCATCTATTTTTTTAGGGTATCCTATAATTTACAGTCCACCAAGTTAATCACGAGTGCAAAATCAACCTAAAGACTTCCAATTATGCCTAAGAACAAGGACTGAGCAATCAATAAAGCACTGATATAGGCATAAATAACTACATTTATTGGAGTTATCACACCCCCAAACCTAGATTTTTGCTAGTCCTCAAGCAAAACTAAGTATAAGTGCACAAGTATTGATAAAATCTACCCATCATGCATTCAGCAGCTAACATGGATTCCAAATTCACTTTCACCTCTCCTAGTGCATAATGGTTGCATAATCCTCAAAGGATGCTCATGCCTCACAATCTACTCCACACACATGCAACCCTTATCATGATAACAATCACAGTTTCCTTTCATGTAAATCACCTTTTTTCACAAGCATGCAAGCCAACTTTTCAAATCAAATCATGTTCATCCGGATAAGTTTATGAGCATACACATGGATATGAATCAAAGAATCCATAAGATTGTAATTCAACACTTTCTTCACTAATGTAAATTGCACACAACTGAGGATCAAAAGGGACTTTAATAGCTTGTAATGTAAGGTTAAGGTGATGGGGTGAAGAAAAAAAGGGAAACGAAAACATACAAACATTGAGAACATAACATAACATTTCAAGACTTGAGCCACAACAAGGGTACGCAAAATGATATAAATAACACTATCCAAAACCACTTAATGCTCTCTCACATTTGCTTCCTTTCTTGCATTTTGTTTTGTTTTATTTTTTTAATGATTTACTTCCCTATTTTCTTTTCTTTTCTTTACAAACAAAAGTAATTTATTGTACAGCAAATGGTTCCTTCAAGTCACTCTTGTATTGAACAACATAAACACCCTAGTCATTAGACTCAAATCAAGAAATAACATGTTATGCACTCAACAAACAACATTGATGGTAAGGTGAAAATGCAATGAAATTTCATATGCATTAGAATGATTACATGGGTTGGGAAAGATGAAGGTAATGAAAGAAAATAGAAGGCCAAACATTTATAAAGCTTCAAAAGGGACCTAAGGATGTGATCATGTAAAGGTAAGCTTTTTAGGCTCAATCGGTCCAAATAATGCCCTAATCATTTCCTCAATCAAGCACAACCTAGGATTTCACCTCAAAAGAGTTGCAAGACAATTTTATTGGATAAAAGAAATCCCCACATGTACAGTTCATAAATATTTTCTAGATTCGCACTCAAACGATTTCAAAGTTACACAAGCATACAAGTGGAATGTGCTCAATCTAGATTGTTTCATCATGCATTAAAGATTGCATATGGATTCACATAAATAATGAGACCAAAACGCATCTATACTCATCATTGGACAACCATCAGTGCCTTAGCAATTGGCATACACAATGCATTCTAGAAGATTTTTTTTTAACATGCATTAAGAACAAAACATAAACAAGTGCACCATCTAATTTCAAAATTAAAAAGATTTAGAACTACTACCAACAATAGTCAAAATATGAGAAGTACCAAGTACAGAAACAACAAAGCAAGTTAGACACCAAGTTAGACACCCCGCAAACCGAAGGGGAACAGTATCCTCACTGCGCAAAACATCTAGAAAGTAATGACAAAATAAGACAGAAATATGCCCTGGCTGCACCATAACTACACATCATCATCGTCTAGGTCATCTGGTATGATCTCAGTATCACCACCGCTATCATGATCTTCAGCAGCTAGATCCTGGGGCTGATGAGAGGGTTTAGCAGCATCGTAGGGAGAGGAGTCAGACCCCGAAAAGCTATCCATAGGAAACCCTAAGTGCTCAGCCAACCACCTCAACATGGCAGTCATCTGAGTCAGCCGAGCATCCACAGAAGCATGCCACTCATCGTCAGATGGAGGGGCTGCTCTGGCTGCTCTCTGCTCCTGCCTCTGGCGCTGTCCTTGGGCTGGAGGATGCTTCAGCTTCAAGAGGATGGTGTCATTAAGAGGCTGTTTGATATCAACAAGCTCCTTATGAGGGCCCCACTGTACCTAACATTTGCTGCAAAGCTGGTGGATAAGGAACAAGAAAAATAAGCTCTTGGACTTATTTATTGATTTGTTAATATGCTCATGGATGATCCTAGTAATGTAACACCCCTCGATTTAATAACCATGGCAATACCACAGATACTAAATTTTGGTGTGTTACAACTTTCAAATAATATTTATCCAAATTAAACCATTGTCCATATACAGAAGATATGAGCCACGGATAAAATAATACATAAGCCGTCATTAGCACATATAATGCAACAAGCCAAAAATCAAAATACAGTTCATAGGACTAGATAATTAATTTAAAGCATACATAGTGTGATGCATTTCATATACCGCTCAAAATAAAATACATCAAGTTGGGCTTCAAAATACAGTTATACACAAATTACACCTTAATATAAGTAATGCAAAAGGAAACATAAACTACCCATAAAGACATCCACGTCTAAGGAGTTGGGCACTCCATCGGATCCACCTCGGAATCCTTCCCTGGTTCACCTAAAGACACAAAGACATGACAGAGTGCGGTTCCACGAGTAGGTACCCTAGCAGCTGATGCCATCGAATCCTCGTCATCTCTAGGGGTGTGAAGTAGATCACCCCATAGCTCTCGAATAGGTAGAGCAAATTCCAGATGCACCGATGTAGTAAGAGTCAGGATAGGGTGTCCATCACGAGTCCTCCTCACAGTCAAGATCAGGTCTCCTACATACTGTACACGCTCTCCAGCCCAGTCGACTCGCTAAGCATTGGCGCCACCAGTGAACACAATCCTAACGAACCCAATAGAACCCCTTCTTGACGATATTACCTAATATAAGATATCGAACTAAGTAAAGATCTGAAATGAGTCAACCGCGTCCCCTCAACAGTCTTTAAACAAGAATTATATAGGACAAGGATAATGTATACAAGAGGTGAGATATCCAACTCCATTACCAATTATGGCAGTAAGAAACACAACAAAAGATAATAATGTCTTTCACATATAAAAATACTAAGTATAGGCAGATAACATCATCTCAATACAGGAATATTATAGAATAATAAACATAATCACATTATCACGGAGATATCGCAAGTCAACAAGCATAATTACATTTTCAATCGGTAAGTGATTCAATAATATACATCAGAATATATGAATATTAACTATGCCATGACAGTATGTATGGTGACCATGTATATGCACAATGCGTATGCTGACCATTCTCATGTACAATGTACTCATTTCTTACTCCATGGAGGTAGACTCAAGTTTTCAAAGATGAATGCCCCAGAAGATCTGTCCCCGCTAAATAGATAGTCTACGCCGGGCCACGAAAAGTAATAGTGGATTGTAAGGCGGCCAGTGCATTGCAACAGTGTTCACGGCCAGGGGTATACAATGTGATAGCATAATCGCAAGTGAATCACCGCGCCCTGACGTCCTCTCAGGTCTATTCAAGGCCTCATTATTCTGTAAGTTCTTGTTCATTCCTAGGCATAAAACGCCATAACTGTATGATGCTCAAACGCATATCCAATGAAATCAAATCACATCCGACTCAATAGTCTATCAGATGTTTCCAGGGTCCAGTTCGTCGGCCCAAAAGCACAATGATGCCAATGCATGTTCTCTCAGAGTATCTCAATTATACAAATTCAAGAATCATACATTTTAAAATCATAAGCCAAAATAATCATCAACAGATTTGGGTCCCACTCATGGGCCCGATAATAAGGTCGTAATTCATAATTAATTTAGGACATACCATTGTCTCATAAAGTTTTATCATTGTTCTTCTCTTTGTCCTTAATAAGATTCATTTAATTAAATGTCTTATGATTCTCAAAGTCTCACTTACACTCTTAATTCTCGTTTCTCTAATTCAATTAGTCATTCTCTTTATTCATAATAAAACTTATTTAATTAAGTGTCTTATGATTCTCAAAGTCTCACTTACACTCGTAATTCTTGTTTCTCTAATCCAATTAGTCATTCTCTTTATTCATAATAAAACTTATTTAATTAAGTGTCTTATGATTCTCAAAGTCTCACTTTAATTTAGTATTTCTTATGAAATTCTTCTCTAAAGGAATTCTCTCATTTTGTTGAGTTCCTTACTTTAAATTTAGTCACATTTACTTAGAAAATTATTCTAAGACTTTCCAAGTTTCATACATCCTTATTCTTTTCTTAGGTTCCAAGAATCCCTTGAAGTTATCAAATTGATTTCTTTCCATTCCATTGTTAACTACTTAATCACTTGATTAATAAAATTTCAAAGTTATAAAAAGTTACATGGTTAGACCTTAAATAGTCCTAGAGGCCGTGAGCCTCTTTAAGCTTAGGAACCCTAAATTTTCATTTAATTTATTACATGTTATTCTCTTGATTAACTATGCTTCCATCTTGTTACAATTTTTCACCAAGAACACCCTATTTTAGGGTTTATGGTCATAAGCCTCGTGGAGAGGGCAAGAGACATTTTGCTTCCTTTCAAGTTTCCAGTCCATCTAAACACATCAATATACATATTCAATCAACCAAACAACTCAAACAAATTACAAATAACATATAGTCATAAAAGTTATACAACAAAGAGAGTAACCCTAATTAGGGTTCCTCACAACCAATACAAAATTAAGATCCCTACTACCAAGAGAGGATGGAGAGGATCATCTCCCTCTTACCTAGAGGAGAAAATAAGTAATGGAACTCCCTTGAAGCTCTTTGAAATTTTGGATTCACACCACCACAAACCCTAGAAATTTCAATCTCATCAAACTAATACCAAAGCTTAAAAAATAAGAAATAAATGGTCATAAGGAAGACCTTAAAAATGAAAATGGAAGAAGAGTTAGGAGAAAACAAGAATCTCGCCCAAAAGTTCCAAGCTTGAAGCTTGAAGAAGAAGAAGATGGTAAAGATGGAGCATTTTCAAGAAATCACCAACTAGAGATGTGTTTAGATGATGGAGGAGATTAAGAAAATGTGGTTAGTTAAAAATTTTGTGATGGTAGAGGGTGGAGAAGAGGGCTGGCTGTGTGGTATGTGTAGAGAGAAGGAGGAGAAAAATAAGAGGAAGATGAAGATAGAGAGAAAAGTAGATAGAAAAGTGAATGAACTTTTTGGGTTTTTGAAATTAGAATTGATAAGTTAATTAAGTGAAACACAATTCTTGGCTCCAAAATGGGGGGGGCTGCTTCCGTGTGGGAGAGGGAGGAGAGAGAGAGAGAGTTTAGCTTCCTTGAGAAACTTGGGAGCTTTTCCAATAAAGAGGATTTGATTAGACATAAAAGAAATTACCTTTGGATAAGATAATGTGATTTAATAGTCAAAATAATATGGTAAATAAGATTTTATTACAAGTTATTACCCAATGGATAATTGTTACAGTGCACAAAGCCAGTATTAATTATTCAACGGATAATAGAGCGTATTGTAAAATTTTATTTATCAGTGCGTACAGAGATTTTATTTATCAGAAAAAACCTCAAAAAATGTAAACCTCGTAAATTATGCCCAGCCTCAGGTTTAGTAAGATCCGCCATCGATGCTTCCACAGTTCAAGGTTTTCCAACCTCAGGGAAAACATTTCGTGTTACCGGCTCCGCTCAATGCGCGCGTAAAACGAAGAATATATTAAAATATTCAATATTTTTAGAAAAATCCACAAAAATTCTTAAAAATCACAAATATTATAAAATGACTATTCATCATAAAATAAATAATTTTTAGAGTGTTACACTGACTCTACTCAGTGTGCACACAAAACAAATAATATATTAAAATATTTGACATTTCTGGAAAAATCCAGAAAAATTCTTAAAAATCTCAAATATTATAAAACGACTATTTATGATGAATGAGATAATTTTTGGGATCTTACAAGCAACATCAATGGACTTATGCTCAAGAATAGAATAGATCAAGATGGCTCGATCCCTAGTCACCTCGGATATGTTGGCTGAAGGGATGATCCGGGCACTGATGAAATGGTATCACACGCGAGCCTCAGGAGTCAAATATGAGCGGGGGAAGTTCCTTGTCCGCTGATCTTGAACACTGAGGACCCATTGCACAGGTTGTGCCTTTAGAATGCAGATACGGGCAGTGATAACATCCGAGTCAAGGCCCTCCTTTGGCCCCACGCGGAGGAACTCTGAGTACTCACAAATCTCCTCAGGAGCAAGTAAGCCCAACGCTCGCTGAATATCCTCAATGGAGAAGGAAACTTGACGGCCACGCACCCTGACTATAGAAGTCTGCCGGTCAGGTGCACAGAAAATAGAAAGGTGACGTATGCTATTTTTATGCTGAGAGGAGATGCCAAAAATTGGTGGAGAGGAACCCGCCGATTATTACAAGCTGAAGGGACTGAAATTACTTGGGAGGTGTTTAGTGAAGTATTTTTGGAAAAGTACTTTCCTGCTAGTGCCTGACATACCAAGGAGATGGAAGTTCTTGGTTTGCATCAGGGTAATATGATTGTTGGGGAGTATGCTGCTAAGTATGAGAGCTTGTCACAGTTCTCAAGGTACTTTCAAATTGAACCTGATGAGGCATGGAAATGCCGTAAGTTTGAGGAAGAGCTGAGGGTAGAACTAAAGCGAGGAGTGCTACCTATGAGGATGAGAGAATTTCCTGCTTTGATGGATACCTGTCAACGACTCGAGGAGTTGGAACCATCACGAGATCCTAGAAATTACAACTTTGGACTGAATAGGTTCCAAAGAGGAGGCAACAACAGCAATAACTGGTTTCAGCGCAAGCCTTATTTGAGACCATCGGGAAGTTAGCCTCAACGTCCATCTGTTAGGGGAAGTTCTTGTGGTAATAGAGCTGGTCAAAATGTGGCATTTACACCAAGATGTTTTAACTATGGAAAGAGTGGCCATATATCTACTGATTGTTCGATCAGAGGAACAATTTGTTTTAATTGCAGAAAACCTGGACATATTTCTAGGGATTGCACTCATCCGAAAAGGAAGCCTGCTGTGAGTAATGTTCGTGCTACTCAGCCACGATCTGGAGGGCTAGTATATACGATGACTGCAACTAAAACTTCTTAGTCTGAAGATCTTATTCAAGGGGAAGGTGTCATTGAAGGTAATCTCTTGGCTGTGTTATATGATTCGGGTGCAACGGATTCATTTATTGCATATGGTTGTATAGAACGGTTGAAACTACCTGTGTCTTCTCTGAGTTTTCAATTGATTGTTTCTACGCCAACTGCCAAGCCTGTTGTTACGTCCAAAATATGTCTGAATTGTCCTATCATCATAAAGGATCGTGTGTTTTCGGTCAATTTAATTTGTTTACCTCTTGTTGAGATAGACGTAATATTAGGAATGGATTGGTTATCTTCTAACTATATCCTAATAGACTGTGCAAGCAAAACCATAGTTTTTCCTAAGGAAGAAAGTTCTGGATTCTTGACTGCTGTTAAAGTCAAATCCTTGTTGAGAGATAGGGCTCAGGGATATATGTTGCTATCTTCTTTAGAAGTCAAGAGTGAGAAAGATGTGAATGTTATTCCCGTCGTTAATGAGTTTTTAGAGATTTTCCCTGATGATGTACCCGGTTTACCATCGAAAAGGGAGATCGAGTTCTCTATCGATTTGGTGCCGGGAGCAGGCCCTATTTCGATTGCACCATATCGAATATCGCCTGTAGAGTTAGTAGAGTTGAAGAAGCAATTGGAGGAACTATTGGAGAAGCAGTTTGTGCGACCTAGTGTTTCACCGTGGGGAGCACCTGTACTACTAGTCAAGAAGAAAGATGGAACTTCTCATCTTTGTATAAATTATCTCCAATTGAATAAGGTTACGATAAAAAATAAGTATCCACTTCCGAGAATTGATGATTTGATGGATCAGTTGAAGGGAGCAGTTGTATTCTCTAAGATAGATCTGTGATCAGGTTATCATAAGATTCGTGTCAAGGTAGATGCTGTACCTAAGACAGCTTTCCGAACCCGTTATGGGCATTATGAGTATCAAGTGATGCCGTTCGGAATGACGAATGCTCCTGCAATATTCATGGACTATATGAATAGGATTTTTCCTCCGTACCTAGACAGATTTATCGTTGTTTTTATCGATGAAATTTTGATCCACTCTCAAAGTCAAGAAGAGCATGCTGAACATCTCAGTATAGTTCTCCAGATTTTGAAAAAGAAGAAGTTGTATGCAAAGTTAGCAAAATACGACTTTTGGTTGGAAGAGGTCAATTTCTAAGCCATGTGATTTCCAAGGAATGCGGTAGACCCGTTAAAGGTGGAGACTATTTTGCAGTGGGAAAGGCCTAAGACATTGACAGAGGTCCAGAGTTTCGTTGGATTGGCCGGATATTACCGAAGGTTTATAGAAGGTTTTTCAAAAATAGTTGGACCACTTACACAACTCACAAGGAAGAGTTACGCTTTTGATTGGATGGAGGAACGTGAAGCAAGTTTCCAAGAGTTGAAGAAAAGATTGATGACTACACTAGGATTAATTTTACCAGACCCTAACAAATCTTTTAAGGTGTATTGTGACGCTTCTTACCAAGGGTTAGGATGTGTATTAATGCAAAATAAGAATGTGGTAGCTTATGCTTTAAGACAGTTGAAGGTCCATGAGAGGAACTACCCAACGCACGATTTGGAACTAGCCGCAGTGGTCTTCGTGGAGGCATTTTCTGTATGGAGCTATGTTCAACGTCTTTAGCGATCATAAAAGTTTGAAATACTTGTTTGATTCAAAGGAATTGAACTTGAGGCAGAGGCGATGGTTAGAATTCTTAAAGGACTACGATTTCCAACTTCAATACCATCCAGGAAAGGCGAACGTGGTGGCAGATGCCTTAAGTAGAAAGGTGGTTAGTGTCTCTACAATGATGATAAAGGAGGAAGAATTGATCAATCAATTCAGAGATCTATGGTTGTCAGTGGAATTAGTACCAGGAAAAATTTGTCTAAGTAAGGTTGTGATTTTGAATGACTTGATGGAAGTGATACGAGAAAAATCAGATGAGGATTCATTTTTACAGAATGAAAATGAATTTTTGAAGCAAGGACATAAGGCGACAATGCAGGAAGAATCTGATGGAATCTTAAGATTTGAAGAAAGAATTTGTATACCTAATGATCCCGATCTTAAGAAAGCAATTTTGGATGAGGCTCATACTAGTAATTTGAGTATGCATCTGGGAATGACAAAGATGTGTCAAGATTTAAAGTGATGTTTTGGTTGCCAAGAATAAAGAGAGATGTGGCGAAACGTGTAGCGTCTTATCTCGTTTGTCAGAAGGAAAAAGTGGAACATCAAAGACTTGCTAGTATGTTACAACTTTAACTATTCCAGAGTGAAAATGGGATAGTATCTCAATGGATTTTGTTACCGGAATGCCAGGGACAAGGAAGGGTCATGATTCTATATGGGTTATAGTTGATAGGCTAACGAAGTCAGCGCACTTTTTGCCGATCAAAATTAAGTATTCGTTGGAACGATTAACCCAGATATACATAAGTGAAATTGTTAGACTTCATGGTATACCGACAAGTATAATTTCTGATAGAGATCCGAGGTTTACGTCAAGGTTCTGGCGAAGTTTGCAAGAAGCCATGGGAACTAGACTGCGATTAAGTTCTGCTTATCATCTGCTGACTGATGGTCAAATGGAGAGAACAATTCAATCGTTGGAAGACTTGTTGCGTGCTTGTGTGTTGGAACAACAAGGGAGTTGGGATGAATTCCTGTCTTTGATAGAATTCACCTACAACAATAGTTTTCACTCAAGTATAGGGATGACACCCTATGAAACCCTATATGGACGACGATGCCAAACACCTTTGTGTTGGTATCAAGATCGGGAGAGTATGACCATTGGGCCTGATCTTGTGCAACAAACTACGGAAAAAGTGAAAATGATTCAAGAGAAAATGTGAACAACTCAGAGCCGACAGAAGAGCTATGCGGATAAGCGAAGGTGACCTCTGGAGTTTGAAGAATGTGAACATGTATTCTTAAGAGTAACGCCTACGAATGGTGTCGGAAGGGTTATCAAATCTAGGAAACTTATACCTAAATTCATAGGGCCTTATCAAATTATTCATCGGATAGGTCCTGTAGCCTACCAGATAGTGTTACCACCTTTTCTATCCAATCTACATAATGTGTTTCATGTGTCTCAACTGAGGAAATATATTCCCGATCCAACGCATGTTATACAGCTACATGAAGTGCAACTGAAGGATAATTTGACGTATGAAACACTTCCTGTTAAGATTGAGGACAAAAGAGTGAAGCAGCTTCGAGGGAAGATGATTGAGCAGGTAAAGGTAATATGGAATGATGTAATGGGAGGTGCTACCTAGGAGCTAGAAGATAAGATGAGGGAACAATACCCTCAACTATTTTGAGGTATGACGAATTTCGGGGATGAAATTCTTGTTAGTGGGGGAGAGTTGTAACACCCCAACTTTTGGATTAAGTACAATATTGTCCTAAATGTACTATTATATATTTTCTGTGAGTTATAAATTGAATTTCACTGTTCCGTGAGTATATTTGACTGTTGTGTGTGATTTGCTCCGAGCCAAGAAAATAATAATTTTCTGGCAAAAAAATCTTATTTTAATTATTCAGATCTGGGGGATCTTACTAAATCCAATTCTGAGTGATGTGTATATTAATCTTTTAATTTTTAAGATTTAATCGTGTGCAATAAAATAATTTTATATTATTATAATATTATTTTAATTGACAGTACCTACAATATCAAAAACAGTAGAAATCTACTCCAAAATGACCATGGAGCCGGAAAAATATGTGAGACTCGCATTTAGAAAAGCAGTCAACGTTTCTGACTAGACTAAATTCTAAACCAATAAGAGTTAGTCAAATAAAGTGGCATGGACTTTATTGTGGACCATTGGATGAACAACTTGATTTAGAAGCCTTGATCATAACCATTGATTAGATCAATGGTGTGAGAACAATCCTGATAAAGTAACTAATGATATCCACCTTAGATTAAATCAATGGATAGGAAGTGAAGTTAATTCCAAGGGCTAGGATTTAGTCAAATATAATAGCTTGACTAGTTACTAAGTAACTAAGTAAACCTAATTTAGTTAGTTTAATTGTCTAATTAAAGAAACTAAGTGAACTAACCTAGTTACTAATTAGTTATAATCTAGTTACAAATCAAATATCCTAATTTTATCTAGAAGCCATGACTAAGCATGACATATGCAATGACCTAATTAACTAGTTAGCTATGTAACTAGATAGTAATCAAGTAATTAGAAAACCTAAGCTAGTTAGTAAGTATTTGATTAAAGTGTAACTAGATTAAAAATTAAAACAAACCTAGTTACCTTTCCTAGAGGGGCCACATGGCTAAGAGGGGCAAGGGAGCTTCTCCAAGCTTCTTGAACACTCTTGCATGACCATTGCATGACCAAATGGTGACCAAGTCATGTGCTATTAATGTGAACACAAAAATAGGATTTTTTGGTTCAAGTAAATCTCCTAATTTCCCTACACACTCACCTCATGGCTGCACTCTCATTTTCACTCTCATTATTCACTTTTCTCTCACCTAAAGCTTAGCCTTATTTTCTCTCAAAAATTCCAAGAACACAAAGAACCTTTTCCCTTTCTTTTTCTCTCTAAGTTTCAGCCCCTTCACTCACAATCACTACCTATCTTCTATAATTTTTCCTTTTTACATTTCCTAAACCTAAACCACCTCCTAGATACTTTTCATTTAGAAGGTTTTGTCAAAATCCTACTCCTTCTACTTCAAAATCAAAACTTTTGTTTACTTCCCTAAAGGTAAACTCTTGATTCTTTGATTTTAATTTATGTTTTTAATTTTCTATACCATGATTGTTCCATGGTTCTTCAATATTAAGCATTGTTTGTGATTTTGCTAATTGTTTAAGAATTTTAGGAATTTGTTTTGAATCCATACGAAAATCAAGAGAAGGAGAAAAGAGCTTGAAGATCTTGTCTTCAAGAGGTAAGAGAGAGATTTAATCTCATCAACCCTATGTGGAGATGAGAAAATGGATTGTGTGTGTGTGAAAAATCAATTGATTGTATTTACAAGCATGTCTATAGCTTTTAAAATATATTGTATGTGTATATAGATTTATGAATGTTATAGTAGGATGTGAATAACATGCAAGGATTACATGAGTGTTCCAAAGAACACAAAAGAGGGTCACGGCTTCTCCAAGAAATAGAGAACCAAAATGTTCTCAACCATTTTTTAAAACAATGATTAATGAATCTAGGTAAGACAATGAGTTTGGAAATGATTTAGAAGTTAGAAAAATAATTTAATGACCAGTTGTGAAGGATATGTTGATTTTGGCCAACATGCCATTCAATGTATATTTGATTTCCAAAATTATTTCCTAAGGTAGGTTAAGTAGCTAATCTACAAAAGAATTTAATTTCAGTGAGTCTTTGGGAAATAAAATGAATTAACTTAGTTTTAGAATTCTAAATTAGAAGAATTAGTTATAAGTAAGAAATAAAGAAAACACTTGAAAAATACTAACATAGAGCTCACTCTCTGAGTTTTGAAGCGCGTGAGCAAGTTTCAAGGTGCAAATAACGGTTAAGGTTAAAGAGAGCAGTATTTAAGGAAAAACGTAGAAAATACCATTTAATGGATTTTCTAGGTAAAATGCTACCAAAATTTACTAAAAATAGACAAATAAAAAGAGAAGGTTCCATAGTATGTTTATAACATAAGGAAAATATACTACATAATTTAAAAGTGCTAGATATAGTTTATGCATTTTTAAAATAAAGATTTTAAGCTATATGGTTAAGAAAATGATTTAAAAATCTTACGCGATTGAGAAAAAGATTTAAAAACATTACACGATATCCGAAAATGTCAAAATATATTTATGCGATTTAAAAATGTTTATAAAAGTGACGCAATTGTTAAAACGTGATAAAATTTCTATGCGACTTAATGGAATAGTAAGTTTTACTGTTGGGCCAAAGTGGTGGACCTGGACATGTTGAGAGATAGTACTGTCAAGTGGAGACATACTATATTTTGGAATATCGAGACTGAGGGTATTTTCATAAATATGATAATATATTGAGACTAAAGGTATTTTTGTATTTATAATTCTTAATCATACATTGAGAGTTGTGTCAATTTGGTTGAAAATTGGTGATTGATTGACAAGATGAATTATACTGTGTTGTGGGTGTGATAGGCGTAGTGTGGTTCATTAATTGAACTTGGAGGCGTTAGTGTGCAGAGGATTCTACATGCGGACAGTTGGTAGCTCCTTTGGGCTATGGTAACGGACAACGCACTAATGATCTCGACAAGCACTATTCTTAATCAAGATCTTGTGGAGATTATTTGGTACAGTGCCTGTAGTGCACGATGTATTTGGACTGTGTACTACTACACAATGTTTTGGACTGTGAGCTATAAACATGACGTCGGACAGTGTAATAGTTTGGTTGGGCAGCCTGAGGTACTGATAGTTCTTTTCGGATTATTCTCTCTAATATCTATGTTTAGCTTCATGGAGTAAGAATGAGTCAGTATGCATTAGCATCTATGATTTGCATTTTTAAATGTTTACTATAACCTGTGATAGCATGTATGATGTGTTAATTTGAGGTACTATATGTAATGTAATGGTATGCATTATTGTGATATTTGCTTGTATTATCGTTTTCTTTATTGTCATGCGGGTAATGATGTAGATTGTCTCACCTCGTTATACGTATTTCTCTGCATTATTATTATATTCTATAAAGAGTTTGAGGAAGAGGAAAAAGAACAGCCCCTTGATATTCAGTATCCGGAGGAGCGCCAGCCGAGTGAGCAGTGCGAGGATGGCTTGTCGTTAGATTACCCTTACCATCTGGATTGATCTTTGTGATCATGGCGATGCCTGGATTCTTTGGTTTTGTGAGACTTGATTTTCAGGGAGGCTCTGAGGCCTGGCGACTGCGTGAGGATAGAGGATCAGTAGTCTACATGGGACGTCTGACTGTGTCTCTACGTAGAGAGTTTGATGGGGAGCTTATTTTTACTACTACTCTGTATTTACATCTTGAGTTGCCTTTGACTATTAGGCATTATTGGGGCGGGATTTTCCATGCGCCTAGTGAGCTTAGTAGAGAGTCGACAGCACGGACTCACGTCCGTAGAGCTGCGAGACATCTGGGATTTCTATTATCCAATGATCTCTCTGAGAGTGATCCTTCGGAGGGTTAGGAATCTTTGATGTGCACTTGGGCATGTTATGTTTTAGTATTATGCTGACTATTTACTATTTTGTTAAATATTTGTAGTTATAAATTAATTGTATACTTAAGACAAAATCATATGTATATTATGGTGTGTGATATTATTTTGTCTTATTTCGTGTTCCATGTTATTTTATTTAATGTTATCAAGTATAAAAGGAAAAATTTTACAACTCATATTATTTATGTATCAAACGTTTTATAACATGAGTAAGATTTTATTTTCTTGCATTAAAAATTATGACATCCCCATAAGGGTGTTACATTAGTTGGTATCAGAGCCTAAGTTAGAGTCTTTTGGGGTTGTGGTTGGCTTCGTTTTTGCTTGTGTTGTGTGATTCTCTGTGATTTGTTTCCGAAAGGTTACATCTGACCTTATTTTATTTTGTTAAAGAAAGAAGATGTCTGGTGGAAGAAGAACGCATGCGAATGTGGAACATAATGTGGACCCAATGACTGCAGCTGCTGAAGCTATGCATCAGATGGCAGAAGTAATTACTCAACAAAACCAATGAGCAACTCAACAGCAAGATGCAACTGCTGATGCTTTAAATTTATTTGAGTTTAGGTGCAATAACCCGCCGCAGTTTAGAGGCAAGTTTGACCCCGAGAAGATGAGTCTCTGGATCCATGACTTGGAAAGGGTATTTGAAGGAACGGGGTGCACAGAAAATAGAAAGGTGACATATGCTACTTTTATGTTGAGAGGAGATGCCGAAAATTGGTGGAGAGGAACCCATCGATTATTACAAGTTGAAGGGACTGAAATTACTTGGGAGGTGTTTAGTGAAGTATTTTTGGAAAAGTACTTTTCTGCTAGTGCCTGACATGCCAAGGAGATGGAATTTCTTGGTTTGCGTCAGGGTAATATGACTGTTGGGGAGTATGCTGCTAAGTTTGAGAGCTTGTCATAGTTCTCAAGGTACTTTCAAATTCAACCTGATGAGGCATGGAAATGCCGTAAGTTTGAGGAAGGGCTGAGGGTAGAACTGAAGCGAGGAGTGCTACCTATAAGGATGAGGGAATTTCCTACTTTGATGGATACTTATCGATGACTCGAGGAGTTGGAACCGTCACGAGATCCCAGAAATCGCTACTTTAGACCGAATAGGTTCCAAAAAGGAGGCAACAACAACAATAACCGATTTCAGCGCAAGCCTTGTTCGAGACCATCGGGAAGTCAGCCTCAACGTCCATCTATTGGGGGAAGTTCTAGTGGTAATAGAGCTGGTCAAAATATGGCATTTACGCCAAGATGTTTTAAGTGTGGAAAGAGTGGACATATATCTATGGATTGTTCAATTAGAGGAACGATTTGTTTCAATTACAGAAAACCTGGACATGTTTCTAAGAATTGTACTCAGCCGGAAAGGAAGCCTGCTGTGAGTAATGTTCGTGCTACTCAGCCGCGATCTGGAGGGCGAGTATATACGATGACTGGAACTGAAGCTTCTCAATCTGAAGATCTCATTCAGGGGGAAAGTGTCATTGAAGGTAATCTCTTGACTGTGTTATATGATTCGGTTGCAACGCATTCATTTATTACATATGATTGTGTGGAACGGTTGAAACTACCTATGTCTTCTCTGAGTTTTCAATTGATTGTTTCTACACCAACTGCTAAGCCTATTGTTACGTCCAAAATATGTCTGAATTGTCCTATCATCATAAAGGATCATGTGTTTTCGGTCAATTTAATTTGTTTACCTCTTGTTGAGATAGACGTAATATTAGGAATGGATTGGTTATCTTCTAACCATATCCTAATAGACTGTGCAAGCAAAACCATAGTTTTTCCTAAGGAAGAAAGTTCTGGATTCTTGACTGCTGTTAAAGTCAAATCCTTGTTGAGAGATAGGGCTCAAGGATATATGTTGCTATCTTCTTTAGAAGTCAAGAATGAGAAAGATGTGAACGCTATTCCTATCGTTAATGATTTTCTAGAGATTTTTCCTGATGATGTACTCGGTTTGCCATCAGAAAGGGAGATCGAGTTCTCTATCGATTTGGTGCCGGGAGCAGGCCCTATTTCGATTGCACCATATCGAATGTCGCCTGTAGAGTTGGTAGCGTTGAAGAAGCAATTGGAGGAACTGTTGGAGAAATAGTTTGTGCAACCTAGTGCTTTACCGTGGGGAGCACCTGTACTACTAGTCAAGAAGAAGGATGGAACTTCTCATCTTTGTGTAGATTATCGTCAGTTGAACAAGGTTACGATAAAGAATAAATATCTACTTCTGAGAATTGATGATTTGATGGATCAGTTGAAGGGAGCAGCTGTATTCTCTAAGATAGATCTGCGATCAGGTTATCATTAGATTCGTGTCAAGGTAGATGATGTACCGAAGATAGCTTTTCGAACCCATTATGGGCATTATGAGTATCAAGTGATGCTGGTCGGAGTGACGAGTGCTCCTGCAATATTCATGGACTACATGAATAGTATTTTTCATCCGTACCTAGACAGATTTGTCATTGTTTTTATTGATGACATTCTGATCTACTCTCAAAGTCAAGAAGAGTATGCTGAACATCTCAGTATAGTTCTCCAGATTTTGAAAGAGAAGAAGTTGTATGCAAAGTTGGCAAAATGTGACTTTTGGTTAGAAGAGGTTCAATTTCTAGGCAATGTGATTTCCAAGGAAGGTATTGTGGTAGACCCGTCAAAGGTGGAGACTATTTTGCAGTGGGAAAGGCCTAAGACAGTGACGGAGGTCCGGAGTTTTGTTGGATTGGCCGGATATTACCGAAGGTTTATTGAAGGTTTTTCAAAAATAGCTGGACCACTTACACAACTCACAAGGAAATGTCAAGCTTTTGATTGGACAGAGGAACGTGAAGCAAGTTTCCAAGAGTTGAAGAAGAGATTGACGACTGCACTAGTGTTAATTTTACTAGGCCCTAACAAATCTTTTGAGGTGTATTGTGACGCTTCTTACCAAGGGTTAGGATGTGTATTAATGCAAAATAGGAATGTGGTAGCTTCTGCTTCAAGACAGTTGAAGGTCCATGAGAGGAACTACCCAACGCACGATTTGGAACTAGCCGCAGTGGTCTTCGTGGAGGCATTTTTTGTATAGAGCTATGTTCAATGTCTTTAGCGATTATAAAAGTTTGAAATACTTGTTTGACCAAAAGGAATTGAACATGAGGCAGAGGCGATGGTTAGAATTCTTAAAGGACTATGATTTCCAACTTCAATACCATCCAGGAAAGGCGAACATGGTGGCAGATGCCTTGAGTAGAAAAGTTGTTAGTGTCTCTACAATGATGATAAAGGAGGAAGAATTGATCAATCAATTTAGAGATCTATGGTTGTTAGTGGAATTGGTACCTGGAAAAATTCGTCTAAGTAAGGTTGTGATTTTGAATGACTTGCTAGAAGTGATCCGAGAAAAACAGGATGAGGATTCGTGTTTACAGAACAAAAAGGAATTTTTGAAGCAAGGACATAAGGCGATGGTGGAGGAAGGATCTGATGGAATCTTAAGATTTGAAGGAAGAATTTGTATACCTAATGATCCTGATTTTAAGAAAGCAATTTTGGATGAGACTCATACTAGTAATTTGAGTATGTATCCGGGAATGACAAAGATGTATCAAGATTTAAAGCAGATGTTTTGGTGGCCAAGAATGAAGAAAGATGTGGTGGAACGTGTAGCGTCTTATCTCGTATGTCAGAAGGCAAAAGTGAAACATCAAAGACCTGTCGGTATGTTACAACCTTTAACCATTCCAGAATGGAAATGGGATAGTATCTCAATAGATTTTGTTACTGGATTGCCAAGGATGAAGAAGGGTCATGATTCTATATAGGTTATAGTTGATAGGCTTACGATGTCAGTGCACTTTTTGCCGATCAATATTAAGTATTCGTTGAAACGATTAACCCAGATGTACATCAGTGAAATTGTTAGGCTTCATGGTATACCCACAAGTATAGTTTCTGATAGAGATCCGAGGTTTACATCAAGGTTCTGGCGAAGTTTGCAAGAAGCCATGGGAACTAGACTTCGATTGAGTTCTGCTTATCATCCGCATACTGAGGGTCAAACGGAGAGAACAATTCAGTCGTTGGAAGACTTGTTGCGTGCTTGTGTGTTGGAACAACAAGGGAGTTGGGATAAATTCCTGTCTTTGATAGAATTCACCTACAACAATAGTTTTCACTCAAGTATAGGGATGACACCCTATGAAGCCCTATATGGACGAAGATGCCGAACACCTTTGTGTTGGTATCAAGATGGGGAGAGCATGGCCATTGGGCCTGATCTTGAGCAACAAACTACAGAAAAAGTGAAAATGATTCAAGAGAAAATGCGAACGACTCAGAGCCGACAGAAAAGCTATGCTGATAAGCGAAGGTGACCTCTAGAGTTTGAAGAAGGTGAGCATGTATTCTTAAGAGTAACGTCTACGACTAGTGTCAGAAGGGTTATCAAATCCAGGAAACTCACACCTAAATTCATAGGGCCTTATCAAATTATTCGTCGGATAGGTCCTGTAGCCTACCAGATAGTGTTACCACCTTTTCTATCCAATCTACATAATGTGTTTCATGTGTCTCAACTGAGGAAATATATTCCCGATCCAACGCATGTTATACAGCCAGATGAAGTGCAACTGAAGGATAATTTGATGTATGAAACACTTCCTGTTAAGATTGAGGACAGGAGAGTGAAGCAGCTTCGAGGGAAGATGATTGAGTTGGTAAAGGTAATATGGAATGATGTAACGGGAGGTGCTACTTGGGAGCTAGAAGATAAGATGAGGAAACAATACCCTCAACTGTTTTGAGGTACGACAAAGTTCGGGATGAAATTCTTATTAGTGGGGGAGAGTTGTAACACCCCAACTTTTGGGTTAAGTACAATATTGTCCTAAATGTACTATTTTATATTTTCTGTGAGTTATAAATTGAATTTGACTGTTCCGTGAGTATATTTGACTGTTGTGTGTGATTTGCTCCGAGCCAAGAAAATAATAATTTTCTAGCCAAAAAAATCTTATTTTAATTATTCGGAACTGGGGGATCTTACTAAACCCAATTTCGAGTGATATGTCTATTAATCTTTTAATTTTTAGGATTTAACTGTGTAATAAAATAATTTTATATTATTAAAATATTATTTTAATTGACAGTACCTACTATATCAAAAATAGTAAAAATTTGCTCTAAAATGATCATGGACCCGAAAAAGTCCGTGGGACTCGCATTTAGAAAAGCAATCAACATTTTTTACTGGACTAAATTCTAAACTAATAAGAGTTAGTCAAATAAAGTGGCATGGACTTTATTGTGGACCATTGGATGAACAACTTGATTTAGAAGCCTTGATCATAACCATTAATCAGATCAATGGTGTGAGAACAATCCTGATAAAATAACTAATGATATCCACCTTAGATTAAATCAATGGATAGGAAGTGAAGTTAATTCCAAGGGCTAGGATTTAGTCAAATATAATGGCTTGACTAGTTACTAAGTAACTAAGTAAACCTAATTTAGTTAGCTTAATTATCTAATTAAAGAAACTAAGTGACTAACCTAGTTACTAATTAGTTATAATCTAGTTACTAATCAAATTCCTAATTTTATCTAGAAGCCATGACTAAGCATGACATATGCAATGACCTAATTAACTAGTTAGCTATGTAACTAGATAGTAATCAAGTAATTAGAAAACCTAAGCTAGTTAGTAAGTATTTGATTAAAGTGTAACTAGATTAAAAATTAAAACAAATCTAGTTACCTTTCCTAGAGGGGCCACAAGGCCAAAAGGGGCAAGGGAGCTTCTCCATGCTTCTTGAGCACTCTTGCATGACCATTGCATGACCAAATGGTGACCAAGCCATGTGCTATTAATGTGAACACAAAAATAGGATATTTTGGTTTAAGTAAATCTCCTAATTTCCCTACACACTCACCTCACGGCTGCACTCTCATTTTCACTCTCATTATTCATTTTTCTCTCACCTAAAGTTTAGCCTTATTTTCTCTCAAAAATTCCAAGAGCACGAAGAACCTTTTCCCTTCCTTTTTCTCTCTAAGTTTCGGCCCCTTCACTCACAATCACTACCCATCTTCTATAATTTTTCCTCTTTACATTTTCTAAAACTAAACCACCTCCTAAACACTTTTCATTTAGAAGGTTTTGTCAAAATCCTACTCCTTCTACTTCAAAATCTAAACTTTTGTTTACTTCCCCAAAGGTAAACTCTTGATTCTTTGATTTTAATTTAAGTTTTTTTATTTTCTATACCATGATTGTTCCATGGTTCTTCAATATTAAGCCTTGTTTGTGATTTTGCTAATTGTTTAAGAATTTTAGGGATTTGTTTTGAATTCATACGAAAATCAAGAGAAGGAGAAAAGAGCTTGAAGATCTTATCTTCAAGAGGTAAGAGGGAGATCTAATCTCATCAACCCTATGTGGTGATGAGAAAATGGATTGTGTGTGTGTGAAGAATCCATAAGGATTCACTTATGTGGTTGTTTAATGCTTTCCTATTTGTGGTTCATTGTATTTGCAAGCATGTCTATAGCTTTAAAAATATATTGTATGTGTGTATAGATTTATGAATGTTATAGTAGGATGTGAATAACATGCAAGGATTGCATAAGTGTTCCAAAGAACACAAAAGAGGCTCACGACTTCTCCAAGAAAAAGAGAACCAAAATGTTCTCAACCATTTTTTAAAACAATGATTAATGAATCTAGGTAAGACAATGAGTTTGAAAATGTTTTAGAAGTTAGAAAAATGATTTAATGATTAGTTGTGAAGGATATGTTGATTTTGGCCAACATGCCATTTAATGTATATTTGATTTCCAAAATTATTTCCTAAGGTAGATTAAGTAGCTAATCTACAAAAGAATTTAATTTCAATCGCCTCCTTAAAACTAATGCCATCCCAAAGAACCTTCACCAGAGGAATCCGCTTACCTCTAAGCTCTTTGACTCCTCTGTCCATGATCCTCACAGGCCGCATAACATAAGACAAATCCTCTCTTAACTGCATAGATTCATTTCTTATGACATGTGAAGGATCTGGATTGTACTTTCTAAGTTGTGACACATGGAATACATCGTGAAGGTTTGACAAATTGGGTGGAAGTGCAATTTGGTAGGCTACAGGTCCAATTTTCTTTAGGATTTGGTAGGGACCAATGAAACGGGGATTCAACTTCCGTGTTCTCAATGCTCTACCAATCCTTGTTGTCAGAGTGACTCTCAAGAATACATAATCTCCTTCACTGAACTCTAGAGGTCTTCTCCGCTTATCAACATAGTTCTTCTACCTACTATGAGCCCTAACCAATCTATCTCGGATCATTTTGATTTGATCTGTGATCTGCTGTACCAAATCAGGACCTAGAATAGTTTTCTCTCCAACCTCATACCAATATAAAGGTGACCTATACTTTCTACCATAAAGTACTTCATACGGTGCTATACCTATGCTAGCATGAAAACTGTTGTTGTAGGCAAACTCCACTAAAGGTAAGAACTTATCCCAACTCCCTTTTTGCTCTAGCACGTATGCTCTCAACATATCCTTAAGGGTTTGAATAGTTCTTTCTGATTGACTGTCAGTCTGTGGATGGTATGTTATACTCAAACTAAGCTTTGTTCTAAAAGCTTTCTACAGGGCTCCCCAAAATCTAGATATAAATCTAGGGTCTCTATCAGAAATTATACTAAGGGGTACACCGTGCATCCTAACTATCTCCTGAAGGTATAACTAGGCAAGTCTATCCATGGAGTAGTTAGCCCTAATAGCTATGAAATGAGCAAACTTTGTTAGTCTATCAACTACAACCCATATTGCATCGAATCCTAACTGAGTTCTAGGCAAACCCATCACAAAATCTATTGTGATGCGATCCCACTTCCACTCAGGGACTCCCAAAGATTGAAGAGGTCTAGAGGGTTTCTTATGTTTTATCTTGACTTTCTGACAAGTTAGACACCTAGATACAAACTTGGCTATGTCTCTCTTCATACCCGACCACCAAAATAACTTCCTTAAGTCTTGATACATCTTAGTAGCCCTGGGATGGATAGTGTATAGTGAGCTCCTTCAAGAATCCTATCTTTGATTTCAGATTCACGAGGAATGCAAAGTCTACCTTTAAACTTGATCATCCCTTTATCCGACATATTAAACTCACTAGGATTTCCTAATAAGATCTTCTCACTCATATCCCTAAGAGTCTCATCTTCCTTTTGAGCTTCCAAGATCTGAGTCCTAAAGGTACTCACTATGTCCACTCAACTCACATTGAGACTATGTGGTAACATAACTACTGAAAGACTCATATCTCTAAAACTCTCAAGAAGTTTACTCTGTTAGATCATCATTCGGGACACATGTAGGGATTTCCTACTCAGTGCATTAGCCACCACATTGGCTTTACCCGGATGGTACTTTAAATCAAAATTGTAGTCTTTCAAAAACTACATCTATCTTCGTTGTCTCATGTTCAGCTCTTTTTGATCAAATAAGTACTTCAAACTCTTATGATCACTGAACACCTCAAATTGAACTCCATACAAGTAATGTCTCCAAACCTTAAGGATGAAAACTACTGTGGCTAACTCCAGATCATGAGTAAGGTAGTTCTCCCCATGAGGTCTTAATTGCCTTGATGCATAGGCAACAACTCTCCTATGTTGCATCAAAACACAACCCAAACCCATCTTCGAAGCATCACAATATACCTCAACGTTTTCCAAAGGATCAGGAATTACCAAAATCGGTGTAGTAGACAACCTCACTTTAAGCTCTTGGAAACTATCCTAGCATGCCTAAGTCCATTCGAAAGAACTACATTTCATAGTTAAACTAGTCAATAGTAGCGCTAACTGAGAAAAACCCTTTTATAAACCTTCTATGGTACCCTGCTAGGCCTAAGAAGCTTCTAATCTCAGTCACAGTGGTAGATCTCTCCTACTATAACACTGCATCAACGTTGTTTGGGTCCACAGAAATCTTGCCCTGAGATATCACATGTCCCAAAAACTTTACTTGTGAAAGCCAGAACTCACACTTAAATAGCTTGGCAAATAACTTATTCTTCTTATAAGTCTCAACACTATCCTTAAATCTTGTTCATGTTCCTCCATTGTCTTAGAATAGATTAAAATATCATCGATAAACACCATAACAAATTGATCTAGGTAGGGCCTAAAAATCTAGTTCATATAATCCATAAACACTGCCGGTGCATTCGTCAACCCGAAGGACATCACGAGGTACTCATAATGCCCATACCTAGTTCTAAAAGCTGTCTTAGGGATATCCTCTTCCCTAACACTTATCTGATGATATTCAGACCTAAGATCAATCTTTGAGAAAACCATAGCTCCTCTCAACTGATTCATTAAATCGTTTATACTAGGCAACAGATACTTATTTTTAATGGTCACCTTGTTCAGCTGTCTGTAATCCACTCAGAGCCTCATGGCATCATCCTTTTTCTTCACTAATAGCACAAGTGCTCCCCATAGAGAAACACTCGGCCTAATGAATTGTTTATCCAACAAATCTTTGATTTGCTTTTTGAGTTCTGCTAACTCTAATGGCACCATTCTATAGGGTGCTATAGAGATAGGTCCCGTCCTAAGCACTAGGTCTATAGAAAACTCTATTTCTCGCTCGAGTGGCAGCTCCACTATATCACTAGGACAGACTTCAGGATATTCACTCACCACAAGAATTTCACCTAAGCTTCGCTCAGCCTCAGCGCTTAGTGAAAACAAGAGTATATATCCTTGAGATCCCTCCTCTAAATAGAGATTAACCTGATTCGCATTGAGATACACAGACTCAAATGAAACAACTCTGGTAGGTATATTTGACAAGAAAACCAGTGATTTTTTTGAACAATTCAAAACTACATGGTTGGCGAATAACCAATCCATGCCAAGAATGACATCAATATCTATAAGAGGCAAACAGATAAGGTTCACTTTAAAAATCCTATCTTCTACCTTTACACAACAATCAAGACACACTCTAGATGTCGCAACTGGTTTACCAATAAGTGTAGATATAGATAGGTCATATGAAAGTTCAGACACAGATAAATCTAGCTCATTCACACAATCATTTGAAACAAAGGAATGGGATGCTCCTATACAACACAGTTAAAGATAATTGTGAATAATGCATTTATCTTCAATGAGGTCGGAAGACTGAGTCACCTCTTCGCCCCTCTTTGCCACCTAGAGTATAATAAACTCTTCCTCTGGCTTGTGGTTTTTGAGTAAACGCAGTTTCCTTCTTTGATGGACACTTATTCATAAAATGACCTATTTGTCCACACACAAAGCACATCGAGCAGGGCCGGTCTCCATGCTGTCTCCCACATTTGGAACACTTCGGTCCAAAAAACTCCTTCTGAACTTGCTTACCCTTATCCTGAGTAAAGCCAAATTTAGAATACCCTTTCTTGAACTTATCATATCATTTCTTCCTCTTCTGAAGATCCTGTGATTTAGGCTCCAAAGAAAGATTCTTAAATTGCTTCTCAACTATTCGACACTTATTAACCAGATTTTCAAAGTCCCGAATTTCAAACGGCCGAACAATATTCTGAATGTCTATTCTCAATCATTCCTCAAATTTAACACACTTCCAAGATTCATCAGGGTTAAATCTGATACAAGAATAGAATTTAGACATTTCTATAAATTTGACCACATACTGGCCAATAGACATGTCCCCCTGTTCCAACTTTAGAAATTTCATCTCTTTAACATTCTGAAGAGTCTGTGGAAAGAACTTTCTCTGAATGAGCTTCTAAAAGTCCCCCCCGTCACATAAGTTCTTGATGCTTCAAGAGCCCTGTTTGTATCCACCCACCACTCCTCTGCCTCTGCCTCTAATATATAAGCAGCAAAAAACACCTTCTGCTCATCTGAGCAAGCCATAACAGTGAAAATCTTTTCCATCTCCTTGAGCCAACCCTAAGCTTTGACCGGGTCATACTCTCCGTTAAAGGAAGAAAAATTTGATTTCCTGAATTCTGAGAGATCCTAGAAAGTCTGATTTCTTCTAGCTACCTCTTGGTATGGTTGCCCCTGGTAGTAAGGTGAAGGTGTAGGTGGTACAGGTTGCTGAGTTCCTAGTCTCTCAAGTACTCTAGCAGTTACTGCTACCTGCTCTCTCATTGCATTGGCACTTATAGCTACTTGCTCTGTTTGTTGGGTCATGGCATTAGCCATTGCCATCATGGCGGCTACCACATCAGTACCTTCGTTTCCAGAGTTCTTGTTACTGCTTCCACACGGTCACCCTCGCCCTCTTACTACCATAGTTTTCTGTAAACACAAAACATCACATATTGAGGTAGCTAATTTCAATATTATGTAACATGCCACAGTAGCTAAAAATAGTCAAAATAAGGCAGTCATACAATCCAACCAAATTTCTCACACAAGAGATAAAAGAAATGTACAACACACAAAAAGAAACTCCTAAACATGCCCTAGCACAGTCATTCACACCCCAGCTCATCAGGATGAACTGCTCTGATACCATAATGTAACACCCTAATACAAATTATCATAAAATAAATGAAATATTCTAAAATAAATTGCATCAGACATGCCACTTCTAGTAATACGAAAAAAAAATCCATAATAACTTACACAACTATTATAGCGAGCCACGAATGATCATAAAGTTATATATACAACTATCACTGGCTAACACGCCATACAGTGTACACAAGCTTTTCTATAATAAAAAATATACACACATACAAACTGGTCTACAAAGAAACAAAACATTAATCTAAGTCTACTGCTTCTTCTTTTCCTTGCCCTGATCCTTTTTAGGGACTTTACCTGGATTTACATGGAACACATAGGGGTGAGAAATCACAAATTCTCAGTACAAGCATACCAATATCAGTAATTAAATCATTCACAACAAATAAATCAACTAAATTCATAAACACATTCGATATAAAAAGAATATCCGATAATCGATAATGTCAAAGAATCACTCATACAATCCTAAGATATTATCGATCAAGTAATCAAACAATTAATTAGTTAAGCCATGACATTTGCCCATACAAGTGTCAACCATACAATATTTTATGTTATGAAGTATGATTATGCTTAAACAAAGTCCACGTATTATGGATATGCAATGTCAATACAGATTTTTAAATTAAAAAATAAGCGATTTACTTATTTTCCTTCAAGAACCGCGTTCCCTGTATCTACTAAGTAGGATAGGCATCCTTCTTAGACACTACTTGGTGATGTGTGGACTAGTTTCCCTTACCAAAAGTAAGAGGAATGACACCAACTCCATATACAGGTAACCCTGACCATACAAACAAACCCTCAAGAAGAATTCAGATACAACACCTCGTTTTCAGATCATATGGTTGTGCACACCATCTAAGGTTACAATACATAGGAAAATAAGCAAATACCAAGTTTGAAAACATCAAGAATTGACATTTTTGAAGATTTGGCCTCAAACACAACCCATGTCTAACTACATGCCCCCCCTCCCCCGTGTCTTACTCAGAATACTATTCACAAATTCCACCGCAAAGAGAGACACGCCCCCCCCCCCCCGTGTCTTCGGACATGGGCCGTGTCACCCAACCGAAGCATTAGCAAGACCTCTCTGTGAACCGTGGTACTGTTCCATTGGTTTTCCTTCCAAAATTCCAACACTCCAAGTTGGTTTTTGAGTGATTTTAAATTCCTAACAAGTTTACTAACATGAAAGAAACATAAAACACTAATTGATTTCACCAAAAATGAATCAAAACACTAAATTACTCGTCCAAACCCCTAAAATCATCAAATAGAGTATTTTAGGTCTAAAATAAGGATTTTCAGGTTCTAATCCAATATATTAGCATGAACAAGTCATAAACACCATTTAGAACTTATCCAAGCAAGAAAAACACTTAAAACACTTCAAGAACTCAATTTGGCATATTAGGTTTCAAATAGCCTAAGTATGGAAAATGAGTAAAGATAAGAATTTAAGTCAAAAAACCCTTTCCTTGAGTAGCAAAGATGGTGGTGATGATGAAGATGATCACAAATCCTCAAGCTTGCCTTTTCCCTTTGATCTCCTCTTTTCCCTTTCCTCTTCTTTCTCTTGTTTTCCCTTTTTTTCTCCTTTCTCTTTTGCTACCTTTGCTCCTGATTTTCCCTAGCCGTGAAGAGAAAAGAATGAAGTGAGAAACAAGATACTAAGAGCCAAGTAAAAAGGCTAAATCGTGGATAGCTAAGGACCAAGCATGATAACACTGATATTTTTTGAACTACTAAGAACACTTAACTTTAGCTAAATCAAGTTTTCCAAGTTTCAACAATTTTAAAACAAATACTAAGATTCTTTGAAAAAGTCATTTCACCAGTATCATAATTTTTCATATCTTTGACTAGTCAATCCAGTATTAAAACACACAACTAGTATGTCTAAAAATACCAAACAGACTCTGATTATTCTCAAACTTTAACCACATCACAGAAAACACATTTGTAACTTAGAAATAAATTATCCACATTTATTTGCATTAGCTAAGCCATTTAAGCTAGTATCTGGGTCATTTTAAGCTACTTTTCACTTCTCAAACTTTAACCACATCACAGAAAACACATTTGTGACTTAGAAATAAATTATCCACATTTATTTGCATTAGCTAAGCCATTTAAGCTAGTATCTGGGTCATTTTAAGCTACTTTTCACCTTTCGGCTTGCAGCAAAGTACCTAAACTAACTCAGATTATCACGAAATTAATTAGGTATGCTAAACAAGTATTAAACTACCTCTGTAACTATTTACAAGTCTAACATGTTGAAGAGGATGTTACATTATGTATGTAATGTGCAATTTCATTAACAAATAGGGATGAAAAAGACTGAGATGTAGACGGCATATGGTTACAACAAGCATAGTCAAAGTACTATATAGTATTACTTGGTGTGGTTGATAAAGTAGAAGAGGTATTACCAGAATTGGATAGTAGACGCTTAAGGAGGGACACAAGATCATTAGTAGAGAAGGCAACCTAGGGTATGGCTGAAGAAACTAGGGATCCATTAGCAGCAGTAGCAATAAGCACAAACTTAGAAGAATTGAGACGAGGTTGAAATATGTTCTGATCAAACCTTGAAGGGCATGTGGAATAATTCTTAATAAAGTGATCTAGGTTTTTACAATATCTGCAACATCTGGAGGCAATGAGCACAACTGAAGGTGACTGAGCAATGCCTAATTTCTCCATTATAGCAAGGGAGAACGCAAAAACTGAACTTTTGGAGCAATGACGACGAATGGTGTTTGGAAAGTGACAGAGTGCACAGTGAGCGCACGGTGACAGAATGACAGACGACAGCGTCTGGATGGAAGTGAGTTCCCAATGATAGTGGCAACTGGAAACACGGCAAGGACGATGTTGGTGAGCGAAAGGATTGGATTGAGAGCCTAGATTCTGTGATACTAAGTTAGAGAAAGAAGCAGGGAGACAAATACTAACAAATTTGTATATATTTTTGAATAATTGTATACGTAAGGATTAACATTTATTTATACAAGAAGGTTACTATACAAAAAAGGAAAATAATAAAATATAATTATGTACGAAATCAATTTGAAATTGATGCTAACAATATTGAAATTGATGGGTCATATAAAAACTAATTTATATTTTTTTCTCTTTTAAAACATAAAAAATATGAAAACCAGTAAATTTATACATTTAGCTAGGTTTAAGAATGGTCATGACTTATGAGGCTAACAGGTGTGTAGATTCCCTTGCAAACCATGGTCTTGACATGGAGTTAGGTGTCCATTGTTGCAGGTGCCTTCGTTTATTGCTGTGGAGGTTTTTATATGATATAAGACTAAATGGTTCTTTTTCTTGGTCTTTCATTTTGTTTGTTGGATATATAACCCTGTCAGTTCAAAAAAAAAATGAAAAACAGAAAAATGTTAGGCTTAGGAATGGCATGAAAATAGATTAAGTGTTTATTATAGTTAAAATTATAGATAATTATCTATAATAAAAAAGGAGAAAATGTTCCATTTCAAAACCCTCTAGATTAGGATTGAAAGTTGAGTTTAATTTATACCTGTTATGACGTGTTGTCATATCGTTGAATGCAAGTATAAAACTTTTTTATACACTGATAATACATTAAAATTAAGTTTATGAAAATTTAGGGATTTGAGTGATTTAAGTTACCCTCCTTAATCACTCTACTCTATTACCTATAAAACTCCTAAGAAATGAAACTCACTTATACCACTTCACTATATTATTAACCATTTCACACCATCTATCCAATCTGAGACTAATTTGAATGTCCAATATGAATTAATTTGACAGGCTTCGGAAATACGTTGGAGAAATATCTCATTTCCTTTTGTTATGCTTTGTATAAATACTTATAATTAAGGAAAGCATCATAAATACATCACACACAAATTTAATGATGTTCAACCTAACATGTCTACATCCATAACTGATAAGAGATCAAATCTACTTTAAATAATATTAAAATACAACTTTTGCATGGATAAAATTGTAAATCCTCTACAACGCAACTTTTGCCAAAAGTTGCAAACCCTCCACTACAACATTATTTACAATCTTATCTTCGTCATTCTCATGTCTCTATCAATTTCCCAATATAAGTATTTTTAACCTACAAGAATTTACATGTTTATTAACCACTTTGATAATCTATCCTTATCAAGATAAGAGTTTCCTAGTTTTCTATTTAAAATAAATCTATCTCATGTATTACATATCTCTCACATATCATTCATATTTATCACAAATCTTTTATATATTTTAATATTAATTACAAGATATGAATCTACTAATAAATTAGGAAACTAATGATAATTATCACATCCAGAATTTGGGTTAATCCTTACAATTCTACTTTGACCCATATTCTAGCACTACCGAGTATAGCGTCAAGATATTCAAATCTTCAATTTTTCTCCACCTTCATTGCAAATCTCACCAAATTGCATCATTCAAATCACCACAATCAATAACTGCTAAGTAAATCCACTACAACAAAATTGACCTACAATAACCCTTCAAAAGTGTACCCTAAAATACTTTGAAGTGTAACCTTTGATGAAAGCTACACTTTTTTATCCTAAGGCAATGCTTTTAGAGGGGTGGCCTATTCAGGTGTGGCCTATTATCTAAGGCTACGCTTTTTCAAAGTTAGAGGCTACGCTTTTCTTCTTCACTCTATGGGTACACTTATAAAGTGTTGCCTTATGTAAAACCCTATGGGCACGCTTGCAAAGTGTTCCTTTATGTCAAAATTTATGGGCAAAAAAGAAAAAAGGTATTCTCATTCACCACATGTGAAATAATTGAGAAGAAGAAAGGAAAGGTATCTTAGAGGACCTTTTGGAAGTGAAATCGTCGAAGGAGTGGGGCTAGGAAGCAAGAACTAAATTGAAAATGGTTAATAACATTCAAATCAACAAAACTATGCATAACCATTCATTCAAGAGCAATGATATATAGATAGAAATAAAGAAGTTGGGATTGAGAAGAGAAAAGTACCGAAATCAGTTAACCTTTTCCTCAGGAGGTGTAGAAACTTTGTGTACTCTCTGCTTCCTTCTTCAATCTTGTGAAGCCACAACACAAGCGGTCACTGTGTAACAATCCCTGCAAAAAGTTTTGCACGCATTAATTCCCAACACTTACAACCACAATCACAATCACTAATTTCAAATAAAATAAATTAACAAAAAAATAAAAAAGAAAATAATGGCATAATAAAAATGACTTGATCCACGAGGTAAGAAATCCTTGCCGATAATGCTTTCCAACACTGAGGATTTTCCAGAGCTTTGAAAGAAAACACTAAGAACAGAAGAGAGGGATAGAAGGGTGACCTAGCCACCGACGACAGCGATGGTGCAGCAAACCCTAATGGAGAGAAGGTCGTACGATGGAGATGAAGAACAGAGGGAGTCGATCACGGTGGAGAAGTACGGGAATGGCTTTGAGGTTCTGAAGGTAAGAGAGAGTGGTTGCTTTGAGGTTTTGAATGTAAAATAGGGTGTTGCTTTGAGGTTCTGAATGTACGGGAGTGAGTCACAGCAAAGTTGTTTTGAAAGATTTGACAAGAAAATTTAGTGGGAAAATAATTTTAGCGTGTTATAGAAATAATTTAGAGCACGTATAAGAAACGTTGCCTCTGATAGTTAAATAAGCAACACTTAACAAGTGTACCCTTTATACTTTAAAGGTACGCTTGTCAAGTGTTACCAAAAAAAACATAGCCAAAACCTTTCAGAAAAGTCTACTCTTATAAAAGTTGTTGCTTATTAAGACTTAATACTAACTTTTTAAGTGTAGCTTAAAAAAATGTGGTTATAGGCTACAGAAAAGGCTACCCTTATAAAAGTGTTATCTATTAAAACTTAAGACTACACTTTTAAAGTGTTTCTTAAAAAAATGTGGCCATAGGCTAATTTTGTTGTAGTGATCTTCCAATAAAATCTTGTTGAGCTCTATGTCAAGATGACTTTCGACACACCTATCATGATCATAACAAGACATACCACTGCCATCATAATGAAACACGGTACCAGATTTTCATCAAGAAGAATTTCAACACAAGAGGCCAAATGGACTCTGTATCTTCGTGTAGCTCATCAAACCACTGCTCTGATACCTCATCCCCTTTTGATATGCTTGTATAAATACTTATAATTTGGGAAAGCATCATAAACACATCGCAAACAAATTTAACATGGTTCAGCTGAATCAGCCCAATATGCCTACATCCACAAATGAGAGAAGGTCAAATATACTATGAACAACATTAAAATACAACTTTTGCACAGATACAACTACAAATCTTCCTACACTACAATTTTTGCACTGATAAAATTGCAAAACCTCTCTAATGTGCCTTTTGAGGACAAAATTGCAAACCTCCACTCTATAATTTTTGCACTGATAAGATTGCAAACACAACATTATTCACATTTTCATTTCCCTCATTCTCACGTATCTACCAATTCTTCAATGCAAGTATTTATAATCCACAATAATTTATATGGCTATCAACTACTCTGATACTCTATCCTTATCAAGATAACACTTTATTAGTTAATTATTTAAAACTAAATTTCTCTCAAATAAAATAAGAAACTAACAATGATTATCATATCAGAAATTTGGGTTATTCCCAACAAAATGATCTCTTAATTCAAAATTAATTAGTTGTTGGCACATGCTATTCGATCAACAAAAATATATTTTACACACTAAATTTTGTACATTAATTTTACATATAAATTTCTAGTTAATGTGTAGGGTTAATAATCAATTATTAATATTCGATAATTAATTATTAACCTTATTCACTATTGTGAGAATCAGTGTGTTGTATTCTATTTCAGGAATGTTAATATTGTATCTCTTACTTATTTAGAATTAGAATCTGTATTTATTTTTATAATTAGTCAATCCCTCAAATCAAGGGATCTAGAATTAAGGAAGGAAACAATGTGTATTTATTTTTGTAATTAGTCAATCCCTCAAATCAAGGGATCTAGAATTAAGGAAGGAAACATCAGTTGTTTCCTAAAATAGTTGCTAGCACCTATGTATATATTGCATATGATTGATCAATAATATGAGAGAGTTCAAATCCTATTTTTTGATTCTGACATGGTATCAGAGCCCTCGTTCTAAGGGGCACGCTCCTTAACACAACCCTACAGCCGTTAGCCTTCATTGCCGACGCACAAACATTTCAGTTGGCCTTCATCGCCAACACACCCTACCCATTGGTTAGCCTTCATTGCTGACCTTTCTCCCAGTCACACCTTTCTCCATTCATTCGGCCTTTATTGCCATCAGTGGTGACAGCCTTCATACCTCACGATGTCTAACACAGAGGGCGAAGTTCTGAACATAGAGAAGGGAACGAAGGATACCCAACCCCACCAACCTGGAGAATTGTAAACTATCCATGCTGCTTATCGACTAAATGGGAAGAACTACTTGAAATGGTCCCAACTTGTTCGGACGGTGCTTTGAAAGGAAAGGGAAAGCGAGCCACATCACGGGGACTGGACCAAAACAGGGAGAACCTAAGTTCGACGCATGGGATGAGGAAGATGCTATGATCATGGCTTGGCTTTGGAACTCAATGATTCCCGAACTTAGCGATACCTGCATGTTTCTCAACACTGCAAAGGAGGTTTGGGATGCAATGGAGCAGACCTACTCCAAAGCCAAGGATGCGGCCCAGGTATATGAAATCAAGGTACAAACAGTGGCAGCAAAGGAAGGGAATAAGACTATTACTGAATATGCCAATCAGCTAAAGTCCCTATGGATGGAACTAGACCTTTATAGAGTGATCAAGACCAAATGTTCAGAAGATGCCACAATTCTCAAGGAGTTTATTGAGCAGGACAGGGTTTATGATTTCCTAGTTGGCTTAAATTCTGAATTTGATCAGGTCATAATTCAAATTCTTGGGAGACAAACACTTCCATGCTTCAATGAAGTGGTGACCATAGTACGAGGAGAAGAAAGTTAAAGATTCTTGATGCTGGAAACTCCCAATGTGGATAGCTCAGCCATGGTGACTGAACATATTAATGGAGAGCCTGCAAATGGTGGGAAGAAGAATGATGGGCTGTGGTGCATATATTGCAACAAGCCACGCCACACTCGTGAGAAGTGCTGAAAACTGAATGGAAAGCCTCCTACCCATGAGTGGAGTCAGAAATGGGGACCTTCCAAGAAAAATGGGCATGTTAATGTTGCAGTAAGCGACACTAGTGGTGGGAATAAGCCTGAATCCAAAGAACCTTGAATCAGAACGAGATAGAAAGGGTGAGGTCTTTCCTTAACAACTTGGAAAAACCTTTAGGTACTTGTACTTTAGCATTCTCGTGTATGCTTCCATTTTCGATTGGATTAATGTTTCGAGAAAAACCCTACCCCACACTTTCTGGATTTTGGATTCTGGAGCCACAGACCATATGACACCTATATCCACACATTTTTCCACCTATTCACCTTGTCCTAGTAATAAAAAAGTTATTACAGCAGATGGTAATCTTGTGACGGTGGCAGGTTTGGGAGACATTAAAATAAATACATCTTTAACATTAAAGAATGTTCTTCATGTTCCCAAGTTATCCATCAACCTTGTTTCTGTACAAAAACTTACTCAAGATTTATCCTGTAAAGTGATTTTTCACACCAATCATTGTGTTTTTCAGGACAAGGACTCGACGAGGACGATTGGACTTGCTAGAGAATGGAATGGCCTCTATTATATTGAAGAACCAAAACCGCACTCCTTGGCTGCCACCAATTTGCCTTACTTGTCTGAATCTGTAAGGAAAGAATTCTTCTTTACCATTGTAGATTAGGACACCCTTCCTTTAGGATTATCAAAATTCTTTTTCCTTCACTATTTACCCAAATTGAGGTTAAGAGTCTACATCCAATAAGGAAAGAATTCTTCTTTACCATTGTAGATTAGGACACCCTTCCTTTAGGATTATCAAAATTCTTTTTCCTTCACTATTTACCCAAATTGAGGTTAAGAGTCTACATTGTGATGTGTGTGAGCTTGCTAAACACAAGCGTGTATCTTTTCCCATAAGTAATAAAAGAAGTATATTTCCCTTTTATCTTATTCATACTGATGTGTGGGGTCCCTCTAAGGTTCCTAGTGTGTCTGGTGCTCGCTGGTTTGTGACCTTTATTGATGATTGTACCCGTGTTACTTAGACCTTCTTACTTAAAAATAAATGTGAAGTAAGCTTGACTTTCCGTTTTTTTTCTCCATGATTAAAAATCAATTTGGTGTGAGTATCAAGCGCCTTAGGTCTGATAATGCTAAGGATTACTTCAATTCCACCCTTACACCTTTCTGTCAAAAAGAAGGCATTGTACATGAGTTCTCTTGTGTCAAAACACCACAACAAAATGGGATAGCTGAAAGAAAGAATGGGCACCTTCTTGACCAAACACGTGCACTTTTGTATCAACATAATGTTCCTAAAACTTTTTGGGGGGAAGCTGTTCTTATAGTAATATACTTAATCAATAGACTTCCTTCCAAGGTCCTAGGTCTAAAAAGTCCAATGAACACCCTTTCTACCTTTTACCCAAATATCTCCATTACAAATAACCTTACCCCTTGAATTTTTGGGTGTGTATCCTTTGTCCATGTCCATAGTCAAGACAGAGGGAAACTTGATCCTAGGGCCCTTAAATATGTGTTTGTTGGGTACTCGTCCAGTCAAAAGGGATATAAATGTTGTCACCCTTCTTCCAAAAAAATTTTTGTTTCCCGGGATGTCACCTTTCATGAAGCTCAACCTTATTTCCCTCAACTTTATCTTCAGGGGGAGAGCTTTAAGGAAGATAAGGATCTAAAACCCTCTAGGTTACCTGACTTGCCTAGTTTTGAGCCTAAAAACCTACCCTCTGATACTGAATCTAATTTGGAACCTGATATGGCTAAAACTGAACCTAAGATGGCTGCAACCGAATCTTCTGATGTAGCCAAGCCTGATGTGTGGTTTGGACAAAATCTGGTTTACAAAAAGAGGTCAGTGGCTGTTCCAAACTCTCTGCCAGTTCAAGAGTCCAACTCCAGCCCTTCTACTGAGGTAATAAATTTTGATTTTGAAGCTTTATAGGATACAACTGTGTCTCAATCTGTTGTTGATGATATTGAACTTCCAATTGCTGTTAGAAAAGGAACCAGAAAAGCCACTAAATAGCCCTTATACCCCCTCTCCAACTACCTCTCATTTAAGCATTTTTCACCCACTCACAAAGTCTTCCTAATTAACCTAAACACTGCCTCCATACCCACTACACTATTTGAGGCATTGTCCAATGAAAAATGGAAGCAAGCCATGGATGTTGAGGTGGAGGCCCTAGAGAAAAATGAAACATGAGAATTAGTTACTCTCCCAGGAGGAAAAAGGCCAGTTGGATACAAGTGGGTATATACTGTGAAATATAAAGCTGATGGGTCAATTGAAAGGTATAAGGCGAGGCTTGTTGCCAAAGGGTTCACACAAACAATGGAATTGATTACTTAGAGACATTTGCTCCGGTTGCTAAAATGAACACAGTTAGGGTACTACTGTTTCTTGCTGCCAATAAGGGTTGGGATTTACAACAGTATGATGTAAAGAATAAGTTCTTACATGGGGAACTTGCGAAAGAAATCTACATGGAAGTGCCTCTAGGATATGAAAGAAATGTAGTTGCCAACATAGTGTGCAAGTTAAAAAAGGCCCTATATGGGCTGAAACAATCTCCTCGAGCTTGGTTTAGAAGGTTTACTAAAGCTATAACTGCCTTGGGGTACAAACAAAGTCAAGTGGATCATACACTGTTCATTAAATGTTCTGCCTCAAGGGGAGTAACAGCACTATTAGTGTATGTAGATGATATTATTGTGACCGGAGATGATAGGAGAGAACAGCAAGCTTTGAGTCAGTCTTTGGCCAAGGAATTTGAGATCAAAACCTTGGGAAAGCTGAAATATTTCCTGGGAATCGAAGTGGCACACTCTAAGAAAGGCATCTTCATATCACAACAAAAATACATAACTGATTTACTCAAGGAAACAGGTAAAACAGCATGTAAGCCTGCAAGTACTCCCATGGATCCAAGCTTAAAATTGGGGAATGCAGAGGAGGATGCTGTTGTTGATAAGGAAATGTATCAGCGCCTTGTGGGTAGGCTCATTTACTTGTCCCACACCAGGCCGGATATCGCCTATGCAGTGAGTCTAGTCAGCCAATTTATGCATAGTCCAAGAGAAACTCATCTGCAGGCTGCTCACAGGATTTTGCAGTACCTCAAGGGGACTCCGGGAAGAGGAATCTTGTTCAAGAGAAGTGGGAATATGTCTCTTGAAGCTTATACAGATGCTGACTACGCAGGGTCGATTGTTGATAGGAGATCAACTACTGGGTATTGCACTTTTATTGGAGGAAATCTTGTGACTTGGAGAAGTAAAAAATAGAGTGTAGTGGCGCGATCTAGTGCTGAAGCAGAATTTCGTGCCATGGCACAGGGTATGTGTGAATTACTTTGGTTAAAAATCATATTAGAAGATGTGAAGATCAAGTGGGAAGAACCAATGAAGCTTTACTGCGATAACAAATCCGCAATCAGCATAGCGCATAATCCAGTCCAACATGATCGAACTAAGCACATTGAGGTGGATAGGCACTTCATTAAAGAAAAGCTTTACAGCGGTTTAATATGCACTTCATATGTTCCTACACAGGGACAACTTGCGGATATCCTCACCAAAGGATTGAATAGCTCCACATTCGAGAGAATTATTTCCAAGCTGGGAATGGAAAACACCTATCCACCAGCTTGAGGGGGAGTATGAGAATCTGTGTGTTGTATTCTATTTTAGGAATGTTAATATTGTATCTCTTACTTATTTAGAATTAGAATCTGTATTTATTTTTGTAATTAGTCAATCTCTCAAATCAAGGGATCTAGAATAAAGGAAAGAAACAATCTGTATTTATTTTTGTAATTAGTCAATCCCTCAAATCAAGGGATCTAGAATTAAGGAAGGAAACATCAGTTATTTCCTAAAATAGTTGCTAGCACCTGTGTATATATTGCATATGATTGACCAATAATATGAGAGAGTTCAAATCCTATTTTCTGATTCTGACAACTATATAATGCATATTGTTAACTAAACATTTATATGTTGTTAATCGATATAAAATATGTATAAAATTACATCTATATAGCAGTATTGTTATGTGTTAAATTTATGGGAGTCCAGTAATCGCCCTATGACTCGCTTGTGCATATTGGCATACATCAACGGTACTTGATAGCCCAACCTGCCAGTGCATCACATATGCGATGTGAAGCCCCTCATGCTCACCCACAGTATGTTATAGACGTGGGGCTATGCACTGCCACTTTAAGGAAATAAAGTTGTGCTGTGACTAACAGCTTTAACTTTTGACCTGATGGTAAACGCTTGATCTAACAAGTGGCATTAGAATGAGGTTGCATGTTCGAGTCCCCCAGGTGTTGCTAGGGGGGAGATTGTTGGATTTATGAGAGTCCAATAATCACCTTAGGACTTACATATGCGTATAGGCGTACATCAAGAGTACTTGACAACCTAGCCTATTGATGCTCCACATGTGCACTACGAAACCCCTCATCGCTGCACATTATTGACACGGGGCTATAAGCTGTCACTTTAAGGAATTAAACTTGTGCCCTGACTAACAACTATAACTTTTGATCTAGTAGTAAGCACTTGATCTTAACAAATGGTATTAGAACGAGATTGCAAGTTCAAGTCCTTTGGGTGTCACTAAGAGAGAGATTGTTAGATTTATGAGAGTTTAACAATTACTATAAGATTCGCATGTACGTATAGATGTACATCATGAGTACTTGATAGTTCAGTGTGTCAGTACGCTACATGTTCACTATGAAGTCTCTCATGTCCGTCCACAACATATTAAAGAAATAAAGTTGCGTACTCACTAACTGCTATAATTTTTAACCTAGTGATAAATGCTTCATCTTAACATTATGTAAATTAAATTGCAATTAATTTTCACCATTTGTTTGACTTTGCACAAGAAGAAAGAGTCAAAGGATAAGACAACATATTTGCATGTTGTTTCGGACACTGGCCCGTGAGACGAGGAAGATATTAAATGAAAGCAATTAAGAACACTTGGACTATACTAAGCTTTTTCAACGGGAAGCAACTTTTGAAAAAATAACGTATGAAGTGAGTAACTTAAAAAGTTATAAATTTTTTATTTCATAAAGATTTTGATACCTTTTAAAAATGCATAACTTCAGCTACTAGTTCCACGTAAAAGTCGGAAGCATTAAAAGTTATTTTTAATATATAAAAATTAATTTTTTTAAAAACAGTAAAAGTTATATACTTTCATAAAAAATGCAAAGTTTAACAAATTCATAATTTATTTGACAAATATTATAGATGACACCAATATGAGGAGTTTCTAGCGAGCCTTCATGAGTCTTTATAATAGCCTCTATATATTATTTTATCAATGATTTTTTTTATAAGTGTCTCAAAGACACTTGTTAACAAAATCAAAGTTAAAATTTTTGAATGAAAATAAAGTATTTAATGTATTAAAAATTAAAAATATTTTAATTTTTTATTAAAAAAATTTTACTTTAACTTCCTTACCAGCTATCCTTAGAACACTTGTTAAAAAAAATCATTTTTTCAATACAGCAAGCCTCTAATCATTAAATAATTATCATTTATTAATATTGATCAAACCCTGTATACATTTTGAAGGCTATTGTTTTCTAGTAGGCAATAGACATTCTACATAGGAAAATTAAAAGCCCTGCAGTTCTTTCTAATCTCTCCCATCATTTCCAACCAAAACATTAGTGCTTCCCATCTTTATGATAGCATTTGCAAAGCACTGCAGAAAACTAGCATCATCTACCGCAAAACTCGAGGCCATGTTCCTTGTGGATGGATCATGTTCTAAACGGAGTTTAAATGATTATCTAAATAAAGTGAAGAAGGTAGTTTCCTCTGATGCACAGTAGTTATGATGGTAGTGTAAGGGGGTGAGTACCTGCAAAAGACACTTTGATGCTCAAGTTAAATCATGCACAAAGTAGTTTGTATTTGAAATTTGATTGCATATCTTTGCTATCTTATGTGGTATTTATAGGAGCATCTTGGTTGATAAGAATGATAGTTAAATTTGTATTAAATACTATTAATTAGGATATAATTCAATGAAATTGTTATCTCTTATAACTAATTCCTCTATTTATGAAGGATATAATTGATTTTCTTATCTATGAGAGATCCTATGAGAGATGTACTCCTCATAAAGGTTAGATTTACTTATCTAATAGTGCGCATAAATATCTGAGATTCAATTCTAGCAGGTTGGGTTGCTCATGAACTACTAACCCAAAACTCGGTCCAGAATAGTTGCCTCCAGCCTGGTGCTTAGATGTGACAGTTGAGTGTCAAGATATTTGAGTTCAATAAGAGTAAACAACATGCATGAGACAAAGGGATCCAAGTCATAATATAAATGTTATATCTCATGATATTTTTACCAAAGGGCTGACGTTTGTGATAAATGGTAGAATGCCCTAATGTTAATGAATAATGTTAGGTCCGAAATGGATCACTATGCATAAAGTCAATACACCGTCATCCTGGATTCATAGTAGGTTGCCCCATAAAGATTTTGTTTTTGGGGTCCATCCAATTCTGAAAGTAATTTGATCTCGAAGCGAGATCCATAGTTCATTATATTATGACATAAGTCAGTGATCCGTTTTGAATATCTTCTTGCAACATCACATGTCGCTCAACTCTGAGCGTTGTCCTCTCAATTGTTTTGTTAGGTACAGCACACCACGTGGTCAAAAGATATTGGAAGCCTCCATTTGGATTTCATACCGCCATGATTACTATTTCAAATTTGACGCAAATTCCCAATTTTAACCCTCCTTATGGTGACGGTTGGGGGAGGTTTCCAAGTGCCTACAAATAGGGAGTGAGGAGAAAACCCCTCATTTTTCTCTCTTCATCCCATTTTTGCTTCCTTCTCCGCGACCTTAGGCGATTTCTGGCGAGCAGAAGCGGCGATTCTTGGTGGTGTTTGGCTCCTTTCAAGTCTTTTCTTCACTTATTCTCAAGGTATTCTGCTTCTCCATTCTCTTTTCCTTTTGAAAATACTATCGTGAGAGAGAAAATGTCATAAAATAGTGATGAGGAGAGCATTTCCTTAGCAATTCTTAGTACTTCGCCCCTTCAAGTGTGATGAAGGTGTTCTTATCATAGTGGAGATTCTGATAAAAGTCTGAGGCTGATAATGAGGATGGATATCCTAGAGGTATTATGAAGGGCGAATCGTGTAAGAGAACTTGTAAGGCAAAGACCAACACATCTGCTTTCCACGCTCATGATAGAGTTAGAGAATCTTAATAAATCTTCTTCTTATTCTAACGCGAGTGTGGCCTCTGTAGGTAACGTGACCAACTTGGATATGGCACGTCGGAGAGTGGCTACTTTAGAACCGAGAGAGCATATCTTCCTAGAAAACGTCGGTCTATACCATTGGTTTGACCGAGAAGTTTTAGGCATTCCCTCCAATGTAAAGAGCTCGAAGGATGCTCATGCGAAGCAAGAATACCTTCACTTAATAGAGGATAGATCAAGGGACAGAAAGTATGTTATCCAAGCTCCATTTGATCAGGAAAGAGTCCGCTCAATGAGAACAGAGGGCAACCACTTTATATACATGTACAATTAATTATTCGCCCATGTCGGGGTCTGACTTCCATTTTCTATGTTTGAGATCAGAGTCCTCAACAACTTGCATGTGGCTCTAACCCAGCTACATCCAAATGCTTGAGGTTTTATCTGAACCTTTGAACTCATCTATAAGATCTTAGGATGGCTGTACTCCATAAGGGCATTCTTTTTCCTCTTTAGCTTCCAAAAGGGGAGGATTACCTTGTGCACAAAAGTAAGGCGTAAGGTATTTAAACCATACCAGGAATCTTTCAATAACTTCAATAAATATTTCTTCAAAATAGAAGGAGCTCCGAGGTTAATGCCTTTTTTTGTTACCCCGGAAGGCAAACCAATGCTATATCTATACTGGACACAGGTAGTGTGGGACCAAAGCTTAGAAGAAATAGAGATTAGGATGTTCGCCCTATTAGAAGATGAGGCCTACGTCCTCAACTTTCTAGTTGTGTGGGTCGGTAAAGGTGGGGCCATCTACTATAAAGATGTCCTAGATGAGCTTTTCGATTCAATAAGACCGCTATTGGGTATATCATACGAAAAACACTTGATTGACTTGTATTTCACAAATTTTTCAAAGTGTTGTAGCATGTTTTTTTTTTTTGTGCAAAAAGCATGGCACCTTCAGGTGGCCTTGAAGCTCTCGTCTTACGATTGGCTTGACGAAAATGTGGGACCTCAGGGTTCAGATCCCAACCAATGGTAGTTGTCCCTTTCTCAACTTTCTATACAGGAGGCAGATCCTGGATCTCCTGCTCAATCTCTTCGGCCTCAGAAGAGAAAGAGGGATGGCTGACGGGAGCAAAAGGGAAAAAGATCGATGACCGAGGCTGCTCCCCTAGATCTTACTGTTGGTCGAGAGATTGAAATCTCGGAGGGCCCACTTTTGTAATTTATTAGAAGCTCAGTTTGGGGTAGGGGTTGATCTTGGGTGGATAATTGACAATGCCCTTTTGTCTGAAGCTGACCAAGATGTCTTGATTGAGCATGCAGCTGAGCATTTTGTAACCGGATGCTACATCAACTAGTTTGTCTATGTTTGGTAGGGGATATGAATCATTGGGACAAGCTTTATTGAAGTCGGTGAAATTTATGCATATTCTCCATTTTCCATTTGACTTTTTCACCATTACCATATTGGCTAACCATGTGGTGTATTCAACTTCTCTGATGAACTGGGCTTTTAGAAGGTGTTTTGTTTCTTCCATCACCTCTTTCCTCTTTTAGTCTCCGAGTTTCCTTTTTTTGTTTAGGTGCTACTGGCCTGACATTAGGACTCAAGGCAAGCCGGTGATATATGACCTCCGGATCTATTCTCGGTATATCCAAGGAGGTCTAGACAAAAATATCAGCATTCTCTTGGAGGAATTCACCAGTTGTTATTCCTCTTCATTACTGAGTTGTGCCCCAATTCGCGTGAATTTTAAAGGATCTTTGCCCAAAATTACTTTCTTCAATTCCTCTTCTTGCTTTGGCCTCTTGTCCTAGAACTCATCCCGTGGGTCCAGTTATGCTAAATTGACATGGTGAGTAGGAGCTCATAATTCTTTGATCTTTTGTTCTAGGTTCCTAGTTCTTAGCTAATCAATGTAGCATTGTCGGGCTTCGAAACAATTTGCATATATGCCTTCTATCTCTCCTTGATTAGCTAGGAATTTCATTGTGAGGTGTAGAGTTGGCACGACGACTCCCAACTTGTTTAGAAATGGTCTCCCAAGAATTATGTTGTATGGACTGTTCTTGTTCTATAATCAGGAAACAGGCATCAATGTTTTTTCCCTACCTATTTGCATGTCTTCTCTTTCTTAGCCAAAGGTGATCCACAGATCAACATATCTTATAACACAGATTTGTTCTGTCGAGAATCCAACCAAATTCCTATGATACAATTTAATTTTGCTTTCTGAGATATCGATTTACTTGAAACTGCTGATGAATATGATGTCTGCTGAACTCCCTTAGTCTACTAGAACTCTCCTGATAATGAAATTTACTGCTACTACTGAGATTACCATTGGATCATCTTGTTCTCTATCTATGCCTTGGAAATCTTCATCAGAGAAAGTGAGAGGGACTTTTTGCATTAGGGTTTCGAGTCTATAAGAAATACTTTGTCCAATGCTCATAACTATCCAGATGGTCTTGAGGTGTCGTCTCCTTGTTGACTCAGATTCTCCTCCACCCATAAAGCCTCTGGCGATGGTATTAATTATTTCTCAAATTGCTCCTTGCTTTTTGGCTCTTCCTTCCCTTTTTTTCAGTTTAATTCAGGCTTCTTCTTTCTTCTTTCTTTCTATCTGAGCTACGATACTTTTCCCTTTGTATAAAGTGCTTTATGTGCTCTTGGAGAATAAGATGTTCTATGAATTTTTTTCAATCCAACATAATCCTATATGTTGTGATCAAAAGCCTGCATCTTTTGCTTTTGTCAATGTATCTAGGTTGGGTGCTTGGTGCGGGTGGTAGAGTAACAAGTTTAGTTGCACAAATTTCTTATAGGATTTCTTCCCATCTACTATTAAGCAGGATGTATTTATCATAGTTGGGTGGGATCATGGGTAAGAGCTCGTGATTGCTACCCCATCCTCAGCCTCCCCTTCCTCCAAATCCTGCTATCATATTAGCAGGTTGTTTCCCCTTCCTTGGCTTTTGGTGTCACCAGTCATTTTCTATTGTTGTTGAGCTCAGACTTCATTAGTGATGGCTTTTGTTACCACGTTCTGTGCCTCATTTGTCTCCTCAATGATGATATATCTGGCTGATCTTTATAGCAAGTCTTCCAGGTTCATAGGAGGTTTTAGCCAATGAATTTGCAAATATCTCTAGTTTGAGTCCTAACATAATTGCATGTAGCAAGACTGTTGAGTTTGAGGTTCCTGATTTGGATGGCTTCCCAGTTAAACCTCCTCATGAATGCCTTCAAGGATTTGTCTTTCCTTTGTCGCAAGTTGATGAGGGATGTGGATATTTTCTTGTGCGCCTGGCTAGTAGAAAAATGATTATGGAAACAAGTGGATAGATCATTAAAGCTAAACACTGAATAGGCTAGTAATGCGGAGAACCATTGTAACGTTAATCATTTCAGGGTGCTAAAAAATGCTTGACACTTGATCTCATCTAAGTCTCCAAACAATAATATGACTGAATTGAATGCTTCTAAATATTCATAAGGATCTAGGGATCCATCGTATAGCTCAACGGTAGATGGTAGTTTGAAATGAGTCGGTAGCAGGGTGAGCATGATATCTTCTACGAACAAGTGTAAAGGGTGGGCAGAATTTGGGATGGTGGAGGTGGGATGTAGGGTTGGCTATACTGGTTGGATGGTTGTCGTGAAGGTTGGTGACAAATAGATTGCTGGTGAGATGGTTCAGTATGGATGGACTGTTCATTATCAGGATGTGGTTTGCTGTGATGGCTTTGGTTATGATGGGTCAATCTGTTAATTTATTACTGCATGGCTTCCATGGTATAAAGTAAGTTGTGGAGGATATTACTGTCATATCCTAGGGGTAGTGATGGTGATAGTGGTGATGGTGGCAGGGTGGAGAAGATGGTGGTGGAGTTTGGTGGCCGTTGACAAGGTTTTTTGCAGTGTTGCTATTTGAGCCTCTACTCCTAGTGTGCCATTAGGCCCGGTCACCATTTTGGATAGGTATGCTTCGATGAAGTGATGAGGGAAAAAATAGAAGAGTGGAGGTATGCGATTTAGAAAAAAATAGGAAACTTGTAAAAAAGGCTGTGGTGGGGAGAGTTTTATCAGATTCCCACAGATGGCGCCAGGATGTTAACATTAGCCAATAGGGGGTCTTGCATCCTTTCAATGGGTGAAGGCCCAAGGTGATGTGACCAAAAAATGGGTTTTCTGGGTGTAATCAAAGGTAAAGGTTAAAAGTGAACTCAACTTCTTTATGTTGGCTTCATATACTTATTATAGGGGTAAGAATGTGCTTTATGTACCCACTTATGCTTGCCATGCATGAGGGTGGTCTTGATGTACATCCCTTTATGTTTTCCATGCATGGGGTGAGTGTGTTACACACGCCCCTATCATGTTGTTTGCACTAAGGGATCTTGGAGGAAAATTCTATTTGGGTTTTCCCATATGAAGGCTTGCCATGTGTCCTTTCTATTAATTAAGGTATATTCTAAGTTATTCTACAAGGATGCTTTGTCTCTTTCTAGTTGGCGTTACTCTTACCCCAGTGAGGTACTTCCTTGAATAAGTCCTTTAAGACTGGGAGTGGCGAAAGATCTACGGCGGGTTACTACATATCTGAGTTTATTCGTACTAAGCCCAATTCCTGCATGGATTCGTGACTACTTGGATATTACCCTCCTCAAGCTTGGCCTCTAAAGGGGTACGTGACTTTTGAGGTCTTGCTAGATTATTTGTGGATCCTAGCATAGTTCACAGCCCATAAGAGTGTATGAGCTGTAAAGACTGTTAGCTAAAGCTGGGAATCTTAGCATGATTCACAGCCCCTAAGCTTATAGCTTATAAGATTATATGAGCGTCTAAGGTTTTATATGGAGCCAGGAATCTTAGCTAGTTCACTTTGTATCTGGCTCCTCCTGCTAGAGCTACTACATCTCTGGTGGCTAGTGTTATGATATCTGCACATGAAACTATTGAAGGGCAAGCTTATTCTACGATAAACTTAATCTTATCAATCTAAGATAAACTTAATCTTATCAATAATCTCAAATCCATGAATGTTTTGGTTTGGGATGAACTATATAGAGCATTTGGAGGCCTACGAAAGGAGTAGAATTCAGAAAGATCGAAGAGAATGTTCTACTATTTGAGTTTGTGAGTAAGAAGGATAAGGATCAAGTCCTAGCAAGTCGCCTATGGTCGTTCGATAAGCATGTACTGATAGCCAAGGAGTATAATCAACAACTACGATCGTCAGAACTCTCTTTCAACTTGTCACTATTTGGGGTAGGATTTGTGGACCTTCTAGTTGAAGCCATGATGAGGAGAACTGGAAAACAAATATGAGCATCGGGGTACCTTTATAGAGGTTAGGATAGACTAAAGTGGAAGGTGATAGGAGACCTCTTGAGCATTCAGGTGATGATCAATATAACTAAGCCATAAAAGAGAGGCGTGATGTTGAAACTAGGCTATTTGGACCACCACCAGTGGTTTATCATTTAATATGAGTGTCTCCCAAAATTTTGTTACACTTTTGGGCTGATGGGGCATGCCTATGATGATTGTGAGGAAAGGACAATGATGGTAGAAGAGGATATGCAGTTTGGAGATTGGATGAGGACAACAAATGACATGGGGGAGTGGGGAGGCCAATCATAGAACCATTAAGAACTATAGCACATAGGTCAAGGGTTGATAAGAGGAGGAATGATGTCAGGGAGGAAGAAGAAGTATCCTAATCAGTGAGAGTGGCTAGTAGTCCAGGTTGCTCGAATGCCACTAGAGGGAATATGATATAATCTAGAGAAATGAGGGTAAATGATGATAAAATGAGCTTGACTAATTCTTAAACCTCATATATGAGGAAGTTGAGGTCAACGAAAAAGCCAAGGAATGGGCAGGAGAGCAGGAAGGGATGAAAAGATACCAGAGATACCACTTAGGTCTAGTGGGGGATAATGGTGGTAGTGTGTTAAATGCTAAGAGAAGTATTGTTTCTTTTCATGAGGGAACAAAGGCCATGGAACTGGATGGGGAACACTTGGTGCAGAAAGTTCGAAAGCTAAATGAGGTTGAAATAGGTCTTTCTTTTTCTCTAATGGTGGGGTTTGCTGTGCAGCCTCCCTGAGACTCTTGAAGATCATGACATGGAATTGTCATGGTCTTGGGAATCCATGGATAATTCTGGCACTATGCCTCTTAATGAGGCAAGAAAAGCTTGATGTTTTTGCTTGATCGAAATAAAGCTATCAACTATGGAGTTTACGAGCTTGAAGTGGAAACTGGGACACAATATTGGTCTTAGGATAAGTAACGATGATAGAAAAGGAGCATTGGACATGTTGCAGAAAGAAGAGGTAGACTTTTCCATTAAAGCTTACGAGAGCCACTTTATGGGCTGTATCTTAAAAGGTAGGGGTGTGCTGAGGATTGGCGATTTAATTGGTTTTATGTTGACCTAGTGGTAGCTAACAAGCACACCTCATGGTAACTTATGAAGGACCCCAACCAAGACTTTAACATGCTTTGGGTCTTGGATGGGGACTTCAACAAAATTCTTGATATAAGTGAAAAAACTATATACCCGAGACATACTCACCCTCCGCGGATGGGTGGAGGAGATAAAGGAGAACCCATCAAATGGAAGCCTTTAAAGAAGCACTAGATGTGTGTGACTTATAGGATTTGGGTTTTTCTGGCTACCATTTTACCTAGAATAATGCAAGAAGTATAAATCAAAACATGTAGGTAAGGCTGGAACGGTTCCTTGCAAACTCTGCATGGGTAAACAATTGGAGTAATGCACAAGAATCCTATCTTTTTTCCTCTCACTCAAACCACTTACCTATCCTTCTTGACACTGAGGGTGGATGGGTAAGCAACTCAAGTGAGAAAAAGGAGAAGCCATATAGATCTGAAAAAATGTGGATTACCTACGACTATTTGTCTATAATTATTTCCATAGGTTCGCAAGACACTTAATTATTTTTGGTAAGGAGTATCAGGTGTGGCTCAAAAAATTGGCTATATTAGTGAATATTTACAAGCTTAGAACAAGTCTATATTTGATAATATTAATAAACAGATCTATACCCATCAAAAGCCTATTCATGATTTGAGTGTTGGTGACCCAAATGATGAGAATATGGATCAACTCAAATATGTTTAAAAAAAGGGTTGAATGAGTTGTTGAATAGGGAAGAAATAATGTGGAGGCAATGGTCCCAGGTTAAATGGATAAAGGAGGGAGACCATAACACTAATTTCTTCTATGGCAGAGCTTCGGTTAGGCAAAAGGAACAAAATTTCCAAAATTTCAAATGAGGAGGGAGTTTGGCATTTGGTGTATGACAATTTGTTGGAATGGGTGGCCAAAAAAATATTTTTAGGATCTTTTTATAACCTCTAATCCTTCGAGAGTTGAAGAAGCAACGAATGGGGTTGAAGGAAATATTACAGTAGACATGAATGAGTTTTTATCCTTGCTATTTATTGCTTTAGAGGTGAAGGAAGCCATTTTCTATATGGGTGCCGCTAAGTCACTGGATCCTGATAGTATACTTGCTTTATTTTTTTCAAAAATCTTGGGATTTAGTTGGAAATTATGTAACTAAGGCATTGTTGGATTTTTTAAATAGGGAATATTTGATTGATGATATTGATTAGACTTTCATTGTTCTCATCCTGAAAATTCAATAATATGAAACAGTTTCGTTCTATTTCCCTAAGCAATGGTTTTTTTTTTTTATAAAATTATTAGAAAGGCCTTGACTAATAGGTTGAAAAGAAATTCTTCCTTCTGTCAAATAAGAGTCTTAGAGCGCTTTTATCTAGAATCGCCATATCACAAATAATGTCCTTATAGTATACGAGCTTGTCTATACTCTACGATGCATACATGTCAATAAAACTTGATATGAGCAAGGCCTATGACCAAGTTGAACGACATTCCTAGAAGCCATCATGAGAAAATTGAATTTTTGTGAAGGGTGGATGGCGAGGATTATGTAATGTATTAAAGTTGTGTCTTATTCTATTATTCTCAATAGGGTGCCAGGTAAGACCTCAAAGTGGGCTCAGGCAAGGTGATCCCCTATCATCATACCTTTTTGTTGTTTGTACCAAAGGTTTGTCCTCCCTCCTTTATCATGCTGAGCAGATGCATTTATTTTCAGGTTTGAGAATTTGTCGAGCTGCTTCAATGGTGTCTCATATATTTTTATTTTTTATTTTTGCAGACGATAGTCTTATTTTCTCTAGAGCCTTCTTCGATGACTATAACACTATCATGAATATTTTATCTCTTTATGAAGAAGCTTCAAGTCAAATGGTTAATTTTGAAAAATCTTCTATGCTCTTTAGTCCCAATGTGGGGGTGAACTTCAAAAATTAAATTCTTCTGGCTAGGTAGGTTCAAACAGTGGCTTACTCAAAAAAATAGTTTGGTTTACCCACCATGGTTGGGAGCTTTAAAAATGGTTCTTTGCAATATGTAAAACATCAAGTTTGGAAGAGATTAAAAATGGTGGAAGTAAAAGCTCTTCTCCAAAGGAGGCAAGGAGATTATCATAAAAGTGGTAGCCTAAGCTATTCCAACATACACAAAGTCTAGCTTGAGTAAATGATGTGCAAAATTTGGTGGGAGAACCTATCAGATAGTAAGAAAATACACTAGATTGGATAAGATAAATTGTGTTGACTGAAGGATGCAAGAAGGTTGGGGTGTAGAGACCTGGACACTTTGTAACCTATCCGTGTTAGTTAAACAAGGGTGGAAATTATTGTACCACCTGGATTCATTAGTGGCTAGATTGTTAAGAGCCTACTATTACCCAACTGGAATTTCTTGAGTGCTCACCTAGTTACTAACCCATCTTTCACCTAAAGGAGCCTTGTTGAGGGAAGGAAAATTCTTCAATTTGGCATTATTAAGTGGGTCAGAGATGGGTTTAATATTAATATAAGGCGTGACCCATGAATCCATGTGTTGCCTAATTTTAAAATTCAAGACCCGAGTATAGTGCTAATCCACTTATGTAGAGTCTCCCAATTTGTTATTGTCAAAGCCTAGGTAACGGAATGAAGAGGTTATTACCTCTAATTTCTCTCAAGTTGATGTGTCGAATATTCTTGAGATTCTATTGAGCCATGGCCACAAAAAGGATTCACCATTCTCGTTTTATGATATCTGAGGAGCCTTTTTTTGTCAAAAGTGGTTACAAGCTAGCCATAGTGTTTAAATACGGCGGGCCCAATAAGCAGAAACAACATAGCACAAAATAATGTGGAAGCATAAAGAACAAATGACACAAGAAATTTATGTGATTTGGATTATAGCCTACGTCCACGGGCAAAGGCGACAACCAAATATTCCACTACGAAATATGATGGAGAATACAAAGGTGGTTACACTTCACTCAAAACCCAAACCCCAAATACACCCAAAATACCTCACAATATTTTATCAACAGTGTATGCACTCAGCACTCACAAAGTATACAAAGAGAATATATTATAAAGTAACACACACTCTCCTCTAATTACTACACAATGCTTTGAAAGTTCTTCTGAAAATGGGATGGTTTGAGTGATGCAGCAAGCCTCTATTTATAGAGGAGTTTCTGCAAGTTTTTCAAGGAATGCATTTAAAGCATTCGGTGCACAAGTGCAACAAAATTTGACAAAGCAATTTGTCATATGCATCGGATAGCATTTAAGCCACCTGCACCAATTTGGACTTCTGCAACATAACCAAAAAAAGTCAAGCCACCTATGCTATAAATCTCCACCTTGGCTTGATCTTTTTTTAAAAAAGCCTAAGTCACCTTTTCCAAGATGTCCATGATGGCAAACTCACATACTATGGATTCCAATTAAGTTTGAGCAATGCTCGAACTTAGATACTGTGATTGACTTTGTCATCATATCTACTAGATTAATAGAGGTGCCAACCTTTTTCACTGCTATAGCACCTTGAGAAATAATTTCCCAAATAAAATGATATTTGACATCAATATGTTTGGTTATCTCCTGATACATTTGATTTTTTATCAAATGTATGGCACTTTGGCTATCACAATAAATCACTATAACATCTTATTCCAATCCCAAGTTTCCTACCAAACTTTTGATCCAAATGGCTTCCTTCACTGCGTCTGTCGCTGCTATGTATTCAGCTTCTGTAGTAGATAATGCAATAGTGGACTGTAAAGTTACTTTCCAACTAATTGTACTACCTGAAAGGGTGAAGACATATCCTTTCAGACATCGCCTTTTATCAACATCTCCAGCATAATCAGAGTCAACACAACTAATAATACTACTGCTAGTGTTTGAACTCTTGTCATATTCCAAGCCAACATCTGTAGTACCTCGAAGATACCGAAGTATCCATTTCACAGCTTTCTAATGCATCTTGCCAGAATGCCCCATATATCTGCTAACAATACTAACAACATGTGAAATATCTGGTCGAGTGCAAACTATAGTATACATTATGCTTCCAACTGCACTAGCATACGGAACATGTGGCATTTGTTCCTCCTCTTCAATAGTCTGTGGTGACATTATAGATAATAATCTGGAATGGGCTGCCAACGGAGTACTCACAGGTTTTGCATTTTGCAATCCACAGCATTCAAGTACTTTTTCAATGTACTTCTTTTATGACAAAAATAACTTGTTAGCATATTGATCCCTGTGGATTTCCATGCCTAAAATTTTCTTAGTTGCACCCAAATCCTTCATTTCAAATTCACCACTAAGTTGATCCTTCAACTTCTTGATTTCAGACGTACTCTTAGCATCAATGAGCATGTCATTAACATAGAGCAATAGATAGACAAACAAACCACCTGGGAGCTTCTTATGGTATACACAGTTGTCATAGTCACTCCTAGAATAATCATGACTCAACATGAAAGTGCCAAATCTTTTATACCACTGGCGAGAAGATTGCTTTAAGCCATATAATGACTTCTTCAAGAGACAAACATGATCTTCCTTGCCTTAAGCAACGAAACCCTCTGGTTATTGCATATAGATCTATTCTTCAAGCTCACCATGAAGAAAAGCTATCTTGACATCGAGTTGCTCAAGCTCTAAGTCAAATAGTGCAACCATAGCAAGAAACACACGAATTGAGTTGTGTTTCACAATAGGAGAAAACACTTTATTGAAGTCTATTCCTTCCCTTTGGCTAAAACGTTTTGCAACTAAGTATGCTTTATATCGAGTCAGTTCAATTTCGGGAACTTTTTTTTTCTTAAAGATCCATTTGCAACCAACGATCTTATGTCGTTTAGGTGGTTTCACCAATTCCTAAGTCTGGTTCTTGTAGAAAAACTCCATCTCTTCACTCATAGCAATAATCCACTATGCAAACTCATGACTAGAGATAGCCTCATGGTATGTAGCAGGATCTTGAGTTTCAATATTATCTACTACCGATAATGCAAAAGAGACTATGTCTACATGACCATATCTTTGTGGTGGTCTTATTTGCCTCTTTTCTTTGTCTCTAACAAGGCTATATTGTTGTAGTTATTGTGGAGTATCCATAACATCAGTAATCTCTTGTTCTTCTTCTTGGATGAGCTGATTAGAAGTTCCTCCTTGTACTTCTTTTCATGGCTCAACCTTAAATACCACCTGCTTGTTAACACCATGATCTTTTTCTATATCATCAACCTTCTTTGTTGGATGAAGCATGGATGATTCATTGAACTTAACATCTCTACTAATTATGAACTTGGGTTATTTAGGTTCAGTACACCATAATTTATAACCTTTAACCCCAGATGGATATCCCAAGAATATACATTTTTGTGCCTTTCGTTCAAGCTTACCATCATCGACATGAGCATATGCAGGACATCAAAAAAATTTTAGATTTGAATAATTAGCTGGAGCACCAGACTATACTTCGATAGGAGTTTTTAACTCGATCGCAATTGATGGAGATCGATTTACTAAATAACAATTTATATTAATAGCTTCAACCTAAAGTTCCTTTGACAAGTTGGCATTAGAGAGCATGCAACGAGCCCTCGCTAGAAGAGTTCTGTTTATATGTTCTGCCACTTCATTTTGTTGTGGCGTCTTTCACACAGTACGGTGTCTTATTATGCCTTTGCTTTTGCTAAATTCATTGAACTGACCTTCATAAAACTCCAAACCATTATCTATACGGAGATGCTTGATTTTCTTGTCGGTATGGTTCTCAATAAGTGCTTTCCATTTCTTAAAGGTATGGAATACATCATTCTTATGCTTTAGAAAATAAACCCATACCTTCCTTGAAAAATCATCGATAAAAGTCAATAAGTATCTGACAACACCTTTTGACTGAACAAGTGCAGGGCCCCATAAATCAGAATGGATGTAGTCAACTATACCCTTGGCCCTATGTATGGCAGTACTAAACTTGACTCTAGTTTGCTTTCCATAGACACAGTGTTCACAAAAGTCAAGCTTCCCAAATTTATGATCACCTAGTAAGCGACGCTTACTCAAAATGGATATTCATTTTTTTCTCAAATACCCTAGATGCATATGCCATAAATAAGTAGTATCTGAATCATAATCAGAATCAAATGATACTGATGCAGCACCAGTAATAGTACTTCCTTGAAGTAAGTAAAGGTCATTGACTAATCTGCCTTTAATCACAATAAGAGCACCTTTGGAGACTTTTAGAACTCCACCTTCAGCAGAATACTTACAACCTTGAGAATCAAAAATTCCCAAGGATATAAGATTTTTCTTCAAGTCTAGTATGTGTTGAACATTAGTCAATGTTCTCATAATTCCATCATGCATCTTAATCTAGACTGTTCCGATGCCAATGACCTTACAGGACATGTTGTTTCCCATAAGGACAACACCACCATCAACTGAATGGTAAGTGGTAAACCAATCTTGGTTAGGACACGTGTGGTAGGAGCAGCCTGAATCAAGAATCCAAGCATCACCAACTGAACTGGTTAATACTGATAAAACATTATCGGAACTTTTTGCAACACTTGCAGCATCACTTGAATCTCTCTCTTTTTTGTCTTTGAGCTTTAGACATTCTGTTTTCCTGTGCCCTTCCTTCTTGCAGTATCGACATCTTCCTTTACAATGTCTAGATTTTGATCTAGACTTGTGGTGTGTGAAATCCGCAAGTGTACGGTTTCGTCGTCAAGTAATAAAAGATTTAATCCATAGGGACTGTGTCTATGAATACCAATTAATTAATTAATTAATTTAATTAAACAAAGGGTATAAAATTATTGAGAGATAAGAATGTAGTAACCAAGTAATTAAATAAATAAATATTAGAGTGCAAGATTGAGAACAAAAATAGTAAGTTATTAAGAGAGGTTTTTCAAATTCAAGAAAGCTTCCAAGATTGGCGTAACCACAATGACACAAGACAAATCCTAATTGACAACGCTTTTATTAAAATTGAAATTCAATTGAAGGTGAAATTATCCTAAATTAGTTAATGTTCTTTCTCAAGAGACAAGAGTCATGCCCAATTAAACTAATTCCTACTCTCGTGATAATTGAATTTAAATTAAACTTATTACACTTTATGGTAATTTATTGAATCCTTGAAAGGCTAAACCTAATCTCTTAATTTAGACCTTAAGTTTAATTCTTATGGTTCCAACACCTAGGTTCACCTCTCAGTACGTCCCTAGATATTTATGAGATGCAAATATGTGGCTAGTAAATTCACATGAATAAGCGCAATAAGGATTGAATCAAAGAACATTCAAGATTAATAAAAGGGATAAACAAAGTCAATTAATCATCATCAATGTATTAAAGGGCATTGCCCAATCCTAGAAACAAAAGAAATTGCTCAGACATGGAGAAGAAGAAACAAGAAAACAAAATAAAGAACATCCAACCCCGTAGCGAAGGAAGAAGAGAAGAGGAAGATGAAGATCTAGATCCTCCAAACGTGCCTCTTTCAAACCAATTTGGAACCCCCCCAATTGTATTCAGAACATCTATTTATACCCTTAGGGTTTTAATTAGCTAAAAGGCCCCAAAAGAAATAAAAAAATAAAACTTAAAAACTGATGTGTACTGCGATCCACGGCCTTGGATTATTCCATGGGCTAGCCGTGGATCTCTTTGCCATAGGACAATTTTTTATTCAGCTTGAATTCTACGGCCGTGGATCATTCCACGGCCTGGCCGTGGAACTCTCTAGAATTTTTCTTTTGCTTCTTCAAGTTACTACTCGATCCATGGCCATGGAAAATTCCATAGGCAAGCCGTGGATCTCTCTAGAGTGAGCTTTTTGTCCCTGTTTGCTATCTGTAAAACTCCAACTTCAATCATGCAAGCTTTCCATCCATTTCAAGGTCAATTGAGCACAATCCTACACAACAACATCACAAACACTGCAGTTATCCGAACTAAATGAAAAACAAATAAAAAGAGAAACTAAAATGCCTAAAATGCTGAAAAATGCATGCAAAACAAGAATAGAATATGATGTTGTTTCACACACATCAACTTGCCTTTGTTACTACTCGATCCAATCTCCTTTGATCTCCCTCTAGCAACCAAGCAAGAAGCAACATCATCACAATTGCCATTATAATGCTTCATCCTTTCACAACTTAAAAGTGAGGATTTAACCTCATCAATATTAAGATGTTCACGCCTATATATAAGCATTTCCCGAAAATGCTTGTATGAGGGAGGTAAGGAACAAAGCAACATGATTGCTTGTTACTTACTTGAGAATATCTCATCCATATTCTTCAATTTTGTGATGAGTGGAGTGAACTCAGAAATATATGATTTGATTGATGTCCCTTCAGCCATACGAAGCATGTACAGACGTTGTAATACACTAAAATGATTGGCTAGCATCTTAATCATATATAATGACTCCAACTTGGTCCACAATGCTAATGCCATTTTCTCTTATAGGACCTCTTGTAATACATCATCTGTAATGCATAATTAAATAGCAGAAAGAGCCTTTTGATCGGCATCTTCCCATTTAGAATCTTTCATTGTGTCAGACTTCTTATCTTTGCCATTAAGTATGAATTTTAGGCCTTGCTATATAAGAACAACCATCATACAGACCCTCCACATTCCAAAGTTGATGTGTCCATCAAACTATTGAATATCAAATTTCGTAGTAGACATCTTTGAATATATTTGCCCAGAACTCTACAAGAAAGCTCTGATACCAATTTGTTGAGATATGGCGGGCCCAATAAGCAAAAACAACGTAGCATAAAATAATATGGAAGCATAAAGAACAAATGACAGAAGGAATTTACATGGTTTAGCTTATAGCCTACGCCCACAGGCAAAGGCGACAACCAAATATTTCACTATGAAATATGATGGAGAATACTAAGGTGGTTACACTTCACTCAAAACCCAAACCCCAAATACACCCAAAATACCTCACAATATTTTATCAACAGTGTATGCACTCAGCACTCACAAAGTATACAAAGAGAATATATTATAAAGTAACACATTCTCCTCTAATTACTACACAATGCTTTGAAAGTGCTTCTGAAAATGGGATGGTTTGAGCGATGCAACAAGCCTCTATTTATAGAGGAATTTCTATAAGTTTAAGTTTTTCAAGGAATGCATTTCAAGCATTCGGTGCACAGGTGGAGCAAAATTTGACAAAGCAATTTGTCATGTGCACTGAATAGCATTTAAGCCATTTGCACTAATTTGGACTTCTGCAACATATCCAAAAAAAGTCAAGCCACCTATGCTACACATAGCATTTTGGAAAAGGTTGAAAGAAATTGCAAGGGGTGCTAGAACTATCATAACCTGGAGGCCAAATCTTTGGTGGAAATGATTGTGGAGAGTCGGAGTCCAACCCAAGTTCAAAGTTTTCTTGTGGAAGTTGCGCAGAAATTGTTTACCCACGAATGATAGTTTGCAGGAGAAGGGGGTAGCGGTTGATGGTGGGTGCTATCTGTGTGGCACGGCTATTGAATCTTTGGCCCACCTGTTGTTTGACTGCCCATACACCAGAAACACGATTATGGATGCAGACCCTTCCATCGTATTCACTAATGAAACATAGGAGTAGAGCTGTCAAAAAGGCCCAGCCTAACCCATCAAGCCCTAGCTCACATGGGTTAGGGCCAAAAAGCCCACAAAACAAAAAAGCCCATACGGCCAAAAGCCCACAGGGCTAGGTGGGTTAGGGCTAACCCATGGGCTAGCCCACAATTAAATTTTTTTTTAATTTAGCCCACTTATTTAATGGGCTGGTCTTAACCCACCCATGGGCTGACCCTAGCCCACCAATGGACTAACCTATTAAATGAATATCTTCTACAATTATGTCTATTATCTGGAACTAGCCTACTTAAAAGATCTCAAATCCTTCACTCAACTTAATAAAAAGACATCTTAAATCAACACCAATCTCAGTTAAACTCACACAAATACAGTATTCAAAAGAAACAACAGAACCATAAATCTTACACTTTCAATTTAACATTACTTGCATCATAACATAGTATCAATAAATATCAATAAACAAAGTAACATGACCAACACGAGTATAATGCATATGTGAGCTTAGTCCAAAGGCATTTATGAAAATATAAATATATAAATATAATTTACACAAATAAAGATTCTATATTTTTATATATGATAAAAATATGTAAAGTTGGACACAAGAAACATATTACCAAAACATTTAAAGATTCAGATAAGTAAATCAAATATATCAATACTTGAAAATAGCAGATCACATGAATATAGAAACCTGTTTGATAATTGTCAAAGTTGTAGTGCCACTTTGATAGGAATCAATCCTAGTGTGTTGCTTTAGATCCAGATCAACGGCAGCACAAGTCTTTAAGTAAGATTGCTTCCATATGTCAAATCTGTGGATATTTCTATCAGCTTCCATCTTAAAATCCAGGTCAAATGATGTTGCAGCCAGATTTTCCTACCAATTACAGAGTAAAAAAACTGGTACTAGTTTCCTGACCCTTTTAGCTATAAAGTGTCCCCTGATGTGTGAAATTCGCAAGTGTACGGTTTCGTCATCAAGTAATAAAAAGATCGAATCCATAAGGACTGTGTCTATGAATACCAATTAATTAATTAATTCAATTCAATTAAACAAAAGAGAATATAATTGTTGATTAAGAAGAACGTAGTAACAAAGCAAAAAAAAAGTAATTAAATAAATAAAAATCAAAGTGTAAAATTTAGAACAAAAATAGCAAGTTATCAAGAAAGGTATTCAAATTCAAGAAAGCTTCCAAGATTAGGGTAACCACAATGATACAAGGCAAATCCTAATTGACAACCCTTTTATTAAATCTGAAATTCAATTGAAGGTGAATTACCCTAAATTAGTTAATGTTCTTTCTCAAGATACAAAATTTGTGCCCAATTAAACCAATTCCTACTCTCGTGGTAATTGAATTTAAATTGAACCCATTACGCTTTGTGGTAATTCATTGAATCCTCGAAAGGTTAAAACTACTCTCGTGATTTAGACCTTAAGTTCAATTCTTATGGTTTCAACACCTAGGTTCACCTCTCAGTGTTAGGAATTGCGGTTACATTACGCAACGGAAAAAAAAAAAAAGGATTCCCACCGAGGATCCATGCGAAAAGCTATAATCTGAGTTTTTAAATTATTTACCTCTTGAAGCGTGATCAAAAGGAAGGACGTGAATCACCAACATCGTAATAGAAATAATGTCTCTGCGGTATCCACACGAACAGACTCCCAAACATCCAACGACCGCAAAGAAAAGCCTCACGTCTCCCACACAGTGCTAGCTGTGAAGAGAAGAGAAGAAACCTATCGCTCTCTCACTCACTTTTTTGTAGCTGCGGCTAGGATTCTGTAATTGTGTCTCTTAGCAGCCCCTTAGCAGTACTATTTATAATAGTGACTACCTTAAGTGAGTGTGAGCAGCAGCAAGGTAAGCTATGCAACCCTAGACTCATCTATTATGAGTCTGGCCCATATTTGAATCCAAGTCCAACTTGGATCCATTGCTCTAATTTTAGTCTGCTCTATGTGTGTGACCCTACAGGTTCTTATTACTTTGACAGTAATATTAAAATCTCATTTTAATATTACAAGCAGTGAGCAGTATCTAGCAACACATTGCTGCTACCCAAGTAATAAGAATGTCAGTGATTTGACATAACCTTTCCATGACCAATGTTTTTGTGTTGTTTAGTCCCTTTGTCAAGATATCTAGATTGAACACAAGGCATGGAATGCGTCACCCTTGTATAGTCCAATCATTCGTTTCTTGATACTCGAGTAGACTTTGTAACAACAAATGAAATCAATATCTCATATTGACTCATTTGAGCATGGTCATACATTTCACAGTCTCACTCAATCAGGGGGCCCGAAGATATCGCTCCTGTTATGTAAGAGTGACAAATCCCATCTAGGTCACTCACATCCCTCTGCATGATTCGCGGTATGTCCAATAACTAACTTTATAATCACCTTGTTACAGATGACGTTTGATGGCATTAAAACACACAACTCCTCATGTAGGAATCATAGTGATTTTAGGTCAAAGGACCACAAACACCATTGTCACTATGAGAATCGCTTATGACACTCACGTAACGATCCATGTAACGTTCTCATGGTGGGTCAGTCCAGTACATCATTAATCTAATATATACCGATGTGAAGACTTGATATCTCATATCCATAACCCGTGATATGTGGTCATCAGTCTATGCACATACTAGTCTCAATGCATTATTGTTGTCCTAATTAACAATAATACTTGACTGGGGACATTTAAGAATAGTGTTGTAACTAAAAAGGATCTCACAATCAAGTCATCCACTTGATGTCCTATGGCATTAAACTTACTATTCTAAGGACTTTATTATGTTTATCAAAAAAGAACACAATAAATGAAATGCCTCATATATTAAAACAAGCATAATAGAATGTATGTAAATACAGAAAAAGTATCGGCCTCTAGGGCATACACCAACACTCAGTACGTCTCTAAATGTCTATGAGATACAAATAAGTGGCCAGCAAATTCACATGAATAAGAGCAATAAAGATTGAATCAAAGAACATTCAAGATTAATAAAAGGGGAAACAAAGTCAATTAATCATTATCAATGTATCAAAGGGCATTGCCCAATCCTAGAAACAAAGAGAACTACTAAGTCATGGAGAAGAAAGAATCAGAAAACATAATCATGAACATCCAAACCCATAATCAAAGAGAAAGAGGGAAGAAAGATCAAGATCCAAAGCCTCCAAGAGTGCCTCCTTCTAACTAAATTGGAACCCCTCAATTGTATTCAGAACATCTATTTATATCCTACGGTTTTAATTGGCTAAAAAGCTCCAAAAGAAATAAAATTAAAAACTAAAATTCTGCCTCGTATTGTGATCCACAACCTTGGATCATTCCACGGCCTGGCCGTGGATCTTGCTGACAGAATTCCACGGCTGTGAAATTCTCTGAAAAATCATTTTTGCTTCTTCACGCAACTGCTCGATCCATGGCCATGGGAAATTCCACGGGCAGGCCGTGGAACTCTCTGGAATGAGTCTTTTTCCCTAATTTGCTATTCGTAAAGCTCCAACTTCAATCTTGCAAGCTTTCCATCCATTTCTAAGCCAATCTAGCACTAATCCTGCGCAACAACACCACAAACACTGCAGTTATCCAAACTAAAGGAAAAATAAATAAAAAAGAAAACTAAAATGCATAAAAGTCATGCAAAACAAGACTAAGATATGATGTTGTTTCACACACATCATCCCCATGAGCCATGTCCATAAAAAATTCCACAGAACATCATATCTTCTTAGCAACCAAATTCCTAGCCTCAGAAATAAATTAGAACATTATAATAATTCCTATGCTAAGCTAACTTCTTAAGGCATCTATATCATCTATGTTGAAAAAAATGTAGGCATACCTTCTAAACAATAAAACAATCTTGATTGACTCCTTTCTGGCCCCTATTAGTGAACACAAACAAAACTGTTGGACTTGGTGGACTTAACAACTCCTGATGAACTCAATAACAATTCATTCTTCCTTGCTTCCTTTGCCAATTCTTCCACAGCTTTCCTTCCATCATCCTTTTGACAATTCTTTTCTTTCTTGATTGACACAGTTCTTGTTAATCCATTGACAAAAGACAGAAAAAGAACCATGACCACTACATTCCAATCAAAGTTACAGATTATACACTGCCAGAAAGTTGGACACTATTCTAGTAGAAATGCAAAGATTTAAAACCAGATAGCGCAGGACCTTGAACCTCATTGCATTCCATGTATCTATTTCACAAACAGAAAACTGAAAGAGTATGGTTTTTACTTGTTATTCATGTGACAAATATGATATGTGATATATCAGTTCTACTTCTCTCATGATAAGCTAGATATATGAAATGGAAAAGAAGAAGGGTCATGATATATATATATATATATATTAAAAAAACAAGTTTATCTTATCATATATGATTTTTTAGCCTCAAGCTTTCGAGTTATCTTAAGAAAGAATCTTTCCTTTGCATTACTCAAAACTCACCCCAAACCCAAAGGAAGATAAAAATGAATTCATATCCACTGAAAACTTGATCTGAGTAAATGAAAGTAAGACACATTAACTCTTGTTGAAAGTTCCCAATTGCATGATCAGAACAAATCTCTACATCAAGTATATGTTAGAATTCCTATTAACTTAATTTCAACAAGGCACTTCACTAGAGCATTTCATCAAACAACAACAGAACATCATAGAATTCATTACCCCTTGGAAGCATAATCCCCCACAAATGCAAAAACAAAAGCAGACCCAAATCATATACTCCTCAAATTCCATCAACCAAAACACAGAATCGAGTATAGACTTAGACGATAAAATAGAAATGTAGTAAAAATGCAAAATGAAGAGTGGAAGAGAGTTTCACTGGAACTGTTGAAGTTGATGATGCGAAATAGAGGAGCTCGGCACAGAGAGAGACTTTGGGGACGCCGGTGAGAGGTGGGCGGCATCGTGGGTGCCACGGCCAGTGCAAGGACGATGGCAACGCGGATGCTGGGACGCAGCTGCAAATCGTCATGTGGAGCCACTAGTGACATGGATGTACCGGTGAAGGGCTGACGGATAGAGGTGCGAAGGTGGATGCGTTGGCGAGTCGACGAGAGCCTGTGTGAAGATGGATTGGATTTTTTGATTAAGGATTAAGGTTGAGTGGGTCAGGGGGCTTTGTGGGTTAGTCCCATTTTAACCCACTAAATTAGTGGGTTTAATGGGTTAGGGTTAAAAAAAAGCCCCATCACATGATGGACTTAAAAAATATGGGCTAAAAATAGGACTTAGTGAGTTATATTGTGGGCTATAACCTATATTGATAGCTCTACATAGGAGTATGGTGTCATCGGTGGAGAGAATTGTCATATGCTCTTAGTGAATTGAGTAATGATCAACTTAAGATGATAACATGATTTGGTGGTCTCACTTATAATGGAGATGCTCATTTGCTTAGGAGACGGGATTCCGTAGAATTATTCTTGAAGAAGATGCAAAAAATGTTTATGACTATATTAGGGAGAGGGAAAGATCTCACTTATAATGGATCCATCCTTAGAGACGTATTTCTTTTTGCCTCTTTTGGTTTGTTATGTTTGATTGTGGCACGTGGTTGTACTAAGGTGGCGAATTCCTTAACTCATTTTGCTAAACATGGTGAATCTAGTATATAGTTGGAGGATCCTCCACCTTTTTTTGCTTCTTTAAAGATTGATGATGCCTTGGCTTATTAAAATCAAATTTCATATTAAAAAATAAAAAAATATATTTGTGCAGTGTGTAAAATGGAATTCAACACTTAGTTGTATTGGGATTATGTGTGAAAACTTGATTGTTTCAATAATCAATTATATGTATAATCGATTATTGTTGAATCGATTATAATAGAATTAATTTTATATTTAGATATGTTAGCTAAAAAATAATTTTAAAATAATCTATTTCGTTTGGATGGTATAAAAAGAATCACTTTTATGCATTAAATTATCAAAAAATATATAAGAGGATTAAAAGATTTATTTGATTAAGGATAAAATGATAATTAATCTCAAAATTTTTGGAATAATAAAAAATAAAAATTTTCAAACTTCAAGCTTATGAAAAAAATTGTTATATTGCATTAAAATTTCATACAAAAGTTGAAGTATAATTTGTCAAATATGATTAGAGTAATAAAAAATATTTTTTTTATCAAAATTTAAACTATTAGAATAGAAGAAAAAAAAACAGTTGAACCAAGCACTTTCTTAACCAAGCACTTTCTTAACTCGTGACTAAGTTGAATGTCAAATATGAATTAATTTTCAAAGCCATTTAAAATGTTCTCCGAATTTAAAATTAATCAGTTGTTGGCACATGAAATTCTGTAAAATTACAATTTTCACCATATACTTGGCTATGCACTAAGGAAAAAAATGGTCAATGGATAAGACAAACAACGACTAATTTACCAAATAGGAGTAAATAAGAATGAAATTTATTAATCAGGTGTAAGTCAAAATATAATTATCAAAGTGGTATAAAATGAATAGTATATGATAGTAAGTTGTGACTCTCAGCCACGACTTACATTTGATTGCTTTTTTTTATTAATTTTCTAGGGTAAATCGTTGGTGGAAAGCACGACTTACCTATTCTTAATTTTTTTTTATTTCAATGCCACGACTTTTTTTTTTTTAAGCATCGTGGCTTTGAGCCACGACTTGCATAAGGTTCTAGGCTTCTGTTTTTAATATTTTTAAAGTGCTTCTATTTTTAAGAATAATAAAGTTAATTCATTATGTTAAAAAAGAAATATTATAAGAAGATACGAGAAAAATTAATTGATTCATAACGTGCTTATACAAAAAATATTACAAGTTAAAAAACCTTAACTCTCTATGTTTGACTTCTTCTTCCTCTTGTTCTTACTCTACCACTTCTTGTTCTTGGTCTCTGTTGTAATTGCATAGGGTTCTCATTATTATCATCATGTTCAGTGTCCTCATTAGGCATAGTTGGACGATAATCTGAATCCATCAATGTTGAGAACGAAGTGCCTAAATTGGAAGCAAACATTAATGGTGGTGGTGATTCAAAAAGTTGAGTGTAAGGAACATGGTAGGATGATGATGAATGTTGATATGCTGAAAATTTAGAAATGGAAGGCACATGGTAGAATGATTGTGGATATTGAAATGTTGAAAAGCCTTGGGGAACATAGACATCTTCATGTGCCTGAGTTTGAGATGTCTGTGGATGTTCATCAACATCTTCTCTTTGACGTGGTTGCACACGTCGTCTTTGTCTTTGTCTTTGTCTTTGTATTTGTCTTTGTCTTTGTCTTTGTTTGTCAAGCTCCTGCTCAAGTACAGTAAAATGTTAAGTAGAAGTAGCTTCCTCATGTATTGTTGAGAAGGCTGATGGATAGATCTCTTCGAAGGCATTCAACATATCACGACAGGCCCAATTAATGGTCTGTAGAGGATTTTGGGTAGTGTTTGGAGTGGTAGTGTAGCCTTGAATTACGTGTACAAAAGAATACTGAAAAAAATTCATTATGTTGTTAGTAATATTTGATGTTAACATAACAATGCTTTTATACCACGTTAAATTAAATAATGAAAGAATGATCATACTGCACCACTGGAATATGCACCCTCTCGAGAGATATATCATCGAGTGTGACGTAAATACCACTGCATATACTCAAAGTTTTCATGTAAATAACCTCTACATGCGTTGCCTTGAATAAGTTGGTTATGATGGTCCATCTGTTAGTCATGGCAACCATTACCCAAGAGGAGGAGTGAATTGGGTATTAATTTTTTTTGGCAAAACCTCTTTTAATTAAAATACAAATATTAAAACTAATTAAATAAAAGAGAAAGAATTGTGAGATAAAGAATAAAAGCTTTAAGAACAGCAAATGAATAAGTGTACAATAATATAAAATTACGTAAAATAAAGATTGCATAAAATAAAGAGATAAAGAGAAGAAGAGCAGGCACGATATTTATCCTAGTTTGATCACCAACCACTTGTGGTCTACGTCCAGTCCTCGAAACACAGTTCAAGATTTTCCACTATATGTACAAGCTTCAATAGGTGCTTGCAACCGTTACATAAAAGAGCACTTTTCACACACAGGGAAACTCTACCCTTGTGCTAAAGTCTCAGCCTGCAGAGATACCTCACCCTTATACAAACCTTAGAGGGATACCTCACCCCCTTTACAAATCTTGAAGGATACCTCACCCTCAATGTAGAAGAACAGAAATTATAGATGAATAGAAACTCTCACTTAGAGCAAATAATACAATTTAAAGTGCTAAGAGGCTCTCAAAGGATATCTCAAAGTTTTAGCAAAAAGAGCACAAAAAATAAGCGTAAAATATAAATCACATTTTTTAGAGCAAGCGCAAATTAAACAAATAGTTGGGGTACTTGCAGATGAGACCCACGGTCTCTATTTATAGAGCCAAATAGAAAATAGTCATTGGAGCAAATTAATGTGATAATAAATGCGTTAACGTTTTTGTATGAATTCAAAAACGAAACAGAATTCGTGGGTTATTCGAATACCTTCATTGGGTATTCGAATACCACTGTTCCAATTCTCATAAAAAACCATTCAGAAGCAGGTTATTCGAATACCATAATGAGGTATTCGAATACCTCTATTTTAAACGCATTCTGGAATGTTTTTTAGGCTATGGTATTCGAATACCATATTATGTATTCGAATGCCCCTTTAAAAAACTCATTCAGGAACGTTTTTTGTGCTGTGGTATTCGAATACCACAAGCTGTATTCGAATACTCTTTACAGATTTTGAAAACTGAATTCAAATGATCATAACTTCTTCATTTCTTAACCGTTTAAAGCAAATGACTAGTCATTGGAAAGATCTTTGAGTCTATTTTCAAATGAAAGAAGTTTCAAAACAAAACTCAAAGTATTTTGAAAGATATGATCAAAAGAGTAACTAAAGGTCAGTTTTACAAAACTCAAACTTTGCTATTTTTCGTAGATTTGAACTATTACCAAAACTAGCTTTTCAAAACTTGTTTGTTGGACATTTTAACATATGAAAACCATTTGTAAAGATTTTGAAAAACATATTTGAGATATCTATAAGGCTTCTTACATGAAGACCCTAAGTCCTAAAAGCTATACCATTTAAACTTCCTTTGGACTTGGTCTTTGACATGACTTTGATGTTATCAATACCTTCATGAGATATCCGTTCACATTCTCCTTGTGTTGAGCTTAATTGAGATCTTTTGCTTTCTTGTTGCAATGCTCACTCTTAGTACTTGGACTATCCTACAAAGTATTGCTCACTTAAACAAGCATAGTTAGTCCAGTATCATAATTTAATATCTTCATATGCGTGATTCATAAATGTATAACTCTAGTTAGTTTAACATGCATATAAGACTTTCATAGACATATTCAAATAAGATATTTATCAATTACTAATGGATATGCTCTATATAGGATGCAGCAAAGAACATAAGCAAACTATTCTTTTTGTCTTGTATTTGTCATCATCAAAACTTAACATATAAAACCATTTGGGGCAAACTTGCTTCCACACCATCAACAAGGCAATCCATTGTTGATGTTTATTGGGCCAGTATACTTCCCCTTTACCTCTCATGTCAATATTGTGAAAGGTATCGAAGTTGTATGGGTCTGCTGGAATGCATTATTGCAATTCGAATTGTCGCATGACTCGATCTGTGGGGTGTCACTCAACAGTGGCAAAACATATCAATGGCATCATTGCATAGGCAACTTGAGAGACATTAGGAATATTTAGCTGCATGATTTCAGGTGTTGAATATAGTCTCTATATAAACTGGCAAATATATGTAGTTATTATTTTTTATAATATTAACTAATATTATTGTTCAAAGAAGATAGAAATAGAAAAGTATATCTAACCTCATCAATACATAAGCAGTCTAAAATTAACCGTATTATGTTAGCAGCATGGCCAAGTATAAAGGTTGTGCTCATGGGATGACACCACATGTTACACACACACATATAAATTATATATATATATATATATAATTAAAGTCAAATTATAGAGTAAAAAATAATAATTTAATTTATGATTAGACCTGTGTGCAAGAGGATAGCCAAGTCCTTCTTGCACCTCATCATCAAATAATGGTTCTAGTCTTAGTGTAATGCTAGGAATGTGATCCTATGCCCATGCTTAAAGAAGTAATAAACATCCTCCAATGTCAGACTATGTAGGACTGGAGGCACGACGCAATCCTCGGTATAGACAGGCCAGAACAGTTGAACCCCAACTATAATTCTTAGCTTCAGATAAATCAGATAATAAAGGGAGATACATCAAGTGAACTCAAGAGCCTGATGTATCTGGCATAAGAAAACCTCCAATCATTCGTAATATATATGCTCTTGCATGTTGTTCAATAACAACCTGAGTAGCATTAGGTGAAAGTTGCATGAATGTTTCTTCCAATCAAGTTAGTCTAATGGTTTGTCCTTTGAAATCCTCTTGCTCAGGCACCGCTCCTAATAATTATTCGCATATAGTTGGCCAATCACCTTGGGTAGCTCCAACCACAACTTGTCCATCAATAGGTAGTCCAAGTTGGATAGCAACATCTTCTAGTGTCACTGTGCACTCTCCATGTGGCAAATGGAAAGTGTGTGTCTCCGGTCTCCATCTTTCCACCAATAATGTGATGAGATGATTGTTGATAGGGACTTTGACAATTATTAAGGCGTGGCCAAAACTAACTTCATTTATCAAATCCAACACAGATTGAGGTGGCAAAGCTCCCCGAACATAAATATGCCTACTTCGTATCATGCGTTCCTCTCCATTCCAAATCTTATTAGAAATATGTTGATGTTGAAGTCATAATGAGGATCCATCCATTGGTCCTAGTCTTACATGCTCCATTTGAAAATGTTGAAATGGACAAAAGATGAAGACGCAGAGATGAAAAACTACAGGGAAGGTTTTCACATTAGCCACCTTATGACCATTTATAAACGAAGTTGAAGAAAAATTATGAAGAATTCGTGGCTCAAAGCCACGACTTATGTTATTTAAAAAAAATGAAGGAAGTCGTGGCTCAAAGCCACAACTTGTGTTATTAAAAAAAATGAAGGAAGTCATGGCTTGAAGCCACGACTTGAGTATGAAATTTTTTAAAAAAAAGTGGCATGAAGCCATGCACAGAAGTCTGTCTCGTGAATTCACTCACGAGATTCAATAGTCATTTTTGAATTGAAGGTTTTGCCCCATGCATGAGAATCTTACTTTCAATGTTTGCAAAGATGTGGAGAATCAGCCCTATAGATGCAAAGAATCATCTCCTCATTTTCAATGTTTGGTCATGCGAATCTTGCATAGTGAGTAAGATTGAAAATGAACAAGAATCTTGCAGGTGAAATGAAGGAGAATATATTCGCTCTGTAACTCTGCATCTCATCATCTTCAAACAATGTTACTTCCTATCACACATATAGTACTTAGTTGCATGATTTGTTATTATTTTATTATATTCTATTACTCTATTTATGTCATAAGTAAGATATTGATATGTATAAAAATAATATTTTATTCATACAAGTTATTATTTCTTAATTAATTGTAAAAGTATACACAATATGGATACGAAAAGTATTCATTTAAAAAATTCAATTTAAATATCCTTCAAATCGTAAAACTCAATTTTCTATACTTTATTTCTTATCTAACTTTCTCTTTTCTTATAATTTTTTATACTTAATTATTTTTTCTAAAATAGATTGAGCATTTGATTCAATAAATATATGAAATTCCATTTAATTTTGAATAATCTATTTGGATGGTTAATAAATACATATTTTAAATACACATGTACACCATAAAATTTAAAGAGAGGATGCGGACTTAATTTATTTGGAGGGATAATAAAGTCTTCATAAGTCTTCATAATTAAATGTTAACATACATATTTAACATAATAAAGCTGACAATAATGATAGAGACTAACACTCTTTCTGCAAACTAGAAAGCCAGAATTATACACTACAAAGCTATAATTATACATTATTCAACCAATATTAGTCAATACCCTGTTGTGAACTCTGACCAATATTGATTTGTCATTGTGGGCGATTACTTCGATTATGTCCTTCAGTTCTACAAATTCCACATTTCTTTATCTGAGTGGTCTTTTGTCTATCCATCTCATTATGGATACGAGAAGTTTGTGGCCTTCCTGATGTGTCTCTCCGTATGGCAGGATTAGGAATGAAAATGGGACCCTCATAAGGAGGCCAATATTCTTCACTCCCAAGTGGATGGAACTCAAGCTCATAGATTTTGAACATGTAATTTAACTTATATATAGGTGCAATAAACTAATCGCAATCTAAATTCAAATATACACATGCTGCAATAGCATGAGAATAGGGCAACCTCAATGCTTAAAATTCACCATAATCACAGCACCTTTCATTTAGTTTCACAGTACAAACTATTGCTCGTCGACCAACTTGAGGGCTTAACACCTCTTGGACCTCAAACAAACATGTCTCCCTTGTGAAATTGCGGGCACAGTGAGAGCTAGCTCGATACCCATTTTCTTGCATCATTGTCATTAACTCTTCGCAGTATAAGTGACCAGCCCTCATCATGTTCATTGCTTTCTTCCCATTGTCAACAAATAATGAACTCACCCTATAAAATGCTGTTTTCACTAAGGCAATTATAGGCAATGCTTGTGCTCCCTTTAATACTGAATTTATGCACTCAGCAAGATTCGTGGTCATATAGCCATAACGCCTTCCTTCATCATAAGCTTGAGTCCATTTCTCTTTTGGGATCTTATCCAGCCACTCTGCAGCCTTTCTATTCTTTGATCGCAATGCCAGAAGCTTTGCCTCGAATCGTGGCCTCCTTAACTCATATCCTAAAAAAGATTATAAATAAAAATCATTAAATTAGTAATTTTTTAAAATATTTCCTAAATAAAAATATTATTCTTACCCATGTTGATCACTTGTTTCTTGAGTTCAACATTTCCAAATAATTTGTTAAAATTGCTTCCAATGTGTCAAATGCAATACACTGAATGTGCATAGGGTTCAACCTATCTAACTCGTTCACTTCATAGTGCTGCTAGAAGACCCTTGTCTCTATATGAGATTATGCATATATTTGATTGTGGTGTCACATATCTGCAAAGATAATATAAGAACCACGCCCAAGCTTCTTTCGTCTCCCTTTCAACAATGGCAAAGGCAATTGGAATGATAGTTCTATCACCATCTTGTGCAACAACAACTAGCAGTGTCCCACGATATTTACCAGTTAAGAATGTCCTATCCAGTTGAACAATTGGCTTACAATATGCAAACCCTTGGATGCATAGCTTGAATGACCAAAACATACGTTTAAGAACCACACTATTGGGATCTTCCATACCATCTACATAATTTAGAGAAGTGTGATATCTCACGATTGTACTAAGTACAAAGTGTTGGACAACAGCCATCCATTTGGGTAAGTCACTATATGATTCCTCTCAACCTCCGAAAATCTAGGCAAGTGCCATTTGTTTTGCTTTCCACGCCTTTCTGTACGTGACAATATAACTAAAACGAGTTCGTACATTTGCAATCAAGACCTTTATTGGGATGTTAGGATCTGCATTCATTAATTCAACAACACATGAAGAAATTAGTGAGGACTCTAATCTATGGTGATCTTGAGAAATAAATGAAGATATGCAAGTATGTTCCCCTGTAATTTTTTTAATCTCCCACTTGTCACACCTTTTATTGAATGATGCCCTAATTCTCCATTCACACCCGTTACCAAATTTCTTACACCTAGAGACGTATCTATCAGGTTTGCTCTCTTTAACCACATAGTTGACTGAGTTCTGAATGTGATACTGCTTAATTGCATTGACTGTTGCTTGTTTTGATTCAAATCGCATGCCAACCCACAGATCAATATTCACATTTGCACTACTTCCTCTCCTAATCTCATAATCATCAGGAAATTCAGGAGCACGCATTGCCTGCAAATTAGTATTAGATAAAAAGGAGGATGGAGTAGCATAAGTTATAGTTACAGGGTCACTCACGCCTATCTCGCCTCCTCTATTGCCCTCATCACCTTCTTGACACTCCTCTTCACTAAATTCACTAACATTATCTCTTATACCTGGAATTACATTATCTGGATCATATGATTTTGTTGGATGAATATTTACCCTAATAATAGGCTTAGTGATCATAGGACTTTGAGGCCTATGAGGATCACTATATTCATAATCATAAATATAACCAACATTAGCACTGAATGAATTGCGAGGAGAGTTAAATGATGACATCTATTAACTTAAAAAAATAATAACAAACTTCATATCAATAAACGAAAAAAAAGTTGTAATAATAAAAAAATATAATTAACATTTTCAATAATTACCTCTAATGGAGAGAATTAAATAAGAATGAAGTGAATTTGATATAAAATTGTAATAATAAAGAGAACTTCAAATTCACTTAAGGAAGTCTGATCAACGATACAAAGTCACAATAGAATGAAAGGGTGTCTTATGTAGGCGAAGACCCTATGCAAATCATGGCTTTACCCTAAACCCTATGCAAGTCGTGGCTCAAAGCCACGACACTTAAAACAAAAAAACAAAAAAGAAGTCGTGGCTTTACCCTAAACTTCAATAAATAATAAATAAAAAGTAAGTCGTTCTTATCACGCACGGCTTCATTAGCCGAAATAGAAAAAAAATTAAGAATGGGTAAGTCGTGCTTTTCACCAACGACTTATCCTAAAAAATTAATAAAAAAAGATCATCTACTATTTCTTTTATATCACTTTGATAATTATTTTTTGACTTATACATGATTGGTAAATTTTATTCATATTTATTCCTAAATTTTATTCTTATTTATTCTTATCTGATAAATTAGTCGACAAACAACATGTTGTTACCAAGTGGCCTCAATACTCAAGAGGGGGGTGAATTGAGTATGTAAGAAAAGTTCGCAAATCGTTTAATAAACAATTTTCGTTGAGGCTATTTGATGATTAGAATTGATTGGATATATGAGATAAATACTTTTACTTATAAATGCAATAATCAAGAAGAACAATATTCAAGCAATTCAATGAAACAGTGCTCAATGTAAAGAGAAGGGTTTAGAGAGAACAAACACAACGATTTATCTTGGTTCGATCACCAAACCACTTGTGATCTACGTCCAGTCCTCAAGCAACCGCTAGAGATTTTCCACTATTTCTTCAAGTTTCAATAGGTGCTTGACAACCTTTATAACCTTGAGCACTCAACACCTTGAGATACCTCACCCTTATGCTTAAACCTCTATTTCCAAGGGATACCTCACCCTCTCTAAATAGATTGTATAAGATTTAAATGGAATAAACTCTCTCTAGAGCAAGTATTACAAATTAAAGAGCTATGGTATTTGGGATTCACACAAGATCAAGCTCAAAACAGAGGATTTTATAGAATGATGAGAAAAACTTGTTTAAAGCTCAATAGTAATTTTCCAGAATGATAGACTCTATTTTTCTAATCCCTCATTGAAGCCCAATAACCAAATATATAGGTAAGGGTCATTTAGTGCCGTTGGAAGTGGTTGTGAGCAATTAATGCTCATTAATATAGCCGTTACGGGCTTCTCCTTGTTTTTCCAGAACATGGGCTAACCGGTTAGCCAAGCATCCTAACCTGTTAGGGATTCATTTAGGCTTATAAGAAATTGTTCTGGTTTGATAACTAACCGGTTAGGAATGTGTCCTAATCGGTTAGGACATTACCAACATAGGTTCTGAGTTGATGAATAACCGGTTAGGTCTTTTACCTAATCGGTTAGGACAAAACGTTTTTGGCTTCTGAGTTATAGAATAACCAGTTAGGCCTTCTACCTAATCGGTTAGGACAGGATTAGAATGGTTTCTGAGTTTATGAATAACCGGTTAGGTCTTCTACCTAATCGGTTAGGACAAAACGTTTTTGGCTTCTGGGAGTGAGACTAACCGGTTAGGTCTCTCACCTAATCGGTTAGGACAATCATATTTTGGCTTCTGAGTTATTAAATAACCAGTTAGGCACCTTGCCTAATCGGTTAGGCATTTGATAGAACACGAGGCAAACCTCTGTTTGAGCAAGCTAACCGGTTAGGAGCTGGTCCTAATCGGTTAGGGGCCTTAGAATTTTGACTCCTAACATTTACAGAAGCAGTTTTGTATTTGTTAAAAGAGTTGGTAGGTTCCAAAAAGGCTTGTCTCAATTTTGACATATACAGAGAGACTTACTTGATAAAGGATATAAGATTTCAAAGAGTTTGTTGCATAAAAACCTTTTTGAACCTAACTTGAAAAATCATTTTGCAAATTCATTTTAAGGAAGCTATTTGAGCTTGAGGTGAATCCTGAAAATACCTTTACACTAAATCTATAACCTACATGCTAAGCTTAAGTTCCTTGTGACTTGATCATTGTGTTCCCATTACTTTCTTGTTTGTCGACATCAAAATCATTTGCATCTAGTCCATGTCAATCACATTCTCCCCCTTTTTGATGATGACAAACACTTATTGAGAAAGAGATTAGTTCAAATGATAATTAGAATTCATAATAGAATTTGGAGACTTACTCCCCCTCTTTTGTTCAAGAGGTGCTTGAATCAGAGATGCACAGCTCCCCCTTTGTTTTGGGATTCCAGGACCATTAACAGACAATACATTACATTATCATAACACATTCAGTTACTTTTCTTAATAAATAGAAAGACCCTTATCCTTCTCCCCCTTTTGGCATAATAAAAAAAAATTCAGTAACTTAGGGTATTTGAAACCAAGCATGTAAAACAGAAACTGATTAATAAGATTAATCATAGTTTCCAGAAACTCATAAGCAGTCATACAAAAATGCATTAGCAAGCATACCATAATTAAATATGTCCAAGATTCAAAATAATAGTCAAAGATCACTATCAAGATTACCAAAATTAAGTCAAAGATTAGCAGTCATCAGTCATGCTAAATAATTCTCCCAAAATATCCAAAATAAGATAATTAAGCAAAGTCAAAATAGAGTTCAGAGACAATTAGTGCAGCAACACAACTATGATAGAAACAGAGAGTCCATGCCTAAGCCCCAGGGTCTTCGGGTGCTGGGAAGCGACTCTCGATCCTATCCAAGCGGTCCTCCATAGCACTCAATCGATCAAATATTACTGAGTTACTATGCTCTTGGTAGGCTCGCAGATCCGCGATGGCTGCAAGAATGAGGGCTTCACTTGTGGTTGCGGAGACGCTACTCATATCTGGTGCCTCTTCCATAAGGACATCAGTCGTGTTAGCGGGAATTTCTTCTGGTGGCGCTCCTCCCACTCGTGCATGACCATAGGTCCATTCACCATTGACGTTCTTCATGTGCATTCTATTAAGAGAGGCAAGACCAAATTTATGAGGGCCTAAGCGGTTTACAATGCCATCGTCCAATAGGGGAACCTTATGGTGGTCTAGGATTCGAGCAACCAGAAGGGCATATGGAAGATCCATAACTGCCTTGTTTTTAGCTTTCATCATAGTATGTATAATGTAAAAAGGTCAGTTGATCTTTATGCGTTCCTTGAGAAGCCACATCAGGAAGATGTCTTCCTCTTCAACTAGGGCATAGTTACTAGCCCTTGGTGCGAGAATATGAGTGACAATGAAATGAAGAAGACGATCATGTATCTTCAGAAACCCGGAAGTAAAAGTTCCTTTTGGCATTGGAACACCAGGCTGAAGCATGCCCATTGCAGCGTTATCTCTCTTATAATTTTCTCACTGGCCATGTTTTTCTAATCGAAGCTTTTCACCGGAGTGGGGAAGATCAAACAAATGGACCCACTCACTGGGATTCACAACAATCTTATGTTTTTTAACTTCAGAAATTAAAGTTCCACCCTTAATAGATAAATTGCAGAAGAAGACTTTAGTAGGTTCAAGATAGAAGTACCCTGGATTTGTGGTGACGAGGGTTCTCAACCCATGGAATTCAAGAAGCTCTGTGAGAGGAGTGAATCCTTCTTGGATGAAAAACTCCCAGTCCATCCATTTCAGTGAGATGATACGCCTTGCATGAAATTCCAATTGATATTTCTTCATCTAAGCAGGGTCAGTGAAGTATCTTCCAAGATTCAAGGCTACTAAAAAATCTGGGTCAGTGTCAGTAGGAGTTGTTTCCTTTAGGACATTGGGATTTTTTGTACATGATCTATTGGGGAAGGAGGAGCTGCTGGCCATGGTGGGAATGGAGGCTTAGGGCACGGTGGTGGAGAGAGAGGGTGTGAGGGAGATTGAAATGTTGAAGAAAAAATGGAGGTTTAATCGAAGAAAGATGATGGAAGATGATGGAATATGAGAGAAATGGGTTTTAAAGACTGAATTTGTGGTGGATTTATGGTGAAGGATGAATGTGAGGGAGTGGGCGTGAGATAGCTTGAGAGGATGAAGATGATAATGGAGGGAGGGTGCATGAATGGAGGGAACCATGCTGTTTAGGGGTGTTTAAGGGGAGTAACCTAAACAGTTAGGAAAGGTGGGTAACCGGTTAGGGCCATTAGAAATAGTCACTGTGTTTTCCAATAACCGGTTAGGATGGGTGGCTAACCGGTTATTGTGCAAAGTCAGAACGCACAAAATGGTTTCCAAATACAGGATAACCGGTTAGGAACCATGCCTAACCGATTATTTGGTCATGACAGAGAGCCCATCAGGATTCCAAAACACTTCTAGATCTCAAACGAAATTTTATTTTTCTTCTTTTACTTGATCATTTCACTGATAGCACTATAACAAACTCATGGGAATAATCCTTGACATATAAGTTCAAGTCTTCTTGAAGTTCATTTTGGCTTGACTCCATTTTTATTTAGAAACAAATTCCTCCCAATGTCAGATCAAGTAAAGGGAACTTCAAAGATCATTTTTCACAGTAGGAACTTTGAGCTTTAAGATTAGGGGACTTAAGCATGGACTGAGCTCCTGCAAAACAAAATAAGAGGACACTCCGATGCTCAAGTCAGTATTAGATTCAAATATGATAAAAAATTCAGATATTGTGCAGTAATATGGCATGATTATGCAGAAAAAATACAAGTTAGGCACTGGTTTTATGATTATGCAAATAGTTAATTTATGCATGATTGATCCAATATACCAAGTTCATTCCTTATATAGAAAATTGCTTATTTTGCTAGGAGTTTAGTGAAAATGTCAGCTAGTTGCTTAGTGGTTTCCACAAATTCAAGTATGCAATCACCATTTTGAACATGATCTCTAATGAAATGATATCTTATTTCAATATGTTTAGTCCTAGAATGCAAAATGGGATTTTTTGACAAGTTAATTGCACTAGTATTATCACATCTTATTGGGATATGATCAAGTTCAAGACCATAGTCCAAGAGTTGTTGTTTCATCCAAAGGATTTGAGAACAACAACTCCCAGCTGCAACATATTCAGCTTCAGCTGTAGACAATGTCACACTATTTTGTTTCTTGCTATGCCAAGAAACTAGTGAGCTTCCAAGCAAGTGGCATGTCCCACTAGTGCTCTTTCTATCCATTTTGCATCCAGCAAAATCAGAATCGGAATACCTAATAAGACTACATGAGGCACCTTTAAGGTACCACAAACCCATTTGTGATGTGCCTATTAGATATTTCATTATTCTTTTAACAGCACTTAGGTGTGATTCTTTAGGATTAACTTGATATCTAGCACACATGCATACACTAAACATTAAATCAGGCCTACTTGCAGTGAGATAAAGGAGTGAGCTAATCATACCTCTATATTTTGTAATTTCTACTGATTTACCTCCTTCATCCTTATCCAAATAGCAAGAGGTGCCCATAAGAGTAGCCATATGCTTGGCATTGTCCATTCCAAACTTCTTGAGCAGCTCATTGCAATACTTGGATTGGCTTATGAACGTTCCTTCTCTTGTTTGCTTGATTTGGAGACCAAGGAAGAAGTTGAGTTCACCCATCATGGACATTTCAAACTCACTTTGCATAATATTTGAAAACTATTTACAAAGAGAGTTGTTAGTAGCTCCAAATATAATGTCATCAACATAGATTTGAACTAGAAGTATGTCATGCATTTTATGTTTTATGAAAAGGGTAGTGTCAACTTTGCCTCTAGAAAAGCCTTTTTCTAAAAGAAATTTACTCAACCTTTCATACCAAGCTCTAGGAGCTTGTTTCAAGCCATACAATGCCTTTTTCAGTTTAAAAACATGGTTGGGCAATTCAAAATCTTCAAAACTAAGAGGTTGTTCCACATACACCTCTTCTTGTATAAAATCATTTAAAAAAGCACTTTTGACATCCATTTGATAGAGTTTGAAATCCATGATGCAAGCATATACAAGTAATATTCTAATGGCCTCTAATCTAGCTACGGGAGCATAAGTTTCTTCATAGTCTATGCCTTCTTCTTGATTGTAACCCTTAGCTACAAGTCTAGCTTTATTTCTTATTATTAAGCCCGTTTCATCGAGTTTGTTCCCAAAGACCCATTTGGTGCCAATTATAGGATGATCACTGGGCCTTGGAACTAATTCCCAAACTTGATTTCTCTCAAATTGGTTTAGTTCTTCTTGTATGGCCAAGATCCAATGCTCATCATTAATGGCCTCATTTATGTCTTTAGGTTCAACTTGAGAGACAAAGGTTAGGTGATTACATGCATTTCTAAGTGAGTTTCGAGTGATTACCTCTTTCGATACATCACCAATCACCTTGTCGAGAGGGTGATATCTTGAAGTCTTTCATTCCTTGGGTAGGTCCAAGATTTCTGAATCTTTTTGTCATGAGTGATCAATGAGTCTCTCTTCTTGCTTCTTGGACTCTTTCTCTTGATTTTCTAAGTGCGTTTTTGCCAAGATTTCTGCAACATCATCAACAAGCTCCTTTCTCAGCTCATTTGGGTTAGTTTCATCAAATACAACATGTATAGACTCTTCTATGGTCATAGTTCATTTATTATAGACTCTAAAGGCCTTACTATGAATAGAATAACCAATGAATATTCCCTCATCAGATTTTGCATCAAACTTCCCCAAGTTATCCTTTCCATTATTCAAAACAAAGCATTTACATCCAAAGACATGAAAATGTGACACATTTAGTTTCCTTCCTTTGTACAATTCATATGGGGTTTTCTTTAAAATTGGCCTTATTAGGGCTCTATTCATAACATAACAAGTGGTGTTAACTGCATCCGCCCAAAAGTACTTAGGAAGGTTGGCTTCATTGAGCATAGTTCTTGCCATTTCCTCTAAAGATCGATTTTTTCTTTCTACAACACCATTTTGTTGTGGTGTTCTAGGGGCAGAAAAATTATGCTCAATGCCATGTTCATCACAAAAAGTTTCAAATTCATGATTTTCAAATTCACCACCATGGTCACTTCTTATGGATGCAATACAAAAACCTTTTTCGTTTTAGATAACTTTGGCAAGCTTTCTAAATGATTGAAAAGCATCATTTTTGTGGGCCAAGAATAATGTCCATGTAAACCTAGAAAAATCATCCACAATCACTAATGCATAGTAATTCCTACTAAAGCTCATAGTTCTAGAGGGCCCAAAAAGATCCATGTACAAAAGTTGTAAAGGTCTAGACGTTGAAACTATGTTTTTAGCTTTAAAAGAGACCTTTACTTGTTTTCCCTTTTGACATGCATCACAAAGTTTGTCTTTTTCAAATTTGAGTTTTGAAAGACCAATTACTAATTCTTTAGAAACCAATTTGTTTAAGTGATCCATGTGAATGTGAGTAATTCTTCTATGCCATAACCATGAGTCATTTTCTTTACTCATAAAGCATTTACCAACATTTGAGGAGATATCATCGAGACTAATCATATATATATTATTGACTCTATAACTAACAAACTTAACTTGCTTATCATCCTTTCCTTCAATTATGCAACAAGAAGAATCAAATATAACTCTATTGCCTTTATCACACAATTGACTAATACTAAGCAAATTATGTTTAAGTCCTTCAACAAGCAAAACATTATCAATAGATGATGAAGGGACCTTACCAACTTTGCCAATTCCAAGAATTTTCCCTTTGTTGTTATCACCATATGTGACATGACTATGTTTCTTGTGTGTAAGGGAGGAGAACTTGGAGCCATCACCGGTCATGTGCTTGGAACAACCACTATCAAGATACCAACTTGAGCTCTTGGTCTTCAAGCACACCTACAACACACATTCAAGTTTTAACCTTTGGTACCCAAATTGTCTTGGGTCCTTGTGTGTTAGAATTAGGCATGGTGCCTTTAGGAACCCAAACTCTTTTTATTCCAACTTTAGTGTTTATGTTCTTTCTAACATTGCAAGTTCATGCACTATGCCCTTTCCTACCACAATGAAAACATTTGACAAAGGGACTACTTGAAGTTTTTTAGGAAACAAAGAAGTTCTTATAAGACTTTTGATGGTTGTTTGGATTAAATCCCAAACCGGATTTTTGAAAAACATATTTTTGTCTCCCTAACAACACATTCAAGTTGTCTCTTTCAAAAGTGAATTTTGCAATAGTGTTGTTCAAGTCTTCAATTTCTTTTTCAAAAGCTTTACATGATAAACAAGGTAATTATATGGATGCATTATCATGTGAGGAACAAGTCATGCATAATGAATTAGCATCTATGAGTCCTAAGGTCTCATTTTTGATTTTAAGTTTATTTATCTCCTTAGTTAAAGTAAAAACTTTGTTTGTCAATAGGGAGATTGTTTTATTGGAAGACAAAATCATTTTTGTGAGCCTCAAAGATTCATCATGCAATTCTTGATAGGCATCTTGCAATTCATCATAAAAAGGTGAAGGTTCTTGGTTAGAAGAAGTTACCTCGGTATCGCTTTCTCCACTTTCTTCTCCTTGAGCCATGAGGCAAAGATGGGCTTCTTCATTCTCCAAATCTTCGGGAGAGCTTAAGTCATTGTCCTCCCAAGCTATATATGCTCTTCTTCCTTTCTTTTCCTTGAAGGTCTTTTCTCAAACTTCTCCGTCTTCTTGAGATATATAGGACACTCCATTTTCATGTGCCCCGATTTTCCGCATTCGTAGCATTTTGGAGGAGTAGAGGATCTTTCTCCTTTGTGATATGCTTTCTTTTGAGGAAATGGTGGCCTTCTTTGAAATCTATTTTTCTTTAAGAATCTTCCGAACCTTCTCACAAGGAGACTAAGATTCTCCTCACTTAGCTCAATATTTTTAACATCATGTTCACCATCTTCATCATCATCTTCAAGTATGGAAGAGGTGGCTTTGAGTGCAATTTTCTTCTTCTTTTTATCATGCTCTTCACTTTGATTGAGCCTATTTAGTTGCAGCTTATGTTCTTAAAGCTTTCCAAATAAGGTGGCTAGAGACATTGTTGATAAATCTCTCAATTCTGCAATCGCCGTCACTTTAGGTTGTCAATTCCTGCTTAGACATCTCAAGACTTTGTTAATAAGATCCTCATTAGGAAATGTCTTTCCCAATGAGATAAGATGATTAACAATATGAGTAAACCTCTTTTACATATCTTGAATACTCTCACATTGGTTCATTCTAAACAATTTGTATTCATGAGTAAGAGTGTTTATTTGAGATCGTTTTACCTCACTAGTACCTTCATGAGTTACTTGTAGAGTATCCCATATCTCTTTTGCGGTTTTACAATTTGACACCCTAAAGAATTCATCATACCCCAAGGATGTGGTGATGATGTTCTTGGCTCTCAAATTGTATTGAACCTTCTTTTTATCATCATCGGTCCATTCATTTCTAGGTGTATTGATTTTCTCACCATCTTTAGTTTGTGTAGGAATAAAAGCACCATTTTCAACGGCGTCCCACACGTCTAAATCAATAGCTTCAATAAAAAATTTTATCATTTCTTTCCAATAGGCATAATCATCCCCATTGAAATAAGGAGGTCTGTTTATAGAAGAACCTTCATTTGAAAAACCATTTAAAGCCATCACTTCTCTTGAAGCTGCTAAGCTCTTTATACAAAAGTCTAGCTCTGATACCACTTGTTACCAAGTGGCCTCAATACTCAAGAGGGGGTGAATTGAGTATGTAAGACAAGTTCGCAAATCTTTCGCAAATCGTTTGATAAACAATTTTCATTGAGGCTATTTGATGATTAGAACTGATTGGATATATGAGATAAATATTTTTACTTATAAATGCAATAATCAAGAAGAACAATATTCAAGCAATTCAATGAAACAATGCTTAATGTAAAGAGAAGGGTTTAAAGAGAACAAACATAACAATTTATCTTGGTTCGATCACCAAACCACTTGTGATCTACGTCTAGTCCTCAAGCAACTGTTAGAGATTTTTCACTATTTCTTCAAGCTTCAATAGGTTCTTGACAACCTTTACAACCTTGAGCACTCAACACCTTGGGATACCTCACCCTTATGCTTGAGCCTCTATTTCCAAGGGATACCTCACCCTTACAACACTTGAGGGATACCTCACCTTCTCTAAACAGATTGTTTAAGATTTAAATGGAAGAAACTCTCTCTAGAGCAAGTATTACAAATTGAAGAGCTATGGTATTTGGGATTCACACAAGATCAAGCTCAAAACAGAGGATTTTGTAAAATGATGAGAAAAACTTGTTTAAAGCTCAATAGTAATTTTTCAGAATGATAGACTCAGTTTTTCTAACCCCTCATTGAAGCCTAAAAACCAAATATATAGGTAAGGGTCATTTAGTGCCGTTGGAAGTGGTTGTGAGCAATTAATGCTCATTAATATAGCCGTTACGGGCTTCTCCTTGTTTTTCCAGAACATGGGCTAACCGGTTAGCGAAGCATCCTAACCGGTTAGGGACTCATTTAGGCTTATAAGAAATTGTTCTGGTTTGATAACTAATCGGTTAGGAATGTGTCCTAATCGGTTAGGACATTACCAACATAGGTTCTGAGTTGATGAATAACCGGTTAGGTCTTTTACCTAATCGGTTAGGACAAAATGTTTTTGGCTTCTGAATTATAGAATAACCGGTTAGGCCTTCTACCTAATCGATTAGGACAGGATTAGAATGGTTTCTGAGTTTATGAATAACCGGTTAGGTCTTCTACCTAATCGGTTAGGACAAAACGTTTTTGGCTTCTGGGAGTGAGACTAACCGGTTAGGTCTCTCACCTAATCGGTTAGGACAATCATATTTTGGCTTCTGAGTTATTAAATAACAGGTTAGGCACCTTGCCTAATCGGTTAGGCATTTGATAGAACACGAGGCAAACCTCTGTTTGAGCAAGCTAACCAGTTAGGAGCTAGTCCTAATCGGTTAGGGGCCTTAGAATTTTGACTCCTAACATTTACAGAAGCAGTTTTGTATTTGTTAAAAGAGTTGGTAGGTTTCAAAAAGGCTTGTCTCAATTTTGACATATACATGGAGACTTACTTGATAGAGGATATAAGATTTCAAAGAATTTGTTGCACAAAAACCTTTTTGAACCTAACTTGAAAAACTATTTTGTAAATTCATTTTTAGGAAGCTATTTGAGCTTGAGGTGAATCCTTAAAATACCTTTACACTAGATCTATAACCTACATGCTAAGCTTGAGTTCCTTGTGACTTAATCGTTATGTTCCCATTGTTTTCTTATTTGTTGACATCAAAATCATTTGCATCTCATCCATGTCAATCACACATGTTTCCATGTTCTCTCGGACAGTGGCCCGTGAGACGAGAAAGAGATTAAATGATAGCAATTAAGCACACTTTGACTATTACTAAGCTTTTCCAACGGTGATGCAACTTTTGAAAAAATAACGTATGAAGTGAGTAACTTAAAAGGGTTATAAATTTTTATATTTTGATAAAAATTCTCAAAAATCATTTAAAAACTCTTAACTTCAACATTGGATGCATTAAAACTTCTTCTATGTATAAATATTCAATTTAATTTTAATGTATTTTTAATATAAAAAAGTTTTACATTTACATATAATAATGCCTTGCCACATCATGTAATAAATTTAACATGTCATGTAATTATTAATACATAATTTAAACTCATAAAAATCATTTGTTTAAAGAAAGTAAAAGTTATGTAATTTTATAAAAAAAAATGCAAAGTATAACAAATGTATAATTTATTTGACAAATATTATAAATGACACCTACATATTATCATTAAATAATTATCATTTATGAATATCGTTCAAAATCTGTATACATTTTGAAGGCAGTTGTTTTCTAATAGGCAATAGACATTCTATAAAGGAGAATTAAAAGCCCTGCAATTCTTTCTAATCTCTCCATTTTCTCCAACCAAAACATCAATGCTTCCCATCTTTATCATAGCATTTGCAAAGCTTAGCTGAAAACTAGCATCATCTGCCGCAAAACTCAAGACTATGTCTCTTGAGGATGGATCCAGAGCCAGTTGCTGATCAAAGTGAAGTATTCCTCTATTCAGAAGTATCTGGTTGTAAATTTGATTGTCAAATACAAAACGTGTGTTTTCATCCAAAACTACAGCGGGATCATTCGGTGCTGGCCTAGTGGATGATCCACATATCTGCACCAAGCTAGCATCCAAAGCAGGATCCATTGTAGGATCAAGCTTTCCTTTAAAGCTGGAGAGCCTATCTTGAAAATTACTGCAGTGAGCAAAACCAACGGTGTGTGCTCCCGAAAGGGTCACCATTTCATCTAATGTCAAACCCTTTGCGGTGAAAATTTGCAGAGCCTGAGACACAGAAGAAAATGGACTTGGAATGTTCACTTGAGCCTCAGAGCGACTGGACAATAGCCCATCTCTTCTTCCTGTGGGGACGTCGTAGTTGGGTCCTCCTGCCAGAGCCACGCCATCTCTGGTAGCAAGCGTTATGATATCTGCACACGAAACTGTTGAAGGACAAGCTTGTTCTAAGAGACTCTTGGCCTCATCAATGAGCTCAAATCCACGAGCGGTTAGGTTTGCTCCTGCATTTTTCTCCGATGAACTGTTTTTCGTTGGATTTGGATCTATTAGTACGGAGGCGTCACAACCCTGAAACCAAAATGTTTAAAGGTGAATATGTGAGCTTTTTTTTTCCCCCTTTTTTTTGGGGTTAGCTGCAAGCACCTGGGTAGTAGAGAGGAAAAAGTAGCACTACGGGAAATCAGATGTCCAATAAATAAAACACTTGGGTAGGTGTCAGTTGAGCTATAAGAAAAGAAACTTCATCCCATCTGTTGCATCAAATGTGTCTATAAATATGAACTATAATGAAGTGCAATAAGTAGTTTGGGTCTTACTCTGACAAAGCAATCATGAAAATGCATGCGAAGCAAGGCCGCGGTAATGGATCTATCCTGGTTGAAACGCCTCTGCACAACTTCACTTACGATGGCCTCAGCATTTGGACAGCTAGAGCTATAGAAGCCAACGATTAGGTCAGCAAATGCGAAGGGAAGGACACAGAAGAAGATTAGTATGGTGATCTTCATTTTGGATGTGGCACTGCCTGCCTATCTATGCTTCCTCTTTATAAGTGTTATTCTGGTCATTATTGGTAATTTCCTGTTGTTAAAAATATAAAACTATTTTTATTTTCCACCTAATAGCTTAAATCCTTTTTTGGAGAATTGGTCATATGAGATAATATCATAGCCTTTATGAAAAAATGATCAAGTTTAATAGAGATGCGAAGATAATATATATAAAGTGAAGTAACCGAGGAATAGAGAAGATTAATAGTCCCATAATCTTATTTCATTGGTCGATTTAGGACTATGGGTGGCAATTCGGCCTAGCATGCCCTAACCCAATTTGTTTAAACTCGAATGGATCGGAAAATTTAACGTCGATCGAATTTTATAATAAATTTGAATAAAACTTGAATACATTATCTTTAGGTATGGGATGGGTTGGGGTATAGAGTGTACTGAACTCGCCTTGAAAATATATATATATATATATATATATATATATATATATATATATATATATAATGTATTTAAATTATAATAAATTTGTTATTTAATCAATTTTTTTAAAATTTTATAACAAAAAAATATGATTTCGGTAGAGTAGGGTTCACAAGTTTGGGTATAGGATAAAAAAATAAACTTTATTGGATAATAGAATGAAAAATGAGACAACATATAAGTAAACGGAGTGAAAACAGATAATGAAAAATCTGTCTCGATCCATCCCATTGTCATCCCTATTTCGAACGTTGTTTTATATAAAAGTTTTTCTAACCATTACCCCTAAAGTACTTATTAAGGAATCAAAAGTAAAATGTATTGAATTAGCAGTATATCTTTTGGATTTTTCAATATATTGAATGTCGTACTTTTCATTTAATGTTACAATTTCATTTAATAGTTTACATTTTTAATAATTTTAAAATTTTTATTATTAATAATATATATATATATTTATTTACATTCTTCTTAATATTATTTATTATATTTATTTTTTTCTATTATTTTTTTATTTAATCAATACTTTTAAAAAATGTTAACAGTCTTGCACTTTTGAAAAAAGTGTAAGATGATATTTATTCCATTTTTAATTGGGTAGTGATAACAAACGCTCGAGCATTCATAGACTCGAGACGTTACAGTGTAGTTTAATTTATTTTTTGTATTTGTTTAAACAAAATTACACATGTCTTCCTGTAATTCAATCATCCAAAGGCATGGAAAGGTCAAGCGTCTACATACTCAAGCGTGTAATAACATTTTCTTTTATAATTTCTTAACAAGTGAATTTTAATTTGCAAAGCCATTGAATTTTAATTTTTTTTTTGGGTAGAGTCATTGAATGATGCTGATGCATACAGTTACGTTGTATTTCTTGTTTTAACCATGATATTTATATATCATATTCATTGCACTCTTCTTATATTATTTTTTTAATAATAAAATAAGAGAAATATATTTCTATATATATATATATATATATATATATATATATATATATGCTCTTTCTTTTTACCAAAACAAATAAAATGTAAAATGGTATAAGAAAAAAGGAAAATATGTTTTGTCCAACTAAATACATCTATCGTATATCTCATATGTCAAGTTAATTCAAAATATTAAATTATTCTATATGCAACTGTAATATTTTGATGATATATAAAATAATTTATAATTTTGTATTTGAGTTGAATAAGTTAGATGTATTTGAGTTAAACGAATAATAAGATTGCAAAAAAAATAATGTTTGATGAACATTTTCCTTCTTGTTTTTATGCTTAATGGGCAGCAGTTACGAATACTTTTTTTCTTTTTCCAGGTAACAACAATATTAAATGCTTGATAATGGCAACTAGCTAGCATTTAGAATATTGGATAAAGGAAGCATATAGACGTGGTTTCGAATACAGAAATGCTAGTTTACACGAAAGCATTTTTACGATACGAACATGTAAATTAAAACTTTAGATTCACGTTAATTAATGGTGGTTAAAAGCGTAGCATCTGATTGGCTAAAAGGCGAAGCCACATCATTTGTAGTAAAAATATTTTCGTGTGATATTGTGTTGCTGATCATTTGAATATTGCACTTAAGCATTGTGCAAGAGAACCTCCTATGGATATGGTTTTGTACCATAGCAATTTGCCGTAGAAATGTTAGTCACTTACACAACTTGAGATTTGATTCCAAGTTTTTTCAATCACTAATATTTTATCAGTTCTTCTAAAAACAATAAATGAAAGCCTTTTAAGCGCTTATGGAGGTTACAAACTTGGGATTAAATATCAAGTAGTGTGAGATAACATTCAACATCAATCTTTCGGAAGGACCAGCTGCGGATCAGGAAACAAGTGTTGCGGGGCAAAATAAATAATAATTGAAAATAATTTTATTTTCTCTATAAACTACATAAATTTATATAGAATCAAATTAAATTTAAATTTATATAAAAGCAATTATTGTTTTTCTATGTAAATTTACATGCATTGTACTGGTTTTACACAAATTTTTTATACTAAAAGAGTGTTTATCTAATTTGTCATTTAATAAAAAATGTAAGGGCTAAAATTAAAAAATTATAAAATAAATATGAATTTAAAAAAATTATATACTACTAATTAAATTTTGGATCTGTGGAAGAACCAAAGCTCCCACTTACTCCATTGCATCCATTACTACTTGCAAAGGGATTCCAACGCTCAAGTTAGGCTGTGCCCAAGTAAAAGGAATATATTGAATATTGTACTCATACCTGATTAATGTTGCTTAACCTTGTATTTATAGAGCGTGTACAGAATCCTCATGCAATCCATATTGAATGCAGATATTTTGGGTTAAGATCTTTAGAGGAATCACTTTCCTTCTATAATGAGGATCAATCCCTATAAATTAGGAACTCTTAATATAGGATCTACTTAGCAATCTGAGCCTGTTGTGGATCTTATAATATCGTAAGCAGATGATTGATAATTACGGATATTTAGGGATACATCCTTGCACGTATCTAGCATTCTCAATATTATGACCCAATGTCACTTAGTGTGTATAGCTCAGAGGCCCAATCTGACTTCAAGGCCTTCTGGGGCGGAGTCTGACCACACGTGTACCGAGTTGATCCATCTAGACGGGATCCCAGATCACGGTCCAGAACAATTGCCCCCAGCTTGGCGCTTGGGTGGATAGCCAAGTGTCAAGTTTCGACAGGGTCATCTGGACACACAATTATCACAACAGTCCGAAAAATTAACATCGGACCCCAGATGTTCTTCGTGTAATGCCAGTGTCCGCAGTGCGCTGTTACTTCCCACAGATTCTCTGCCCCCAAGCATTAATTCTCAGGATTTCTTTTGATGGTTTCCAAACAAACTCTGAATATAATCTCTGAAATTATAAGTAGTAACAGTCTGCTATTCTCTGGGAAGTTGTTGCTTTGACTTTATTGGAAATTAAATATCCTTTAAAGAGGATCTTAATTTCGTACTATTTCCCAACTGCCTGATATTCTGCAACAAATCAGAGACTAGAAGCATTAAACATGGCTACCATCACGCGATCAGATTACCTTTTGCAGGGCCAATCAGAGCACCTCATTCTCTCTATAAATAGAAAATGTTTGCAATGGAATGGGCGTCCCTTTCTTTTTGCTTTGTAAATCTGTGCAAGAATGTACCTTCCTAAAAGAGTAGTTTTCCCATCATCCTTTATATGGACGGTTTTGCCCCATGTAAGAGTTATTCTCTTAATCTTTTACAAATTTCTGAAGCTGATTAATCCTCTTTGAGCAGCTTCCTTTCTTCAAGGAGCCTTTCTTTCTTGGTGTAGTGTGGAATAGCCAAGCATTTAGGGAAGCGAAAGCCTTTCTCTCCTGGCGTACACAGGGTTTCTGACGCAACGTGTCTTTAGGATGGAATGATGCTTTCGTCGACCAATGCATGGGGACACTAGAGAGCACTCTGTCCCTCTCCTTGCCTCTTTCCTAGGTTATTTAGAGGCACCAGGCTAGTCTTCTTTATAGTGCGGCTGGATATGCAAGAATGCCAGCTCGAAGGAAAGAAAAACCCTCTAGGAGAAACTTAGGGTGGTCTACTTTCTTGGACTTGCTTTGCGAAGAGGTAGCCAATGTCGGCCTTTATTTTTACCGTGAAGGAGGCAAGGAAGAAGAAATGGAGTGGTTTCAGTCTGTTCCGGTGAAGAGAGTGGAGGAACTGTGGATGTGACTGCGAATATGATAGCACAACAAGATGCTTTGGTTGTGACATCTCGTCCTTAAGCTCTCTTACGAACACTATTTTCACTTTCCTTTTATTGTATTTTCTTTTTCTCCTTCCTTGGAGGTTGACGATGTATGGCATGAGATTATTAATAAAATAATAGAATTTTACTGATGTTTGCCTTAATTTTCTTTCCATCTTATTGTACCCTTCTGCTTTACACCTTATTTAGTCCGGGGTATGTCCAACGCTTACCCTATAATCGTGTTGCCCCCAATTCGATCATAGTTGTTGGTACAACGAAAGAGCGAGTTATAAGTATGACTATTTCTTTTTGTACTCCTTGATATTATTGGACATTCTTGGGAAACTGCTGCCTCATCTTTATCTGTAGTCTAGAGCTAGGCCCTCCGATCTGAAGGAAGCCTCCAGGTTAATCAAGACAACAATTAGGTACACCATCTACAACGGGGTAGTTATACTGACGTGGGTTTTCCTCACCTCTCCTTAAATGCCTCACGCCAAAAGAAACTGAGTATGTGTTGGCTAAGGTTCATGAAGGGAGTTATGGACATCACTTAGGAGGAAAAGACCTAACTTTAAAGGCACTTAGGGAGGGATACTATTGGCCAACGATGGAAGCAGATTCCCATGCACATGTCCGGGACTGCAATAAATTTCAGAGCCACTCAGACCATTATTAGGATCCCTTAGAGGAACTATCCATGATGTTGGTACCCTGGCCATTCTACAGATGAGGTATGAATATCTTGAGTTCATTCCCCTAGGCACCTGGTCAATTGAAATACTTGGTGGTGGCAGTGGATTATTTTAAAAAATGGATCGAGGCAAATGTTACCCAAGTGGTTTCTATACTCGAGAGGGGGCTGAATTGAGTAATTAAAAATTCTTCAAAAAAATTCACAAACACTTTAAAGACAATTTCTATTAAATCTATTTATAAATTGAAATGAATGAACAGGGAAGATAGAAAGATTCTCGCAAATTTAATAAGCCAATAAAATTAATTTAACCAAATATATATGAAATTAAAGTTCAAATATAGAGAGAAGAGTTCAGAAAAGCAAATACTGAAATTTATCCTAGTTTAGTCACCAATCATTTGTGACCTATGTCCAGTCCTCGAGCATCCACCTGAGATTTTTTTTATACTATCAATACAAGCTATCAACAGGTGCTTGCTACCATTACAAACTTGAGCACTCCTCATACCTTGGGATACCTCACCTTGTGCTTGAGCCTCGACAGCAGGGATACCTCACATTTACAAATTTTCTAAGGGATACCTCACCCTCGTTACAATCAAACAAGAATAGGAAAGGAAAAAACTTTCTCAAAGAGTGAGTATTACAACTTGAAGCACTTACGAAGCTCTCTCAAGAATTTCACAATAAAACAAAAGATGGAAAAATATGAAACTCAGATTAAGAGCAATAGAAGGATATTTTCCAGTTGTTGTTCTTGTTAAAAGATGACCTAATAACACCTATTTATAGTGTTTTAAAGAAAAAGACCGTTGGGGCAATTTATAGTCATAATAAAAGCCCAAAAACTGACTATTGCGAACTTTTAGCCACGATGTAATCGATTACAGGGATGATGTAATCGATTACATTGTTCTTGAAACCAGTTCTGAGTTTTCTGGGATGCTTGTAATCGATTACATACCTTATGTAATAAATGACCAAGCCTCTGGAAGCAGTGTAATCAATTACAAGCCTCATGTAATCAATTACAAGGCTTCGGACTTTTGAAAAATGGTTTCTTGCATGTTTGTAATCGATTACCAAGCCTTTATAATTGATTACAAGCTTCCAAAGAAGCTGTAAATAGATTACTAAGCCTTATAATAATCTTGCAAACATCCTTGAACCCATTCTTAAGCCCAATTTAGCTTTGTAAGCATTGAGATTTAGAAAACTTGGATTTTTGAATGAATAAACTTGTTTTTCGTAATCCAAGGCTTAGAAAAACATTTGATTAAAAAGAAGTTCTTTTTAGAAAAACACTGAGATATTAAGAGAGCTTCTAACATTAAGATCCTATGACCTTAAACAAAAAAAAAACTATACTAGCTTTGCTTCCTTTTGACTTGGTCTTCTACTTAGCTTTATTATCATCAAAATTCACACGATTTTCATGACATAAGCATTCATATTCGCCCCCTTTTTGATGATGACAAACCAACAAACGGAAAAAGAGCAATGGATGTATATTTATAGGTCATGAATTAAAATATTGGTCTCCCCCTGAATTTGTGCATGAAGTTCAAAAGGATATTAATTAACAAACACTGTCATGCACTCCCCCTTACTTATGCAATCATGTAATATCTCTCCCCCTTTTGGCATTATCAAAAAGCTATCATCATAAAAAAAAAGCGACATAAGCATAAAAAAAATTGATAGAGTTTCAGTAGCATAACAATATATCTAGGATCACCAAACAGAATTATAGGTCATCAAAGCAGCAGATGAAAATTATATATAACCAACAATCCAATCAGGATATCCAATAATTAGTCAAATAAAATATCAGTCATAAGCTCAATATAGATAGTAATCAGAAGATCAAAGTGTATAAACAGTATAGTCATAATAAACAAAAGTATATGCAAAATAGTATAAAAAAGCTAATGGGTTAGACAATAATAGATTAAAGCAAAGAAATAAACATCATGACTAAGTCGCCCATCATCACTATGTCGCCTCGCTATCACTGATATCCTCATCAGTAAGATCCTTATCTGGAAGCGCCGCATCATCATCACCAGTATCACGAGTAGGATCACTAATAACAACACTAGCTAGAGATAAAGAGGATAGAGCATAGAAGTTAGTAGCTCGCCCAGCCTGATGACTCTGATCACCCTCGAGCATAGTGCGTATGAAAGTAACATCCTAATCAATATCAGTGACACGCTCCTCATGGCGGTGAACAGAGGTGTACAGAACAGAAAATTGATCATCAACATGAGTGTGGAGGCTGCAGAGCTCCTGAAGCATAAGTTGCATGAGAGGCTCAATTGGACCAGCCTGTGGAGGTTCATCTTCAGCGTCCTCGTTATCTCCCTAAGGTATGTTCCCAACAGCCCTATGATGCAGATAGTACCATGTGTCATCATATTTCTTTAGTTGTAACTTCTTTAGAGTGTATAGGCTAATGGACTCTGGTCCGTTAGAGCTCTCATCCTTTGCCTATCCAGACAAAGGAATATGAAAATGTTCCAAGATTGCAATGATGAGCATGGCATAGGGCAGAGGATAAGGATCCTTCCTAGAGTGCAGCATATGCTAAATGACATAAAAGTCCCAGTTAATGGAGTAGTCTATGTTCATTTCCTATAGAGTAAGAACATCATCATGTAGGAACTGTGAGTAATTGCCTCCTCTGGCAATCAAGGCTCTAGCTAGAATGTAATGCAGGACTATGTTTTTCATTGTAAGCTCTGTAGCCTTAACCCTATGATCGGGTGTGTAATCTATCCGCACCAAGGAGTTCAAGACAGAATTATACTCATACTCATCTCCCCATTTATCAGTGCCAAAAAAGTTGGTACCATCAGAACTTAAGCTAGTTAACCGATACCAAAGACCAGGATTAATAACAATTTTCTGCTTCTTTACTTTAGAGATTAGACAATTATTCTCATATTTTAAATTAGCATAAAATACTCTAACTAGATCAGGGTAAATATCTTTCTTAATACTCAGAAAGGTAAGTAAATCTAGTCTCTCAATCAATCTAAAGCTCTGTAAAGGTTCGCTAGAGCAGAACTCTGCAGTGATGTACCTTGGCTGGATGATTTTTCACAACTGAAACTCTTTGCGAAAAACTTCGACTTGTCAGGAGGTCCTGAAGTGTGCGGAGAGATCAAGCTCCGGAATGGTGAGAGCAGGAGCCTGGGAAGATGAAGCACTAGTAGCCCCTGTTCATGGCTTTTTGATGCGCCTTGATGATTCTGCCATGTGGTTGAAATGGGGTGAAATGGATGGGAAAAAATGAGGGGAATGGTGTTCAAGAGTGTTTGGGTTAAGATAGTAATGGGAAAAGTAAAGAAAAAGTGGAAAACAAGAAGAGAGGGATGTGGGTGAGGAGAAAGAGAGAGAACACGAACGATTGAGGGATTAAGGTGGTGATTTTTGGTGTTTTTAGTGAGAATGGAGTTGGGGTTTTGTAGAATGAAGGAGTAAGAGTGATTTGGGACAAAAAAAAGTGGGATTTGGTGAAGAAACAACAGAGATTTGAGAGATAGAAGGGTGCAAGTAGAGAGTGAAAGCTTGAGAGGCAGCGTAAAAATGGCTGCACGCGCATCTGGAACACTTTAAAACCTCATTGTAATTGATTACAAGGGGGTTATAATCAATTACATTTCTTGGAATTTGTGTAATCGATTACAATGTGGATGTAATCGATTAGGTCCATTCTATTTATTTATTTTGTGCCTTCCAAAACCTTTGTAATCAATTACATGGGGTATGTAATCAATTACAAGCTTTTTGTTTTGGGTTTTCCACTTCAAACAGCAAAGGACTTGTTCACTTTACTTCAAAATACTCCCATAGCCTCTCAAATTGATTTCAAACCTCTTTCAAGCCAGAAAACTATCCAAACTTTGTTCAACAACACTTGTGCTTTCCAATTCAACATCTTTATCAAGGATCAAACCAATGCATGAGAATTTCTTCAAATTTCCAAGAGCTATTCTGCAGCATTTAGCAAAGGATGTTTTGAGCAATAGGAGGACTTAGTCATGATGGGGATACCTGCAAAAAAAACTTAGAGAAGCCTCTGACGCTCAATTTAGTATTGAATCAAAAAAAAATTAAAGACAATAAAAGTGTGCTGAAAATAATTATGCAGAAAAAAGAATTATGCAACAAAATTAAGTACAAGATTGATCCAAAATTTCTAGTTCTCTTGTTAGATGAAAGAAGGTATCTTTAGGCAATGGTTTTGTGAAGATATCAGCAAGTTGATTATTTGTTTCAACGAATTCTAATACACAATCACCTTTTTGTACGTGATCCCTTATAAAATGATGTCTTATCTCAATGTGCTTAGTTCTAGAGTGCAGAATGGGATTTTTGGTCAAATTGATTGCACTAGTATTGTCACATCTTATAGGGATGTGATCAAGCAGAAGACCAAAATTTAGAAGTTGTTGCTTCATCCATAAGATTTGAGCACAATAACTTCCGGCTGCAACATATTCAACCTCAGCAGTAGACAATGTCACACTATTTTGTTTCATGTTGTGCCAAGAAACTAAAGAACTTCTAAGCAAATGGCATGTCCCACTAGTGCTTTTCTTGTCCAATTTGCATTCAGCAAAATTGGAATTGGAATAACTAATAAGACTATAAGTGGCACCTTTGGGGTATTACAAACCCACTTGGGAAGTGCTAACAAGATATTTCATGATACGTTTTATTGCACTTAAATGCGATTCTTTAGGATTTGCTTGGTATCTAGCACATATGCATACACTAAACATAATATTCGATCTACTAGCAGTGAGATAAAGAAGGGATTCAATCATACCTCTGTACTTAGTGATTTCTGTAACACCCTAGCTTTGATACCAACTAATGTAACACCCTAACTAGGGCATCACATTTCTGACTTCTGACTCATAATCTGAAAATAAGTTCGCACAAAGTTTGAGTTATAAAATATGGGTTTCAAAAATTTTCTTCTTTTACTGAAACGTAAATTTACTGAAAATATTAGGTAATATTGTAAATCATATTTCAACTATTCATTATACAATATTGACACCAATTAATATCACAATTTAAAGAGAAATATAAAATTAACAAACTTATTTTTTTTTTACAGTAGCAAACCCCATGACGGGTCCTACTTAATAGCACGGTACAACACTAACAAGAAACGTTAACATACTTATTCCTTTTTCTGTCCATCTTGATGCATCAAACATCTGTTCCTTTGTCAACACTGCACACCTTCGAGTCCTGAATATCCACTCCTTATTGTTGTCACCAATCTCAGAGTATTTAACGCCCGTTATGTCTAAGACAACTCGATCCTTCTATTGTTTGATTTTAACAATATAGACACAGCAAAACAATATAACAAAGAGGTGAGATCACCTACACCAATACCAATATGGCAGCACAGAGATAACAAAAACAACAATATCAAACAGATAGATCATACCACAATTATGATTATGTCATCAACATTAATCAACTATCATCATATAATCATTTATCAGTTCAATAATCATAAGCAATAATTATGATAATGCCCTCAACATTATCATCATCATCATCATCCAAGTATTCAAAACAATTGTCATAGCCAACATTCCTCAATTAATATATCATACAGATATAAATGTTCAGATTTATGCATATGTACAAAGACTCAGTTTATCAAAAACGACTCCATGGAGGTTTTCACAATTTCGAGAAGAATGCTCTGGTTAATTGTCAGCCTTAGCTCAAAGACAATCTCCCAGTTGTTGAAAAGAATCGTGTTCATGTCGGGTATTGTCAATGCATTGCAACGGACTGCATCGCCAAGTGGCACGGGGTACTCGCCAACTGTCCACTGGTCGACCGTCGCGCCTCGACGCCCCCAAGATCCATCATAGACCTCATTATCAATTCTCATTCCCTCTTCAACCACAAAGGCCATAATAACTATTAGCTATATTTTATACAATGCACAAATATATCAGTGCAAGTCCAACCCCAAAGGGCCAAATCTTTTCAATTTCATTTGTTCAATTTATATCATATGCTTCAACGCATACTTTTCTAATGCATGTATAATGCACCAAATCCATTCACAGGCATCTCTTTCCAATGCATACAAAATGCACCAAATACCAGTCATAGGCAAAACACGTCATTTTCTCATACAGTGTCCATACACTGGTTCAACAGTAATTATACTATATTTTCAACACGAAATCATGTTATCATGTTTTCATAGTTATAAAACACTTTCGCCGTATTTTCACAAAATTGCGTAACATTTCTATTATGTTTTCACAATTCCAAAATGTTTCTGTTACATTTTCAAAATTCTAAACCGTTTCTGTTATATTTTCACAATACTGTAACACTTTTGTTACGTTTTCAAAATGCCGCAGCTCTTCTGTTGCACTTTTAAATCATGTATTAATTTTTCAATGTCTTTCTCAATCGCGTAAAAATATACGTTTCTTAAATCGCATATTATTTTTCCACTGTTTCAAAATTGCGTATCTCAAAAATCATTCTTTTAAGTTACGTAAATCATTTTCTATCATTCTCAAAATATTTAAAACACTTTCCAAATCTTATAACAATTTTTCACCATTTTTCATAATTGCATAAAAATATTTTTTAATTGTTCAATCACGTAAAAATATTCTATTACTTTTAAATCACATAGTGATTTTTCAACAGTAGTTCAAATTACGTAAAATATTCCTCAATATTCCAAAATAATATTAATTTGGACTTTCAAATAATTCAATATCATTTTCAACACGTTTTTAAGATACGTAAATAATTTTTCACCATAATTCTATTATGAAAAATATTTCTCAACCTTCAAAAATTCCATTTCATCTTTTCTTAAAATATTATGACTTTGTATTTCATTTTTCACATTTTCTTACTCAAGAAAATCTTTTTCCACGTTTCTTTACTCAAGAAATTCTTTTTCAAATATAATCCACAAAACTTGAAAATAAGTTATACTTAAGTAAATTCTCAAAATACCATTATATTCTCCATTTTTCCCCAAATCATTTCCAAATTAACCTACTTCAAAATAAATTGAAGTTTGAAAACATTTTCGTTTACAAAACTTAATTTTTCAAGTGAGTAAAATACTCTTATTCCCTTTTCAAATTTCTTGTATTAAATCAATTATATTTTCACTTGAAAAAATTACTTTGTTTCATCAAAATCTAGGCATTACTATTGAAAAATTATCAAAACATTTTTCCTTTTAAATTGATATGATTTTACACAAACAAAACCATTAAAGTTTTATTTTCAAAACCAAAGTACCGATTGGTCATAACACAAACCCATTTGTTCAAATTAATTTTCACTTTCTCTGCAAATCCTTTTTCATTCTTAGTCAAAAATCTTTTCCTTAATATTTATTTTCTAAAAATCACTTTTTATTAACCTAGTCCTACAAAATCATATTGAGTTGATTTAATTATTATTTCTTAACTTTAAATATCCAAATGTTTTCCAAAACCCAATAAATAAATTCTCTGTTAGAAATTTTAAGTTACAAACGTTTTCCTTTATATTTCTAAATCACTTCTAGAAATTGATTAATTTGAAGTTCAATACTTTCAATCTTCTTTTTCTTTTATTTATGAAAATTCCACTTCACTTAATTTATAACACTTAATTTCCTTTTCAAAAATCCTTATTTGAAAATTCTTGTATTTCATAGCATCAAAACATTTTTCTAAATTAACAAAACCTGATAGATGACCATTGGAACCATGAAATATTTTTCTTCTAACTTAAATAAGTTCCATTCTTGTTTCTACACAAAATAAATCAATAAAATTTCATTCTAAAATTTGTGTTCATGTTTTCTTAAAAAAAAACAAACCTTTAGTTCATTTTCCATACTCCTCAAATCAATCCAATTTTATTCTTCCATAAACATATTAATTTGTAAACACCTATTTTGTGGTGTCTTGGCCGAAATTCTCATTGTTCTAGGGATCAAAATTTAATTTCCTTGTTCTTGAAAATTTTCAACATTGACCCTCATCAAGGGCATCAAAACCGTAGCTCTTCCTTGGCCATTGGAACCAAGATCAATTTTCTTTCCATCCACACATCATGGCATACATATATATATTTCATCATAAATATCACAAACATGTCATATACTCATCATGCATATTATAAGTATACTATCAAAGCCATAAAATCATGCAAAGCATATTAAGCATAGATAAAAATAATCAAAGCATAAGAAAATAAAGCAAAGCTCATAAACACATAATTAATTATTACATGACCATGGATTGGAATTCTCACATGAATTCACAATCCATCAAATATAAGACCATCTCCCACCACCATAATTGGTTGGTGAGATGGATCTCCCTCTTACCTCTTGAAGATCCTCAAAGCTTCTTGATTTTGCTTCTCTTTCTAAGTCCTTCACCACCAAGGGCTTCTCAAATTCAAAACAAAATACATAGAAATTAGTATACTAAACTTGATTAAGAGGAACCATGGATCAAACATGGTTTAGATCATGAAAAAGAGATAAAAATTGAAGTCTTCTTACACTTCACCTTAAAAACTCAATAACTTGGCTCTTGAAGAAAGTCCATGAAGATGAATGATTTAGAGAAAATCTCTAGCATGAAAGTTGCTTAGAATATCATGTAGATTCAAGATCTATGGTTGGATTAACTTAAACAAACCATGGAACAAACATGGTTTAAAAAATCATAAACATGAATTTAAACCATAGAAATCAAAGTTTACCTCCACTGAAGTAAGCTAAAAGTGGGATTTTGAAGCACTTAGAGTGGGATTTTGGGAAAACTTTCTAAATGAAAAGTGTTTAGAATATTGTTTAGCTTTAAAAAATGATGAGAGTGAAAATTATAGGTGAGTGAGGGTGCTCAAGGGTGCTAGGGCAGAACCATATGGTGAGAAAATGAAGGAAAATAGTTGTTTTGTGTTCTTGGAATTTTGAGAGAATAAGATGGAGGCTTTTTGGTGAAGTAGAAAAATGAATATAGAGAATGTGACCAAAGGTGCTGCTGCCGTGGGAGTGAAAGAATGGAGAGATATGAATTCATTTGGCATAATTGAAGGCTATCACATGATGTACAAAGTCTTCCACTTTGTCATCGTTTTCTTTGGCCTAAAAAGGCTATACAAGCATGTCTAAACATGTCTCCTCCTTCCTAACACTCCAAAACCGTCCCCCCCTTCATCATTATGCATGCAAAGTTGTCATAATTATTAGTTACCATCTAGAGCATTTCTAGCCATTGATTAATTCAATGGTTAGGATTTAGGTAGACTTTTGATTTTTAGAAGACTAAATCTAAGCCATTGGATCCTTCTCCTTTAAATTCTAGCCATTAGATATGTCTCCAAAATAAAGGGTCAAGATTACTTCTTCTTACTTTTAATCCATGGGTCATAATTAGTCTTTGCTACTTTTTAAGACCAAATCTCCACCCTTGATTAATTCTTCATCCAATGGTCATAAATGGTCTTTGTCACTTTTTAAGACCAAATCTCCACTCTTGATCAATTCTAAATCCAATGATTGTAAATGGTCACTTTATATAATCAATTTTACACCGTTGATTAAATCTACGGTTGATATTGAAGCTTGCCTAATTTTATTCTCACACCATTGATTAAATCAATGATGATCATCTTATGTTTCTTTATTAAATTTATTTCTTAACCGTTAATTGAATCAATAGTGGATATCTAAACCACCAATGTTGACTGAAGCAATATAATTTCTATTTTTATCTACTAAAAATCCCGTGAAAGAATATATTTACTGTATTTTTATCTTTCGATAAATAAATATGGTACAAAACAAATTTTCTAAAACTGTTTCTGGATTCAAGTTTAGTAAGATCTCCTGTCTCCGTCTAAATAGTACAAATTTTTCTATGTGTAGAAAAATTTTTCACTTTGCGGGACCCACCTGGGCCCACGTAAGGTCACCTGGGCCCACCTAGGACCACCTGGGCCCACATACAGTCAAAAATTCATAATCATCCACAAAATCACAAATATTAGAAAACACATAAATATCAAATCAGATTACGTAAAATAATTACCTGATGGTAAAAATTAAATTACGTAAAGTCCCTGGCCCAAAAATTTTTATTTTTCTAACACGGAGTAAATCACTCAAAACGATCAAATACGCTGACGGAATAAACAAAATAATTTTACAGTATCCAGAAATTACTAAACAGTAAAATTCTGTTAACTATCAAAACAACTGTTTAAGATATAGGAAATTTGGGGTGTTACAATACTCCCTCTCTTTATAAAAATTTCATCCTCGAAATTTCATGACCATGATTTCACACCCTCGGAATAAATACGGATATGGTGCTTTCATCTTATTTTTCAATTCTCATGAAGCTTCCTCTCGTACGTCTTGCTATACTATTCTAATCCCACAAAATCTCTTTGCTGATGTTCAACTTCTCCTGATCAAACAGATATCTCAGACTCCTATCATAGAGATTTTGTTGGTTATTACTGAAGATGTTGAATGTTACTCCAGAAATAAAAATTTTTCATATCTCTGATATTAATATAACGACAACCGATCTTCATTCATGCCTAGAATAGTTTTTCTCAGATAACTTCCAACTAATGTAATGAAATGTTCAGCTAATGTAATGTATTACTTAAAATTTCCTTATCCTCGTATCACTACATATTCTAGATTTTTGCTTTTAACAGGAAATGTCTCACTAACCGAGTTCTCCTTTCCACAGCACGATACCAGATACTTCCATAAATTTTTTTTTCTACAGTTTTCCATTACCGTCTTAAGTTTTCCCATAGAAGAATTGTTCCAATCTTTTGAAGAATTCACCACGCTTCTGCTGCGTTACTCAGATACGTTAACACGGATACAAATATAGAAATATCTTTTCTTGCAATATATTCCTTTAATTGCAGGAGATGAAAGAAAACATCATGGAAGATAACAAAATGAATCAAACCTATTATCGAACATATCCAGCAAAGAATTGGATGTAACCTGATTTTCAAAAAAAAAATTTCTCTGGATTACTCACAGTCTGTTGAAATAATCTCATTGGATATGGTTGGAAAATAACCAATCCATTTTCAAAGACCACGTCTGTTTATGAAACAGATCAAACTAATACAAAAATTTTGAACAACAGATCAAACTAATACAAAGATTTGATCCACAACAACAATTTGAATAACTTGAATAGCTCGACCAACTAAGAATAGAAACAGAAGTAAACAAATCAGAGAATGACGAATAACTCTAACATATAATTGATCTACTCAATCATATGTTATAAAGAATAGGTCATTCACAGAAATATTCAGTATGGTTTATAGGATTAGCTCCAATGACACAATCTCCATTGATTAAATCTTCCACTCAGAACACTCCCGTTCCATTCAGAGTAACAACTTCCCTTACTATCTAAAATTTTTACTAATAGAAAACTCTATTTTCAAAGAACACATCAGAGATTATACTCTTTGGAAATGTGTCCAACTTTTTCACAAATTATTTTCTTGACGTACATTCCATCATTTAAGTACTTTCTTTCACATCACTTACTGCTTTTGGTTTCCTCAATGGTTGTAAATTCATCTTCCGTCGAAATCAATTACTTTCTCAATATCTTAAAAAAAATACCAGGTTCCAAAATTACAAAATCTTATATTCGAAGACTGATTCTCTTCCATCAGATCCTAAACTTCAACTTCCAGTTTCCACTGAACAGCGGTCCTTTGTTCGTGCAGTCGTCTTTTCACATTGCTCCCGTTGCTCCCGTGAAATGCAAATCGCATTACTAGTAACATGTTCCACTTCCACACAAGTATAACTATCCCGAGCCATTCCCATTTTTTTTTAAGGCGTGCGGATCGAAATACAATGGATCTAATATCCATTATAAACAACATTATTTCCTTTTGGAAAATAAACACACAGAGAAACACAACACAAGCAAAATAGACCTAACCACAAATCTCAAAAGACTCAAACCGTGCTCTGATACCAACTAATGTAACACCCTAGCTCTGATACCAACTAATGTAACACCCTAGCTAGGGCATCACATTTCTGACTTCCGACTCATAATCTGAAAATAAGTTCGCACAAAGTTTGAGTTATAAAATATGGGTTTCAAAAATTTTTTTCTTTTACTGAAACGTAAATTTACTGAAAATATTAGGTAATATTGTAAATCATATTTTAACTATTCATTATACAATATTGACACTAATTAATATCACAATTTAAAGAGAAATATAAAATTAACAGACTTATTTTTTTTTTACAGTAGCAAACCCCATGACGGGTCCTACTTAATAGCACGGTACAATACTAACAAGAAACTTTAACATACTTATTCCTTTTTCTGTCCATCTTGATGCATCAAACATCTGTTCCTTTGTCAACACTGCACACCTTCGAGTCCTGAATATCCACTCCTTATTGTTGTCACCAATCTCAGAGTATTTATCGCCCGTTATGTCTAAGACAACTCGATCCTTTTATTGTTTGATTTTAACAATATAGACACAACAAAACAATATAACAAAGAGGTGAGATCACCTACACCAATACCAACATGGCAGCACAGAGATAACAAAAATAGCAATATCAAACAGATAGATCATACCACAATTATGATTATGTCATCAACATTAATCAACTATCATCATCTAATCATTTATCAGTTCAATAATCATAAGCAATAATTATGATAATGCCCTCAACATTATCATCATCATCAACATCCAAGTATTCAAAATAATTGTCATAGCCAACATTCCTCAATTAATATATCATACAGATATAAATGTTCAGATTTATGCATATGTACAAAGACTCAGTTTATCAAAAATGACTCCATGGAGGTTTTCACAATTTTGAGAAGAATGCTCTGGTTAATTGTCAGCCTTAGCTCAAAGACAATCTCCCAGTTGTTGAAAAGAATTGTGTACTTGTCGGGTATTGTCAATGCGTTGCAACGGACTACATCGCCAAATGGCACGGGGTACTCGCCAACTGTCCACTGGTCGACCGCCGCGCCTCGACGCCCCCAAGATCCATCATAGACCTCACTATCAATTCTCATTCCCTCTTCAACCACAAAGGCCATAATAGCTATTGGCTATATTTTATACAATGCACAAATATATCAGTGCAAGTCCAACCCCAAAGAGCCAAATCTTTTCAATTTCATTTGTTCAATTTATATCATATGCTTCAATGCATACTTTTTCAATGCATGTATAATGTACCAAATCCATTCACAGGCATCTCTTTCCAATGCATACAAACTGCACCAAATACCAGTCATATGCAAAACACGTCATTTTCTCATACAGTGTCCATACACTGCTTCAACAGTAATTATACTATATTTTCAACACGAAATCATGTTATCATAGTTATAAAACACTTTCGCCGTGTTTTCACAAAATTGCATAACATTTCCATTATGTTTTCACAATTCCAAAATGTTTCTGTTACATTTTCAAAATTCTAAACCATTTCTGTTATATTTTCACAATACTATAACACTTTTGTTACATTTTCAAAATGCCGTAGCTCTTCTGTTGCACTTTTAAATCACGTATTAATTTTTCAATGTCTTTCTCAATCGCATAAAAATATATGTTTCTTAAATCGCATATTATTTTTCCACTATTTCAAAATTGCGTATCTCAAAAATCATTCTTTTAAGTTACGTAAATTATTTTCTATCATTCTCAAAATATTTAAAACACTTTCTAAATCTTATAACAATTTTCCACCATTTTTCATAATCACATAAAAATATTTTTTCGTTGTTCAATCACGTAAAAATATTCTATTACTTTTAAATCACATAGTGATTTTTCAACAGTAGTTCAAATTACGTAAAATATTCCTCAATATTCCAAAATAATATTAATTTGGACTTTCAAATAATTCAATATCATTTTCAACACGTTTTTAAGATACGTAAATAATTTTTCACCACAATTCTATTACGAAAAATAATTCTCAACCTTCAAAAATTCCATTTCATCTTTTCTTAAAATATTATGACTTTGTATTTTATTTTTCACATTTTCTTACTCAAGAAAATCTTTTTTCACGTTTCTTTACTCAAGAAATTCTTTTTCAAATATAATCCACAAAACTTGAAAATAAGTTATACTTGAGTAAATTCTCAAAATACCATTATATTCTCTATTTTTTCCCAAATCATTTCCAAATTAACCTACTTCAAAATAAATTGAAATTTGAAAACATTTTCGTTTACAAAACTTAATTTTTTAAGTGAGTAAAATACTCTGATTCCCTTTTCAAATTTCTTGTATTAAATCAATTATATTTTCACTTGAAAAAATTACTTTGTTTCATCAAAATCTAGGCATTACTATTGAAAAATTATCAAAACATTTCTCCTTTTAAATTGATATGGTTTTACACAAACAAAACCATTAAAGTTTTATTTTCAAAACCAAAGTACCGATTGGTCATAACACAAACTCATTTGTTCAAATTCATTTTCACTTTCTTTGCAAATCCTTTTTCATTCTTAGTCAAAAATCTTTTCCTTAATATATATTTTCTCAAAATCACTTTTTATTAACCTAATCCTACAAAATCATATTGAGTTGATTTAATTATTGTTTTTTAACTTTAAATTTTTTAACTTTTTCCAAAACCCAATAAATAAATTCTCTGTTAGAAATTTTAAGTTACAAACGTTTTCCTTTATATCTCTAAATCACTTCTAGAAATTGATTAATTTGAAGTTCAATACTTTCAATCTTCTTTTTCTTTTATTTATGAAAATTCCACTTCACTTAATTTATAACACTTAATTCCCTTTTCAAAAATCCTTATTTGAAAATTCTTGTATTTCATAGCATCAAAACAATTTTCTAAATTATCAAAACCTTATAGATGGCCATTGGAACCATGAAATATTTTTCTTCTAACTTAAATAAGTTCCATTCTTGTTTCTACACAAAATAAATCAATAAAATTTCATTCTAAAATTTGGGTTTATGTTTTCTTAAAAAAAAAAACAAACCTTAAGTTCATTTTCCATACTCCTCCAATCAATCCAATTTTATTCTTCCATAAACATATTAATTTGTAAACACCTATTTTGAGGTGTCTTGGCCGAAATTCTCATTGTTCTAGGGATCAAAATTTAATTTTCTTGTTCTTGAAAATTTTCAACATTGACTCTCATCAAGGGCATCAAAACCGTAGCTCTTCCTTGGCCATTGGAACCAAGATCAATTTTCTTTCCATCCACACATCATGGCATACATATATATATTTCATCATAAATATCACAAACATGCCATATACTCATCATGCATATTATAAGTATACTATCAAAGCCATAAAATCATGCAAAGCATATTAAGCATAGATAAAAATAATCAAAGCATAAGAAAATAAAGCAAAGCTCATAAACACACAATTAATTATTACATGACCATGGATTGGAATTCTCACATGAATTCACAATCCATCAAATATAAGACCATCTCCCACCACCATAATTGGTTAGTGAGATGGATCTCCCTCTTATCTCTTGAGGATCCTCAAAGCTTCTTGATTTTGCTTCTCTTTCCAAGTCCTTCACCACCAAGGGCTTCTCAAATTCAAAACAAAATACATAGAAATTAGTATACTAAACTTGATTAAGAGGAACCATGGATCAAACATGGTTTAGATCATGAAAAAGAGATAAGAATTGAAGTCTTCCTACACTTCATCTTAAAAACTCAATAACTTGGCTCTTGAAGAAAGTCCATGAAGATGAATGATTTAGAGAAAATCTCTAGCATGAAAGTTGCTTAGAATATCATGTAGATTCAAGATCTATGGTTGGATTAAATTAAACAAACCATGGAACAAACATGGTTTAAAAAATCATAAACATGAATTTAAACCATAGAAATCAAAGTTTACCTCCAAGGAAGTAAGCTAAAAGTGGGATTTTGAAGCACTTAGAGTGGGATTTTGGGAAAACTTTCTAAATGAAAAGTGTTTAGAATATTGTTTAGCTTTAGAAAATGATGAGAGTGAAAATTATAGGTGAGTGAGGGTGCTCAAGGGTGCTAGGACAGAACCATATGGTGAGAAAAGGAAGGAAAATGGTTGTTTTGTGTTCTTGGAATTTTGAGAGAATAAGATTGAGGCTTTTTGGTGAAGTAGAAAAATGAATATGGAGAGTATGACCAAAGGTGCTGCTGCCGTGGGAGTGAAAGAATGGAGAGATATGAATTCATTTGGCATAATTGAAGGCTATCACATGATGCACAAAGTCTTCCACTTTGTCATCTTTTTCTTTGGCCTAAAAATGCTATACAAGCATGTCTAAACATGTCTCCTCCTTCTTAACACTCCAAAACCGTCCCCCTTCATCATTATGCGTGCAAAGTTATCATAATTATTAGTTACCATCTAGAGCATTTCTAGCCATTGATTAATTCAATGGTTAGGATTTAGGTAGACTTTTGATTTTTAGAAGACTAAATCTAAGCCATTGGATCATTCTCCTTTAAATTCTAGCCATTAGATGTGTCTCCAAAATAAAGGGTCAAGATTACTTCTTCTTACTTTTAATCCATGGGTCATAATTAGTCTTTGCTACTTTTTAAGACCAAATCTCCACCCTTGATTAATTCTTCATCCAATGGTCATAAATGGTCTTTGTCACTTTTTAAGACCAAATCTCCACCCTTGATCAATTCTAAATCCAATGGTTGTAAATGTCACTTTATATAATCAATTTTACACCGTTGATTAAATCTACGGTTGATATTGAAGCTTGCCTAATTTTATTCTCACACCATTGATTAAATCAATGATGATCATCTTATGTTTCTTTATTAAATTTATTTCTTAACCGTTAATTGAATCAATAGTGGATATCCAAACCACCAATGTTGACTTAAGCAATATAATTTCTATTTTTATCTACTAAAAATCCCGTGAGAGAATATATTTACTATATTTTTATCTTTCGATAAATAAAAATGGTACAAAACAAATTTTCTAAAACTGTTTCCGGATTCAAGTTTAGTAAGATCCCCTGTCTCCGTCTAAACAGTACACATTTTTCTATGTGTAGAAAAATTTTTCACTTTGCGGGACCCACCTAGGCCCACGTAAGGTCACCTGGGCCCACCTAAGACCACTTGGGCCCACATACAGTCAAAAATTCATAATCATCCACAAAATCACAAATATTAGAAAACACACAAATATCAAATCAGATTACGTAAAATAATTACCTGACGGTAAAAATTAAATTACGTAAAGTCCCTAGCCCGAAATTTTTTATTTTCCTGACACGGAGTAAATCACTCAAAATGATCAAATACGCTGACAAAATAAACAAAATAATTTTATAGTATCCAGAAATTACTAAACAGTAAAATTCTGTTAACTGTCAAAATTACTGTTTAAGATATAGGAAATTTGGGGTGTTACAATACTCCCTCTCTTTATAGAAATTTCATCCTCGAAATTTCATGACCATGATTTCACACCCTCGGAATAAATACGGATATGGTGCTTTCATCTTATTTTTCAATTCTCATGAAGCTTCCTCTCGTACGTCTTGCTATACTATTCTAATCCCACAAAATCTCTTTGCTGATGTTCAACTTCTCCCGATCAAACAGATATCTCAGACTCCTATCATAGAGATTTTGTTGGTTATTACTGAAGATGTTGAATGTTACTCCAGAAAGAAAGAATTTTCATATCTCTGATATCAACATAACGACAACCGATCTTCATTCATGCCTAGAATAGTTTTTCTCAGATAACTTCCAACTAATGTAATGAAATGTTCAGCTAATGTAATGTATTACTTAAAATTTCCTTATCCTTGTATCACTACATATTCTAGATTTTTGCTTTTAACAGGAAATGTCTCACTAACCGAGTTCTCCTTTCCACAGCACGATACCAGATACTTCCATAAAATTTTTTTCTACAGTTTTCCATTACCGTCTTAAGTTTTCCCATAGAAGAATTGTTCCAATGTTTTGAAGAATTCACCACGCTTCTGCTGCGTTACTCAGATACGTTAACACAAATACAAATATAGAAATATCCTTTCTTGCAAGATATTCCTTTAATTGCAGGAGATGAAAGAAAACATCATGGAAGATAACAAAATGAATCGAACCTGTTATCGAACATATCCAGTAAAGGATTGGATGTAACCCGATTTTCAAAAATGAATTTTCTCTAGATTACTCACAGTCTGTTGAAATAATCTCATTGGATATGGTTGGAAAATAACCAATCAATTTTCAAAGACCACGTCTGTTTATGAAACAGATCAAACTAATACAAAAATTTTGAACAACAGATCAAACTAATACAAAGATTTGATCCACAACAACAATTTGAATAACTTGAATAGCTCGATCAGCTAAGAATAGAAACAGAAGTAAACAAATCAGAGAATGACGAATAACTCTAACATATAATTGATCTACTCAATCATATGTTATAAAGAATAGGTCATTCACAGAAATATTCAGTATGGTTTATAGGATTAGCTCCAATGACGCAATCTCCATTGATTAAATCTTCCACTCAGAACACTCCCGTTCCATTCAGAGTAACAACTTCCCTTACTATCTAAAATTTTTACTAATAGAAAACTCTATTTTCAAAGAACACATCAGAGATTATACTCTTTGGAAATGTGTCCAACTTTTTCACAAATTATTTTCTTGACGTACATTCCTTCATTTAAGTACTTTATTTCACATCACTTACTGCTTTTGGTTTCCTCAATGGTTGTAAATTCATCTTCCGTCGAAATCAATTACTTTCTCAATATCTTAAAAAAAATACCAGGTTCCAAAATTACAAAATCTTATATTCCAAGACTGATTCTCTTCCATCAGATCCTAAACTTCAACTTCCAGTTTCCACTGAACGGCGGTCCTTTGTTCGTGCAGTCATCTTTTCACATTGCTCCCATAGCTGCAACTGCATTACTAGTAACATGTTCCACTTCCACACAAGTATAACTATCCCGAGCCATTCCCCTTTTTTTTAAGGCGTGCAGATCGAAATACAATGGATCTGATATACATTATAAACAACATTATTTCCTTTCGAAAAACAAACACACAGAGAAACACAACACAAGCAAAATAGACCTAACCACAAATCCCAAAAGACTCAAACCGTGCTTTGATACCAACTAATGTAACACCCTAGCTCTGATACCAACTAATGTAACACCCTAGTTAGGGCATCACATTTCTGACTTCTGACTCATAATTTGAAAATAAGTTCGCACAAAGTTTGAGTTATAAAATATGGGTTTCAAAAATTTTCTTCTTTTACTGAAACGTAAATTTACTGAAAATATTAGGTAATATTGTAAATCATATTTTAACTATTCATTATACAATATTGACACCAATTAATATCACAATTTAAAGAGAAATATAAAATTAACTGACATTTTTTTTTACAGTAGCAAACCCCATGACGGGTCCTACTTAATAGCACGGTACAACACTAACAAGAAACTTTAACATACTTATTCCTTTTTCTGTCCATCTTGATGCATCAAACATCTGTTCCTTTATCAACACTGCACACCTTCGAGTCCTGAATATCCACTCCTTATTGTTGTCACCAATCTCAAAGTATTTATCGCCCGTTATGTCTAAGACAACTCGATCCTTCTATTGTTTGATTTTAACAATATAGACACAGTAAAACAATATAACAAAGAGGTGGGATCACCTACACCAATACCAACATGGCAGCACAGAGATAACAAAAATAGCAATATCAAACAGATAGATCATACCACAATTATGATTATGTCATCAACATTAATCAACTATCATCATCTAATCATTTATCAGTTCAATAATCATAAGCAATAATTATGATAATGCCCTCAACATTATCATCATCATCATCATCCAAGTATTCAAAACAATTGTCATAGCCAATATTCCTCAATTAATATATCATACAGATATAAATGTTCAGATTTATGCATATGTACAAAGACTCAGTTTATCAAAAACGACTCCATGGAGGTTTTCACAATTTCGAGAAGAATGCTCTGGTTAATTGTCAGCCTTAGCTCAAAGACAATCTCCCAGTTGTTGAAAAGAATCGTGTTCTTGTCGGGTATTGTCAATGCATTGCAACGGACTGCATCGCCAAGTGGCACGGGGTACTCGCCAACTGTCCACTGGTCGACCGTCGCGCCTCGACGCCCCCAAGATCCATCATAGACCTCACTATCAATTCTCATTCCCTCTTCAACCACAAAGGCCATAATAACTATTGGCTATACTTTATACAATGCACAAATATATCAGTGCAAGTCCAACCCCAAAGGGCCAAATCTTTTCAATTTCATTTGTTCAATTTATATTATATGCTTCAACGCATACTTTTCTAATGCATGTATAATGCACCAAATCCATTCACAGGCATCTATTTTCAATGCATACAAAATGCACCAAATACCAGTCATAGGCAAAACACGTCATTTTCTCATACGGTGTCCATACACGTTCAACAAGATAATTATACTATATTTTCAACACGAAATCATGTTATCATGTTTTCATAGTTATAAAACACTTTCGCCGTGTTTTCACAAAATTGCGTAACATTTCCATTATGTTTTCACAATTCCAAAATGTTTCTGTTACATTTTCAAAATTCTAAACCATTTCTGTTATATTTTCACAATACTGTAATACTTTTGTTATGTTTTCAAAATGCCACAGCTCTTCTGTTGCACTTTTAAATCACATATTAATTTTTCAATGTCTTTCTCAATCGCGTTAAAATATATGTTTCTTAAATCGTATATTATTTTTCTACTGTTTCAAAATTATGTATCTCAAAAATCATTCTTTTAAGTTACGTAAATCATTTTCTATCATTCTCAAAATATTTAAAACACTTTCCAAATCTTATAACAATTTTCCACCATTTTTCATAATCGCATAAAAATATTTTTTCATTGTTCAATCACGTAAAAATATTCTATTACGTAAAATATTCCTCAATATTCCAAAATAATATTAATTTGGACTTTCAAATAATTCAATATCATTTTCAACACGTTTTTAAGATACGTAAATAATTTTTCACCACAATTCTATTACGAAAAATATTTCTCAACCTTCAAAAATTCCATTTCATTTTTTCTTAAAATATTATGACTTTGTATTTCATTTTTCACATTTTCTTAATCAAGAAAATCTTTTTTCATGTTTCTTTACTCAAAAAATTCTTTTTTAAATATAATCCACAAAACTTGAAAATAAGTTATACTTGAGTAAATTCTCAAAATACCATTATATTCTCCATTTTTTCCCAAATCATTTCCAAATTAACCTACTTCAAAATAAATTGAAGTTTGAAAACATTTTCATTTACAAAACTTAATTTTTCAAGTGAGTAAAATACTCTGATTCCTTTTTCAGATTTCTTGTATTAAATCAATTATATTTTCACTTGAAAAAATTACTTTGTTTCATCAAAATCTAGGCATTACTATTGAAAAATTATCAAAATATTTTTCCTTTTAAATTGATATGATTTTACACAAACAAAATCATTAAAGTTTTATTTTCAAAACCAAAGTACCGATTGGTCATAACACAAACCCATTTGTTCAAATTCATTTTCACTTTCTTTACAAATCCTTTTTCATTCTTAGTCAAAAATCTTTTCCTTGATATATATTTTCTCAAAATCACATTTTATTATCCTAGTCCTACAAAATCATATTGAGTTGATTTAATTATTGTTTCTTAACTTTAAATTTTCTAACTTTTTCCAAAACCCAATAAATAAATTCTCTGTTAGAAATTTTAAGTTACAAATGTTTTCCTTTATATTTCTAAATCACTTCTAAAAATTGATTAATTTGAAGTTCAATACTTTCAATCTTCTTTTTCTTTTATTTATGAAAATTCCACTTCACTTAATTTGTAACACTTAATTCCCTTTCCAAAAATCCTTATTTGAAAATTCTTGTATTTCATAGCATCAAAATATTTTTCTAAATTATCAAAACCTTATAGATGGCCATTGGAACCATGAAATATTTTTCTTCTAACTTAAATAAGTTCCATTCTTGTTTCTACACAAAATAAATCAATAAAATTTCATTCTAAAATTTGTGTTCATGTTTTCTTAAAAAAAATAAACCTTTAGTTCATTTTCCATACTCCTCAAATCAATCCAATTTTATTATTCCATAAACATATTAATTTGTAAACACCTATTTTGAGGTGTCTTGGCCGAAATTCTCATTTTTCTAGGGATCAAAATTTAATTTCCTTATTCTTAAAAATTTTCATCATTGACCCTCATCAAGGGCATCAAAACCGTAGCTCTTCCTTGGCCATTGGAACCAAGATCAATTTTCTTTCCATCTACACATCATGGCAAACATATATATATTTCATCATAAATATGACAAACATGTCATATACTCATCATGCATATTATAAGTATACTATCAAAGCCATAAAATCATGCAAAGCATATTAAGCATAGATAAAAATAATCAAAGCATAAGAAAATAAAGCAAAGCTCATAAACACACAATTAATTATTACATGACCATGGATTGGAATTCTCACATGAATTCACAATCCATCAAATATAAGACCATCTCCCACCACCATAATTGGTTGGTGAGATGGATCTCCCTCTTACCTCTTGAAGATCCTCAAAGCTTCTTGATTTTGCTTCTCTTTCCAAGTCCTTCACCACCAAGGGCTTCTCAAATTCAAAATAAAATACATAGAAATTAGTATACTAAACTTGATTAAGAGGAACCATGGATCAAACATGGTTTAGATCATGAAAAAGAGATAAGAATTGAAGTCTTCTTACATTTCACCTTAAAAACTCAATAACTTGGCTCTTGAAGAAAGTCCATGAAGATGAATGATTTAGAGAAAATCTCTAGCATGAAAGTTACTTAGAATATCATGTAGATTCAAGATCTATGGTTGGATTAAATTAAACAAACCATGGAACAAACATGGTTTAAAAAATCATAAACATGAATTTAAACCATAGAAATCAAAGTTTACCTCCAAGGAAGTAAGCTAAAAGTGGGATTTTGAAGCACTTAGAGTGGGATTTTGGGAAAACTTTCTAAATGAAAAGTGTTTAGAATATTGTTTAGCTTTAAAAAATGATGAGAGTGAAAATTATAGGTGAGTGAGGGTGCTCAAGGGTGCTAGGGCAGAACCATATGGTGAGAAAAGGAAGGAAAATGGTTGTTTTGTGTTCTTGGAATTTTGAGAGAATAAGATGGAGGCTTTTTGGTGAAGTAGAAAAATGAATATGGAGAGTGTGACCAAAGGTGCTGCTGCCGTGGGAGTGAAAGAATGGAGAGATATGAATTCATTTGGCATAATTGAAGGCTATCACATGATGCACAAAGTCTTCCACTTTGTCATCTTTTTCTTTGGCCTAAAAAGGTTATACAAGCATGTCTAAACATGTCTCCTCCTTCCTAACACTCCAAAACTGTCCCCCCTTCATCATTATGCATGCAAAGTTGTCATAATTATTAGTTACCATCTAGAGCATTTCTAGCCATTGATTAATTCAATGGTTAGGATTTAGGTAGACTTTTGATTTTTAGAAGACTAAATCTAAGCCATTGGATCCTTCTCCTTTAAATTCTAGCCATTAGATGTGTCTCCAAAATAAAGGGTCAAGATTACTTCTTCTTACTTTTAATCCATGGGTCATAATTAGTCTTTGCTACTTTTTAAGACCAAATCTCCACCCTTGATTAATTCTTCATCCAATGGTCATAAATGGTCTTTGTCACTTTTTAAGACCAAATCTCCACCCTTGATCAATTCTAAATCCAATGGTTGTAAATGGTCACTTTATATAATCAATTTTACACCGTTGATTAAATCTACGGTTGATATTGAAGCTTGCCTAATTTTATTCTCACACCATTGATTAAATCAATGATGATCATCTTATGTTTCTTTATTAAATTTATTTCTTAACCGTTAATTGAATCAATAGTGGATATCCAAATCACCAATGTTGACTTAAGCAATATAATTTCTATTTCTATCTACTAAAAATCTCACAAAAGAATATATTTACTGTATTTTTATCTTCCGATAAATAAATACGGTACAAAACAAATTTTCTAAAACTATTTTTGGATTCAGGTTTAGTAAGATCCCCTGTCTCCGTCTAAACAGTACAAATTTTTCTATGTGTAGAAAATTTTTTCACTTTGCGGGACCCACCTAGGCCCACGTAAGGTCACCTGGGCCCACATACAGTCAAAAATTCATAATCATCCACAAAATTACAAATATTAGAAAACACACAAATATCAAATCAGATTACGTAAAATAATTACCTGACGGTAAAAATTAAATTACATAAAGTCTCTAGCCCAAAAATTTTTATTTTTCTGACACAGAGTAAATCACTCAAAACGATCAAATACGCTGACGGAATAAACAAAATAATTTTACAGTATCCAAAAATTACTAAACAGTAAAATTCTATTAACTGTCAAAATTACTGTTTAAGATATAGGAAATTTGGGGTGTTACAATTTCTACGGGATTACCTATCTCATCTTTGTCTAAGTAACAGGCGGTGCTCATAGGTGTGTCCATATGCTTTGAGTTGCCCATTCCAAATTTCTTGAGAAGCTTCTTGCAATACTTGGATTGACTAATGTAAGTTTCATTCCTTGTTCGCTGATTTGAATCCCAAGGAAGAAATTGAGCTCTCCCATCATGGACATCTCAAATTCACTTTGCATAAGATTAGTAAACTCTTTACAAAGAGATTCGTTAGAAGTACCAAAAAATTATATCATCCACATAAATTTGTACAATGAGTATGTCATACTTTTTATTTTTAATAAAGAGTGTTATGTCAACATTTCCCCTTGTAAAACCTTTTTCCAAAAGAAATTTATTCAACCTTTCATATCAAGCTCGAGGAGCTTGTTTTAAACCATATAAAGCCTTTTTCAGTTTAAAAACATGATTAGGCAAATCATAATTTTCAAAACCGAGAGGTTGCTCAATATACACTTCTTCTTGGATAGAGCCATTTAAAAAAGCACTTTTGATATCCATTTGATATAATTTGAAATCGGTGATGCATGCATATGCAAGAAGCATTCTAATGGCCTCTAATTTAGCTATGAGTGCATATGTTTCTTCATATTTTATGCCTTCTTATTGATTATACCATTTAGTTACAAGCCTAGCTTTATTTCTTGTTATTAAGCCCACTTCATCAAGTTTGTTCCTAAATACCCATTTGGTGCCTATAATTGGATGATCATTGGGCCTTGGAACCAATTCTCAAACTTGATTTCTTTCAAATTGGTTTAGCTCCTCTTGCATTGCCAAGATCTAATGTTCATCGTTAAAGGCATCATTTATGTTTTTAGGCTCAATTTGTGAAACGAAAGCCATGTGGTTACATGCATTTCTAATTGAGTTTCGAGTACTTACACCTTTAGATACATCACCTATTACTTGGTCAAGCGAATGGTATCTTGAGGTTCGCCACTCCTTGGGTAGGTCCATAACTTGTGAATTTGCTTGTTTTGAGGGGTCCTCTTGACTTTCCTCTTGCTTCCTCTCTTCTTTCTCCTTGTTATCGAAGTGTGTTTTTGCCAAAATCTCTGCAACATCATTAACAACCAAATCCTTTCTCAGTCCATTTGGATTAGTTTCATCAAATGCAACATGAATGGACTCTTCAATAGTCATAGTTCTTTTATTGTAAATTCTAAAAGCCTTACTATGATTTGAATAGCCAAGAAATATACCTTCATTAGACTTAGCATCAAACTTTCCCAAGTTATCCTTTCCATTATTTAAAACAAAACATTTACATCTAAAAACATGAAAATGTGAAACATTTGGCTTTCTTAAAGGCTAAAAATGTGTTATTTTTATGAGCTAGGAATTAGGTCCATGTAAACCTAGAAAAATCATCCACAATCACTGATGCATATTAATTCCCACCAAAGCTCATTGTTCTAGAGGGACCAAAAAGATCTATGTACAAAAGTTGTAAAGGTCTAAAAGTTGAAATAACATTTTTAGCATTGAAAGAAACATTTACTTGTTTTCCCTTTTGACATGCATCACATAATTTATTTTTTTCAAATTTAATCTTTGGTAGTCCAATTACTAGCTCTTTAGAGACCAACTTATTTAAGTGGTCCATATGAATGTGTGCAATTCTTCTATACCATAACCATAAATCATCTTCTTTACTCATAAAGTATTTCGCATTATTTGAAGATATATTGTCAAGACTAATCATATAAATATCGTTTACTCTATGACCAACAGTTTTTACTTGCTTATCATCTTTTCCTTCAATTATGCAACAATAAAAATCAAATATAACTCTATTACCTTTATTACATAATTGACTAATACTAAGTAAGTTATGTTTAAGTCCTTCAATTAGAAACACATTATCAATAGAGGAAGAGGGAATTTTACTAACTTTGTCGACTCCAAGAATCTTCGTTTGTTGTTATCTCCATAGGTTACGTGTCCATGTGTCTTGGGAACAAGGAAAGAAAACTTGGATTCATCTCTAATCATATGCTTGGAGCAGCCACTATCAAGATACCAATTTGAGCTCTTGGCCTTCAAGTACACCTACTGTGGATAAATGACCCTAGTGTGTTTTGATTAATAACTAAACTAAACATGATTATTATTTCTTTAATTCACTAACTATTTGCCAAGCTTTATGTTTTCAATGAGATTTAATGGAGCAAGAAAAGTTGATGCAAAGAATCATGGAGCAAATCATTTCAATGCAAGGATCATGAAGGAAAACTTGAAGAAGGAGCATCATGAAGAAGGAATTCAAGGAAGATCATTAGAAACTTTTTGTAAAGAAAAGACTTAGTATAATTCTTTGATTAAGCTCTCTAAAATAAGTAAAAATAGTTTTCAAAAGTGAAAATGAACTAAGAATGAAAAAAGTTAATTAATAAGTTTGTACATCTATGTGAACATCTATGTACTTTCAGTTAATTAGCTAACTTTTAATGAAAACCTATGTGTACATCTATGTATACATATTATACATCTATGTATACATCGATTGATTCTGGACTTACTTGATCAATACACACGTTTGCATATATACATCGATTGGTACATCGATGTATAAATCAAAATAGAAGTAAGAATGCATTTTTGACATATATACATCGATTTGTACATCTATGTATAAGTCAAGACAGAAGCATTTGACATATATACATCGATTAGTACATCTATGTATAAGTCACCACAGAAGCATTTTATATATATATACATCTATTGATACATTGATGTATAAGCCAAAACAGAAGCAAGAACGTTTTGAAATAACTACACAATCAATTAGTTAATCGATGTATAATCTTCTGGGCTGAAAATATAAGTGTTTTTCAAGAACAACATCGATGTATTCATATGTGTATCATTCAAGATCAAGAACATCCAAGAAAACAATCGATTAGGCAATCAATGTACACATGTTATAAAAGTGAAATCTTGTTTAATACATCTGTGTACACATCGATTGATTAATAATAGAATTTTTCTGATAAGTCTGTTATGATCTCAACTGACTTGCAAAGTGTATCCAACGAATCTATTTTGAGATAAACCTATATAAGGACATTGGGAAACACCTTTTACAAGGGAATTCATTCAAAATTTAAGAACACACACATAAATATTGAGAGAGCTTTTCATTAAAGAAAAATTGAGTATTTTTCTCTAGAGCTTCAATTTGTAATTTCTGATTTCTTGGAATCTGATTCAATCTTTTCAAATTTTGTAAAAGAGAGATAAGAGAGAAGGTTCTCTCGCTAGTTAGATCAAAAGTAGAAGGGACTCTTGGTGCTGTGCAAGAGTAGAAGGAACTTTTGTGGGAATTGCAAGATTGCTTTGACTGAAAAGCTGTCATTTAGGTAGAAGGAACCAAGAAGTGGAGCTTTTGTAAAGAATCTTGTATATTGATTTTCTATAGTAGATAAATCTCACAGTGGTGTGGGGACTGGATGTAGGTTATTAGTAGAGGTAGCTGAACCAGGATAAATCCCGGTTTGAAATTTTCTCCATCCCTTAACTTTTTATTTGCTTTATTGTTGAATGTATGAATTAAGCAATATGTTAGGCATACTTGTATAATCTGATTTGTTAATGATCTTATTCTTATCTGAAATCAATCTTACTATTAATATTTCTTTATAAGTTTCAATTCTTGATTGTAATACATCTTGCAAAAACACATTTTGGTTTGTTGGTTGACAAAATTTCTTTCTTGATTAAAGAAAAGAATCAGTTTTTGCAAAAAGGGGAAAAGTATCAAAAACTTATCATACTCAATTCAACCCCCCCTTCTTGAGTAATCAGAAGCCACAACCAATAAGTGGTATCAGAGCTTTCACTCTTATGTAAAGATTAACAACTTAAGAGGATGGCTTCAAATGACATCTTAGGAGAAGGGGCTTCCTTGGCAAGACCCCCTGCTTTCAATGGCACTGCCTATATGTATTGGAAAGAAAAGATGTTAATATTTCTTGAGGCAAGTGGCATTGATGTTTTAGATGCTGTTGAGAATGGTCCATACATTCCTCACTCTCTTAATGCTAATGGCAACAAGAAAGAAAAACTTAGAAGTGATTGGGATGATGAGGACAAAAAGAAAGTAGATTATAATGCTAAAGCTAAGAATATTATAACTGCTGCCTTGAGTTATGATGAATTTTTCAGGATTTCAAATTGTAAGACAGCCAAGCAAATGTAGGATACGCTGCAAATTACTCATGAAGGAACCAATGATATAAAGAGAGCAAGAACGAACTCACTCGTACACGAGTATGAACTCTTTCACATGAAGAATGGTGAAGACATCAATGATATGCAAAAAAGGTTCACTCACATAGTGAATCAGCTGAATGGACTAGGAAAGAGCATTTTAGATGAACAACAAATCAACAAGATCATGAGATGTTTGACAAGAGAATGGCAACCAAAGATTACTGCTATAGCTAAATCAAAGGACTTAGAAATCATGAATATTGCTACACTATTTGGAAAACTCAAAGAACATGAGATGGAGTTGCATAGATTGAATGACTATGAAGAGAAGGGGAAAAGGAAAAGAGGCTTATCACTCAAAGCACATGTCTCTAAAGAAAGTCTTGATAGTGATGAAGATGAAGAAGTTGAAGATGAAGATGAATCTGAAGAGGATATGGGACTGCTAGTTAGAAAGTTCAAAAGATTCTTCAAAAAGAAGAAAACCTACAACAAAAGGCCCTCAAACTTCTTTTCCAAGAAAAACTCTTCAAAAGCTAAAAGTTCAATATTAAATGTGAAGTGCTATGAATGTGGCAAACCTAGACATTACAAGAATGAGTGTCCTAAACTTTAAAAGAGGGACAAGCATGACAATCATGAGTCCAAGGACAAGAAGAATAGAAAGCCAAGAAGAGCATACATAGCTTGGGAAGAGAATGATATGGATTCCTCTGAACATTCTGAGAAAGAAGAGGCCAATCTTTGTCTCGTGATTAATCATCAAAGTGACAATGAAGATGAGGTAAATAAAATCTCTCCTACCTATGATGAACTACAAGATGCTTTTGATGAATTACATAGTGAATATCTGAAAATTGCTAAGCAATTAATGTCATCTAGGAAAGTCATTGCTAAACAATGTAGTGAATATGCATCTCTTCAAATTAAGATTAAAGAATTAGAAGCTAAAAACATTAAGCTAAGTACATCTAGTTCTATATGCTCTAATTGCAACATTCTAGAAAAAGAAGTGGAAAAACTGAAAACCACTTTATCTAAATTTACAATAGGAATAGATAATCTAAATGCCATGTTAGGACAGCAAAAAGAGTATATGACAAAGTTGGAATAGGCTATAAACCAGCATTGCATGAAAAGGTTCTTAAGAAACTCTTTGTTGCACCTAAATCCTCTACTAGTCCTTTTGTTAAATGTTTCTATTATGCAAGAAAAGGACATACAACTTCTACATGCTATTTTAGAAATCCTTCAAGGATTTATGTTAAACAAATTTGGGTTCCCAAGGGAATATATGTTATGACTTACACTAAAGGACCCAACAAAGTTTGGGTACCTAAGAAAAATACTTAAAATCTGTTTTATAGGTGTGTTTGAGAGCCAAAAGTTTAAATTGGTATTTTGATAGTGGCTGCTCTAAACATATGACTGGAGATATCACTAAGTTCTCATCCTTCACTCCTAAACAAAGTGGAAGTGTCACCTATGGTGATAACAATAAAGGAAGGATCCTAGGAGTTGGAACAATTGGAAGAAGCACAACTACTAAGATAGAAGGTGTACTATATGTTGAAGGGCTCAAGCACAATCTATTAAGCATCAGTCAACTATGTGATATAGGTTATAATATATTCTTTAACTCTAGTAGTTACATTATAGAAAACAAGCATGATAGAAATGCAAAGCTGATAGGTAATAGATTGAATAACATATACATGATAGATTTAGAAAGTATTTCTGCTAGTGATGTATGTTGTTTGATATCTAAGGAAGAGGAAAATAGGCTATGGCATAGAAGAATAGGACATATTCACATGGATCATCTAAACAAACTCATTTCTAAAGAATTGGTAATTGGACTTCCAAAAACCAAATTCTCAAAATATGGTTTATGTGATGCATGTCAAAAGAGCAAACAAACTAAAGTATCTTTTAATGCTAAGAATATAGTTTCAACTGAAAGACCTTTACAACTACTGCACATGGATTTATTTGGACCCTCTAGGACCAAAAGTTTTAGAGGAAATTTGTATGCATTAGTTATAGTTGATGATTGCTCTAGATTTACATGGACCTTTTTCTTAGCACATAAGAATGAAGCTTTTATAGCCTTTAAGAAAATGGCTAAGTTAGTACAAAATGAAAAAGACATGAAAATAACTACTATAAGGAGTGATCATGGTAGAGAATTTCAAAATGAAGAATTTGATAATTTCTGTGAAGAGTTAGGAATTCAACATAATTTCTCTACTCCAAGAACTCCACATCAAAATGGAGTTATGGAAAGGAAATACAGATCCTTAGAAGAAATAGCAAGAACTATGTTGAATGAGTCAAACATGCCAAAATATTTTTGGGCAGATGCTATAAACACAGCTTGCTATTTAATGAATAGAGTCTTGATTAGACTAATTTTGAAAAAGACTCCATATGAACTCTATAAAGGTAGAAAACCAAATGTTTCACATTTCCATGTTTTTGGTTATAAATGTTTTGTACTAAATAATGGAAAGGACAATCTAGAAAAGTTTGACCCTAAAGCTGATGAAGGAATATTTCTAGGTTATTCATCATCTAGTAAAGCTTTTAGAATTTTCAATAAAAGAACACAAACAATTGAAGAATTTGTACATGTTACATTTGATGAAACTAACCCCAAAAGATTAGGAAATGAATTTGTTAATGATGTTACAGAAACTTTAGAAGAGATTCAACTTGAGGAAAATCAGGACAATGCCAAAGTGGATGAAGCAGTGGAAATTCCAGAAGATGCTCAATATGAAGATCTACCTAAAGAATGGAAAACTGCAAGGAATCACCCTCTAAACAACATAATTGGTGAAATATCCAAAGGGGTAATCACTAGACATTCCTCAAGAAATGCATGCAATAATATGGCTTTTGTATCACAAGTTGAACCTAAAACTATAGATGAAGCAATTATTGATGAAAACTGGATTATGACAATGCAAGAAGAAGTTAATCAATTTGAAAGAAATAAAGTTTGGAAACTTGTTCCTAAACCCAAGGACAAATAAATAATTAGTACAAAATGGGTGTTTAGGAATAAGCTTGATGAAAATGGTATCATAATAAGAAATAAAACAAGATTAGTAGCCAAAGGTTATAATCAAGAAGAAGGAATTGACTATGATGAAACATATGCACTTGTGGCTAGATTAGAAGCAATTAAAATATTGTTAGCATATGCATGTATCATGGATTTTAAATTGTATCAAATGGATGTTAAGAGTGCATTCCTAAATGGATATATACAAGAAGAAGTGTATGTTGGTCAACCCCCTGGGTTTGAAATAAATGAATTTCCTAATCATGTGCTTAAACTCGCTAAAGCCTTGTATGGACTTAAACAAGCTCCAAGAACTTGGTATAAAAGGCTAAATAATTTCTTACTTCAAAAGGGATTCATAAGAGGAAAAGTTGATACAATACTATTCACAAAAAGAAAAGCACAAAACATACTACTTGTTCAAATTTATGTTGATGATATTATATTTGGTGCTACTAATGAATCTTTGTGTAAGGAATTTGCCAAATTAATGTAAAACGAGTTTGAAATGTCTATGATGGGAGAGCTTACATACTTCCTCAGACTACAAATCAAACAATGAGATGATGGGACTTTCATAAGCCAAACTAAGTACTACAAAGAACTATTGAAAAAGTTTGGAATGGAGAATGCAAAGGAAATGGCTACTCCAATGAGTCCATCATGCTACTTGGACAAAGATGAGAAAGGTAAATCAGTAGATGTTTCTAAGTACAGAGGTATGATTGGTTCCTTACTCTATTTAACTGCAAGTAGACCTGATATAATGTTCAATATTTATATGTGTGCTAGATATCAATCCAATCATAAGGAATCACACTTAACTACTTTAAAACGAATCATGAAATACTTGTTAGGAACTAAAGAAATGAGATTATGATATCCTAAAGGATCAACATGTAACTTAGTAGGATATTCTGATTCTGACTTTGTTGGATGCAAGTTAGATAGGAAAAGTACTAGTGGAACCTGCCACCTACTTGGAAACTCATTAGTTTCTTATTTTAGTAAGAAACAAACAAGTATGACTTTATCATCTGCTGAAGCAGAATATGTTGCAGTAGTAAGTTATTGTGCACAAATTCTTTAGATGAAACAATAACTTATTGACTATGGTATTTTCTTAGAGAAAGTACTAATCAGATGTGATAATACTAGTGCTATAAATGTCACTAAAAATCCTATAATGCATTCAAGAACCAAACATATTGAGATAAGACATCATTTCATAAGGGATCACAATCAAAGTGGAGATATAATCATTGAATATATTGATACATCTAAACAATTAGCTGATATTTTTACTAAACCATTGGCTAAAGATAGCTTTTTCTACATAAGAAGAGAATTAGGAATAATTAATCTTACCTATGCTTGATGTTTTGAATGTTGAATGTGTGATATTTTGATGTTATACACCGATTGCACAATCGATTGATATAAGCATTATATACTTAAAATAATTAGAACATCAATTTGTACATCAATTGAAGTAAAAAATCAAAAAATATGACTCTCTGAAAATCATTATGCATCAATTGAACAATCGATTCATTTGATTAAATAGGTACAGTATATGATAAGCATCGATTAACACATCGATTGACCTGATATGAAATTTTAGCAATTCCAATTTAATCTGATATAAATCGATTTACACATCAATTGAATCACGAATCTCAAATGCATTACTCACTGTAAGTGACTATGCATCGATTGCTACATCGATTAGAATGGTTTTAAAAAAAAACTGACCCCGTGTATACATCAATTGTAACATCGATTGAGTAATAATTCCAAAATTTAGAACGCATTGACTTACTCTATCCATCGATTTATACATCGATTGGATGTATGCTGCAAATTGTTGGACTCTCTGACATTGCTTATACATAGATTCACACATCAATTGATTTCAAGTTTTTAAAACTTAGTACTCTCTGACATAGCTTATACATCGATTAATACATCGATGTATTTGATTTAAACTAAAATCCTAATGCTAAGTACATCGATTAGCATGTGCATATTGGAGGTAAAAATCATTTAACACATTGATTGGCAAATCGATTGACTATTCTGGGTTTATTAATTTCAACTTCCCTCCAAATTCTTCACTCATCTAAACCAAATTTAAGAGAACCTAAACCCTAGCAGAGCTTGAAATCTTCTCCAATGGCTCATGTGAAGCATCCTGAACCCTCTACACATGTTCCCTCTAACTCCACATCTTCCTCCTCAACTCAATCTTCCACACCTCAACGTGTTTCACCCACAGCAACCTCTGTTTGCCCCAAAAGAAAAGGAATTAAGAAAACTCAGGTTTCTCAAAGGATTGACAAGCTTCCAATCAAAAGCTTGAAGAAGAAAACACAAGACAAAGGCAAGAAAGTTGCTAAATCTTCAAAACAAGCACCTAAGAAATAAGAAAAGAAGAAGAAAGCAGTGAAGGACACACCCAAGAAGAAAACTGTTCAAAAGAAGAGAAAAAGGACAGAGGAAGAAGAAGAAAATGATGAAAGAGTTATTGAGATTGAACTTCTCAGAAGGTATTTCTCTGATAAGGAGTACATTATGCTTTATAAGAACAATTTTAAACATAGAGATACTCATGAGGCTAGGACTGTTGATTTCAATTATTTTGAGACCAACAAGTTCACTTTTCATAAGATTTTAGAGGAGTATAATCTGAGTCAATTTCTGTAGATTAAGAATGATATTTACCCTACATTGATCAAAGTATTTTATTGTACATATGAAATGGACAATAAGGGATTCTCTGCTAAAGTAAAGAATACTAGAATTGAGATGACTTTTGCTGAGTTTGCTCAATTTACTGGACTAGATTACGAAGGAAGTAATCTTGCTGGTACTGGACCAGACAGTGCTTGGATTAAGAATTTTGACAGGGAAGAAGCAAAGAAGATGCTTCTAATAGAAAATGCACCCGAAGGAAGACTGATAAACATCAGCTCTATGCACATTTAGCATAGGCTCCTACAATATGTGCTGAGCAGGATACTTCTACCAAGATCAGGAAATCATGTTGTGGTGCAGAACAATGATATTTTCATGCTTTAGGCTATGCTACAGAAGAAGCAGCTGAGTTGGAGCTTCATAATTTCCAGGAACATGCTGGACTGTAAAATCAATGGAGCTACCCTACCATATCCTAGATTAGTGGTGAGTTTGCTGGAACACTTTGGAGTCTCTCTATATAATGAAGAGAGATTTGAAGTTATAAAGGTAACTCACAAGTTTTGTGAAGGAACCATTAGCAAGATGAAGCTTGCTAAAGTAAATGGAGAGTGGGTTAGGATAGCTGGTGAAGAGCAAAGAGCTACAGAGGATAACTCTGAGCTAAATAGAAAAATGGACAAGCTAATTCAAATGTTTGAAAGCTTTGAGGCTAAGCAAACTAAACAGCATATTATGCTAAAACAATCTATTAACTACTTTGTTACCAAGTGACTTCCAGTACTCAAGAGGGCGGTGAATTGAGTATAAATTTTTTTTACAAAACCTCTTTTTAAATAAGACAAATATTAAAAGCTTAATAAATAAATGCACAGAAGGAATGAGAAGAAGAGAAGAGACAATAAAGAGCAACAAAAAATAAATGTGCAGTAAATTAAATTGCATAAAATAAAGAGATTAGGGAACAGAGAAGAGTGCACAAGATTTTATCCTGGTTCGACCACTAACCCACTTGTGGTCTACGTCCAGTCCTCGAAAGCCAAGATTTTTCACTAAGTATACAAGTTTCAATAGGTGCTTGCTACCATTACAAAATAGAGCACTTTTCACACACAGGGACACTCTACCCTTGTGCTAAAGTCTCAGCTTGCAGGGATACCTCACTCTTATACAAACCTTGAGGGATACCTCACCCTCGATACAGAATATTAGAATATAGATGAAGAGAAACTCTCACTCAGAGTAAGTAATACAAATTGAAGTGCTAAAGGAGCTCTCACAGAAATATCTCAAAGTTTTTAATCAAAAAGAGCGTAGAAAATAGTTTTCACAAAACAGAGTAATCAGAAAATAATTCGAGTTATGGGCAAAGAAATTCGTGACCCAAGCTTGCTATTTATAAGGAAAACACGGAGACAAATTGCCGTTTAGGTATAATTAATAGCATTTAAAACAAATTTGAAAGTCATCTGTTTCCATATACGTAAACAAAAGCTTCAGTGTTTATTCGAATAGAGCAAAAGCTTATTCGAATAACACTGCTTCGAAACCAAATTAAAAACTCATCTCGAAATGGGTTATTCGAATAACCAATATGTTATTCGAATAACTCTGTTAAAACCAGAGTTTAAAAACCGAAGGGTTATTCGAATAACAGCTTATCTATTCGAATAACGTGGTTTAAAAGAAGTTTAAACAGAATAGATTTATTCGAATAACGTATGAGTTATTCGAATAACTCACTTAAAGCACAGTTCTGAAAAACCTCATTTATTCGGATAAAAGGCCATGCTATTCGAATAAGAGCTTTAAGCATAGAGTCTCGTAAAAGGATTTATTTGAATAGACTAGGTTCTATTCGAATAACTTAGTTCAGAAAACGTTTTGAAAACTAAGTTTAAAAACAAGCTTTATCTTTTCTTTCAAAAACAAAGAGATATCAATGTGAGCTCCGTACAATAGATCCTAAGTCTTAATGCTAATCAAATATAAACTTGGACTTGGTCTATTTATCATCTTCATTTATTCTTCACGTTTGTTATCATCAAAACAAGTCTTCAAAAGTATGCATCCAAACACATTCTCCCCCTTTTTGATGATGACAAACTATCAATGAGAAAAGCGTTAGTGCATATAATTGGAATTCACAAAAAAAGGTATAAAAGCTTACTCCCCCTCTTTAATTATAAGAGGTAATGTATATCAGATATGTGCGCAGCTCCCCCTTTCAATTTGAATCCAATCTCATTTTAAAATTACCTGTCTTTTCTCAATTAAAATCAAATGATCAAATATTTCTCCCCCTTTTGTCATGAGCAAAAAGGAGGGGTAAGTCTCATAAACATATATAAGAATGCATAAAAGGAAATGTACTCATAGCAATAGATCAACCGGAAATTTTATTTATGCATTAATAACAAAGAGAGTCAAGTACACAAGCCAGAAATAAATAACATGAAGCCAAAAACAGATAGCCTAAGAACTAAAGTTCCTAGAAGTAAGCATCCGGAGGTGGTGGTGAAGAAGCTGGTGCAGGAGCAGGTGAAGCAGATCGAAGAGCAGCAACCTCATGTTCAACGCCTTCTATTCTATCAAACAGAATAGAGAAGGTATGTTCCATGTAAGCTCGGTTATCTTGCAAGGTGGCCACGATCTGTTCTAGGGTGACCTAACAGAGCAAGCGGAAGTGCATCGGCGAGTGCAACAGGGGCAACAACAGAGAGCATCGCCAGGTCAAGCTCATCCTCAGCGACCTCATCTGGATACACCCAGCCTTTATCGGTTTGGATCATCTTCATCTTCCGTAAGGTGTGAGCACCAAAGACGTTGTGGTGAGTCAGAGCAATGGCCCGCTCAGTCTCCAAGACTTGAGGATATTTGCTCAGCAAGGTAGTGACAAGAATGCCATAAGGCAAGTCAGATTTCTCCTTGCCCTTGGCCCTCATCATGTGCCTCATGATGAACACAGGCCAGTTGACCTGATGGCCATTCTTCAGAAACCACAGCATGAAGACATCTTCCTCCCTGAGGTAGGCGTAATTGCCACCACGAGTAGCCAGGATGTTAGCATAGGCGTAATGCAGAAGCCTGTCTTGGCTCTTTAGCATTCCACCCTTGAGACCTTTGTCGCGGGGGCTAGGCCGGCTTCACAGGGTCTTCAATCGCCCGAAGCTTGTTGAACTCTTCCCGAGAAACGGGTGTTACCATCTTCTACAAGGGCGCGAGAACTGCATCCCGAACAAAGTCAGTCAGTCCAGCGGTGTGATCACAATGTTCTGATCACATACCTCAGAGAGGAGATTCTGGCCATCGAAAGCCAGATTGCAGAAGAACATCTTCACCAAAGCTAGATAGATGGTGGCCCGGTGAGAGCAAAGCTGAAGAACTCCCTGGTTTTGCAGTAGAGTCAGGAAGTTGAAGCCGCGATGCTGCTGGAAGAAGGAGAGATCCAGGTACTTGGGTTGAACCAAGTTTTACTCCCTGAAGTGCGAGATGAAGCGTGCACGATGCTCTTCATTGGAGGATAGCCTTCTCAGATCAAGAGGGTTGGTGCCTGGAGCATTCTTCGTGTGAGGACGCTTGCTGGAGGAGGAGGCCATGGAGGAGGAAGGTGAGAGAGAGTGAAAAACACAAAGGGTAAAAAGGTTTGAGAGGCAGGAGCAAAGGAGACGTGAAGAGCAGAGAAGATGGAGGGTGAAAACGTTTTGGGCGCGCAGGGGGTTATTTAAAGGAAACCCGTGTTTATTCGAATAAACTGAGGTTTATTCAAATAAACCTTCTTTGGAAAGTCACTGATGAAGCATTGTGAAACTAAAAAGGTGTGGCTGCTAGGGTTTATTCGAATAGGAAGGGTTCTATTCGAATAAAACAACTGGAAAGCCAAGCGTTTTGGCTAGCTGACAGGGTTTATTCAAATAACTATGGGAGTTATTCGAATAGACTGAGGCCAATCAGTCAACACTGATAGAAACAGGTTCAGGTTATTCGAATAACCTGGGGTCTATTTGAATAGACAGAGACCAAGACTAGAACCTGATAAAAGCAGGACTCTGTTTATTCGAATAAAGAGGGACTTATTCGAATAAGCAGAGGGCAGAAAGAAACACTAAAAAATGAAGGCTTCTGGTTATTCGAATAGGGAGGGTGTTATTCGAATAAACAGAGAAGAAAAACACATAGGATTTAACAGAGGAATCAATTTATTCGAATAAACTGAGTTTTATTCGAATAAGGCTGATGTTCAACACATATTTTTAACAAGCAGTAAAGGAGCTTATTCGAATAAAGCCTTTGCTTATTCGAATAAAACTAATCACAGAAGCATAGTAAAGACATACATTTATGAAATAGAAAGCATATATTCATGTGATAATATTCAGCAATAAAACATGCAAACTTAAATATTGGATTGATCAATTATGCCTAATTCTCCTCGAATATAAAAGAAAGCTTCTTTTGCTAAGGGTTTAGTAAAGATATCTGCAAGTTGCTTAGATGTTTCAACAAACTCAAGAATGCAATCCCCTTTTTGTACATGATCTCTGATAAAGTGATGTCTTATCTCTATATGCTTTGTTCTGGAATGCAGTATGGGATTCTTAGAGATATTTATTGTACTAGTGTTATCACATCTTATCGGGATGTGATCAAGCTGAAGACCGTAGTCTAAGAGTTGTTGCTTCATCCATAGGATTTGAGCACAAAGAACTCCCTACTGCAACATATTCACCTCGCGGTAGACAAAACCACACTATTTTGTTTCTTGCTATGCCAAGAAACTAAAGAACTACCAAGCAAGTGGCATGTCCCACTAGTACTTTTTCTGTCCAATTTGCACCTAACAAAATCAGAGTCAGAATAGCCTATTAGGCTACAAGAGGCACCCTTAGGGTACCATAAGCCCATTTGTGAAGTGCCTACTAAGTATTTCATTATACGTTTAACAGCACTTAAATGAGATTCCTTAGGGTTTGCCTGATATCTAGCACACATGCATACACTAAACATTATATCTGGCCTACTAGCAGTAAGATAAAGGAGAGATCCAATCATACCTCTATATTTCGTTATTTCTACTGATTTACCTCCTTCATCTTTGTCCAAGTAGCAAGAAGTGCCCATCGGAGTGGCCATGTGTTTAGCGTTTTCCATTTCGAATCTCTTGAGCAATTCTTTGCGGTATTTGGTTTGATCTATGAAAGTCCCTTCGTCCGTTTGTTTGATTTGAAGTCCAAAGAAGAAATTCAATTCTCCCATCATTGACATTTCAAATTCATTCTGCATTGACTTAGCAAATTCTTTGCAAAGGGATTCATTAGTAGCACCAAATATAATATCATCCACATATACTTGCACAAGAAGAATGTCATGCTTTTTATTTTTAATAAAAAGGGTAGTGTCGACTTTTCCTCTTGAAAAACCATTTTCCAAAAGAAACTTACTCAACCTTTCATACCATGCTCTAAGAGCTTGCTTTAAACCATATAAAGCCTTTTTAAGTTTAAAAACATGGTTGGGCAGTTCATAATTTTCAAAACCTGGAGGTTGTTCAACGTATACCTCCTCTTGAATAAAATCATTTAGAAAAGCACTCTTGACATCCATTTGATATAATTTGAAATCCATGATGCAAGCATAAGCAAGTAACATTCTAATAGCTTCTAATCTAGCTACAGGTGCATAGGTTTCTTCATAATCTATTCCTTCTTCTTGATTATACCCTTTAACAACCAATCTAGCTTTGTTTCTAGTTATTAACCCATTTTCGTCAAGTTTGTTTCTAAAAACCCATTTAGTTCCAATTATGGGGTGATTATTAGGTCTAACAACTAATTCTCAAACTTGATTTCTTTCAAACTGATTTAATTCCTCATGCATAGCTAAGATCCAATGTTCATCATCAAAAGCTTCAATTAAATCCTTAGGTTCAATTTGAGAAACAAAAGCTAAGTGATTACAAGTATTTCTAAGAGAGTTACGAGTACTTACACTTTTAGATACATCACCGATAATTTAATCAAGGGAGTGATATTTTGAAGTTCGCCACTCTTTGGAGAGTTCCAAAGCTTGCGAATCTTCTTGTCTTTGCTTATCCTCTTGCTCCTTGATTTCTTTTTCTTTATTATCCAAATGTGTTTCCGCCAAGACTTCTGCTACATCATCAACAACAAAATCCCTTCTCGATCCATTTGGGTCAGTTTCATCAAATGCAACATGTATAGATTCTTCAATAGTCATAGTTCTTTTATTATATATGCGAAAAGCTTTACTATGATTTGAATAGCCAAGAAATATACCTTCATCAGACTTAGCATCAAACTTGCCTAAATTATCTTTTCCATTATTTAAAACAAAACATTTGCAACCAAAAACATGAAAGTATGAGACATTTGGCTTTCTTCCCTTATACAACTCATATGGGGTTTTCTTTAAAATAGGCCTTATAAGGGCCCGGTTCATTACATAACAAGTCAGTACTTACAAAGATCCGCCCAAAAGTATTTAGGAAGAGCAGCCTCATTAAGCATAGTTCTCGCCATTTCTTCTAAAGAACAGTTTTTCCTTTCTACAACTCTATTTTGTTGCAGAGTTCTAGGGGCAGAGAAATTATGATTAATGTCATGTTCATCACAGTAATTTTCAAAAACATTGTTTTCAAATTCGCCACCGTGATCACTTCTTATAGAAGAGATTTGAAAATTTTTTTCATTTTGAATAACTTTGGCAAGTCTTTTAAAAGCTAGAAATGCATCATTTTTATTTGCAAGAAATAAAGTCCATGTAAACCTAGAAAAATCATCCACAATCACTAAAGCATAGTAATTCCCACCAAAGCTCATAGTTCTAGAAGGTCCAAACAGATCCATGTGCAAAAGTTGTAAAGGTCTAGTAGTTAAAACTATATTTTTTGCTTTAAAATAGACCTTTATTTGTTTACCCTTTTGACATGCATCACATAATTTATCTTTTATAAAATTAAGCTTGGGTAGTCCAATTACTAGCTCTTTAGAGACCAACTTCTTTAAGTGGTCCATGTGAATGTGTGCAATTCTCCTATGCCATAGCCATGAATCATCATTCTTATTTAAAAGGCATTTTGCATCATTTGAAGATATATCATCAAGACTAATCATATAGATGTTGTTTACTCTATGACCAATGAATTTAACATGCTTATCATTTTTATCTTCAATTATGCAACAGTTTGAATCAAATATAACTTTATTTCCTTTATCACATAATTGGCTAATACTAAGCAAGTTATATTTCAAGCCTTCAACAAGCAGCACATTTTCAATAGAGGAGTTAGGGTTCTTACCGACTTTTCCAATTCCAAGAATTTTACCCTTGTTGTTATCACCATACGTGACGTGTTCATGATTCTTGGAAATAAGCATAGTGAATTTTGAATTGTCCCCGGTCATGTGCTTGGAGCAGCCGCTATCAAGATACCAATTTGAACTCCTGGTTTTCAAGCACACCTACAACACAAGTTTAGTTTTTAACTTTTGGTACCCAAACTTTCTTGGGTCCTTGTGTGTCAGTTTTGAGTATAGTACCCATGGGAACCGGAACTATTTTTTTTTCTAATTTTTGTATTTATGTTTTTCCTTGTATTACACGTTGAAGCACTATGTCCTTTTCTTCCACAATAAAAATATTTAATAAAAGGGCTACTTGAAATACTAGAATGCACAAAGAAATTTTTATAAAGTTTCTGTTGATTTTTCAGGTTATAACCTATCCCGACTTTTTGAAAAATCACTCTTTGTCTTCCTAACAAAATATTTAAGTTATCCCTTCCAAAGGTGAATTTAGAAAGAGTGTTCTTTAGGTCTTCGATTTCTTTTTCAAGTATATGACATGAAGAACAAGATGAAGAAGTAGAAGCATGTAGAGAATGATTTGTGCATGCATCAATGATTCCCAGAGTTTCATTTTTAATTTTTAATTCTTCTATTTCTTTATTTAAAACAAGAATTTGATTTTCTAAAGAAGAAATTATTTTCTTAGAAGAAGAAATAATTTTTGTCAATTTTAATGATTCTTCATGTAATTCTTCAAAAGCGTCTTGTAACTCATCATTAGAAGGTAATAGAGTAGTATTAGAACTTACCTCATTTTTGCTTTCTTCTTCTTCTCCTTTTTCCATGAGACATAATTGAGCTTCCTTGCTACCTGAGTTGTCAGTTGAATCCATGTCGTTCTCATCCCATGCTATGTAGGCTTTTCTTCCTTTTCTTTCCTTGAAAGGCTTCTTTTCAAATTTCTCCTTCTTCTTTTGGTAAACTGGGCACTCCATTTTCATGTGACCAGGTTTGCCACATTCATAGTAAGTTGGAGTCGATGAAGCTCCTTCGCTTTTGAAATGTGTCTTTTTGGAAGGGAAAGGAGGTCTTCTTTGCGTTCCCTTTTTCCTGAGAAATTTACCAAACCTTTTAACCAACAAACTCAGATTTTCTTCACTTACCTCGATGTTCTCTGAACTTTCTTCATTTTCTTCATCATCATTGTCGAATGTTGATGAAGTGGCTTCGAGCGCTATCCCCTTTTTCTTTTTATCGTTCTCTTCGCTTTGGCTTAATCTGCTCAGTTCCAATTCGTGCTCATAAAGTTTTCTAAAGAGGGTAGCTAAAGTCATTGTGGACAAATCCCTTGATTCTGATATTGCTGTCACTTTGGGTTGCCAAATCCTGCTAAGACATCTCAAAACTTTGTTAATCAAATCTTCGTTAGAAAAACTTTTGCCTAACGATGCAAAATGATTAACTATGTGGGTGAACCTCTTTTGCATTTCCTGAATGCTTTCTCCTTAGTTCATTCTGAATAGTTCATATTCACGAGTTAGAGAATTGATTCTCGACCTCTTAACTTCACTAGTACCCTTATGGGTAACTTGCAAAGTGTCCCACATTTCTTTAGCAGTTTTACAATTTGAAATTCTAAAAAATTCATCATATCCCAAGGCAGTAGTAATAATATTTTTGGCTTTTAAATTAAATTGAACTTTTCTTTTGTCTTCATCAGACCATTTATTTCGTAGTGTTTCGGTCCTTACGCCATCGACCTCATGTGTGGGTATAAAAGCTCCGTTTTCGACAGCATCCCAAACATCTAGATCAATAACTTCGATGAAGATTTTCATTCTTTCCTTCCAATATGCGTAACCATCCCCATTGAAAAAAGGTGGTCGGTTTATGGAGGATCCTTCTGAAAAATCATTTGAAGAAGCCATGTTCTCTTGAAACTGCTAAGCTCTTTATACAAGAGTCTAGCTCTGATACCACTTGTTACCAAGTGGCTTCCAGTACTCAAGAGGGTGGGTGAATTGAGTATAAAACTTTTTCACAAAACCTCTTTTTAAATAAGACAAATATTAAAAGCTTAATAAATAAATGCACAGAAGGAACGAGAAGAAGAGAAGAGACAATAAAGAGCAATGAAAAATAAATATGCAATAAATTAAATTACATAAAATAAAGAGATTAGGGAACAGAGAAGCAGGCACAGTATTTATCCTGGTTCGACCACTAACCCACTTGTGGTCTACGTCCAGTCCTCGAAAGCCAAGATTTTTCACTAAGTATACAAGCTTCAATAGGTGCTTGCTACCGTTACAAAATAGAGCACTTTTCACATGCAGGGACACTCTACCCTTGTGCTAAAGTCTCAGCCTGCAGGGATACCTCACCCTCAATACAGAATATCAGAATATAGATGAAGAGAAACTCTCACTCAGAGTAAGTAATACAAATTGAAGTGCTAAAGGAGCTCTCACAGAAATATCTCAAAGTTTTTAATCAAAAAGAGCATAGAAAATAGTTTTCACAAAATAGAGTAATCAGAAAATAATTCAGAGTTATGGGCAAAGAAATTCGTGACCCAAGCTTGCTATTTATAGGGAAAAACACGGGACACAAGTTTAGGTATAATTAATAGCATTTAAAACAAATTTGAAAGCTGTCTGTTTCCATATACGTAAACAAAAGCTTCGTGTTTATTCGAATAGAGCAAAAGCTTATTCGAATAACACTGTTTCTGAAACCAAATTAAAAACTCATCTGAAATGGGTTATTCGAATAACCAATATGTTATTCGAATAACTCTGTTAAAACCAGAGTTTAAAAACCGAAGGGTTATTCGAATAACAGCTTATCTATTCGAATAACGTGGTTTAAAAGAAGTTCAGACAGAATAGATTTATTCGAATAACGTATGAGTTATTCGAATAACTCACTTAAAGCACAGTTCTGAAAAACCTCATTTATTCGGATAAAAGGCCATGCTATTCGAATAAGAGCTTTAAGCACAGAGTCTCGTAAAAGGATTTATTCGAATAGACTAGGTTCTATTTGAATAACTTAGTTCAAAAAACGTTTTGAAAACTAAGTTTAAAAACAAGCTTTATCTTTTCTTTCAAAAACAAAGAGATATCAATGTGAGCTCCGTACAATAGATCCTAAGTCTTAATGCTAATCAAATATAAACTTGGACTTGGTCTATTTATCATCTTCATTTATTCTTCATGTTTGTTATCATCAAAACAAGTCTTTAAAAGTATGCATCCAAACACATACTTGAGTATTAGACTCAACACTTTGGAAGGCCAAATGGCCACTCTACATCAACATCTAGGCATTTCTGTCACTGCACCTCTAGAAGTTCATCCTACTTCTGAAGATGTTTTGAACATAGCTAGAGAAGCTGTTGGTGTTGCTGCACCTGAAGAGGAAGACAATCTTGAACGGCAAGCAGGCCAAGCTTCACAGCACACTGAAGAACCAAGGACCAATGAAGATGCTTAGATCTTAGGGTGTCTTAAGTGTGTCTGTAATTATGTTAATATATTGCTTTTGATATTTGTTCAACTATTTTCAATTTTAATTTTTTTTTTAACAATGATGATGATAAATGATTGTATAACTTGTTTTGATCATGCTGATATAAATGAATGAATCAATGAATGGTTGAATTTCTAGTATGTATCTTGTTTTACATGCTTTTGTACTTTGATTCTCCCGTACATATTCTTTTTGATAATGACAAAGGGGGAGAATTAGGTACCATACACAAACTAAATAAAATAACAACCTAAACAATGAATACCATACTAAATCAACTTGAACTAATGATCTAAAATAATGATGCAATAATCCTATACATGTTCAAATGATAACTGTCAATTAGACAGGGGGAGTAAATGGTAAACAACTGATGCATTATATTACTCTGATATGCATTATATTACTATGATATATTGAATGTTAAACATGTTATGTATGATAAGTTTGTAGATAAATGACCCTAGTGTGTTTTGATTAATGACTAAACTGAACATGATTATTATTTCTTTAATTCACTAACTAATTGCCAAGCTTGATTTTTTCAATAAGATTTAATAGAGCAAGAAAAGTGGATGCAAAGAATCATGGAGCAAAGCATTTCAATGTAAGGATCATGAAGGAAAACTTGAAGAAGGAGCATCATGAAGAAGAAATTCAAGGAAGATCATTAGAAACTTTTTGTAAAGAAAAGACTTATTATAATTCTTTGATTAAGCTCTCTAAAATAAGTAAAAATGGTTTTCAAAAGTAAAAATGGACTAAGAATGAAAAATGTTAATTAATAAGTTTGTACATCTATGTGTACATCTATGTACTTTCAGTTAATTAACTAACTTTTAATGAAAACCTATGTGTACATCTATGTATACATATTATACATCTATGTATACATTGATTGATTCTAGACTTACTTGATCAATATGCACGTTTGCATATATACATCGATTGGTACATCGATGTATAAATCAAAGCAGAAGTAAGAATGCATTTTTGACATATATACATCGATTTGTACATCTATGTATAAGTCAAGACAGAAGCATTTGACATATATACATCGATGTATAAGCCAAAACAAAAGCAAGAACGTTTTGAAATAACTATACAATCGATTAGTTAATCGATGTATAATCTTCTGGGCTGAAAATATAAGTGCATTTCAAGAACAACATCGATGTATTCATATGTGTATCATTCAAGATCAAGAACATCCAAGAAAATAATTGATTAGGCAATCGATGTACACATGTTATAAAAGTGAAATCTTGTTTAATACATCTATGTACACATCGATTGACTAATAACAGAATTTTTCTGATAAGTTTGTTGATGATCACATATTTTATACATTAATAACCCTTCATTTTTATTCATTTACACTCTCCATGTACTTAATTGATTGAGTTTGGTTATGTTTTGTAAGTTTGGACTCAAATTGGACTTAATTGAATTTTTTAGCATAATTTATGTCTTACACTATTTCTTTATTTGGGCTATATCTTGGGATGTAAGTGGCTAAATGAGGTGATTCTAGTGGCATTTGAAACATAAGAGAGAGATATACAACTTTAATGAAGACCACAAAGGCCCAATCACACGAGTAGATAACTCAAATTGGGGTTGAAGCAATAACTAGAGTACTATTCCTGATAGCTTGACCTATGTATACTATTCAAGACATATTTCAAAATAGATGTTATCAAATAGGCTTAAATTTTGATGCTAAATAGTTGAGACCTATATCTACAACTTTCATATGAACAATTTTCAAGAATCGAAGGTCTAGTAGGTGATATTGGGCTTGAAAGTCGGAACAAAGGTGCTAGAACTGGGCTTGAATACTCTACAGTAATTGGCCCATATCTTGGGCTATAGGTGGCCAAATGAGGCGATTCTGGTGTCCATTTTGAATCTAAGATCAAGCCCTACAACTTTTATGAAGATCACATTTGCTCATTAGGACTCATTCAATGACTTCAGAGCTAAATGATTTTGGAGATAAGGAATCTTCATAATTTTCCACTCACCAAAAGTCATTTGGCATTTTCCACTCATTTTTTACTCATCCACTTACTAATGACTCAGCCCCCTTGTCATTTTGTATCTCTAATCCTCTATAAAAGGGGGCCTTGGTAGATCATTGAAGGTGTTAGGTAGTAAAATGATGCTAGTTTGTTACTAGGTTTTCTTGTAGTAATTTTCATTTGTACTAAATTGAAGTCATGTTCTTCTTCTTCTTCTTCTCTCTTTCTTTCTTCTTATCTCTAAGTAACTAAGTTTCATTTTGCTTAGGCGAAAGAGTGAAGCTCTTGGTAATAAAATAAGGTTAGATTAATTTCTCTCTTGTGCTTAAATGACATATTTTCAAGTGGTCATTATACGTATTGTATTTTATTTTCAATCAATTTAGAAACCCTCCTTATAAAGTGGAGTTCTTGACTTGTTGTAGACAAGAGATTGACACAATGAATAATTTAACCCATTTACAAGTGTTGGTGTTAGAAACTCTCCTTGTAAAGTGGAGATCTTGATTTGTTGTAGACAATATTTTGGCACAATGAATGCTTGATCCTATTTATGAGTGGTGGTATTAATAGATGATTAAAGGAATCATAATACAATTACGTATATAATTTTTAATGAACTTTGAACGTTATATTTTCTGATTGGAACCTCCATTATGTGTGGATTCTAATTGAGTTATAAAAGAATTAATCTTATCCTTAATTTATTTACCAAGAGTGGATCTCCTAGCCTAAGCAATTCCTTTTTATTTATGACCAAGTTTTATTACCTTTATTGTTGTAACAAAATATTTTGCTTACGTCAAATAAATTTTTCTTCATTAATTCCCTGTGGATCAACCTCAGACTCTTGAGAATTTATTACTTGAAACAACCTGCACTTGGGTTTGCAACTTTTAATCCCACATCAAGTTTTTAGTACCGTTGCCGGGGACTTGATTTGAAGAACAAATTTATGGTGTAAATATTTTATATATATATTCTACTCTTTTAATTTTTTTTTACTTACTAACGTACTAACTTAGTGGGGGTAACTCTCCCTAAGCTCTCTGTAATCTTTAATCATTAATGAAATAATCTTTCTTCTTCTCTTCTCTCTCGCTGGAGCAAAAAATCAGCTCTGCCGATTCTCTGGTTTTCATATTTTAAATTTATTTTTTGCACTTTATTTTTCGCATTTATCTTTTGTCATTTATTTTTTGTTATTTATTTTTTGTCATTTATTTTTTGTCATTTATTTTTGTTATTTATTTTTGTTTACTAACTTACTAACTTTCTAACATTTTAATTTATCTGTATAGTAACTTTTTAATTTTTCTACTTTTTAACTTATTTGGTGGTTGGTTTATACCACACCCTTGTTAATATATATTTGGTGGTTAATTTATACCACATCTTTGTTAATATTTAATGGACGGTTTATACTGCTAGCTTGTACAATTTATTTTATATTTTAAGTTACTTGTTTATGCTTAATTGGTATCGTGATTTAAATTCTGATCGTTTGGTTAAAGTTAATTCTAGTACTTTACATATTAATTTGTTTGAATCACAATTACACACATCAAACACAATGGCTGAAAATGAAAATGTACATGATGAACATGAAAATCAACTGTTGCAAATAATGCGTGAGTATTTGCAACCATATCGAAATTTTAGTCCATCGTGTTTTATCTTTCCACTCAATGCTAATAATTTTAGATTCAAGTTAGGTATAATTTCTTTACTTCCTAATTTCCATGGTTTAGAATCTGAAAGCCCAAATTTACATCTAAAAGAATTTGAGGAAGTATATACCGTTTTTCATTATCAAACTTGCACTGAAGAGGTTGTTAAGCTTAAATTGTTTCCTTTTTCTTTAAAAGATAAAGCAAAAGCTTGGCTTAGCACTTTGAAACCAAGATCAATTGGCACATGGCAAGAAATGTAAGGTGAGTTTTTGAAGAAATTTTTTTCAATACATAAAACCAATGCTTTGAAAAGACAAATCCAAATTTTTTTTCAAAATTCAAATGAAGCATATTTTCAAAGTTGGGAACGTTTTAAAGATTTGTTGAATTCTTGCCCACATCATGATTTTGAAAAATGGCGCACTATAAGCTTCTTTTATGAAAGGTTAACACCCGAAACTAAATAATTTGTGAAAATAATGTGCAATGGTGAATTTCTTGATAAAGAATCTAAAAAAGCTTTAGACTATTTAGACCATTTGGCTGAAAATTCTCAATCTTGGCATGGTACTAATCCTTCTGAAAATTTAATTAGATCTAACCTTACAAATGCTAGTAAAGGAAAATATCATCTTAATCAAGAAGAAGATCTAAATACAAGGTTTGCTAGTTTGGCTAGAAAGATTGAAGCTATAGAATCAGGGAAAGTAAAAGAAATTAAATCTGTGCAAAATGAAGAAATTTGTAGTATTTGTGATGAATTGGGACACTCAACAAATGAATGTCCAAAAATTCCTGTTTTAAAAGAAGTTGTGCATGAGCAAGTAAATGCAATGAACAATTTTAAAAAGTCATTCACTTCTTCTTTTTCAGATACATACAACCTAGGATGGAGAAATCACCCGAACTTCAATTAGAGGAATAGCAACCAGGCACAATTCATGCAACCACCACATCCTCAAATACAGCAAGATTCTTAAAATCCTCAAGGATATGCACCCTATGTCCCACCATATAGGAAAAATCTTGAGGGAACATTGCATTCATTCATGGAAAAACAAGAGGCCATTAATAACCAAAACACTCAAGCTATGATTGACATAAAAGACACTCTTGCTAAACTTTCTTCTCCACTTGCCATTCACGAGAAAGGAAAATTTCCCTCTCAACCTAAACCAAATCCCAAGAGTTAATATAGCCTAAATAAGGGTAATTCAGAAAGTCAAAAAATAGATAAAGTCAACTCAGTGATAACTCTTAGGAGTGTAAAGGTTGTTGAAAAACAAATTCCTGAACTTTTTGAGAAAGATGATGAGTCAATTCCTAAAGATGAGGAAATGGTTGATAAGCCACCTAGTCAAAAGGAGACTAAACCTTGTCTTTCACCCCCATTGCCTCAAGCATTAAACAATTCAAGTAAAGTGAACCATAACAGTGACATTTTTAAAATTTTTAAATAAGTGATGGTCAATATTCCTCTATTAGATGCTATCAAACAGATTTCTTGTTATGCCAAATTTTTGAAAGACTTATGCACTGTTAAAAGGAAACATAATGTGAAAAAAAAATATATTTTTGACTGAACAGGTAAGCTCCATTATTCAGAACAATAATGCGTTGAAATATAAAGACCTTGGTTTCCTACAGTTTCATGCATTATTGGTGAACATAAAATTGAACGAGCTTTACTTGATCTTGGTGCTAGTGTTAATTTGCTTCCATATTCAGTTTATCAGCAACTCAACCTGGGTGAGTTAAAACCAACTTCTATAACTCTTCTACTTGCAAATAGATCAATTAAAATTCCAAAAGGAATAGTGGAAGATGTGTTGGTACAAGTTGATAAATTCATATATCCTGTGGATTTTATTATCTTAGAAACTGAACCTATGGTTGATAGTTCTAAGTCAGTTCCTGTTATTTTATGTCGCCCATTTTTAGCAACATCTAATACTTTGATAAATTACAGAAATGGAGTGGTGAAGCTAACATTTGGAAATATGATACTGGAGCTTAATGTTTTCAATATGTGCAAGCAATCGCAAGAAGTTTATGATGGAAATGAAGAAATTGAAGGGATTGAGGCCATTATAGATGATTATCTTCAAACCAGGAGTTCTTCTGACTCATTAGAAATTTGTTTAATTAATTCATTTGATTCAGCTACACAATTAGATGATGATGTTTCTGAAATATGCTCTTTGCTTGACTATACACAGGAAATGGAATATAAAGGAAGGAAGCCAAGATTCAAAGAACTAAAACCTATAAATGATGATACCCATGAAGAAGTACCCACACTGGAACTAAAGCCATTACCTGCTGGGTTGAAGTACATATTTTTTAGAGAAAAACAAAGCTTTCCAATGGATGCCAAACCTAGGTTGATACGGTGGATCTTGTTGCTTCAATAATTCAACATCACAATAAAAGACAAGAAAGGAGCCAAAAATGTTGTTGCAGATCATTTGTCCAGACTTACAACAGGCTCATCTTTTGATAGTAAGATGCCGCCTCAATGGATGCATCAAGACAGAAAAAAGTTTTTAATTGAGGTGAAAATTTTCTATTGGGATGACTTATATTTGTTCAAATATTATCCTGATTAAATCTTTCGGAGATGTATACTCGACAATGAGGTAAGTAGTGTCATTAAATTTTGTCATTCAGAAGCATGTGGAGGTCATTTTTCTTCAAAGAAAACAGCTGTGAAAATCTTGCAGTGTGGATTTTATTGGCACATTATTTAAGGATAGTTATATTTTTTGTAAAAATTGTGAAAGTTATCAGAAATTGGGTTCCATTTCTAAAAGAGACATGATGCCTTTGAACCCTATCATTGTCATTGAAATTTTTGATTGTTGGGGAATTGATTTCATGGGTCCATTTCCATCATCATTTGGATTTGTGTGCATTTTGGTTGCAGTTGATTATGTCTCAAAATGGATTGAGGCGATTCCATGTCAGCATAATGATCATAAAAAAGAAAATGTTTTGAGTCGACTTGGAATCCCTCGAGCTATCATTAGTAATGGGGGAAAATATTTTTGTAATAAATCATTTGAATCTTTAATGAAGAAATATGGCATCACACATAAAATTACTACCCCTTATCACCCTCAGACAAGTGGACAAGTAGAATTAGCAAATAGGGAGATTAAACAAATTTTGGAAAAAATGGTTAACCCAAATCATAAAGATTAGTCTTTAAGATTAAATGATGCACTTTGGGCTTACCGTACTGCTTTTAAAACATCTTTAGGCATGTCACCCTATCGGTTAGTCTATGGAAAACCTTGTCACTTGCCTATAGAACTGGAGCATAAAGCATTTTGGGTCATTAAAGCTTTCAACTTAAGTCTTGATAATGCTTCCAAGTTACGCAAATTGCAATTGAATGAACTTGAAGAATTGAGAATTGATGCATATGAAAACTCAAAAATTTATAAAGCTAGAACAAAAGCTTTTCATGACAAATTAATTTTGAGAAAAAATTTTGAAATTAGTCAAAAAGTTATGCTTTATAATTTTCATCTTCACCTATTCCCTGAAAATTTGAGATCTAAGTGGATTGGTCCTTTTATTGTCAAACATGTATATACTTATAGGGCCGTAGACATTGAGAATCCTAGGAATGGTAATGTATTTAAGGTCAATGAACAAAGACTCAAACTATTTCTGGAACATCAAGTTGTTGAGGTAGAATCCATCTCCTTTTCTAATCCTTGTTATAAGTAGAATTTATTTTAATTTTGTTTCTTTCTTTTTGCAGTTCTTTGCGTTCCCAGTTAAATGGCAGATAACGGTACTCCGTGACTATCAAGTTGGTTTGTTTCTCAATTTCCCATAATAACTGATTCCTTTTCTTTCAAAATGGATGTCATTCTCTCAAATCTAAGAAAGCATTTCCCTTCTATTCCTAAAAATGCTCTAACCAAAATCTACAAAGTCAGGTGTGAAAGACTGAGACTATTAATGTACAAGGGCATCCCAGAAGATATACGCTGGATAATCGAAGCAAAGGTTCGTTTAGCTGGTGATCTTCTGATTCATTTGTCCCATACATGCCGGGTCTCGATAAAAGTTCATTTTCAAAAAGGAGAAGAGCAAAAAGAATGCAAGTTTGTTACAAATGTGTATGATGGAATTGTAACACGCGATGTCATTCTTTGGGAATGGTTTCCGTAAACAGAGAAGATAAAATTTTCTTCATTAAGAATGACTGAGTAAGGAGTCATTAGATAATATCTTATTGACTCTTGAGACGCATTCTTATGGAGTTGTACAGCGTCAACTTCTTAGTTTGTGGAATCTCTTCAGGGATGAGCAAGAGCGTTACAGTCTTGGGAATCTGACTCAAAAAGACCTTGTTTGCCAATTTATAAGAAAATTGGATGGTAAGCTTATCCTCGACTCATAGAAGGCGTTTAAGCCATTTCTGGACGTGAAACCAGAGGAAGATGTGAGCCACAATCACAACAACATGTATATATTATCTTGTACATCTTCAAAAGAAAAAAAAAGAAAAGAAAAAAAAAAAAGGAAAAAAAAGAAAAAAGAAAGAAGAAAAAAAAGAAAAAGAAAAAATAAATAAATAAAAAATGGCAAAACTTTGGTTGTACTTGGTCTTTAATTAGATTAGGAGCCCCTGCCAACGGTAGTCCCGTCATTGACTCGGGTAGACCATCGCACGCCAGTCCGTAAATAAGGTTCGTGTGCCACGCTCTGTAGAGAGCCGCGCAAGCATTCCCAGGTTTTAACCGTAGGCTCTGCTTGCTGATGGACAGAAAGAAGTGTCCCGTGTTTGCATTCTCACGTGACAATGCCTTTGAGCTCAATTCCTGGTATTGATTTATTGGGTTCCTAAGCATAGCTCCACTGGCTGTGGTCATTGGTCGTCGTATTCAGATTTTCTCTCTTTAACTAAAAGGACGATGCATAGGCTGGGATATCCCACAAGCGGGAGGAGTACCTTAAGTCTGAAATTCCTTAAGGGAATTCAATGTTTCTTTCAAGGGGTGGTAAGATTGTGAAGGCTACTGCACTCATGACGCATAGTAAAAAGATCCACCATGAAGACTGTACATAAAGGTATGTCATTATTTGTCATTGTAATATTATCTTTGTAAGATTTTGTTTTATTTTGGTTTTGGACAGACGATCCTTTGGACGGGATCCTTCAGGAGTTTCTAGACTTCTTTACCCTAATGGTTTTCTTGAAGTCTAAAAAAAAATGAAAAAAAAAAGTTTTTTAAATTCAAACTTTTCTGACAACAGCCAACCTACCCATATAGATACTATCATTACTTTTTCTATTCTCTTCCCTATTTAACCACTATATTTCCTTCACTTTCCTTCAACTAAAAATCATTCAAAGGGAGTATGAGTGTAAAATAGAGGGAGCTTCTTCTTCTACTATTTGTAGACTTACCAATATCTGTGTATTTTGTTGGTCAACTTATGGTAAGGGTTTAAAGTATATAGATGCAGCAATCACTCTTGGTCGAACATTTGCTGCGAGGAAAATTTATTTAGTATATGGGGGAGGTAGCATTGGGTTAATGAATGTTGTATCACATGCTACACATTTAAGAGGCAGTCAAGTTTTAGATATCATTCCTAGACCTTTAGCTCAACAGAATATCACTAGAAAAACAATTGGGGAGGAGCTTCAAGTATCATCTATGGATGAACGAATGAGAACAATGCTTGCAAACTCTGATGCATTCATAGCCTTACCAAGTGGTTTTGGTACTATAGAAGAAGCTTTTCAAATTGTTTCTTAGGCCTAACTGAACATCCACCATAAACTCATAGGTTTGTTGAATGTTAATAATTTCTTTGATAATTTATTATCTTTTCTTGACCATGCTGTGGAATAGAAATCTATCACACTTTTAGCAAGACGACTCCTTATATCTACTTCTATTGTTGATGAATTAATTGATAAATTACAAGTTTTTGTTTATGAACCTGAATTAGTAATAGCTCAGATAGATTGGTCAGGAGGCAGCAGCAAGAGAGGCAACAGCAAGGGAGGCAGCAAGGAACAAGAGTGTGATCTGACACTTGATCTATAACTTTCCTTTATCTTTAGTTGTATTTATCATACTTTGTTTCTGTTTAAATTTGTGTGAACTTTCTCTTTTCAATAATTGCAACAACATGTACTTTCTTCTATCCTTTACCTTTTTATGTTTTAACATTGAGGATAATGTTATGATCTGGTTGGGGGGAAGGATAGTTGTGTTAATAGTTGTGTGAATAATTGTGTAAAAGAAAAATACTTAAAAAATTTAGGAAGTGTATTTATTATTATGTTTGTCATGTTTACTAACAGCTAAACCAATTAAGGATGACAGAGTAAGGAGTAAATTTTATTGTGGAGGTAATTTTACTCTTGAGACGCATCTAGATTGGAGTAGACAACTAGTTTGTGTGAAAGTAGCAACTCAAATTCAGGGAAATTTCATGATTGAGTAATTTGTCTTCTTTCTTAAAAGTTACATGCTTAGTTATGGATGTTGAATTGGTGGACTGAGAATGATAGAAATATGCCTTGTGAGATTTTGTGCCTATTAATGAATGGATTGAACATTTGTACCATTCTCTTCTTTCTTGTGTGATTTTCACTCATAGAATTATTACTCTAGAACTTGTTTTGATTCTTTTTTAGACTACATTTTCACATGTATACATAAACATGATTGATGCATTTTTCTTGAAATACCTACTTTAGCCAAATAGTCGACCTTGTATATTTTCCATTGCTTAACCCCTTTGAACTTATTTAACCACTCTTTGTTTCGAACTCATTATGTGCCTTAAATGAAAAATCATGTTCTTACCTGACCTTAGGGAATAAGAGAACATTAGCTTTGTCATTCGATGAGTTCTTGAACAAGTGTGGGGGAGTGTGTGCAGAATGGTTAAAAAAAATGTATATATGATGTTCTTTTTGTAAAAAAAAATAATAATAAAAAATCAAAAAAATCAAAAATCAAAAAAATGTAAAAAGAAAAAGAGGGTCAACAAGGCAATAAAGGAAAGGAAAAGAATATGTAAAGGAAATTTATATTAGGTGGAGTTGGGATGAACTTTCATGCTTATTAATTGAACTAAGCTCTCATGCTCTTTTATTTTTTGGTATTTAACTTGTCATATCTATATTACCTTCTCCTTTACCATGACCCCCATTACAACCTTAAATAAAGTCCTCATGATTTGTGTGTGCATGTGTTCTGAGTAATGGAGAAGTAGAAGATAAGCAAGCTTATGGTAGTGCAATTTCTCATGGGTTGAATTAAGAGAAATACCTACATTTTAAACACTTGAGGGATTGAGAGTTGAATCTTGTGAAGATCTATCATTCTTGACTTAGGCTTTTCAATTGAAATATCCTTGCTTGTTGATTTGAGATGTGAAGATATGTTACCTCATGAATGTTTTGATTACTTGAATGATTGATTGCTCTTCATTTTTAAATATTATTAGAAATTGAGTCTTTTAGAGTGTTTAGCTTTTGAGTCTGTTTCATTTTTTGTGAGTGTTCTTATGTGTTTTGCTCAGGAGTGCAAAAAACTAAGTGTGGGGCAATTTGATGATCACATGTTTTATACATTAATAACCTTTCATTTTTATTCATTTACACTCTCCATGTACTTAATTGATTGAGTTTGGTTATGTTTTGTAAGTTTGGACTCAAATTGGACTTAATTGAATTTTTCAACATAATTTACGTCTTACACTGTTTCTTTATTTGGACTATATCTTGGGATGTAGGGAGCCAAATGAGGTGATTCTGGTGGAATTTGAAAGATAAGAGAGATATATACAACTTTAATGAATACCTCAAAGGCCTAATCACATGACTAGATAACTTAAATTGGGGTTGAAACAAGAACTAGAGTGCTATTCTTGATAGCTTGACCTATGTGTACTGTTCATCACATATTTCGGGCTATAGGTTGTCAAATAGGCTAAAATTTTGATTCTGAATATTGAGACCTATATCTACAACTTTCATGTTGAACACTTTTCAAGAATCGGAGGTCTAGTAAGTGATATTGGGCTTGAAAGTCAGAACAAAGGTGCTGGAACTGGGCTTGAACACTGTACAGTAATTAACCTATATCTTGGGCTATAAGTGGTCAAATGAGGGGATTCTAGTGTCCATTTTGAAGCCAAGATCAAGCCCTACAACTTTGATGAAGATCATATTTGCTCATTAGGACGCATTTAATGACTTCAGAGCTAAATGATTTCGGAGACAAAGAATCTTCATAATTTTCCACTCACCAAAAGTCATTTGGCATTTTCCACTCATTTTCCACTCATCCACTCACTAATGACTCAGCCCCCTTGTCATTTTGTATCTCTAATCCTCTATAAAAGGGGCCTTGGTAGATCATTGAAGTTGTTAGGTGTTAGGTAGCAAAATGATGCTAGTTTGTTACTAGGTTTTCTTGTAGTAATTTTCCTTTGTTCTGAATTGAAATCATGTTCTTCTTCTTCTTCTTCTCTTTTTCTTTCTTCTTATCTATGAGTAACTAAGTTTCATTTTGCTTTGGTGAAAGATTTAATCTCTTGGTAATGAAATAAGGTTAGATTAATTTCTCTCTTGTACTTAAATGATATATTTTCAAGTGGTCATTATACGTATTGTATTTTGTTTCCAATCAATTTAGAAACCCTCCTTATAAAGTGGAGTTCTTGATTTGTTATAGACAAGAGATTGGCACAATGAATAATTTAACCCATTTACAAGTGTTGGTGTTAGAAACTCTCCTTGTAAAATGGAGATCTTGATTTGTTGTAGACAAGATTTTGGCACAATGAATGCTTGATCCCATTTATGAGTGGTGGTATTAATAGATGATTAAAGGAATCATAATATAATTACGTATATAATTTTTAATAAACTTTGAATGTTGTATTTTTCGATTGGAACCTCTGTTATATGTGGATTCTAATTGAGTTATAAAAGAATTAATTTTGTCTTTAATTTATTTACCAAGAGTGGATCTCCAAGCCCAAGCAATTCCTTTTTATTTGTGACTAAGTTTTATCTCCTTTATTATTGTAACAAAATATTTTGCTTATGTCAAATAAATTTTTCTTCTTCAATTCTCTGTGGATCGACCTCGGACTCCTGAGAATTTATTACTTGAAACAACCTGCACTTGGGTTTGCAACTTTTAATCCCGCATCATCTGTTATGATCTCATCTGACTTGTAAAGTGTATCCAAAGAATCTATTTTGAGATAAACCTATATAAGGACAGTGGGAAACACCTTTTACAAGGGAATTCATTCAAAATTTGAGAACACACACACAAATATTAAGAGAGCTTTTCATTGAAGAAAAACTGAGTATTTTTCTCAAGAGCTTCAATTTGTAATTTTTGATTTCTTGGAATCTGATTCAATCTTTTCAAATTTTGTAAAAGAGAGATAAGAGAGAAGGTTCTCTCGCTAGTTAGATCAAGAGTAGAATGGATTCTTGGTGCTATGCAAGAGTAGAAGGAACTCTTGTGGGAATTGCAAGATTGCTTTGACTGAAAAGCTGTCATTTGGGTAGAAGGAACCAAGAAATAGAGCTTTTGTAAAGAATCTTGTATATTGATTTTCTATAGTGGATAAATCTCACAGTGGTGTGAGGACTGGATGTAGGTTATCAGTGGAGGTAGCTGAACCAGGATAAATCTTGGTTTGTAATTTTCTCTATCCCTTAACTCTTTATTTGCTTTATTGTTGAATGTATGAATTAAGCAATATGTTAGGGATGCTTGTATGATCTGATTTGTTAATGATCTTATTCTTATCTGAAATCAATCTTACTATTAATATTTCTTTATAAGTTTCAATTCTTGATTGCAATACATCTTACAAAAACACATTTTAGTTTGTTGGTTGACAAAAAAATTTTCTTGATTAATGAAAAGAATCAGTTTTTGCAAAAAAGGGAAAAGTTTCAAAAACTTATCATACTCAATTCAACCCCCCCTTCTTGAGTAATCAGAAGCCACAACCAATATCTACAACATAAATTCAGTTTTTAACTTTTTGTACCCAAATTTTCTTGGGTCCTTGTGTGTTAGCTTGTGACATTGTACCTTTGGGAACCCAAACCATTTTAGTCCTCACTTTAGTGTTAATATCCTTTCTTTCCACAATGAAAACATTTAATGAAAAGGCTACTTGAAGTGCTTGTAGGAACAAAGAAATTTTTGAAAAAATTTTGTTTATTTTTTGGGTTATATCCTAAACCCACTTTTTGGAGAAAAAAACACATTTATTTTCCAAGCAAAACATTTAAATTGTCTCTACCAAAAGTAAATCTTGCAAGAGTGTTCTTTAAATCTTCAATTTCTTTTTCAAGAGCTTGACATGATAAACAAGAAGTTAATGTTGATGTATATGAGGAGCATGCTATGCAAGAAGAGTTAGCATCAATTAATCCTAATGTTTTATTCTTAATTTTTAATTCTTCAATTTCTTTGTTTAAGATACTAATTTTATTTTCCAAAGAAGAAATTGTTTTCTTAGATGAAGAAACTAACTTTGTGAGCCTTAGAGATTCATCATGCAATTCTTTGAAAGCGTCTTGTAATTCATTATAAGAAAGAGATAAGTCAAGGCTAGAAGTTGCCTCCATATCGCTTTCATCTTCTTCTTCTCCTCTGGCCATAAGACATTAGCTTTTTCATTGTCTGAGCTATCTGTGGAATTCATGTTGTTGTCGTCCTACGCTATGTAGGCTCTTCTTCCTTTCTTCTCCTTGGAAGGTCTCTTTTCAAATCTCCCCACCTTCTTTTAATACACGGGACATTCTATCTTCATGTGTCCCGATTTTTCGCATTCGTAGCATATGAGTGTGAACTAGGTACCTTTCCCTTTGTGATGAGTCTTCTTTGGTAGGAAAGGCGGCCTTCTTTGATTTCTTTAAATTCTGAGAAATTTTCTGAATTTCTTTACTAAGAGACTAAGGTTTTCTTCATTTAACTTGAAGTTATCCATGTCATCTCCTCTATCTTCATTATCATCGTCAATGGTTGAGGAGGTGGCTTTAAGTGCAATCCCCTTCTTTTTCTTATCATGTTCCTCACTTTGGTCAAGCCTGTTGAGTTCCAATTCGTGCTCTTGAAGTTCCCAAAGAGAATGGCAAGAGTCATGGTTGCCAAGTTTCTTGATTCTGAAATAGTTGTGACCTTGGGCTACCAAATCATGCTTAAACATCTTAAAACTTTATTAATAAGATCCTCGATAGAAAAGGCTTTACCTAATAATGCAAGATGATTTACAATGTGGGTGAACTACTTTTGCATTTTTTGAATGCTTTTTCCTTGGTTCATTCTAAATAATTAATATTCATAGGTTAGAGAATTTAATTTCGATCTCTTTACTTCACTAGTACCCTCATGGGTAACTTGCAAAGTGTCCCACATTTCTTTAGTAGTTTTACAGTTTGAAATTCTAAAAGATTCATCATATCCCAAAGTAGTAGTAATGATGTTTTTAGCTCTTAAATTATAATGAACCTTTTTCTTATTCTCATCAATCCATTCATTTCTTGGTGTCTCAGCTTTTACACTATTGACCTCACGTGTGGGCACAAAAGCACCATTTTCAATAACATCCCACACATCTAGATCAATAGCTTCAATGAAAATTTTCATTCTTTTCTTCCAATAAGCGTAATCATCTCCATTGAAAAAGGGTGGTCGGTTTATGGAAGATCCTTCTAAAAAAATATTTGAAGTCATGTTCTCTTGAAGCTGCTAAGCTCATTACACAAGAGCCTAGCTCTGATACCATGTGTTACCCAAGTGGCTTCTACACTCAAGAGGGGGGGTGAAGCTATTTATAAATTGAAATGAAGGAACATGGAAGATAGAAAAATTCTCGCATATTTAATAAGCCAATAAAATTAATTTAATCAAATATAAATGAAATTAAAGTGCAAATATAGAGAGAAAAGTTCAGAAAAGTAAACACTGGGATTTAACCTAGTTCAGCTACTAACCACTTGTGACCTACGTCCAGTTCTCGAGCATCCACCCAAGATTTATTTTCCACTATCAATGCAAGCTTTCAACAGGTGCTTGCTACCGTTACAAACCTGAGCACTCCTCACACCTTGGGATACCTCACCCATGTGCTTGAGCCTCGATAGTAGGGATACCTTACCCTTATAAATTTTCTGAGGGATACCTCACCCTCGTTAAAATCAAACAGGAATAGGAAAGGAAAAAACTCTCTCAAAGAGTGTGTATTACAACTTGAAGCACTTATGAAGCTCTCTCAAGAATATCTCAAGAATTTCAAAACAAAGCAAAAGATGGGAAAATATGAAACTCAGATTAAGAGCAATAGAAGGATATTTTTCAGTTGTTGTTCTTGTTAAAAGATGACCTAGTAACACCTATTTATAGTGTTCTAAAGAAAAAGACCCGTTGGGGAATTTATGGTCATAATAAAAGCCCAAAAATTGACTGTTGCGAACTTTCAGCTGCGATATAATCAATTACAGGTATGATGTAATCGATTACATTGTTCTTGAAACTAGTTTTGGGTTTTCTGGGCTGATTGTAATCAATTACATACCTCACGTCATCGATTACCAAGCCTCTGGAAGCAGTGTAATCGATTACAAGCCTCATGTAATCGATTACAAAGCTTTTGACTTTTGAAAAATGGTTTCCCGCATGTTTGTAATCGATTACAAGCTTCCAAAGAAGCTATAAATAGATTACTAAGCCTTATAATAATCTTACAAACATCATTGAACCCATTCTTAAGCTCAATTTAGCTTTGTAAACATTGAGATTTAGAAAACTTGGATTTTTTAATGAATAAACTTGTTTTTCGTAATCCAAGGCGTAGAAAACATTTGATTAAAAAGGAGCTCTTTTTAGAAAGCATTGAGATATTAAGAGAGCTTCTAACATTAAGATCCTAAGACCAAAAAGAAAAAAACTATACCAGCTTTGCTCCTTTGACTTGGTCTTCGACTTGGCTTTGTTATCATCAAAATTCACACAATCTTCATGACATAAGAATTCACGGTAGAACCCTTGGTCACGATCACCTCTGCCCGGGTTTCACTTGGCGCCACATCATTGTAACACCCTTTCTAGGGATGTCATATTTATGATGCAGAAAAATAAAAATAAATAAAATCCTTACCGAAGTTGTAAAACACTTGATACTTGAATAATACTTGTGGTATATATATATATATATTTTTTCTTTTCATAATTATAATATTAAATAAAATAACACGGAACACAAAATATAACAAACATAAACTCACCATAATATACATGTGATTCTTGTCTCAAGTATACAATTAATTTACAACTATTAATATTTAATAGAAACAATAAAAGACAGTATACTACTCAAACATAACACCTAAGATATGAGCCCTCGTCATAAGACAAATTCCTTAGTTAGGAATGTCTTGATCGATAGAAATTCGACCCAAAAGTGTATCGAAGTTCTCTCTAGGGGTATAGTGAAACTCGTCCCACAACTCCCTAATAGGTAAAATGATCTTTACAAAAGCAACTGTATAATGTGTAGTAACAACCCCATGTTGAGTCCTACTTACTGATAAAGTCACATTACCACTGTACTCTATGTGTCCTGTGTCCCAGTGGACATACCAAGCCTCAGCGCCTTCGACAAACTGAAGTCTAAAGAAACCTAATTGATCTCGCCTTGCCGCCATTCTAGTCTTCGATGATATAAACATAAAGTAGAAAACAAAACAGAACAATACAATAAAGAGGTGAGACAATCAACATCATTACCCGCATGGCAATTAAGAAAATGACAATACAAACAGTATTACAATGGCAAGCGAGATATTACAATAACACATGCTATTACATCATATACTGATATAGCAACTTAATACATCATATATAATATAACAAAGCAATATATATATATTAAATAACATATATCATCATATCATACAATATATATTAAAGCAATACATCATACAGTTTATCACAGAATATGGTAAACAGTAAAGTGCATAGGATGCATGAACAGTAAAATGCAAATAATGCATGAACATAATAAACATTTAAAATGTAGATGATGAATGATACACACACTGACTCGTTCCTACTCCATGGAGCTAAACACAGATATCTGAGAGAATGATCCGATTAGAAACTAATAATACTTTATGGTATGCCCAACCAAACTATTGCCTTTGTCCAATCTTTGTGTCTATAGCCCACAAATCCAAAACATCGTGTAGCAAGACACACGATCCAACATCGTGTACCACGGGCATAGTACTTAATAGTCCCCTCAAGATCTCGATTAAAAATAGTGCTTGTCAAGATCATTAGTGTGTTGCCTGTTACTACGTTACCACACCCGAGGTGCTACCACTTTGTCCACATATGGGATCCTCTGCACACTAATGCCTCCAAGTTCATAAATGAACCACACTATCCTTATCACACCAAACACGATGTAATTCGCCTCGTCAATCAATCACCAATTATAACCCAAATTGGCACAACACTCTAAGTATAATCTAAAATGACAAAAATACCCTTATTATCCAAATTTTACCATAATTACAAAAAACTACAAAAATACCCTTAATCAAAAAATACCAAAGTATAGTACATCCCACCTGACAGTACTACACCAAAACATGTCCGGGTCCACCACTTTGGCCCGACAGCAAAATTCACTGTATCTTTCAATCGCGTAGGAATTTTATTGTGTTTTCACAATCTCGTCATTTTCACAAATGTTTTTAAATCACGTAAATATATTTTGACATTTTTAAACATCGCAAAATCTTTTTAAATCATTTTCTCAATCACGTAGGATTTTAATTTATTTTCTCAACCGAATAGCTTATAATTATTATTTTCAATATGTGTAAAACTATATCTAGTATATTTAAAATATGTAGAGTATTTTTCTTGTGTTCTAAATATAGTATGGAATCTTTTCATTTTATGCGTCTGATTTTAATAAATTTTGGCAGCATTTTGCCTATAAAATCAGTATAAGGTATTTTTAACGTTTTCCTCTAAATATAGTTTATTTTATTTTTACCCAATAATTTCACTTTGAAACTTACTAACGCGCTTCAAAATTTATGGAATGAGCTCTACGTTAGTATTTTTCAAGCGTCTAATTTAATTCTTATTTAAACTAAATTCTGCTAAGTTAAAATTCTAAAACTGAATTTATTCCTTTTATTTTCTCAATGATTCATTGGAATCAATTTATGTTGTAAAATGATTACCTAACCTATCTTAGTAAATAAAATGGCATGTTGGCCAAATCAAAATAAAATGGCATTTAATTATACACTAAATGGTATGTTGGCCATAATTAACTTAAATCAACTTTAATTTCATTATTTTACCTAGATTCCTCAAATCAGTAATTTAAAAAAATCGTTGAGAACATTTTGGTTCTCGGTTTGGATGTAAGGCCGTGAGCCTCATAATGTGTTCTTTGGAACACTCATGCAAACCGTACATGTTATTCACATCCTACTTTAATAATTATATAATTATAAACACATGCAATTATATAATCACATACAAAATACATACAATTTATTTAAAACCATAAACATGCATAGCAAAAATAATGAAAGCTATAATCATGCATAGCAAAATAAATCACAAATAGGAAAGCATCTAAACAATCACAAAAATAATAAAAGCCATAAACAACCACACAAATCGAATCCTTATGGATTCTTCATACACAATCAAATCCATTTTCCCATCACCACTTAGGATTGATGAGATTAAATCTCCCTCTTACCTCTTGAAGACAATTAATCGGTTAGTTTCCTTCTTTCTTGAAATTTTGTGCAATCTCTCAAACAAATCCCTAAAATTCTTAAACAATTAGTAAAAACACATACAGGGTATAATATTGGAAAACCATGGAACAATCATGGTTAGAAAAATTAGAAATCCAATTTTGAACCATAGAATCAAAACTTACCCTTAAGAAAGTAAGCAAAAGGTTGGATTTTGGACAATATAGAGTAGGAATTTGGAAAAACTTTGTGAATGAAAAGTGTTTAGAATAGGATTTGGGTTTAGGAAATATGATGAGATAAAATTATAGAGGTTTGGTTGTGGGTGTAGGGTATATGGCCGAATATGGAGAGAAAGAAAGAAAAGAAAAGTGTTCTTGGTTCTTGGTAGTTTTTGGAGAGAAAATGGATGCTTTGGATTTGTGATAAGTGTAATAAAATGAAAGTAAAGAGTAAATGCAAGGTTGCTTGCCGTGTGAGTGTTTTTGGGTGAGGTTGAGTGTTCAATTTGGCAAGGTAAATATCCAAATGAATGCACATGGTGGTGCACATGGTTTATGACAATTTGGAGGGTTCAAGAAGCTAGTAGAACCAAGCCATCCAAGCCTCCAAGCTGCTGCCCAAAACCGTGCAGCCCTCCTTCATTTTAGTGACTTAATTGTTTCTAAATTACTCCTAATTACATGCTAACTAATTAGGGAATTAGTTAGGTTAAATATCCTAACCAATCTTAATTAACATACTAATCATATAACTAATTAATTTAGTATATATTAGCATATATTATAACCTTTAATTAATATTAGGATGTCTAATTAGTATTTAGATTATAATTAATTCATAACCAAGCTAGTTCACTTAGTTTGCTAATTAAGTAATTAGATTAGTCAAATTAAGCTTAATTAGCTACAAACCAAATTCAAGCCTACTATTTTTGACTTAATTCTAACCATTGATTCATCTTTAATTCCTAGCCATAGATTACATCTAAGGTAGATATGAATTAGTCATAAAACTAGAATTCTAATCTCACCATTGATTAGATCAACGGCTAAGGTTAAAGGCTTCCTAACTAAGTCTTCATCCAACAGTCCAAATCAAAGTCCATGCTCCTTTTGTTGACCTTTTCCTATTGGTTTAAAAAAGTCAAGCCACTTTCGTTGACTTGCTCTCATTGGCTAGAATTTGTCCAACAAGACAATGATGATGCTTTTTCCTAAACGCGGTCCCACAAGACTTTTAAAGATCTCAGGTCAAACCAAAGCATTTTTACTATTTTTGTGACAAGAGAGTCTTGTAATATAAAATAATATTATAAAAATATAAAATTATTTTATTGCATAGTTAAATCCTAAAAATTACGAGATTAATATATATATCAATCGAATTGGGTTTAGTAAGATCCCCACTCTCAATTAATTAAAATAAGATTTTTTCGACCAGAAAATTTTTATTTCCCTAGGTCGGAGTAAATCACATACAACAGTCAAGTACACTCACAAAACAGTCAAATTTAATTTACTGCTCACAGAATTTACAAAACAGTACATTTCGGGACTATATTGTAATTATCCCCAAAAGTTGGGGTGTTACAACTCTCCCCTACTAATAAGAATTTCGACCCCGAAATTCATCATACATCAAACAATTGAGGGTATTGCTCCCTCATCCTATCTTCTAGCTCCCGTGTAGCTCTGCCACTACATCGTTCTAAACTACTTTAACCAATGCGATCTCCTTTCCTCGAAGTTACTTTGCCCTTCGATCTTCAATCTTGGCTGAAAACGTCTCATAGGCTAGATTCTCCTTCAGTTGTACAGTGTTTGATTCGATGACGTGAGTCAGATTAGAAATATATTTCCATAGTTGTGATACGTAAAATACATCACGAAGATTCGATAAGAATGATGGTAGTGAAATCTGATAAACTATCGGATCTATCGATGAAATATCTAATACGGCCCGATACTTCAGAGTGAGTTTCCTCGACTTAATTGCTTGTCCAACCCCAGTCATAGGTGTCACACATAGAAATACATGATCGCCTTCTTCAAATCCAAGCGGTCTCTGTCTTTTATCAGCATAACTCTTTTGTCGCGTCTGAGTCATCCTCATCTTATCTCGAAGTATCTTCACTTCCTTAGTTGTCTGCCGCACAATTTCTGATCCTACGATGTTACCTTCAGCAGTACGATACCAACGCAATGACATTCTACAACGTCTCCCATATAATGCCTCACAGGGTGTCATTCCTATGCTCGAACGAAACTATCGTTGTATATGAACTCTATCAATGGTAGAAATTCATCCCAACAAGTCCTTTAAAAATTCTAACTATCGTCTCTATTTTATATCCAAGTCGCTCTTGATTGAACAGGTACTTCAAGCTCTTGAAATTATCGTAGACTATACAGGAAAAAAAATATCTTCAGGTTTTCCTTGCAAAACGACTATCGCAATATCCAAAAACGTAAATTGAATAATTCTTCTCACGCATGTTCCACTGCCTTGAAGTATACGCCACCACCTTTCTATTCGATGTCAACACTCAATCTAAATCCACGAGTTGAACTGCTTCTAACAGAATTTTGCATTTGACTAGTTTCACGCATAACTCATTTTCCTTCTTCTTCAGAAATTGAAGAACCGTCTTAAGATCTTCGGTATGTCCCTTTCAATTTTGAGAATAGGTCAAAATATTGCCAATAAGGACAATGACAAATTTGCCTACATAGAAAAGAAAGATCCTATGTATATTATTCGTGAATATCACCAAAAACATTCTAAATATTCATAGTAGTACTGAGTATTCATAGTGCTTGCAACGCATCTAAAAAACTGTCTTGGAACATTTTCTACCTTTACGCAAATCTGATAACAACCAGCACACAAGTCGATCTTGGAACGAACAACGATTTCCTTCATTTGATCTTCTGGCTCCCCTATCGTCACATCATTCCAGATTTTCTTCATCAAGATAAGTTGTTCTACTTGCCTATTTTTACTCTTAACAGAAGCTGTCTCATAGATCAAGTTTTCTTCTAATTGCACTGTATTTGATACTATGACATAAGTTAGATCAAGAATAATCCTTCTTAAGTGAAACACATGAAAGATACTATGAAGGCCATAAGGAAAAGTAATAAAACTATTAAGTAGGTTACCAGATTAGTCCAACCAAGAATTTGAGATGGTCTAATAGATTTTGAAATGAACATAGTCCAATAATTTTAGAAATGAACTTTCTGGATTCAAATCCAAAAATCTCAGGTCAAAGAAATACTAAATTGCATTACAACAATCTAGTAAAATATGGTTGGTAAATGACCAATCTAGTTAAAAATCAGGATCTCAAATAGATGTAATTTTAAATAAACAAATCAAATCAACAGAAAAGATTTGATATTCAATAGAAATAGGGTAGAATTAGAAAACTCGAGCATAAGCAACAAGTTTAATCAAGAAGAGTAGAAATACTCAGATCATGCTATAACAAAGACACAGATAGATGAAATTGATTTACTCAGTCTATTTGAGAAAGAAATAGACAAACCAGATCAATAAAAAAAAAATTCAAACTCTAATAATAATTGGGTAGTTTTAAACAGGTTCAAATAATAATAGCAAGTTTAGGAGTTGAAGTAACATTATGAAAAGAAGTAAAACACAAATAACTCCAAAAGACTCACACAGTCACAGATCACAAAAGAATGAGTTACCTCGTGAATTATACAGCACAGTTTTAAGATTACCCTCTATGGCACGACTTTCTCGCTTCTTAAGTTTTTGTCTTTGAACATTCTCATTACACTTCTTGCATCGGCTCTTTCTTCTTTTTCGAGATTTTGAAACACGTGTATTAATAACGGGAATTTCCATCTTCAGCTAATCACACTCTTTGAATAAGTGTTCAGGCTTTCCACACTTCAAGTACTTCATTGGTGATGCCACAGTCTGACCAAAATCGTTGCCACTAATACTTTCTTTTTCTATTCGTTGATACTTCCCCGATGGTTGCACATATGACTTTTGCTGTGAACGATTGACCTTACGCTTCCTTCTACTTTGAATTATTGAAGATTCTAAGTTACAGCTTCTCGCATCCGTTGGCTTTTCCAATCCTAATAAGCTATGAAATTCGATTATCAGTTCCTGCTGTAGAGAGATCATCTATATTTGTTATACTCATACTTTACACCACCTTTTCCATGACTCTTCTAGGCTGCGCTATACGATCCTCATCACGTTGCATGTCCACACGCTCATGTTCGTAATGCCTCATTATCTTTCTTCAAAGATAAACAAAATCAACACACAACGAACTAAACGTAGCTATTTCGCACAAAGTCGTTTCCTTTCGGAAATTGAAACATATCTGTGTGTTTAATATCAGAGATTCACACAGCACAAACAAGACAAACCTACCCACAAACCCAAAAGACTCTAACTTGGGCTCTGATACCAACTAATGTAACACCCTTTCTAAGGATGTCACATTTATGATGCAGAAAAATAAAAATAAATAAAATCCTTACCCAAGTTGTAAAACACTTGATACTTGAATAATATTTGTGGTATATATATATATATTTTTTTCTTTTCATAATTATAATATTAAATAAAATAACACGGAACACAAAATATAACAAATATAAACTCACCATAATATACATGTCATTCTTGTCTGAAGTATACAATTAATTTACAACTATTAATATTTAATAGAAACAATAAAAGACAAGATACTACTCAAACATAACACCTAAGATATGAGCCCTCGTCATAAGACAAATTCCTTAGTTAGGAGTGTCTTGATGATAGAAATTCGACCCAAAAGTGTATCGAAGTTCTCTCTAGGGGTATAGTGAAACTCGTCCCACAACTCCCTAATAGGTAAAATGATCTCTACGAAAGCAAGCGTATAACGTGTAGTAACAACCCCATGTTGAGTCCTACTTACTTGATAAAGTCACATTACCATCTTTGTACTCTATGTGTCCCGTGTCCCAAAGGTGCACATACCAAGCCTCAACGCCTTCGGCCCGAAACAAGTCTAAAGAAACCTAATTGATCTCGCCTTGCCGCCATTGTAGTCTTCGATGATATAAACATAAAGTAGAAAACAAAACAGAACTATACAATAAAGAGGTGAGACAATCAACATCATTACCCGCATGGCAATTAAGAAAATGACAATACAAACAGGTATTACAATGGCAAGCAGATATTACAATAACACATGCTATTACATCATATACAATGTAGCAATTTAATACATCATACATAATATAACAAAGCAATATATATTAAAGCAATACGTCATACAGTTTATCACAGAATATAGTAAACAGTAAAGTGCAGAGGATGCATCAACAGTAAAATGTAAATAATGCATGAACATAATAAACATATAAAATGCAGATGATAAATGATACACACACTGACTCGTTCCTACTCCATGGAGCTAAACACAGATATCTGAGAGAATGATCCGATTAGAAACTAATAATACTTTATGGCTGCCCAACCAAACTATTGCACTGTCCAATCTTTGTGTCTATAGCCCACAGTCCAAAACATCGTGTAGCAGTACACAGTCCAACATAGTGTACCACAGGCATAGTACTTAATAGTCCCCTCAAGATCTCGATTAAGAATAGTGCTTGTCAAGATCATTAGTGTGTTGTCCGTTACCACAGCCCAGAGGTGCTACCACTGTCCACATATGGGATTCTCCGCACACTAATGCCTCCAAGTTCATAAATGAACCACACTATCCTTATCACACCAAACACGGTGTAATTCGCCTCGTCAATCAATCACCAATTATAACCCAAATTGGCACAACACTCTAAGTATGATCTAAAATGACAAAAATACCCTTATTATCCAAATTTTACCATAATTATAAAAAACTACACAAATGCCCTTAATCACAAAATACCAAAGTATAGTATATCCCACCTGACAGTACTACACCAAAACATGTCTGGGTCCACCACTTTGGCCCGACAGCAAAACTCACTGTATCTTTCAATCGCGTAGGAATTTTATTGCATTTTCACAATCTCATTGTTTTCACAAACATTTTTAAATCGCGTAAATATATTTTGACATTTTTAAACATCGCAAAATCTTTTTAAATCATTTTCTCAATCACGTAGGATTTTAATGCATTTTCTCAACCGAATAGCTTATAATTATTATTTTCAATATGTGTAAAACTATATCTAGTATATTTAAAATATGTAGAGTATTTTTCTTGTGTTCTAAATATAGTATGGAATCTTTTCATTTTATGCGTCTGATTTTAATAAATTTTGGCAGCATTTTGCCTATAAAATCAGTATAAGGTATTTTTAACGTTTTCCTCTAAATATAGTTTATTTTATTTTTACCCAATAATTTCACTTTGAAACTTACTAACGCGCTTCAAAATTTATGGAATGAGCTCTACGTTAGTATTTTTCAAGCGTCTAATTTAATTCTTATTTAAACTAAATTACTCGCTAAGTTAAAATTCTAAAACCGAATTTATTCCTTTTATTTTCTCAATGATTCATTGGAATCAATTTATGTTGTAAAACGATTACCTAACCTATCTTAGTAAACAAAATGGAATGTTGGCCAAATCAAAATAAAATGGCATTTAATTATACACTAAATGGCATGTTGGCCATAATTAACTTAAATCAACTTTAATTTGATTATTTTACCTAGATTCCTCAAATCGATAATTTAAAAAAATTGTTGAGAACATTTTGGTTCTCGGTTTGGATGTAAAATTTGTGAGCCTCATAATGTGTTCTTTGAAACACTCATGTAAACCGTACATGTTATTCACATCCTACTTTAATAATTATATAATTATAAACACATGCAATTATATAATCACATACAAAATACATACAATTTATTTAAAACCATAAACATGCATAGCAAAAATAATGAAAGCTATAATCATGCATAGCAAAATAAATCACAAATAGGAAAGCATCTAAACAATCACAAAAATAATAAAAGCCATAAACAACCACACAAATCGAATCCTTATGGATTCTTCATACACAATCAAATCCATTTTCCCATCACCACTTAGGATTGATGAGATTAAATCTCCTCTTACCTCTTGAAGATAATTAATCGGTTAGTTTCCTTCTTTCTTGAAATTTTGTGCTATCTCTCAAACAAATCCCTAAAATTCTTAAACAATTAGTAAAAACACATACAGGGTACAATATTGGAAAACCATGGAATAATCATGGTTAGAAAAATTAGAAATCCAATTTTGAACCATAGAATCAAAACTTACCCTTAAGAAAGTAAGCAAAAGGTTGGATTTTGGACAATATAGAGTAGGAATTTGGAAAAACTTTGTGAATGAAAAGTGTTTAGAATAGGATTTGGGTTTAGGAAATATGATGACATAAAATTATAGAGGTTTGGTTGTGGGTGTAGGGTATATGGCCGAATATGGAGAGAAAGAAAGAAAAGAAAAGTGTTCTTGGTTCTTGGTAGTTTTTGGTGAGAAAATGGATGCTTTGGATTTGTGATAAGTGTAATAAAATGAAAGTAAAGAGTAAATGCAAGGCTGCTGCCGTGTGAGTGTTTTTGGGTGAGGTTGAGTGTTCAATTTGGCAAGGTAAATATCCAAATGAATGCACATGGTGGTGCACATGGTTTATGACAATTTGGAGGGTTCAAGAAGCTAGTAGAACCAAGCCATCCAAGCCTCCAAGCTGCTGCCCAAAACCGTGCAGCCCTCCTTCATTTTAGTGACTTAATTGTTTCTAAATTACTCCTAATTACATGCTAACTAATTAGGGAATTAGTTAGGTTAAATATCCTAACCAATCTTAATTAACATACTAATCATATAACTAATTAATTTAGTATATATTAGCATATATTATAACCTTTAATTAATATTAGGATGTCTAATTAGTATTTAGATTATAATTAATTCATAACTAAGCTAGTTCACTTAGTTTGCTAATTAAGTAATTAGATTAGTCAAATTAAGCTTAATTAGCTACAAACCAAATTCAAGCCTACTATTTTTGACTTAATTCTAACCATTGATTCATCTTTAATTCCTAGCCCTAGATTACATCTAAGGTAGATATCAATTAGTCATAAAACTAGAATTCTAATCTCACCATTGATTAGATCAACGGCTAAGGTTAAAGGCTTCCTAACTAAGTCTTCATCCAACGGTCTAAATGAAAGTCCATGCTCCTTTTGTTGGCCTCTTCTTATTGGTTTAAAAAGTCAAGCCACTTTCGTTGACTTGCTCTCATTGGCTAGAATTTATCCAACAAGATCTGATTGATTTTTTTCCTAAATGCGGGTCCCACAAGATACTTTTAAAGATGCGTGGTCAAACCGAAGCGATTTTTACTATTTTTGTGACAAGAGAGTCTTGTAATATAAAATAATATTATAAAAATATAAAATTACTTTATTGCATAGTTAAATCCTAAAAATTACGAGATTAATATATATATCAATCAGAATTGGGTTTAGTAAGATCCCCCAGCTCCAATTAATTAAAATAAGATTTTTTCGACCAGAAAATTTTTATTTCCCTAGGTCGGAGTAAATCACATACAATAGTCAAGTACACTCACAAAACAGTCAAATTTAATTTACTGCTCACAGAATTTACAAAACAGTACATTTCGGGACTATATTGTAATTATCCCCAAAAGTTGGGGTGTTACAACTCTCCCCTACTAATAAGAATTTCGACCCCGAAATTCATCATACATCAAACAATCGAGGGTATTGCTCCCTCATCCTATCTTCTAGCTCCCATGTAGCTCTGCCACTACATCGTTCTAAACTACTTTAACCAATGCGATCTCCTTTCCTCGAAGTTACTTTGCCCTTCGATCTTCAATCTTAGTCGAAAAACGTCTCATAGGCTAGATTCTCCTTCAATTGTACGATGTTTGATTCGATGACGTGAGTCAAATTAGAAATATATTTCCGTAGTTGTGATACGTAAAATACATCACGAAGATTCGATAAGAATGGTGGTAGTGAAATCTGATAAACTATCGGATCTATCGATGAAATATCTAATACGGCCCGATACTTCAGAGTGAGTTTCCTCGACTTAATTGCTTGTCCAACCCCAGTCATAGGTGTCACACGTAGAAATACACGATCGCCTTCTTCAAATCCAAGCGGTCTCTGTCTTTTATCAGCATAACTCTTTTGTCGCGTCTGAGTCATCCTCATCTTATCTCGAAGTATCTTCACTTCCTTAGTTGTCTGCCGCACAATTTTTGATCCTACGATGTTACCTTCAGCAGTACGATACCAATGCAATGACATTCTACAATGTCTCCCATATAATGCCTCACAAGGTGTCATTCCTATGCTCGAACAAAACTATCGTTGTATATGAACTCTATCAATGGTAGAAATTCATCCCAACAAGTCCACTAAAAATTCTAACTATCGTCTCTATTTTATATCCAAGTCGCTCTTGATTGAACAGGTACTTCAAGCTCTTGAAAATATCGTAGACTATACAGGAAAGAAAATATCTTCAGGTTTTCCTTGCAAAACGACTATCGCAATATCCAAAAATGTAAATTGAATAATTCTTCTCACGCATGTTCCACTGCCTTAAAGTATACGCCACCACCTTTCTATTCGATGTTAACACTCAATCTAAATCCACGAGTTGAACTGCTTCTCACAGAATTTTGCATTTGACTAATTTCACGCATAACTCATTTTCCTTCTTCTTCAGAAATTGAAGAACCGTCTTAAGATCTTCAGTATGTCCCTTTCAATTTCGAGAATAGGTCAAAATATTGCCAATAAGGACAATGACAAATTTGCCTAAATAGGAAAGAAAGATCCTATGTATATTATTCGTGAATATCACCAAAAACATTCTAAATATTCATAGTAGTACTGAGTATTCATAGTGCTTGCAACGCATCTGAAAAACTGTCTTGGAACATTTTCTACCTTTACGCGAATCTGATAACAACCAGCACACAAGTCGGTCTTGGAACGAACAACGATTTCCTTCATTTGATCTTCTGGCTCCCCTGTCGTCACATCATTCTAGATTTTCTTCATCAAGATAAGTTGTTCTACTTGCCTATTTTTACTCTAAACAGAAGCTGTCTCATAGATCAAGTTTTCTTCTAATTGCACTGTATTTGATACTATGACATAAGTTAGATCAAGAATAATCCTTCTTAAGTGAAACACATGAAAGATACTATGAAGGCCATAAGGAAAAGTAATAAAACTATTAAGTAGGTTACCAGATTAGTCCAACCAAGAATTTGAGATGGTCTAATAGATTTCGAAATGAACATAGTCCAATAATTTTAGAAATGAACTTTTTGGATTCAAATCCAAAAATCTCAGGTCAAAGAAATACTAAATTGCATTGCAACAATCTAGTAGAATATGGTTGGTAAATGACCAATCTAGTTAAAAATCAGGATCTCAAATAGATGTAATTTTAGATAAACAAATCAAATTAACAGAAAAGATTTGATATTCAATAGAAATAGGGTAGAATTAGAAAACTCGAGCATAAGCAACAAGTTTAATCAAGAAGAGTAGAAATACTCAGATCATGCTATAACAAAGACATAGATAGATGAAATTGATTTACTCGGTCTATTTGAGAAAGAAATAGACAAACCAGATCAATAAAAAAAAATTTCAAACTCTAATAATAATTGGGTGGTTTTAAACAGGTTCAAATAATAATAGCAAGTTTAGGAGTTGAAGTAACATTATGAAAAGAAGTAAAACACAAATAACTCCAAAAGACTCACACAGTCACAGATCACAAAAGAATGAGTTACCTCGCGAATTATACAGCACAGTTTTAAGATTACCCTCTATGGCACGACTTTCTCGCTTCTTAAGTTTTTGTCTTTGAACATTCTCATTACACTTCTTGCATCGGCTCTTTCTTCTTTTCGAGATTTTGAAACACGTGTATTACTAACGGGAATTTCCATCTTCAGCTAATCACACTCTTTGAATAAGTGTTCAGGCTTTCCACACTTCAAGTACTTCATTGGTGATGCCACAGTCTGACCAAAATCGTTGCCACTAATACTTTCTTTTTCTATTCGTTGATACTTCCCCGATGGTTGCACATATGACTTTTGCTGTGAACGATTGACCTTACGCTTCCTTCTACTTTGAATTATTGAAGATTCTAAGTTACAGCTTCTCGCATTCGTTGGCTTTTCCAATCCTAATAAGCTATGAAATTCGATTATCAGTTCCTACTGCAGAGAGATCATCTATCTTTGTTATACTGCAGCTTTACACCACCTTTTCCATGACTCTTCTAGCTTTGGCTATACGATCCTCATCACGTTGCATGTCGACACGCTCATGTTCGTAATGCCTCATTATCTTTCTTCAAAGATAAACAAAATCAACACACAACGAACTAAACGTAGCTATTTCGCACAAAGTCGTTTCCTTTCGGAAATCGAAACATATCTCTGTGTTTAATATCAGAGATTCACACAGCACAAACAAGACAAACCTACCCACAAACCCAAAAGACTCTAACTTGGGCTCTGATACCAACTAATGTAACACCCTTTCTGGGGATGTCACATTTATGATGTAGAAAAATAAAAATAAATAAAATCCTTACCCAAGTTGTAAAACACTTGATACTTGAATAATATTTGTGGTATATATATATATTTTTTTCTTTTCATAATTATAATATTAAATAAAATAACACGGAACACAAAATATAACAAATATAAACTCACCATAATATACATGTCATTCTTGTCTGAAGTATACAATTAATTTACAACTATTAATATTTAATAGAAACAATAAAAGACAGTATACTACTCAAACATAACACCTAAGATATGAGCCCTCGTCATAAGACAAATTCCTTAGTTAGGAATGTCTTGACCGATAGAAATTCGACCCAAAAGTGTATCGAAGTTCTCTCTAGGGGTATAGTGAAACTCGTCCCACAACTCCCTAATAGGTAAAATGATCTCTACGAAAGCAACTGTATAACGTGTAGTAACAACCCCATGTTGAGTCCTACTTACTGATAAAGTCACATTACCACTGTACTCTATGTGTCCTGTGTCCCAGTGGACATACCAAGCCTCAGCGCCTTCGAGAAACTGAAGTCTAAAGAAACCTAATTGATCTCGCCTTGCCGCCATTCTAGTCTTCGATGATATAAACATAAAGTAGAAAACAAAACAGAACAATACAATAAAGAGGTGAGACAATCAACATCATTACCCGCATGGCAATTAAGAAAATGACAATACAAACAGGTATTACAATGGCAAGCAGATATTACAATAACACATGCTATTACATCATATACAGTATAGCAATTTAATACATCATACATAATATAACAAAGCAATATATATTAAAGCAATACATCATACAGTTTATCACAGAATATAGTAAATAGTAAAGTGCAGTGGATGCATGAACAGTAAAATGCAAATAATGCATGAACATAATAAACATATAAAATGCAGATGATGAATGATACACACACTGACTCGTTCCTACTCCATGGAGCTAAACACAGATATCTGAGAGAATGATCCGATTAGAAATTAATAATACTTTATGGCTGCCCAACCAAACTATTGCACTGTCCAATCTTTGTGTCTATAGCCCACAGTCCAAAACATCGTGTAGCAGTACATAGTCCAACATCGTGTACCACAGGCATAGTACTTAATAGTCCCCTCAAGATCTCGATTAAGAATAGTGCTTGTCAAGATCATTAGTATGTTGTTCGTTACCACAGCCCAGAGGTGCTACCACTATCCACATATGGGATCCTCCGCACACTAATGCCTCCAAGTTCATAAATGAACCACACTATGCTTATCACACCAAACACGGTGTAATTAATTATCGTCAATCAATCACCAATTATAACCTAAATTGGCACAACACTCTAAGTATGATCTAAAATGACAAAAATACCCTTATTATCCAAATTTTACCATAATTACAAAAAACTACAAAAATGCCCTTAATCACAAAATACCAAAGTATAGTACGTCCCACCTGACAGTACTACACCAAAACATGTCCGGGTCCACCACTTTGGCCCGACAAAGAAAAACTCAATCAGTATCTTTCAATCGCGTAGGAATTTTATTGCGTTTTCACAATCTCATTGTTTTCACAAACATTTTTAAATCGCGTAAATATATTTTGACATTTTTAAACATCGCAAAATCTTTTTAAATCATTTTCTCAATCACGTAGGATTTTAATTCATTTTCTCAACCGAATAGCTTATAATTATTATTTTCAATATGTGTAAAACTATATCTAGTATATTTAAAATATGTAGAGTATTTTTCTTGTGTTCTAAATATAGTATGGAATCTTTTCATTTTATGCGTCGATTTTAATAAATTTTGGCAGCATTTTGCCTATAAAATCAGTATAAGGTATTTTTAACGTTTTCCTCTAAATATAGTTTATTTTATTTTTATCCAATAATTTCACTTTGAAACTTACTAACGCGCTTCAAAATTTATGGAATGAGCTCTACGTTAGTATTTTTCAAGCGTCTAATTTAATTCTTATTTAAACTAAATTCTGCTAAGTTAAAATTCTAAAACTGAATTTATTCCTTTTATTTTCTCAATGATTCATTGGAATCAATTTATGTTGTAAAATGATTACCTAACCTATCTTAGTAAACAAAATGGAATGTTGGCCAAATCAAAATAAAATGGCATTTAATTATACACTAAATGGCATGTTGGCCATAATTAACTTAAATCAACTTTAATTTGATTATTTTACCTAGATTCCTCAAATCAGTAATTTAAAAAAATTGTTGAGAACATTTTGGTTCTCGATTTGGATGTAAGGCCGTGAGCCTCATAATGTGTTCTTTGAAACACTCATGTAAACCGTACATGTTATTCACATCCTACTTTAATAATTATATAATTATAAACACATGCAATTATATAATCACATACAAAATACATACAATTTATTTAAAACCATAAACATGCATAGCAAAAATAATGAAAGCTATAATCATGCATAGCAAAATAAATCACAAATAGGAAAGCATCTAAACAATCACAAAAATAATAAAAGCCATAAACAACCACACAAATCGAATCCTTATGGATTCTTCATACACAATCAAATCCATTTTCCCATCACCACTTAGGATTGATGAGATTAAATCTCCCTCTTACCTCTTGAAGATAATTAATCGGTTAGTTTCCTTCTTTCTTGAAATTTTGTGCTATCTCTCAAACAAATCCCTAAAATTCTTAAACAATTAGTAAAAACACATACAGGGTACAATATTGGAAAACCATGGAATAATCATGGTTAGAAAAATTAGAAATCCAATTTTGAACCATAGAATCAAAACTTACCCTTAAGAAAGTAAGCAAAAGGTTGGATTTTGGACAATATAGAGTAGGAATTTGGAAAAACTTTGTGAATGAAAAGTGTTTAGAATAGGATTTGGGTTTAGGAAATATGATGACATAAAATTATAGAGGTTTGGTTGTGGGTGTAGGGGCCGAATATGGAGAGAAAGAAAGAAAAGAAAAGTGTTCTTGGTTCTTGGTAGTTTTTGGTGAGAAAATGGATGCTTTGGATTTATGATAAGTGTAATAAAATGAAAGTAAAGAGTAAATGCAAGGCTGCTACCGTGTGAGTGTTTTTGGGTGAGGTTGAGTGTTCAATTTGGCAAGGTAAATATCCAAATGAATGCACATGGTGGTGCACATGGTTTATGACAATTTGGAGGGTTCAAGAAGCTAGTAGAACCAAGCCATCCAAGCCTCTAAGCTGCTGCCCAAAACCATGCAGCCCTCCTTCATTTTAGTGACTTAATTGCTTCTAAATTACTCCTAATTACATGCTAACCAATTAGGGAATTAGTCAGGTTAAATATCCTAACCAATCTTAATTAACATACTAATCATATAACTAATTAATTTAGTATATATTAGCATATATTATAACCTTTAATTAATATTAGGATGTCTAATTAGTATTTAGATTATAATTAATTCATAACTAAGCTAGTTCACTTAGTTTGCTAATTAAGTAATTAGATTAGTCAAATTAAGCTTAATTAACTACAAACCAAATTCAAGCCTACTATTTTTGACTTAATTCTAACCATTGATTCATCTTTAATTCCTAGCCATAGATTACATCTAAGGTAGATATGAATTAGTCATAAAACTAGAATTCTAATCTCACCATTGATTAGATCAACGGCTAAGGTTAAAGGCTTCCTAACTAAGTCTTCATCCAACGGTCCAAATCAAAGTCCATGCTCCTTTTGTTGACCTTTTCCTATTGATTTAAAAAAGTCAAGCCACTTTCGTTGACTTGTTCTCATTTGCTAGAATTTGTCCAGTCAGTACAGTTGACTATTTTTTCTAAATACGGGTCCCACAGTACTTTTAAAGATCTGTGGTCAAACCGAAGCAGATTTTTACTATTTTTGTGACAGTAGGTACTGTAATATAAAATAATATTATAAAAATATAAAATTATTTTATTGCATAGTTGAATCCTAAAAATTATGAGATTAATATATATATCAATCAGAATTGGGTTTAGTAAGATCCCCCAGCTCTAATTAATTAAAATAAGATTTTTCCGACCAGAAAATTTTTATTTCCCTAGGTTGGAGTAAATCACATACAACTGTCAAGTACACTCACAAAATAGTCAAATTTAATTTACTGCTCACAGAATTTACAAAATAGTACATTTCGGGACTATATTGTAATTATCCCCAAAAGTTGGGGTGTTACAACTCTCCCCTACTAATAAGAATTTCGACCCCGAAATTCATCATACATCAAACAATTGAGGGTATTGCTCCCTCATCCTATCTTCTAGCTCCCATGTAGCTCTGCCACTACATCGTTCTAAACTACTTTAACCAATGCGATCTCCTTTCCTCGAAGTTACTTTGCCCTTCGATCTTCAATCTTGGCTGAAAATGTCTCATAGGCTAGATTCTCCTTCAGTTGTACAGTGTTTGATTCGATGACGTGAGTCAGATTAGAAATATATTTCCGTAGTTGTGATATGTAAAATACATCATGAAGATTCGATAAGAATGGTTGTAGTGAAATCTGATAAACTATCGGATCTATCGATGAAATATCTAATACGGCCCGATACTTCAGAGTGAGTTTCCTCGACTTAATTGCTTGTCCAACCCCAGTCATAGGTGTCACACGTAGAAATACATGATCGCCTTCTTCAAATCCAAGCGGTCTCTGTCTTTTATCCGCATAACTCTTTTGTCGCGTCTGAGTCATCCTCATCTTATCTCGAAGTATCTTCACTTCCTTAGTTGTCTGCCGCACAATTTTTGATCCGACGATGTTACCTTCAGCAGTACGATACCAACGCAATGACATTCTACAACGTCTCCCATATAATGCCTCACAGGGTGTCATTCCTATGCTCGAACGAAACTATCGTTGTATATGAACTCTATCAATGGTAGAAATTCATCCCAACAAGTCCTTTAAAAATTCTAACTATCGTCTCTATTTTATATCCCAGTCGCTCTTGATTGAACAGTTACTTCAAGCTCTTGAAATTATCGTAGACTATACAGGAAAGAAAATATCTTCAGGTTTTCCTAGCAAAACGACTATCGCAATATCCAAAAACGTAAATTGAATAATTCTTCTCACGCATGTTCCACTGCCTTGAAGTATATGCCACCACCTTTCTATTCGATGTCAACACTCAATCTAAATCCACGAGTTGAACTGCTTCTAACAGAATTTTGCATTTCACTAATTTCACGCATAACTCCTTTTCCTTCTTCTTCAGAAATTGAAGAACCGTCTTAAGATCTTCAGTATGTCCCTTTCAATTTCGAGAATAGGTCAAAATATTGCCAATAAGGACAATGACAAATTTGCCTAAATAGAAAAGAAAGATCCTATGTATATTATTTGTGAATATCACCAAAAACATTCTAAATATTCATAGTAGTACTGAGTATTCATAGTGCTTGCAACGCATCTGAAAAACTGTCTTGGAACATTTTCTACCTTTACGCGAATCTGATAACAACCAGCACACAAGTCGATCTTGGAACGAACAACGATTTCCTTCATTTGATCTTCTGGCTCCCCCATGTCGTCACATCATTCCAGATTTTCTTCATCAAGATAAGTTGTTCTACTTGCCTATTTTTACTCTTAACAGAAGCTGTCTCATAGATCAAGTTTTCTTCTAACTGCACTATATTTGATACTATGACATAAGTTAGATCAAGAATAATCCTTCTTAAGTGAAACACATGAAAGATACTATGAAGGCCATAAGGAAAAGTAATAAAACTATTAAGTAGGCTACCAGATTAGTCCAACCAAGAATTTGAGATGGTCTAATAGATTTCGAAATGAACATAGTCCAATAATTTTAGAAATGAACTTTCTGGATTCAAATCCAAAAATCTCAGGTCAAAGAAATACTAAATTGCATTGCAACAATCTAGTAGAATATGGTTGGTAAATGACCAATCTAGTTAAAAATCAGGATCTCAAATAGATGTAATTTTAGATAAACAAATCAAATCAACAGAAAAGATTTAATATTCAATAGAAATAGGGTAGAATTAGAAAACTCGAGCATAAGCAACAAGTTTAATCAAGAAGAGTAGAAATACTCAGATCATGCTATAACAAAGACACAGATAGATGAAATTGATTTACTCAGTCTATTTGAGAAAGAAATAGACAAACCAGATCAATAAAAAAAAATTTCAAACTCTAATAATAATTGGGTAGTTTTAAACAGGTTCAAATAATAATAGCAAGTTTAGGAGTTGAAGTAACATTATGAAAAGAAGTAAAACACAAATAAATCCAAAAGACTCACACAGTCACAGATCACAAAAGAATGAGTTACCTCGTGAATTATACAGCACAGTTTTAAGATTACCCTCTATGGCACGACTTTCTCGCTTCTTAAGTTTTTGTCTTTGAACATTCTCATTACACTTCTTGCATCGGCTCTTTCTTCTTTTTCGAGATTTTGAAACACGTGTATTACTAACGGGAATTTCCATCTTCAGCTGATCACACTCTTTGAATAAGTGTTCAGGCTTTCCACACTTCAAGTACTTCATTGGTGATGCCACAGTCTGACCAAAATCGTTGCCACTAATACTTTCTTTTTCTATTCGTTGATACTTCCCCGATGGTTGCACATATGACTTTCGCTGTGAACGATTGACCTTACGCTTCCTTCTACTTTGAATTATTGAAGATTCTAAGTTACAACTTCTCGCATCCGTTGGCTATTCCAATTCTAATAAGCTATGAAATTTGATTATCAGTTCCTGCTGCAGAAAGATCATCTACCTTTGTTATACTGCAGCTTTACACCACCTTTTCCATGACTCTTCTAGCTGTGGCTATACGATCCTCATCACGTTGCATGTCCACACGCTCATGTTCGTAATGCCTCATTATCTTTCTTCAAAGATAAACAAAATCAACACACAACGAACTAAACGTAGCTATTTCGCACAAAGTCGTTTCCTTTCGAAAATTGAAACATATCTCTGTGTTTAATATCAGAGATTCACACAGCACAAACAAGACAAACCTACCCACAAACCCAAAAGACTCTAACTTGGGCTCTGATACCAACTAATGTAACACCCTTTCTGGGGATGTCACATTTATGATGCAGAAAAATAAAAATAAATAAAATCCTTACCCAAGTTGTAAAACACTTGATACTTGAATAATATTTGTGGTATATATATATATTTTTTTCTTTTCATAATTATAATATTAAATAAAATAACACGGAACACAAAATATAACAAACATAAACTCACCATAATATACATGTGATTCTTTTACAAGTATACAATTAATTTACAACTATTAATATTTAATAGAAACAATAAAAGATAGTATACTACTCAAACATAACACCTAAGATATGAGCCCTCGTCATAAGACAAATTCCTTAGTTAGAATGTCTTGACCGATAGAAATTCGACCCAAAAGTGTATCGAAGTTCTCTCTGGGGTATAGTGAAACTCGTCCCACAACTCCCTAACAGGTAAAATGATCTCTACGAAAGCAATCGTATAACGTGTAGTAACAACCCCATGTTGAGTCCTACTTACCGATAAAGTCACATTACCACTTGTACTCTATGTGTCCTGTGTCCCAGTGGACATACCAAGCCTCAGCGCCTTCGAGAAACTGAAGTCTAAAGAAACCTAATTGATCTCGCCTTGCCGCCATTCTAGTCTTCGATGATATAAACATAAAGTAGAAAACAAAACAGAACAATACAATAAAGAGGTGAGACAATCAACATCATTACCCGCATGGCAATTAAGAAAATGACAATACAAACAGGTATTACAATGGCAAGCAGATATTACAATAACACATGCTATTACATCATATACAGTATAGCAATTTAATACATCATACATAACATAACAAAGCAATATATATTAAAGCAATACATCATACAGTTTATCACAGAATATAGTAAACAGTAAAGTGCAGAGGATGCATGAACAGTAAAATGCAAATAATGCATGAACATAATAAACATATAAAATGCAGATGATGAATGATACACACACTGACTGGTTCCTACTCCATGGAGCTAAACACAGATATCTGAGAGAATGATCCGATTAGAAACTAATAATACTTTATGGCTGCCCGACCAAACTATTGCACTGTCCAATCTTTGTGTCTATAGCCCACAGTCCAAAACATCGTGTAGCAGTACACAGTCCAACATCGTGTACCACAGGCATAGTACTTAATAGTCCCCTCAAGATCTCGATTAAGAATAGTGCTTGTCAAGATCATTAGTGTGTTGTCCGTTACCACAGCCAAGAGGTGCTACCACTGTCCACATATGGGATCCTCCGCACACTAATGCCTCCAAGTTCATAAATGAACCACACTATGCTTATCACACCAAACACGGTGTAATTCGCCTCGTCAATCAATCACCAATTATAACCCAAATTGGCACAACACTCTAAGTATGATCTAAAATGACAAAAATACCCTTATTATCCAAATTTTACCATAATTACAAAAAACTACAAAAATGCCCTTAATCACAAAATACCATAGTATAGTACGTCCCACCTGACAGTACTACACCAAAACATGTCCGGGTCCACCACTTTGGCCCGACAGCAAAACTCACTGTATCTTTCAATCGCGTAGGAATTTTATTGCGTTTTCACAATCTCGTTGTTTTCACAAATGTTTTTAAATCGCGTAAATATATTTTGGCATTTTTAAACATCGCAAAATCTTTTTAAATCATTTTCTCAATCACGTAGGATTTTAATTCATTTTCTCAATCTAATAGCTTATAATTATTATTTTCAATATGTGTAAAACTATATCTAGTATATTTAAAATATGTAGAGTATTTTTCTTGTGTTCTAAATATAGTATGGAATCCTTTCATTTTATGCGTCGATTTTAATAAATTTTGGCAAAGATTTTGCCTATAAAATCAGTATAAGGTATTTTTAACGTTTTCCTCTAAATATAGTTTATTTTATTTTTATCCAATAATTTCACTTTGAAACTTACTAACGCGCTTCAAAATTTATGGAATGAGCTCTACGTTAGTATTTTTCAAGCGTCTAATTTAATTCTTATTTAAACTAAATTCTGCTAAGTTAAAATTCTAAAACTGAATTTATTCCTTTTATTTTCTCAATGATTCATTGGAATTAATTTATGTTGCAAAACGATTACCTAACCTATCTTAGTAAATAAAATGGCATGTTGGCCAAATCAAAATAAAATGGCATTTAATTATACACTAAATGGCATGTTGGCCATAATTAACTTAAATCAACTTTAATTTGATTATTTTACCTAGATTCCTCAAATCAGTAATTTAAAAAAATTGTTGAGAACATTTTGGTTCTCAGTTTGGATGTAAGGCCGTGAGCCTCATAATGTGTTCTTTGGAACACTCATGCAAACCGACATGTTATTCACATCCTACTTTAATAATTATATAATTATAAACACATGCAATTATATAATCACATACAAAATACATACAATTTATTTAAAACCATAAACATGCATAGCAAAAATAATGAAAGCTATAATCATGCATAGCAAAATAAATCACAAATAGGAAGCATCTAAACAATCACAAAAATAATAAAAGCCATAAACAACCACACAAATCGAATCCTTATGGATTCTTCATACACAATCAAATCCATTTTTCCATCACCACTTAGGATTGATGAGATTAAATCTCCCTCTTACCTCTTGAAGATAATTAATCGGTTAGTTTCTTTCTTTCTTGAAATTTCGTGTAATCTCTCAAACAAATCCCTAAAATTCTTAAACAATTAGTAAAAACACAAACAGGGTACAATATTGGAAAACCATGGAACAATCATGGTTAGAAAAATTAGAAATCCAATTTTGAACCATAGAATCAAAACTTACCCTTAAGAAAGTAAGCAAAAGGTTGGATTTTGGACAAGATAGTGTAGGAATTTGGAAAAACTTTGTGAATGAAAAGTGTTTAGAATAGGATTTGGGTTTAGGAAATATGATGAGATAAAATTATAGAGGTTTGGTTGTGGGTGTAGGGTATATGACCGAATATGGAGAGAAAGAAAGAAAAGAAAAGTGTTCTTGGTTCTTGGTAGTTTTTGGAGAGAAAATGGATGCTTTGGATTTGTGATAAGTGTAATAAAATGAAAGTAAAGAGTAAATGCAAGGCTGCTGCCGTGTGAGTGTTTTTGGGTGAGGTTGAGTGTTCAATTTGGCAAGGTAAATATCCAAATGAATGCACATGGTGGTGCACATGGTTTATGACAATTTGGAGGGTTCAAGAAGCTAGTAGAACCAAGCCATCCAAGCCTCCAAGCTGCTGCCCAAAACCGTGCAACCCTCCTTCATTTTAGTGACTTAATTGTTTCTAAATTACTCCTAATTACATGCTAACTAATTAGGGAATTAGTTAGGTTAAATATCCTAACCAATCTTAATTAACATACTAATCATATAACTAATTAATTTAGTATATATTAGCATATATTATAACCTTTAATTAATATTAGGATGTCTAATTAGTATTTAGATTATAATTAATTCATAACTAAGCTAGTTCACTTAGTTTGCTAATTAAGTAATTAGATTAGTCAAATTAAGCTTAATTAGCTACAAACCAAATTCAAGCCTACTATTTTTTACTTAATTCTAACCATTGATTCATCTTTAATTCCTAGCCATAGATTACATCTAAGGTAGATATGAATTAGTTATAAAACTAGAATTCTAATCTCACCATTGATTAGATCAATGGCTAAGGTTAAAAGCTTCCTAACTAAGTCTTCATCCAACGGTCCAAATCAAAGTCCATGCTCCTTTTGTTGACCTTTTCCTATTGGTTTTAAAAAGTCAAGCCACTTTCATTGGCTTGCTCTCATTGGCTAGAATTTGTCCAGTCAGCACACATTGGTACTGCTTTTCCTAAACGCGGGTCCCACAGTACTTTTAAAGATCTGTGGTCAAACCGAAGCAGATTTTTACTGTTTTTGAGACAGTAGGTACTGTAATATAAAATAATATTATAAAAATATAAAATTATTTTATTGCACAGTTAAATCCAAAAAATTACGAGATTAATATATATATCAATCAGAATTGGGTTTAGTAAGATCCCCCAGCTCCAATTAATTAAAATAAGATTTTCCTGGCCAGAAAATTTTTATTTCCCTAGGTCGGAGCAAATCACATACAACAGTCAAGTACACTCACAAAATAGTCAAATTTAATTTGCTACTCACAGAATTTACAAAACAGTACATTTCGGGACTATATTGTAATTATCCCCAAAAGTTGGGGTGTTACAATCATCACCAGGTTCAGGGTTCTAGAGTCCATCGTGATAGACAACGAAACCTAGTTGAAAGATAAAGATTTCGAAGAACTGCTTGTCGAGCTAAAAATCAAGCATCATTGTAGTTCTGTTGAGAACCCCAAGACAAATTGGTAAGCCGAAACCGCCAACTGGGTTATTATCTGTGGAATTAAAATAAGGCTAGATGAAACCATGGGAAATTAGGCTGAACAGCTAGACCATGTCCTCTGGCCTACCGAACTACGCCCTACTCTACAACAGGTGAAGCTCTTTTTAAACTCACTTATGGGTGTGAGGCTATAATTCCGGTGAAAATAGGAGAATTGAGTTGGCTTCTCCAATAATTTTAACCTGACAACAACCTCGAATTAATCAGGGAAGACTTGGATCTTCTGGAGGAAAGAAGGCGATGCCCATGTACACAACGCCACCTTCAAGCAGAGGATGACGACTAGGTATAACTTAAAGGTTGTTGCAAGAAAGTTCTAACTACGAGACTTGGTGCTCCAGAGAGACATTGGAGGTAGGAATGCCTCCTAAGGAAAATTAGTCCCTAATTAGGAAGACCTCTATCATATCGTGATCAGTACTGGAAAAGGGGTTTACACCTTGGAGACATTAATAGGAAAACTAATCAAGAACTATTGGAATGCAGACAAACTTAGAAAGTACTACAGCTATATGCCTCTTAAGGCATAATCTTAGTTTACTTCATGTTTGATTTGTCCTAGTTTTGGTGAAGCATACACTCTGTACAGACTCTTGTCCTCAGATTTATCAATAAAGCAATGTTATTCATATATCATCTTGTATTATCTAAAATCTCAAAGGACCCTCAAGCCAGGCTCTGCCTTGAGATTGTCCACATATCGTCTCTCATGGGATATGAATTTCAACAAACTTAAGACCCGCAAGCCAGAAAACACCTTGAGAGGGTCTGAAGCCTATTCCCTATAGGATATGAGGCATCTTAAAAAGTCCAAGTCAAGAGAAATAACCCACCATACTCGTGTGAGCATTTTGGTCATGAGTTATGGGTCAATACCCAATCCTCAACACTTGGTCATGACCATTTTATGGTTAAAAAATAAAGTGCCAATGCGAGCTACGACATCTGTGGTCCACCATCAAGTATTCATTGAAAACGTCTTATGTTAAATAGGTTCTGAAGTCAGAAATTCCTAAGTATGGGCAATTTTTCACAGTAAACCGTAAACATTGAAGGCCCCGGTTATGGATCACCATAAATTATGCCTAAAGTTAAGTGAGATTCTAAGTGAAGAAACATTTTGGGAATTGGACCCCAAACAAAGGTCCTCATTTTAAAATTTTTTGCCTAAGTCAAGTGGAATTCTAAATGTTTAATATTTTGGGCATTGGACCTCAGACCAAAGTTTCAATTCGATTAAACAAAATTTTTCTTAAGTCCATTAAGTGGCTACCAAATATGCAAAAAAAAGCGTTAGACCCGAAACGGATCATGAAAAAAGAACAAGCATAAAAACTCTAAGTTATAAGAGTAACGAAAAAACATAGGCATGGCAGTCGAAGGCTCAGCTGTTGGAACCCCGGTAGCTACCTAAGCAACTTCCTCTGCCATCACAAGGCATCCATCCTGAAAATCATTTCAGAATTTAGGTCTTCCAAGGCCAAGATGACATCGAGGTTGAAGTGATGGACTTAGGCCACAGCGTTCTGAAACTGCTCTCCACCAATGCTCGCAGAGATCGTGTCCAGCTCCTCATTCTCTTTTTCCAATTGCTGTATACAGGTCTCAAGGCTGGAAATGACCTTGTTGGAATTGGTCTTTTCTCTCTTCCCGATGAACTTGGACTCGGCTAGTTCTTTTTCTAGGTTAGTGACCCTTATTTCAGCTTCTTTCTTATGCTTAAGAGCCAAAGCAAGCTTCTGAGCTCCATCTTCTTTTACTGCCTTCATTCGATCTACCATCTTCCTCTCAACCTCCATTATAGATCTCTTAAGACAACTGGCCTCAACAGCATCCCGAAGAGCAAAGGTCTGAAACCTTAACAAAGTTTTTGTTGTATTCCTTTGGGTGATGTACTTCACCACCTCGTCGCTTAAAAGTCATTCATCGACAAATGCCCCGGCATCCACGTGCCCCGTAATTATGGGCATAGGATCTTCCCTCTCCTCTTCACCGCCCTCTGTTGCCACTTTCTTGCCCCAATCCATAGAGCTTTCAATGGCCTTTCTCTTCCTCCTCTGAAGAGGTTAGGTAGGAGAGTCTGATTGATTAAGGGTTACTTCAACAGCCAGATCCCGATCGACGGAACCCGGAGCAATGGGTGCAAGTGCACTGGAAGGTCCTACCCCTCCCCTCCTTGCTCTTAAAGCCTTTAGGGTAACGAGGGAAGGTCCAAACGCCATACTCACTGTAATAAGACAAGAAAAGTAAACAAGTCATAAATGACTCAATATGAAATGTTGAGTACAGGAAGTAAAGACAGACCTTGGACAATGACAACCTAACCCTTACCTAGCAAGGCAAAAAGATAATCATCACCGAGAGTATCAAGAATATCCTTTCATTTGATGAGCCTATAATCTTCGGCCCATCTGATTATAAAATCAACACACTCGATGTCCCCCTGATCGAGATGATGCTTCTCCTTCTCAATCAACCCAAGGGGAGTGCTCCATGCTTGTTGTGTCCAGTATAACAGGAACGCCATCTCTCCATCAACTTTCAAGAAAAATGGTTTGGTTCTCGGCGCTCCCGTCAATTTGAAGAACTTCTCTTTGAACTCCTTAAAACTATCTTGAAAAACGGTGAAGACATTTCACCCAGATCTAGATCGAATGGTCATGCAGTTCTTTTTGGTATGCTGCGCCCTAGACTCCATTGGGTGTAAAATTAGAAAAAGACTCTCTTCGAGTACCATAGTCCGACTACTTAGCAGAACCTCTCAAAGGCGAGTATGTTTCCCCAGCTATTAGGGTGGAGTTGGGAAGGAGTTATGTTTGGGATCTGGAGAATTGAAACTTGAAAGTTAGTGAATGATAGTCGAAGTCTCGATTGAATATAAAGGAGTTCATATAGGAACATGAAATATGGGCCCGTCTCTCGACCCGAACATACCCTTTCATCCTACATCAGAGACAGAACTTGATACTCACGATCCCAAGTCCCCTTTTTCTGTCAACTGCAAATAGATAAGGACCTTTCTAAGGTCCTCGGAGGAGGAGAGCTCAGACATATGGTCCTAGACGTCATCCCCAACCTAGGAATACAAGTTTCTCATGGGGCTAAGCACTAAACGCTCTTTAGAGGCCCTCATTTTGCCTCGAAGCCCTTCTCCTCGCCATAAAACCCTTAGAAACACCCATGGAGGTTGGTAAGTTAATGTCAGAATCAATAATATTGAATGAATAGATTCAAACATGGCAGAGGGTGAATTATAGAAGAGATCATTAAAGATTCATACCCATATGCGTTCTCCAGCATTACGATTACCAACCTTTGCTCCCACAAAGGTAATAGCCTCAGAAGGACACCTCTGTCGCCTGTGACACGGTAGAAGGGGTACTCCACAGAGTGACATCAATAAAGAGACCAAAAACGCTAGTATCCCTACTCTTTTACAAAAAAGAAAACAAAGAAAACAAGGAATGCCCCAAAACAAGAAGAACCCTCTAGAAACAATGAAAAAGGCACAAACAAAGGTAGAAGAAGGCATACCTTAAATAAGAAATGGGATTAGGTTAAAGAGGGGAATGAAAACAGTTGAGAACCACTCGCTACCACGCTTCTCCATCAAGCAAGGTCACAAGAAAACTTTGAGTCACCAGGAAACGATCAAAAATAGTAAAAGTATGAATAGTGAGCCCTCAGCCCCTATTTATAAGGATAAGACAGTTAAGGGACAATTATGTCAAATTCTCGAATTTCAAAAACCACCCATCATGGCGCACGAAGCACTAAACACGACTACCCAATTAAAATGTGCCACGTGGCCCTCACAACTGTCAAAGCAATTGAAAGGATGGTTGCACAACAAACCAAGTGTCACGTAACCTCTGCAGTTAAGTCTGGATTTTTTCTACGGACCCAGGCTACACCCGGAATGTCCATTCGTGGTCAAATTACTAGGGGTCATTCCGGACCACAACGCTTCCTAAAAGATCAAATGATTTGGTTATAAACGTCCTCGGGTTAGAACTTTTAACCCCATATGGTAACACGAGCCATGGCTTCAAGTGAAGCACGAATACTTCCACCCAAGGGCATAGAGACTATCTTGCCACTTCGCTGTACTAGCTAAGTACCAAGATGAGGGCAACATAACATCATTACAGGTTAAGCATTGGACTCACGCCAGAAGCAAAAGAAAAAGTAGAGAACAGAAATGGTGAACAGAAGATGCAAGATTCAGAAAAACGAAGTTTATAATTATTCACATTTCATATATCGTCAGCTCTAACAAAAAAATATTCATGAAAGTTTCCTCGAAGACAAAAAAAGTCAAGAATGCTGACAGAGAATTTTCAAGTAATAAAATTACCATTTACTTGCAAGTGGATAAGATCAATGTAATATTTGACAAATATAAGAATGTCATACCCATAGAGAGTGACAAGATTAACTAAAATTTAATATCTACCTAAATTAATTTAAAGGAAAAAGAAAGGAGATTTTTGTTTTATTTAATTAAACTAAGAATATAAATTATGTGCTAAACTAAAATTAAAATTAAATAATAAACTTAAATAAAACAACTCAAATTAGAATGCAAGAACAATTCTAGGAGTTCGAATCTACCACTAACCATGTAAAGATGAATTTAACTTGAATGAGAATTAATCTTGTTCTATGGAGTATCTATAGCTACAAACTTTGATTACTACTAAAGATTATTAAAATTTAATTAATGACATAATTCATCTAAAATAATATAGTATATTCAAATTGTGACATAAATTATTTAACATAATATGAATTATTTAATTCTTAGATTAAAAAGTAATAAATATTATTATATAACTCATACTAAGATTATAAAATTAGGTATGTGATTAAAATATTAATTTAAATTTTTTAATTGACTACATGACAATTAATAAAAAATTAAATTAAATAATAATTAAAAATTAATAATCATTAATATTATGTGATTGTAAAATAAAAAAAAATCTCAAATAAAATTAAATTATCTAAAATAAAATATTAAAATTTTATATTAATTTTAAAAATAAAATTAGTTACGCGTAGTAAGAGAATCAGACACAAAAGAGAAAATTCTATAAAATTTCAATGCACAGCGTTGCTTCTTTTTTTCTCTTCTCTCCAGCCGCGTGCACGCTCTACTTCTTTTCTCCCCTTGCGCAGTAACCATCCCCGTCGAACGACGTGTGTCTTCAATTTCTGTCTATTTTTACTTCTATCTGAATACCTTCCACTCTTTGTGCTTTTATTCTTCTTTTCTAATATTATGCTAACCTTTCTCTTCAATTATCCATCAGTCGTGTCACACTTTTGACTTTGTTATTTTTTTTCTATTGTTTCTTACACCATAATCAGACCATGGGCTTCTAATTCATGCATGATCTCAGGCCCACTTTTATTTCTTCCCTTCAAAGCTTATTTGACCGTGGGGCCCTGTTAGCTTAATAGGATATGTAGGCCAAATTTTAACACAAGATAATTAAAATAATTTTAGAGTGCTTCGAATTGAAATATAATGTGACACTTCCTCAGTTGTTTTGATTTAATTATTCATTAAGCATATTTTTTCTTGATTAGCATCACAAAATAAAAAAAATTAATAATTAATCTACTTTAAAAAATTAATCAATAAAATTACAAAATCACCAAAATTACTTGCATTGAAGTATAATAAAACTTAATTTTAATATTAAAAATACATATTATTAGGTTATTATCAACACCCCTATACCAAAACTTTTGTTAATCCTTGAGTAAAGAAAAGTATATTCAAGTACTAATGCATTAAAGAAAAAAGAATGAATCTTGTGGACATATTTATCCTGAATCATTTTAACTTTGAATTTAAGATCAACACTATTACACATTTTCAGACAACTTCAATCTTATAGGTAAGAATCAAAACTTAAGTAATTTAAGCACTATCTTCACATCAACAAAAATAAAGGCATAAGATTCCATCATACTTCTAGTGACAACAAAAGTAGTACTAAGTATCAATCTTATTCATCAATTAACTCAATTTCATTTCACCAAGTTATAACCAACCTCCTTCACAACATAACACTTTCAATTCTTTTAAAAAAGAAAAACACATGACTCTTAATGCTCTGTCCCATAGGTAACTCATGTAGCGAGTATTCAATAAATGACTCCTATTCTAGTTGGCTCAAGGCATTAGGTGATAAGGCACCCCTCAAATCTACTAACTCAAGCCAACAAATGGCATAGAAGCACCACAAGTACATATTCAGGTGTAAGCATAATATATAAAAATTAAAAATAACCTGAACATTGGTACTTAGAGCCTTAGAAGTATTCAACACATTCCAATTTCAATTTATCTCTTTTTTTCACTTGCAAGAAGAAGACAAATTTTTTTAAGGCAATCCACCAAGTATTTGACAAAGAAAAAGACTTTCATTTACACATAACTCAAGTAGCCAAAATACATAAGAATCCATCTCATGCCTATAGTTCAAGGTGAATTGGAATATAGCCGTATAACCTTTGACTACCAACCTACTAAGACCAAAAATTGTCCTTAAATGCATATAGGCTGCATGAACTTTAATTTATATACAAACAGGATAATTATGCACAACTAGACCATCAAATCTCTAAAAAGAAAAAATCATCAGTCAAAATTTTCTCAATTTTTTTTCAATTTTTTTCTGCACCCCCACACCTAAATCATACATTGTCCTCAATATGAAAGATAAAGAAATAAATGGGTTAAAAAAAAGAGCAACACAACCTGATGAAAAGTAATACAATGTCAGGCAAAGAGAAGCACAAGAGTCAGCTCCACAACAAAATTTGAAAAATCACAATATTCTTTTCAAAACAAATGAGTAGCATCTGAAAACTAACAATAAAAATAACAAAAATAAATAAAATGAGATAAATAAAGAAGTAAAAACCAAAACAATATAAAACTTTTTCTTTTTTATTATAATTATTTTTGGCTGACACTATTTACATCCTCATACAAAGGCTCCAAACTCCGGGAGACACTTAAGCCGACTCAAACAATAAAATAAAATTATCTAACGAGTGAAAGAAAATTTTACCTACAACTAGAACTGTTGAATCTAAATCGACTAAAGGAGATAAATGCTCATACCTCACTACCCATAAGGTAGCTTCAAGAGATGGAGAATAATCAAAGATTTCATTAATCCCAACTACATCACTTCTTAAGTAAAAAGCCTCCAAATCACTATGTGAAGGTATACTCTCTAAAGGATTCTTAGACAAAATAGGCAGCATAGTCTTTTTAACTCTCTCATTAATCACATCTACAAATGCACACTCAGATTCATCTTCCCTAACATGTTGGCCAGTAAACTTGAAGATATTAAGTTTAATTCTTATGTTCATAACTGAAACATCCATTACCCCAGACCTACAACTAATGTTAACATCAGTAGTGACTAAGAAAGGCCTCTCCAAAATAATAGGAATTTCCTTTCTTGATGAGTGAGAGGGTTCCATATCAAGTACTATGAAATCAACAGGAAAGAATTCCTTATCAATTTTCACTAAAACATCATCAACTCTTCCACTAGGGATCCTAACTGACCTATCAACTAATTACAAAAAATAATTTGATGGCTGCAACTCACTCAAGCCTAGCTCTATATAAACAGAATATGTCATCATATTTACACTAAAACCTAGATCCAAGAGTGCTTTATCAATCTTATGATCACCAATATAGTAAGAAATAGTAAGAACACCAAGATCTTTCAACTTAGGTGGTGTAATAAAATGTAAAATTGAGCTTATCTGTTCACTTAAGTGAACCTTCTTAGACATATGTGCTTTAGATTTTCTTTTAAATGTGCATATGTCCTTAAGGAACTTGGCATACACAAAATTCTATTGAGTAGCATCCAAAAGGGAAGATTGATCTTTACTTACTTAAAGGTCTCAAGAATATCCTCCCTATGCTTATCTTTCCTAAAATGTAAAAGTGCTTCTAAAGCTTAAGGGTAAGGAACCTTTGGCTCATATAGAATCGAAGTCAAAGAATTAGTCACATTAGAGTAAGAGGATTTGGTTTCTTCTACATTTTCTTTATGATTATCTTCATCCCTATCACCATGCACTCTCTCCTCATTCACCCCATTTTTCGCCTTTTTTCCATTCCTAAGAATCATTACAGCCTTGGCTTGCTCATGAATTTGACCTCTAGGATTTTCAATAGGGTGGCTTGGAAGCTTACCCTCCTCTCTATTTTCTATAGCAATGGCTAACTGACCAATTTGAGTCTCTAACTTTGCTATGGATTGAGTGTAAAAATCCAAAAGTTGCATCCTAGATTTCATAAATTGTGTCCTAGTGTTTACGCTATTCAAAGAAGATAACACCTTATCTAGTTTATCATCTACATTCAAACTACTACTAGGTGCTTGAGGTAGATTGGGCACATACCTTTGTGGTTGAAAACCAGAGGGTGGCGTCATACCAATTTGACCTGCTTGATTAGTTCTCTACCCTTGTTGTGCTTCTACACCTTGTTGCTTCTAAAAGAAGTTAGGATGATTCCTTCAACCAGCATTGTAAGTGTTAGAATATGAGTTATTTTGTGGAGGAAATCCTTGGGCTACATTATCCTACTCTAGTGAAAATTCAAAAAATTGTGAGGCAACAGGACAATCATATGAACTATGAGAAGAGTTAGAACAAATGGTACACACAACATGTACATTAGAAGAATTAGCATGTTTTTGACTTAAAATAACAATTAATATATCTTCTTAGATATTGCATCCACTTGTTCTATTTGTTTATATAGAGATTCTACCTTAATTGCAGATCAGATGTGTGTGAAATCTCATAAATTCTCCCTTTATTCCCTGATTGCCTTGATATATCAGGTTGTGAGGACGAGGTATGCAATTGTGAATTCTCACGTAAGTGCTCAAATAACTCTCATGCCTCATCTGGGGTTTTGTGTAAGAAAATACTCACACACGACGCGTCAACCATCTGCTGGTTGTGTTTATTCAATCTAGAATAAACATTTTGCACTTGTTGCCATTTAAGAACTTCATGGTGTGGACAACAACGCAAAATATCCTTAAATCTTTCCTAACTGTCATGAAATTGTTCATTATTAACTTGAAAAAAGTAGTGATGACACGTCTCATTGTAGTAAGTTTACCAACTGAGAAATATTTGTTTAAAAATTCTCCTGATAATCTATCCCAAGTGGCAATGTTATCACATGTAAAAAACTAATCTTTAGCCTTATTCTTTAAAGAAAAAGGGAAAAGATGGAGACGAATTGCAACATCAGTAACATCAAGGATTTTGAAAGTGGAACATACCTCTAAGAAAGCATCTAGGTGCTTATAAGGATTTTCATATTCAAGCCCATAAAATGTTAGTAACATTTGAATTACACTAGGCTTAATTTCAAAGTGGTTAGCCTCAATCTTAGGCAAATAGGCACAAGTAAGAGAATCATAAGCATTTGGAGTAAAATATTCCCTAAGTGCTCAATTATTATTTGTCATATTAGTATCAATGAGTGTAGTTTGATTTTGTGCTCTAAGTGCTCTGAGTGTATGCTTTATCTCTGGGTCGTACTCTTTCAAATCTAATGACAATGAATGCCTACCAAACATAACCTAGACAAAATATCAAACTAATAAGAGTAAGAGTTGGAACAAAAGCATGTGGAGTCACAAGTTCGAGTAGAATTAGCATTCTCCAACCTTGTCAGTAAAAACCAAAAACAACAAGAATAAAAATAACATCACTAAGATCAAACAAATAAAATTAAATTGAATCAAATAAAACAAAACAAATAAAATCTAGACTAAAAGTTAAATTAGGCAAAAATTAAATTAAAGCAATCACAAAATCAACTCTCCAGCAATGATGCCAAAAACTTGATAGAGAATTTTCAAGTAATAAAATTAACTTTTACTTGTAAGTGCACAAGATCAATGTAATATTTGACAAATATAAGGGTATCGTACCCACAAGGAATGACATGATTAACTAAAATCTAATATCTACCTAAATTAATTTAATGGAAAAAAAAAAAGATTTTTATTTTATTTAATTAAATTGAGAATATAAATTATGTGCTAAACTAAAATTAAAATTAAATAATAAATCTAAATAAAACAACTCAAATTAGAATGCAAGAACAATTCTAGAACAATTCTAAGACCTTGAATCAACCACTAACCATATAAAGATGAATTTAACTTGAATGAGAATTAATATTGTTCTATAGAGTGTCTACGGCTACAAACTTTGATCACTACTAAAGATTATTGAAATCTAATTAATGACATAATTTATCTAAAATAACATGGCCTATTCAAATTGTGACATAAACCATTTAACATAGTATGAATTATTCAATTCTTAGATCACAAAAGCAATGCATACTATTACATAACTCATACCTAAGACTAAAAGTATTAGGCATATGATTAAAAGATATCAATTTAAATTTATTAATTGACTACAAGACAATCAATAAAAAATTAAATTGAATAACAATTAAAGATCAATAATCATCAATATTGTGCAATTATAGAACAAAGAAAAATATCCCAAACAAAGTTAAATCAACTAAAACAAAATGTTAGGATTTCATCTTAATCCTAGAAAATAAAATTAGTTACTCATAGTAAGAGAAACAAACACAAAAGAAGAAGAAAAATCCATAAAATATCACTGCATTACGTTGCTTCTTCTTTTTTCTCTTCTCTTGAGCCGCGTGCATGTTCTGCTTCTTTTCTTCCCTTATGTAGTAACTTTGCCCCTCGAACAGCATGCATTTTTAATTTTTATTTTTTCTTCTATCTGATATGGCTCCATATCAAAATATTGTTCCATCGAAACTGCAAAATGTTTCACAATCACTCCAAGTTGCTTCAAATCACCCCAAGTTGCTCGAAGAGATTCTTCCACCCTTGGAGCCCTCCTGCATATCCCACTACACTTAAGAAGAGAAACTGTGGAAGCACATGGCTAAATGCGTTCGCAACAGTGGGAAAAGAGGAAGACAGAGTACAGATCACCTCCATGCATCTCAAGAACTACACAGAAGCAGCGAGTCCCCCCAGTACATACAGAAAAGTTACACTTTCCTATGTTCACTGGGAGAGAAAGGCTTCTGCCACCCATATGCATGTTGGCCAGCCCATGTAGGGTAGTTACTTGGTTCTCACTAAGCCATTACACCGAGAAAGAAAGGCCTCCATTAGAGGGACCAGTTTCAAAATTGCAAACACCTTTAAAGACTTTGGAAATAATAGGAAGATAGTTTCAGCAGGGGGCAAAACCCTCCACATACCTACAAAGAATGGGAGAGAAATCACTCTCTAAAGGGAAATCATTCTCAAGCAAAGCCACAAAACAAAAGAAATGTTAGCCTCAATGCAAACATTCCCTATTTATAAGGGGAACGAAGCATTTTGATTGGCCCAGAAAAAGGTGAATTGATTGCATGTTGGAAGCCATGTTTTAATGCTCCCTCTTTCTGATTGGTCACGGGAGTAGGGGAAGTTGGGAAATAGCATAAATTTGCTATCCTCTTTTAAAGAATCTTTAATTCCCAATAAAGCCAAAGCAATAGTTTCCCAAGTAAGCTCAGACTGCTACTAGCTACAGAGTAAAAGCTGCAGGAAAGGACGAAGACCCCGTGAACCATGCATGGAGGCAACAAAAGATATACCCCGGATGGCGGAATGACAACTTAAGCAGAGTGATCCACCACGGATCCTAGCCTTACATGTCAACTACAGAGGTATCCTATAATGTATAACGGACCTCGGCCCTTTAGAAAACATGAGATCCTACATTGACTAACCTGGATCCCTTTGTTCATGGTGCGCCATGTGCTTCTTTTAAACTTGGTACCTTGACACTTAGTTGTCCCATCTAAGTGCCAAGCTGGGGGTAACTATTCTAGACCGTTATCCGGGATCATGTCCCTTGGATCCACCTGACCCGCAACATACCGGGGTCTGTCGTTGATACCCTCAGTTAGATTCGCTTACAGATATAAGTGAGATTCTGACTCTATGCCTATCGGATCACGACATTGGGTAGTAACAATTTTACCGTGAGATCTACGCAATAGATAAATCTTGAGAATATCTGTTATTGCCAATCATGATCTTGCAGAATAATAGCACCCATAACTGCTTTTAACTGCTTATAATTACAGTTTTTATATTCCAATAATATAGGGATCCTCTGAAACTAAATAAGAAACATATATCTTCATGATACTATAACAGGGACGTATCTCTTCAACCTCTATAAATATCAGGCTTATTCACCTTCTTAGGTAACTTATCACTCATTGCATAAAGCCTACTTGTGCATAATCTGACTTGAGCGTTGGAGTCCCTTTACAGGTACCAACCGCCCCGGTTTCAACACACTCTGCTACTACTACGCAAGGAGGAAATAATTGTAATGTGCCTATCTCAAGTACACCTCTAAATCCACTTCAGAACAGTATATATACTATTTTTGGCTTAACATTCATTTCATTTTTCCCCTCCAAATGTTGCCCTTTTCTTTTGTGCTTTTTATTATTTAGTGAACAAGTGTAATAAGGAAATCTGCATGTTCATCAGCTTCAAGAAACTCTAGTGATATGGTTTACTTGAAACTGGTTACATGAATCACTGTGCTTAGGTAAATGTCCATAAGTTGGTTTATAAATTAATTTTGTGTGTTAGAGCTTATAATTATCCCTTTACTTGTCTTAATTATTAAATGTAAAAGAAGAAAGTGAATGTTGTTGCTGATCTGGGTTTACATTCTAGTTTCTTACTGATTAATATATACCCTAATGATAGAATCAGTTTGTTGGACCATGTTCTTGGTGATACTTATTCGCAAGCAATAGATTCAGTGTTATGTGATGAGTGTAAAATGCACTCATCTTTTGGGTTTATTTATTAGGATTTTTAATTTATTTTTATTTAATTTTTGTTTATTTTTATTTATTTTTAATTTATAATTATCTCTTCACCTAATCATATTTGAATTTTCAAAATAAATCATCAGATTTTTTGCAAAAATAAGAAATTCCTAAAGATAAATATTTGAAGGATTCTTATCCTATTCTTAGATGCTAATTAGAGTTTTAATTGGTTACAAAATTTTGGATTAGAGATTGGATAAGAATTCTCAAAAAGATTCGATTTAGAGCAAAATTCAGATTCTCACAATATCTTGATCATTCCTCATTAAGTGAGTTATATCTTAGGTTACAGAGATCAGATCGATGCATTATTATGGCAGTAAAAAGCTACCAGAAAATCCTACAACTTCTCCGTTGAGATCAAGGGAAAATTCGGTCATCTAGATGGTGAGAAAAATCGTGCAAATTAAATACGAAAAGTTGTTATCTTTTCTATAAAAGGGGAAAAATGAATTTAGCAAAGGAGCTCTCTTTTTGCATAGAATTTCAGCAGCCGTCAAGGAGCAAAGCAGAGGCACAAACCCTAGCTTGGTGTGGGTGCATCTAGGCTTGAAGATTAAGGATATTCTTCAACCTATCCATCAATCTTCTATGGAGTTTGTCGAATTCTTCTCTTTGTTTTCTTCTTTCTCCATGTGTAACTAAACCTTTTTTGTTAGGGTGATGATGGATCTTATTCTTTGTTGAAGTAAACTCATTATTATGTTTAATATATGTTTCTATTTCATGATTTATATGTTTATCTCTTTTCTTAGTGCTTTCTTAAACTTGATCAATTTGGAAATTATTTTTTGGGTTATGTATGATTTGGGAAAATTGTACACAAACATAGAACTTTTGATAAACACCATAATTTCCGTAATCGCTAGGAATAGAAGTTATGGATTGTGTGGTTTTACTTTTAATTCCCTCATTTATGATAATGTCTTCTCTATTTGGGGTTAGACTAAGGGATTAGTTAATTCTAAATAGTGTGACGAGGATTAATATACCAAGGGATTGGAATTGATTAATTTTGAGAATTGACCATAAATCATGGAATAAAACTTGGTCGAAGTAATATTTAAAATTGCATCTAAAGAGTTCAAGTGAAATCTGGCCCCTAACACTTTCATATAATTGTCTTTCACCTTTGCCCAATTGATTAATTTTTGTCAATTTAGCCAATTTAGTATTTGTCAACATAATCCTCGTGGAAACGATACTTAACTCACTCTTTATTACTTTTGTGATTTGGTTCACTTGCCAATATCACAACAAGTTTTTGGCGCTGTTATTGGGAATTATTGTTTCTCAATATTAAATAGTAGTTGAAAAGACACTAATTTAGGCACTTATTTTTCTTATTTAATATTATTTTTATTTATTTAATTTTCTTTTTAATTTAGTTCTTTTTATTCATTCTTGTTTTCTTTGTTTATTTTTATTAGTCTTTATTTTTATTTTTATTTTTAATTACTTTTCTTTACTTCACTCTGATTTGCTTGTTTGTTTATTTATGCAAGGTGTTGTGAATTTGGAAGAATTAATTTTTGATCCAGAGATAGCGAGAACAGAAAGAGCAAATAGAAAAGCAAACAGAGAAAGAAGAAGAAACAAAGGAGAAAAAATGGCTGAAAATACCAATGAACAAAGAAGACACACATTGGCTGACTATGCTTTTGGGAATTGCGGATCAAAATATCTCGCAGCGGAATAATAGGATTCCCACACAGGATCCATGCGAAAAATCCATAATCCGAGTTTTTAAAAATTACCTCTTGAAGCGTGATAAACACAAGCGAGGTGAATCACCAACACCGTAATAGCGACGATGTTTCTGCTCTATCCACACGAAAGACTTGCAAAAGGAGTCATGCCTGTTTCGCGGTGCTAGTGCGCGAATAGAAGAGAAGAACCTTTCACTAGTCTCTCACTCACTTTCTTAGGTGCGGTTAGGGTTGTGATGTAACATCTATAGCAGCCCCTTAACAAGACTATTTATAATAGTGGCTGCCTTAAGTGAGTGTGAGCAAGGCAAAGGTAAGTCAGGCAACCCTAAAACCCATCCGTCATGAGTTAGGCCCACAATTGAATCCGAGTCCAACTTGGATCCTTATTGCTCCAATTTAGTCTCTAAGTGTGCGACCACTGCAGGTTCTCATGACGTTGGTAGTAATATTAAAATCTCATTTTAATATTACAAACGATGTGAGCTGTATCTAGCAACACATCATCTACCCAAGTAATGAGAATGTCGAGATTTGACATAACCTATCCGTGATCAATGTTTCCGTGTAGTTTAGTCCCTTTGTCCGGATATCCAGTTGAACACAAGGCATGGAACGTGTCACCCTTGTTTAATTCAATCTTCGGTTTTCTTCCCCGAGTAGACATAGTAATAACAAATGAGATCAATATCTCATATTGACTCATTTGAGCATGGCCATGCATTTCATAGTCTCACTCAATCGGGGGCCCGAAGATATCACTCACTGTTATGTAGGAGGGACAAATCCCATCTAGGTCACTCACATTCCTCCACATGCATCGCAATATGTCTAATAACCAACTTTATAATCATCTTGTTACGTTGACGTTTGATGGCATTTAAAACACACAACTCCTCATGTAGGAATCGTAGTGATTTCGGTCAAAGAACCACATACACCATTATCACTATGAGAATCGCTTATGACACTCACGTAACGATCCACGTAGCGTTCTCATGGCGGGTCTGTCCAATACATCATTACTCTAATATGTATCCATGTGTAGACTTGATATCTCATATCCATGACCCGTGAGATGTGGTCATCAGTCTACGCACATACTAGTCTCAATGCATTATTGTTGTCCTAATTAACAATAATACTTGACTAGGACATTTAAGAATAGTGTTGTAACCAAAAGGATCTCACGATCAAGTCATCCACTTGATGTCCTATGGCATCAATCTTACTATTCTAAGGACTTTATTATGTTTATCAAAAAAGAACACAATAAATGAAATGCCTCATATATATAAAATAGCATAATAGAATATATGCAAATACAGAAAATGTATTAGCCTCTAGGGCATACACCAACATATGCAACTCCATCTATTGAAAGCGTTGCCACCAGTATAGTGCGACTTGCCATACAGGCCAATAATTTTGAGATTAAACTAGCTCTTCTACAGCTGGTACAACAAGATCAATTTGGGGGAGGTCAAGCAGAAGATCCCAATTTGCACATTACTAATTTCTTACAGCTTTGTGACACTATCAAATATAATGGAACTAGTGATGATGCCATACGGTTAAGACTTTTTCCATTCTCTTTGAGGGATAAAGGTAAAAGTTAGCTACAAGCCCAACCACAAGGAAGAATCACCACTTAGGATGATCTGGTTAGTAAGTTCCTCACTCGGTATTTCCCTCCATCAATGTTCATGAAGATAAGGAGTGAAATTGCGTGCTTTACTCAAACTCAAGGAGAATCTCTCTATGAAGCATGGAAAAGATTTAAAGAGCTGCTGAGAAAATGTCCTCATCATATTTTCAAAGTTTAATAGTGGGTGCAGATCTTTTATAATAGTTTGAATTGTTCTACTAGACTTATGATTGATACATCTGCAGGTAGGTCTCTAAATACTAAAAAATTTTAAGAGGCCCAAGAATTGTTTGAAATAATGCCTACGAATGGATACTAGATGCCTACTGGAAGAGTAATGATTAAACAGGAAATTACGGAGCTTAGTACCCTTGATGCTTTACTTGCGTAAAATAAAAATATTTCACAGCAAATCTCTTACTTCACGAAGTAACTTGGTAATATGCAGGTAAGCTCTGTAAATCATCAAGTTTTAAATTATAATTTCTGTGGAGGTAATCATACTAATGGTGAGTGCGAGGCAAGCAATTCAAGTGTTACTCCTCAAGAGCAGGCTAATTATATGGGCAATCCTTAGAGACCACAAGGTAATCCTTACTCAAACACATACAATATAGGGTGGAGGAATCATCAAAACTTTTCATGGACCAATCAGAATATTGGTAAGACCACCACCACCTTCATATCAATAACCATCTTCACAACCTTAATAAGAAAAGCCATCCAATCTTGAAAGTATTGTTGAGAAACTTGCTCTTAGCACCAATAATTTCATGGAGTAAACAAGGGTAAATTTTTAGAATCAAGGAGCGACTATTCAAAGTCTAGAGAATCAAGTGGGTCAGATAGCAAAACAGCTCTCAGAGAGACCTCCAAGTACCTTACCAAGTGATACAGTAGTTAATTCAAAGGAGCAATGTATGGAGATGTCCTTGAGGAGTGGAAAAGTTATTAGTCCCCTACCGAAAGAAGATGAAGCTAAGGATGTACCTCTTCCTCCAAGTCATGATCAAGAAAAAGATGCACCAAAAGAAGAGATCTCTATAGAAAACAAATTGAAGGGAGGAAGAAAAAAGAAGAAGGATCTGGATTGGGACAAACCTCAGGAGATACCTCCCTATGTTAAGATTCCATTTCCTCAGAGACTAAAGAAGGAGAATCAGGTGAAGCAAGAGAAGCAGTTCTCAAAGTTCCTTGATATTTTTAAGCAATTGCAAATAACCATCCATTTTGCTAAAGCACTTAAGCACATGCCTTCTTATGCTAAATTCATAATGGATTTGTTATCCAAGAAAAGGAAGTTGAAGGAGAATGACACAGTCATGCTTATTGAGGAAAGTAGTGCTATAATTCAGTGAAAGCTACCACCAAAGTTAAAGGATCCAGAAAGTTTTAGCATTCTATACACCATTGAGAAACTGACCATTGAGAAGGCTCTACGTGACTTAGGAGGTAGCATCAATCTAATGCCATTGTCAATTCTTCACAAGCTTGGGATTGAAAAAGTGAAGCCAACAATGATGTCTTTTCAATTAGTTGATCGGTTAATCAAATATCCATATGGTATAGTTGAAGATGTGCAAGTAAAGGTGGACAAATTCTTTTTTCCAGCAGATTTTGTGATTTTAGATATAGACAAGGATGCTAACATTCCACTTATTCTTAGAAGACCGTTCTTAGCTACTTAAGGAGCATTGATTGATGTACCAAGAGGTGAACTCATTTTGAGGGTAAATGGAGATCATGTGAGTATCAATGTTTTTGATAAATCTGCACTGACATCAGATCTCTATGCCCTCGTCAAACGCATTCAAGGTAAGCCTCTGCAAGATTTGGCTAGTAAGAGTCCTTCATCATTAATTAATGTTGATCCTCTTATTTCCAATATGATTGTTGAAGAGGAGAAAGGTCCTCCTATAACATCCTCTTCAACATGTTAGACTTATAAATAGTTATAGAAGTAGTTTAATACTTCCTTAACATGTTTGTTTCATTTTGTGACAATCTGAGTTAATTTAAGCACTTTGCTACAAGTTGAAAGGTGAAAAGTAGCTTAAAATGACTCAGATATTAGCTTAAATGACTTAACTAATGGAAATAAATGTAGATAATTTATTTCTAAGTCACAAATATGTATTCTGTGATGTGATTAAAGTTTGAAAATAATTGAAGTCCGTTTGATATTTTTAATCATACTAGTTATGTGTTTTAATGCCGGAATAACTAGTCACAGATATGGAAAATTATGATACTGGTGAAATGACTTTTTAAATAAATCTTAGTATTTATTTTTAAGTTGTTGGAATTTGAAAAACTTGATTTAGCTAAAGTTGAGTGTTTTTCGTAGATCAAGAAGTATTGGTATTATAACTAAAGACCCTTAACACTCTATGGTTACAGCCTTCATTTTGGACTTCTTTTATATGACTTTGCTACTCATAATACTCACTTTCTCTTTTCTTTTCACTGTTGCATAGAAACAGCTCGAAGGGAGGAAATTTCAAGTGGTGAAAAGGAGAGCAAGAAGCATGATAAGAAGGGGAAATCCAAGGCTAGAGGTTGAAGCTCAAATCTATAACATCAAGGCAGCTTGAAGGTAGGGGTTCTTGACCTTAAAACTCCATTTTTTTTTTCTCATTTTCATGTTTAGGCTATTTGAGCTTTTGATATGTCAAAATGAGTTCTTGTGGTGTTTTAAGTGATTTTCTTACTTAGATAAGTTTTAAATGGTGTTTATGACTTGTTCATGCTAAGAGTTTGGATTAGAAACTGAAAATTCTCCATTTGGACCTAAAATGCTCTAAGTGTTGATTTTAGGGTTTTGGATGAGTGGTTTAGTATTTTGATCCATTTTTTATGAAATCAATTAGTGTTTTATGTTTTCTTCATGTTTGTGAACTTGTTTGGGACTTAAAATCACCAAGAAAGAATTTTAAAGTGATCAAATTTTGTATTTTTGCCAATGGAATAGTGTCCATTGCTACAAAATTATGCAGTAAGTGTTGTTGGGTGCTTGACACTCACACAATCTGCCTACGCACGCTCAAGCGTGTGCTGCCCAGAAGAACACGCTATGGTGCATGCGTGCCCAAGCGCATTGCCCTTATGCGCTCAAGCACCCGAGATAGGGCAGATCTTGATTTTAGCATTGTGATGCTAATTTAACTCCATACTTGTTAAGATTATTTGTACAAATATTTTAAGGTGTACTGAGGCACTTTTTAGGATATTTCTTGGAGAGAATTATCAACCTGATAAATGAAAAGTGTGGAAAATTCTTAGACATTCAAGTGTGACAGAATGCTTAGGTTAGTGTTTAGAACTTTGGTCAATGTGAGGTTGATTTCACAATCACTAGTGAGTGATTGTGGGATGTTCTAGATACTGTTTAGCTAGATATATGAATCTTGTTACCTTTGTTAGATAAGTGAGGCTAGGATTCCTATATCTAGTATTTAAAATGTGGCCCAGATATTTAATTTTCAAACTGGGTATTTACTATTTTCCTATGTATTGTGACCTTAAATGGTGTGCACAACCATATGACCTAAGAATGAGGTGTTGGATCTAAATTCTCCCTGCATTTATGTTTACATAGTCAGGGTTACCGGTATAGGGGTGGCAATGGCACTCTTACGCAATGAGGAGGAAATATCTACCTATTACCAAGTGGATTTATGCTTTCTGGGCTTATCCTGCTCTGTATAAACAAGAAATAATGGTTTTTGGGGAAACAAGTAAGTAGCTTATGTTTTCAAACTTTAAAACCTGCATTGGCATTGCATATCCATAATATTTGGACTTTGTTTGAGCATAATTATACTTCATAACATAAAGCATTGCATGGTTGACAATTGTGTGGGCAGTTGTCATTGCTTAACCGATTAATTGTTTGGTTGTGCTAGTCATGGCAACCATTACCCAAGAGGGGGTAAATTGAGTATGAAAAACTTTTCACAAAAGCTCTTAAAATAAACACAAATATTTAAGCTATTAAATAAAAGAGAAAGAATTACGAGAAGAAGAATAAAAACTTTAAGAATAGCAAATAAATAAATGTGTAATAATATAAAATTGCGTAAAATAAAGAGATTGAGAAGAGAAAAGCAGGCACGATATTTATCCTAGTTCGACCACTAACCCACTTGTGGTCTACGTTCAGTCCTCAAAAATAATCCGAGATTTTTCACTATGTATACAAGCTTCAATAGGTGCTTGCAACCGTTACATAAAAGAGTAATTTTCACACACAGGGAAACTCTACCTTTGTGCTAAAGTCTCAACCTGCAGGGATACCTCACCCTTATATAAACCTTGAAGGGATACCTCACCCTTGTACAAACCTTGAAGGATACCACACTCTCAATATAGAAGAACAGAAATATAGATGAAGAGAAACTCTCACTCAGAGTAAATAATACAAATTGAAGCTCTATGAAGCTCTCTAAGGATATATCAAATTTTGGCAAAAAAAACACAGAAATTTGGTAAAATATGTATCACAAAATAAAGCAAGAAAGAATTATTTCAGATAAATGGGTGTTGCTAAAAGATATCCCAAAAACATGTATTTATAGTATTCTAAGAAAAAGAGCCATTGGGTATAAATTAATATCACATTAAAAGCATCTGAAAATAATCGTTGCATGTTTCCTGGGTCGTGTTATTCGAATAAACATAATCTTATTTGAATAACCCACTTATAACACATTAGGAAGTGTTTTTTGGAACCTTTTATTCGAATAAACCTTTAGTTATTCGAATAAACGTTTAGTTATTCGAATAAAACATCAAAAACATGTTCTGCAATATTTTCTAGATCGTGTTATTCGAATAACACATTTGTTATTCGAATAAACCTTTAAAAACACATTCTAGTATGATTTTTGTGGTGTGTTATTCGAATAACATATCCTTTATTCGAATAAACCACTCTGATTTTGAAAACTGACTTTAAATAGTCATAACTTCTTCATTTCTTATCTGTTTAAAGCAAATGACCAGTCATTGGAAAGATCTTTGAGTCTATTTTCAAATGAAATAAATTTCAAAACAAAACTCAAAGTATTTTGAAAGATATAATCAAAAGAGTGACCAAAGGTCAGTTTTGCAAAACTCAAACTTGACTATTTTTCATAAATTTGAACTACCACCATAAATAACTTTTCAAAACTTATTTGTTGGACATTTTAGCATGTGAAAATCATTTGTAAAGATTTAAAAAACATATTTGAGATATCTATAAGGCTTCTTACATAAAGACCCTAAGTCCTAAAAGTTATACCATTTAATCTTCCTTTGGACTTGGTCTTTGACATGACTTTGATGTTATCAATATCTTCATGAAATAGGCATTCACATTCTCCTTGTGTTGAGTTAATTGAGATCTTTTGCTTTCTTGTTGAAATGCTCACTCTTGGTACTTGGACTATCCTACAAAGTATTGCTCACTTAAACAAGCATTCATAATACAATATCTTCATATGCATGATTCATAAATGTATAACTCTAGTTAGTCTAACATGCATATAAGACTTTCATAGATACATCCAAATAAGATATTTATCAATTACTAATGGATGTGCTCTATATAGGATGCAACAAAGAACATAAGCAAAGTATTATTTTTGTCTTGTATTTGTCATCATCAAAACTTAACATATTAAACCATTTAGAGTAAACTTATTTCCACAGGTTGCTCATTCGATAGTATCTTAGGATTGTATAGGAAATTATTTGATATTATTGATTTCTCAGATATTCTTTTACATAGAGTATAATTTTATGTTCAGTTGATTTATTTATTGTAAATGATTAACTGCTGGTTTTGGTATGCTTATACTGAGAAATTGTGATTTCTCACACAGTGCTAGCTGCAAAGAGAAGAGAAGAAACTTGTCGCTCTCTCACTCACTTTTCTGTAGGTGCGGCTAGGGTTCAAAAAAATTATGTATCTTAGCAGCCCTTTAGCAGTACTATTTATAATAGTGACTGCCTTAAGTGAGTGTGAGCAGCAGCAAGATAAGCTGTGCAACCCTAGACCCATCTGTTATGAGTCTAGCTTATATTTGAATCCGAGTCCAACTTGGATCCATTACTCCAATTTTAGTCTGCTCTATGTGTGTGACCCTGCAGGTTCTTATTACGTTGGCAGTAATATTAAAATTCCATTTTAATATTACAAGCAGTGAGCGGTATCTAGCAACACATCGCTGCTACCCAAGTAATATGAATGTCAGTGATTTGACATAACCTTTTCGTGACCAATGTTTCCATGTTGTTTAGTCCCTTTGTCAAGATATCTAGATTCAACACAAGGCATGGAATGCGTCACCCTTGTATAGTCCAATCATTCGTTTCCTGATATTCGAGTAGACTTTGTAACAACAAATGAGATCAATATCTCATATTGACTTATTTAAGCATGGCCATACATTTCGCAGTCTCACTCAATCAGGGGGCCCGAAGATATCGCTGAGTGACAAATCCCATCTAGGTCACTCACATCCCTCTGCATGATTTGCGGTATGTCCAATAACCAACTTTATAATCATCTTGTTACAGATGACATTTGATGGCATTAAAACACACAACTCCTCATGTAGGAATCGTAGTGATTTCAGGTCAAAGGACCACAAACACCATTGTCACTATGAGAATCGCTTATGACACTCACGTAACGATCCATGTAGCGTTCTCATGGTGGGTCAGTCCTGTACATTATTACTCTAATATGTACCCATGTGAAGACTTGATATCTCATATCCATGACCCGTGAGATGTGGTCATCAGTCTCTGCACATACTAGTCTCAATGTATTATTGTTGTCCTAATTAACAATAATACTTGACTAGGGACATTTAAGAATAGTGTTTTAACTAAAAGGATCTCACGATCAAGTCATCCACTTGATGTCCTATGGCATCAAACTTACTATTCTAAGGACTTTATTATGTTTATCAAAAAAGAACACAATAAATGAAATGCCTCATATATAAAATAGCATAATAGAATGTATGTAAATACGAGAAAATGTATTGGCCTCTAGGGCATACACCAACAATCTCCCACTTGCACTAGAGCCAATCGGTATATCTAATGCCTAAAGACCTAGTGTGACCCTCATGCTTCTGCATGTGCAAGAGGCTTCATCGATGGGATCAAGAAATGTTATCATCTCGTTGGTACTCTGCATATCTTCACATCTCCTCTATCGATGATCTCTCGAATGATATGGAAGTGCCTAAGTATATGTTTGGATCGCTGGTGAGATCTAGGCTCCTTAGCTTGTGCAATGGCTCCATTATTATCACAATAGAGGTCCACTGGGTCCACAATGCTAGGAATAGTGCCAAGTTCAGTAATGAACTTCCTGATCCAAACGGCCTCCTTTGTTGTATTAGAGGCAGCAATATACTCAGCCTCTGTGGTGGAATCGGTGACTGTCTCCTACTTTGAACTCTTCCAGCTCACAGCCCCACCATTTAGGCAAAAAACATAACCTGATTGCGATCTGGAGTCGTCCTTATCGGTTTGGAAGCTAGCATCAGTGTAACCTTTTACAACTAGCTCTTCCTCGCCTCCATATACCAAGAACGAATCCTTAGTCCTTCTCAAGTACTTAAGGATGTTCTTGATAGCAGTCCGGTGACTCTCACCGGGATCAGACTGGTACCTACTCGTCATGCTCAAAGCATATGAGATGTCTGGTCGAGTACATAACATGGCATACATGATAGATCCAATTGCAGATGCATATGGAATCTTGCTCATGCGATCCCTCTCATCCTGGGTGGAAGGGGATTGAGCCTTAGATAGGCTTACACCATGTGACATAGGCAAGAGTCCTTTCTTGGATTCATGCATGTTAAATTGTCTTAACACTTTGTCTATGTATGTACTCTGACTTAGGCCAAGCAGTCTCAGCGATCTATCTCTATAGATCCTGATACCTAATACATAGGTGGCTTCGCCCAAGTCCTTCATAGAGAAGCAGTTCCCTAACCAAGTCTTTACGGACTGTAGGGTAGGGATGTCATTTCCAATAAGTAGTATGTCATCTACATACAATACCAGAAAGACAATAGTGCTCCCACTAACCTTCTTGTAGACACAAGATTCTTCTTCATTTTTTATGAAACCAAATTGTTTTATTGTATCATCAAAACGAAGATTCCAGCTTCTGGAAGCTTGCTTCAATCCATAAATAGATCGTTGCAACTTGCATACTTTTCTAGCATCTTCTGCAACGGCAAAACCCTCAGGTTGTGTCATGTACACATCTTCGAGAAGATTTCCATTAAGGAAAGCAGTTTTGACATCCATTTGTCAGATTTCATAATCATGGTATGCTGCAACAGCAAGCAAGATCCAAACGGATTTAAGCATCGCAACTGGGGAAAAGTCTCATCATAGTCTACACCATGAATTTGTTTGAAACCTTTAGCCACCAATCGCGCCTTGAAGGTGTGCACATTACCATCCATGTCGGTTTTCTTCTTGAAAACCCACTTGCACCCAATAGGTTTTACCCCTTCAGGTGGGTCAACCAAGGTCCATACCTGGTTGGCATACATGGAATCCATTTCAGATCTCATGGCCTCAAGCCATTTCTCAGATTCTGGGCCAATAATGGCTTCCTGGTAAGTCACAGGCTCATCTTGATCCATGAGCAATACGTCACCTTGTTGGGTCATGAGAAATCCATATCTATCTGGTTGATGACGTGTCCTGTTAGACCTACGCAGTCTTGTGCTACTAGAGCAGGTGTCTTGTTCCATAACATTTTATAGAGGCTTTCTCTATTTCCACCATTGGTTCATTGCTGCTTTGTGAAACTTGAACTTCTTCAAGTTCTACTTTTCTCCCACTGGTTCCTTTGGAGATAAACTCCCTTTCTAGAAACACAGCTATCCGTGCGACAAACACTTTGCCCTCGGTAGGATTATAGAAAAAGTATCCCTTGGTTTCCTTTGGATACCCCACAAAGAAGCATTTATCTGATTTAGGTCCAAGCTTATCAGAAACTTGACGTTTCACATAAGCTTTGCAGCCCTAAATCTTCAAGAAAGACATACTGGGCCGTCTCCCAGTCCATATCTCATATGGTGTCTTTTGAACCGTCTTAGATGGAACACGGTTAAGTGTGAAAGCTGCTATTAATAGAGCATGTCCCCAGAAGGAGCCTGGAAGGTTTGCATGACTCATCATGGATCGGACCATGTCCAACAAGGTCCGGTTCCTCCTTTCAGAGACACCATTCCATTATGGTGTTCCTGGTGGAGTGAGTTGAGATATTATCCCGCACTCTTTCAGATGATCTCAAACTGTTGGCTTAAGTATTCTCCTCCTCGATCTGATCGAAGGATTTTAATACTCTTGCCAAGTTGGTTTTGTACTTCCTTCTTGAACTCTTTGAACTTTTCAAAGGATTCTGATTTGTGCTTCATAAGATATACAAATCCATATCTACTGAAATCATCAGTAAATGTAATGAAGTATTGAAAACTGCCTCTAGCGACTGAGTTTAGTGGCCCACATACATCACTATGTATAAGGCCTAAAAGATCACTAGCCCTTTCACCTTGTCCAGTGAATGAGGCCTTTGTCATCTTCGCCAATAAACAAGATTTACATATCTCATGTGGTTCGAAATCAAATGAGTCCAAAAATCCATCTTTATGGAGTTTGGAGATGCGTTTCTCATTTATGTGGCCCAAACGACAATGCCAGAGAAAAGTTGGGTTCAGATCGTTTGATTTAAACCTCTTTGTATTTATGTTATAGATGGGCTTTCGAGATCAAGTACATAAAGTCCATTACTCAATTGTGCACTACCATAAAAAATATCATTCATATAAATGGAACAATACTTGTCTTTATAATAAAAGAAAAACCTTTCTTGTCCAAACAAGAAACAGAAATGATATTCCTACTAATAGCAGGCACAAACTAGCAGTTCTCTAACTCTATTACAAGCCCAGTGGGCAAAGATAATAAATAAGTCCCTACAGCTAATGCAGCAACCTTTGCTCCATTTCCCACTCGTAGGCTGACTTCGCCCTTCATCAATGGTCTACTGCTCTTTAGATCCTGCACATTTACACAAATGTAAGATCCACATCCAATATCTAATACCCATGATGCAGAAGTAGATAAATTGACTTCAATAACAAAAATACCTGAAGTGGAAGTCTCACTTCCCTTCTTCTTTTTGAGCTCCTCCAAGAACTTGGCACAGTTCCTCTTCCAATGTCCAGTCTAACCACAATGGAAGCATGTACCTTTGTTAGCCACTCCACCCACTGGTTTTAAGCCAGAAGTGGTGGGCTTGAACTTATCCTTACCCTTGCCCTTCCAGTTGTCCTTGGGCTTTTTTTGTTGTTTCTTGCCCTTATTCTTTTGGACCATCATTATGGCCTTCCCTTTGCCTTTGATAATGTTCTGCTCAGTAGTTCTCAACATGCCTAGCAGCTCTGGTAGTGATTTGTCAATCTCATTTATGTTGTAGTTCATAACAAATTGACTAAAACTTTCTGGCAACGATTGTAGGACTAAGTCAGTGGCCAACTCTTGGCCCAAAGGAAAACCGAGTCTCTCTTTTCAATATACCCAATCATCTTGAGTACATGAGCACCAATAGGGCTTCCTTCTACCAGCTTGCACTGAAACAGTGCTTTAGAGACCTCAAATCTCTCATGCCTGGCCTGCTCTTGATAGAGCTTCTTAAGGTGTACGATCATATCGTATACATCCATGTTCTCATGTTGCTTTTGGAGCTCGAGTTCATGGTGGCCAGCATTAGACATCCGATGTCCAAGGCATCATCTTGATGCTTCTTATAAGCATCTCTTTCAGTTCTAGGGGCATTAGCAGCAGTGGCTCAGAATAGGTACATTCCAAAACATACAGCTTTTTCTCTTGCTTGAGGATAATCCTCAAATTCCTGTACCAGTCTAGAAAATTCGTTCCAGACAACTTGTCCTTCTTAAGGACAGATCGTAATGATAAAGTACCCGATGTGTTTGTTGCCATGGTAATCTATTAACAGAAATATGCAAAATATAAGTATTATGCTATAAACATATTTAATGAGGTCTTTTAATTAAATATGCCTCCCACTATTTTATTCAAGTCAATGACCCTCAGCATTGACTTGGAAAATCCCATCATAAGATTTCCTAGTGGGCTAAGATCCATATTTCACCTAGTTTTGAGTCAGCTTTGGCTGATCACCCAAAATTCAGTTATTTAGGTAGGAAACACTTTCCAGTTACATCACATGTAACTCTTAGATAGTTGGGTGAATAACACTTATTCAAGTCCATCTAACGGACTAAAGCCCAACTTCATGCCTCTAAGCCTTCAATCCTATTGAAATGGCCTAGTTAAGTCAGACCCAATGGTTAGCAGTTAGATATTACCTTTATCCCATCACATCTTACTAATATAGATAAAGGCATCCTGCTTTGGCAGACCTGCACTTGATCGATAATAGTCTTGACGAGTGCCACACATTGGAAGGCATCACATAATGACTTAATATTTGCTTTGAGGGAATTTTTATTATTATTATTACTAGATCTCACCATTTATTAAACTGTTTATCATACCATAAACATTATCCATGCATCTTATACATAAAAGCATATAATAAAAGTGACATGGTTATGGCCCCCTAAGAAAGGAACATTAATTAAGCCAGCTTCACCAAGCGTCTCCCATCAACGTCCTCACTTAATGTCGTCTTCTTGCCTCCACATCATAATTACATTATATAGAAACCTCTTTTACATTCAATGGGAGTTAGGTGAGAAGAGAATGTATAATCAGAATGTAGAGAGAAAGGCACGACACGCAGGTCGTATTTATAAAACCAAAATAGCATAAAAAGAGGACTAAGGCCATAACCATGCACCATGCATCACAAAGAACATATAAACTCATAACAATAATACATAGTTATTTTTCATGAGTTATAAAAGGATAAAAAATATTACACTTTTGAAAAACATCCTACGCAAAGGTAGCACGGGCTGACCGGGGGTCAAGGGGAGGCCGCCCCTTGTGGGGTGCTGGGCAGCGCCCCGAACCGAAAAATTGAGCAAAAAATAAGAGTTGAATCTCTTGTGCCTCCCTTGAGCCTTTGTACCGCGCAGAACCCTAAGCCTGAACAACATGAACACTTCATGTGCCACAAGGAATCCTTGCATCGTCATTCAACACTTGAACCTCAGGCGCCTCCTTGACGGCTTGACATCAACACTTGATGCTGCTGCCGCAAAACAAGAATAGGGTTTCCAAAACCCCTTGCGCTGCGCCTCTTGTGCAGAAACAAGGATTCCATAACCCCTGCTACTGCAAGCCAAGAACAAGGTTTCCTAAACCCTTGTGCCGCTCATTGAGAATAAGGATTCCATAACGCTGTTCGTATCACATACATACCAGAAAGCTTCGCAAAAACATACATCTTAATACAAAATGATTTTCACAAAACATATGAACATCTTCATGAATTTTTTGAAAACAACATCACGGTTTTGCATACAACATAAGAAACAGAATATGTTTTCGCAAAGGGTTTCATACGATTTTCAGAAATAACATATTAAAGATCATATCTTTTGTCAAAAACAAGAACAGAAAACATGTTATCTCATGTAAACGAAAATAGAAAACCGAATCATGGTTTCGCAAGACGCTCTGATACCACGGTTGGAAATTTTTGCGGATACATCACGCAGTGGAAAACAGGGATTCCCACCGAGGATCCATGCGAAAAAGTCATAATCCGAGTTTTTAAAGGATTTACCTCTTGAAGCGTGAACACCAACACCATAATAGAAATGATGTCTCTGCGGTATCCACACAAACAGACTCACGAACGTCCAACGTCCATAAAGAGGTGCCTCACGTCTCTCACACAGTGCTAGCTGCGAAGAGAAGAGAAGAAACCTGTCGCTCTCTCACTCACTTTTCTGTAGGTGCGGCTAGGGTTCAAAAAAATTATGTATCTTAGCAGCCCCTTAGCAGTGCTATTTATAATAGTGACTGCCTTAAGTGAGTGTGAGAAGTAACAAGGTAAGTTGTGCAACCCTAGACCCATCTGTTATGAGTCTGGCCTATATTTGAATCTGAGTCCAACTTGGATCCATTGCTCCAATTTTAGTCTGTTCTATGTGTGTGACCCTACAGGTTCTTATTACGTTGGCAGTAATATTAAAATTTCATTTTAATATTATAAGTAGTGAGCGATATCTAGCAACACATCACTGCTACCCAAGTAATAAGAATGTCAGTAATTTGACATAACCTTTCTGTGACCAATGTTTCTGTGTTGTTTAGTCCCTTTGTCAAGATATCTAGATTGAACATAAGGCATGGAATGCGTCACCCTTGTATAGTCCAATCATTCATTTCCTGATATTCGAGTAGACTTTGTAACAACAAATGAGATCAATATCTCATATTGACTCATTTGAGCATGGCCATGCATTTCGCAGTCTCACTCAATCAGGGGCCCCGTGGATATCGCTCCTGTTATGTAGGAGTGACAAATCTCATCTAGGTCACTCACATCCATCTGCATGATTTGTGGTATGTCTAATAACTAACTTTATAATCATCTTGTTACAAATGACATTTGATGCCATTAAAATACACAACTCCTCATGTAGGAATCGTAGTGATTTCAGGTCAAAGGACCATAAACACCATTGTCACTATGAGAATCGCTTATGACACTCACGTAATGATCCATGTAGCATTCTCATGGTAGGTCAGTCCAGTACATCATTACTCTAATATGTACCCATGTGAAGACTTGATATCTCATATCCATGACCCGTGAGATGTGGTCATCAGTCTCTACACATACTAGTCTCAATGTATTATTGTTGTCCTAATTAACAATAATACTTGATTAGGGACATTTAAGAATAGTGTTGTAACCAAAAGCATCTCATGATCAAGTCATCCACTTGATGTCCTATGGCATCAAACTTACTATTCTAAGGACTTTATTATGTTTATCAAAAAAAGAACACAATAAATGAAATGCATCATATATAAAATAGCATAATAGAATGTATATAAATACAGAAAATGTATTGGCCTCTAGGGCATACACCAATAAGACCCACCATTATGACTGAGATCAGAAGCTTTATAGGCCTAGCGGGGTACTATAGGAGGTTCATAATGGGTTTTTCTCAATTAGCGTTACCCTTGACTAGATTGACTAGGAAATGTAGTTCTTTCAAATGGACTCAAGCTTGTGAGAGTAGTTTCCAAGAGCTTAAAGTGAGGTTGACTACTACACTGGTGTTGGTAATTCCAGATCCTTTGGAGAACTTTGAGGTATATTGTGATACTTCGAAGATGGGTTTGGGTTGTGTTTTGATGCAATATAGGAGAGTTATTACCTATGCATCAAGGTAATTGAGACCTCATGACGAGAACTACCTGATGCGTTAGGATATAGTGATTAAAATTCAGATAGAAATCAATTGTCAGACCACCAGAAAATAAAAACCTTACAATTAGTTGTAGTTAGTAAGGATCGATCCACAGAGAACCAATTCAATTAACACTATCAAGTAATTCCCAATTTAAACTCTGATTAACAATAAATAGTAAATAGGGGGTTTTGGAGTTTTGATAACCAATGAACAACTTCAAAGGCAATAACAATAAATTAACTGAAGTCAATAATATAAGGAAATTGGTTAAGAGATTGAATCCACCACTAGATTTATATGATGATGTAAATCCACATATCATTTTATTCCAACATGCTCAATTATGTTTTTATGTAATTGTGAGAGTAAATCTCTGTTTTCCTTACGTGTTGGCCAATTTAGCAACCGCTCAAATCAACTCCTAATCACTGATTAGTCATAAAGCAACCGCTCTTACAACTATCCAACAATTGCATTAAGATTTAGAAAACCAATTACACTAAGATCTAATCACACACCGGGATTAAATTACTTAGAACATATATTTCTCTAGATCTACTACCGCAACCGTGCATAATAAACCCAGATCTACCACTTTTATAACTGGCAAATAGCACAAAGATAATTATACCCACATGAACATCATACATCCCACTAGATCTACTACCGCAACCGCGCATAATAAACCCAGATCTACCACTTTGAAAGTGGGAACAAGTACAAAAATCTTCATACCAATAATAGATTCAGAAATATATGAATAAAAACATAACTGTGTTGAAATAATCAAATATGCAAGGTTTACAACATCAATACTAGTGGTTTCATCGCCCCCTTAACCAAGGGAGGTTTAGTTACACATAGCTAGAAGGAAATCACAAGAAAAACAGAGAGAAATGAAGGAGAGTCCAACCCCCCTACATGATAACCAATGGTGCCTTTTATAGAAGTCTAGGGTAACAAAATGACAAAGGTGAGTGGGTGGATGAGTGGATTGGTTGAGTGGAGTGGTTAAGTGGATTGGTTGAGTGGGTGAGTGGAGTGGAGTGGTTGAGTGGTTGAGTGGATGAGTGGAGTGGAGTGGTTGAGTGGAGTGGTTGACTGGTTTGGTTGAGTGGATGAGTGGAGTGGAGTGGTTGAGTGCGAAAATTCCTTGGTCTGACTTGGAAGCCAAAAACGACCAATTATACTTTAGATTCATGAAAAGTACTCTTCATGACAGTTGTAGATCTTTGTCTTGGCTATAACATGCATATCTGAATCGTCCAATTTGGCTTCCTACAACCTAAGATATGACCCAAATACCACAGGTTGCTCAAACCCAACTTCAGCACCTCTGTTCCAACTTGCAAGCCCAAACTGACCCATTAGACTTCATTCTTTCAAAAGGTGTTCTTCATGAAAGTTGTTTATTTGGGTCTTGACTATCAACTATCCAAATTTCAGCCTATTTCCATTATTACAGCTTGAGATATGATTTTATGAGTGCACACCGTTCGGATTCTAGTGATAGAACCCGTATTTTGACTTCCATGTAAACTTAGGTCCTTTAGACATCTGTTTAGGACTTCGAGCTCTTCATTAAAGTTGTAGAGCTTCCTCTTAGCTTTCCTACAAGATAAAATTCATGATTATCAGATATCAGGAACTCAAGTTATGGCCAAAATACAGAAATAGTGTAAAATCTCAATAATGCTGAAAATATTCAATTAGGACCAATTTGAGCTCAAACTCACAAAATCATACCAAACTCAATCAATTAAGAATATGGAGAGTGTAAATGACTAAACATAAGGGTTTCTTAATAAATAAAATATGTGATTATCAAATTCCCCCACACTTAGCTTTTTGCACTCCTGGGCAAAACTCAAGACCAAAACAAGGACATAAGAGATTAACAAAATTTTAAATTCCAACGACATTCAAGAGCCCAAAATTTTACAATCAAGAAGAACAACCAAAGGTTCAAGGGATTAAAACATTCATGAGTTAACAATTCTCCACATCTTAAACTAACAAGCAAGGTATCTTCAACATGAATCGAGAGTGATAGATCTTCACAAGATTCCCTCTCAATCTCTCAAGTGTTTAAAAGGTAGGTATTTCACTCAATTCAACCATGAAAATTGCACTACCATAAGCTTGCTTATCTTCTACTTCTCCACTACTCAAAACACATGTATACACAAATCATGAGAACTTTATTCAAGGTTGTAGTGAGGTCAAGGTAACAGAAGAGGGTAAAATGGATATGAGAGGATAAATACCAAAGAGAATAAAAGTAAATGAGAGCTGAGTTCAAATAACAAGCATAAAAGTTCATCCCAACTCTAATGTATAACCCTTTACATATTTATTTCTCAATCCTTTTTTTTTTAATATATGAACATAACTATATACATACATTTTTTTTCTCTTTTTTTTTTTTTTTTTTTGTTTATTTTTTTAGGCACTCTTTCCTTTTTCAACAACCATTTTGTACACACACTCCCACGCTTGTTTAAAAACTCATCCATTAACCAAGCTAATGTTCTTTTATTTCCTAAGATAAAATAAGAACACAATTTTTCATTTACGGTACATAATGAGCTAGAAACAAGGAATGGTCAAATAAGCTCAAAGGGGTTAAGCAAAGGAAAATATACAAGGTTGGCAGGAATCAGAGAATTTTCAAGTAGTCAAAAGAGTGCTTGATATCATATTGAAAACAAGGTTGGCTATTTGGTTAAACTAGCTAATTAAGAAAGAGGGCCTCAATCATGTTCATGCATGCAAGTGAAATGTAGCCTAAAAAAGATTCAAAGCAAGTTCTAGAGTGGTCATTAACATGAGTGAAAATGACACAAGAAAGAAGAGAATGACATAAATGTTAAATCCATCCATTAGGCTCAAAATCTCACAAGGTATGCATCCATCAAACTCAATTCATCAATTTAATCATCCATCACCAAGCATATCAGTTCAAGAAAGGAGAAAAGTTATTCAATCATGCAATGAAACTTTTTTTTTTTGAAATAAATTTTTTTTTTGAAATAAAAATTTCTAAAATCTCTCCCCCACACTTAATATAAGCATTGTCCTCAATGCGAAAGAGAGATATAGAAAAGAGCAACACAACCTGATAAGGAGTGAATCAACGCCAAGCAGAAAAGAAACACACTGTCAGTGCCGCATCAGACCCTAAAAAGAAATCAAATAATAAAACTTTAGTACTTTCACAATTTAATACTAATTAATTACTACCTAAAAACAAACTCCTTACTCTGCCACCAATTAAGATGCGTCTCAAGAGTAAAATTATTTACTCTTTACTCTGCCATCACTAATTGGTTTAATAAGTCCATGACAATCATATCATACTTTCCAAACAAAACAACAAACTTTTTTTTTTAGGTCAACTATCCTTCCCCCCCAACTAGATTATAACATTGTCCCCAATGTTAAAATATAGATGAGTAAAGGATAGAAGATATTACCTATTGCTGCAATTACTGAAAAGAAAAATCTCACACAAATTTAAACAGAGAAAAAAAAATACGATAAATAAAACTAAAGATAAAAGAAAGTTATAGATGAAGTGACAAATCACACTCTTGCTCCTTGCTGTTGCCTGCTGACCAATCTATCTGAGCTGTTACTGGATCAGGTTTATAAACAAAAACTTCTAATTTATCAATCAACTCATCAACAATGGAAGCAAAAATAAGGAGTTGTCTTACCGAAAGTGTGATGAATTTCTGTTCCACAGCATAGTCAAGAAAATATAACAAAAGATCAAAGAAATTATTAACATTCAGCAAACCTATGGGTTTATGGTGGATGTTCAGTTGAGCCCAAGAGACAATTTGAAAAATTTCTTCCAAAGTACCAAAACCACCTAGTAAGGCTATGAATGCATCAGAATTTGCAAGCATTGTCTTCATTCGTTCATCCATAGATGATACTTGAAGCTCCTCCCCAATTGTTTTTCCAATGATATTCTCACAGCTAAAGTTCTAGGAATGATACCTAAAACCTGACTGCCTTTTAAATGAGCAGCAAGTGATACAGCCTTCATTAACCCAATACTGCCTCCCCCATATACTAAACGAATTTTCCTCGCAGCAAGTGTTCGACCAAGAGTGATTGCTGCGTCTACATACTCTAAACCCTTCCCATAAGTTGACCCATAAAATACACAGATATTGGTAAGTCTACGAACAGAAGAAGAAGAAGCTCCCTCCATTTTACACTCACACTCCCTTTGAATGATTTTAAGTTGAAGGAAAGTGAAGGAAATGTAGTGTTTAAATAGGGAAAAGAATAGAAAAAGTAATGATAGCACCTATATGGGTAGGTTGGCTGCTGTCAGAGAAGTTTAAAAATTTTTTTTTTTTGACTTCAAGAAAACCATCAGGGTAAAGAAGTCTAGAAACCCCCGAAGGATCCTATCCAAAGGATCGTCTATCCAAAACCAAAATTCAACAAAATCATACAAAGATAAAATAATAATAACAAATGATTACATACCTTTATGTACAGGTTTCATGGCAGATCTTTATACTGCGCGTCATGAGTGTAGTAATACCAGGACAGCTCAGCCAATCTGGGCATTCTTCTCCCTCCCGCTTGTGGGATATTTTGGATTGAGCTACGACGCCACTAATTAAAGTGCGTAAATCGACGCCTACCACCAACGACCACAGCCCAAGAGAGGTCGTTGAAGAGCCCATGGCATTAAATCACAGGATCCACTCGGAGGCATTGTCACGCGAGAATGCAAACACGGACGCTTCTTTCTCGTCCATCAACAAGCGAGCCTTTGGTTAAAACCTAGGAATGCTTGCGCGCTCTCTCTCGAGCATGGCACATGAACCTTATTTACCGACCGGCGTGCGAAGGTCCACCCGAGTCAATGACGGTCCGCCACTCCACCGGCAGGGCTCCTAATCTAATTAAAGACCAAGTACAACCGAAGTTTCGCCTCTTTTTTATTTTTATTTTTTCTTTTTTTTTTTTTTGATATACAAGATAGTATATACATGTTGTGATTGTGGCTCACATCTTCCTCTGGTTTCACATCCAGTAAATGGCTTAAACGCCTTCTATGAGTTGAGGATAAGCTTCCCATCTAATTTTCTTATAAATTGGCAAACAGGTCTTTTTTGAATGTCGATTCCCAAGACTGTAACGCTCTTGCTCGTCCCTGAAGAGATTCCACAAACTAAGAAGTTCACGCTACACAATTCCACAAGAATGCGTCTCAAGAGTTAATAAGATATTATCTAATGACTCATTACTCACCCATTCTTAATGAAGAATATTTTATCTTCTCTGTTTACTTTAAACCATCCCCAAAGAGTGACATCGCGTGTTGCAATTCCATCGTGCACACTTGTAACAAACTTTCATTCTTTTTGCTCTTCTCCTTTTTGAAAATGAACTTTTACCGAGACCAGGCATGTATGGGACAAATGAATCTGAAGATTCTCTAGCTAAACGAACTTTTGCTTCGATTATCCAGCGTATATCTTCTGGGATGCCCTTATACATTAACAATCTCAGTCTTTCACACCTAGCTTCATAAACTTTTGTTAGAGCATTTAGAGGGAGAGAAGGAAAATATTTTCTTAGGTTTGAGAGAATAACATCCATTTTAAAAGAAAGAAGAAATCAGTTATTATGGGAAACTGAAAAATAAACCGACTTGAGAGTCACGGAGTACCGTTATCCACCATTTAACCGGGAAAGCGCCACTTAGATTTCAATTTTCTAAGGAGTAGGTGCGGATGATAATCTCAAAGCAGAACCTTTTTGACCAATTTCCGCAGCTTTTGCAAAAGGTGTAGTAGACCTTGAATAAAGTAGGCCAATAAAATCCATACTGCAAGATTTTCGCAGTTGTTGTCGTTGAAGAAAAATGACCTCCACATGCTTCCGAGTGACAAAATTTAATGGCACTACCTACCTCATTGTCGGGCACACAGCTTTTTTTTTTTGGTTTTTTTTATATATATAACAAAGGTGGGGTAATAAAAAAAATAACAAAGGTGGGGTAATAAACCAACCACCAAATAAATAAAATAAAAATAACAAAGGTGGGGTAATAAACCAACCACCAAATAAATAAAATAAAATAAAATAACAAAGGTGGGGTAATAAACCAACCACCAAATAAAAAAATTCAAAAATGGTATGGTAGAAACCAACCACCAAATAAATTAATAAGCAAAAAAAAAATAAATAAATAAATAACAAAAATAAATGACAAAAATAAATGACAGAAATAAATAAACGACAAAAATAATAAATAATAAATAAAAATAAATAAATAAAATAAATGACAAAAATAAATAAATATCAAAAATAATAATAATAAAATTACGTAAAAGTAAAAGGAGAGGTTCCCCCACTGTTAGTATGTAAAAATAAATAAAAGGGAGAGATTCCCCCAATCGTTAGTAATTACAAAAAAAAAAAAAAGGGAGAATTACCCCACTGCTCAAAAAATAATAATAATAAAAATAAAAATAAAATAAAATAAAAAGGAGAATTAACCCCACTATTAATATATACAAGAAAAGAAAATGAAGAATTACCCCCACGGAATTAATATGTAAAAAAAATAGAAAATAAAAAATAAAAATAAAGATAAAAATAAAAGGCTAAATTTTTTTTTTTTGGTTATCTTTTTTTTTTGGTTTTTTTTTTATTCATAATGCGGATGGAGAAGGTTCATCACCTCCACTTCTGCATTCTCTGGAAGTTCATGATATTGTTTGATGCGGTGTTTATTGGCCTTATCAAGTGAGGTAGGTGAAAAGACTCCACCAGGATCTCATTGTTTGAAACATGATGACCAAGCTATAGTTAAGACAACATGATAGCTTTCACCGGGGTCCCATTAGTTGAAGTATGATGACCAAACTGTAGGTGAAATAATATGAGAGCTTTCACCAGGATGCCATTGGTTGTGTGATGAACAAATTAAGCTTGCAGCATAAGGGCTCCCACCAGGGTCCCATTGGCCCTTATTTTCCTTGGTTTCACCACTAAAAAGTAATATGTGCACTTGATCAGCTTCATGTGCATTGTTTTTATTTAATGATGGCCCAAAAACAAAGTCCACTTCAATAGTATTCATCGGGTGCTCTTCTTCCTTTTCTAAAATTTCTTCCATGACCTGCAATTTCTCCTCCCTTTGGGTCTTAGAATCTGCTTTGCAAACAGAATCATCAACTTTCAAGTCTACGAAATCTCAAAGACAGCCTAGCACATATTATATCGCACATGAGTGGCAATAAATATAATTATTGAAACCAATAAAATCGGAAATTCATCACACAACTCATCATGTTGCTCCTCCACTACATTTAGAAGGGGTTCAAGATTACTTACCTTGGGGGTTTCGTGAGTTTTTCCTTCCTCATTTACCTGTTTAGGCTCTTGGTCTTCCTCTCGTAGTGATTTGTAGAGGAGAGGTGGGTTCATCTAACGTCTTCTCATTTTGTAATATGACAAAGACTAGGATCTTCCATCACATCCTCTTCGGGTTGTGAAGGAAGTCTTTCAGAATTTAGGCTCTGCATATTGCTGAGTTCTGTGGCTAACTGCTCCAAAGAGTTTTGCATGTCATTGATTGCGGCCCTAGTTTCTTGCTGGAAACTCTGTAAATTGGCCTTTGTTTCTTGTTGGAAACTCTGTAAATTGGCCCTTGTTTCTTGTTGGAAACTCTGTAAATTGGCCTTTGTTTCTTGTTGAAACTGTATAGTATTAATGGCAAATTGTCTTATTAGTTCCTCCAACGAAGGTTCAGGCTGCCAAGGATTTTGAACTTGTTGCTGTCTCTGAGGGAAATATGTTTGCCTCTGCTGAAATTCTGGAAGTTCATAGGATGGAGGTTGATTATGAGGTTGTTGTCCATAACTCAAGTTAAGATAGTCCCACCACTCTGGATAATATGTATTGGAGTACGGATTGTAGTTATAAGAAGGTTCAGAATATCCCCATACTGCCTCTACCTCCTCATTTGTGTCCACTAGGAAAGTAGGACACAAATCAGTGATATGTCCAGGTGATAAGCAAATCCCACAAGCATCCATGATCAATGGACATCAACACCTACAAGACACTCGAAAAAAACATCAAAAATAAAAAAAAATCAAAATCAAAATCAAAATAAAAAAAGAGTAAAAATAGGAAATAAATTAATAGTGTAATTGAAAAATTGGCTCACAAGAATCGGCGCCAAAATTCGATGCGTTAGGATATAGTGATTAAAATTCAGATAGAAATCATTGTCGTGGCCCACCAGAAAATAAAAACCTTACAACTAGTTGTAGTTAGTAAGTGGTCGATCCACAGAGAACCAATTCAATTAACACTATCAAGTAATTCCCAATTTAAACTCTGATTAACAATAAATAGTAAATAGGGGGTTTTGGAGTTTTGATAAACAATGAACAACTTCAAAGGCAATAACAATAAATTAACTGAAGTCAATAATATAAGAAAATTGGTTAAGAGATTGAATCCACCACTAGATTTATATGATGATGTAAATCCACATATCATTTTATTCCAACATGCTCAATTATGTTTTTATGTAATTGTGAGAGTAAATCTCTGTTTTCCTTACGTGTTGGCCAATTTAGCAACCGCTCAAATCAACTCCTAATCGCTGATTAGTCATAAAGCAACCGCTCTTACAACTATCCAACAATTGCATTAAGATTTAGAAAACCAATTACACTAAGATCTAATCACACACCGGATTAAATTACTTAGAACATATATTTCTCTAGATCTACTACCGCAATCACAGCATAATAAACCCGATCTACCACTTTTATAACTGCAAATAGCACAAAGATAATTATACCCACATGAACATCATACATTCCACTAGATCTACTACCGCAATCGCGCATAATAAACCCAGATCTACCACTTTGAAAGTGGGAACAAGTACAAAAACCTTCATACCAACAATAGATTCAGAAATATATGAATAAAAACATAACTGTGTTGAAATAATCAAATATACAAGGTTTACAACATCAATACTAGCGGTTTCATCACCCCCTTAACCAAGGGAGGTTTAGTTACACATAGCTAGAAGGAAATCACAAGAAAAACTGAGAGAAATGAAGGAGAGTCCAACCCCCCCATGATAACCAATGGTGCCCTTTTATAGAAGTCTAGGGTAACAAAATGACAAAGGTGAGTGGATGGATGAGTGGGTTAGTGGAGTGGAGTAGTTGAGTGGATTGGTTGAGTGGGTGAGTGGATGAGTGGGTTGGTTTGAGTGGGTTAGTTGAGTGGATTGGTTGAGTGGGTGAGTGGAGTGGAGTGGTTGAGTGGTTGAGTGGATGAGTGGATGAGTGGAGTGGAGTGGTTGAGTGGAGTGGTTGAGTGGTTTGGTTGAGTGGATGAGTGGAGTGGAGTGGTTGAGTGCGAAAATTCCTTGGCCTGACTTGGAAGCCAAAAATGACTAATTATATTTCAGATTCATGAAAAGTACTCTTCATGACAGTTGTAGATCTTTGTCTTGGCTATAACATGCATATCTGGATCGTCCAATTTGGCTTCCTACAGCCCAAGATATGACCCAAATACCACAGGTTGCTCAAACCCAACTTCAGCACCTCTGTTCCGACTTGCAAGCCCAAACTGACCCATTAGACTTCATTCTTTCAAAAGGTGTTCTTCATAAAAGTTGTTTATTTGGGTCTTGACTATCAACTATCCAAATTTTAGCCCATTTCCATTACTACAGCTTGAGATATGATTTTATGAGTGCACACTGTTCGGATTCTAGTGACAGAACCCATATTCTGACTTCCATGTAAACTTAGGTCCTTTAGACATCTGTTTAGGACTTCGAGCTCTTCATCAAAGTTGTAGAGATTCCTCTTAGATTTCCTACAAGATAAAATTCATGATTATCAGATATCAGGAACTCAAGTTATGGCCAAAATACAGAAACAGTGTAAAATCTCAATAATGCTGAAAATATTCAATTAAGACCAATTTGAGCTCAAACTCACAAAATCATACCAAACTCAATCAATTAAGAATATGGAGAGTGTAAATGACTAAACATAAGGGTTTCTTAATAAATAAAATATGTGATTATCACTACCCTACTCATTATCTAGAGTTAGCTGTAGTAGTGTTTGTCCTAAAGGTTTGGAGACATTACATATATGGAGTTCAGTTTGAGGTGTTTAGTAATCACAAGAGTTTGAAGTACTTATTTGATCAGAATGAGCAGAACATAAGACAATGAAGATGGATGGAGTTTTTGAAAGACTACGACTCTGAGTTAAAGTATCATCTGAGTAAAGCCAATGTGGTGGTTAATGCACTAAGTAAGAAATTTCTACATATGTCCCAAATGATGATCCAAGAGATAGAATTTCTTGAGAGTTTTAGAGACATGAGTCTTTCGGTAGCTGTGTTACCACATAGTCTCAGTGTGAGTCGAGTGGACATAGTGAGTGACTTTAGGACTCAGATCTTGGAAGCTCAAAAGGAATATAGGACTCTTAGCGATGTAAGTGAGCAGATCTTTTTAGGTAATCCTAGAGAATTTAATAAGTCGAATGATGGGATGATTAAGTTTAGTGGTAGACTTTGCATTCCTCGAGAATCTGAAATCAAGGAAAGGATCCTTGAAGAAGCTCACTGTAGTTAGTACACTATCCATTCCGGGGCCACTAAGATGTATCAAGACTTGAAGATGTTGTTTTGGTGGTCTGGTATAAAGAGGGACATAGTTGAGTTTGTGTCTAGGTGCCTAACTTGTCCGAAGGTCAAGACAGAACACCAGAAAGCCTCTAGACCTCTTCAATCTTTGGGAATCCCTGAGTGGAAATGGAATAACATCACAATGGATTTTATGATAGACTTGCCCAGAACTCAGTTAGGATTTGATGTAATATAAATTGTAGTTGATAAACTAACCAAGTCTACCTATTTTATACCTATTAGAGCTAACTATTCCATGGATAGACTTGCCCAGTTATACCTTCAGGAGATAGTTAAGATGCATGGTATACCCCTTAGTATAGTTTCTAATAGAGACCTTAAATTGACATCTAGATTTTGGGAAGCCTTACAGAAAGCTTTTGGGAAAAAGCTTAGTTTGAATACAGTATATCATCCACAACCAGACAGTTAATCAAAAAGGACTATTCAAACCCTTGAGGATATGCTTAAAGTATGTGTGTTAGAGCAAAAAGAGAGTTGGGATAAGTTCTTACCCTTAGTGGAGTTTGTCTACAATAAAAATTTTCATACTAGCATAGGTATGACACTGTATGAAGCACTTTATGGCAGAAAGTGTAAGTCCCCTTTGTGTTGGTTTGAGGTTAGAGAGAGAACCATCCTAGGACTTGAGTTGGTACAGCAAACCACAGATCAGATCAAAATGATCTAAGATAGGTCGATTATGGCTCAGAGTAGGCAGAAGAGCTATGCTGATAAGAGAAGAAGACCTCTAGAGTTCAGTGAGGGAGATCATGTATTTTTAGAGTCACTCCTACAATAGGGATTGGTAGAACATTAAGAACATGAAAGTTGAACCTTCGTTTCATTGGTTCCTACCAGATCCTAGAAAGAATTAGACCTATAGCCTACCAAATTGTCCTTTCACCCAGTTTGTCAAACCTTCATAATGTCTTCCATGTGTCACAACTTAGGAAGTACAATCCAGATCCTTCACATATCATAAGAAATGAATCTGTGGAGTTAAGAGAGGATTTGTCTTATGTTATGCGGCCTATGAGGATCGTGGACAGAGGGGTCAAAGAGCTTAGAGGTAAGTGGATTCCTCTGGTGAATGTGCTTTGGGATGGTGTTAGCTTTGAGGAAGCGACTTGGGAGTTAGAGTCCCACATGCAGCAAGACTACTTGCACTTGTTTATATGAGGTAGACAATTTTAGAGACAAGATTTTAAAAAAAGAGGGGAGATGTAACATCCTCTTCAACATGTTACACTTGTAAATAGTTATAGAGGTAGCTTAATACTTGTTTAACATGTCTGTTTCATTTTGTAACAATCTGAGTTAGTTTAGGCACTTTGCTGCAAGGTAAAAGGTGAAAAGTAGCTTAAAATGACATAGATATTAGCTTAAATGACTTAGCTAATGGAAATAGATGTGAATAATTTATTTCTAAGTCACAAATATGTATTCTATGGTGTGATTAAAGTTTGAGAATAATCTGAGTCCGTTTGGTATTTTTAGGCATATTGGTTGTGTGTTTTAATGGCGGATTGATTAGTCGCAGATATGAAAAATTATGATACTGGTTAAATGACTTTTTAAATGAATCTTAGTATTTATTTTAAAGTTGTTGAAACTTAGAAAACTTGATTTAGCTAAAGTTGAGTATTTTTAGCAGATCGAGAAGTATCAATATTATAACTAAAGGCCATTAACACTCCACGATTACAACCTTCATTTTAGACTTCTATTATGTGACTTTGCTGCTTATAATACTCACTTTCTCTTTTCTCTTCATGGTTGGACAGAAACAGCTTCAAGGGAGGAAATTTCAAGTGGTGAAAAGGAGAGTAAAAAGCATAAGAATAAGGGGAAATCCAAGGCTAAAGGTTGAGGCTCAGATTTGTAACATCAAGGCAGCATCAAGGCAGCTTGAAGGTAGGGGTTCTTGACCTTAAAACTCCATTTTTTTTTCATTTTCATGTTTAGGCTATTTGAGGTTTGATATGGCAAAATGAGTTCTTGTGGTATTTTAAGTTATTTTCTTGCTTGGATAAGTTTTAAATGGTGTTTATGACTTGTTCATGCCAAGAGTTTGGATTAGAAACTGAAAAATTCTCCATTTGGACCTAAAATGCTCTAAGTGTTGATTTTAGGGGTTTGAATGAGTGATTTAGTGTTTTGATCCATTTTTTATTAAATCAATTAATATTTTATGTTTTTCTCATGTTTGTGAACTTGTTTGGGACTTAAAATCACTAAAAAATGATTTTGAAGTGATCAAATTTCATATTTTTGTCAAAAGAACAGTGTCCATTGCTGCAAAATTATGCAGCAAGTGTTGCTGGGTGCTCGGCACTCAAGCACTCTCCCCATGCTTACTCAAGCGCATGCTGCCCAGAAGAACACGTTATGGTGCGTGCGCACCCAAGCGCGCTGCCCTTATGCGCTCAAGCGCCCGAGACAGGGCAGATTTTGATTTTAGCATTGTGATGCTAATTTAATTTCCTACTTATTGGGATTATTTGTGCAAGTTTTTTAGGGTGTACTAAGGCACTTTTTGGGATATTTCTTGGAGAGAATTATCAACTTGCATATAAAGTTTAAAAAATTCTTAGACATTCAAGTGTGACAGAATGCCTAGGTTAGTGTTTAGAACTTTGGTCAACATGAGGTTGATTGCTAAATCACTAGTGAGTGATTGTGGGATGTTCTAGATACTGCTTAGCTAGAGATATGAATCTTGCTACCTTTGTTGGATAAGTGAGGCTAGGATTCCTATATCTAGTGTTTAAAATATGGCCCGAATATTTAGTTTTTAAACTAGATATTTACTGTTTTCCTATGTATTGTGACCTTAGATGGTGTGCAGAACCATATGACCTGATAATGAGGTGTTGGATCTAAATTCTCCTTGCATTTTATATTTGCATGATCAGGGTTACCGGTATAGGGGTAGCAATAGTACTCTTACGCGGTGAGGGGAAAGTGTCTACCTATTACCAAGGGGGTTTATGCTTTTTGGGCTTATCATGCTCTGTATATATAAGAAACAGTAGTTTCTGGGAGAATAAGTAAGTAGCTTGTGTTTTCAAACTTTAAAACCTATATTGGCATTACATATCCATAATATTTGGACTTTGTTTGAGCATAATCATACTTCATAACATGGTTGACGATTGCATGGGCAGTTGTCATTACTTAACCGATTGATTGTTTGGTTACTCATTCGATAATATCTTAGGATTGCATGGGTAATTATTTGATATTATTGATTTCTCGGATATTCTTTTACATAGAGTTTAATTTTATGTTCAGTTGATTTATTTGTTGTAAATAATTAACTGCTAGTCTTGGTATGCTTATACTGAGAAATTGTGATTTCACACCCTTGTGTGTTCCATGTGAATCCAAGTTAAGTCCCTAAAAAGGGAAAGGGCAACAAAAAGAAGAAACAGAAGGCTTAGTTTAGAAGCTTTATTTCTTTTTGGAATCAGATTGTATATTTGTACTTTTCAGGTTGTCTGTAAAAGCTTATCTATACAGTATGACTTGTTAGCCAATGATGTTTGTATATATGACTTTTTATCATTCGTGACTCTCTATAATGACTGTGCAAGTTAATATGGGTTTTTATCTTCTACATTTTTAGAAGTGACATGCTTAATGCGATTTATTATGAAATATTATATTTATTTTATGATAATGCATATTAGGATGTTACACCTCCAATCTCCAAGTTTGCTGGAATAGAAAAAAAATCCTCATATTTCTCCTGATTCATTATAGATTGGTCCATTATCTAATGATTCATTGAAAGCTAATCCCTCATCTGTTGATCAATTGAAACCACCATACCTGGCAAAATTTCTCATTGCAAGATAAATTTAGGGCAACCCAGCTCAGATCAAGTTCAAAACACCATTGGGAGTACTTCTAAGGCCATTGACCGAGGATGGAGGCGGCCATTGGCCGAGGATGGAGGCGCAATTCTGAAAAAGGAAAGGCGTTATCTTACTTCTATTACTTGAAGCCATCTTAATTAATTGAAAAGGAAATATTGAGCTAATGATGTTAAACAAGCACTTCTTGGGAGGCAACCCAAGTATTCTTTCTTTTTCTTTACTCTTTTATCCTTTTGATTTTGGTTAGTTATTTGTTCTTGGTATTATTTTGTTATTCTTTATTTTATTGACTAACATTTTTTGTGTTTTTGTTTTGAAGTTAATGTTGAGTCGGGTTGGGTGCCTTCTCGAGTTTGGAGCCTTTGTAGAGGGATGTATATAGCTGTTGACCGTCAAAAAGATTTTTCTTCTTTTTCCTTTAGTTTTTTATTTCTGCATTTATTTATTTATTTTTATTTTATTTTGTCATCATTACCTCCATTGTTTTTTGAGTCATTTACTGAGCATGCTGGTGTGTTGAATTAAATATCTGATGATTACTTAAATTATAGATTGATCTCTTTTCTTGGGATATCACATGAGAATTCAAGAGTTGCGTTAATCTTTATTGCAACAATATGTATGAATGTATTTCTCATCTTTATGTTTGATAGACCTTGGAATATAAATGCATGTCAAGCTTAGAAAAAGTTTATAAGAATGCAAGTGTGCGGATTATTTGCATCTAGAAGTTGTTTGGATTCTCTCTTGAGGTGAAATCCTAGACAATACATGATTAAAGAAATGACAAGGACCTTCTTTAGATTGTTTGAGCCTTTCAAGCGAACCTTAAAAATATTGTATCCTTAGGTTTCTTTTTGTAGCCGTGTTATTACTTGACCTTTATTTCTTTTCTTTACACACATTTTCCTTTCCTATACCCATAAAAAAAGGGGGGGAAATCCTTCTCACACACCCTTTGTTGAATGCATATCTTGTATTATTTTCTATTCAAGCCTTAGTCATTCTTTGTGCATGAAATATTTAAGGAGCTATAAAAAAAAGTCCACCCAATGTGTTGCAAAGAAATAAGTTTGGTGTTGGAGGTTATAAAAAAAAGAAAAAAATTAAAAAAATAAAGAAATAAAGTGTTGATTCTTATACTCCATTTTGCACTTGTTTAATATTTTTGTGGCTTGAATTTGAAATTTACATGGTTTTGTATCTCAACTTTTGTTTTCTTTATCCTACTCTTTCTTTGTTAACCATCTCCCTTGACCTTACATTACAAGCTTTAAAAGACCATTTTGATCCTTGGTTATGTGTTGTTTACATTAGTGGAGAGAAAGATGAAAAATAACTCTATAGATGCGGGTCTGATGTGCATTTGCATTTTTATAAACTTATCCAGGCTTGTACTTTATTAGTAAGAATTGGTCTTACCTTCATGTCTATGGGAAGTCATTTATGCATGAGAGTTACATGTGGGAGTCGTTGTAATAATTGGATTGTACATGTGTGATACCTTGAAATGAGATTGTGAAGTAGTTTTCTGAGGATATGAATGATTTTCAATAATCGATATTGTCATTTTTAAGTCTGCATATTTTGAGTTTTAGTTATTTTCTTTTCTTTTCTTGTTTTTAATTCTTCTTTTTCTTTATTGCTTGAGGACAAACAACATTTAAGTTTGGGAGTATTTGATGAGTGTAAAATACACTCATATTTTGGATTTATTTATTAGGATTTTAATTTGTTTTTATTTAGTTTTTTTTATTTATTTATTTTTAATTTATAATTATCTCTTCACCTAATCATATTTGAATTTTCAAGATAAATTATCAGATTTTGTGCAAAAATAAGAAATTTCTAAAGATAAATATTTGAAGGATTCTTATCCTATTCTTAGATGTTAATTATAGTTCTAATTGAATACAAAATTTTATATTGGAGATTGGATAAGGATTCTCAAAGAGATTTTATTTGGAGGAAAATTCGGATTCCCTCATTATCCTGACCATTCCTCATTAATTGAGTCATATCTTGGGCTATAGAGATCAAATCGAAGCACCGTTTACAGCATTGAAAAGTTAACAAAAAATCCTACAACTTCTCTGTTGAGATCAATGGCAAATTCGGCCATCTGGATGGTGTGACAAATTGTACAAGTTAGATAAGAGAAGTTGTAAGTTTTTCTATAAAAGGAGAAAAACGAGTTTAGCAAAGGAGCTCTCTTTTTACACAGAATTTCAGCAGCTGTTAAGGAGCAAAGCAAAGGCACAAACCCTAGTCTGGTGTGGGTACATCTAGGCTTGAAGATTAGAGATATTCTTCAACCTATCCATCAACCTTCTATGGAATTTGTCAAATTCTTCTCTTTATTTTCTTCTTTCTCCATGTGTAACTAAACCCTTTTTTGTTAGGGTGATGATGGATCTTGTTCTTTGTTAATGTAAACTCATTATTATGTTTAATCTATGTTTTTATTTTATGATTTGTGTTTATCTCTTTTCTTAATATTTTCTTAAACCTAATCAATTTGGGAATAATTTTAGAGTTATGTATGATTTGAGAAAATTGTGCACAAACCTAGAACTTATGATAAACATCATAATTTCTGCAATCACTAGGAATAGACGTTGTGGGTTGTGTGGTCTTACTTTTAATTCCCTCATTTATGATAATGTCTTCTCTATTTAGGATTAGACTAAGGGATTAGTTAATTCTAGATAGTGTGAAGAGGATTAATATACTAAGGGATTGGATATTGATTAATTTTGGGAAATGACCATAAATCATGGAATAAAACTTGATTAAACTAATATTTGAGATTGCATCTAAAGAGTTCAAGTGAAATCTGATCCCTAACACTTTCATATCATTATCTTTCACCTTTTCCCAATTGATTAAATTTCTCTTATTATTTTTTCTTATTTTTCTTGTTATTGTTTTCTTTTATTTTTATTTTTACCAAATCTCTTTTTCAATAACTTAAATAGTGTCAATTTCCCGAATTTAGTAATTATCAACATAATCCTCATAGGAACGATACTTAACTCACTCTTTATTACTTTTTTGATTTGGTGCACTTGCCAATATCACAACAAGTTTTTTACGCCGTTGCTGGGGATTATTGTTTGTCAATATTAAATAGTAGCTGAAAAAACATTAATGAAGCACTTATTTTTATTTTTTAATTTTATTTTTTTTTAATTTGGTTCTTTTTATTCACTATTATTTTCTTTGTTTATTTTTATTAGTCGTTTATTTTTAATTACTTTTCTTTACTTCACTCTGGTTTACTTGTTTGTTTGTTTATATGCAAGGTATTTTGAATTCGGAAGAATTACTTTTTGATCCAAAGATAGCGAGAATAGAAAGAGCAAATAGAAAAGCAAACAGAGAAAGAAGAAGAAACAAAGGAGAAAAAATAGCTGAAAATACTAATGAACAAAGAAGACACACATTGGCTGACTATGCAACTTCATCTGCTAAAAGCATTGCCATTAGTATAGTGCGACTTACCATACAGGGCAATAATTTTGAGATTAAATCAGCTCTTCTATAGCTAGTACAACAGGATCAATTTGGGTGAGGTCAGGAAAAAAATCCCAATTTGCACATTACTAATTTCTTGTAGCTCCATGACATTGTCAAATATAATGGAGCTAGTGATGATGCCATACGGTTAAGACTTTTTCTATTCTCTTTGAGGGATAAAGCTAAAAGTTAGCTACAAGCCCAACCACAAGGAAGTATCACCACTTGGGATGATCTGGTTAGTAAGTTCCTCACTCGGTATTTCCTTCCATCAATATTCGTGAAGATAAGGAGTGAGATTGTGTGCTTTACTCAAAATCAAGGAGAACCTCTCTATGGAGCTTGGAAAAGATTTAAGGAGCTACTGAGAAAATCTCCTCATCATACTTTCGAAGTTTGGCAGCAGGTGTAGATCTTTTATAATGGTTTGAATCGTTCTACTACTTATGGTTGATGCATCTGCAGGTGGATCTCTAAATACTAAAACTCTTGAGGAGGCTTAAGAATTGTTTGAAATAATGGCTACGAATGAATACGAGATGCCTACTGGAAGAGCAATGATTAAACAAGAAATTATGGAGCTTAGTGTTGGTGTATGCCCTAGATCCAAATTTATTTTGACCGCACTAGCTTACATTGTATTATACTATTTATTTAATATATGAGACATTTCATTTATTGTGTTATTTATGATATACATAATAAAGTCCTTAGAATAGTAAATTTTATGTCAGAGGACATCAAGTGGATGACTTGATCGTGAGATCCTATTGGATAGAAATAGAACACTATTCTTAAATGTCCCTAGTCAAGTATTATTGTTAATCAGGATGACAATAATGCATTGAGACTAGTATGTGCGTAGACTGATGGCCACATCTCACGGGTCATGGATATGAGATATCAAGTCTTCACATGGGTACATATTAGAGTAATGATGTATTGGATAGACTCGCCTTGAGAACGCTGTGTGGATCATTACGTGAGTGTCATAAGCAATTTTCATAGTGATAATGGTGTATGTGGTCCTTTGACCCGAAATCACTACGATTCCGACATGAGGAGTTGTATGTTTTAATGCTATCAAATGTCATCTGTACAAGGTGATAATAAAGTTAGTTATTGAATATATTGTGAATCATAGAGAGGGATGTGAGTGACCTAGATGGGATTTATCCCTCATACATAACAGGAGTGATATCTTTGGGGGTCCTAATTGAGTGAGACTACGAAATGCATGGTCATGCTCAAATAAGTAAATATGAGATATTGATCTCATTTATTATTACAATGTCTACTCGAGTATCTAGGAAACAGAAGATTGAACTATACAAGGGTGACACGTTTCATGCCTTGTGTTCAATCTAGATATCTGGACAAAAGGACTAAACTACACGGTAACATTGATCACAGAAAGGTTATGTCAAATCACTGACATTCTCATTACTTGGGTAGCAGTGGTATGTTGCTAGATACCGCTCACTGCTTGTAATATTAAAATGAGATTTTAATATTGCTACCAATGTCATGAGAACCTACAGGGTCGCACACTTAGAACAGACTTAGTTAGAGCAATAAGGATCCAAGTTAGACTAAAATTCAATCGTGGGTCAGACTCATAACAAATGAGTTTAGGGTTGCACAACTTACCTTGTTGCTACTCTCACTCGCATAAGGTAGCAGCTATTATAAATAGCACTGCTAAAGGGATATTAAGGCACGCATAAAAAAAACCTTAGCCTCACTTGATAGAAACAGTGAGTGAGTGATAGGTTTCTCTTCTCTTCACAGCTAACACTGTGCAAGAGACGTGATACTCGAAGATCACAAATATTGGACGTTTGTGAGTTTGTTTATGTGGACAACGTAAAGGCGTCGTCGTTACTTCGGTGCTTATGATTTGTTTGATCACTTTTCATTTGTCTTCAAGAGGTAAACTCGAAAATCATATTTCATGGCTCTTCTTTTCGCATGGATCCTTGGTTGGAATTTTGTTTTTTCTTTGCGTGATGTATCCGTAATTTCCAACACTTAGCACCCTTGATACTTTAGTTGTGTAAAATAAAAATATTTCATAGCAAATCGCCAACCGGATGAAGCAACTTGGTAATATGCAGGTAAGCTCTGTAAATCATCAAGTTTTAAATTACGATTTCTGTGGAGGTAATCATGCTAATGATGAGTGCGGGCAAGTAACTCAGATGTTATTCCTCAAGACCAGGTTAATTATATGGGCAATCCTTCAAGACCACAAGGTAATCCTTACTCAAACACATACAATCCAGAGTGGAGGTATCATTTAAACTTTTCATGGACCAATCAGAATATGCTAAGACCACCACCACCTCTATATCAATAACCATCTTCACAAACTCAACAAGAAAAGTCATCTAATCTTAAAAGTATTGTTAAGAAACTTGCTCTTAGCACAAACAATTTCATGGAGGAAACAAGGGCAAATATTCAGAATCAAGAAGCAGTTATTCAAAGTCTAGCCAATCAAGTGGGTCAGATAGCAAGACAACTCTCAGAGAGACCTCGAAGCACCTTACCAAGTGATACAGCAGTTAATTCAAAGGAGCAATATATGGTAATATCCTTCAGGAGTGGAAAAGTTATTAGTCCTCAACTGAAAGAAGATGAAGCTAAAGATGTACCTCTTTCTCCAAGTCATGATCAAGAAAAAGATGCACTATAAGAAGAGATCTCTACAGAAAACAAATTGAATGGAGGAAGAAGAAAGAAGAAGGATCTGGACTGGGACAAACCTCAGGAGATAACTCCCTGTGTTAAGATTCCATTTCCTCAGAGACTAAAGAAGGAGAATCAGGAGAAGCAAGAGAGGTAGTTCTTAAAGTTCCTTGATATTTTCAAGCAATTGCAAATAAACATCCATTTTGCTAAAGCACTTGAGCACCTGCCTTCTTATGATAAATTCATAAGGGATTTGTTATCCAAGAAAAGGAAGTTGAAGGAGGATGAGATAGTCATGCTTATTGAGGAATGTAGTGCCATAATTTAGTGGAAGCTACCACCAGAGTGAAAGGATCCAGGAAGTTTTAGCATTCCATGCACCATCGACAAACTGATCATTGAGAAGGCTCTACGTGACTTAGGAGCTAGCATCAATCTAACGCCATTGTCAATTCTTCACAAGCTTGGGATTGAAAAAGTGAAGCCTACAATGATGTCTCTTCAATTAGTTGATCGGTCAATCAAACGTCTATATGGTATAGTTGAAGATGTGCTAGTAAAGGTGGACAAATTCTTTTTACCAGTAAATTTTGTGGTTTTAGATATGGATGAGGATGCTGACATTCCACTTATTCTTAGAAGACCATTCTTAGCTACTTCAAGAGCACTGATTGATGTACTAAGAGGTGAACTCATTTTGAGGGTAGATGGAGATCAAATGACCATTAATGTTTTTGATAAATCTGCATAAACATCAGATCTCTATGCCTCCGTCAAATGCATTCAAGGTAAGCCTCTATAAGATTTGGCTAGTAAGAGTCCTTCATCATTAATTAATGTTGATCCTCCCATTTCCAAGATGATTGATGAAGAGGAGAAAGGTCCTCCTATCTCCAAGATTGCTAGAATAGAAAAAGATCCTCCTATTTCTCCTGATTCATTGTAAATTGGTCCATTATCTAATGATTCATTGAAAGCTAATCCCTCATCTATTGATCAATTGAAACCATCATGGCCTGGCAGAATTTCTCATTCCAAGATAAATTTAGGACAACCCAGCTCAGGTCAAGTTCAAAACACCTTCGGGGTTACTTCTAGGGCCATTGACCGAGGATGGAGACATAATTCTGAAAAAAGAAAAACGTCATCTTACTTCTGTTGCTTGAAGCCACCTTGATTAATTGAAAAGGCAACGTCGAGCTAATAACGTTAAATAAGCACTTCTTAGGAGGCAACCCAAGTGTTTTTTTTCTTTTTCTTTACTCTTTTATCCTTTCAATTTTGGTTAGTTATTTATTTTTGCTAATATTTTGTTATTCTTTATTTTATTGACTAACATTTTTTCTGTTTTTGTTTTGAAGTTAATGTTGAGTCGGCTCAGGTGCCTCCCAAAGTTCAAGCCTTTGTAGGAGGATGTATATAGTTGTCGACCGTCAAAAAGATTTTTCTTCTTTTTCCTTTTATTTTTAATTTCTGCATTTATTTATTTATTCTTTTTTATTTTATTTTGTCATCATCACCCTATTGTATTTTGAGTCATTTACTGAGCATACTAGTGTGTTGAATTGAATATCCAATGATTTCTCAAATTATGGATTGATCTCTTTTCTTGGGATATCACATGAGAATTTAGGAGTTATGTTAATCTTTATTGCAACAATTATGTATGGATGTATTTTTAATCTTTATGTTTGATAGACCTTTGAATATAAATGCATGTCAAGCTTAGAGAGAGTTTATGAGAATGTATGTATGCGGATTATTTACATCTAGAAGTTGTTTGGATTCTCTCTTGAGATGAAATCCTAGACAATGCATGATCAAAGAAATAATAAGGACATTTTTTAGATCATTTGAGTCCTTCTAGTCAACCTTAAAAATATTATATTCTTAGGTCTCTTTTTGCAGCCTTGTTATTGTTTGGCTTTTATTTCTTTTCTTTATCTACATTTTTCTTTCCCATACTCATAAAAAATGAAAAAAAAATTATCCTTCTCACACACCCTTTGTTGAGTGCATATCTTGTATTATTTTAGTATTCAAGCCTTAGTCATTCTTTGTGCATGAAGTATTTAAGGAGTTATAAAAAAAAGTTCACCCAATGTCTTGCAAAGAAATAAGTTTGGGGCTGGAGGTTATAAAAAAAACAAGAAAGAAGAAAAGAAAACAAATTAAAAGATTAAAAAAATATAAATATAAAGTGTTGATTCTTATGCGTCGTTTTACACTTGTTTAATATTTTTGGGGTTTGAATTTTGAAATTTGCATGGTTTTGTATCTCTAATTTTGTTTTCTTTATCCTACTCTTTCTTTCTTAACCCTCACCCTTGGCCTTACATTACAAGTTTTAAAAGACCCTTTTGAACTTTGGTTATGTGCTATTTACATTAGTGGAAAGAGAGATGAAAAACAACTCTATAGATGAGGGTCTGATGTGTATTTACATTTTTATAAACCTATCTGGGCTTGTATTTTATTAGTAGAAATTAGTCTTACATTCATATCTATGGGAAGTCATTTATGCATGAAAGTTACATGTGGGAGTTGATGTAACAATTGGATCGTACATATGTAACACCTCGAAATGAGATTGTGAAGTAGTTTCTGAGGATATTGATAATCACATATTTGATACATTAATAAGCCTTCATTTTTAGTCATTTATACTCTCCATGTACTTAATTGATTGAGTTTGATTATGTTTTGTAAGTTTGGACTCAAATTGGACTTAATTGAATTTTTTAGCATAATTTACGTCTTACGTTATTTCTATATTTGAGCTATATCTTGGGATGTAGGTAGTCAAATGAGGTGAATCTAATGGCATTTTAAAGATAAGAGAGAGCTCTATAACTTTCATGAAGACCTCAAAGGTCCAATCACACGAGTAGATAACTCAAATTGGGGTTGAAACAAGAACTAGAGTGCTGTTCCTGACAGCTTGATCTATGTGTACAGTTCATACCATATTTTGAGCTAGAGGTTATCAAATGGGCTGACATTTTGATGCTGAATAGTAGAGACCTATATCTACAACTTTTATGTTGAACACGTTTCCAGAATCTGAGGTCTAATAGGTGATATTGGGCATGCAAGTCACAATAGAGGAGCTGTGACTGGGCCTGAGCAGTGTACAGTAATTTGAACGTATCTAGAGTTATAGAAATGATATTGGACTCAAACTAAAGCCATTTGAAATTCAAGATCAAGCCTACAACTTTGATGAAGATCACATTTGCTCATTCTAACGCATTGAATGACTTCAGAGCTAAATGATTTCAGAGACAAGGAATCTCTATAATTTTCCACTCACCAAAAGTCATTTGGTATTTTCCACTCATTTTTCACTCATCCACTCACTAATGACTCAGCTCCCTTGTCATTTTGTATCTCTAATCCTCTATAAAAGGGGGCCTTAGCAGATCATTGAAGGTGTTAGGTGTTAGGTACCAAAATGATATTAGTTTGTTACTAAGTTTTCTTATAGTAATTTTCCTTTGTTCAAAATTAAAGTCATGTTCTTCTTCTTCTTCTTCTCTCTTTCTTTCTTCTTATCTATGAGTAACTAAGTTCCATTTTACTTAGGTGAAGGGGTGAAGCTCTTAGTAATGAAATAAGGTTAGATTCATTTCTCTCTTATGCTTAAATGATATATTTCTAAATGGTCATTATACGTATTGTATTTTGTTTCCAATCAATTTAGAAACCCTCCTTGTAAAGTGGAGTTCTTGATTTGTTGTAGACAAGAGATTGGCACGATGAATGCTTTAACCCATTTACAAGTGGTGGTGTTAGAAACTCTACTTATAAAGTAGAGTTCTTGATTTGTTGTAGACAAAATATTGGCACAATGAATGCTTTAACCCATTTATAAGTGATGGTAATATTTTTCAAAAACATAATATAATTACGTATATTATTTTAATTGGACTTTTAACGTTGTATTTTTCAATTGAAATCTCCATGTTGCGAGGATTCTAATTGAGTTATAAAAGGAATTAATCTTACCTTTATTTTATTTACCAAGAGTTGATCTTTTAACCCAAGTAAATAATTTTTACCGTAGTAATAAAATATTTACTTCACCTTAATTAATCTTCAACAATTCCCTATGGATCGATCTCGGACTCTTGAGAAATTTATTACTTGAGACAACCTGCACTTGAGTTCGCAAAGTAACAATTAATCCCGCATCAAGTTTGTAGACTTGGTTTGAAACTTTTAATTTGCATCAAGTTTTTGACGCCATTGCTGGGGACTTGATTTGAAGACCGAATTTCTGGTGTAAAAATTTTGTATATATACTAACATACTAACTAGTGGGGGAACCTCTTCCTTTTTAATTTCTGTGCATACTAACTTGTGGGGGAAACTCTCCCTAATTTCTCTGTAATCTTTAATCATTATTGAAATAATCTTTCTTCTTCTCTTCTCTCTCATTTGGAGCAAAAAATCGGCTTGTCGATTCTCCGATTTTCATATTTTAAATTTATTTTTTGTACTTTATTTTCTGTATTTATCTTCTCATCATTTTTTTTGTTATTTACTAACTTATTAACTCTCTTAATAACTATCTAACTTTTTACTTTATCTGCTTCTAACATTTTAATTTATCTCGCATACTAACTTTTTTTTAATTTTTCTGCTTATTTTCTTTATTTGGTGGTTAGTTCATACGACACCTACTTTTGTTAATATTTATATATATATGGTGGCTGGTTTATACCATATCCTTATTAAGTTTCTTGTGTATACTTAATTAGTATCGGGATTTAAATTCTGGTCGTTTGGTTAGAGTTAATCCAGGTACGTTACATTTTGAATTGTTTGAATCACAATCACACACATCAAACACAATGGCTGAAAATGAAAATGTGCATGATGAACATAAAAATCAACCGTTGTGAACCATGCGTGAGTATTTGCAACCATCTCGAAATTCTAGTTCATCATGTTTTATCTTTCCACTTAATGCTAATAATTTTAAATTCAAGCCAGGTATGATTTCTTTACTTCCTAATTTTCATGGTTTAGAATTTGAAAGCTCATATTTACATCTAAAAGAATTTAAGAAAGTATGTACCACTTTTCATGATCAAACTTGCACTGAAGAGGTTGTTAAGCTTAAATTGTTTCCTTTCTTTCTAAAAGATAAAGCAAAAGCTTGGCTTAACACTTTGAAACCAAGATCGATTGGCACATGGCAAGAAATGTAATGTGAGTTTTTGAATAAATTTTTTTCAACACATAAAACCAATGCTTTGAAAAGACAAATCCAAATTTTTTTCCAAAATTCAAATGAAGCATATTTTCAAAGTTGGGAACGTTTTAAAGATTTGTTAAATTCTTGCCCACATCATGGTTTTAAAAAATGGCGCACTATAAGCTTCTTTTATGAAGGGTTAACACCCGAAACCAAACAATTTATGGAAACAATGTGCAATGGTGAATTTCTTGATAAAGAACCTGAAGAAACTTTAGACTATTTAGACCATTTGGCTGAAAATTCTCAATCTTGGCATGATACTAATCCTTCTGAAAATTCAATTAGATCAAACCTTACAAATACTAGTAAAGGAAAATATCATCTTAGTCAAGAAGAAGATTTAAATGCTAGGTCTGCTAGTTTGGCTAGAAAGATTGAAGCCATGGAATCAGGGAAAGTAAAAGAAATCAAATCTGTGCAAAATGAAGAAATTTGTAGCATTTGTGATGAATTGGGACACTCAACAAATGAATGTCCAAAAATTCCTGTTTTTAAAGAAGTTGTGCATGAGCAAGTAAATGCAATGAACAATTTAAAAAGCCATTCACTTCTTCTTTTTCAGATACATACAATTCGGGATGGAGAAATCACCCGAACTTCAGTTGGAGGACCAACAATCAGGCACAATTCATGCAACCACCACCTCCTCAGGCATAGCAGGATTCTCAAAATTCTCAAGGATATGCACCTTATGTCCCACCATATAGGAAAAATCTTGAGGGAACATTACATGCATTCATGGAAAAGCAAGAGGCCCTTAATTACCAAAACACTCAAGCTATGATTGACATAAAAGACACTCTTGCTAAACTTTCTTCTGCACTTGCCATTCACGAGAAAGGAAAATTTCCCTCTCAATCTCAACCAAATCCCAAGGATCAGTACAGCCTAAATGAGGGTAGTTCAGAAAGTCAAAAAATAGATTAAGTCAACTCAGTGATAACTCTTAGGAGTGGAAAGGTTGTTGAAAAACAAATTCCTGAACTTTTTGAGAAAGATGATGAGTCAATTCCCAAAGATGAGGAAGGGGTTGATAAGCCACCTAGTCAAAAAGAGACTAAACCTTCGCCTTCACCTCCATATCCTCAAGCATTAAACAATTCAAGTAAAGTGAACCATAACAGTGACATTTTTGAAATTTTTAAACAAGTGAAGGTCAATATTCCTCTGTTAGATGCTATCAAACAGATTCCTTCTTATGCCAAATTTTTGAAAGACTTGTGCACTGTTAAAAGGAAACATAATGTGAAAAAGAATGCCTTTTTGACTGAACAGGTAAGCTCTATTATTCAAAACAATAATGAGTTGAAATATAAAGACCCTGGTTGTCTATAGTTTCATGCATTATTGGTGAACATAAAATTGAACGAGCTTTACTTGATCTTGGTGCTAGTGTTAATTTGCTTCCATATTCAGTTTATCAGCAACTCAACCTGGGTGAGTTAAAACTAACTTCTGTAACTCTTCTACTTGTTGATAGATCAATTAAAATCCCGAAAGGAATAGTGAAAGATGTGTTAGTTCAAGTTGATAAATTCATATATCCCGTGGATTTTATTGTCTTGGAAACTGAACCTATGGTTGATAGTTCTAAGTCAGTTCCTGTTATTCTAGGTCGCTCATTTTTAGCAACATCTAATGCTTTGATAATTTACAGAAATGGAGTGGTGAAGCTAACATTTAGAAATATGACACTGGAGCTTAATGTTTTCAACATGTGCAAGCAATCATATGAAGTTTATGATGACAATGAAGAGATTGAAGGGATTGAGACCATTATAGATGATCATCTTCAAACCAGGAGTTCTTCTGACCCATTAGAAATTTGTTTAATTAATTCATTGGATTCATCTACACAATTAGATGATGATGTTTCTGAAATATGCTCTTTGCTTGATTGTACACAGGAAATGGAATATAAAGGAAGGAAGCCAAGATTTGAAGAGCTAAAACCCATGAATAATGATACCCATGAAGAAGTACCCACACTGGAACTAAAGTCATTACCTGCTGGGTTAAAGTGCACATTTTTGGGAGAAGAACAAAGCTTTCCAGTGGTAATTTCCTCATCCCTAACCAAAGAACAAAAAGGTATGTTGATAGAAGTACTTAAAAGGCATAAAAATGCAATTGAATGGATATTAAAGGACATAAAAGGCATTAATCCATTAATTTGTACACATAGAATACATTTAGAGGATAATGCTAAAACATCTCAATAACCTCAAAGAAGATTAAATCCACACATGAAAGAGGTAATTAGAGCTGAAGTTCTTAAATTACTTGATGTTGGAATTATCTATCCTATCTCGATAGCTTGATGGGTAAGCCCTACACAAGTTGTGCCTAAGAAATCTGGAATAACAGTGGTTGAAAATGAAAAAAGAGAATTAATACCTACCAGAGTCTCATCTAGTTGGCGTATGTGTATTGATTTCAGAAAATTAAATGCAGCCACTAGGAAAAATCATTTTCCATTGCCATTTCTTGATTAGATTCTGGAAAGAGTAGCAGGACATCCCTACTATTGTTTTCTTGATGGTTATTCAGGGTATAATCAAATATCAATTGCATTAGAGGATCAAGAAAAGACCACTTTTACGTGCCCATTTGGCACTTTTGCATATAGAAGAATGCCTTTTAGTCTTTGTAATGCTCCAACAACTTTTCAAATATGCATGCTAAGTATTTTCAGTGACATGATTGAGCATTATTTAGAGGTTTTCATAGATGATCTGACAGTTTTTGGAAATTCTTTTGAAAATTGTCTTGATAATTTAGAAAAAGTTCTTAAAAGATGTGAAGAAAAAAGATTTGTGTTAAATTAGGAAAAATATCATTACATGGTTACCTCAGGAATAGTGTTAGGTCATGTGATATCTTCTAAAGGAATTGAAGTTGATAAGGCCAAAGTTGAATTAATTGCTCATTTGCCTTCCCCAAAAATAGTCAAAGAAGTTTGTTCCTTTTTAGGACATACAGGATTTTACAGAAGATTCGTAAAGGACTTTAGTGTCATATCTAGACCATTATGTAATCTTCTAACGAAAGATGCACCATTTGATTGGACCCAAGATTGTCAGAAATTTTTTAAAAAATTAATCGGTCTTTTGACTTCTGCTCCTATCATGCAATCTCTTGACTGGTCTTTGCCTTTTGAGTTGATGTGTGATGCTAGTGATTTTGCTGTTGGTGCTGTTTTAGGACAGAGAAAGGAATGTAAGCCTCATGTAATTTATTACGCAAATAGAACTTTGAATAGTATACAAATGAATTACACCACTATTGAAAAAGAACTACTTGCTATAATTTTTGCATTGGACAAATTTTGAGCTTATTTAATTAGTTCTTCCACTATTATTTTTACTGATCTTACTGCTGTTAGATATTTAATGTCTAAGCAGGATGCCAAACCTAGGTTGATACGGTGGATCTTGTTGCTTCAAGAATTCAACATCACAATAAAAGACAAGAAATGAGCCGAAAATGTTGTTGCAGATCATTTGTCAAGGCTGACAACAGGCTCATCTTTTGATAGCACACCTATCAATGATTCTTTTCTCGATGAATTTTTATTTTCTGTCAATTTCATGCCTTGGTTTGCTAACATTGTCAATTTTCTTATAACAGGTAAGATGCCTCCTCCGTGGACACACCAAGACAGAAAAAAGTTTTTGATTGCGGTGAAAATTTTCTTTTGGGATGACCCATATTTGTTCAAATATTGTCTTGATCAAATCTTTTGGAGATGTGTACCCGACAATGAGGTAAGTAGTGTCATTAAATTTTGTCATTTAGAAGCATATGGAGGTCATTTTTCTTCAAAGAAAACAACTGCAAAAATCTTACAGTGTCGATTTTATTGACCCACTTTATTTAAGGACAACTATATTTTTTGCAAAAGTTGTGAAAGTTGTCAAAAATTGAGGTCCATTTCTAAAAGAAATATGATGCCTTTGAACCCTATCATTGTCATTGAAATTTTTTATTGTTGGGGAATTGATTTCATGGGTCCATTTTCATCATCATTTGGATTTGTGTATATTTTGGTTGCAGTTGATTATGTCTCAAAATGGATTGAGGCGATTCCATGTCGGCACAATGATCATAAAACTGTTCTAAAATTTTAAAAGAAAATATTTTGAGTCGATTTGGAATTCCTCGAGCTATCATCAGTGATGGGGGAAAACATTTTTGCAATAAACCATTTGAATCCTTAATGAAGAAATATTGCATCACACACAAAATTACTATCCCTTATCACCCTCAGACAAGTGGACAAGTTGAACTAGCAAATAGGGAGATCAAACAAATTTTGAAAAAAATGGTTAACCCAAATCGTAAAGATTGGTCTTTAAGACTAAACGATGCACTTTGGGCTTACCGTACTGCTTTTAAAACATCTTTAGGCATATCTCCCTATCGGTTAGTCTATGGAAAACCTTGTCACTTGCCTGTAGAATTAGAACATAAAGCATTTTGGGCCATTAAAGCTTTCAACTTAAGTCTTGATGATGCTTCCAAGTTACGCAAATTGCTATTGAATGGACTTGAGGAATTGAGAAATGATGCATATGAACACTCAAAGATTTATAAAGTTAGAACAAAAGCTTTTCATGATAAATCAATTTTGAAAAAAACTTTTGAAATTGGTCAAAAAAGTTCTACTTTATAATTCTCATCTTCACCTATTCCCTGAAAAATTGAGATCTAGGTGGATTAGTCCCTTTATTGTCAAACATGTGTATCCTTATGGAGCCACAGACATTGAGAATCCTAGGAATGGTAATGTTTTAAAGGTCAATGGACAAAGACTCAAATCATTTCTGGAACATCAAGTTGCTGAGGTAGAATTCATCTCCCTTTCTAATCCTTGTTATGAGTAGAATTTATTTTAAGTTTGTTTCTTTCTTTTTGCAGTTCCCGGTTAAATGGTGGATAACGGTACTCCGTGACTCTCAAGTCGATTTGTCTTTCAGTTTCCCATAATAACTGATTCTTTCTCCTTCAAAATGGATATCATCCTCTCAAATCTAAGAAAGCATTTCCCTTCTGTTCCTAAAAATGCTCTAACCAAAATCTACAAAGCTAGGTGTGAAAGACTGAGACTGTTAATGTATAAGGGCATCCCAGAAGATATACGCTAGATAATCGAAGTAAAGGTTCGTTTAGCTGGTGAATCTTCAAATTCATTTGTCTCATACATGCCTGGTCTCGGTAAAAGTTCATTTTCAAAAAGGAGAAGAGCAAAAAGAATGAATGTTTGTTAAAAGTGTGCACGATGGAATTGCAACACGCGATGTCACTCTTTGGGGATGGTTTCCGTAAACAGAGAAGATATAATATTCTTCATTAAGAATGGACTGAGTAAGGAGTCATTAGATAATATCTTATTGACTCTTGAGACGCATTCTTGTGGAGTTATGCAGCGTGAACTTCTTAGTTTGTGGAATCTCTTTAGGGATAAGCAAGAGCGTTATAGTCTTGGGAATATGACTCAAAAAAATCCTATTTGCCAATTTATAAGAAAATTGGATGGGAAGCTTATCCTTGACTCATAGAAGGCATTTAAGCCGTTTCTGAACGTGAAACCAGAGGAAGATGTGAGCCACAATCACAACAACATGTATATATTATCTTGTACATCTTCAAAAAAAAAAGACAAAAAAATGAAGAAAAAAATGAAGAAAAAAAATGAAAAAAATGAAAAAAATGAAAAAGAAAAAAAAAAAAGGGCGAAACTTCGGTTGTACTTGGTCTTTAATTAGATTAGGAGTCCCTGCCAGTGACAGCCCCATCATTGACTCGAGTGGACCATCGCACGCCTGTCCATAAATAAGGTTCGTGTGTCATGCTCTGTAGAGAGCCGCACTCCACAATCCAATGTTCACCATCTAGGCACTGTGGAGTTGATGGACAGGTAGAAGCGTCCTACTTTGGTTATTAGTGAGAAATAACCCACGGCTGCCAAAGCGTATGAGGCATCTAAGCTTGATCCTCTCTTTTATTAGAAGGGGCTCTCAGTGCCCTGGGATGGAGCGTTCTGGATCTTAGACATTGCGGGTTTCAGATTTTAGCATCTTTGTTGATGTTACGAACCCAAGTGTGAGCTCTCCAGGTTCTAGACCCAAGATGGAAACCCACGATGGTTTCTTTATTATCTTTTCTTCAAACAAGCAGGAGGGAGAAGAATTCTCAGATTGGCTGAGCCGTCTTGGTATTACTGCACTCATGATGCGCAGTATAAAGATCTGCCATGAAACCTGTACATAAAGGTATGTAAACATTTGTTATTATTATTTTATCTTTGTATGATTTTGATGAATTTTGGTTTTGGACAGACGATCCTTTGGACGAGATCCTTCAGGGATTTCTAAACTTCTTTACCCTAATAGTTTTCTTGAAGTCTAAAAAAAAAAATAATAATAATAATAATAATAAATAAAAAATAAAAAAAAGTTTCTTAAATTCAAACTTTTCTCGACAACAAAACAACCTACCCATATAGGAGCTATTATTATTTTTTCTATTCTCTTCCCTATTTAAACACTCCATTTTCTTCACTTTCCTGCAACTCATAATCATTCAAAGAGAGCATGAGTGTAGAAATGGAGGGAGCTTCTTCTTCTGTTCATAGATTTGATAGTATTTGTGTATTTTGTGGAACAAGTTATGGGAATGGTTTAGAGTTTGTAAACGCAGCAAGCACTGTTGGTAGAACACTTGCTGCGAGAAACATTCGTGTTGTATATGGGGGAGGTAGCATTGGGTTAATGGGGGCTGTATCAGTTTCTGCTCATATAAGAGGTGATCAAGTTTTAGGTATCATTCCTGAACCTTTAACTTGAAGGAACATCATTGGAAAAACAATTGGACTGGAAATTCAAGTATCATCTATGTATGGAAGAATGAAGGCAATACTTGAAAACTCTGATGCATTCATAGCCTTACTTGGTGGTTTTGGTACTTTAGAAGAAGTCTTTCAAATTGTCTCTTGGGCCTAACTGAACATCCACCATAAACTCATAGGTTTGTTGAATGTTAATAATTTCTTTGATAATTTGTTATATTTTGTTGACCATGCTGTAGAATAGAAATTTGTCACACATTCAGCAAGACGACTCCTTATCTCTGCTTCCACTATTGATGAGTTGATTGATAAATTAGAAACTTTTGTTCATGAACCTGATCCAGTAATAGCTCAGATAGATTGGTCCGAAGGAAGTGGTGAGGGAAGCAAAATGAAAAGAAAGCCAGCCAAGACACTCCAACTATTTAAATAATTACAAGCTTGGTTTTATTTATCGTACTTTGTTTCTGTTTAAATTTGTGTGAGGTTTTTCTTTTCAGTAATTACAACAACAGGTACTATCTTCTATCCTTTACCTATCTATCTTTGACATTGAGGACAATGTTGTGATCTAGTTGGGGGGAAGGATAGTTGTGTAAAACAAAAACAAAAAAAACACAAAAAAATTAAAAAAAATTAGGAAGTGTGTGTATTAATATGTTTGTTATGTTTATATGTTTGTCAATAACTTACTAAATCAGTTAAGGATGGCAGAGTAAGGAGTAAATTTTACACTTGAGACGCATCTTAGTTGGGGTAGACAACTAGTTTGTGTGGAAGTAACAATTCAAATTCAGGAAAATTTGCATGATTGAGTTAATTATCTTCTTTCTTAAAAATCACATGCTTGGTTATGGATGCTGAATTGGTGGACTGAGAATGATAAAATTATGTCTTGTGAGATTTTGAACCTATTCATGAATGGATTGAACATTTGTACCATTCTCTTCTTTCTTGTGTGAATTTCACTCATGGAATTGTTACTCTAGAACTTGTTTTGATTCTTTTTTAGACTACATTTTCACATGTATACATAAACATGATTGAGGCATTTTTCTTGAAATAGTTACTTTAGCCAAATAGCCAACCTTGTATATTTTTCGTTGCTTAACCTCTTTGAGCTTATTTGATCATTCCTTGTTTCTAGCTCATTATATGCCTTAAATGAAAAATCATGTTCTTACCCGACCTTAGGGAATAAGAGAACATTAGTTTTGTCATTGGATGAGTTCTTGAACAAGTGTAGGGGTGTGTGTGCAAAATGGTTAAAAAAAATTTGAGCTTGCTGTTTAAATGTATATATTATGTTCTTCTTCAAAAAAAAATCAAAAATCAAAAATAAAAAAAATGTAAAAAGAAAAAGAGTGTCAACAAGGCAATAAAGGAAAGGAAAAGAATATGTAAAGGGAATTTGTATTAGATGGAGTTGGGATGAACTTTCATGCTTGTTAATTGAACTCAGCATTCATGCTCTTTTATTCTTTTTGGTATTTAACTTGTCATATTTATATTACCTTCTCCTTTACCTTGACCCCATTACAACCTTGATTAAAGTCCTCATGATTTGTGTGTGCATGTGTTCTGAGTAGTGGAGAAGTAGAAAATAAGCAAGCTTATGGTAGTGCAATTTTCATAGGTTGAATTGAGTGAAATACCTACCTTTTAAACACTTGAGGGATTGAGAGTGAATTTTGTGAAGATTTATCATTCTTGACTCATGCTTTTTAATTGAAGTTTCCTTACTTGATGGTTTGAGATGTGAAGATATATTACCTCATGAATGTTTTGATTACTTGAATGATTGGTTGCTCTTCATTTTTGAATATTATTAGAAATTAAGTCTTTTAGAGTGTTTAACTTTTAAGTCTGTTTCGTTTTTTTTTAGTTTTGGTCTTGTGTGTTTTGCCCAGGAGTGCAAAAAGTTATGTGTGAGAGAATTTGATGATCATATATTTGATACATTAATAAGCCTTAATTTTTAGTCATTTACACTCTCCATGTACTTAATTGATTGAGTTTGATTATGTTTTGTAAGTTTGGACTCAAATTGGACTTAATTAAATTTTTCAGCATAATTTATGTCTTACGTTGTTTCTGTATTTGGGCTATATCTTGGGATGTAGGTGGTCAAATGAGGTGAATCTGATGGCATTTTAAAGATAAGAGAGAGCTCTATAACTTTCATGAAGACCTCAAAGGTCCAATCACATGAGTAGATAACTCAAATTGGGGTTGAAGCAAGAACTAGAGTGCTGTTCCTGATAGCTTGATCTATGTGTACTATTCATCCCATATTTCGAGTTATATATTGTCAAATGGGCTGAAATTTTGATACTGAATAGTTGAGACCTATATCTACAACTTTTATGTTGAACACTTTTCCAGAATTTGAGGTCTAATAGGTGATATTGGGCTTGCTAATTACAATAGAGGAGCTGTGACTGAGCCTGAGCAGTGTACAGTAATTTGAACGTATCTAGAGTTATAGAAATGATATTGGACTCAAACTAAAGCCATTTAAAATTCAAGATCAAGTCCTACAACTTTGATGAAGATCACATTTGCTCATTCTGATGCATTGAATGACTTCAGAGCTAAATGATTTCAGAGACAAGGAATCTTCATAATTTTTTACTCACCAAAAGTCATTTGGTATTTTCCACTCATTTTCCACTCATCCACTCACTAATGACTCAGCCCCCTTGTCATTTTGTATCTCTAATCCTCTATAAAAGGGGGCCTTGGCAGATTATTGAAGGTGTTAGGTGTTAGGTACCAAAATAATGTTAGTTTGTTACTAGGTTTTCTTGTAGTAATTTTCCTTTGTTCAAAATTGAAGTCATGTTCTTCTTCTTCTTCTTCTCTCTTTCTTTCTTCTTATCTATGAGTAACTAAGTTCCATTTTACTTGGGTGAAGGGGTGAAGCTCTTAGTAATAAAATAAGGTTAAATTCATTTCTCTCTTATGCTTAAATGATATATTTCTAAATGATCATTATACGTATTATATTTTGTTTCCAATCAATTTAGAAACCTTCCTTGTAAAGAGGAGTTCTTGATTTGTTGTAGACAAGAGATTGGCACAATGAATGCTTTAACCCATTTATAAGTGGTGGTGTTAGAAACTCTACTTATAAAGTGGAGTTCTTGATTTATTGTAGACAAAATATTGGCACAATGAATACTTTAACCCATTTATAAGTGGTGGTAATATTTTTCAGAAACATAATATAATTACGTATATTATTTTAATTGGACTTTTAACGTTGTCCAATTGGAACCTCCATGTTGCGAGGATTCTAATTGAGTTATAAAAGGAATTAATTTTATCTTTATTTTATTTACTAAGAGTTGATCTTTTAACCCAAGTAAATAATTTTTACTGTAGTAATAAAATATTTACTTCACCTTAATTAATCTTCAACAATTCCCTGTGGATCGACCTCGGACTCTCGAGAAATTTATTACTTGAGATAACCTGCACTTGGGTTCGCAAAGCAACAATTAATCCCACATCAAGTTTGTAGACTTGGTTTGAAACTTTTAATTTGCATCAGATATGAATGATTTTCAATAAATGGTATTGTCAATTTTAAGTCTATATGTTTTGAGTCTTAGTTGTTTTCTTTTCTTTTCTTGTTTTTAATTCTTCTTTTTCTTTATTACTTGAGGATAAGCAATACTTAAGTTTGGAGGTATTTGATAAGTGTAAAATATACTCATCTTTTAAGTTAAATTTATTAGGATTTTTAATTTATTTTTATATAGTTTTTGTTTTTTTTTAATTTATAATTATCTCTTCACCTAGTCACATTTGAATTTTTAATATAAATCATCAAATTTTGCGCAAAAATAAAAAATTCCTAAAGATAAATATTTGAAGGATTCTTATCCTATTCTTATATACTAATTAAGTTCTAATTGGATACAAATTTTTAGATTATAGATTGGATAAGGATTCTCAAAGAGATTTGATTTAGAGCAAAATTCGGATTTCCACATTATCCTGACCATTCCTCACTAATTGAGTTATATCTTGGGCTATAGAGATCAGATCGAGGCATCGTTTATGGCATTGAAAAGCTAACAAAAAATCCTACAACTTCTCTGTTGAGATTAAGGGCAAATTTGGTCATCTAGATGGTGAGAAAAATCGTGCAAGTTAGATACGAAAAGTTGTAAGTTTTTCTATAAAAGGAGAAAAACGAGTTTAGGAAAGGAGCTCTCTTTTTACATAGAATTTCAGCAGTCGTCAAGGAGCAAAGCAGAGGCATAAACCCTAGTTTAGTGTTGGTGCATCTAGGCTTGAAGATTAGGGATATTCTTCAACCTATCCATCAACCTTCTATGGAGTTTGTCGAATTTTTCTTTGTTTTCTTCTTTCTTCATGTGTAACTAAACTTTTTCGTTATGGTGATGATGGATCTTGTTCTATGTAGATGTAAACTCATTATTATGTTTAATCTATGTTTCTATTTGATGATTTATGTGTTTATTTCTTTTCTTATTGCTTTCTTAAACATGATCAATTTGGGAACGATTTTTGGATTATGTATGATTTGAAAAAATTGTGCTCGAACCTAGAACTTGTGATAAACATTATAATTTTCGCAATCACTAAGAATAGATGTTGTGGGTTGTGTGGTATTGCTTTTAATTCTCTCGTTTATGATAATGTCTTCTCTATTTAGGATTAGACTAAGGGATTAGTTAATTCTAAATAGTGTGAAGAGGATTAATGTACCAAGGGAATGAATGTTGATCAATTTTGGGAATTGACCATAAATCATAGAATAAAACTTTTTAAACTAAGTTTTGTCCTATTTGAAATTGCATTTAAAGAGTTCAAGTGAAATCTGACACCTAACACTTTTATATCATTGTCTTTTACCTTTGTCCAATTGATTAAATTTTACTTGCTTATTTTTCTTGTAATTATTTTCTTTTATTTTTATTTTTACCAAATCTCTTTTTCAATAAATTAAATAGTGTCAATTTAGCGAATTTAATAATTGTCAACATAATTTTCGTGAAAACGATACTTAACTCACTTTTTATTATTTTTGTAATTTGGAGTACTTACCAATATCACAACATTATGATTTGTTGGATTACTCTGTACTGTAATATTTAAGATTAAAAAAATATATATTGTGGGCTTATTACTCTGTACTGTTGTTTGGTGAAACAATAATTGATTTTGATGGCAACGGCATATTGGATTGCTGTATTTTGACAATTTTGCGGGCTTTGAAGCCATAGCCCCTGCCTGATATATGCAAATCTAGGAAACTGTAAACTTGTTTGGTAGGGGTTAATACTTATCTTTTGGATAAGTGAAGGGGGAACTTTGCTGTGGAAGAGTTTGAGTGAACATAAAAAAGATTTACAAGCTCTGTGGCATAGATTTAATTTGCTGGCTTCTATTGCATTTCTACTACTTTGGTGTCTGGCGGTGCTTCCTGCTACTACTATATCTTTTCTTTACGCGATCAAGTGCATCTTGCACTTTGATATGGTGAAGAGGGAGTTTTCCCATCATATTAGAGTGAACTGCATGTATGCTCCTTGGACTTCTTGGCTTCTCATGCATCAATCAGCACCCGTGATTGTTCCTAGAACTTGGTTTATTAAGATTAGCAAATTCATTTAGCAGATTCCCTTCCAGATTGTTGTGGCTTACATCAAGCTTCAATGCTGAAGTTAAGCTTCCAAGTGTCAAAGGCAAAGTCCCAGGTAATGAATTTCTACTTAAATCAAAGATCAATAACTCACTTAGCCCACCAAAAATATATGGAATCCTCCCAGTAAAATAGTTTCCAGCAAGAATAAGCCTCTTCAACTTGATGAGATTGCCAATGTCTGGTGGTATTTCACCTGTTAAACCATTTTCTATTAATACTAGTGATTGGAGATTCTTGAGGAAACCAAAACTTAAAAGGAATTTTTCCAATTGGACCTGGGTTTAATCTAATTTATATTTTCAATATTGAATTGCAAAGAGTTCTGATTACATGGTTTAATGGGCAATGAATATAGTGGAGTAGCATGTAATCTTTTACTATGACCAATAAAACTTGTAAAAAGAAGAGGGGGAGGACAACTACTGGGAAACAATTGATAGGCAAGGGATTAATTGTAGAACTAAGCCAAGGGATTTTATTTTTACCTTTGGCATCCAGCTAAATGAAAAAAGCTTAGGGTCACCTGAGAATTCTTTTCTAAAATTCAGTCCAAAGCCTCATTTATGGATTAATACTAATCAGCCAAAAAAATTTAGAACAAAAGAATTAAGGGAGCTTGTGTTCAAAGCTTCACTATTAATTGTGAGAAAAGTCTCTTACAAGTCATAAACAAAACAATATCCTAGTAGCTGTACTATTCTTTTAGAAACTCATAAAAAAACAATGGCCTTAAAAAACATCAACCAGAAAAAAAATTTGAACTGTCCAACTCCAAGCCTTATCTCTAGCACAATACGAAGGTAGTTGCTTGGACAATTTGCAGTATGATGGTACAGCTAGGTATCTGGTAAAAAGTACCTGAATAGGAGTCCAACCACAAGGATCTGGATAGAGATCTGAGCCATTCCACGAATTACCAACAAAGCCTTGAATGGAGTATAGAGCTTCTTGTTCTGTTTTCTCCATTGGAGCTACATCAAAGTCTACTTGTCCACAGCACGTTGCACCCAGAGAGTGGATGAAAATAACAGAAATGGCATGACTAATAGCCTTGATGCATCTTGCTTTTATTAAATTGATATGGGCAACCTCGGTTTGGGCAGGGACATTGAAGACGACCAGTAGAAACATTTGTCGATTTACTAGTAGTAGTTACTTTCTCCTCAGGACCAATACAGACTATTTCTACGGCTTTAGTTGCTGCGAGACCAATATGTTGGATCCACATGTATCACTAGAGAAGAGAAAATCAGTTTAATGAAACTGGACTTGCAGTGTTTTGAGCTGTTTTTTAGTTGGACCTCTGGCATATATTAGAGCCTTGGCAAGAGTACATCACAAGCCCCCATGAAATCCATGAGGGGTTCATTACAGTCAGTCCTGCATTGCATCAATGCACTAAAAAGTGGGTTATAATGTTAACGTAGTTTGTTAAATTTTTTTTATTTGATGCTCTTCATGATGTTTGTGTCCTGACAGCAGTCAAGCTTTTGCGCATAACTTCAGTTGTACATATCGAATTTGAGTGCCGTTTTTTTTTCTTGGAAAGCTAACACATAAAGCTTTTAGTCATAAAAATTCTAGGCCCAAATTCATTCAAGATAAGTGTCCATTTTTTTTTTAAAGTCAGGGGCAATTCTGCATATTCTCTATTTTGTAAAGCATGCATTTACCTGTGCACAACATGGGCCTTACACCGTTGAATTGGTGCTATGAGTTTTTTTTTTTTTTTAAGTCATAATTTGCTGTGATTTTTTCTGGTTGTATTGAGTGTGAGTAAAATCATTGAACCACGTTGTTGCTTCTTTATAATACCGTTGGAAGCATTGTGAGAATACACTATACTTCTCTAGTATTCCTTTGCAGCTGACATCACTTTGGTGACATGGAGAATTTGTACATTTACATTTACAATTATATTTAAGTGTGATATAAGAATTTCTTATGTGAATTTTTCTTTTATTTTCTCTAATTATTTATTCTGAGATGAGTTATTTTTAATCTAATGCAATATATGTGGCACATAGATTATTAGAATCGTGATACAGTGAGTTTAGCAAACGAAAAAGATCAACTTGAATATAAAATAGGACTTGAAAATAAGGAACAACAGTAAAATAACTGATTATAGCTGAATTGCCTGAGCAAATTTCACTCAGCATATAGGTATTTATATACATGAGAAATTAATTACAACTTCTATTTACAAGAAGAATAATTAAAGACTTAATCCATTCCCCATGACACTACTGTTTCCAAAGCTAACTATCATATTTTTCATGCTAACTAATTCAATATTTAACACTCTCCCTCAAGCTGAAGCATATAAATCATATACGCCAAACTTGTTACATATGAACTGTACCTGAGGACCCTTGAGATATTTGGTAAAAATATCTATAAGCTGATTATTTGAGCTGACAGGAGCAGACACTACTTCTCCACTTTGTATCTTCTCTCTCACAAAATGACAATCAATTTCTATGTGTTTGGTCTTCTCATGAAACACCGGGTTAGAAGCGATATGTAGGGCTTCCTGATTATCACATATAAGCTCAATCTTGCCTGGTTTACACAATTTGAGTTCATTGATTAATTGTTTCAGCCATATTAGCTCACATGGTGCAAGTGTCATAGCACGATACTTTGCTTCTGCACTCAATCTTGTCACAACACTTTGTTTCTTATTTTTCTAAGATATTAGGTTTCCACCAAAAGGAACACAATAACCTAATGTAGAACGTTTATCAAATGGAGAACCTGCCCAATTTGCATATGTGTATTCCATAATCTGATTATGCTCTTTATCTTCATACAATAGTCCTTTTCTTAGAGCCCCTTTAATATATCTAAGAACTCTAATGGCTACATCTCACTGTCCTTCACATGGTGAGTCGAGAAATTGACTAAGGATGCCCATAGCAAAGGATATCTCTGGTCAAGTAACAGTCAAATAATTTAATCGGCCAATCAACTTGCGATATTTGGCTAGATCAGATAATGGTTTTCCTTGATGTGGACTGAGTTTGGCATTGGGATCCATTGGTGTATCTATTGGTCCAGAATCCAACATTCCAGTTTCCTTGAGAATGTCTAATGTATATTTTCTCTATTAGATACAAATCCCTGCATTAGATTGTGTCACTTCTATTCTTAGGAAATATTTCAACCTTCCAAGATCCTTAGTTTGAAAGTGATCAAATAGGAGTTGTTTTAACTTCACAATTCCTTCTTGATCATTTCTAATGATAACAATATCATCGACATAAACAATTAGATATATGGAAGTTTCAAAGGAGGACTGATGATAGAAAATTGAGTGTTCGATCTCATAGCAAACCATACCAAAGTCTGATATAACAGTACTGAATCTACCAAACCAAGCTTAAGGAGACTGTTTCAAGCCATATAAAAATTTGCACAAATGACAAACCAAGCCAGACTCTCCCTGAGCAACAAACCCCCGAGGTTACTCCATGTATCCTTCTTGAAGATCACCACGTAAGATTACATTCTTAATATCAAGTTGATAAAGTGGTAGTGGCAGATGGCTGCCATGGAAAAGAAAAGATGAACTGACGCCATCTTTGCAACCAGAGAGAAAATATCACCATAATCATGGCCAAAATTTTGAGTGAAACCTTTAGCAATAAGATGAGCTTTCAATTGATCAATAGCTCCATCAAGTCCTACTTTAACTGTGTAAATTCACCGACAACCAACAATAGATTTGCCAGGTCGCAATGGAACAAGTTCCCAAGTACCATTGACATGTATTTTCTCTAATTATTTATTTTGAGATGAGTTATTTTTAATTTAATGCAATATATGTGGTACATAGATTATTAGAATCGTGATACAGTGAGTTTAGCAAACGAAAAAGATCAACTTGAATATAAAATAGGACTTAAAAATAAGGAACAACAGTAAAATAACTTATTATAGTTGAATTGCCTTAGTGAATTGCACTCAACATTTAGGTATTTATATACATGAGAAATTAATTACAACTTCTATTTACAAGAAGAATAATTAAAGACTTAAATCATTCCCCATGACACTATTGTTTCCAAAGCTAATGATACGCGTAAAATACACTAAGAGCAAGTGTACTCTATCGCAAAGTAATATAGGACTTAAGTCTCAGTTGTCGATCCCACGAGGAATAAGTGATAATTACTATATTCGTAAAACTCTTAGGCTATGTTTGGATATTTAGTAATTGATGGAATGGAATGGAATAGGATGTGATGGAATGGGATGGGATGGAATGGAATGGAATGGAATGGGATAAAAATATCATTCCATTGTTTGAATATTTTAGGATGGAATAGAATAAAGTTACCATTCCATTGTTTGGGAAGTGGATGAAATGGTAAGAGTTATAATTTTATTTTTCCTAAATTACCCTTATTGCAAACACACTAATATTAGGGTATGAGGTTAATATAGTAAAATCCTAATTATAATTATAATAAAAAGATGATTCCATCTCATACTCTCAAATTGGAGGGGAAGAAAATTAATAGTTTTTTGTGAGATGGAATAGGATCCATCCCACCCACTTCCATCCCATTCCATCATTTTTTAACATAACCAAATAATGAAACCTATCTCCATCTCATCTCATTTATTCAATTCCACCAATTCAAACATAGCCTTAATTATTTAGACAATCGAAAGTGTAAGAGAAATTAAAATTAAGATCTGAAAACAAATAAAGAAAAATAATGAACAACTAAACAATGTAAAGATAATCAATCAGAGAGAGACTAGGGTGCAAGGTTCACTTGAATCCAATTAATCAAATTTTCACTCATTTATCACTACTAAAAATTAATTAAATAGCGACTGAAAAATTCTGTCGCTGATCCATTAAATTCCATAGCTATAATGTTTAGCGATGGAATCTATCACGGAAAAATTTTCGTCACGTAATCCTTGGTGGCTAAGTTCATAGCGATGGAAATGAAATTCTGTGACTAAATAGAGACGGATTTTTCCATCTCTAGTTAATAAAATTATGTCGCTAACATCCGTGATCAAAGTTTCTTAATTATTAAAATATTATTATTTAGCGACAGAAAATATTTCGTTGCTAAGATGGAAGTATAAATCTATTTCTTTTAGAACGACCTAAATTTTTAAAATAATCTTTCTAATATTTTTAAACAGTCCAATTATACAATTTAATATGCAACACAATGCAACAATTCAATCCAAAATCAAGCAACAAATTTGTCAAAATTTAAAAAATATCATTATCATGTCATATCACAGTATTTTAAAAGATTAAAATAAAAATATTTCAAAAGATCAAGATAAATATAAATTAAGTTATATGAGTTCCTTATCAAAACAAATATAAAGACAATGTATCAAACATCATTAGGAAAAAGATCATAATCATCCTCCTCTATGTCATCTTCATCTTCATCCCCATCACCAAGTAGCTCATCCTCGTTACCATTGTCTATAACTTGTGAGCCACTAGTAGATACATTCAAGCATTATAAGATTGTGTTGATTAAGTTTCCCTGTTCCACCACCTGTGTATTGAGACTAGCAACCAGACTCCTCATCGCTTCCATCATCCCAAGTCAAAGTTGCGTTTCTTGCTGCTAATGCCTCCAACAACATCCAAGTAGATGTTATTGTCAGACTGGATGTCAATAGTCTCCTCCTCCGGTGGCCGCTGTGAGTCCCTCTCATTGATACGCTTCTGGTACTCATCCTGACAAATGTAATTGTTAATAAATATTTATGCTTGTAAATTGACTTAATCATATATTAAAATTTAATTGCAGCATTTATACTTACAATTATATTTTTTGCTTTGGTGGAGATTCACTTCCCCTTGCGTGTGTGAAGCTGTGTGAATAGCTTCTAATGCCGTGGATCTCTTTTCAATTGTTGTTTCTGAAAATATGTAAAGAAAAATAATATTCTTTAAAGACAAACGTAATTAGCTTAAATTACAAATTTGCTGGAATTAGTAGAATGGAAAACGTTTTTCGTCCAACCAAAATACTCCAACTTTCCTCCACCCTATGCTTCTGTACGTATGTTTATTGACTTTTCCGTATGCCAATATTTTCATTTCAAGCTTTTCATTTCCCGCTTCTTGGATTCACCAGAACCGATCTTGATTAACCACTTATTCCTAACGTATTAACCATTTAATTTCCTGCAATTTTCCGTTTTTAGATTCACCAAAACTATTTATTAACCACTTATTCTTAACGTATTAACCATTTAATTTCTCGATTTCTACTTCTTGGATTCACCATAATATTGATTAACCACTTATTCTTAACGTATTAACCATTTACTCATTATTGAGAACTATTTCTTGCTTTACCAGGTATACTTGATTAACCACTTCCTAACGTTTAACCACTTATTCATTATTAGGAACTCTTTCTGTTCACCGTGTGATATAGATTAACCACTTATTTCGAAGGTATTAACTAGAAATTTATCAAACCACTTATTCTTAACGTATTAAATTATTTAAATGTATTAAAAAACTATATTGATTAACTTATTCATAACATTAACTACTTATTCTTAACGTGAACAGTTTCATATTTCAAATTTTAAATGATGACATGTGACATACGGTGGACAAAAGTTGGAGTCTTTTGGTTGGACAAATAGCGCGACCGTTAGTAGAATACCTGCAAATGTCCTGTGCAATCTATGTAGTGTTGAGGTTCTTCTTTTACTGGATCAATTTTCAAGAGGCCCATGACATCCAATCCTTGACGTTTTAGAAGTGCTAGAAAGTCATAGACAAGAAACAAAATTAGAAGAATATAAGAACTGTCTCGCCAATGGTGCCGAAGAAACCAATTTAAAGGTGGAAAAACCTACTTATTAATAATATTAGAAGAATATTAGAAGAATATAATAACTGTCTGGCCAACAAATGAAGAACCCAACCCACAATTCATAAGGCCCATATGTAAGCAGAAGAGTCTCAAAGGTTGGGAGGATAATTTGCACTCAGGTATATGGAAGGTGCATTTCTTGGTTACTTGTCTAGTGGAGTGTGCGTAATTCTATTATGCGCGAGTAGTGGTGGGTTGTTAGATTTCCGGAAATGTAAGGAATATTTTCTAGAACGTTAATATAATCATCTATAAAAGTATTTTCCCTCTTAAGAATAAAAGGAAGCAAGAGTTATAAGAAATTATTTATTATTTTTCTCAGTTCTTTCTTTTCTTATTCTCTGTTATCATATCAGTATGTTGAGTATCGTGTTTCCCTTAACTTGGTAAGATTGACTTTAATGTCTATTTTGTATGAAAAATTTGTTTTATTTAAATTAGGTGGTGTTTGTATTTAATTAGCAAATTGTGAAATTTTTTTTTTTTTAAAAAACCAATTCATGGGTCCCCTTGCACATCACCCATGTGAGTCCTCCCCTAGACTACAAAAAAATATATATTTGTGTAAAAAAATTCATATTTTAATTAAGAGATTCATAAAAATAAGGTATTTTAATTTGACTTCAAAAATAAAAAAAAAAATTGTGATAATAGGAATCTAGTCACGTATGACAAGCAACATAAAAAATATAACTTAAATAAGTGGGTTATACCCATTGGATATAGATTAGTTGTAGACTTGGGTATCGTTTTCCATGCACCTGAAATAAAAAGGGTCTGAAACTCTACTTGTTACAGCAGGTAAAAGTGGTTTATGTAATATTTTAATATAATAGTAGACTTTTTCCCCATTCATTGATTTTGACTAAGTAATATATATCTACTTAGTAAAAACTAACAAGAAAGCTTAGTAATTTATAGCTTATCACACCATGATGACATAATTCTTGTGTTTTCATCTTCTAACATATCTAAATATATTTCATCTGCAACTATTTCCCAGAAGAGTTGTAACATAATGAGAATTTTGTGTCTCTTTCCTCTTATATATATTATACAATTCAACCATTTATACCATAAGAGAGAAATGAAAGGGATACGTGGCAGAACCTTTTTTTGTGTGCACACATGGCAGAACCTTTTATTAAATAAATGGCAATCACCTAGCCAATAAAGTTCTGTTTACCTGTATACTAGCATATATTGTTAAAAAATAAAAATAAATTTTGCTTCTGTTTACAGTAAGGATAAAATTATTTTAAAGTAAATTTGTATGTAAAGTAAATAAATAAAGGTATATTTATTTTTAATTTAATCTAAGTACATTGTTATCTTAATTCATTAAATAATCTAAAAGTGAATACACTCTTATTTACTCACATTACAAACAAATTCACTTTAAAGAAACTATGTCCTTACAATAAAATATTCAGGTATTAAGGTCTAGGACTATTAAATATGAGGCAGACATGCCTCAGTAGAAATTTTTATTTTTTGGTTGATTTTTGGAGTGTAATGCATGAAGACATAATTTTTTTGTTATTTAATTATAGGAGATAGTAAAGCAACGAAAGACAAGAAATTGTCCTATCAAAATATGAAAAAATAAAAGCAATACATACCAGTTCATTTTGTTCAAAAGTGGTCCTTCCAGCTTTGCTGAGATCTCTCAGAGTTCCCTTCAAATCAATTAAGCATGTAAATGATGATGAGTAATTGCATATTATAAATAAGATTACTGTGGTCACTTTAGGCAACATGAAAACATGAAATTGCTCAGTTTGTAATAAACTGCTCCGGCATGGCCATGACAATAATCCATACAAGAAAAATTTTACCTTAACACAATTCCAAGGCCATATGAAAAGTTGATAACAAAAATAGATAAGAAATGTTGAATAGGAGAAACATCATCATTTTTCTGGTTGATGCAGGACAGCGGGTGCCATAAATAATATTCAATGCCAAAACAGAAAAAAAAGCCTTTTTAAAATAATTTTTATTAGAATTTGAACATATTATAGAAGATAAAAGTTCTAGTCTTCAAGCCATGGCTTCGAGTTAGTGTAACAAAAAAAAGCCTCCAAAATTGAAACATGGTTAAATGCCACATCTAATTCTGGAGGGCAGCACTAGCTACAATCAATAACAAGAAACATAATTCCACATCAAGCCTAAAACAGATATTATTTACCTTATTTGCTCACATAAGCCCGCAGGCATTGCACAGAGATCTTGGACCAGCTGGTCCTCGACGCATAGCTGGAGTATACTTCTCACTAATTCCACAATGCTGGCATCTACGTTCACTTAATAATGGCATAGGTCCAATAGAACAATATTAGCACAACATGTAACATATTAAGAATAAAAAACATGAGGCTGTTAAGCTCAATGTAATACTTCAATACCAGATCTGGAAGGCAGAAAACCAGAGCCTCTCCCTCGTGACCTCGCTTTGGATGGGGATGGTGGCCGGTAAGCCGTGAGGGCGGTCGACGGTTGTCAATGGAAGAGAGAAGAGAGCCACGATTTGGAGGGGGATGGTGGCTGTCGCTGGTAAGCCTTGAGGTCTTCAATGGAGGGGAGGGCCGCAATTTGGATGGCCGTGAACAGTGAGGATGGGTGATGATGAAGCCATGGATTTGGGGAAGGAAATGTGATTTGGGGAAGGAACACAGCGTATTGAGGAAGAATGGAAGATTTTTCCTAAAGGTGGGTCGGGTAATACTGAGTTTGTGGGGGGTGATATAAAATTAATAATATAATTATAAATATATAAAAAATGTCAATACAAACATAACAACAAAGAATGACTTAGCAGTAAGTGGAGTGAATAAGTTATTACAATAAACTGTGTTCGATTCTTGTCTCTTATTTTTTAATGATGAAATCTTCAATTTTTTTCATATAAAAACTTAGTGACGAAAAATTTTGTCGTCGCTATATATTTTCATACAATAAACCTTTTATTTAAATAATAAATTTTGATTTTTTTTCATATAAAAAGCATAGCGACGAAAAATTTTTTGTCGCTATATATTTCATACAATAAAAACATTTTTTTTAGAAATAAAGTGAGTTAACGACGGAACATGTCACGAATACGTTAGCGATATAATAATTTCATCGCTAAATTTCGTCGCTAAGTCCAACAACTAAATTCCGTGACAGTTTCCGTTGCTAGTAGTCACGACATTTTTTCGTCGCTATTTCAATCTTTTTTAGTAGTGATATGATGTAAGGTAATTCTTTTGCCAATATTCTCTTATTTGCTATTGAATCTCAATGGTCATGGATGAAATAATATTTTATCCCTAAATTAAATCACCTACTTGATCATTTAGTTGAATTAATTAGGAATGCATTAAGACTCAATTCAAGAGATGAACTAACATACTTGTCAATTCTATTGGTAGGAAAAATTGATGTTTGGTCATTCACCAATCTAATCCTAGGCTTACCATATAGATCTACTCATTGAATGAGGATGGTCACCGGTCAAACAATAAATTAACACATGTCAAAAGTGATCAAGTTATGACAATAATGCAAGCAATATGATAGACTCTAAAAGAAATTACCTTAATCCAATTAGAAATCAAACCCAAATAATTAGGAAAACAATATCCCCTATAGCCCTAGCTATAGGTTTAGCTACTCATATTCAATATAAACAAACTCATATCAAAATACAAACCCATGGAAAGAAAACCCAAAAAAAGGAAAAAACTAGAGGGAAAGAGAAATCAAAACTCCTTTTACAGTGATTATAATCTTCAAGCCTTCAAGAATTGAATTCTCTCTTCGAAGCCGTCCTCCAAAGCCTGCTGCCGTGAAAGTGCTCTCTCAAGATTAGAGATTTTTTGCGTTGTTGTGAACCAAAAAGAGTTATTTTACTAAACTCATTTTCTCCTTTTTACAGAAAAATTGACAGTTTTTCATATCTAACTTGCATGATTTTTCTCACCCTTTAAATGGTTGAGTTTGCCCTCAATCTCAACAGAGAAGTTTTAGGATTTTCTATTAGTTTTTCAATGTCATAAACAGTGTATCGATCTGATCTCTGTAACTCAAGATATGTCTCAATTAATGAGGAATAGCCAGGATTATGCAGGAATCCGAATTTTGCTCCAAATCAAATCTCTTTGAGAATCCTTATCCAATCTCCAATCTAAGATTTTGTATCCAATTAGAATTCTAATTAGTATATAAGAATAAGATAAGAATCTTTCACATATTTATCTTCAGGAATTTTTTATTTTTGTATAAAATCTAATGATTTATCCTAAAAATTCAAATATGACTAGGCGAAGAGATAATTATTTAAAAATAAAAAAAACTAAATAAAAATCAATTAAAAATTCTAATAAATAAATCTAAAAGATGAGTGTATTTAACACTCATCAGTTAACTATTATATTTCCCTTGCTAACTAATTCAATATTTAACACTCCCCCTCAAGCTGAAGTATATAAATCATATGCGCCAAATTTGTTATATACGAACTGTACCTAAGGACCCTTAAAAGATTTGGTAAAAATATCAGCAAGCTGATTATTTGAGCTGACAGAGGCAGTCACTACTTCTTCACTTTGTATCTTCTCTCTCACAAAATGACAATCAATTTCTATGTGTTTGGTCCTCTCCTGAAACATCGGGTTAGAAGCGATATATAGGGCTATCTGATTATCACATATAAGTTCCATCTTGCCCGGTTCACACAATTTGAGTTCATTGATTAATTGTTTTAGCCATATTAGCTCGCATGGTGCAAGTGTCATAGCACAATACTCTGTTTTTTCACTCGATCATGCCATAACACTTTATTTCTTACTTTTCCAAGATATTAGGTTTCCACCAAAAAGAACACAATAACCCAATGTAGAACGTTTATCAAATGGAGAACCTGACCAATTTGCATCTGTGTATCCCATAATCTGAGTATGCTCTTTATCTTCATACAATAGGCTTTTTCTTGGAGCCCTTTTGATATATCTAAGAACTCTAATGGCTGCATCCCACTGTCCTTCACATAGTGAGTCAAGAAATTGACTAAGGATGCTCATAGCAAAGGATATATCTGATTAGGTAACAATCAAATAATTTAATCGGCCAATCAACCTGCGATATTTGGCTTAATCAGATAATGGTTCTCCTTGATTTGGACTAAGTTTGGCATTGGGAGCCATTAGTGTATCTATTGGTCTAGAATCCAACATTCCAGTTTCCTTGAGAATGTCTAATGCATATTTTCTCTGTTAGATACAAATCCTTGCATTAGATTGTGTCACTTCTATTCTTAGAAAATATTTCAACCTTCCAAGATCCTTAGTTTGATAGTGATCAAATAGGAGTTGTTTTAATTTCACAATTCCTTCTTGATCATCTCCAACGATAACAATGTCATCGACATAAACAATTAGATATATGGAAGATCCAGAGGAGGAATGATGATAGAAAGTTGAGTGTTCGATCTCAGTGCGAACTATACCAAAGTCTGATATAATAGTATTGAATCTACCAAACCATGCTTAAGGAGACTGTTTCAAGCCATATAAAAATTTACACAAATGACAAACCAAGCCAGACTCCCCCAGAGCAACAAACCCCTGAGGTTGCTCTATGTATACTTCTTAGAGATCACCATGTAAGAATGCATTCTTAATATCAAGTTGATAAAGTGGCGTTGATTCATGGTTGCCATAATGGAAAAAAAAGATGAGCATGCCATCTTTGTAACTAGAGAGAAAATATCACCATAATCATGGCCAAAAATTCAAGTGAAACCTTTAGCAGTAAGACGATCTTTCAATCGATCAATAGCTCCATCAGATCTCACCTTAAATTGTGTAAATCCATCGATAACTAACAATAGATTTTCCAAGTGGCAATAGAACAAGTTCCCAAGTACCATTGGCATGTAATCTGTTTGACATCTTTTCTAACATTGGTGGGTATCGATGCTTTAGTGATGGGATGATTTTTCTTTTACATGGACTTTATTTTGGTATAAAAATGTCATAGAAGACAAAGAATTCAGATAAAAGCATAATGAGAAGAAGATCATGGTGGCGATGATAACTCAAAATTATAAATGGCATTAATCAGGATTTCTCTAGTAGAACTCAGTACCTTTTGTAGATAGAAAAACCGAGAAGAAATGGATATAACATATGGAGCAGGATCTAAGGAGGGTTCAACCACTAGTTCTAGTTATGAATCAATAGGGATTACATCCCATTTTAAAGACCATTAGAATTGTATAAGAGGTCTAGATGATAAACTTGTCTCACACTTTCAGTTTTTGGTTTATTTGCAAGGACATATGGGGTAGAAATCGGCAGTTTGATGCTAAGTCGATGAAGGTATTTTCCTTGGTATGGAACATAGTAAAACCTTAATAATAAAAGACTATGATAAGAGATAATATTGGATGTAGAGAAAAAATGAGTATTTTCAAGAAAGGTAACATCTATAGACACAATAAAACAATTAAGTTCAGGGGAATAACATTGATATCTTTTTTAGAAATGAGTATATCCCAAGAAGACACACTTAATAGAACGAGTAGTTAACTTATCTTTTCCTGGTGTAAGATCATGAACAAAATAAGTACAACCAAATTTGCGCTTTGGAAGAGAACCTAAGAAAATAAGCTTTTGATGATGAAATAAAATCAAATGAGAGGATTTGATTTTGCAAGAAATCAAGGAGGACATACGATTAATAAGGTAATCACGCAATAATTGGATAACTTCAGGTCCAAAATCAAATGGGAACATGTGTTGAATAAGGAAAGTGCTAGATGGTTTCTAGGATAAGTCAAGCGAAGGGATAGATTATGAAGAAACCTTGCACCTGTAGCTAGATTCTATTAGGATGTTAACTTGCATTTTTCAAATTATATGTGGAGTTTATGGTTTTACAAGAAGACTAATGGAGAATACCCTACCATGTTTTCAAGCCATAAAAGATGAAAAAGATCCTAGAGCTTGGTATGAAAAAGTATTCACAAAGCATTATCACTACACAAAATTTTAATAAAAGTATTGAACTATGTATGAATTTCAAAACAAAAGGATTTCAATATAGAAAACAATTTAGATTTTTCTTTCATTAAATATAACCAAGTACAATGAGAATAGTCATCAATAAAGTTTACAAAGTAATGGAAACCTTGACAAGAGGGAACACGACTTGGACCCTAAACATTTGAATGACTAATGGAAAATGGAGACACAGCTTTCTTATTGACACGATTAGAAAAAGAAATGCGAACATGTTTTCCTAATTAACAGGACTCACACTTTAAGTTATTAAGACTCGATAGACTAGGCATCATAGTTTGGAGCTTGGATAGGCTGGGATGTCCTAAGGAACAATGAATCAATTTTGGAGACTCAATTGTGGCACAAGATACTGATGAACTTGGTATAGTCAGTTGATATAGTCCTTGAGATTCACATTTGGTACCAATCGTGCAATAAATATCTCTTCCCGATCCCATACGCATTCAAGAACGAAATTAGCAAAAAATCACTTTATCGTAATAGAACAATAAAGTGAATGAGTAAGTTGGCTAACAGAAATTAAATTAAAGGGACAATTAGGCATATAGAGAACATATTTTAAAGGTAATGTGGGAAGATGATTAGCTTGACCTATCCCTTTAGCACAAATTTTAGAACCATCATCCAAAGTAATGGATGGAAGAAAAGCAAGTTGTTTAAGTTTAGAAAGGGCATAAGAAGCACCAGAAATGTGATCAGAAGCACCTGAATCAAGGACCCATGGTCTAAGAGAGGAATATATGAGAAATACAAGCAATAAGATTACCAGAATGTGCAACCGAAGCAATAGGAGTAGAAGCCTACTTAGATACTTGATACTTGAGAAACTCATTATAGTTATTTCCTGAAACATAAATACCAGGTGTTTCCTGTGGGTTGGAAGAAGCTTTAAGAGTCTCATCAGATTGTACCACATTAGAGACCTTTGGAGGACGACTATGAAATGCATAACATCAGTCTTGGGTGTGGCCTACTCGATGACAATAGGTACAATAAAGTCATGAAGCACGATTACCACGACCACTTCCACATCCTCCTCGAGTGGAAACTTGGGAAGAGGATTAGGATGCTAATGTTGCATGATCAACATTGCTAGCTTAAAGTGAGGGGCCTAATTGTAGAAGTTGTGCAAAGACATTTTCAATGGAGGGAATAGGTATGGTGCCCAAGAAATGTTGCTAAAGAGATTCAAGTTTTGTTGGAAGCCCCAACGGAGTAATTATCAAAAATAGTTTTTGTTGTTGACCACTATGAGCATTAGCATCAGCAGCATAGGGAAACAAGTTTGAATATTCCTCCATAACAGCTTCTACAGCTCTAATATACGATTCCATATTTGTACCCTCAAGCTTTAAACTATGCATCTTTTGGATAACGTTATATATCCTTGTAATATCATTTGAATACAAGGCTTTAACATAATCTCATGCCTTTTTGCATGTCTTGTATACTCGAAACATTGAGATGTTCTTGGGATCAATAGACTGCCACTCTTTTTGGTTCACAATAAAGCAAAAAATCCTTAATCCTGAGAAAGCACTTTCGCGACAGCAGGCTTTGGAGGACGGCTTCGAATAGAGGATTAAATTTTTGAAGGTTTGAAGATCATAATCACTGTAAAAGGAGTTTTAATTTCTCTTTCCCTCTAGTTTTTTTTCCCTTTCTTTGGGCTTTCTTTTCATGAGTTTGTATTTTGATATAAGTTTGTTTATATTGAATATGAGTAGCTAAACTCATAGCTAGGGCTATAGAAGATCTTGTTTTTCCTAATTATTTGGGTTTGATTTCTAATTTGATTAAGGTAATTTTTTTTAGAGTCTATCATATTACTTGCATTCTTATCATAACTTGATTACTTTTTGCATGTTATAATTCATTGTTTGACCAGTGACATCCGCATTCAATGAGTGGATCTATATGGTAAGTTTAGGATTAGATTGGTGAATGACCAAACATCAATTTTTCCTACCAATGGAATTGACAGGTATGTTTGTTCATCTCTTGAATTGAGCTTAATGCATTCCTAATTAATTTAACTAAATAACTAAATAGGTTATTTAATTTAGGAATAGAATATTATTTCATCCATGACCATTGGAATTCAATAGTAAGTAAGAGAATATTGGCAAAAGAATTACCTTACATCATAAATGAAAGAAAATTTGAATAATTGGATTCAAGTGAACCTTACGCCCTAGTCTCTGTCATTGATTATTTATTCCTTGTTTGATTATTCATTATTTTTCTTTATTTATTTTTTTATTTTATTTTAAATTTCTTCATACACTTTCGATTGTCTAGATAATAAAGAGTTTTACGAATCTTGTAATTACCACTTATTCCTCATGGGATCGATAACTGAGACTTAAGTAATATATTACATAGAGATAGAGTGCACTTGCTCTTAGTGTATTTTATGCACATCAGTTGAAATAACACCGACAAAACATAAAGCAATAAACCACAAAAAAAACCAACAATCCAAATGGAGAAAGAAAAAGGCAAGATAAACTTGAAGCAAACCCAAGAACATAGCAACAGAGGTGAAACAAAGGGCCAAACAGGGGAATTGCACAAGATAGAGATCGGCGAGGGCTAGGTTTCACTAAAAATGGCACAGTGAGTTGGTCTGTGGAAGTAGATGCCAGAAAGAGGGTTTCACGCGCTCTCACGCGCAAAAAAATTGAAGCTGGGCAGATTTCTGTGACTAGTGCGTGGTGGTATATCGGAGTTCGAGAGTTTCTCTTCATCTCTATTTTCGATTGGTTGTATCGAGGTGGCGAACACCTCAAAGGTTTGTATAAGTGGTGGGTATCCTCATAGGAGAAAAATGGATGCGTCAGAGGTGCAAAATAGATAAGACAGTTGTGAGAGGAAAGAGAAATGGACACGCGGCGGAAAAAGAAAAAAAATTAGACCTGACACGGTTGAAAGTGGTTCAAATCTCTTTAGGAAGGAAAATTTATTGCAAGACATTTATTTTAGTCGTCAAAACCCGCTCTAATACCAACTTTAAAATAAGGAACAACAAGAAAACAACTCATTATAACCCCCTCTTGAATTGCCACTTGGTGAATTTCACTTATCATACAAGTATACATATACAAGAGAAATTAATTATAATTTCTATTTACAAGAAGAATAATTAAAGATTTTAATCATTTCTCATGACACTATTGTTTCCAAAGCTAACTATTATATTTCTCATCCTAACTAATTCAATATTCAACAATAGGCATGGGCACTACTTTTTGGGCCTTATTAACAAAGTAATGATTTTTTAAGAGAGAAAATAATGTTTAGAGAGAAATTTTATATAGGGAGAAAATATTTTATATTTGTCAAAGAAAAAACATTAGAAAGAGAAAGATTTTCAAAGAGAAATTTTTTGTAGAGAAAAATATTTTTTTAAGAGAAAAAATTTGATAGAGAAAATTTTTTAGATAGAAAAAATTTGAGTGAAAGAGTATTTTAGAGAAAGAGAAAATTTAGAGAGAGGAAAATATTTTTTAGAGAGAATATTTTTAGAGAGACAAAAGAATTTTTTAGAGAGAATATTTTTTGTAGAGAGAAAATTATTTTTTAGATAATGAAAAATACATAAATAATTTTTAGAATTTTTCAAATTAATATTATTTATAAACCATGTTAGTCATATTAGTTTTTTTTAATAAAAGGGTAAAATTATAAAATAAATAGTTATATTAGTGTTTTAATAAAGGGTAAAATTATAAAAATAAATCTCAAATCCTTCATTTGCTTGTCCTCATACATTTTTAACTCCCAAACAAGGGAAAATATTTATCCTTCATTCCCCTTCCATACCTTCTCCTTCCTTCCCCTTCCATCCCCTCCATTTTCTTTCTCTCCAAAATCCCAAACACACCCTTAAATTTGTTCAGGATTTCAGGTCATTCATTCACTTCATGGTGCACCAGCCAAGGGGCACCACTAACTCCACTCCACCCATTGTTCGCTCCTGAAGCTCAGCATCAACCTCACCTTGTCATCGTCGTTGTCGAGCTCAAGCTACTTGACATCTAGTCTGGTTCAAGTTTTCTTTTTAAGTTCAAAAATTGATTTTGTAGATCACCCATTTGGTGATCCTAAGGCCATAGGACGCCCTAAAATGGTGGTTTTAGTGGTTAATTAGCTTGAAAAGCCTCATTACCAATTTATCATCACCTGATGGATTGCTGTACTTTTCAAAATTTTATATCCTAATGTTTGGATTAGTGGTAAGGAATGGAATATAGTAGAAAGTAATGGAATGAGCTAAGTATCATTGTTTGGTTTTCTAAAATTAGGATGGAATGGAATGGCATGGAGTGATATCCAATCTTTCCCATTTCATCCTAAACCTCACTTTTTCTTTCCCTCAAATTGGGAAGAATGGGAATTCTTCTCATTCCATTCTACTAGAACTTTCAAAGAATGCAATGGAATCTTTTTTTATTTTCCATTCCATTATTAAATATCCAAATAATGGAATAAAAACTTCATACCATTTTATCACATCCCATTCATATCAAATTTAATTATATTTTGGGAAAACAACTGCAAATTACTAAATGCTCAAAGTTCAAACATGTAAATCACAAAAGCTAAAACTTAAAAAAGGATAATTTTCCAAAATCCTAATGTTAAAGCAAGTAATTTGTAATTTAGCAAAAAGAAAAACTAAAAAAAAAGTTCAAAATTTTCTCTTTAAAAAAAAACTTCTCTTCATCTTAAATTATAAAATTCTCTCTCAACTTTTACTTTTTTCCCTCTCATACATATATATTACCTCACATTTGTACATAATTTGCAAATGCACCTATTTATTTATAACCCATCCAATTCATCCATATGCAAATCCAACTCAGTCAACCCATTTATAAAAATTAAATTAAATAAATAGAATTGATTGGATTGTTTTTTATTAATGGATAGTTAATGACCTAATCAATTTTTTTTATTCATTAGACCAAATTAAACTAGATCATTTGCTAGTCAAAAACCTAATCTCAAATTAACAATCATCATATAATCATATGATATATAAAGAGAAGGTACATACATGTCTTCAAATTATGACATGTGTCACTCTAACATGGCAGTACATGTATAAAACGTTGTCATGTGACAAATACGTACTCTCAAAAATTGTTATGTGACATATCATGCGACAATTTAAATGAAAAGTGTAAATGTGTAACCACATTGGAAAAGTCAGGTCACGTTAAAAAAAAATCTTACCACATATGAAAATAAAAATACTTTTGAACTAGTTAGCAATTAAAATTAAAAATTATAAAATTATTAAAATAAAAAAATACTAGAATCAAATAGATGACCCCAAGGCTCAATTATTTCTTAGTTTTATATTGTAACCCAGAATTCTTTTGCCTGATACAATCTTCCACAGAAAGCCACTCCTCCTCCTTTCCCTTGCATTCAACGACACACAACAAGTTATGGTAAATGTTATATGTCATTCTTGCATTCCCCACTAACCCTTTTTCTTTCACATCTATACATTGCTAATCTACCAATCAAAATCTTGTCTTTCACACAACTTGATCTAACCATGTTTAGATCCACGAGCACTCATAGAAGCCTTGCAAAGTATAAGAGATTAAAAAAAGAATTTGCTGCCAATCACACAATTTGATCTAGTCATTATTAGATCCACTAGCACTCGATAACACATTGCAAAGTATATGAGTTTAGAAATAATGTGTGCAGTCAATGAGACTTCGAATGAGGAGTTGAAGCGGATTATAACTTTGCTTTATCAAGCACAAGGTTTAACCTTTAGGGACATCAATCTACAGGGAAACTCCACGAAGAAGGCCAATAACAATAATCAAAAGGAGAAGAATCACTTACTCTTCAGTTTCATTGATCTTCGTTAGAAAAGGTTTGATGTAAGCATTTAAAAGATGATGATAATTCACGTAAAAACATCTGAGTAATTGTTACTTCTTTTTTTTGTTTTATTTTCTGTGTAGTTTAATTTTTGATTTGCTTGATTTGTTAATTTTAATTCATTGTTGTATGAAATAATTTTTTATTTGTTTCATTTACTTTATAATTTAATCATCAATTGAAATCTTCACTAATATAGTAAAATTAGATAATTATTGTACAAATATTTGAGATAATTAACCTAAATATTTTCTTAATATTTTAGTTATGTAAATTAACTTGATCATTCTATATAAATATATAATGTATATATTTCATTATATATCTTTCAGATTATTTCTTTTGATAATATTGATGATATTAAAATAAAAAGTAACTTTTATTCTCGTTTTAGCCATGACAATCATCACCCAAAAGATGGGGAGAATTGAGTGATTACAAATTTTTAAAGTAACTTTGAGAAATTATGTATTTTGATATTTTCAATCAACACATGCAACAGAATAAGTCTAACAAAGATACAACTATTATAGATTACTTAAATATAACTTGTGTTATGAGATAAATTAAGCAAATAAGTTAGATATCAAGTTTATAGAATCAAAACATTAAGATGACAAGATATGCAATAGATAAATATACTACACCAAATACTGAAATTAAAGAGTGTAGGAAATAGTGAATCAAACTCAAGAATTTATCCTGATTCAACTACCAACCACTTATGGCGTACATCCAGTTCCCAAGCTTAACTTGAGATTTTCTTCACTATCTCCTAGACTTCACGAGTGATAGGAAAACCTTTGTAAAAATAAGAGCACTCCTCACATCTTGGAATACCTCACCCTTGTGCTAGAGCCTCCAACTCTTCAAGCTTCACAGGTGCTTGAAAAACCTTTACAACCAAGAGTACTCAACACACCTTAGGATGCCTCACCCTTGTGCTTGAGCCTCAAAACAAGGATACCTCACCCTTTACAACTTTAGAGAGATACCTCACCCTCTTTACAAATAAGGGATATATCACCCTTTACTCTTTCAAGAGATACTTCACCATTTTATCTCTTGAGAGATACCTCATCCTCTTTTACAGGAAATTAAAGAAAGATTGAATGATAAACTCTCAAAAGAGTAGATATTACAAATTGAAGCTTAATGGGTATGAATGAATCACACACTAAAGCTCAAAACAGAAGTTTATGAAAAAAGAGAGTTAAAACTCGTATTTAATGATCAAAAAGCTTGTTCAAATTGATTCCCCACTTGTAATCAATGCACAAACACTTTAATTTATGACCCAAAGCCTTTAAAAGTCGTTGGTGGTGTTTGGGAAGCATTAAATGTCATTTATAGCCATTGGAAATCTGTTTCTGGTTTCTAGCTAATCGATTATATAACCGGTTATGGCCTAATCAGGGGCTTTTTAAAACATACCAATAACCGGTTATGACTTTTTAAAAATAGAAGCCTATGCTTCTGATTAAATGAATAACCAGTTATAGTCTTTTAAAAAATAGAAGCCAATGCTTCTGACTTGGTGAATAACAGGCTATGTAACCGGTTGTGGCACCTTGTTTTTTTATCAAAAGACATTTGAAAGACCATAACTTCTTTAATACTTATCCATTTAAAACAAATGATCATTCATTGGAAAGATCATCGAGTCTACTTTCATATGAGACAAATTTCAGAACAAGACTCAAAATTTTTTGAAAGATACAAAAAAATGAGTAACTCAAGGTCAACTTTTGCAAAAGGTAAACTTGACAAATTTTCATCCAAATGAATTACCACCAAGACTAGTTATTCAAAAACAGTTTGTTGGACAATTTCAACAATAAAAAATACTTTTAAAGATTTTAAAACTTGTTTGAGTTTCGTGTGATTCCTATTTACTTTTACATAAGATCTAAGTCTTATAAGCTAAACTTAAAGATCTTAGACTTGATCTTGCCATCATCAATTCTAGTCTTTAGGCTTGTTGATGTAATCTAAGCTTCCAACGAAAATCTTCTCTTCAAATCTTGCAAATGCTTGGAACATCTTATCATTCTCATTCTTCTTGAGTTGAGCATAATAGTGATCTTTTACTTTCTTGTTGCAATACTCACTCTTGATACTTGGACTATCATATAAAGTATTACTCATTTAAACAAACATAGTTAGTCCAAATTCATAATTCAATATCTTTATATGCATGATTCATAAAAGTATAACTCTAGTTAGTCTAACATGCATATAAGATTTTCATACACACATCCAAATAAGATATTTATTAATTACTAAAGGATATGGTCTATATAAGATGCAACAAAGAACACTTTGCACATTGTCATTTAGATAAAGTAAAATCTAATATTAATTCATTATAACTCATATAAAACATTATCGGATATTCATTATAAAAGATACTATAAAGAATATGCATGATTATTATATGAAATATAACAAGATGGAATACATGATCATGCATGATCCAATATAATCTATTAAGCACATCTATGTAACGTGATCATCAATATTCTTTTGTAATGCATTTATCATCTATTAAGCACATCCATGAAACATAAGCATCATTTTTTTATCCTGTATTTGTCATCATCAAAACTTAACATATTAAACCATTAGGGCAAAGATAATTCTACAATCTCCTCCTTTTTGATGGTGACAAATTACCAAAGAAAAATATATTGAGCGATATAGAACAATAGATATTCATGTAAGCATATCAAACAATAAGCACAATAACATATTTTTCTTTCCAATTCTCACTCCCCCTATTTGACATCAACAAAAAAGTTTAGGAAAGAAATATAATATTTTCTCTCCCCCTATAGATAAACTCATGTTGGCAAAAGGAGTAGGATCATCAAAACTAAAAACTTCTTCAAATTATTCAAAACATAACTATCTCTCTCTATTTGATTCTACATATGATTCAAGAATAGAGAGATGAAATAAGCATAATTTCAAGATATAAAATATTATTCATGTAATGTTTGTCATATTTTGGTACATTAACATTTAGCATATGATAGCAATAAAATACTTTATGTCAAACAAGCATGTAAGCCAAAAGATATAAATAACTTAAGAGTTAGGCTCCCCCTCATTGAAGCACAAGATGGATAAAGAGAAATATGTATGCTAAGACCATGTAAGCACATTATCATAAAGTAAAGTAAGGCAAAAGATACATATTCTTAATCCATTAATCAAAAATCATTTTAAAACTTCTTCCCCTTTCAAAAAGAATTTACCAAGAGCACATTATATTTTCAAAAGCATTTTAGAAGGGTAGAGATGTTTAATATTAAAACCATATATTCCTTGAAAGTGATCAAACCCAAGTCAAAAGAACATTTGCAAGTACATCTCCTCTCTTTCTCATTGAACAAGAGCCTTCAGAAAAATAAAATACTTTGAAGAACAAGGCTTATTTTTTGAAGTATTAAGATAGTCTCTATAGAACATTTTAAACAATTTATTTGGAAACTTTCTTGAATGTTCTCTCAATATTTAATAAAACTTTTCAAAGCAATGAAGAAAATACTATATTTATAGCATATATCTAATGATTTCCAAATTCTCAAGGCAATTAGGAGGTGATATTACTTTCAAGTTCTTAAGACACGTTCAAACAATTCTCAAGGATATGGAACTTGAAAAGCTTCTTTCAAATATGATAAGGGATTTTCCTTAAAAAAAATTTAAAACAAACTAGAAATTCTTTTCAAAATAAGAGCATAATTCTCATAGGTGTTATACTACTAAGAAACCATAGATCAAGAGAATCATAGATATCAAGCATTCACTTGATGAAATATGCTATAGGGATCAAAACATGTATAGAACTAACATCATCTACCCTATATGCAATGACAAAATTAGCAAGTTAATATCCAATTAGGCACTTTGTTAATGCTAAGCATACTTCTCATGTAAAGAAAATATCTAATCATTTAAGATCAATTAATCAATAAGTATCATACAATCTATAGCATATAGAATACCACAATAGTTTAGGGATAAAGATACTTATTGAGTTATATAAAGAGTGATACTTTTTTAGAATGTTCTTCGTTTACTGGTCCTTTAAGTTTGGGCTTGCTTCCATTGAGTATTTCATTCCATTGCACTTGAAGAAAGTCTCATCATGTCTCTCTTCATTCGACTCTTCTCTTTATCCATTTATGTTTGACACTTCAATATTTGATGGCTATATTTGAAGCACATATAGACACTTGCAAAGCTAACTCTAAAAGTTCTCTAAAACATAGGTTAACATCAAATATCATTTAAGCTCATTTATAAGCATAATTTAGGTTGATATATAATGTAAAGTATGTACCACATTATCAACCATGTAATGTTAGCTCTAATAAGAATGCATGGAGCACATATGCACTTGAATAAAAAAAAAGGTTTAAGCATTTTAAGGCATGATTCAAATTTATCAAGAAACACATGATCATCATCAAAACTTATATATTCATTTTAGGCAAACAATGATCATGTTAGACATGTTATGTCAAGTAAGAAATTTTAGTATGCACACTTGTCAATCAAGAACAAAATGTCCCTTATTGTAATGCAAGAATTGAAAAATCATGGAACTATAACTTTCAAAACCAATTATGATTCATTTCAAGATATACTTCAATGTAAGAATAATTGAAGTTCAAAGACAAGTTCAAGGCACAAGATAAATCATTTACTTCTTGTTTTCAAGATATGAACATATCAAGCAATTTCAAACAAGAAGACATATAACTTTTAACTTTTCAATCTCTAAGCAAGTATATAAGACAATTAAACATTAAAGAGAAAGGATTGGAATTACTTATGAGCATGTGAATTTTCATATTTGAATAGAGAGAATTAGTCACAAGCTTAAGAACAAAGATATTACCATAAAACATGTCATTCCAAGTAAGATGTGTGCATATCTAGCATGTTAGCATATGTATAGAAACTTTCAATACACAATGCTAGAGAATCACAACTTAAGGCATGTTAAGGCATAAAAACAACTCTCTACTTCTTCAAATATAACATGATATTCAATTTAAAGCATAAGTAAAGATAAGATATTGATATCACCAAAAGTGTATTCTTTGAGTTTTTGTAGGTGACTTCAACTTAAGGCTCCTTGAGAATGTTGTAGTTCTCCATGATGTTTTTCATTACTCTTGGAGAATTCAGACCATTTCAAATTTTACCAACCTCAAGTAAAATAGTTGTATTTCACTTCAAAGTGTACTTGAGCTAATAGTCACCCTACAACACAATTCAAAGTACTTTCTTTGGTATCCACTAATTTTAGATCCATAGAGATTAATCATTGATTATTAATCCATTATGCTTTCATAAAAATCAATTTTTTCATAATATGTAAATTGAGTACAACAAATTTAAATAATCAATTACCATTAAGCACATAGCCAATAATATGCTTAGTTTCATGATATATAGACAATTCAAAATATAACAAGTATACTTAGGTATTGTAGAACCTTATGTGCCAAGATATATGACAAATTAATGAGTTATGGTATAAAAAGAATGAACATAATCATGTGTTAAACATAATATTCAAGTTTTATCAAGTACACATGATTCTATCAATCACTTAAGGCCTACAAGAAATATATCTCAAATTCATTGACTTTACTAGTGAATGTTCATAAAAAGTAAAAAAATTTGATACCTTATCCTTGGTAATCAAGGAAACTCTTTTTCTTACTTATTGCTTCTCTTTTGGTGTTTTGAACTTTGCAAGTCCCATATTTTGTACTTGAGAAGTTTTAGTTGAAGTCGTCTTCCTTCTTTGACCAAAACTTTTACCGTTAAACTTTTGAAGCATTCTCCTTGATGATTCCTCTTTTCTTTGACCAATTAGTCCATTATTTTGAGTATTTTTCTGCATAATTGAAGTACTATGAGGATATTTTGGTACCCACTTTATCTTGGGTCATTGAATATTAGTACTAGATCCTTTAAGATCTTTAGGAACCGATATCATACTATTTCTCATATAAGGATTTCTTTTATAATTACATAAATGAGAAATATACCCTAAATGACCACAAAAATTGTAAACAATTGAATTTGATGATGACTTGGTCCTTTGAATATCATCTTTGAAAAACTTAAGCCTTTTTATTGTTATTACATTCTATACGACTTTTGTCATAAGCCTTGCTTGAATTTTTATGTAGAATAACATTAATTTTATTCTCATTAACAAGCATGGAATGTAAGCAATTAGAATCATTAGCTTTGGCAAATTCAAAAGATAAGTCCCTAACTTGATTTTTTAAATCAATGCAACATTCACTAGTAGTTGATTTCTTATATTTCAAAGATATTTCACCATCAAGAAAACTATATTCATTTTTCAAAGTCTTAATTTCTATTTCAATAAAGGAAATGCTTTGCAAACAAGCCAAGTTTTTCTTTTCTAAATTCAACAAACCATCATTCAATTCATCATATGCACATTGTAGCTCATAATAGGAAGAACTATAATATAGTTTAGCATTATTTACCTCAAAGTCCTTTTTAGCCATATAGGAAGTAGTCTCAATTTCTAGCATACTTGGCTCTTTAAGGGAATCATCATCTTCCTCATTGTTGTCCATCAAGGATTCAAGAACATCTTCCTTCTCAATTTTATTTTGCTTTGCCTCTTCGTCAAATTGAGCACCATAATCACCAAGAGGCATTGAGCTCATTTTCTTACTTTGAACATGTTTTTAAGGACATTTTTCAATGTTGTCTTCCTTTAGAGGCTTTTGCTCTTCTTGCTCTCTATATACAACTTTACGCAAGAAATCATTATTAGTAAGATAGATAAAATCAAGAGCATCCTATATATCTTTAGTATTAGATCAACTCTTAATTTTAGCATAAGTATCATCATTTAAACTACTTTTCAATATTTGTATTACTCTAATATTCAAGGAAAAATATTTCTTATCATAAGCATTTCAAGTTTGTTTTGATTTGCAAGTAAATTCATCAAGTACAATATCTCACAAATCAAGATCAATAGATTGCATATAAAATCACATTCTAGCTTTCTAACAAACAAAATGCAAACCATCAAAGAATGATGATTTATCAATTTCAAACATTTCATTTTCAAAAGCTTTCAATGGTTGCCAAGAAACAAGGATCTTTAACTCTAACAGGTAAGCTTTCAACAGAGCAAGAAACTTTGATATCACTTATTAGTCATGGCAACCGTCACCCAAGAGGGGGGTGAATTGAGTGCTTACAAATTTTTAAAGTAACTTTGAAAAATTATGCATTTTGATATTTTCAATCAACACATGTAATGTAATAAGTCTAACAAAGATACAATTATTATAGATTACTCAAATATAACTTGGATTATAAGATAAATCAAGCAAATAAGCTAGATATTAAGTTCATAGAATCAAATCATCAAGATGACAAGATATGCAATAGATAAATATACTACACCAAATACTGAAATTAAAGAGTATAGCGAAGAGAGAATCAAACTCAAGAATTTATCCTGGTTCAGCCACCAACCACTCGTGGCTTACATCCAGTCCCCGAGCTTAACTTGAGATTTTCTTCACTGTCTCATAGACTTTACGGGTGCTAGGAAAACCTTTGTAGAAACAAGAGCACTCCTCATATCTTGGGATACCTCACCCTTGTGCTAGAGCCTCTAACTCTTTAAGCTTCACAGGTACTTGAAAAACCTTTACAACCAAGAGCACTTAACACACCTTGGGATGCCTCACCTTTGTGCTTGAGCCTCAAAATAAGGATACCTCACCCTTTACAACTTTAAAGGGATACCTCACACTCTTTACAAACAAGGGATACCTTACCCTTTACTCTTTCAAGGGATACATCACCCTTTTTTACAAGAAATCAAAGAAAAATTGAATGATAAACTCACAAAAGAGTAGATATTACAAATTGAAGCTCAATGGGTATCAAAGAATCACACACTAAAGCTTAAAATAGAGGTTTATGAGAAAAAAAGAGTTAAAACTCATATTTAATGATCAAGAAGCTTGTTCAAATTGATTCCCTACTTGTAATCAATGCACAAACACTTTAATTTATAGTTCAAAGCCTTTAAGAGTTGTTGGTGGTGCTTGGGAAGCATTAAATGTCATTTATAGCCGTTTGAAATTTGTTTTTGGTTTCCAAATAACTGGTTATATAATCGATTATGGCCTAACCATGGGCTTTTTAAAACATACTAATAACTAGTTATGGAAATCTCATAACAGGTTATGACCTTTTAAAAATAGAAGCCTACACTTCTGATTAAATGAATAACCGGTTATAGTCTTTTAAAAAACAGAAGCCAATGCTTCTAACTTGGTGAATAACTGGTTATGTAACTGGTTATGGCACCCTATTTTTGATCAAAAGACATTTGAAAGACCATAACTTCTCTGATACTTATCCGTTTAAAACAAATGACCACTCATTGGAAAGAGTATTTAGTCTACCTTCATATGAGACAAGTTTTAGAACAAGACTCATAATATTTTGAAAGATATGAACAAATGAGTGACTCAAAGTTAGTTTTTACAAATGGTAAATTTGACAAATTTTCATCCAAATGAATTACTACTAAGACTAGTTATTCAAAAATAGCTTGTTGGGCAATTTCAACAATCAAAAACACTTTTAAAGATTTTAAAACTTGTTTGAGCTTTGATGTAGATTAAAAGTTGCAAACCCAAGTGCAGGTTGTTTCAAGTAATAAATTCTCAAGAGTTGATGAAGAAAAGTTTATTTGACGTAAAGAAAATATTTTGTCACAATAATAAAGGTGATAAAACTTAGTCACAAATAAAAAGAATTTACTTGAGTTAAGAGATCCACTCTTGGTAAATAAAATAAGGATAAGAGTAATTCTTTTTATAACTCAATTAGAATCCACACATAATGGAGGTTCCAATCAGAAAATACAACATTCAAAGTTCATTTAAGATTATATATGTAATTATATTACGATTCCTTTAATTATCTATTAATACCACCACTTATAAATGGGCTCAAGCATTCATTGTGTCAATATTTTATCTACAAAAAATCAAGATTTCTACTTTATAAGGAGGGTGTCTAAATTGATTAGAAATAAAATATAACACATATAATGGCTACTTAATAATATATCATTTACGCACAAGAAAGAGATTAATCTAATCTTATTTCATTACCAAGAGCTTCACCCTTTCACTCAAGTAACATGAAAATCAGTTACTCATAAATAAGAAGAAAGGAAGAAAGAAGAAGAAGAAGAAGAAGAAGAAGAAGAAGAAGAAGAAGAAGAAGAAGAACATAATTTCAATTTAGAACAAAAGAAAATTACAATAAGATAAACAAATAACACAATAGCATGATCTTGACCTCTAGGACCAAGACTCCTAAATGAGCAGTCAATGGTGCCTTTTATAGAGAATTAGGGATACAAAATCATAAGGGGGTTGATTAATGAGTGAGTGGATGAGTGGGTAAATGAGTGGAAAATGCCAAATGACTTTTGATGAGTGAAAAATTATTGAGATTCTTTATTTCCAAAATCATTCAGTTCTAAAGTCATTGCATTCATCATTTTCTCACCAAGTGGTCTTCATGAAAGTTGTAGGCCTAGATCTTAGCTTTCAAATGTCGTTAATTGGAGCCCAAAATCATTCCTACAACTCAAGATATGGTCTGATTACTGCACACTACTCAGGCCCAGCGACAGCTCCTCTGTTCTGACTTGTAAGCCCAATATCACCTCAAAGCAATCCGATTTGAGTCTTGTGTTCTGCATGAAAGTTGTAGATATGGGTATTAACTTGCAAATACCAAAATTTCAGCCCAATCCATATCTTATAGCCCGAGTTATGCTCTGATTACTGTACACTATTCAGGTTCCAATCACAAAACACATATTCTGACTTCTAAGCCCAATTAGTTCCACTAGATGTCCGATTTTCACCTAGAGCTCTTGATGAAAGTTGTAGAGATCTCTCTTATATTTCCTATAAGGTAAGATATATAATTATTAAACATCTAGAACTCAAGATATAGTCGAAATACAGAAATAGTGTAAGACGTAAATTATGCTGAAAAAATCAATTAAGTCCAATTTGAGTCCAAACTTATAAAACATAACCAAGCTCAATCAATTAAGTACATAGAGAGTGTAAATGACTAAAAATGAGAGTTTATTAATGTATCAAATATGTGATTATTAAATTTTTTCACACTTAGCTTTTTGCACTCCTAGGCAAAATACACAAGACCAAAACTAGGGAACAAGGAAAAACAACACAAATTCAAAAGCTAAACACTCTAAAAGACTTAATTTCCAATAATATTTAAGAATGAAGAGCAACTAATCATTCAAGGGAACAAAAAATTTATGAAGTAACATTTCTTCATATCTCAAACCAACATGCAAGGAAATTTCAATTGAAAAGTATGAGTCAAGAATGATAGATCTTCACAGGATTCACTCTCAATCCCTCAAGTGTTTAAAATATAGGTATTTCACTTAATTCAATCCATGAGAAATTACACTACCATAAGCTTGTTTATCTTCTACTTCTCCACTACTCAGAACACATGCACACACAAATCATGTGAACTTTATTCAAGGTTGTAATGGGGTCAAGGTAAAGGAGAAGGTAATATGGATATGACAAGTTAAATACCAAAGAGAATAAAAGAGCATGAGAGCTGAGTTCAATTAACAAGCATGAAAGTTCATCCCAACTCCACCTTATACAAATTCCCTTTACATATTTTTTTCCTTTCCTTTATTGCCTTGTTGACCATTCTTTACACAATTTTATTTTATTTTTTTGTTTTTTTTAATTTTTTTTAAAAGATGAACATGATATATACATTTAAATAATTTTTTTTCAACCATTCTACATACACACTCCCACACTTGTTCAAAAACTCATCCAATGACAAAGCTAATGTTCTCTTATTCCCTAAGGCCGGGTAATAACATTGTTTTTCATTTAAGGCACATAATGAATCGAAACAAAGAATGGTCAAATAAGCTCAAAGGAGTTAAGCAAGAGGAAATAGGCCATTTCCAATGCCTTCCATTGGCAGGAATCAAAAAATTTCCAAGTCATAAGAGTGTTTGATATCATATTGAGACAATATGCTGCTGAGCAAGGTTGCCAATTGGTGCAACAATCATTCTTGGCTATTTGGTTAAAGTAACTATTTCAAGAAAAATGCATCAATCATATTTATGTATGCATATGAAAATGTAGTTTAAAAAAGAATCAAAACAAGTTCTAGAGTAACAATTTCATGAGTGAAATTCACACAAAAAAGAAGAGAATAGTACAAATGTTCAATCCATTCATCAATAGGCTCAAAATCTCACAAGGTATATTTCTATCATTCTCAGTTTACCAATTCAACATCCATAACCAAGCATGTGATTTTTAAGAAAGAAGACAATTTACTTAATCATGCAAATTTTCCTGAATTTGAATTGCTACTTCCACACAAACTAGTTTTCTACCCCAACTAAGATACGTCTTAAGAGTAAAATTTACTCCTTACTCTGCCATCTTTAACTAGTTTAGTAAGTTACCGACAAACATATAAACACAACAAATATATTAATACACACACTTCCTAAATTTTTTTAGGTTTCTTTTTTAGTTTTTTTTTACACAACTATCATTCTCCCCAACCAGATCACAACATTGTCCTCAATGTCAAAACATAGATAGGTAAAGGATAGAAGATAGTACGTGTTATTGCAATTACTGAAAAGAGAAACCTGACACAAATTTAAATAGAAATAAAGTACAATAAATAAAACCAAAGCTTATAATTATTTAAATAGTTGGAGTGTCTGATCTGGCTTGCTTTTCATACTGCTTCCCTCACCGCTTCCTTCTGACTAATCTATCTGAGCTGTTATTGGATCAGGTTCATAGACAAAAGCTTCTAATTTATCAATCAACTCATTAACAGTGGAAGCAGAGATAAAGAGTCGTCTTATCGAAGGTGTGATAAATTTCTGTACTGCAGCATGGTCAACAAAAGATAACAAATTATTAAAGAAATTATTAACATTCAACAAACTTATGAGTTTATGGTAGATGTTCAGTTAGACCCAAGAGATGATTTGAAAAACTTATTTCAAAGTACCAAAATCACCCGGTAAGGCAATGAATGCATCAGAATTTTCAAGCATTGCCTTCATTCGTCCATGCATAGATGATACTTGAAGTTCCAGCCTAATTGTCTTTCCAATGATGTTCCTTCGAGTTAAAGGTTCAAGAGTGACACCTAAAATTTGACCACCTCTTATATGTGCAGAAAGTGATACAGTCCTCATTAATTCAATGCTACTTTCCCCATATACTACACGAATGTTTCTCGCAGTAAGTGTTCTACCAACAATGTTTGCTGCGTTTACAAACTCTAAACCCTTCTCATAACTTGTCCCATAAAATACATAGATACTGATAAATCTATGAACCGAAGAAGAAGCTCCCTTCATTTTTACACTCACACTCCCTTTGAATGATTAAGAGTTAGAGGAAATTGAAAAAAATAGAGTGTTTAAATAGGGAAGGGAATAGAAAAAGTAATGATAAAACTTATATGGGTAGGTTAGCTATTGTCAAAAAAGTTTAAAATTAAGAAACACCGTTTTTTATTTTTATTTTTATTTTTTTATTTTTTTTAGACTTCAAGAAAATCATCAGGGTAAAGAAATCTAGAAACCCCTGAAGGACCTTGCCCAAAGGATCGTTTATCCAAAACAAAAATATAACAAAATCATACAAAGATATAAGAATAATAACAAATGATGACATACCTTTATGTACAGGTTTCACGGCGTATCTTTATACTGCGTGTCATAAATGCAGTAACCTTCACAATCTTACCGCCCCTTGAAAGAGACATTGAATTCTCTTAAGGAATTTCAAACTTAAAGCACTCCTCCCACTTGTGGGATATCCCAGCCTATGCATCGTCCCTCTAGTTAAAGAGAAAAAATTTGAATACGATAACCAGTGAACACAGCCAGTAGAGCTACACTTAGGAACCTAATAAATCAATACTAGGAATTGAGCTTAGAGGCATTGTCACGCGAGAATACAAACACATGATGTTTTTATCTGTCTATCAGCAAGCAAAACCTACGGTTAAAACCTGGGAATGCTTGTGCGGCTCTCTATAGAGCATAACACACAAACCTTATTTACGAATCGGCGTGTGAAGGTCCACCCTAGTCAATGACGGGTCTGCCACTAATAGGGGCTCCTAATCTAATTAAAAATCAAGTACAACCGAAGTTTCACTTTTTTTTTCTTTTTTTTGAAGATGTACAAGATAATATATACATGTTGTTGTGATTGTGGCTCACATCTTCCTTTGGTTTTACATCCAGTAATGGCTTAAATACCTTCTATGGGTCAATGATAAGCTTCCCATCTAATTTTCTTATAAATTGGTAAATAGGGTCTTTTTGAGTCAGATTCCCAAGACTGTAACGCTCTTGCTCGTCCCTGAAGAGATTCCACAAACTAAGAAGTTCACGCTGCATATATCCATAAGAATACGTCTCAGGAGTCAATCAGATATTATCTAATGACTCTTTACTCAGTCCATTCTTAATGAAAAAAATTATCTTCTCTGTTTACAGAAACCATTCCCAAAGAACGACATCGCGTATTACAATTCTATGGTGCACATTTGTAACAAACTTTCATTCTTTTTGCTATTCTCCTTTTAGAATAAGAAATTTTACGGAGACTCGGCATGTATGGGACAAATGAATCAGAAGATTTACCAGCTAAACGAACCTTTACTTTGATTATCCAACGAATATCTTCTGGGATGCCTTTGTGCATTAACAGTCTCAGTCTTTCACACATAGCTTTGTAGATTTTGGTTAGAGCATTTTGAAGAAAAGAAGGGAAATGCTTTCGTAGATTTGAGAGAATAACATCCATTTTAAAGGAAAAGGAATCAGTTATTATGGGAAACTGAAAAATAAACCGACTTGAAAGTCACAGAGTACCATTATCCACCACTTAACCAGGGGGAAAAGAATCAAGAACTTGGTTTTTCCAGAAATGGTTTGAGTCTTTGTGTATTGACCTTAAATACACTATCATTCCTAGGGTTCTCAAAGTCTATGGCCCCATGAGGATATACATGTTTGACAATAAAATGGTCACGCCACCTAGATCTCAATTTTTCAGGGAATAGGTGAAGACGAGAATTATAAAGCAGAACTTTTTAACTAATTTCAAAAAAATTTCTCAAAATTGATTTGTCATGAAAAGTTTTTGCTCTAACTTTATAAATCTTTGTGTTTTCATATGCATCATTTTTCAATTTCTCAACAATCAAAAATTTCATTGACAATGATAGGGTTTAGAGGCATCCTATTTCGCTTAGAAATTGAACCTTATTTTTTATAGTTTTCACAAATTTTTCAAAATGTATAGCTGTCTTTAAATAAAGTGGGCCAATAAAATCAACACTGCAAGATTTTCACAGTTGTTTTCTTTGAAGAAAAGTAACCTCCACATGCTTCTGAGTAACAAAATTTAATGACATTTCCTACCTCACTGTTGGGCACACATCTCCAAATGATTTGATCAGGATAATTGAGGCAGAATCTTTCATGTTACAAGAAAATTGATTATGTTAGCAAACCAAGACTTATAATTGATAGAAAATAAAAATTAATTGGGAAAAGAATCATTAATAGGTGTGATATCAAAAGGTAAACCTATTATAAGTATGGACAAAAAGTGATTCAAAATAATTAAAGACATAAAATTATATATAAAAAAATAAAAACAAAAACACACTAAAACGCACGAAATTAAGAGGGAAAAGAGAGAACAAAACACATGAATGCCAAACACATTAAGGATGTAAACACATGAAATTAAAACACTAGGGATCTGACTTCACTTGATTCAATAATCTATCATAGATAATAGAGTAGCTTTAGGACCTTCATTCTAATTAATTTCTAATCATTCAATTGATGGAAAAAATCCAATAATTAATTAAAACTCAATTCCTTGGTCTAAACCTTAACTCTTAAGGCATGACCTTTACCCTATGGATTCTCATGGAAAATATCACAATTTTTCCACACAACCTATAACCTCCATTCCTAGATGATTATAAATCATGACACTTATTATTTATGGTTTAGGTCATATGCAAACCTTCCGATTCTACACATACCTCACTAGATCAATTTATGAGTGACCAATTCATAAAAGCATTAAGAATCATAATAAGCACTCAAATTGAATAAAAAAATTGATTAAAATTTTAATCTTAATACATGTTGATTGAATCAAGTTACGTCTTCATCCTAGAAATGCACAAATTTAACTACACATGACAAAAGAGAAGAAGAAATAAGAAGAATAAAATAAAAATATATACAGAAATCAACCTTCCATAAAAAAATAATATTAACAAGTAGTAGTAAACCTATCATAGTAATATATATATATATATATATATATATATATATATATATATATATATATATATTAACAAGGATGTGGTATAAACCAGCCACCAAATATATATTAATACGTAGTTAATAAATATTAACAAAGGTGTAGTATAAACTAACCACCAAATATATATTAACAAGGGTGTGGTATAAATCAGCTACCAAATATATATTCACAAGGGTGTGGTATAAACCAACCACTAAATAAATTAATAAGCTCATAAATTAAAAAATTAGTAAGGCGATAAATTAAAAAGTTAGTAACAAGTAAATTAAAATATTAGAAGCGAGTAAATTAGAAAGTTAGAAAGTTAGTAAGATAGTTAAATAGTTAGTAAGTTAGTAAGCAAGAAAATTAAAATGTTAGTAGGTTAATAAGTTAGAAAGTTAGAAATAAAATATAAAAAGTAAAATACATAAAATAAAGTACAAAAAGTAAAGTGCGATCATAGAAGTAAATTTAAATATGAAAATCAAAAAATCGGTAAACTAATTTTTTGCTTCGATGAGAGACAAGAGAAGAAGAAAAATTATTTAATTAATGATTAAATATTACGAGAGATAAGGAAGAGTTTCCCTACTTAGTTAGTACGTTAGTAAGTACAAAAAAAAATAAAAGAGTAGAATATATATATATACAAGATCCACAGGAAAAATAAAAATAAAAATATATATACAAAATATTTACACCATAAATTTATTCTTCAAATTAAGTCCTTGGCAACGACGCCAAAAACTTGATGCGGATTAAAAGTTACAAATCCAAGTGCAGGTTGTTTTAAGTAATAAATTCTCGGGAGTCCAAGGTCGATCTATAGGGAATTGATGAAGAAAAATTTATTTGACTTAAAGAAAATATTTTGTCACAACAATAAATGTGATAAAATTTGGTCACAAATAAAAAGAATTTACTTGGGTTAAGAGATCCACTCTTAGTAAATAAAATAAGGATAAGAGTAATTCTTTTTATAACTCAAATAGAATCCACACCTAATGGAGGTTCCAATCAGAAAATATAACATTCAAAGTTCATTTAAGATTATATATGTAATTATATTACAATTCCTTTAATCATCTATTAACACCACCACTTATAAATGGGCTCAAGCATTCATTATGCTAATATTTTGTCTACAACAAATCAAGATCTTTACTTTACAAGGAGGGTTTCTAAATTGATTAGAAATAAAATACAACACATATAATGGCTACTTGATAATATATCATTTAAGTATAAGAAAAAGATTAATCTAACCTTATTTCATTACCAAGAGCTTCACCTTTTTACCCAAGCAAAATAAAAATTAGTTACTCATAGACAAGAAGAAGAAGAAATAAAATACAACACATATAATGGCTACTTGATAATATATCATTATTTCATTACCAAGAGCTTCACCTTTTTACCCAAGCAAAATAAAAATTAGTTACTCATAGACAAGAAGAAGAAGAAGAAGAAGAAGAAGAAGAAGAAGAAGAAGAAGAAGAAGAAAAAACTTCAATTTAGAACAAAAAAAATTACAACAAGATAAACAAATAACACAATAGCATGATAAAAAATTACAACAAGATAAACAAATAACACAATAGCATGATCTTGGCCTCTAGGACCAAGACTCCTAAATGAGTAGCCAATGGTGCCTTTTATAGAGGATTAAAGATACAAAATGACAAGGGAGTTGATTAATGAGTGAGTAGATGAGTGGGTAAATGAGTGAAAAATACCAAATGACTTTTGATCAGTGGAAAATTATTGAGATTCTTTATCTCTGAAATCATTCAGTTCTGAAGTCATTGCATTCATTATTTTCTCACCAAGTGATCTTCATGAAAGTTGTATACCTGGATCTTAGCTTTCAAATGCCATTAGTTTGAGCCTAAAATCATTCCTAGAACTCAAGATATGGTCTGATTACTGCACACTGCTCAGGCTCAGCAACAGCTCCTCTATTCTGACTTGTAAGCCCAATATCACCTCCAAGAAATCTGATTTGAGTCTTGTATTCTTCATAAAAGTTGTAGATATGGGTATTAACTTGCTGATACCAAAATTTCAGCCCAATCCATATCTTACAGCTCGAGTTATGCTATGATTACTATACATTGTTCAAGTTCTAATCACAAAATCCATATTCTGACTTCTAAGCCCAATTAGTTCTACTAGATGTTTGATTTTAACCTAGAGCTCTGCATGAAAGTTGTAGAGCTCTCTCTTATCTTTTCTACAAGGTAAGATACATAATTATTAAACATTTAGAACTCAAGATATGACCGAAATATAAAAATAGCGTAAGACGTAAATCATGCTAGAAAAATCAATTAAGTCTAATTTGAGTCCAAACTTACAAAACATAATCAACCTCAATTAATTAAGTACATGGAGAGTGTAAATGACTAAAAATGAGGGCTTATTAATGTATCAAATATGTGATTATCAAGCTTCATGTGATTCTTATTTACCTTTACATAAGATCTAAATCCTGTAAGCTAAACTTGAAGATCTTAGACTTGATCTTGCCATCATCAATTCTAGTCCTTAGACTTGTTGATGTAATCCAAGCTTCCAAAGAAAATATTCTCTTCAAATCTTGCAAATGCTTGGAATATCTTATCATTCTCATTCTTCTTGAGTTGATCATAATAGTGATCTTTTGCTTTCTTGTTGCAATGCTCATTCTTGGTATTTAAATTATCCTATAAAGTATTGCTCACTTAAACAAACATAATTAATCCAAATTCATAATTTAATATCTTTATATGCATGATTTACAAAAGTATAACTCTAGTTAGTTTAACATGCATATAAGATTTCCATACACACATCCAAATAAGATATTTATCAATTACTAAAGGATATGTTCTATATAAGATGCAACAAAAAATACTTCGCACATTGTTATTTAGATAGAGTAAAATCTAATATTAATTCATTATAACTCATATAAAGCTTTATTAGATATATCTTATAAAAGATACTATAAAGAACATGCATGATTCTTATATGAAATATAACAAGATGTAATACATGATCATGCATGATCCATTATAATCTATTAAGCACATCTATGTAACATGATCAATGTTCTTTTACAATGCATTTGTCATCTATTAAGCATATATATGAAACATAAGTATCATTCTTTTTATCTTGTATTTGTCATCATCAAAACTTAACATATTAAACCATTATGGCAAAGACAATTCTACACCTCGTCCCTATGTCTACATTTGTACCGAGAGGATTTTTATCTTATTTCTATTATTTTTATCTCGTTTCTACTATCGCGAAAAAAATTTCACTAATTCGAGTCTTTAAATAGGTCAATTCTTACGAAGATCTTTAAATATAAAGAGATTTTGTCATTAAAAAATTATTTATCACTTAATTTACATAAATTAAATTAATTTATATATAATTTTCAGATAAGTTAATTTATTAAAATATTTTTTTATAAAATTATGAAATTAAATTATTTATTTAAAAAATATTTTTTTTATTTTATAAATATTTTTTCAGACTTATAAATTATTTTATAATAATTTATATTTAAAATTTTTTGTATTCATATTGAAGTAAGATTATTTATAAAAATTTAATAAAAAATTATATTTTATGTATTTTTAAATTACATTTTTAATTAATTATTATATATTTTATTTAAAATATTTTTGTGTGTGCAAAATCTAGGAATTTAATTTAATTACTTACATATAACGGACAATAGAAACCCTAGACCCAAATTAACCCTTTCTACCATTCTCTCCCCGTTTTCTCTCTATTTTCTCAGCAACCAAACAACACAACTTACCCTTGACAATCGAAGGGAAATCCATCATCTGGGCGCATCAGGGCGCGTGGCTCACTATCTCGTCCTACATTGACGCCACGCTCAGTGTCGATGCGTTTGAGGTCATCTACGACGCTTTCTACTTGCTTGAAGATTTGGCCAAGGGTGTGATTCCATTCAATACTGATACGCGAATCGAAGGGAAGTTGGGGCTGTTCTTCTTCAAGGTTCCTTTGAAGGTACTTCACTTGTTGTCAATTAAAGTTGCCATTTTTTTTATTTATAAAATTCAATATCGATTGTGGTTCTGCTTGAATGATGCCTTAGTGGGTATGTGAAAAATTGGGGATTTTCAATTTAATGTGTTAATAAGCAACGCAGTTTTGGACTTAAACATTATTTGGCTGGAATGGTGCTGCGTTTGTCTAAATTTGGCTTTGAGATTTGATTTGCTTGAGAGATGTTAGTGGGTAAGTTGTTGTGGGTGTGTGAATTGGTGCTTGGTGGCTCCCAGTGCTTTTGGTTGCTTTACGGTATGCCACCTTCCATCTTGAACATTTTTATTTTACTTTTTCTCCATACTGAGATTTGTAATTTGGTTAGAAGAAGATGATTGCATGGTTCTATTTTGGTTTGTGTAATTTCATTTTTCTTTTACCTGAATATGAGATTTGTAATTGTTTCAAATTGGATTTGAGTTGAGGAGCGTCTCAATGCATTTGTCATGGAGATTTGATGCCAGAAGCTCTTCATTCTGATAGTGATTTGGAAATTTGTTGACAAGCAATAGAACAAACAAGATCTGCGCAAAATTTGAAATCAATATTAACAGTGGTTTACCAAATTGCAAAGCAACTCCAGTTCGCTTTTACTTGCAAGCAGTTCACAAGTTCCTGTTTTTTACACAGCTTATAGTTCAGCAGCACTGGGACAGTTTTTCTTCTTTAAGATGTTTAAATCTTGGTGCATTGTTGTGGTGGTTCCCTCCTGATAGTCCAGCTGAGGTAATTTAATAGCTTATTAAGTGGCTAAACGATTTAAAAGATTTTGATTGCTGTCATTTCCTAATAGATTATAGAGCTAGAGCCTAGAGTCTATAAAATTAAAGTATCCTACAAAGAATAGTTGTGCGTTTACAGCACCAAATGGACATGAAGAAATTGAAGAGCTAGAGGTCTATAGTAAAATACTCATGATACCAAACTGGCCTCTGTTAGTGGTGTATTAGTAGTCCATCTTTGTGTTAAATATTCATGTTTGACTGTAATATTTCTGTTTGACTGTATATTAGTGGTATATTACTTGCTCAGTCTCATTGCAAGACCTAAAAGCAAATGAGTTTAGTGGTATATTACTTGCTCAGTCTCATAAACTAGAGGTTTTAAGTGAAATTCACAGGGGCATAGACTAGTGTTTTGATAAATAAGCAACCAAATTCTCTCAGTATTTCTAGCCCCTCCTATATATTTTACATATGTTTCTTCGACAAAAAAAAAAAAAGAAAAAGAAAAGAAAAGAAAAAGAATTTGCTCTTATTATATGAGAATCAATAGTAATATATGTTTCATGAAAATGTTTTATTCTTAGCTTTCAAGGCAAGAATGCTGAGATAAAACAATTCATGCTTCAAGGTTTTTATTTTTAGTTTATTTTTTCTCAGTTTCTGTCTGTCTTTTCATTTTCAACTTCAAGAACTGGATTATTAGGTGAAGAACATGGTACTACCATGGCTGTTGAGTGCACTCCAGCAGACTCAGCAGTCATGGTTGTTGATATATCTCTGGCTGCTATGTTTGGTTGAGGCAAGCATTGTGTCTCCTTTCTTTTACCCCACAAATAGGAGTACAATCCCGTTAGGATCAAAACCATACGCACTAAGGTGCAAACAGATTTTGATTTTACATTAATGATTTTCCTAGGTGTATAATAGAGCAAATACCAAGGCTAGATTATCAAAGGGGTAGTTAAGAAAAGCCAATCTGCTGTAGCTTTAAAGGTGTTTCCCCTGCCAGTGGAGTGGAGCAAGTGATTCTGTGCTAGTCTCTGCAGGGTTAAACCCTGCAATATACCTAGACAAAGTAAGAAGAATTCAAGGAAAATTATAAATGGCATAAGGTTGATTAAGAAGGAAAAATGTCCATACATGCCAAGTCTAACTGGTTCACCTAGTAAGATAGCTTCTGATATGGCCACAAAAATAAGAGCCAGTGGATTGAGCAATGCGGGATAAGTAGGTCCTTTGATTGCAATCACCCAATATATTAAGCAAAACATAGCAGCCGTTGCCAGTGCTCCCTGTACAAACAAATCCTATTTGTTAATAATTCAGAGTCATAATAGTTGACATCTTTGACATATTATCCCTTTTCTTCCTTTGTCATAAGTTAAGGTTCTTCCATATACTCTTGATAACTAACAGTTGGTCAAAGCCAATATAAGTGACCTCAAGCTATACGACACCACATATCTGCTGTTGCTTTTATTTCTGTTCTGGAAAATATATGCTTGTGATGAATTTATATAATTATAAGAACAATGGAGATATACAAAACTGTACAAATTACAGAGGGATTAAGCTCATGAGTCATACCATGAAGTTATGAGAAAGAGTAATCGAAAGAAAATTAAGACAAGAGACTCATATTTCAGAGAATCAAATTGGTTTTATGCCTGAGAGGTCAACCATGGAAGCAATCTATCTTCTACGAAGATTGATGGAGAGGTATCGGAAGAAGCAAAAAGACCTACACATGGTTTTCATTGATTTGGAAAAAGTCTACGATAGGGTACCGAGAGAGGTCTTGTGGAAGGCTTTGGAGAAGAAAGGAGTTCGTATCGCTTATATTCGAGTAATCCAAGATATGTATGATGGGGCTAAAACTAGTGTGAGAACATAGGGTAGGGTCACAGAAGATTTTCTTATAACTATAGGACTGCACCAAGGGTCAACTTTGAGTCCTTATCTTTTTACCTTGGTTTTGGATGTGCTTACTGCGCATATCCAAGAGCCGGTGCCACAGTGCATGCTTTTTGCGGATGATATAGTCTTAGTTGGAGAGTCGAGAGAGGAAACAAATGGGAAGTTAGAGTTATGGAGACGAGCATTGGAAGAACATGACTTTTGTCTAAGCAGGAGTAAGACGGAATATATGGAATGTAAGTTCAGTAAGAAGTGTGTTAATGCTAGCTTAGCGGTGAAAATTGGAGATCACATCATACCATAAGTCACACAGTTTAAGTATTTTGGATTTATCATACAAAATGACGGAGAGATAAAGGGAGATGTAAACCATGACATTCAAGCTGGATGGATGAAATGGAAGAGTGCTTCAGGAGTTATTTGTGATAGAAAAGTGCCTCTCAAGCTGAAGGGTACATTTTACTGCATAACTATAAGGCCCGCGATGTTGTATGATATTGAATGATGGGCGGTAAAAAGCCAACAAGAGCATAAGATCAGTGTCGCGGAGAGGAGGATGTTGCGCTGAATGTGTGGCTATACAAGACAAGATAGGATTAGGAATGAATGCATTAGAGAGAAAGTAGGGGTAGCACCTATTGTGGAAAAGATGGGAGAATCTCACCTTAGGTGGTTTGGACATGTAAGGAGAAGACTTTTAGAAGCCCCTGTAAGAAGAGTAGATCAGGTGGAGAATAGCCCAATAGTTAAAGGTAGAGGAAGACAAAAAAAGACTACAGGTAAAACGATTAAAAAAGATTTAGATTTAAATGGCATTTCTGAAGACTTGGTGTATGATAGGGTACAATGACGTCGTTTGATCCATATAGCGGACCCCACCTACTAAGAAAAGACTTGGTTGTTGTTGTTGTATATTGTTTGTAATGATTAAAAAAGTTTTAGATTTGAATGACATTTTTGAAGACTTGATTTATGATAAGGCACAATGACGTCATTTGGTCCATGTAACCGATCCCACCTAGTGGGAAAAGGCTTAGTTGTTGTTGTTGTTGTATATTGTTTGCAATGATTCTAAGCATTGTTTAAAGGAAACTTTAATTGTTTTAAATCAAATTGTAGCTTAGTTATATATACGAGGACAATAAATAATATATAGAAAACATCAATAAGGATAATCAGCTAGAATGGATTTGGGTGTGGGGTTCGGTGTGGGGTTGAGTGTGGGGTTTAAAGGCAGAGTTCTTTTGTGTTGGGAATGATCTCTTCGGCTACTGAGGAATAAAAGAATGAGTTTGGGTGTTTTGACAAAACATTGTGTTTTGAGAGATGAGGTGTCACAACTTAAACCATAGATAAACTTTAAAATAAATGAAAGGTTAAGATTTGCCCAACAGAATACTCACCTGTTTTTTCCAACAGGAGAGGATCTTGGTCCCCTTACTCTTCCCCTTTCTTCTTTTTCCTCCCTCTATACTCTCAAATTCAATTCATTTACCCAAACTCTTCGATTTCCAGTTACAATTTTGTTAACACTGATTTTTTTTTCTTCTTTCTTATTTTTTCCCCCCTTCCATTTATTGATTAAAATCTCTGTATTATTACTGATTTTGCAGATTTATTTTTTAATCTTATTGGTAACTGAGTGTAGCAGAGAGTGTTAATTAACCAAAAAAATAAAAAGATGGTGTACTGCGATCACTGTTTGAAAAATGTTACCGGGTTGCGACTCGACGATGGTCCCTTGTGAGTAACCATTTATTCTTGTACAATTATCATTCTCTTATGTATTCAATTTATTTATTTATTTTATGATATTGGATTATTGTGAAGTTGTTTCTTGTTGGAATGTTGTCAGATGTTGTAACCAATGTGGGAAGTTGTTGGAAGACTACCATTTTTCTCAAGAGCCCACCTTTGTGAAAAACGCGGCCGGGCAGGTAATGGAATTGAATCCTATTAGGGTAGAGAGGACTTTAGTTTTTAGGAGATTCTTTCATAACTCAGGGTACCTATACTCTTAGCAATGAGTGGCCAGTTTTTAGCTGTGTCGTATTTAATTGAAATATAATTATAAAAATAACTTGCTGTATACCAACAAGGGTTGGGCGCTCCAACAAGGTTGGACCAAAGTTCAAACTGTTGATAAGGCAATTGTTGGAAGGGCTTCTTTCTAGTCTTGACAGGGCCCGAGGGGTTAGTCTCGTAGCAATGTATTTGGGAATATTCTGGTCAAAGACCAAAAAAATAACTTGCTCTATTTATATTTGAAGTATGTGGTTAACCACTAATTGTTAAGGGATACTACCTAGCGAAACCTCTTAGTTATTAAGATGATGTTGATGTTATAGTGTTTCCTCAAAGTGCCAAAGGAAAAAGGGGTATGGAAATGGAATTGGGAATTGTTGTAGCATATTCCGTTCTTCTTCTATTGATTTAGAACATTTTGAATAATCATTGCTAGGTCTGATGTTTGAACTGAAGTTTCTAGGTTGTCTCATGAGAAATACAAGTTTAATGTCGTTTTCAATAAGCTTTTTTTATATTTCTTTTGTTTTTTTTTTCTCTATACGCTATTGTTTTTGTTTAATATCTTTTATTTCTCCTCATATGGTTTCCTTATTTGTTTTTTTCACGTAGAGCCAATTATCAGGCCATTATGTAAGAACGATTCAAAGTGAGTTCTCTGCTTCACGTCAAAGGACTTTAGATAGAGGTATTCTTTGTTATGCATCATTACTGATTTTAGTATTTTACGGTTACACTAGGAATGCAGTTGAAGTTATGGCTTACAATTGTTTTTTTGTTGCCTAGTATAAATTGATTTTCTTATGCTATTTGGCATATGATACCTCTAATAAGAATATTGAACTTGTTACTATACAACAACCAAGCCTTTTTCCACTAGGTGGGGTCGGCTAATTGAACTTGTCACTATGCTAGTATTAAGTCTTTAAAGTTCTGCACGTCTGCTATTTATATCCGTAATTTTTATTTTTCAAATTTGTGGTCTAATACTGAGTTGTGATGTTAACATTTATAGTGAGATAGGGAAAATAAAGTATATTTTAACACTGCTTTCAAGTCTCAACAGCCAATGTCATTGATAGTGTATAAAAGAGAAGTTTGGATGGTTGTCTTTCTAGTGCGTTTTTTTAGATAAAGATAATATAATAATTACCTTTAATAATTTAATATAGTTAATATTTAAGACTTATAATCTTAAGTGCCAACTTTTTTTGGGTTTGCAGCTTATGATGATATGAAATATATAAGTTTCAGCCTTGGAGTGAACGATGATAATGTTGCCAACCAAGCTTTGGCCTTTTATAAAGTATGTTGCTATTTGAACTTCATTGATGTCAGACTTGCTTTCTTTTTATTTATACATTCACGTGAATTTTTTTTTTGATTTGTTTAATCCTTTCATATGCCTAGTGAAGATAGCGCTTGAGCGGAATTTCACCAGGGGACGTAAATCAGAGCAAGTACAGGCTGCTTGTCTCTATATTGCATTCCGGTAGGATACCTTTTTGCTGCAGTATCTCTAATTTGCTACATACATTTGTTAATTGGTAGTTACATGAGTAAATGGTGAAAGATCCCTTGTTTAAACCTGTTTGGATAATAATCTCAGTTTAAAACCTCAAACCATTTATTTCCAATTCTTCGAATAGATAATATATCTTTGATTGTATCAGTCACATTTAAATATTAAGTTTGCATGTTTGTTGGGTTTGATTGGCTAGCCTGCAGGTGTGCAGCTGCGTATGAATGCTTCCTATTTATAGATGAATTGCCAACTGATGTAGGAAACTGTCTTTTCAGAATTTTGAGGCCATAAACATAATCCTATTCTATGGAAAGTTTAGAGACAAAGAGACATCCTTAAAGATGCGAGACACTGCCACAAAATTTAGCCTCCTTATTTGCCAAACTTTTATACCGTCCATAAAAAAAGAACTCCAAAGTTAAGGGCACACCCAATGCTCACCAAGAACATGAAAAGGTTGTCCCAAAGGAAAAATGGCTGCTTTAAAATGCAAAAGAAAAAAAAAATGTTTCTCAGCTGGTTCTTATCATAACTCTAAAATCAGGAGAAAGGTCCTTGTGAGGCCTCTGAATCTGCAACAAGTCATTACTATTAATCCTGTTAAGTACCACTGTCTAAACAAAAGACTTGTCCTTAGAGGAGCTTTGGAATTCCAAATGGGCTTATCAAGAAGTATTTGATTATTAGTAGAGGAGGTTAGAAACCTTTACTCTGTTTCATGGGAGGACATGAAAACAAAGTTCCGTAGTGGCTATTTTATTGATTTAGTCTGTGGATGGGAATTACGTCTTGAAACTTGTGTAGGGTCAAATAGATACTATTGTACATATGTGTACTACCCATGGTGTTATTGGGGGTATTTAGTTAGTTTTATTTTATTGGGCCATATTTGGTTGTTTGCTACTGTGGGATGCCTTTTGAGTTGATCTTTTTAGTTGGCTTGACAGTTCTTTTTTGTTGTTAATTGTCTTTTTTGACAATTACGTTGTTTAGTTTTTGATTTATTTATTTATTTTATTTTATTTCTTTGTGGTAGGTACTTTTATCTTGTGCTTTAAGAAATTTAATGTGTGGGAAGATGGTTTTTGGACTTTGGTGGCAAGGACTTCGGGAATTTATGTTTGCAGCCTCAATCATTGTATTGTATTATTCACTGCATGAGTTTTTTTGAAATATATTATTTGATATTTGGGAGTAGGTTTTGGGAGAAACAAGGAGTCCAAAACTTTTTGGCAGTGCCGTTTATACCATGCTCTATTGTATTTGGTTGGAGAGATATGCCTACATATTTTAGAGCATCAATTTGCCCCTAGATTTGCAGGGAGAAATGATTGTGTTTATGGCTTCTCTTTAGTGCTATTCTCATGGCTGCTTAAAGAGGGAGTTTCCATTTCGGTTGTTTTTGGTGAAGAGGGTGTTTCCATTTCTGATATGCCAAAAGGCTGGATAATATTGCTGCATTCTTGATTCTTTCCTTTTTCTTGTTTGTTTTTAATTTTTCTGAGGATATCTTATCCTCCCTATAGTTTTTTTATTCTTTCTTTTGTTTTTATGATATATTTTTTTCTAGGACTTTTTGGCTTTTTTTGCCCCATTTCCCTACTGAAATATATTTTGTTTTCCATCGCCCCCACCAAAAAATGGATTTTTAGGCCGTGCCTGAATATGAGGGCAAGGTCCTCTGTGTATATGCCAAGTTTCAGTTGTATGATACATTTGGTAGGGGTAGAATGTAAGAACTCATTAGCTTAAGATTATTTTGAAACAGAACTTGACTTGCAACTGGATAGTTTCTTGTTGTCAGTAGTGGTTTTTGGGATAATCTGTTTGATGGTTATTCAAAATATCGGGAAAGCATGAGTTTGATAACTTTTATGTAGTTTTTCCACCTCTTATCCTCTTTGGAGAATGTCTAATTTTCTGTATATTTTATTATTTTTCTTCTTCTCCATGTTCAAAATATCTCTTCTTATATCTTATAACAAAATAAAAAAAAGGAGAATAAATTAATTTTTTTATACTTAATTGTAGGCGGACATTCCTTTTCTTCTCAATTATCTTAAATTCTGATGTGTCATTGGTCGCTCATGATGATATTTAATTATTGGTTTGCTCTAACATTGTGCTATTGTATTATTACTATGAATATGATGATATTTAATTATTACTACTGTATTTTTAGCCTTTTTATCATCCAATATTGATTTATCACTTATGATTTGAATATACTGTGATTTCTTGATTGGTTTTCTTTTTGCCCCCACCCCCCCTAGACAAAATCTTCTATTCTTCTTTCTTAAGTGTCCCTCCCTTCGACTCCTCTTAATGTTGTAGTTTTACATCACGGGCACTTAGGGCTTGTGTTTGAGTTTGCAATGCATTAGTGGTTGCAGCTAGGACTTTGCTAAGGATGCTTGTTAGTGAAGTGATAGGTTTGTGAGTAGTAAATGATGGTGTGTAGTGCTGTGTGTGACTATGGTTCAAGTGCAACATGAGTTTAGTGCAATGTTTTTTCTTCTTCCTTTATTATATCATTAATGACTCTGATCTTACCAGTTACCATATCTAAATTCTTTGCAATGTTTTATTTTTATGCTAAAATTATATTTCTTCTTACAGGGAAAATAATAAGCCATACCTTCTTATTGATTTTTCAAATTATTTGAGGACAAATGTGTGAGTATGCTTATTGGACGTCTGATACAGCTTATATATTTTTCTCATTATTTTGGTTTATTTTTATCTTGATTTATTTAATTTTTGTGGGTTTTTGAATGTTGTTTGCTCCTGTCAATGACTGTTGTGCAGTTATGTGCTAGGTGCAGTTTTTTTGCAGCTTTGTAAAGTATTAAGGCTCGAAGAGCACCCAATTGTTCAAAAACCTGTGGATCCCAGTCTTTTTATTTATAAATATACAAATAGTAAGTATTATTTTTAACTTTATTTGTCTAATTGGATCAATGAAATGTGCGGTGTATAGTATAGTCTCATGGCATTACAGGACATAGGTTTTCTGCGGCAGACTGTTACACTGGTTTTTCACACTTACAGAAATAAGATAGAGATCTTTTTTAGTCAAAGCCACAGATGTGGCTGTGTGTTAAGGAATTCACCATTAAGGATTGTTAAATCTTGACATGCAAACTAAAAGGGTGGGGGGATAAGGAAAAAGACACTAAATTTCTTTATTGTTGTTACTATTCCATAATTATTGAAAGATAGGGGTTTTATTATGCCCTTTTAATCTCTAAGAATCATTTTATAGACTATTTTTGTGGCCAATGTGATTAAACTGGTGAGAATAGTTCTGTATTATAGGTCTTTGTTTTTTTGCTAAATAACATAAATTGTCAATCTATTTCATGGTGTATAGAAAGTAGTATGAGGACAAAGGTATAAAAATCAACTCCTATGTATTGCCATGAATAAATGTAGAAGATAGAAGGGAATTATAAACCAGTTTATTTGAAAATGGTGTTAATTACTTTGAGTTGTGAAAATTTGTCTTTATAAAATCGTATATGTTGTTAGCATGGCAACAATATTAATCTGTAATGTATATGTGAATTTTATAAACATAGTTTGGTTTAAAGTACTTCTTTCTTTAATTTCTGTCCCAATTATTTTCTTTGAGCAAGGAAACCTAATTAGATTGATTTACATGTAGATTTGTTAAAGCAAAGGAATGTGATCGTCTCTGAAACTGCGCTGAGTATTATTGCCAGCATGAAACGTGATTGGATGCAGGTAACTCGATGTTGATCTGGCATTGTTCTTAGTTCTTTTTTTTTATTGGGGGTGGGGGGTGGGGATAGAAAGCATCCTCTTATTATGAAGATTTTGCATTGCTAATGTTTGAAAAACAGACAGGGAGGAAGCCAAGCGGATTATGTGGTGCAGCATTATACATGTCGGCTCTTGCACATGGTTTTAAGTGCTCTAAGTCAGATATTGTAAGTCAAGTTTTCATTTTGTGCCTCGTGATTAGTTTTATTATTATATGTTGCTTAAAGGGTTTTTTCTCCTTTGTTCTCAATTTTTTGCAGATGCTTTCTTGTTTATTCTTCCTTTTTTTCCCCCTTTCTATGAAGAGGATTTCTTATCCTCATTCAGACTGTTCTTGTATTCTCTCTTTCTCTCCTTTAATGATATTTCTCCTTTTACCCAAAAACTTTTAGTGTAGCAGTGTGGGTTTTATGCAGTTCTCTAGTGTAATTGGTTGAAGTGATTAGCGGAATACTCACATCTTTAAGTGTGTTTTTCCTCTAAGCTTACTTTGGGAAAGGATTGTGTTTATTGTTTCTCTTTGGTGTTGTGCTCATGTCTATTTCAAGGGAATTGCCATTTCTGATATGTAGAGATGCCAGATAGCTTGCTGCATTTTTTATTTTTTCAAGTTGCTTCTTGTTTATTTATTTATTTGTTTGTTTCTATGATGTTTTGTCCTCCGCTTGTCACACCTTCTATCTTTTCTCTATAAAATTTTCTTTTTCATCCCAATGAGGATGTGGAACATGCTTGACTGTTGATTTCCATAAGAGTAATGCTTTATTCACACCCATTTATGCACATAAAAACCTTGGGTTACTTCTAGTTTAGGATTATCTGACTTTATGTTTCTTTAATTTCTGGTGAACTATCATTTTTCTTCCCATAAAGTGATTAATGAGTTTTTATTGCATGTGGGGTGACTTTATGTCTGTATAATATGCGCTATAATGTCACAAATTTTCTTTCTTGTGGGTTCCGGAATTTTATTTTGTTTTCATTTAAGCATTTTATGTTCTTGAAGAGATTGATCATTTTAGCAGTAAGGAATGGCTTTAATCTTCTGCTGAGTCTAGTTATACACTTGTTCATGGATTTTTTTCTTCAGTCTGTGATGGTTCTAAATTTCAAGGATGTCTCTCTGTCCGCCAGTTATTAGTTGAGCCTGACTAATTTTCTTATGTAATGTGTTGTTTGATTTGCTAATTTGCAATGCAGCTAAGAATCGTCCATGTATGTGAAGCAACATTGACTAAGCGGTTGGTAGAGTTTGAGAATACAGAATCTGCTAGCTTGACAGTATGTTTCTTATTCCTTGTTATGCCTTGCTATTGTAAACTACTATGCTTTATGACAGTATGGTGCAAATAATTGTCATTTGAAATCAGTCGTATGACTCATGGTATGCACACTATTCTGTTTAGTAGCACTTTCTATCTTGGAGTTGTGAATGATGGAGAGTCAATATTTTGTGCATTTTTTTTTATAAGAACAAGAGAGATATACAAAACTATGCAAACTATAGAGGGATTAAGCTCATGAGTCATACCATGAAGTTATGGAAAAGAGTAATTGAACATATATTAAGACAAGAGACTCATATTTCAAAGAATCAATTTGGTTTTATGCCTGGAAGGTCAACTATGGAAGCAATCTATCATCTACGAAGATTGATGGAGAGGTATCAGAGGAAGCAAAAAGACCTACACATGATTTTCATTGATCTGGAAAAAGTCTACGATAGGGTATCGAGGGAGGTCTTGTGGAAGGCTTTGGAGAAAAAAGGAGTTCGTATCACTTATATTTGAGCAATCCAAGATATGTATGATGAGGCTAAAACTAGTGGGAGAACACAGGGTGAGATCACAAAATATTTTCTTATAACTATAGGACTGCACCAAGGGTCAACTTTGAGTCCATATCTTTACCTTGGTCTTAGATGTGCTTACTACGCATGTCCAAGAGCCGGTGTCACAATGCATGCTTTTTGCAGATGATGTAGTCTTAGTCGGAGAGTCGAGAGAGGAAACAAATGAGACGCTAGAACTATGGAGACGAGTTTTGGAAGAACATGGCTTCCGTCTAAGTAGGAGTAAGACGGAGTATATGGAATGTAAGTTCAGTAAGAAACGTGCTAATGCTAGCTTAGCAGTGAAAATTGGAAACCATACCATACCATACCACAAGTTATACAGTTTAGGTATCTTGGATCTATCATACAAAATGACGGAGAGATAGAGGGAGATGTAAACCATAGGATTCAAGATGAATGGATGAAATGGAGGAGTGTTTCAGGAGTTATTTGTGATAGAAAAGTGCCTCTCAAGTTTAAGGATAAATTTTATCGCACAGCTATAAGACCCGCGATGTTGGATGGTATTGAATGTTGAGCGGTAAAAAGCTAGCAAGAGCATAAAATTAGTGTCATGGAGATGAGGATGTTGTGATGGATATGTGACTATACAAGACAAGATAGAATTATGAATGAATGTATTAGAGAGAAAGTAGGGATAGCACCTATTGTGGAAAAGATGGGAGAATCTCGCCTTAGGTGGTTTGGACATATAAGGAGAAGATCTTTAGAAGCCCCTGTAAGGAGAGTAGATCAGGTGGAGGATAGTTTAATAGCTAGAGGTAGAGGGAGACCAAGAAAGACTATAGGTGAAACGATTAAAAAAGATTTAAATTTGAATGGCATTTCTGAAGACTTGGTTTATGATAGGGTACAATGGCGTCGTTTGATCCATGTAGTCAACCGTACTTGGAAAAAGGCTCGGTTTTTGAATTTAAAACTGCTACTTCTATATCAAATTTACTTCGCCCTCCAAAAAAGAAAAGCAGTCAATAATTTAATGCATTCAATTAATTGGTATGTAATAAGTAATAACATTATGTTGACAATCTGTCGCTTCCTATTTTCTTGGGATTTATTCCTAATCAGAGTTATTGCTTATTAAAGAAATAAGGGAGACTATTTCCTATTATCTCTCCTTTTTTAATTCTGTGATCAATTCCTTAAATTAAGGGATTGATTGATTTCTATAATTATGGAGAATCATTAACAGATTTGTTGTTAAGTTTCTCTATATAAAGATTTGTATTCCTATTTCAAAATATATGACGTGAGTTTCCTTCTATTTCAATATTGCATCAGAGATTGGAACGATACCCAATACTGCAACTCTGTCTCAAATATAATTTCCGCACCACTCCTTTTATTTTTTTTTCTTCTATGACAGACAGACCGCCTTCTCCAACGTTTCCATGGGGAATGGCCATGACCGGCACCAGAGGGAATGACGGCTCGGGAACCTCAGTTCCCTTGCAGCCGACCCCAATGACGATTGCCACGGTTCATGCCCCTTACTCGAATAACTCCTCTCTCCAAATTACCTCTCACAAACTCAGCGGAAAAAATTATCTACCATGGTCAAGGTCTGTGGAGATGGTTATTCGAGAAAAAAGAAGGTATGGTTATCTTGATGGGACTGCCAAGAAACCAGAAGAATCAGACTCATCTTTTCAGACTTGGGATGCCCAGAACTCCATGGTAATGGCTTGGTTGATAAACTCCATGGATGAGAAGATTGGTGAAAGTTTCATGTGCTACACAACTGCCAAGGACATGTGGGAGGCAGCCAAGAGGCAGTATTCAAACCTTGAGAATTCATCTCAATTATTTGAACCACGGAACAAGGCTCACAATCTAACTCAAGCTGAGATGGATGTTACAACCTATTTCAATGCTCTTACAAAATTATGGTAGGAAGTGGATCTATTTAATAAGGGTCATAAACTGTGTTCAGGGTGTATTGAGGAGCATAAAAAGATGGTGAATAAGGAAAGGATCTATGACTTCCTATCAGGTCTCAACAAGGACCTGGATGAAGTTTGTGGGCGTCTACTTGGTTCAAAGCCACTGCCAAACATGGAGAACATTTTTGCTGAAGTCCGAAGAGAAGAATCTCGCAAACGGGTAATGCTTGGTATGTAAAATCCACAACTGAGAACTCTGCCTTCTCTACCTGTGGACCTGAGATTTTTCGTGGGGAATCCCGGAGTCAAAAGAAGAATGGTAATCTTTGGTGTGATCACTGCCAGAGATCAAACCACAGCCGGGATAAGTGCTGGAAATTGCATGGTAAACCTGATAATTGGAAGGATACTCGCAATAGACGGGATTCCAGAGCCTTTCAAGTTACTACAGATATGGCCTCCGGGACAAGTGACAAAAACTTCAATCTTTCCTTAAGCAAGGAGCAAATTGAACAGCTGTATCATATCCTAAACACTCAATCATCCAACCAAAATCCATCCACGTCTCAAGGTCAACATCCACAGCTAGCCACGAGTACCTCTCTTCTAGCCCAAAAAGGTACCTTCATGACTGCTCTAAGTGGTATATCAGAAATGACTGAATCCTGGGTAATAGATTTCGGGGCTACAGATCATATGACAGGTTGTGCTAAACTGTTCTATTCTTATAAACCTAGTCCAAGAAATTTAAAAATTAAGATTGTTGATGGTTCTCTTGCAACTGTTGCTGGAACTGGTACCATTAAGATTAGCCCTCAAATAACTATTAAAGATGCTCTTCATGTTCCAAAATTATCATGCAATCTACTATCTGTTAGCAAAATTACCAAGGATCTAAATTGTACTGCCCTGTTCTCACATTCTTCTTGCCAATTTCAAGATATGACTTCGGGCATGAGGATTGGCAATGCTAAGGAACATAATGGTCTCTATTACTTTGAGGAAGAAATCTCCAACAATAAACAAGCTTTGACCGCTGGTTGTGAATCTTTCACTTTATCTAGGGAGCAACAAATAATGCTATGGCACTCTAGGTTAGGCCATCCTAGTTTTCAATATCAAAAACATTTGTTCCCTTCTCTTTTTTCGAAATAAAGATGTCTTTCAATGTGATGTTTGTCAAATTGCTAAACACCAAAGGTCTGTTTTCCTTCCTCAACCTTATAAATCATCCAAACCCTTTGCATTAATTCATAGTGATATATGGGGCCCTTCACGGGTACCTAATGTTACTGGAACAAGGTGGTTTATCACATTCATTGATGATCACACACGGGTTACCTGGGCATACCTCCTCAAAGATAAAAGTGAGGCTGAACAAACTTTCAAACACTTTCATTTGATGGTGAACAATCAGTACAGTACACAAATACAAATTTTACGCACTGATAATGTGAGAGTACTTTACGTCTATTCTAGGGGAATATTTTTTGGAAAATAGGATTATTCACCAAAGCTCCTGTGTTGATACTCCTCAACAGAATGGGGTGGCTGAAAGGAAAAACAGGCATCTCTTAGAAGTAGCTCGCTCCATTATGTTTACTAATAACGTCCCTAATTTCTTTTGGGGGGACTCCATTCTTACAGCCTGTTACCTTATAAACCGCCTTCCTACCCGGGTTCTTAACTACAAAATTCCTTCTCAATTCTTCCTTCAATACTACCCACAAACAAGGTCTGTTAACTCTTTACCCCTCAAAGTTTTTGGCTGTAAGTCTTTTGTCCACATTCATAATCATAACCGTAGTAAACTTGATCCCCGTGCTATCCCTTATATTTTCCTTGGGTATTCAGCCACTCAAAGGGGTATCGGTGTTACTCCCCGGAAAAACGTAAATACTTTGTCACCATTGATGTCACTTTTTTTGAAAACCAACTTTTTTGCCCCAAGAATTCGCTTCAGGGGGGGACTGGGTTGAAGCTCCTTCTATTCCCTAGGAGTCCACACCAAGACCTATCCTCCCTCTTATAGCTGATCTACCCACTCCAGCCGAGCAAACACATACACCCATTCCTGCCATAAATGACCTTGAGTGTATCATAAACATTGATGACTCTAGGAAAGAGGGGGATTCACAACAGCAACCTGAGTTACATGTTTATTCTCGGAGAAAAGCTCCACAAAGAATAGAGAATGTTGTGGACCTACAGCCTTGTCATGAATCGGAACCGGAGTTATTACTTGAGGTTAGTGATCTGAATTGGCCTATTGCTGTAAGAAAAGGAGTTCGTTGTTGTACTCAACATCCCATTTCCAATTATGTTTCATATAATCATTTTTCTCCTTCTCTCCAAGCTTTTATTGCTAATCTATCAGAAGAAAAAATTCCTAATGATATATAGGAGGCTTTGAGGATTCCAGAATGGAGAAAGGCTGTTATGGAGGAAATACAAGCTCTTGAAAAAAATCAAACTTGGAATCTTGTTGAGAAACCTAAAGGGAAAACTTCAGTGGGGTGCAAATGGGTATTTACAGTGAAGTATAGGTCTGATAGGACAATTGAGAGATACAAAGCAAGATTGGTTGCAAAGGGCTTCACCCAAACATATGGTATTGATTATAATGAGACTTTTGCTCCGGTTACCAAGCTCAATACAGTTAGAGTTCTTCTATCACTTGTAGCAAACTTGGATTGGGACCTACAACAACTTGATGTGAAAAATGCTTTCCTTAACGGTGATTTGGACGAGGAAGTCTACATGGATCTTCCACCGGGATTTGATCAAGACATGAAGAATGGGAAAGTCTGCAGATTAAAAAAGGCTCTCTATGGTTTGAAGCAGTCCCCAAGGGCCTAGTTTGGCAGATTTACAAAGGCTGTCTTGCAACAAGGATATAAGCAAGCTCACACTGACCACACCCTCTTTTTACTGTCACAACAATGCTAAAAGTACAATCCTTATCGTCTATGTAGATGACATAATTTTGACAGGAAATGATACAATAGAGATGACAAGGCTGAAAACTAGACTTGCAACTGAATTTGAGATAAAAGACCTTGGACCCCTACGGTACTTTCTTGGTATGGAGGTTGCTAGAAACAATAAAGGAATATCAGTCACTCAAAGAAAATATGTCTTGGATCTGTTAAAGGAAACAGGGATGCTAGGTTGTAAACCAGTAGATACACCAATGGACTCCACGCCAAAGATAGTAGACAAGAAAGATGGGACTCCGGTTGACACTGGGAGATACCAGCGCCTAGTTGGAAAGCTCATCTATCTTTCCCACACCAGACCAGATATTGCATTTGCTGTAAGTGTTGTTAGTCAGTACATGCATGCTCCATATGAGGAACACATGCAGGTTGTACTTCGCATCCTAAAGTATCTAAAAGGATCACCTTCTAAAGGGTTGTTTTTCAGTAGAAATGAATCCAGAAGTATTGAGGGATTTACTGATGCTGATTGAGCTAGTTCTATTGAAGACAGGAGGTCTACTTTCGGGTATTGTACTTTTGTACGGGGCAACCTAGTTACTTGGTGAAGCAAGAAACAAATAGTTGTGGCTAGGAGCAGTGCTGAAGCTGAATTGCGAGCCATTGCTCACGGTGTCTTTGAAATGTTGTGGCTGAAGTTGTTACTTGAAGAATTGGAGATGAAAACAAATCTCCCTCTAAAAATTTACTGTGATAATAAGGCAGCCATCAGTATTTCCCACAATCCAGTCCATCATGACCGGACAAAACATGTGGAAGTGGATAGACACTTCATCAAAGAAAAAATTGAGGATGGTATACTATACTTAACCTATGTGTCTACTGGTGATCAAGTTACAGATGTTCTAACAAAAGCCCTCGCTAGGAAAATGTTCGAAAAACAGATTGACAAGTTGGGCATGTTCAACCTTGGAAACCCAGCTTGAGGGGGGTGTTGACAATTTGCCGCTTCCTATTTTCTTGGGATTTATTCCCAATCAGAGTTATTGCTTATTAAAGAAATAAGGGAGACTGTTTCTTATTATCTCTCCTTTTTTAATTCTGTGATCAATTCCTTAAATTAAGGGATTGATTGATTTCTATAATTATGGAGAATCATTAACGGATTTGTTGTTAAGTTTCTCTACATAAAGACTTGTATTCCTATTTCAAAATATATGACGTGAGTTTCCTTCTATTTCAATACATTAACAGGCCTTTCTTTTTCCAATCAGTGCTCATGCTTAACAGTAATGTGTAGTCATGCTGTTATTCGAGTAATCTTAATGAGCTTAAGCATAACTTGTATTTTGCTTTAGATGTTCCAAATGCATCCATGAAAATGGGCGCTAAGAGCTCTTGATGGCTCCTAGTTTTTTCTGCTGTAGTTTTAGGGATTAAATTTTTTGAGTTTCCAATTTGTGATGTGTATTAATTGTGCACTTTCTTATTGTTGTGGAGATGGGAAACCCCTGAAGTAGAAGTATTTTAACATCTATGAATGCAGAAATGCATCTTGATAAGTTTTGATCTATGCCTAAAAATTGTTCCTTCATGATATAAATGTATGCTACCAAAGATTTTAAAAGGAAAATGACAGTAAGGTAAAGAAATAGAAGACAAAAAATGATTTGTCCTCTCAATTTGTTTTGCTTGAGGTAAAAGACAATAAGACTTTAAAAGGTGAAGGACATTGAAGTAAAGAAATAAAAGATGAAAAATGATTCATCTCTTTCTATGTGGCTTGTTTAAGATTGACAACCAAAGCTTTACTTCATAAATGATGATGATTACTTTAGTTTTAGCTTGCTACTTAAACCTTGAGTATGTAAAATTTGTATGTTTGTAGACTTCTGCTATTTTTCTTTGCTACAAGACTATGTCTGTCTTTAAAATGATCAGTAACCTGTTGTGGTGAGAATATCATTTTAGGATTATGTTCTCTATTGTATCTATTATTTTTTATTGGAAACTTGTAAATTGATGTTGTAGATATTCTTATAGTTACAGTCATAAATGCTTAAGTTTTTTTCTCTTTATATGGGAGTGTTTTATGGCCTATTTATGTCCACCTGTTCTGCTGATTGAGGTATGTTTGGATTAACTTTTAAGTTTATTGAGTGTGTATTAGCTCACAATTTATACATGTCTATCATGGAGTTCAAATTCACCTTTTAAAGCTTCGTTTGAACTGAAGATAGAAGATATTGTGTTCAATTCATTTTGATCTATTGACTAAATTATTTATTTCATTTTCTAAATTTTTTTAATTTGTTTTCAAAAGTAAATGGATAATTTTATCAATCTATTATGGTTACAGATTGAGGAGTTGAATACGATGGCAAAAGAGCACGAAAAAAATCCAATTAAAATACCAAATGGTGAACTGAACAAATGTACTTCAAAAGATCTACTATGTGAACACAAGGATAGTGTGGTGCCCTATTTCGCACTTGGATTATGTGAAACATGTTATAAGGATGTGAGTCATTTCTTCCTCATGCAGACTTTCAGCTTGTATTAACCACTGCTGATTGTTGCCATTTAATGTTCTACTGATTGTTATAGTTTGATAAACTCTCTGGCGGACTTGGTGGTGGTTTGGATCCTCCTGCATTCCAGCGTGCTGAGAGGGAGAGAATGACTAAATCACTTTCTGAGGAAAGTGCCAATAAATCAGATGATGTAAGTACATCTTGACTAGGTCTTATCGTAGTATTCATTTCCTTTTATAAGTACCACAAACTTCGATACATGCTGATGCCAAATTTCAAACCATAACACCATGCTCAAGCCTTTTACAAGTGCTGATAAGATCCATAGGTATTCTAGTTGTAACTGAATAGTCCAGTGAAAAAGTGAGTAGCTGAGGCCTTTGATATCATATGAGCCATACAAGGGAATAAGAAATGCTCTCTGTGCATCTTTGCAGTTTAGAACTTGACTTGTTACTACCATGAAAATAGATTACCCCTTGTCAAGTCATCTGCTGCCAGAATACCCGAGAGGCTGAGAGGAACTGTCTGGCTTGATAGAAATGTGACCAAGCAGAAGCTCACATTTTTTGTAGTCCTTATCCTTACATGAAAATGATCCTGTCTCAAACCATATATATGAATCTAACATCAATCCAGTCAACTGCATTTTCTCTTTCCAGACAACATGATACTCTTATAGAATCTTCTGAGACCCATCAATATTTTTTGTTTGTTCTTTCTGTCAGTTAGTAAAAGCATCAAATGGTGCATGCGAGAGCCGAAAAGAAGACTTACATGCCTCTGAGCCAGAAAGTATTGGTGGGTGCTTTTATTTCTCCTTATCTCTTTCTCTAGGCTACTATAATTCCTCTGCTTACAGTTATTCAATCCTAATTTGCTTAAAATGCTTTCAGGGGCTAATGATGAGCATGTGGCTAATAAAGATGGTGAGCATCATAACTCACATAGAGAAGATGATATGAATGCGAAAATTCATGATGAATCAGAAAGCCTTTCTGACATTGATGATCAGGAGGTGATTAACGAGTTCCATTCTTTATCTGATGGCTATTTCTTAGCAGTGATTGTGTTGTGTAATTCATAACACGCTACTCTGCTTTTAGAGCAGCATTGACTGTTTTTTTTTTCCCTTAACTATTTTAAGATTTTTGCCATGATTCCTTTGAGCATTGTTTTTAAGGTGGTTGTTTAATATTTAAACAATTGCAAGAGATGCCATAATTTTGTTTGTAAATTTCAGTCTATGCAAAACATTAAATGTTTTCAAACTAGTCAGTGTAAAACAGAGTATTGTTAGTCTATGTAGGATGGTGGATTATGCCTAGGGGATTTGGTGTCTAAATATAGTGGCTAAATGGTTGTGTTGCTCCCCTTTGGAACCTAATTTTCTTTGGCATAGGGTGATAAGGAGTGAGTGTGGTCATTAGAATGGCTAGGAAGACAGGTTTGGGGTCAATGCTACTCGTGCAAAAATTCAAATTGTAGCTATATGTTAGGATCCAATTGCAAGGTATGGGACTTGAGTCCCACATCGGAAGTATGGGATTCAATTTCTCCAACTACAATGTAGCTATTCGTATCACTATACCCTTTCTATCTTTGCTCTCTCTGAGAGTGGGGAATGGCTCCTGCTTTTGTTTTGGAGAGGAAGAGGATATATGTGGTTGGGGGAGGCTCATTTTTGGATCTCTTTCCCTTGCCTTTTATCACATTTCTACTTTGACTGATACTTCAAATTCTCAAATTTTTATACTGAAGGGTCCCTGTTGTGGAATTTTATTTTTTTAAAACTTTAATGAGAGAGACACTTCTGATTTAGTTTCTTTGATGAGCATTCTTGATAATTTCTCTTTTTAATATCCCAAACAGAGTATTGTTAGTCTATGTAGGATGGTGGATTATGCCTAGGGGATTTGGTGTCTAAATATAGTGGCTAAATGGTTGTGGTGCTTTCCTTTGGAACCTAATTTTCTTTGGCATAGGATGATAAGGAGTAAGTGTGGACTTCATTAGAATGGGTAGTGTGAACCTAGAGGAAAGAGAAAGGAGAGAATGGAGAAAATCAAAGAGGAAAGTTGTGACCTTTAGGTCATCTAGCAGATTCTATTATATGTGTGTAAAAGAATAACTAGTATAAAGGAATAATAAAGTAAAAAGACCAAAGGTTAAAACCTATTTTTCTAACACTCCCCCTCAAGCTGGAGCATATATATCATATGATCCAAGCTTGTTACATATATAACTAATTCGAGGTCCTCTAAGAGATTTTGTGAGAAGGTCTGCAAGCTAATCATTTGAGTTGACAAAGGTTGTGACAATGTCACCCGAAAGAACCTTCTCTCTTATAAAATGACAATCAATCTCAATATGTTTAGTTCTTTCATGAAAGACTGGGTTAGAGGCAATATGTAAAGCGGTGTGGTTATCACAGACAAGGTTCATCTGTCCATCATCTCCAAATTGAAGTTCTTTGAGTAACTGTTTTAACTAGACAAGCTCACATGTTGCCGTAGCCATAGCTCTATACTCAGCTTCAGCACTAGATCTCGCAACCACACTCTGCTTCTTACTTTTCCAAGAAACCAGGTTAGCTCCAATAAGTACACAGTAGCCTGAAGTGGAGCGTCTATTAGAAGGTGAACCTACCCAATCAGCTTCAGAATAACCAACCACTTGAATGTGTCCCTTATCCTCATAGAGGAGTCCTCTTCCTGGTGCTCCTTTAATATATCGTAAAATCCTAATCACAACATCCCAATGGCTAACACATGGAAAGTTCAAAAATTGACTAACAACACTCATAGGAAAAGAGATATCAGGTCGAGTCACTGTGAGATAATTCAGTTCCCCAACAAGTCTCTGATATCTGCCTGGATCAGCTAATGTCTCCCTTTGATTTGGTAGAAGTTTGACATTAGAATCCATTGGGGTATCAATAGGCTTAGCATTTAGTATGCCAGTTTCCTGAAGTATGTCCAAAGTATACTTTCGCTGTGAGATGGCAATACCATCCTTAGACTGAGCAACTTCAATTCTCAGGAAATACCGAAGTTTGCCGAAGTCTTTTGTCTGAAAATGATTGAAGAGGAATTGTTTAAGCCGCTGAATGCCATGATGAACACTGCCTGTGATAACGATGTCATCAACATATTCAACTAGATAAATACATCCTTGAGAAGAATGATGGTAGAACACTGAATGATCTGCTTCACTGCGAGTCATACCAAATTGTTGCACCACAGTACTGAAGTGACCAAACCTGGCTTGGGGAGATTGTTTGAGGCCATAGAGAGATCTTCGTAAACGACACACATGTCTAGAACACTCCCCCTGAGCAGTAAAGCTTGGCAGTTGCTCCATATAGACTTCTTCCTGTAGCTCACCATGAAGAAAGACATTTTTGATATCTAGTTGGTGAAGGGGCCAATGACGGATGGTAGCCATGGATAAAAAAAGATGAACAGATGCTACTTTGGCAACAGGAGAGAATGTATTACCATAGTTAAGACCAAATATCTGAGTATAGCCTTTAGCAACCACTCATGCTTTAAGGCGATCAATGTGACCATCTGGACTTACTTTAACAATGTAAATCCACCGACAACCAACAACGGATTTGCCTTTTGGAAGGGGGACCAAATCCCAAGTTCCACTGGTTTGAAGGGCTAACATCTCCTCAATCATAGCTTGTTTCCAGCTTGGATGAGAAAGAGCTTCACCTATATTCTTAGGGAGAGGCAAAGAATCCAAGGAGGATACAAAGGCATAATGGGGTGAAGATAAACGATGGTAACTCAAGCCAGTATAAATAGGAAAAGGGTTACGGGAAGAACGAATACCTTTACGCATAGCAATAGGAAGATTAGACTTACTTGGAAGTTCTGGAGCAGTGGGAGATAATGTTGGAGTAGGATGTGAGTCATCAGTTGTGGCTTCAACCGCCTTAGGAGCATCAATAATGGTTTGTCTAGAAGGTTGGACCTACCGTGGACGGCGATGGTAAGTCAAGAATGATGGTGAAGGAGGTGTTGGGTTTATATGATAAGTTGGATCAACTTCAGACTTGAGGGGGGTAATGAGAGTAGGAGTAGGGAGTACCTCAGAATAGGTGGTTCTTTGGAGGAGATTGAGTGGAAAAATAGGGTTGACTCAAAGAAAATACCATCAGCAGAAATTGCATGTCTCTTAAGGTTAGGAAAAAAACATCTATACCCTTTTTGTGATTGAGGATATCCAAGGAAGACACACTTGAGTGATTGAGGAGAGAGTTTATCTTTGCCTGGTGTGAGGTCATGAACAAAACATGTAGACCTAAAGACTCGAAGAGGTAATGGATAAAGAGGTTGTGTAGGAAAAATAGTGGAGTGAGGAATTTTGTTTTGGAACCGATGATGGCATCCGGTTGATGAGGTAGCAAGCAGTGAGAACCACATCACCTCAAAAACGAGATGGTGCTTTAGCATGAATAAGGAGTGTACGACCTGTCTCAATTAGGTTTCTATTTTTCCTTTTAGCAACCCTATTTTGTTGTGGGGTGTAAGCACAAGAGGATTGGTGAACAATTCCCTGAGAAGCCATAAAAGATTGGAAATGTGTAGAAAAATACTCACGAACATTATCACGTCTTAAGGTGCGAATGATAACTCCAAATTGAGTTTGGATTTCATAACAAAAACTCTAGAAAATAGACAATAATTCTGATATATTTTTCATTAAGTATAACGAAGTACACCTTGAATAGTCATCCACAAAAGTTACAAAGTATTGATATCCTAATGTTGAGATAACACGACAAGGTCCCCATACATCAGTGTGAATTATAGCAAAAAGATGAACTAGAAAAGGAACTACGAGTGTTTTTGCCCAATTGACAAGATTCACACTCCAAAAAAGACAACTTTGACAAATTAGGAACCATCGTCTGAAGTTTTGAGATACTAGCGTGTCCAAGACGAGCATGAATAACATTGGGCGACTCTGTGGCTGCAAAAACATTGGAGGTTGTCGAGAGACGGTAGAGGCCCTGTGACTCACTATGTGCCAATCATCTTCCTTGAGCTCCGGTCTTGCACAAGAACATAGTCTTTAGTGAAGGTGATTAAGCAATCATGGGTGAGTTAGACGGCTAATGGAGATCAAATTATAAGGACAACCAGGAACATAAAGAACATTGTCAATATATAATGATGACAAAAGATTAGCCTTCCCAATTGCTTTAGCTCGAGTTTGAGAGCCATCGGCTAAGGTAACTGTGGGAAGGTGTGTTGGATAGGAAATGACAGAAAGCAAATGTTGTTACCAGAGATAAGGAGAGAATGGAGAAAACCATTGCCTTTACCCACTTGCCCACTGCAAGTGGTGAACATTAAACCCATACCCACCATTCTCACAATGTGGTGGTGACTGTTGTGACCCAACATCCTTGCTTATGTGCGTTTTTTGACTTCTCGTGTGACTCTTCCATGGCTGTGACTTCTCCAATCACCCAATATCTTCATCGTTTCGAGTGGAGTCGACCTCAAGGAGACTCAGAAGGCTTCGATTGGCTAGAACCCAAGAGCCCATCTCCATTCGCCGCTGGACGCGCCCCCACGTGCTGCCTCCGTCCCTGTGCGTGGTCGTCACGCGCCGCCCTAACTTGAGCGTGTGAGCAAAACGTGCCACTCTATTCGAGTTTTGGCCTTCGAGCCTCTTCTCGGTGGTTTTCCAGCCTATTTTAGCCACCTCTGGCCAGATTAAAGCACTTTCATTTCTCCCTAAAATCCTCTCTTGTTTGTCTCTCTCACAGTCATAGCTAAACCTGAAACTGAGTTGGATGCCAAAAATGACATTTCTAAGAGTGAAACTCCTATTTTCACTAGCTATGTCTCTTTTGGAATCACCATTGACAAACGAGATGGAGCCAACTATGATACATGGGCTTCAGACATTAAGCTATGGCTCTTTGGTCAGGGATATACTGACCATTTGACAAAGAAAGCTGAGGATATCCCAGCAATTGAAAGGCCTAGATGGGAGAAGATTGATGCTCAATTATGTAGCTTAATGAAGCAAACCATTCACTCGTCATTTAAACAAATTGTCTGCCCTTACATCTCATGCTATACAGTATGGAAGCTGGCAAAGGAACTTTATACCAATGACATACAGCATATGTATGCTGTTTGTTTTGATCTTTATGTCTCTTATAGCTCTCCACAAACTTGAAGGACGTATGTCAACCTATTTGGGAAGAATTCAAGCTGCTCTTTCAGACCTCAACGAGTTGTTACCTCTAGCAAATTCTCTAGAAAAAGAATATGAACAAAGAAGCACCTTCTTCATGCTCCTAGCACTTTATGGTTTGCCATTAGAATACTCTTCAACCCGGGATCAGATTTTAGGAAGCAATGCTGTTCCAACTCTCTCACAAGCTTTTTCTAGCCTTCTCAGAGTTGTGGGACCCTCCACATCATAATCTTCTGCTGAAGTTTCAGCACCTCTAGTTTTTGAAACTTTAGCTCGTCTCCCAAGTGGATAATCGGGGGTGTGGTGGTAGAAATCGAGGAGGAGGACGTATGGGCAATTGCACTTGTCCAAAGTGTGATCATTGCAAGCGGATTGGTCACACTATGGACCGCTGTTGTATCTTGCATTTCTAGAAATTGTATCAAGGTGAGAAAATGAAAGAAAATGTAGCAGAATAAGGAGAGAGAATGAAAGAGGAAAGAGAATGAACTAGAAACTGAAAAATTGTGAACTGTAAAACTAGACAATTACAACAGTATACACAGCTGTATTTATACAGCTAGTAGAAGCTTAACTAGAAGCTTAACTACTCTTAACTAACCTAACTAATTCTGTAATTCTGTTACTAACTAACACCATAAGATAATATCCTAACTAACTCTAGGTCTCTGGAACATTCTGATCTCTACTAACAGTTTAATATAATATACTCTAATATGCTCCCCTCAAACTCAGGGTGAGTGTTGTAAAGCCAATTTATCAAACACCCCAAGTTTGTCTCTCGAAGTACAAAATCTCAGACTTGACAGCGGTTTGGTAAACAAATCAGCTGTCTGATCTTGTGCTGGAATGTGAGACACCACCAGGCTTTTGTTGAGAACCTTTTCTCGAACAAAGAATATGTCCAATTCCATATGCTTAGTTCGGGCATGAAGAATGGGATTATGAGCAAGAAGCACTGTACTAAGATTATCACAATGGACAACTGGAGCTGGAACAGCAACGTGAAGTTCTTGTAGCAGTGATTGAATCCAGATCAGTTCTGTAGCAGTAGCTGCAAGGCTGCGATACTCAGCTTCTGTACTGGACCGAGCCACTAAGGTCTGCTTCTTTGACCACCAAGAAAATACATGATCCAGAAGTTGACCTTCTATCATCCGGATCTGATGCCCAATCAGCATCACAAAAGGCATGTAGAGCAAGTGATCTTGCAGGTTGCAGTAGCAGACCATGAGTAATGGTACTCTTAAGGTACCTCAAAATACGTTTAACAGCCACTACTGACCTATATAGCTTAGGATCATCAATATAGTTGCTTCCAAGTTTAGACAACTTGCTGTTAGTCACCATAGGAGTACTTATACCTTTGGCATCAGTCATCTTAGCTTTTTCTAGCAAATCTCTAATATACTTACTCTGATTGAGAAGAATAGACCCATTAGACAAGTGTTGAACTTCTATTCCAAGAAAGTAGTCAAGTTTCCCTAGTTGCTTTAAAGCAAACTCTGCATTTAGCTTGGTGATCAGCTGCTGTACCAAGGTGGTTGAGCTTCCAGTCACAATGATATCATCCACATATATGAGAACATAAGTAGTGTGCTGTGAGCTTCTTTGAATGAAAAGAGAGGGATCACAACGACTAGATTTAAAGCCAAAACTGATCAAAGAAGCTGCCAACCTCTCAAACCAGGCCCTAGGGGCCTGTTTCAACCCATAGAGTGCCTTATTCAGCTTGCAAACCAGCCCCTTATTTGAATCTTCAAAACCTGGAGGTTGCTGCATGTGTACCTCCTCTTGTAAATAACCATTGAGGAACACATTATTTACATCTAGCTGTTGTGTAACTCCCACTATTGAGTGAGTGCCAATGTAAGCACAACTCTAACCGTTACTGGTTTAACAACTGGTGAAAAAGTTTCTGCGTAGTCAAATCCAGGCTGCTAATGGAATCCTTTGGCCACTAACCTGGCCTTGTACTTGTTAATAGAACCATCAGGGTTTTCTTTTACTCAAAACACCCATTTGCAGCCAATTGTAGTCTTATTCTCTGGAAGTGGTACCAATGTCCAAGTCTGATTCTTGATCAGTGCATCATACTCAGCCATCATGGCTGCATACAATTTGGGACTAGTCAAGGCCTCTTGGACAGAATTGGGTTCAAGATGAGCAAGAAGGAGTGTTGGAGTTATTCTTGGTTTAACAATACCAGATTTGGACCTTGTTTGCATGGGATGAGTAGACACAGAAACAGCCTGAGAATTAGAGAGATTTGTAGGTTGAAAATCAGAATCAGAAGTAGTGAAAAGATTAGTGTTTGCAGATTCTGATTCAGAACCAGATCCAGTAGCAGGAATTAAACCAGATTCAGTGGACAATGAAGCAGCAGAGACTGGAATTGCAGAGACAAAATCAGTGGACAATGGAGTAGCAGTGACTGGAATTGCAGAGACAAAACCAGAATCAGTAGGTAAAACAACAACAGAGACTGGTAATGAAGAAGAATTAGCAGAAGAAGAATGAGTTGGATGGACAGAAACTGGTGAGATACTAGAAAAGGAGATAGGAGGATCAGATGAAATGTCAGTAATTTTGTTAGCAGCTGTAGAGGAATGAGACTCTGAATATGGGAAACGAAACTCATTAAAAAGAACATCCTTGGAGATATAAATTCTTCCATATGAAGAAAGGCATTTGTAACCCTTATGACTAGAGGAATAGCCTAGAAAGATGCACTCACTAGATCTAAATTCTAGTTTGTGTCTGGTATAAGGCCTCAAACAGGGGTAACAGGCACATCCAAACACCTTAAGAAACTTATAATCAGGACTTGCATTAAAAAATTTGATAAGGGATTTGATTTTGAAGAGCTGTGGTGGGAAGCCTATTAATGAGATAAACTGAAGTGAGAAAAGCATGATCCCAAAATTTAAGAGGCAAGGAAGCTTGGGCCAATAAAGTAAGACCCATATCAACTATTTGTCTATGTTTGCGCTCAACACTGTCATTTTGATGGTGAGTATGAGGACAAATGAGACGATGGTTGATTTTTAATGCCCAAATCAACAAGGAAATTTGAAAAAGGTCTAAACTCCCCACCCCAATCTGTTTGGACAGATTTAATCTTTTTTATTAAATTGAAGTTCAACCATTGCCATAAACTGTTTGAAAATTGAAAAAGCTTCTAATTTTTGTTTAAGAGGATAAAGCCAAGTAAAGCTTGTACAAGCATCAACAAAGGAGATGTAGTAAAAACTACCACTAGAGGACAGAATAGGGGTTGGACCCCACAAGTCACTTAGCTCAAAGGGTTCTTGATAAACAGTAGCAGAAAGCTGAGAAGGTAAACGATGGGCTTTACCAAGACAACACGCTGCACAAAATTCAGAAACCATTTTATTACAAATGGGAAGATTACAAGAGTGTAATACAGACTTGACAATATCAAAATGGGGATGTCCCAACCTACAATGCCACAATGTATAGGATGTAGGAACTATATTTACAGATATAGAAAGGAGGAATATTTGAATATCAACAGATATTATTCCTTTTAATTCATCCTAAAGAACTATTTGAAACAGAAGTTGAGGGTTACTGCAAACTATATATGTATAAACCATTAGGTCCAAGAAACCCTTCGCTATTAATTGCTATCCTAAAAAAACGGGGGTGAAATTCAAAGAAATATCTTGTGCGAATTTACTAATAAATTAGATTTTTGCAAGAATAAAATTTAGAGAGAGAAAATATCAAAATTGAAATAGAATTTTATATTAAAGCTAATATATTACAACATATTGATTACAACAATCCCCGCTGCTGTAGATTGGTGGATCTGAATATCAATGTGTTCTCCGGAGTCAGGATGCAGCTTGACTAGAGCTTTGTGTAAGAGGCTAACAAGGCCATAGGATTCATTTGCTGTGCTGTATAATTGGTAAAAGGATCAGCTGAAAACAGAGCAGGCAGAAGCCCAACTTGGTGAAGACATGGACCAGCATTGGACTGGTAAGCTTGGACTGAAATGGACCAGCACTGGACTGCAGTGATAAGGCCATCATCTAATTTTGAGGTTGAAACCTTGATGAAATGGCGGATCAATCTCTATATAGCAACTTTGTCTAACTGATCATGGCTGTAGAAACTGCAGAGGTAGAGTAAAGGCGTGCTGATTCTGTCTTTGTTGCTGAAAACTGATTCCTGGTTATCACACAAAACCAAATCTATAGTAATACACTGAAGCTTCATGTCTTTGATCATTGACAAACTATCATCCTGTAGTTATGATTCTCTTCCATATAACTAAATCTGCCACCTCTTCCTCCTGTATTAAAATTATGTTGTGCAAGAATGAGTACCAAATTGATTTTGGTCAGAACTGAAGTTCACCTGATTGAAACATTCCTTGTGGATGCATTGGAGCAAAACCACAAAGATTGAACATTCAGATTGGGGGTGGCAAAGACTGAACATTCTGATTGGTTGTTTCTTTGTGCACTTCTCACCTGTAGCCTGAGTCACAGGAACAAGTTCCTCCTAAAACAGCATACAGAGAAATGTCTCCAATAGTGTATGGACAAGTCTGCTAGCAAAAACGTAACAAACGATCAAATTCTTCAGGAAGACCCTAATAATGTCAATATGGTATTGAGAAGTTTCAATGGTCAATGTTTGTTCTTTGATGCGAAATACTCCGAAATCCCTTCTTGGTATTGTTTGTCTTCAATGATTTTGGGACTTGAATTCATATTCACCCAGAGCATATGTCTCTCACGAGGATCATGCATGAGAATAGCAGTTGGTCCTGCTGTTCACAATCTAGACATGCATCATTTAGGCTATGTCTTTCTGAATCTGAGTGTGAGAAAATATATTACAACAAATTTTGTAACAAGTCTCTCGACCTACTGTTTCCTTATCCACCAAGTTTGTTCTCCTCATTTGTTTCCAATCCCGTGATTTTGTTCATCTAGGTGCCCTTTCATAATGATTTTGCAACCAGAGCTTCAAAACTAGTTTCCTTAAGAAGATCTAGACATATTTCCTTTGGGAAATAAAGATGCCTTGTTTGGAATAGGCAACCTCTATCCCAAGGTGAAGTACTTGCAGAGGCTTTGATCCCGCGTCAAGTCTTTCATTTCTTGAGTTCTGGCCAAGCAGGGAGAGGCGATCCCGGTTTTTCTTTTTGGAAAAATTTGAGGACGGCGGACAATTTCTCAACCTCATCATCATCAGCGAACACAGAAATGATCATGTCATCAACATAAACCTCAGAAATAGAGAACACAGTTAGGATCATAACAAGCTCTTTGATACCATTCTTTGAATGTTTTATAAAGAGGGAGAGAGAATATGATCTCCCCGTAAATTGTAAAACTAGACAATTTCATAACCTAAGGACACCATAACTAACCTAATTGGTGAACCTCCCCAAAGATAATATCCAAGCACGAGGTCTCTGAGCATTCTGAACTCTACTAGTCCATATAAGGCCTTACTCTAACTATGCATGGAAGACCATATTCCTGCTCCTCTTGACCTTCGAAAGTTTAGGTCCATATCAACTCGGTGGATTTTTTGATGTCCATATACACTTCCTCTTCCAAATTCCATGGAGAAAAGCATTTTTGGTTACATCGAATTGGTGCCTCAGTCCCATCCAAAGTGTAGAAAGGAGAGAATGCCATTGAGAGGAAAGAATGATCCTGCTGATTCTATTATGTGTGTCATCTTTAGCTACAAAGGAATAACAAAGTAAAAAGACAAATGTTTCTAACATAATCAATCCGCATCAAAAAATTCTGAGTGTGGAATGGCTCCTGCTTTTGTTTTTGAGAGGTTTTCTTGGTTGGGGGATACTCATTTTTGGATCTCTTTCCTTGCCCTTTATCACATTTCTACTTTGACTGATACTTGAAATTCTCGAATTTTTATACTGAAGGGTCCCTTTTGTGGAATTTAATTTCTTTCAGAGCATTAATGATCTTGACACTTCTGATTTAGTTTCTTTGTTGAGCATTCTTGATACTCTCCCTTTCTAATATCCCGGATATTTGGAATTTAGATTGTTCAGCATCTTAACTTGTGAGTCCTTTGTCCAGTTTATATTTCTAATCCTTCAAAACAAAATTCAGCTTTAACTACTAATTCTTTTTGGAAGGTAAAAGATCCCTCATTCTTTTGTTTAAAGCACTCATTTCTTCATGCATGGCTTGAACCCAATTCTTATTCATTAATGCTTCTTTTTCCGTTGTAAGGGGGCTTGATTAGAATCAATTGTTTGAAATAAAATGTCTGCCTGATTTGGAAGTCGTCTTCTATTTTGTTGTTAAGGATTTTGGGAGTAGAAAGGATATAAAGTGCTTTGGAGCTGTGCTTCTTTGGCACTAGTCTGGTGTATTTTGTTGCAGCCTAATTCCTGCATTTTTAGCTTTTCTTAAAGCTTTTGGCAAAGTCATCTAGCTTTGTTAGGTTCTGCAAATATCATGTAAAGAACTATTCAAAGGTTTTATGATCAGGCAATGCTTACCATGTAGCCGACTCCACCTAGTGGGAAAAGGCTTGGTTGTTGTTGTTGTTGTTATTGTTATCTCTAGGTTAGACATGCAACGGGACTGCTCTTTTGATCTGTTGTGTATATACATTTTTTGACCTCCGTAATTTCTTTGTAGCCGTAGGATTATCCTCTTTTTTGTACCCTTTCCTGTCTTAATGATTTCTCCTATTATATAAGAAGTATTTTGATTATAAATCCTTGGGTTATTTTCTACGAATTGTTCCCCTTTCATGCATCCTCTTCATGGGAAGAGTTCTTGGCAATTCATACTCTACTTTTTATTTTTTCAAAAAAGTAAGGTTGAGGAATGAGCAGATTTTTTTTTTTTTTGGTTGTTTTGTGTTTTGCCCTTATTTTAAGGAGGATTCCTTATCCTCCAAAATCATTATATTTTCTTCTCTGTCTTTAGAGATATGTGGAGGGATTGGGCAGCTTTGCTAAGTTTTTTATTTTCTCTGTTATTTTATGTTTTGCTCTAATGTTAAGGAGGATTCCCTATCCTCCCTAGTCATTTTAATTTCTTCTTTTCATCCTTATGAATTTCCTTTTTTGTAAAAAAAAAAAATTTGTGGTGTGGTAGAAAATTTTTCTGACTTCTTGCTATTTGAAAGAGAAAAGAAATCAAGAAACAAATCCTCTCCCTGCTTTAGTTGCCATTTAACACAAATAATCTGATTTCTTGATCCAGCGTTTATGCTCATCTTTCAGGATATTTACAATGATTCTTATTTCTAAAAGTTTTCAGATATTCCTGCAAGATTTTGAGATTCTTTTTTTGTAGTAGCTTGATATAAATCCCTGGGAAAATTTAATTTTGTGATTGTAGTTATGCCCTTTTGATAATTTTCTGTCTTGATGTTGCTTTTAAATATATCATGTCATTGACTTGTTTAGTGCGCTGATTATTCCCCCTGCTAAAATGCTGTATGCTCCCTAGGTTGATGGCTACCTTCACAATGAGGAGGAAAAGCATTACAAGAAGATCATATGGGAAAATATGAACCGAGAGTATCTTGAGGTACTGAAAATTCTATTTTCATTTATTTTTTCTGATTTAATATTGCTGGCTAAAGCTCTCTCGTAGTTTTTCCACATTCTTTCATGATTTAAACTCAGAAGTGGATGCTTGTTGCCTGTACTTGTGTTTGCCCCTGCTTTTTTACTTCATTGTTTGGCTTTCATGAGATTAATGTTTGTTGTCTTGATGTTATTTTTAGTTGTGTTTGCCTCTGATTTAATATTGCTGGGTAAAGTTCTCTGGTAGTTATTTCATTGTTTGGTTTCCACATTCTTATTTTTTACAGGAACAAGCAGCCAAGGAAGCAGCTGCAGCAGCTGCTAAGAAAGCTTTTGAGGCAAATTTCCAAAACTGTTCTGAGGATTTGCTAGCAGCGAGAGAACTTGCTGCCTCTGCTGCTGCAGCTGTGGCAAAATCCAGAAAGGTAACTTTTCAATCATTTTTCTGGTGAGGTTCTTTGTATGTGTGTGTGTGTGTGTGTGTTGACACTAATGTAAGAGTTAAATTAAAAGTTACACTATAAGATAAAATTTTCATGAAATTCACTATTAGATTAATATCTGTCACATATAGACCATCTCAAAAAATTTCACGTAAGTTTGATTTCAATCTGTGCTTTATTTGTACATCGTAAAATTAACACTGATTTTCCAAAATATAAAAAAAATTATTGAATACTATATTTGTTACTCATCAATAACAAATTTATTCGGAATTTGGTATGCGATCATGATAATGTGGTACGTGGGATAAGACATTTATGTACATTTGCAACTACAATTGCTATGATGTGAGAACCTTTCACTGAGCCAGTGCTAATGCCAGGAATGATTTTTTGTTAGTTGTTTAGATAAACATGATTCTAAAATTATTTCTATGAATGGAATACTTTCAAATTTTAAATTATATTTTTGATCACATTAGCGTAATAATCTAAGCCTGTACTTCATTGAGTTGAAAACCATGGACAGTCATTGTTTTGGGACACAGAACTCTGATTAAATAATTGAAGCATGAGGAAATCCCAGGCCTGAATTTATATAGTATTTGAAATGTGGACAATGAAATGGAAGCCTGATATGCAAGTGGAAATTTGAAGGAGTCGCTCTTGGACTGTAGTTGATGCGAGTGGAATAGCAGAATGATAGGAACCCAAGAATTACTAAGGTATATTCTAGAAAGAAGAGGCACCAGTATGCAAGTGAGTTGAGCCTTAGATTGAGAAAACAAATGCTGCCTTAGATGTAACTAACTGATGAGCTGGCAGTGTGAGAGTAGAGAGTATGATTCTGTTGAATGGGTATATTTGTAAGGGTGTTAGCTTATGTGAAGGGCAGGCAAGGATTGGCTTGGGCTTTGGGAGGGACTAGACACTCTACAATTGTCTAGAACTATCTTTCTTCTTCTTCCTTTTCCCTGTATTCAGTTTCTTTCTATTTTTTCCAGAATATATTTCAGTACTGGTACTGATATCATCCAGATATTCAGTATCTTGCTGTGTTATCCTATTTCCTGTTATTGTGTTCTGTTCGGTACCTATCACAGAACATCTACTCTGTGTGGCTTAGGATTTTATTGAAAAAAGAGGGGGCAGGTTTAAGAAAGGAAGCCAAGATATGCATGCAATGTGCAAGCTGACATGAGATATACTTACATATATATAAGTACATCTCTTTATGTAAAACTCATGCATATTGTAGTTTCTTCTCTGGGAACATGTTGTCAGTGATCTTATTCTGATTGAAGTATTAACTTTCTTTTGGGGGTTTCAAAATCAAATTGACTATGATTTTTCTGTTTTCTTAAAATACACATCTGTAGGAAATGAAACAGAGACGAGCTCAAGAGACAAAAAACTCAGGTCCTGCTCAATCTGCTGTAGAGGCCACTCGCCAAATGTTGAGAACGAAGGTATTTATTCAAGAACACATGCATCTTCTTTAGATATTTTGTTTATTGAACTGATTATGATGCCTTCTTTTCTTCTGACATGTTTATATTTTTCGCCGTTTTGTAGTTATCAATATTTCTCATCTTGCATTTGTTACTTTTTGTGCCCCAGTGAAACAAAGAGAAAGGAAAAGGGAAAAAAAAGAACTTCTAGATTACTACTAATTATGTAGTTCTTGTCATACGTCTTCTACTTAGGAATAATACTAAGCATAATATAGTTATACACCTTTAGGAAGTTCATGTGGAGGGGCGTGTGAGAGATATAATCCATTTCTATGCCTGCACCTAATAGCTTAAGATAATAATAGTAAGTTGGTCCTTGGCAGTTCCAACTTCAACCACATACTTGCTCAGGTTTGTCTGCATTCTTGGTACTGGTTTTCTTTTGGTTTCCCAGGGTATCCCACACCATTTAGGTGTGAGACTAATCCCCTTCGGGCATGGGGCTATACGGTTAGGCCCTCCTCACAAGTGGCGTTGATACTGGTTTTGACAAGGAAGGAAAAAATCAGAAGTCAGTGTCCTCTCATCCTTGTTTTCCTTCCTCTTTTTCTCGCGTGGTCTTGTCTCCTGGCATCCGTGGGTGTTATTAAGCCATATTTTTCTTCCATTATGGTGTCTTTCTGCTGCACCAAAGGAAAAATCTTTCTTTGGCTAGAGGAAATTTCTAACTCATAACTCATGTCTTTGAACCAACCAATCACGTGCTGGCAAATACTCTTTCTATAAATCCCAAATCTGTTTGGGACTGGAAAAATATTAAGAGAACTAAACAAAAAAGCTTAGGCTTTCTAATTCCTGTTTTCTCTACATCCCTGGTGTAGATAAAGGAGATAAAACAGGAAACTTTAATACTTAAAGAATGAAAGAAAGAGAAAGAAAAGGGAAGTCAAAAGTAAAATGTTGTGAATTTTCATAATAACAGGAAAATAGAGCAAGCAAGTTGTTTTCCGTTTTCCCCCTGAATGTATAATCTATCAACAGCTACTACAACCTTCATTCCACTCAAGGCAGAGGCAATACTGGTTCATTGAAATCCATTTTTTAAGCACTGATTATTTCTTCATTGTGATGCTATGCTACATTTGCTAGCTTGTAATTTTCAAACACATTTCTTCTTTTTTCTAAATAAGTTGATTGAACTATGCTCCCACCTAGTGGGATAAGGCTTTCGTTGTTGTTGAACTATAACATCCTTCTTTGAGGGGATAAGGAAAGATATGCTTGCAGAAAGGATTGAAAAAAAGCGAGGCTTTTCAGAGCATTGAATAGTATAGGAGAATATAAATATGTGAAATAGTTTTGACTTTGGATTCACGTACTCTTTAAGCATTTAGGGTTAAAGTTCTCTTTTTCTCACTCTCTTTTGAGATGGGACGAGGTTGCATCCATCTATGTTCTCTATGATGTATATTTTAATTTGTACTTGCAGCTGTATTGGTCAACTCAATGAGCAATAAATAAGATTTATGTTAATTACTCTACCTAGGATCTTCTGAAAATATTTGTATAATACTAATGATATTTGTTTACATGTATCATTTGCAGAGGCTCAGCTCCAAAGTCAATTATGATCGCTTGGAAAAATTATTTGATGAACCTGTAATTCTCTCCTTGAACTATTTTGCTTTTCAACACATGTATAGACTCTTTTTGAGTTCCACAAACATGAGAACATACATATTTACTTGATATAGCTGAAACGTCCAACTTGTTTGTCTCCATCTTCTTTGTCATTTGCATGTCATTATTTAAATTTAAAATCCAATTCTTAAGATAGTTAAAGCATAGATATATGAATCTTCTAATTGCTATTGCTGTTTTATTTCTTGTGTGAAAGTTTCAATCTCATAATAACAATATCTGGAAGCTGCTTTGCAACTTTGCATGGCCATGTCTACTTGCTTGATCTTCTTTTTAAGGTGTTTTGACAGTCTACGTTGGTTAATGGGTAGTATGCCATTTCTAATTTACTTTAAAATGATTTTGCTTTATTTGCTCTTGGTATCTCAATTTTTAATTACTTGATAGTTTGACATTTCTATTGTATAATTGCTAGTTATAGCTCCTTATTCCTCGTGTTTAAAAGACCAGTTTGTAATATATACATTACCCAAATTATAATTGTGTTTTAGAAAGTTGTCTTTTGAAGATTGATTTATATTAATCTTTAAATAAGACACTGGCAAATACTCACTTGTGTCTTCTTTTTTATGGGGTACAAATACTCACTTGTATTTAATTTTTATTATAAACAGGCGGCTCCAGAGAATCCCAAGAAAGTACGATTTGAGCTACCCTCTGATAATTATGACAATTTTGAGTCCAAGTTAGAGGACAAAATAAAGGATGATCAGCTGGGATCAGCGGATGAATTTGAGGATGGTGATATGGGCGGAGAATATGAAAATACTTTGTATCATGAAAATGCAGACGAGACATATGACTATGAGGATGATGGTTATAACTATGAGGATGATGGTTATAACAATGATGATTACTGAAAGGTTGCTAACTCTTTCTGCTTTAATTATCTGTGACCTTATGGAATCGATATTCAACATGGCTGGCACCAGGGGAACTAAATATTGTCAGTAATCTTTGGACGCTGAGTGGCCATCTAATAGGCTAGCATCACTGTTCAGTTTTAGCTTCTGCCACATTTGTGTTGTTCACTTCACTACTTTCCGTTTCTTCCTTTCCCTCTCTTTTTTAATTACCCCTCGCCTGCATGCGCCTTGGCAGCTTAGGAGTTACAATTGCTTATCATCATGTATTATTATTTTACCATAGTTAAAATAACTTACTGGCTGGTGAAATTTTGGTGTTGAATTTGATCTATACTTCCTAAAAGATTTGGTCTTCTTTCAAGGGTTAGAATTAATTCAATGGAATGGAAGTCCTTGTCTTGTCAACTCCTGATTATGGTGGATGCTTGAGGTCATGCTAGAATAGATTGTAATTTGTATAATTTTAACTATATGCTGTAGTAGATGCATTTTAATTATATCAGTTTCTCATCTGCCGCAGCTAAGTTATCTTGGTTTTCATTGTATAGTGCTCATTTAAGACCCATGTCATTTGCCCTAGCATTCAGTTATATGGACGGTACAAAAGACATTAAACATTGAACTATTTTAAGGATAATTAAGATATTAAAACTGTTTTGGTGGTGGTGCCGTTATAACATCTGTAGTTTTGTTATATTTACATGTATACCAGGAGCAAGTATCTATTTTTATTTGATATGTATATATATATATAAAAGATCACTGAGGCATCTTCGTATGTTTGACTTATCTGAACTGTTCATGTGATTAATCTTTATTCAATCGAAGGAGCAGAGTTATGTAATTTTTTCACGAGTTAATTTTCTAAATTTTGAACTTGCGTTTGTCTTAGTGGGTTGAGCGTGCAAATTATTTCAACTCAATTTTCGTGAGGTTTTTTATTTATTTATTTATTTGACATTTAAACAGTAGCAACGTGCTCGAAGCCGAAAGAAAAGGAAACAAAGAATAGTTACGATGTGTAGCTGGTGGTTCAGGCACTGCATTAGCCATTGACAAATGTACACTCTTGACACTTCTTTTATAAACATTTTTACCACCCACCCTTTGTGGAATTTTTTTTTATCTGACATTTGAACAGTAGCAATGTGCTCTAAGCGCCCCCCCCCCCCCCCCCCAAAAAAAAAGCATAGTGGCGATGTGCAGGTAGTGGTTCAGGCACTGCTTTAGCCATTGACAAAATGTACACTTCGGGCACTTTTTCTTATAAACTTTCTTGCTTTAGATGAGTGGTGGAACACGAGGAGCAGACGATGCATGTTACGTGAGTTGATTAAATAATTTTTTATCTGGAGTGGTCTTTAGTGCCAATATTTAAAAATTTATTAATTTTAATTTATTATTGTGTAAATTTGATTGGCATTGTTACGTGAGTTGATTAAATAACCTGGAGTGGTCTAGTGCCAAAAGAAAGTCGAATTGAATTTTGATTGTGTAAATTTGATATTATCAATTATTATTTTTGATGAAGTTTAACAATTATTTTTAATGAAGTGTTAGAATAATATTATAAAAAAATTTACATTGACAAAAAAATAATTGCATAAACGTAATACACTAAGTTAATAAATTATTAATTTAATTAGTATGCATTCTTAGTATAAAAGAATTTTACATTGACATCTACTCATATTTTGACAAAGTAATATTTATTACTACTTCTTTTTCATAGTAATTAAAATAAAAGCAAAGGTGTCAAAGTATTAGTGGATGTTAGTCTAAAACTATCATGGTTCTTAGAACCGGATGAGACTAGTAAGTTGAATTGGAAAAATCAAGAATCGGTCCTTCGACCGGTCAAATCAACCATAAAAAAATTAAATTATCAAAAACTAGTTAAAAAATGAAAACCAATCTTGAATCGGTCAACCTGTTTGAACCAGTCACATTTCATAAGGTTGAACTAATTTAGATTTTTTTTTAAAATGTCCAGTTTTTTTTTATAAAAAATATTTAAAACTCTTTTAAGGCATTAATTATTTAGTTCCCAATTTATAATTAAAATTCATCATTTAAAACTCTTAATTTGTCTAATTTGTGTAATATGGGACAAATATGAGCTTGTAATGCAATAAAAATTTGGTTTCAATTTGCAATGAGAATCGTCACCTCTTACTCTTTTACTTATTCGATCTAAAGCTAGTATATATTAGAAAATTATATTAGTATTAGTATAATACCTTTAGTTTAATACTAATATCTTTAGAATTAGCTTAATATATATTAGTAATACATTTCAATATTTTTCTTTGGTATTATTTATATAATTAATATATGTATATTATATTTTTCTTATATATTATATGTATATTTATATAATATCTATGTATATATATAAAATCCCGATTTGACCACGGTTAAACCTCAAAATCTTGATATCTTTCTTTTTCGGTTTAATGATCAGTTTGGTTATGAAACATTGAAAACTATTTACAATAACGGTACATACCACTTTAATTCATAAATTATTGGCAACTTATTACTTAATAATTAATTAATAACTAGTTATTATAATTAATGATATATTAATTTTATTAGTTTGGCATACACAAATTGTACTAAGTTTATGCAATAATTTATTTACAATGAGAGTGAATCAAATTTAAACTCAAGAAGAATTGGCAAATAAAAGTCTAGTGTATACTAAGAAGTTTTGCTAAGGAAGCCAAAATAGAAAAATTTAAATAAAAAGGTAAATGTTTTTCAGTTTTCAATGTATTAATGCTTTATTTTTAGGGGTGTTTAAATTTTTTTCAGTTTTCAATGTATTAATGCTTTATTTTTAGGGGTGTTTAAATTCAATCCAAATTGAAAGACAAACAAAAAATTGAATTGAAAAATTGAAATCAAATAAAAACCAAATGAATTTGGATATTTTTTGTTTAATTTTTTAAAACCATTTTGAAAAACCAATCCAATTTAATCTAAACGGACTAATCTATACAATTATATAATGCTGATACCAGATTTTCGTGTCTATTTTTTTTTTCCATTTCTGCCATTGGTTACTCACCTTTACAAATCTTTAAATATCATTAAATGAGGAGGATAGAATTGTACATAAGTCAACACCGATCCTTGTTCTTAACGGTTACTCACCAGCTAACACCAGTGTAACCGTTCTATTAAACTACTCTTCTACTTCACCTCAAAAAAATAAAAATAAAATTGCTCTTCTACTCTTACTATTTCATATACTGACATTGTCATAGATTATTGTACTATGTAATTTTTATTTTTTGGTAAAGTTGTACTATGTAATTTTATTGTAGTATATAATTAAATATAAATATTTGCTATATATTCTAATTAGATGACAAAAATAAAAATACAGATTAACAAGAACGTAATCCTTTAGTATTATATAATATATTTTTTATTATTGAATTTATATTTTTTATTTATAATAATTTTAATTTTTCACATATTTTTATTATTTTACGTGATTAGACATTATTTTAGACATGTAAAATACATTATTTCTATTTTTTATATCATTTTATTTCTTTTTTAATATGCTAAATGATTTTTAACTCTCAAAATTCTGTTTTAAAAAAATTTTGGTCAAAAAATCAGTTAAACTTATCCAATTCAATTTGTTTGGATTGATTTGATTTTTAAAATATAAAAAATTTAATTTAATCTAAACAATATAAATAATATTATTTATATCAATTAATTTTTTTTACCAAAAATCAATCTAAACTTCATCGCAAATACCTATATTTATTTTAATTTAACACTTGCAAAACACTACTTTTTGGGATAAAAATGTATGCCTTTTTGTTTGTCGTTTGTACTTTATTTTAGAACCTTCGCTGAATGGGCAGGTAAAAGCGCACATCTTAATTTGTGTGCCAGTGAACTGGAATACGGTGCCGATAGGCAGATGAAGTGAACACGGTATATCTAGTGCTTGATGACAATAATTTTTATAATGAATATTTGTTTTGTTAAATAGAATTAGCAATTATGCCGTGTTTCACGTGTTTCAAAACTTTATTTGACAATATGTATTTAGAATGGAGTAACACCGAAATTAGAATTTGCTTAAAGTCCCTGGGAATAGGGGGATAACCTTGTGTTAGTTGTAACATGATGCATTAGATGGAATAAGACCAGTTAACTACGTGGTTTGTGTATAATAATGTAAGAGTTCTGTAAAAAAACAAACTTACATCCTTGAGGAGTTTGGATATTTTCTGTATTTCTATTTGGGTGAAAAAATCCATTTGGAAGTCCTTCTTCTGTGGCCGTTCAACTAATGGCATCTTGCAATTTACGTAGAGGGTTCCCAACAATTCATGCATCTGACAGCCACATAACGATTTTTCTTTATAGCAATTTGCTCAATCAATGGCTTCTTGTGATAAGAAATTAGTGAATTAAGTAATCATCACACCCTCTCAGTCTGACCCTCCCATATTGTCGCATTTTTTAAGTCTAATAATGAGAAAATTAACTAGTATTTAATTCTATTATCGGATCAATCAAACACGAAAATCAGGTCAGAACTAACAAATGGAATCTAAATAGCTCATCATAAATCATGAAGGCACTTCATGTTATTAGACATGCAACCATTATAGTTTGAGAGGATTGGTACGATCCCACGGAAGTAAAAGGTAGGAAAGGAATTTGGAGAGACATGTGGGTCCTCTTGTTATTTTCAAAAAGGGTGTTACATAATACATGCAACATTCACACGCCATATATATGAGAAACTTTAAAATTTAAATGCTTTCCTAGTAAATGAATTTTCTTATTAATTAAAAATCAATAATAACCCACAAAGGATTGGACGGCGAGATGGTAAACAAACTGCGCTTTTAGGAGAGAAAAGACTCGAGTCCTGAAAATGCCACTTCGTGGAGAAGGCCTGTTACAACACCAAGGCCCAACCCTCCAAGTACTAGCCCAAATACTTGAGCAGAACTCTCTTACTCAAACATTGGGCCAATTGAGCATGGGAGTCCAAGCAATGAGCCATATGAAGCTGAAACCAGAAGAATGAGGTTAAGAAGCGCACCTGCCTGGGCACGAGATTTCTACACCAGCCGAAGGGTTCACTTGGCAGCTGAATGAGTGATGATATGAGCTGACAATGCCATAGTTTTAAATTTCTACACCAAATTGTGGATTCACTTGCACCGAAAGTGCATATGACCTAGATTGCGATTATTATTAAAATTCTAATATTATGAATAATTGCAAAAAAATGCAGCTTATACGTCTACAATTATAATTGTGATACAGTTGTAAAAATTACTAAAATTGTAATTGTAACACCTGTAAAAATTACTAAAATTGTAATTGTAACACCTGTAAAAATGTGATAGACTTGTATAAAGTCACAGAGGTAGTCTAATACTTGATTATCATATTTGTGAAGTTTGGTGAATATTTAAGCACGTTTAGTCACTTTACTGTAATTCTATGTATTAAATATAGTTGTTTACAACCCAAATTTTGACTTAAACTGCTTAGTTAATGAATATAAGTGTGGAAAACTTGTTTCTAGGTCCCAAATGTGGGGAAGTAATTTTGGTTAAAGTTTGAGGATTATTGGAGTTAGTTTGACATTTTTAAACATACTGATTATGTGTTCTAGTGCCGGATTGATCCCCAGCAGATATGGAAAGATATGAAAATGGTATAACGAGATTTTTAATGAATCTTAGGATTTATTTTAAATCTGTTGGAAGTTAGGAAACTTGGTTTGGTTATAACTAAGTGTTCTTAACTGTTTGGGTGAATTTTGGTCACATAAGTGACCAAAATTTAGGGCACGACCTTGTTTTTGTTGAGGCCTATTTAAGGCCAAAATGTGAGTCTTAACTCACTTTTCTTTTCTCTTATCATGGATGCCATAAGGAAAACTAGAGAGAAGGAAATTCAAAGTGTCAATGGGGGAGAATCTTCATCAAAACAAGAGGAGAAGCTTAGCTTTGCGGAGGAAAGGTTAACCGATTTCATTTCTGGGAATTGAGGTAGGGGGAAACTTGTTCTTAAACTCCTTTTCTACTTTCTCCATCTTGTTCTTGAGTTATGGCTTGATGAGTGATTTTAGGTTTTGAGTTGTTTTGGTTGTTTGAGCTTGATTCTTGTTACAGAACTTGATGATGACTTGTTTATGAGTTGTTGGGTGTATGGAAATGGATTTCCTACCCTTGTATGTGTCAAATTCCTTTTGAATAGAAAATTGGGGTTTTAGGTATTGAAATGGATGTTAATCCATGATCTTTGGTTTTGAGTGAAATAAAAGTGGTTTAAGAGATTTAAGTTGTGATTAATGATTTCCTATGTGTTTGGGAACCAATTGGGGTCTTAGAATCACTGAAAAATTGGATTGGAACGGCCAAAATTCAAGGAGAAAACTAATGGAACCATACCATGTGCCGTAGAGTGCTTCTGGTTGGGCGACATGGGGTGGGCCATGTCCCTCTCTGCCAGGGATTTTTGTGAACAGTGTTCACAATGTAGGACACGGGGTGGGCCGTGTCATTTGACACAAGTCGTGTCTGAGCTAGAATCTTTCAAAATGTTATTTTTTGATGTTTTCTAAGTTCTTGGCTTGATGAGATCATTGACCTATGTTTCCCAAAGTGTATGGAGACTCTAATGGAGGTTTTAAAATGAATAGAAATCAATTGGTATGTTATTTATAGTGGTATTTGACATCTTTGTGTTTCACGCTAGTAGTTAGGAATGTAAATCAATTGATATGCTAGTTATTGTAGTAATTGACATTATTGTTTTTCCTTATCTATGTTGATGAGGGTGAGTCCTCATTGTAGATGGTCTAATGTGATTTTGAATGAGTAGGTAACCAGTCCTTCCTATCACAGAGATCATTGTTCTGATCAAATATGATTGTTGCTGAAGACCATGTAGTTGATGAGACTTCACTACCCGGAGAGGGTGATCGTATATAATTGTAAGTGAATAGGTAACATACCTTCCTAATCATAGTAATGAGTTAAGGATGATCTTTCCCTCACACCCCGTGGATTAGTTGGAGCTGGGTTTCCAATGCTTGTTCAGAGCTTATGGAACCGAGTTCCTTTGTTTTGTTCAAGGCTCATGCATTTCATGACATTAGTAGAGAATTGGGTTCTTGTAAATGGTTTCATGCATTTTGCATTACATGTTTAGGATTATTGCATAGGCAGAGACATTAGTCATAAAAATTGGCATAGCATGGAGATTATATAGGCAGTTGCTATCGTGACATATTCATGCATTGCAATTGTATGACCAATTGCGTGTCTATGAGATGGAGATGTTTGCTTCTGTGATTGAAGTGTTAGTTGATAATTGAGTATATTATCTAATAGTATATGTTTATATACTAGTATTGGAATGCTTCTACTGAGATATGTTTTTTCACCCCGATTGTGTAGTCATGTAAATCCAGGTGCAAGTTCCTCAAAAGAGAAGGAGAAGATGAACGAAGATTAGTATAGTCATATACCTTTTTGATTAAAAAGCTTGTATAATATGCTAGTTTTGTTGTTGTAAAAGTTATGTATTACAATGTACCTTGAGGGCAGTGATGTATATATATCTTTTGATTTTCGTGGCTCTCCATATTTATTCATGGTGTACGAAAGATATGGGTTAGTTGTTGTTGTATGTTAAAAGTAGCATAGCCAGCATTGGATTATTCTTTTATATGATGATATAATTAGATGGCAAATATTGGGATGTTACATTTTTGGTATCAGAGCTTGGTTCATCCTGTTGAGCCGGAGTATAGACTGGCTATGCTTAGGCATGTTTCGTGTTGGTTATGCATTTCTTGTCTCTTACATATGATTGTTTGAGTGGAATTGCATGTTTTGCCTTTGAGATGTTTGCTTTAACTACTATGACACGGTTACTTGATATTGAGCCTAGCTAACTCAATATGAATTGTTCTGGGTTTACAGGAAACTATGGCAGCACGAGGGCGACTGGCAGCAAGGGGATGACCGCATGGAAGTAGGAATCGGAACCTAGAGAATGAGGGTCCGGGGATGGCCCAGGCCATGATGGCAATGGTCGAAGCGACGCGTGAACAAACGACTGCAAATGTCACTGCAATGAGGGAGCAGGCAGCTGCAACTGCTAGGGTGCTTAAGAGGCTAGAGCCTAACCAAACACAGCTTACACCACCATCGGTAACACCATCTAGGCGTGGGGTACAGGAAGAGAGGAATCAGGATTTTCATGACCTTTCAGAGTTTCGAAAGGCGAGTCCACCATCATTCAGAGGAGATGATGATCCGGAAAGGGCTGAGGAGTGGATAACTGCGTTAGAAAAGATTTTCACAGCTATGAGATGTTCAGAGGAGCAGAAGATGTCTTTTGCAGTGTATATGTTGAAATGAGAAGCTGAGCACTGGTGGAACAGTGCGAGGAGATTGATGGAGGTATTTGGGACCCAGGTTTCTTGGGAAGTATTTAAAGTTGTCATTTTAGAGAAATACTTTTCACATCCTGTGCAAGAAGAAAGGGAGGTGGAGTTTCTACAACTGTAGCAAGGAAAGATGATGGTTGGTCAATATGTAGCGAAATTTAAGGAGTTGTCGAAGTTTTGTTCTTCGCTTCGGTACAATCTCGATGATAGATGGAAGTGTGTGAAGTTCGAAACTGGGTTGAGGGAGAGCATGAGGAAGTTGGTGAAACCTTTTGAGATCAGGGATTACCCATCCATGGTTAACAAATGTAGGGTTGTTGAACCCTTGAGTTTTAGACCACAGCATGAACATCAATCATAACAATCCCACAAGAGGAAGAGTTCAAAAAGTAGATAAAAGGAAAATGCTCCACAACATAGAGACCAGAAGGATAGAGGAAAGCAAGAGCAAAAGGAAAGTAGTGACAAATTGTGCGCTAGATGGGGTAGGCACCACAGAGGTAAAGCTTGTGTAGCTGATCAGGTAACATGTTATAAGTGTGGCCAGCTGGGCCATTTTGCAAGGAATTGTCGTCCAAGAAAGGAGGCAAAGTTAGAGGAAAGACCGGGGAGGGTCTATAATATACAGAATGTGAAGGCTTTACCAGCCTATAGTTCAGGAAAAGGTGAGTACATGGTTCTACTTATTGTGAAATTTTGTTTTCTTAAGGTTTGGTTGTACCTGTTGTTTTGTGTGAGTTGTTGGGGCTTCTTACCATAGGTAAACTAAATTTTGGGGACAAAATTTTTAAAAAAGAGGGGACTAATGTAACACCTGTGAAAATGTGATAGACTTGTATAAGGATACAGAGGTAGCCTAATACTTGATTATTATGTTTGTGAAGTTTGGTGACCATTTGAGCATGTTTAGTCACTTTACTACAACTCTATGTGTTAAATATAGCTTTTTACAGTCCCGTTTTTGACTTAAACTGCTTAGTTAGTGGAGATAAATGTGAAGAACTTGTTTCTAGGTCCCAAATGTGTAGAAGTAGTTTTGGTTAAAGTTTGAGGATTATCGGAGTTAGTTTGACATTTTTAAACATACTGGTTGTGTGTTTTAATGCTGGATTGACCCCCCGCAAATATGAAAAGATATGAAAATGGCGTAACGAGATTTTTAATGAATCTTAAGATTTATTTTAAATCTGTTGGAAGTTGGGAAACTTGGTTTGGTTATAACTAAGTGTTCTTAACTGTTCGGGTGAATTTTGGTCACTTAGGTAACCAAAATTTAGGGCAAGGCCCTGTTTCTGCTGCGGCCCATTTAAGGCCAAAATGTGAGTCTTAACTCACTTTTCTTTTCTCTTCTCACGGCTGCCACAGGGAAAACCAGAGAGAAGGAAATTCAAAGTTTCAAGGGGAGAGGATCTTCATGAAAACAAGAGGAGAAACTTGGCTTTGCAGAGGAAAAGTTAACCGATTTCATTTCTAGGAATTGAGGTAGGGGTAAACTTGTTCTTAAATTCTTTTCCTACTTTCTCCATCTTGTTCTTGAGTTATGACTTGATGAGTGACTTTAGGTTTTGAGTTATTTTGGTTGTTTGAGCTTGATTCTTGTTATAGAACTTGATGATGGCTTGTTTATGGGTTGTTGGGTGTATGGAGTTGGATTTCTTACCCTTGTATGCCTCAAATTCCTTTTGAATAGAAAATTGGGGTTTTAGGTTTCGAAATGGATGTTAATCCATGATCTTTGGTTTTGAGTGAAATCAAAGTGGTTTAAGAGATTTAAGTTGTGATTAATGATTTCCTATGTGTTTAGGAACCAATTGGGGTCTCTGAATCACTGAAAAATTGAATTGGAATGACCAAAATTCAGGGAGAAAACCAATGGAACAGTGCCACATACTGCAGAGTGCTTCTGGTTGGGCGACACGGCTCGTGTCCAAGGACACGGGGTGGGCCGTGTCTCTTTCTGCCAGTGGTTTTTATGAACAATATTCACAGTGTAGGACACGGGGTGGGCCGTGTCATTTGACACGGGCCATTTCTGAGCCAGAATATTTCGAAATGTTGTTTTTCGATGTTTTCTAAGTTCTTGACTTGATGGGATCATTGATCTATGTTCCCTAAAGTGTGTGGAGACTCTAATGAAGGTTTTAAAATGAATAGAAATCAATTGGTATGTTATTTATCGTGGTATTTAACATCTTTATGTTTCATGTTGGTAGTTAGAAATGTAAATCAATTGACATGCTAGTTATCATAGTAATTGACATTATTATTTTTCCTTATCTATGTTGATGAGGTGAGTCCTCATTATAGATGGTCTAATGTGATTTTGAACGATTAGGTAACCAATCATTCCCATCACATAGATCATTGTTCTGATTAAATATGATTGTTGCTGAAGGCCGTGTAGTTGATGAGACTTCACTACCCGGAGAGAGTGATCATACATGATTGTAAGTGAAGAGGTAATATACCTTCCCGATCATAGTAATGAGTTGAGGATGGCCTTTCCCTCACACCCCATGGAATAGCTGGAGCTGGGTTTCCAGTGCTTGTTCAGAGCTTATGGAACCGGGTTCCTTTGTTTTGTTGAAGGCTCATGCATTTCATGACATTACTGATGTGTGTGAAATAACATCATATTTTGTTCTTATTTTGCATGTATTTTTATGCATTTTAGTTTCCCTTTTTATTTGTTTTTTTCTTTAGTTCGGATAACTGCAGTGTTTTTGGTATTGTTGTGCAGGATTGGTGCTAAATTGACCCTGGAATGGATGGAAAGTTTGCATGATTGAAGTTGGAGCTTTACGAATAGCAAAAAGGCACAAAAAGCTCACTCCAAAGAGATCCATAGCCTGCCTGTGGAATTTTTCACGGCCATGGATCGAGCAGCAACTTGTAAAAGCAAAAGAGAAAATCCAGAGAGTTCCACGGCCGTGGAATTCAAGTTAAGGCAAAAATGTTCTGTGGCAAAGAGATCCACGGCCAACCCGTGGAATGATCCACGACCGTGGATTGCAGTACACATCAGTTTTTAAGTTTTATTTTTTATTTCTTTTGAGGCCTTTTTAGTCAATTAAAACGCTAGGATATAAATAGATGTTCTGAATACAATTTAGGGGTTCCACTTGGGTTAGAAGGAGGCACACTTGGAGGCTTTGAATCTTGATTTTTCTTCCCTCTTTCTCTTTGATTACGGGTTTGGATGTTCATGAATATGTTTTCTGATTCTTTCTTCTCTATGTCTGAGTAGTTCTCTTTGTTTTCTAGGATTGGGCAATGCCTTTTGATACATTAATGATGATTAATTGACTTTGTTTCTCCTGTTATTAATCTTGAATGTTCTTTGATTCAATTCTTATTGCGCTTATTCATGTGAATTTACTGGCCACATATTTGCATCTCATAGATATCTAGGGACGTACTGAGAGGTGAACCTAGGTGTTAGAACCATAAGAATTAAACTTAAGGTCTAAATCACGAGAGTAGGTTTAGCCTTTCGAGGATTCAATGAATTACCATAAAGCGTAATGGGTTTAATTTAAATTCAATTACCACGAGAGTAGGAATTAGTTTAATTGGGCATGGTTCTTGTCTCTTGAGAAAGAACATTAACTAATTTAGGATAATTCACCTTCAATTGAATTTCAATTTTAATAAAAGGGTTGTCAATTAGGATTTGTCTTGTATCATTGTGGTTATCCCAATCTTAGAAGCTTTCTTGAATCTGAAAAGAACCTTTCTTAATAACTTGCTATCTTTGTTCTCAATTTGTACTTTTATATTTATTTATTTAATTACCTTATTACTACGTTCTCATTAATCAATAATTTTATCCCATTTGTTTAATTGAATTGAATTAATTAATTAATTGGTATTCATAGATACAGTCCCTATGGATTCGATCTTTTATTACTTGACGATGAAACCATACACTTGCGGATTTCACACGCTAAGTTTTTGGCGCCGTTGCCGGGGACTGTGTTTTTCTTGAATATTAATTTAATTTTTAATTTAATTATTTTAAACTTTTTTCTTTCTATCATATTCTTACGTTCTTGTTTTCTTTTTGACTCTCTGCAGATAATTTCTCTTGTTTATGCGAAGTACTAGACGTTCCGGGACTCTTATTGAAGCAGATCCTGAAATTGAAAGAATGTTTCGTAGAAGAAGAAGACAACAAAGGCAAAGAATAAGAGAAATACATGAACCAACACTTGTCATGACTGAAGCTGAGGACAATAGACCGCTAAAAGAGTATGCAGCCCTTAATGCTCAGGGTTTGCGATCTGGAATTGCTCAGCTAGACATTGAAGCTAGGCACTTCACCATACCTCCTGCCTTACTTTCTATGACAAGGTAGAACCAGTTTGGAGGATTGCCATCAGAGGACCCGAATGATCATGTGGATATATTCTTGGAGTTCTGTGAGACCCTTAAGATTGAAGGCGCCTCTATTGATGCTATTCGTCTCCGCCTGTTCCCATTATCATTAAGAGATAGGGTTAGAGCTTGGTTGAAGTCTGTTCCCGCTGAGACGATAACTACTTGGGACCAATTGGAGCAAGCCTTCTTGGACAAATTCTTTCCACCTTCCAAGACTGCTCATCTAAGGACCCAAATCACAAGCTTCGTTCAGAAAGATGGAGAGTCATTGTCAGAAGCTTGGGATATGTCGCAATCGTCCCGAAGGGCGTCGCGAAAAGAAAAAGAAAAAGAGGAAAATAGGACCTCGGGGTGTTGGGAGTCGCCACCAATCGCTTTATCCATTAAATGGAATGGTGCAATTGGACACCTAAAAGATGGTCTACGTTTCAGAGTTTGAGGTTCGAGGGTTGATTACGGGTAGGGAAGGTGTTAGCACCCTACACCGTCCGTTCTAAGAACGGTTACCTATTTAATCTAATGTTATTTGCAATATTAATTAAATTGGTCCTTCAAAAAAAGAAAGAAATATTTTTTTTGTTTTCACTTTAACATGTCCCATTTTGTCAAGCATAATATCAAGAATGATAAATGACTAAGACCAAAAATGGGTGGCTAAATAGCCATTATTTTGAAACAAATTCTAAGTCTACAACATATTGTATAAAAGTGGTGAATTAAAATTTTATCTTTTTGAAGAGAAGTAATTTTCAAAATAAAATGACCAAATAAAAAAAATATTTCAATGAATAATTTTAACTCAAAGAAATTTGTTTAAGGTAAGAAAATAATTTTTAACGTAAATGGCCAAATAAATCTCATTCGTAATCAAGAAAAAATATTTTTAGGCACAATGAGATTTTTGTATTAATTTCTAAAAAAAAATGTCTTTATGAAAAATAAAACTTTGATTCACCACAATCATGATGTTAAAACTGTATGAATTTGTTCACTTTTATTTGAATATTTTATTTTACAAAAAGAAAAGTTTATTTTGGTTTATTAAAATTATATTTTAATTTACATAATTATTTTAATTTTTATGTGAGAATTAGACCTCACTAAGCGCTCCCGACAAAATCCAATATAAAACCTCAAGATTATCGGGAAGAGTATAATCGATCACGCTAATCCTCTCCCAATTTTTCCGTCATACGCAAGTTTTTAAAATTATTTGATTAATATAATAATAATTAAATTAAAATCACATGCTAATGAGTATAATAATCATAACAACAAACAAAAGATTATGTATTTTTTATTTTATTTTTTTATTTTTCTTCTTTTTTATGTATTTTTATTTTTTTATTTTTTTTTTTTTTTTTTTTTTTTTTTTTTATGTATTTTTACTTTATACATTTTTTCCTTGACCACAAGATACAACATAAAATACCATTAAACTAAACAAACACTATCAAATGAGAACTAATCCTAAAAAAAAAAAATTAAATTCAAAAATATATGTTTTTATTATTTTTTACTTCAAAAAGTAACATTAAACCAATCCACTTTTTTTATTATTATATTTTGTCACAAATAAAAATACCCACGTAGAAGTAGGCTGGTGGAACCATTTAACCACAACTCCTTTTATTATTGTTATTATTCTCTTTATTATTGTCTAAGAAAGAAAAAAAGAAAGATAAAAGGCTAGTCACGGGTGATTAGTGTAAAAAGGAAATAAAGAGACTTTTAGTCTCTTTGAGCATTTAGAAACAGAACAGAAAAACAGGGAGACAAAGAGAGGCTTTTAGCCTTAATCCTATCAAACGAAAATAGAAGAAAGAAGCAGAGGGAGAGAGGGGACTCACGGTGATGCAGAGAGGTGGAGATCTGGCAGATCCGGTGGAGGCACAGCGGCGACAACAGGGTGGGGCTGGCTCCGGGCGCTGGAGCGACACGGGTTAGGGGCAGACACGAGCGGCGGCGCGACGCTGGTGGAGGCGGGGTGCAGGCGGAGGCGCACGGCTCGGACGGCGGAGGCGGCTGGTGCGGGTTCGACGGCTCGCGGATCTGGTTGCGAGGGCGGAGGGCGCACGGCTCACAGGTTCACGGCGGGGGGAAGCAAGTTCCGGTGGTGCCGTGCGGAGGTTGTGGTGGGACTCCGGTTGGGTGGTGTTTTGGGTTCGTGTGGTGGTTGGGGAAGCTGTGTACGGTGGAGATGGAGGGGTTATGGAAAGAGGTTGAAGATGGTTGGTTTTATGAGGTTGAAGTGGTTGGTTTAACTGGGTGGCTTGGTGTTGGTGAAGATGGAGGCTGCTGAGTCAACTCAGTTGAGGTGAGTTGATGGTTATGGTGAAGGAATTTTCGTGTGATGAATCTGTGTCTAGAGAATCTTCTCTCAGTCTGTGATTGCTCTCTGTTTTTGTATGAACCCCCCTGAACGATTCAATCCCCTGTCCTCCCCCCTTTTGATTGATTTGTGCCTGATTCTTATAAGGAATGCCGAAACAAAACTCTTCCATTTCTGATGATTGGAATGCAAAACGGTCTGAACTTTTAATTTCTGAATGAATGCAGAACTTGATGATTGAAAAAGAAAACTGCCTGAAGCTTTTAATCCAATTCAATGCAGCTTTGATGGCTCGGTGGCAGCAGCAGGAAGGGGAAAGGGAAGAATTGAGATAGAATTTGGATTGGGTTAACCCGTAGAAGAAATTTTTCTTTTTTCTTTTTTCTTTTTATTTTTTTTAAAAGAAAGAAATTAAATTAAATAAAAAAATAAAAATAAATAAATAAATAATGGATAAAATTGGGTATCAACAGGATAGATATAAGGCTTTGTTAGAAGCTTGCCCATACCACAGATTAGAGAATTGGTTGATCGTCCACACCTTCTACAATGGTTTAGAATATTCTTCGAAGGTGTCTCTTAACTCCGCAGCTGGTGGAGCTTTGATGAATAGAAGGCTCACAAAAGCTTATGAGATTATTGAGAGTGTTACTACGAATCATCACCAATGGGCCAATGAAAGAGGCCATAACTTGAGAAAACTCTCGGGAGGTAAGTTTGAGGTAGACGGTGTTGATTTAATCATGTCAAAATTTGATTCTTTGAATAAACATTATGACATGCTTGAAAAAGCTCATGTTAATTCCATAAGTGCTTCTAACAATTTTTGTGAGATTTGTGGAGCACAGGGACACATAGGTACCGAATGCCAAGTTAGAATTGGATCTTCACAAGGTGCACCGGTAGAGCAAGTGAAATCATGTCACAATTTTCATGACTTCAACCAAAAGGGGAGGAATGATCCGTATTCTCAAACTTACAACCCCGGTTGGAGGTCACATCCTAACTTCTCTTACCAGAATAGTCAGTACTAAGCCGGGCAAGGTAATGCTAAACCTTCTTCTGGATTCCAATAAGTACAAAAATCTAGACTTGAGTCTCTTCTTGAGAATTTTGTTGAGAGTCAGTCTAAGCAAAATGAGGAGTTTAGGCACCATGGGCAAGTTGTGACTGAGGCAATTAAAGAGTTGTCAGTTAAGGTTGACAATTTGGCGATTCATAATAAGATGTTGAAAACCCAGATTGCCCAACAAGTAAGTACTTCACATAGGCAACAGGGTAAGTTTCCTGGTCAACCTGAAGTTAACCCAGGCAATGAACATTGTAAAACTGTGAGTTTGAGGAGTGGAAAGAAATTAGAAGATTCCACGGGTAAGGGGGAGAGTGAAAAAGATAAGGGAATTGAGGATAAAGAGACTAAGACACAACCTTTAGAAGAAGAAGAATGGCGCCGTTGCCAGGGTAAACCCCAAATTTGGAAAACCTCTATCCAAATTCTCATTCCTAACCAGAAGAAGAAGAATGACATCTTTTCTACCATTTCTCACCTTCCTAACTTCTATCCAACCACTCATTCCTTCAAATTTAGAAAACCCCAAATTTGGCCAAAAAAACCCCAGTTTCATGGAATTCAGAAAAAATGGAGGTTTTTGTTGTGCTATTGCTGTGTAGTGTGGTTAAGCAGAATGACGAATAAGTGTCAGAGAGGAGAAGCTGCTTCAAGCTCAAGGACACGGGGAAGAGGCACTGCTGCTCCAAGAGGTAATCCCCCTAATCCCCATGGTTTTAACTTTAAGAATGATGAGCACAAGGATCGGTACAATGTGCTTATGAATAGGAGGATAGTTAGCACTAGGTATATGGATGATGTTGTCCTAGATACCTTAGGCTTGTGAGATGACTTTGACTGGATGCTTGATAGGATAGGGTGGACTTATTTTTTGAATTTAAAATATCCCATTTACACTGAGCTTACACTAGAGTTTCTTAGTTCTATTGAGGCTCATATTATTCAGGGAGAAGGCTGCACTGAAGGCCGGATCACTTTCCGGCTGGTCAATAATGACCACTGCTTAAACTTGTAAGAATTTAATAAGATTTTTGGATTGCTTGCTGGGGGGGAAAGGAAGCACCCACATGGTTCTTTAGTAATTTCTTTTTGGGCTGATATCTCTTATGGGTCAGGTACATATGATTCCTCAAATTGTAAGGCATCTTTTCTGCCAAATCCTTGCCTCCGCTATCTCCACCGAATCATGGCTTATACTCTATTTGGGCGTGGGGATAATGATGGCAATGTCCGTGCTGACGAGCTTGCTTTTATATGGGCCATTCTTAATGATGTCAAAATGGACACAGGATGTTTTCTTGCTAGGCATTTTCTTAGGATAGGTAGGGCCTAATCGGGGACCATTGTTATTGGTGGGCTTATCACAACGATAGCCCATTTCTTTGAATATAATTTGGATGGTCTGGAGGCAGTTAGAGGTAACTCTAGGATTGATCTAGAGTCTTGTTTAGCTATTAAGATGATTATCAAAGAGGACGGAATTTACTGCCTCTGCTTGAACAATAGAGCTCAACCCCTACCCCTTCCTAACCCACTTGCTATCACTGTGCGCAACCGTGAAAATTGGCACACCTGGAAGTGCAGCAGATGAACCCATTGATGTTCAGCACCCCCTTCGCCCTCCACCAAGGGCAGACACCTCTCGTCCTTCTTCTTCTTTTGCAAGTTCTTCGGAGGATGGTTTCACACGGATTTATACCTCTCTTGAGGGACTTCATGCTGAGCAGGTGTAGCAGCGCCACATGCTAGAGGAGCTTCATCAGTAGGGTCAGGCTACTGATGGCCGCCTGCTAGCTTTGGAGGGAACGGTTCAGAGTATGGCTAGCATGGTCCAGGCCATTCATAGTTGGCATTTGAGTCAGCACCCTTTTCCACCACTGCAGTGAGTTCTTTTCTTTTCTGCCTTCTCTAGTTTTAGATTTTTACATTGGGGACAATGTAAGTTCTAAGCTTGGGGGGGAATATTTTCATTTTCATTGTAGATCATTAGTTTTATGCTTTTTCATGTCTCATTTTGCATTGCATTTTCACATCATATCTCAGCTTTTTGGTTGAATTTATGCCCCTCTCTATCGAGGATTTTGAGATTATATTGATTTGGAACCCAATTTGTTGATTCTTGTGGTAGGCAACATGCATTGTTTTAATTGATAGTTGAGGTAATCTCTTGATAGTTGATAGTTAGCATATGTTCTTTGAATTTGTGCTTCTCATTGATTTTTGAACCTCTAATTGTGAGTTTTGAGCCTATATGGGATTTATGCACTATATGATTTTTGCTCCCATTCTTTGTGTTGAATGATATTCCTCATTGATTTTGTGCTCTAGAATTTGATTTGAATCCATTTTTGAGGCGAAATTTTTGTTTGCATGCTTGAATGTGATTAAGGCATCTTAGGTTTTTTTTTTTGGCCTTCTGAAATAATTGTCATACTTTCATCCACTAGTTGCCCATTTTGAGCCTATTGCATAATTATTTTTCTTGATGCCTATGATGATATATTGTTGGTAATCATTTAAAATATTAAATGGAGCAAATTGTGTTTGAAAGTTGTGTAAAGTTGTGTTGGGAATCATATGTTTTTTATCCTTCTCTTTCTCAAATGAAAAAAAAAGGCAAATAAAAGAAAATCATAAAAGGAAAGCTTGAAAAAGAATAGAAAGAGAAGAAGGAAAAGTAAAAAAGAAAATGCTTGAAAATGTGGAGTTATGCTCTTGATTGAAAATTGGCTTTGCTCCATTTATGTTCTATTGGATTTCTTGTACTTATTGAAAATTTTGTTAGCCCTTTGTACTTACCTTCCTTTCTTTATCCTACCTAACATCATTTCCATGGCCCCATTACAACTCTTGAAAGACCTTTTGATTCTTGCATGCATGCTGATTATTAGTGGAAATTTGATTTTTTATCAAACTTATGGAAGTGCTTTTTCTTTGAGGAATCTTGGGCGCATTGTCTTCACCCTTAAACACTTTTAGTGTGGTTAGTGGAGTGAACCTAGTTTAGTGAGAAGCATGATTTCTGAGAACTTTAGCCTCTAATTGGACTTGATTTTGATTACCTCTCTAATTCTTGGTATGCCTTTGCCTATTGCTTGTTTGATTGTTTTCTCGGGTTCCTCATTCATTATGGTCTCTTGATCCCATTTCTTGGTTTGGCATTAGTCATTGCTTGGGGGCAAGCAAAATCTTAAGCTTGGGGGAATTTGATGTGTGTGAAATAATATCATATTTTGTTCTCATTTTGCATGTATTTTTATGCATTTAGGCAATTTAGTTTCCTTTTTTATTTGTTTTTTCTTTTAGTTCGGATAACTGTGGTGTTTTTGGTATTGTTGTGCAGGATTGGTGCTAAATTGGCCTTGAAATGGATGAAAAGCTTGCATGATTGAACTTGGAGCTTTACGGATAGTAAAAAGGCGCAAAAAGCTCACTCTAGAGAGATCCACGGCCTGCCTGTAGAATTTTCCATGGTCATGGATCGAGCAGCAACTTGTAAAAGCAAAAGAAAAAATCCAGAGGGTTCCACGGCCAGGCTGTGGAATGATCCACGGCCGTGGAATTCAAGTTGAGGCAAAAGTGTTCTGTGGCAGAGAGATCCACGGCCAGCCTGTGGAATGATCCATGACCGTGGATCACAGTACGCATCAGTTTTTAAGTTTTATTTTTTATTTCATTTGAGGCCCTTTTAGCCAATTAAAACCCTAGAGGTATAAATAGATATTCTGAATACAATTTAGGGGTTCCAATTGGGTTAGAAGGAGGCATACTTGGAGGCTTTGGATCTTGATCTTTCTTCTCTCTTTCTCTTTGATTACGGGTTTGGATGTTCATGAATATGTTTTCTGATTCTTTTTTCTCCATGTCTGAGTAGTTCTCTTTGTTTCTAGGATTGGGCAATGCCTTTTGATACATTGATGATGATTAATTGACTTTGTTTCCCCTTTTATTAATCTTGAATGTTCTTTGATTCAATTCTTATTGCGCTTGTTCATATGAATTTACTGGCCACATATTTGAATCTTATAAATATCTAGGGACGTACTGAGAGGTGAACCTAGGTGTTGGAACCATAAGAATTGAACTTAAGGTCTAAATCACGAGAGTAAGTTTAGCCTTTCAAGGATTCAATGAATTACATTAAAGCGTAATGAGTTTAATTTAAATTCAATTACCACGAGAGTAGGAATTGGTTTAATTAGGCACGATTCTTGTCTCTTGAGAAAGAACAATAACTAATTTAGGGTAATTCACCTTCAATTGAATTTCAATTTTAATAAAAGGATTTTCAATTAGGATTTGTCTTATATCATTGTGGTTATCCTAATCTTGGAAGCTTTCTTGAATCTGAAAAGAACATTTCTTAATAACTTGCTATCTTTGTTCTCAATTTGCACTATTATATTTATTTATTTAATTACCTTGTTACTATGTTCTCATTAATCAATAATTTTATCCTATTTGTTTAATTGAATTGAATTAATTAATTAATTGGTGTGAACACCCAATTTTGACCGGACTAAAAGAAAAAAATAATAAAAAAGAAACAAAAAAGAAAAAATAAAAAAAATCAATCAAAAATAAAAAATAAAAAAAAAAGAAAATAATAAAAAATAATAATAATAAAAAAAAAGATTTGTTTTCGTTGGGATAAAAATCATTTTTTCTTTAGCCATGCAAAGATCACCACTTGCACTTGTGGGGGACAAGCACTTTTGCCTCCCATTCTCTTTTCGGTACACAGTTTTGCTCCCCATTTAGTTTCCCACTTGCACTACTGAACAAACAGATTCCCTCACTAATTCACCTACTCCCTCACTGATTCACCCACTCCATTATCACCTGGCTGCTAGCAACTAATAAGGGAGGACCAACTTCAAAACCTTATAGGGAGAGCTCTCCAGGAGGGGGCGGAGATTCAACTTTGAACCCCCATCATCCTGGATAACCTCTCCTCACTATCTCCACGCCCTCTTCCTCTCTCTCAGGAGGACACCATCTTCTACAACACCTCACCACCCAAATCGTAACTACCACGAGCTCAAGCCTCTTCCCCTTTACCCCTCATTTCGACAACCCCACAAACCAACCTCTACCAAAAGCCGTATCCCACTTCCACTTTCAATCTCATTTCCACGTCCAACCTTCACTATTCACCTTCTCCAATCTCCTATACCACCGCGAACCCCTTCACTAAAACCAACAGAACCCTCAACCGACCGTCGGATAACTACAGCCTCTCAACCGACCGTCGAACCACCCAAGAACGAAAACCGGGCGCGTCGAATCCATTCTCTCATCCGACCGTCGGTCCGTACGATTACCATCATCTCACCGACCATCTCTCCGACACCCTCACCGACCGTCGAAACCCCGCAGGTAAGACCCTTCCTTCAACCAACCGACCGTCGAACTCCCGAATCCTCTCCTCATTCGGCCGTCGAACCATAATATTGCGACTTTCACCGTGTCGAATCCCCACCACCATCCTCCAACCATTCACAAACCACATCACCTATCTCCCAAACCTCTAAACCTTACCCCTCACAACCGTCGAACTTTCAACCCCATCATCCTTGATCTCATCCTCACCTTCCATCACCCCACTCATCCTCTCTTCACCGCAAGCTCCTGTAACCATCCAAACCAGCCACCACATCAACTCCATTTCCCATCCAACCTTCACCATGTAACAAAGAACTACCCTTCACCAAGCTCTCACCATCCAACGACCACCATGCAGAAACCTCCCATCACCCACAACCACCTAAACTCCATCTTCATCTTCTCCAACCAAATAAAACCACCAACCTCCTCTTCATCAACCATTTTCCACTATAGCCACCTAAAAAAACCCGAATCACTTGTCTTTGCCCGAACAGAAGACCACATCACAATCGACCGTCGGTCATAATCCTTTAAACCACATCCTTCCTCCTCTCGGCCGTCGAATCTCTTCCATCTCTCACCACATCACTACTTCCATCACATCCGAGCCGTCGAATACCATATCCCTAAACCAACCGTCGAACTCAAAACCCCAAATCCTCTCTCATCCGATCGTCGGACCCCAAGCTCCATCCTATTCGATGTCGAACCACCGAGAGAACTCACCTTCAATATCCACATCCAACGGCCTCCCAGCCACCGTCGAATCCCTCTTCAATCGACCGGCGTCGGACTGCCTGAAGCCATCGACCTTCCAACCGACCGTCGAATCCCGATCCTCCAAACTTCACCAACACCGGTTACCACACTTAGACACCCTCTTCGACCGTCGAAACCCCGGAGGTCAGATCCTTCCCTTCAACCAACCGACCGTCGGACTCTTGAATCCCTCTATACCCGACCGTCGAACTAACAACCATCATACCCCCACCGACTGTCGAACCTATTCAAACCTCCATCACCATCAACCAAATTCTATCCCCTCACTCGACCGTCGAATTCATACCTTCACTCGACCGTCGAAACATACCAGCTACACTCCCCTCACCGACCAACCCAATATCATTTCCAACCGAATCGAACTCCAAATCCTTCCCAACCGACCATTCGGATTAGATACCAAATCCTTCAACCAACCGATATCGAACCTCGAGAGGCCGCTCTCGACCGTCGGACCACAGGAACCGATTCTCGATCTTCGAGAGGTAATTCCCGACCGTCGAACATCGAAGTCGGCCTCCCGACCGTCGAATCTCGGGGTCCAAACCCTCCCCAAACGTCCCCAGTGCGTCTGTTATTGTTGTCAAATTCTCCATTTTTATCTCTTTAAATTGAATTGTGATTGTCTTTTGGGTGTGTGGGGTTGAATCACGTGGAATTTCTTGTCCATAATGATGCATTTTGATAAGAAGGAGAAGGGTAAAGAAGTTTTAAAAAAAATAATAATAAAAAATAAAGAAATAATTAAATTTTTTAAAAAGAATAAAAATGGGTTACCTGAGTTGCGATGACTTTGCTAACCCTTATATTTTGTAAACATCGAGTTGCATGCGACTTGATGATTTACAATCTTAAATAAAAATTTAAGTAACAAATTTGATAATCAATGGGTGACGTCTCTAGCGTGTGTGAGTTTCATCTATTTAATCCTTAATTTGAATAAGCGAGTATGACGACGCTTGTTAATTCAAATTTCAAAAATTAATTCAAATAAAATCAACCAACTCATACTCATTTTTTAGAGAACTACGTAACTTTGAGTTCCCATTGCACCAGGGGGATACGTAGGAGCAATTAATTTCTGTCAAAGCCAAATCTAAATTTTCACAATTTTGTGGTTTCGCTTTTTAGTTACAATGTTTGCAAAAAAGGGTAAAATAAATATTTTCAAGGATTGTCAATAATTTGCACAATTAATCTAAGGTATCTTAGGGCCAGTGCGTTAGGGAGTGCGATGGGATTAAGTTTCCACCGCTTCCCTAAGCATAACCGACTCGAGAATCAATCTGGTTCCAAAGACCATTTTCAAATAAAAGGTTTTCCAATTTTTCCAAATTCAAATAAAATTGGTGGCGACTCTTAAAATTAAAATAATTTAATTTAAGTTGCTATTTCGCCGCGATTAATTTTTCGGTCGCGACAATTGGTATTCATAAACACAGTCCCTGTGGATTTGATCTTTTTATTACTTGACGATGAAACCGTACACTTACGGATTTCACACACCAATTACCAAAGAACGGGTTCTTGTAAATGGTTTCATACATTTTGCATTACATGTTTAGGATTATTGCATAGACATAGGCATTAGTAGTAAAATTTAGCATAGCATGGCGATTGTATGGGCAGTTGCTATCATGACATATTCATGCATTGCTGTTGTATGGGCAATTGCATGTCTCTGAGATGGAGATGTTGTTTGCCTCTGTGATTGAAGTGTTAGTTGATAATTGAGTATATTATCTGATAGTATATGTTTATATACTGGTATTGGAATGCTTCTACTGAGATATGTTTTCTCACCCTGATTGTGTTGTCATGTAAATCCAGGTGCAAGTTCCTCAAAAGGGAAGGAGAAGATGAACGAAGATTAGTATAGTCATATACTTTTTGATTAAAAAGCTTGTATAATATGCTAGTTTCATTGTTGTAAAAGTTATGTATTAGAATGTGCCTTGAGGGCAGTGATGTATATATATCTTTTGGTTTTCGTGGCTCTCCATATTTATTCATGGTGTACGAATGATATGGGTTGGTTGTTGTTGTATGTTAGAAGTAGCATGACCAGTATTGGGTTATTCTTTTATATGAAGATATGATTGGATGGCAAATATTGGGATGTTACATTTTTTGTATCAGAGTCTGGTTCATCCTATTGAGCCGGGGTATGGACTGGCTATGCTTAGACATGTTTCGTGTTAGTTATGCATTTCCTGTCTCTTACATGTGATTGTTTGAGTGGAATTGCATATTTTACCTTTGAGGTGTTTGCTTTAGCTACTGTGACATGGTTACAAGATATTGAGCCTAGCTAACTCAATATGAATTATTTCGTGTTTACAGGAAACTGTGCCAGCACGAGGGCAACCGGCAGCAAGGGGACGACCGCGTGGAAGTAGGAACTAGAACCTTAAGAATGAGGGTTCGGGGATGGCCGAGGCCGTGATGGCAATGGCCGAAGCGATGCGTGAACAAACAACTGCGAATGTCACTGCAATGAGGGAGCAGGCAGCTGCAGCTGCTAGGGTGCTTGAGAGGCTAGAGGCCAATAAAACATAGCTTACACCACCACCGATAACACCAACTAGGTGTGGGGTACAAGAGGAAAAAATTAGGATTTTCATGACCTTTCTGAGTTTCGAAAGGCGAGTCCACCATTGTTCTGAGGAGATTATGATCCGAAAAGGTCTGAGGAGTGGATAACTGAGTTAGAAAAGATTTTCACAGTTATGAGATGTTTAGAGGAGCAGAAGATGTCTTTTGCATTGTTTATGTTGAAAAGAGAAGCTGAGCACTGGTGGACTAGTGCGAGGAGGTTGATGGAGGTAGCTAGGACCCAGGTTTCTTAGGAAGTTTATAACGTTGTCTTTTTGGAGAAATACTTTCCATTACCTGTGCAAGAAGAAAGGGAGGTGGAGTTTCTATAGCTGCAGCAAGGAAACATGACGGTTGGTCAATATGTAGTGAAATTTAGGAGTTGTCGAAGTTTTCTTCTTCGCTTCGATACAATCCTGATGATAGATAGAAGTATGTGAAGTTCAAAACTGGGCTGAGGGAGAGCATGAGGAGGTTGGTGAAACCTTTTGAGATTAGGGATTACCTATCCTTGGTTAACAATTGTAGGGTTGTTGAACCCCTGAGTTTTAGACCACAGCATGAACATCAATCACAAGAATCCCACAAGAGGAAGAGTTCAGACAGTAGATTAGAGGAAAATGCTCCATAGCATAGAGACCAGAAGGATAGAGGAAAGCAAGAGCAGAAGGATAGTAGTGAGAAAATGTGTGCTAGATGTGGTAGGCACCACAGAGGCAAAGTCAGAGGAAAGACCGGGGAGAGTCTACAACATATAGAATGTGAAGGCTTTACCAACCTATAGTTCAGGAAAAGGTGAGTACATGGTTCTACTTTTTGTGAAATTTTGTTTTCTTAATGTTTGGTTGTACCAGTTGTTTTGTGTGAATTGTTGGGGCTTCTTACCATAGGTAAATCAAATTTTGGGGACAAAATTTTAAAAAAAGAGGGGAGTTATGTAGCACCCGTGAAAATGTGATAGACTTGTATAAGGTTACAGAGGTAGCCTAATACCTGATTATCATGTTTGTGAAGTTTGGTGACCATTTGAGCATGTTTAGTCACTTTGCTACATCTCTATGTGTTAAATATAGCTGTTTACAGCCCCGTTTTTGACTTAAAATGCTCAGTTAATGGAGATAAGTGTGGAGAACTTGTTTCTAGGTCCAAATGTGTGGAAGTAGTTTTGGTTAAAGTTTGAGGATTATTGGAGTTAGTTTGGCTTTTTTAAGCATACTGGTCATGTGTTTTAGTGCCGGATTGACCCCCAGCAGATATGGAAAGATATGAAAATGGCGTAACAAGATTTTTAATGAATATTAGAATTTATTTTAAATCTGTTGGAAGTTGGGAAACTTGGTTTGGTTATAACTAAGTGTTCTTAACTGTTCGGGTGAATTTTGAGTGACCAAAATTTAGGGCACGACCCTGTTTCTGTTGAGGCCTATTTAAGGCCAAAATATGAGTCTTAACTCACTTTTCTTTTCTCTTCTCACGGCTGCCACAGGGAAAACCAGAGAGAAGGAAATTCAAAGTGTCAAGGAGGGAGGATCTTCATCAAAACAAGAGGAGAAGCTTAGCTTTAAGGAGGAAAGGTTAACCGATTTCATTTCTGGAAATTGAGGTAGGGGGAAACTTGCTCTTAAACTCTTTTCCTACTTACTTCATCTTGTTATTGAGTTATGGCTCGATGAGTGATTTTAGGTTTTGAGTTGTTTTGGTTGTTTGAGCTTGATTCTTGGTATAAAACTTGATGATGGCTTGTTTATGGGTTGTTGGGTGTATGGAAATGGATTTCCTACCCTTATATGTCTCAAATTCCTTTTGAATAGAAAATTAGGGTTTTAGGTTTTGAAATGGATGTTAATCCATGATCTTTGGTTTTGAGTGAAATCAAAGTGGTTTAAGAGATTTAAGTTGTGATTAATGATTTCCTATGTGTTTTAGAACCAATTGGGGTCTTGGAATCACTGAAAAACTGGATTGGAATGACCAAAATTCAAGGAGAAAACCAATGGAACAATACCACGTGCTGTAGAGTGCTTCTGGTTGGGCGACACAGCCCGTGTCCGAGGACACGGGGTGGGCTGTGCCCCTCTCTACCAGGGGTTTTTGTGAACAGTGTTCACAGTGTAGGACACGAGGTGGGCTGTGTCATTTGACATGGGCCGTATCTGAGCCAGAATCTTTCATAATGTTATTTTTTGATATTTGCTAGTTCTTGGCTTGATGGGATCATTGACCTATGTTTCCTAAAGTGTGTGGAGACTCTAATGGAGGTTTTAAAATGAATATAAATCAATTAGTATGTTATTTATCATGGTTTTTAACATCTTTGTGTTTCATATTGGAAGTTAGGAATGTAAATCAATTGACATACTAGTTATTGTAGTAATTGACATTATTATTTTTCCTTATCTATGTTGATGAGGGTGAGTCCTCATTGTAGATGGTCTAATGTGATTTTGAATGAGTAAGTAATCAATCTTTCCCATCACAGAGATCATTATTCTGATCAAATATGATTGTTGCTGAAGACCTTGTAGTTGTTGAGACTTCACTACCCGTATAGGGTGATCATACATGATTGTAAGTGAAGAGGTAACATACCTTCTCGATCATAGTAATGAGTTGAGGATGATCTTTCCCTCACACCCCGTGGAATAGCTGGAGCTAGGTTTCCAGTGCTTGTTCAGAGCTTATGGAGTCGGGTTCATTTGTTTTGTTCAAGGCTCATGCATTTCATGACATTATTAGAGAACTGGGTTCTTGTAAATGGTTTCATACATTTTGCATTAAATGTTTATGATTATTGCATAGATATGGGCATTAGTCATAAAAAGTGGCGTAGTATGGCGATTGTATGGGCGGTTACTATCATGACATATTCATGCATTGCAGTTGTATGGGCAATTGCGTGTCTTTGAGATGGAGATGTTGTTTGCTTCTGTGATTGAAGTGTTAGTTGATAATTGAGTATATTATCAGATAGTATATGTTTATATATTTGTATTGGAATGCTTCTACTGAGATATGTTTTCTCAACCTAATTGTGTTGCCATGTAAATCCAGGTGCAAGTTCCTCAAAAGGGAAGGAGAAGATGAGCAAAGATTAGTATAGTCATATACTTTTTGATTAAAAAGCTTGTATAATATGCTAGTTTCGTTGTTGTAAAAGTTATGTATTACAATGTGCCTTGAGGGCAGTGATGTATATATATCTTTTAGTTTTCGTGGCTCTCCATAATTATTCATGGTGTGCGAATAATATGGGTTGGTTGTTGTTGTATGCTAGAAGTAGCATGACCAATATTGAGTTATTCTTTTATATGACGATATAATTGGATGACAAATATTGAGATGTTACAATAATATTGCGACTACAATTATAATTGTGAACCACAATTTAAAACTATGACTATAACTAACGTGGCAGAAACGGTTGTAGGCGTCCAAAGGTGGTTAGTGGGTAGTTGTAAATGTCTAAATGGTGTAACTATAGTGATAACAGATTGCATGGGAATAAGTAAGCTCACTGTGATTGTATTTGGAAGAAAGTGCTAGAATCTTAGCGGAAGAGGAGTCCCATCCCTGGACTCGAAGGCTGGGAACATTAGAATTTTCCTTCATTTTCTTTCTGTTTCCCACTCCGTTTTCTCCCTGTTTCTTTCTCACTTTCCTTACATATATTCACATAATTCAGCAATAAAGATGTGTGAAGATACCCTGAGGAAAAAAAATACCAATAATACGTAGTTAACAATGCTCCAGTAGACTGGACACTTTAGAACTGAAATTTTAGTGTTGACATTTTATGATTAGAAATTAAGTACTAAATTTATAATGTGTTAAAAAAGTCTTAGGTGCTAAAATTGCATTAAGAGAAAATATTAGCATCAAATATAATAAATAATACAATAACAAAAGAAACTTTTTATTTAGTGATTTAAATAAATCAATTGCTGCTGATACATTCAGTGACATTGAGTTTTATGTAGTGAATGTTTTTAGCATTATTGATATTCAAATTTATTCAGGTGATTTTTTTATCTTGTATTATTATTTTTGGGGTAGTCAAACCTAAGCCCAATGGGTTAGGAAAAAAGAAAAAAAAAGAAAAAAAAAGAGGAATCTAAAAAAAAAGGGAAAGATAAGGAAATTAAATTATTTTGCATTAAAAAATAAAATAATAAGCTTGATTTTTGATGGCTCTATTGAAGGAAAGTTGGAAGAGTAAAATCTCAATTAAATCTCAATATTAATTAAAAATAATTAATTTGAGATTTTAACAATTAAAAAGGTTTACAAAAATGGTTAGCAATTTTTAGACCAGAAGTGATGGCGAAGTTTTGACTTTTTGGAGGTAAGGAGTATCCCTTAGGTTTTGTCCAAAGCATTGTCGGGGTCTTAGATGATTTCTAATAAAAAACTTATTTCAAGCATCAATTTTTTATCACTCTTATATGCACATTGTTTTGTCTTTTATACAACAAGCTGAGATTTGTCTTTTATACAACAAGCCAAAACCTAAAATATCGGTTGACGATGGAAAAACTGAGTGAGGACCGAAGTATGGTCAGTATGGTCAACAAAACTCTACTCAATACTCTTGAAGTTATTCTATTGGATTTTGCCAAAAGTGTTGGTGGAATCTAATTTCTACACCTAAAATAAATAATTTTTTTTCTTCATAAAATTAAAAATAAATGTGAGCAAATTCATGCATTCACAACTTTTTTATTGTGGTGAGTTAAAGTTTTATTTTTATGAAAACCTTTTGGGAAATTACTACAAAAAAATCTCATTATACTCAAAAATATTTTCTTGAATTTGAATGAGATTTTATTTGGCCATTTACTTTAGAAAAAATATTTTCTTGATTTAAAATATTTTTTTGAACTAAAATCTTATTCTCCTAAAATAATATTTTATTTGGCCATTTATTTTATAAAATATTTTCTTCAAAAAATAAAACTTTGATTCATCACTTTCATTCGACATGTTACAGGATTTTAATTTGTTCCATAGAACAATGTCTATTTAACCACTCATTCTCTGTCTCATTCATTTATCATTTTTGATAATATGTCGATAAAATGGGACATGTAAAAATAATAAAACACTTTTTTCAAATAAAAATAATAAAGGACCAATTTGATTAATTAAACAAATAACTTAGATTAAATATGTAACCTTCTTAAAAAAATGGTGTATGATACTAACACTTTTTCTACCCGTTATCAACCCCGAATTTGAACTCTGAAGCATAAACTACTTTTAGAGTTTTCAATTACACTATTCTTTTAATGGAAAAAGCAATTGACGGCGACTCCAAATATCTTAATTTCCCCGGCGCCCTTAAGGACGGTCGCGACAAGTATTTGTTTCACTTAATATATATATATATAACCATCACTTAATATTATTTTTGAAATGTATTAAACAAACACCATTAAATTAATTCTATTAATACTAGATTGAGTAGTTGTTTTTTTGTTTTTCTTTTAATCTGAAGGGCTAGATTGAGTTTTAAAAGAAAAACGCGGATTTGTTAGGAGGTTAAAAACTTCACAGTGAATCAAATGACTTAGTTGAATAATAAGGGTCTAAATTTAAAATAGTATAAGAAAGAATTCATTTTCATTTTAAAGCACATGATAATCCCCACGCTAAAGTTATTAAGAAATATTAATTTATCAAAAACACTTGACGTTTTTCTTGATATGGCAAAAGCACATGACCGTGTGGGATGAGTATTCTTAGAGTGGGATCTAGTCTCTATGGATTTCCCGGACCACTGGGTGTCTTTGATGTTGAGGTGTGTCAATATTGTTTCGTTCTTTGTTCTCTTAAATGGAAGCTCATATGATCAGTTTGTGCTAGGTAGAGGTCTTAAACAGGGAGATTCGTTGTCCCCTTGTTTATTTATATTGAAGTTCTATATATTGTCTTGTCATCTGAACCCAAGAAAGAAGAGCTCCACATGGTATTAAAATTGCTAGATCTGCTTCTGAAATTTTACACCTATTCTTTGCAGATAACATTTTCTTTACTAGGGCTACTGAGCTGGAGGTAGATACTCTTGTTGATATTCTTGATCTTTACCAAAGAGCATCAGACCAGCTTATCAACTTGGATAAGTCCGAGCTTTCCTTTAGCCGAAATGTTCCGACAAATAGAAAAAAATGATATTCAAGAATGGACGAATATAAAGGCAGTGGGGAGCTATTCCAAATATTTGAGGTTACCAACTCTTGTGGATAGATCCAAAAAGCAGGTATTTGATTTTATCCAAGATAGATTCTTGAAGAAGCTCAAAGGTTGAAAAGAGAAGATCCTGTCCAAAGCCGGTAAGGAAGTTTTAATTAAATCCGATGCTTAGGCCATACCCAATTACATCATGGGCTGTTTTTTAATTCCAGCGGGGATTTGTAACAAAATAGAATCTATGATTAGTAATTTATGGTGGGGAAGCGAATTGAGAGAAAGGAAAATTCATTGCGTGAAATTGTCTTCTCTTTGTGAATCTAAGGATAACAGGGAAATGGGGATTAGAAGCTTCAAAGCCTTTAATTTGGCATTATTAGCCAAACAAGGTAGACAGATGATAATTAATCCAAATTCACTAACTGCACGAGTTCCAAAACTGAAATACTTTCGGAGAGGTTCTTTCTTGAAAGCTAGTGTGTCACATCCCTAGTTATATGTGGAGGAGTATTCTCAGTGCTGCATGAGTTCTTAAAAAGGGAGGTTACTAGCGTGTAGGGACTGAGGACATTCAGGTGTGGGCTGATGGGTGGCTTCCAAAACAATTTGGTAAGTGCATCTGGACCCCTCCAAACAACATCCCAAATGATGCAAGGGTGAAGGATCTGTTGGAAGAGGAACAAATGATGCAAGAGTGAAGGATCCGTTGGAAGAGGAACAAAGGAGGTGGAATAGAGATATAATTTTCTCAACCTTCATGTCATTCAAAGCATCCTAGATTTTGGACATCCCACTATCTTCCCAAGTTGTGCTTGATAAATTCATATGGAGGAATAAAAAATTGGTGAGTTTAGAGTCACTACAAGAAATTTGGGTTTTAGTGATGAGATTTTTTGGTGGATTTGTGGTTGCCATTAATACAAGTAATTTCCAGCAAACAAATCCGTCAAAAAACTGAACATCAAGTAGTAAAAGAAATAACAGAAATAAATTTTTGGCAGAACAATCTGCTAGAAAATAGAAACGCCGTTGATTTTTTTTTTTTTCATTTCTCCAACTTCTGAGGTAGAGCGTTGGCCAATTTTTGAGAAATCAGACTGCCAGAATACTCTTGTAAATGAATTGTTTGCGTATTTTGAGGTTTCCGGTAGATTAGCCTCTATAAATACAAATAATTTTGCAGCTCAAAATTTCCAATGGACACTAATTCGTCGAATTTTTTTTAAAACATTCGCGCACCGTCACTTCCCTTCCATTTTTCTATTTTCTCTTCATATTCATCTCCTGTCTTCTTTCTTCTATGTATTTCAATGCCCCCACCGGTGGCTCTTCTCTTCCTTCGATTCCCCCGCCGGTTGGGCCTCCCACCTCAAATGGAATGACCCACCAGGAGCCATTGTATCCAATAGCATCACCAGCCCCTCCTCTGTCTCTGCCTACATCTAGCAACCGCGCTCCACCATAGGCTCTATCAACCACCATCTCAAGCCTGCTTTTCGCACTATAAAATATACATTTTTAAAGATGTGGTCTTTAATGAGTCAAAATTCCCTTTTTCTGCTCCGTTACCTGTTTGTTCTTCTCCTTCCCAAGGGTCATTTCCCTCTGCCACTCCTCCTCTTGTCTGTCTTCCATCTGGTTCTAAGACTGTTAGTCAAGTGCAACCTCCAATTTTGCATGGTTCTCTGGTTACTGATACTGTTAATCACATTGTTAATCACACTGATATTCTGGTTCCATCTGCTGCTACTCACACTAGAAATATTAGTCAAGTGCAATTTCCAAATTTGTATGATTCTCTAGTTCCTGATACTCTAGTTCCTTCTTCTGCTAATCCCATTGTTCCTGATACTAGTAGTTCTTTATCTGTCTCTGTCCTTTCCAATACAGCTTCTTTTCCATTAGTTTCATCCACTCATCCTATGTAAACCAGATCAAAATATGGAATCTTTAAGCCTAAAGTTTTGCTCTCTACATCTTCCTCTATTTGTTCTGAAGAACCTTCTACTGTTTTAGAAGCCTTATCTAATCCTCTTTGGAGAAAGGCAATGCAAGACGAATACGATGCATTATTAAGGAATGAAACTTGGATTTTGGTACCTTTAGCACCTAATAGGACTGCCATTGGTTGTAAATGGGTTTTTAGAATTAAACATAATCCAGATGGCTCAATACAAAAATACAAAGCTAGGTTAGTAGCAAAGGGCTTTCATCAGTAGCATGGTTTTGATTTTCAAGAAACCTTTTCTCTAGTCATTAAGCCTGTTACAGTCGGAATTCTCCTCACCTTGGCTCTCACTAATCATTGGACAATTAGACAAATTGATGTTAACAATGTCTTTCTCAATGTCATTATTTAAGAAGAGGTTTATATGGCTCAACCACAAGGTTTGTTTCTGCTAATAAGTCCTTAGTTTGCAAATTACACAAAGCCTTATATGGACTCAAGCAAGCTCCTCGAGCTTGGTTTGAGAAACTTACTTCAACTCTGCATAAATTTGGCTTTGTAACCAGTAAATGTGATTCTTCTCTTTTCATTCAATCCAATTCTGTTGCCTTTACCTATATTCTGCTTTATGTAGATGATATAATTATCACTAGAAGTTCAACTACTGTGATTCAGTCTTTAATTTCTAACCTGGACAAAGAGTTTGCTCTTAAGGAACTTGGCAAACTGAACTATTTCTTAGGTATAGCAGTGACTGAGCTTAAAGATGGCAGCTTGCATCTCACTCAAACTAGGTGCATTAAGGATTTACAAGCAAAAGTCCACATGCTGTAGTCCAAAGGTATCAACACTCCTATGGTTTCTAGTTCCAGACTCACAAAATTGGGACATTCTCTGATGGAAGATCCTCAGCTGTATGTATCAGTCCACTGTTGGAGCACTCCAATATGTCACCATTACAAGACCAGAGTTGTCTTATGTAGTTAATAAAGTCTACCAATATATGTAAAATCCATATGATGATCATTGGAAGGCAGTGAAAAGGATTTTGAGATATCTCAAAGGCACAATCAACTTCGGTTTGCATCTTACACCAAATTCTCAGTCTCACTTTGCTCTCAGGCATTTTGTGATGCTGATTGGCAACTGACTTGGATGATAGGAGGTATACTTTAGGTTCTTGTATTTTTCTAGGATCCAACATTGTTTCTTGGTGGTCTAAAAAGCAACAAGTGGTTGCTCGTTCTAGCACTGAGGCTAAATTTTGAAGCTTAGCAGGAACAGTTGCAGAGGTTCTCTGGATTCAATCCTTATTGAAGGAATTACATGTTTCCTTTTCTACTCCCACTATATTTTGTGACAACTTGAGTATTGTTATGTTAACTCATAATCCTGTTTTACATACTCGAACCAAACATATGGAGTTGGATATCTTCTTTGTAAGAGAAAAGGTTATTCAATAGCAGCTGCATGTTACTCATTTGCCTTCCCAAGATCAAACAATAGATATCCTTACCAAACCTCTCTCATTTGCTCGTTTTAGTATTTTAAGACACAAACTCAGGGTATGTGATTTATTCTCTTTACAAAATCCACCCTGAGTTTGAGGGGGGATAATAGAGTATTACATATAGTTAGTTTGTTAACAGTTAAATATTTAGTTAGAGATTAGTTAATAGGTTGAGTTTGTTATTCTGTTAGTAATTGACACTCAAGACTCAAGGTGTGGTTTACACTATATAAACATTGTACTCTGTATATGCAATGTAACAATAGAATAAGATCAATCAATTCATCATGCTTCTTCATTTCTGTTACTCTCTTCCTCTATTCTCTTTATCTTCGTTTATATCAAAATTCTTGCACACTGTCTAGTTGCTAGGAACCGCTAGTGATCTTTGCCGCATAAACTGCTACTGTCATTCCTTCGCGATTATCCCTCACGCCTAGCGCAAAGCCTTCTCTGTCAACCACCATTGGACCAGCCACCTAGAGCTTAGTTGCACGTGCACCGCCTAGCCTCACCACAGGTCAGCAACAAGCCATGGGTCTAAGAACACCTGTTATGGGAACCTGATAATAGCTGATGTGGGATTAAAAGTTGCAAATCCAAGTACAAGTTATCTCAAGTAATAAATTTCTCAGAAGTTCGAGGTCGATTCACAGGGAATTGATGAAGAAAAATTTATTTGACGTAAGGAAAATATTTTATTACAACAATAAATGTGATAAAAACTTAGTCACAAATAAAAAGGAATTGCTTGGGTTAGGAGATTCACTCTTAGTAAATAAATTAAGGATAATATTAATTCTTTTCTAACTCAATTAGAATCCACACATAACGGATGTTCCAATCAGAAAATACAACATTCAAAGTTCATTAAAAATTATATACGTAATTATATTATGATTCCTTTAATCATCTATTAACACCACCACTCATAAATAGGATCAAGCATTCATTGAGCCAAAATCTTGTCTAAAACAAATCAAGATCTCCACTTTACAAGGAGAGTTTCTAACACCAACACTTGTAAATGGGTTAAAGCATTCATTGTGTCAATCTCTTGTCTACAACAAATCAAGAACTTCACTTTACAAGGAGGGTTTCTAAATTGATTGGAAACAAAATACAATACGTATAATGACCACTTGAAAATATATCATTTAAGCACAAGAGAGAAATTAATCTAACCTTATTTCATTACCAAGAGCTTCACTCTTTCACCCAAGCAAAATGAAACTTAGTTACTCATAGATAAGAAGAAAGAAAGAGAGAAGAAGAAGAAGAACATGACTTCAATTTAGAACAAAGAAAAATTACTACAAGAAAACCTAGTAACAAACTAGCATCATTTTGTTACCTAACACCTAACACTTTCAATGATCTACTAAGGCCCTATTTTATAGAGGATTAGAGATACAAAATGACAAGGGGGCTGAGTCATTAGTGAGTGGATGAGTGAAAAATGAGTGGAAAATGTCAAATGACTTTTGGTGAGTGGAAAATTATGGAGATTCCTTATCTCCAAAATTATTTAGCTCTGAAGTTATTGAATGCGTCAAAATAAGCAAATGTAATCTCATCAAAGTTGTAGGGATTGATCTTGGCTTCAAAATGGATACTAGAATCATCTCATTTGGCCACCTATAGCCTAAGATATGGGTCAATTACTGCAGAGTGTTCAAGCCCAGTTCCAGCACCTCTGTTCTGACTTTTAATCCCAATATCACCTACTAGACCTCTGATTCTTGAAAAGTGGTCAACATGAAAGTTGTAGATATAGATCTTAAATATTCATCATCAAAATTTTAGCCCATTTGAAAACCTCTAGCCCGAAATATGGAATGAACAGTACACATAGGTCAAGCTGTCAGGAACAGAACTTTAGTTCTTGCTTCAACCCCAATTTGAGTTATCTATTCGTGTGATTGAGCCTTTGAAGTCTTCATGAAAGTTTTATATCTCTCTCTTATCTTTCAAATGCCACTACAAGTACCTTATTTGGCCATCTACATACCAAGATATAGCACAAATAAAGAAATAGTGTAAGACGTAAATTATGCTAAAAAAATTCAATTAAGTCCAATTTGAGTCCAAACTTACAAAACTTAACCAAACTCAATCAATTAAGTAAATGGAGAGTGTAAATGAATAAAAATGAAGGGTTATTAATGTATAAAACATGTGATCATCAAATTCTCCTACACTTAGCTTTTTGCACTTTTGAGCAAAACACATAAGACCACTCACAAAAAACGAAACAGATTCAAAAGCTAAACACTCTAAAAGACTCAATTTCTGATAATATTTAAAAATGAAGAGCAATCAATCATTCCAGTAATCAAAACATTCATGAGGAAACATATTTTCACATCTCAAATCAACAAACAAGGATATTTCAATTGAAAAGCATGAGTCAAGAATGATAGATCTTCACAGGATTCAACTCTCAATCCTTCAAGTGTTTAAAATGTAGGAATTTCTCTCAATTCAACTCATAAGAAATTGCACTACCATAAGCTTGCTTATCTTCTACTTCTCCACTACTCAAAACACATACATACATAAATCATGAGGACTTTATTCAAGGTTGTAATGGGGTCATGATAAAGGAGAAGGTAATATAGATATGACAAGTTAAATACCAAAGAGAATAAAAGAGCATGAAAGCTGAGTTTAATTAACAAGCATGAAAGTTCATCCGAACTCCACCTAATACAAATTCTCTTTACATATTCTTTTCCTTTCCTTTATTGTCTTGTTGACTCTCTTTTTCTTTTTACATTTTTTTATTTTTGAATTTTGATTTTTTTGATTTTTTTTTATAATTTTTTTTTTACAAAAAGAACATCATATATACATTTTTTTTTACCATTCTACACACACACCCCCACACTTGTTCAAGAACTCATCAAATGACAAAGCTAATGTTCTCTTATTCCCTAAGGCCAAGTAAGAACATAATTTTTCATTTAAGGCACATAATGAGCTAGAAATAAGGAATGGTTAAATAAGCTCAGAGTTAAGCAACGAAAAATATACAAGGTTGGCTATTTGGCTAAAGTAGCTATTTCAAGAAAAATGCCTCAATCATGTTTATGTATACATGTGAAAATGTAGTCTAAAAAAGAATCAAAGCAAGTTCTAGAGTAACAATTCCATGAGTGAAAATCACACAAGAAAGAAGAGAATGGTACAAATGTTCAACCCATTCATCAATAAGCTCAAAATCTCACAAGGCATAATTCTATCATTCTCAGTCCACCAATTCAACATCTATAACCAAGCATATGATTTTTAAGAAAGAAGACAATTAACTCAATCATACAAATTTCTCTGAATTTGAATTACTACTTTCACACAAATTAGTTACTATCCCAATTTAGATGCGTTTCAAGAGTAAAATTACTCCTTACTCTACTATCCCTAATTGGTTTTGCTATAGGTTTCTAACAATCATATCAATTAACATACATCCCAATTTTATTTATTTATTTATTTTTTGGTCTTTTTTTTTCTTTTCTTTTTTTAACAATTATTCACACAACTATCATTCCTCCAACTATATCACAACATTGTCCTCAATGTTAAAAATTAAATCCAGACTGAAGAAATAATCATTAATATACATTAAAGAAATTATTGGGATAAAATTAAACAAAGTAATGGGGAGAAGTCATATACTCGAAATGCTTAGACGAGAAGAGAATAACTACATCTTGACAATGGTTAGCAATGACAAAAAAAAAAAAGTAAAATGAAATAAACAAGCATGCAAACAATTTTTTTTTATTGGGTTCTTTTGTTTTATATTTTTTTTTGTTGGCCGACACTATTTACATCCCCATACAAAGGCTCTGAAATTTGGGAGGCACTTAAGCTGACTCAATAAAAACACGAAATACTAAAACTTATCTCAGCTTTGGTAGACAGGATTGTCTACCAAAGTCTCTGCTACATCTGGATCCTTCAACTTAAGTTATAGCTTCAACCGCTGACCATTTACCATCTTCCCAAATTAATTTTATAAGAACAGACCAAGGGACGAACACTTTTTTTTATCAGCAATACTCTAACCTTTCTTAGGATACTCCTTAAACTTTGGTTGCCATGCTTGAGTGTCATGATCCTGAGTTCTATAAAAAATAGTAGAAATATCAACTACATCAGATGGATTATTGATAGAATCAAACTCAGAATTGACAAGAAAATTCTCAAGGGGATCAAAATCATGGGTTGTAGAAACTCCCCTATCTATGATTGAGTCAATCATATATGTCTGGTGACCCTCGTCATCATTTTCTGGCTTAACAAGACTTTTTGTCACCTCAGGTTCCTTGGGTAGCTCAGCATCACTACTATCTTGATTCTTTTCCACATCCTCTAGCTCATTCACACTTAAGGAGTTCATCATTTTGGACACTTGGCTCTTTATCTCTTTACTTTCTTTAATAACCTTTTCATTCCTAAGGGTTATCACTGACTTGACTTGATCTATTTATTGGTTTTCTAGACTACCCTCATTTAGACTGTACTGATCTTTGGGATTTAGTTGAGGTTCAGAAGGAAATTTTCCTTTCTCGTGAATGGTGAGTGCAGAAGAAAGTTTAGCAAGAGTGTCTTTTATGTTAATCATAGCTTGAGTGTTTTGATTAATAATGGCATCTTGCTTTACTATGAATGCATGCAATGTTTCTTCAAGGTTATTCTTGTATGGTGAGACAAAAAGTGCATATCCTTGAGAATTTTGAGAGCCTTGTTGTGCCTGAGGAGGTGGTGGTTGCATAAATTATATTTGATTGTTGGTCCTCCAACTGAAGTTCAGGTGATTTATCCATCCCGAATTGTATGTATCTGAAAAAGAAGAAGTGAATGACTTTTTAAAATTGTTCATTGCATTTACTTGCTCATGCACAACTTCTTTAAAAACAGGAATTTTTGGACATTCATTTGTTGAGTGTCCTAATTCATCACAAATGCTACAAATTTCTTCATTTTGCACATATTTGATTTCTTTTACTTTTCTTGATTCCATGATTCTTGACTAAGGTGATATTTTCCTTTACTAGCACTAATAAGGTTAGATCTAATTGAATTTTTAGAAAGATTAGTACCATGCCAAGATTGAGAATTTTCAACTAACTGGTTTAAATAGTCTAAAGCTTCATAAAGTTCTTTATCAAGAAATTCACCATTGCACATTGTTTCCACAAATTGTTTAGTTTCGGGTGTTAACCCTTCATAAAAGAAGCTTATAGTGTGCCATTTTTCAAAACCATGATGTGGGCAAGAATTCAACAAATCTTTAAAACGATCCCAACTTTGAAAATATGCTTCATTTGAATTTTAAAAAAAAATTTGGATTTGTCTTTTCAAAGCATTGGTTTTATGTGTTGGAAAAAATTTCTTTAAAACCTCACCTTGCATTTCTTGTCATGTGCCAATTGATCTTGATTTCAAAGTGTTAAGCCAAGTTTTTGCTTTATCTTTCAAAGAAAAAGGAAACAATTTAAGCTTAACAATCTCTTCAGTGCAAATTTGATCATGAAAATTAGTACATACTTCCTCAAATTCTTTTAAATGTAAATATAAGTTTTCAGATTCTAAACCATGGAAATTATGAAGTAAAAAAATCATACCCGACTTGAATCTAAAATTGTTAGCATTGAGTGGAAAGATAAAATATGATGGACTAGAATTTTGAGATGATTGCAAATACTAACGCATGGTTCGCAACGGTTGATTTTCATGTTCATCATGCACACTTTCATTTTCAGTCATTGTGTTTGATATGTGTGATTGTGATTCAGACAAATCAATACGTAAAGTACTAGGATTAACTTTAACTAAACGACCAGAATTTAAATCACGATACCAATTAAGCATAAACAAGTAACTAAAAATAGAAAAGAAAATGTACAAGTATGCGGTATAAACCTGCCATTAAATATTAACAAGGATGAGGTATAAACCAGCCACCAAATATATATTAACACGTAGTAACAAATATTAACAATGGTGTGGTGTAAACTAACCACCAAATAAAATAAAATAAAGAAAATAAAGTATAAAAAGTAAATTATAAAAAATAAATAAATAAATAAATAAAAAGGAGAGTTTTTCCCACTAAGTTAGTATGTACAAAAAAAAAAAAGGGAGAGGTTCCCCCACTAAGTTAGTGCATAAAATAAAAGGGAGAGTTTCCCCCCACTAAGTTAGTATATACAGAAAATAAAAGGGGAGTTTTCCCCACTAAGTTAATATGTATAAGAAAATAAAAGGGAGAATTACTCCCACTATACAGAAATTAAAAGGGAGAATTACCCCAACTAAGTTAATATGTACAAAGAAAATAAAAGAGAGAGGCTCCTCCACAAAGTTAGTAAGTTAGTATGTACAAAAGAAAAAAAAATTAAAAGAGTAGAAAATATATACAAAATATTTACACCAGAAATTTATTCTTCAAATCAAGTCCCCGGTAATGGCGCCAAAAACTTGATGCAGGATTAAAAGTTACAAACCTAAGTGCAGGTTATCTTAAGTAATAAATTTCTTGGGAGTCCGAGGTCGATCCACATGGAATTGATGAAGAAAAATTTATTTGACGTAAGGAAAATATTTTGTTACAATAATAAATGTGATAAAAACTTGGTCACAAATAAAAAGGAATTGCTTAGGTTAGGAGATCCACTCTTGGTAAATAAATTAAGGACAAGATTAATTTTTTTCTAACTCAATTAGAATCCACACATAACGGAGGTTCCAATCAGAAAATACAACATTCAAAGTTCATTAAAAATTATATATGTAATTATATTATGATTCCTTTAATCATCTATTAATACCACCACTCATAAATGGGATCAAGCATTTATTGTGCCAAAATCTTGTCTACAACAAATCAAGATCTCCACTTTACAAGGAGAGTTTCTAACACCAATACTTGTAAATGGGTTAAAGCATTTATTGTGTCAATCTCTTGTCTACAACAAATCAAGAACTCCACTTTACAAGGAGGGTTTCTAAATTGATTGGAAACAAAATATAATACGTATAATGACCACTTAAAAATATATCATTTAAGCACAAGAGAGAAATTAATCTAACCTTATTTCATTACCAAGAGCTTCACTCTTTCACCCATGTAAATTGAAACTTAGTTACTCATAGATAAGAAGAAAGAAAGAGAGAAGAAGAAGAAGAAGAACATGACTTCAATTTAGATCAAAGGAAAATTACTACAAGAAACTGTTGGGAATTGCGGATACATCATGCAGCGGAAAAACAGGATTCCCATCGAGGATCCATGCGAAAAGTCATAATCTGAGTTTTTTTTTAAATTATTTACCTTTTGAAGCGTGATCAAAAGGAGGGACATGAATCACCAACACCGTAATAGAAACGATGTCTCTGCGGTATCCACATGAACAGACTCACGAACGTCCAACGTCCGCAAAGAGGAGCCTTACGTCTCTCACACAGTGCTAGCTGTGAAGAAAAGAGAAGAAACCTGTTGCTCTCTCACTCACTTTTCTATAGGTGCGGCTAGGGTTCTGAAATTGTGTGTCTTAGCAGCCTCTTAGCAGTACTATTTATAATAGTGACTGCCTTAAGTGAGTGTGAGCAAAGCAAGAAGGTAAGTCAGGCAACCTAGACTCATCTGTTATGAGTCTGACCCATATTTGAATTCGAGTCCAACATGGATCCATTGCTCTAATTTTAGTCTGCTCTATGTGTGTGACCCTGCAGGTTCTCATTACGTTGGCAGTAATATTAAAATCTCATTTTAATATTACAAGCAGTGAGTGGTATCTAGCAACACGTCGCTGCTACCCAAGTAATAAGAATGTTAGTGATTTGACATAACCTTTCCGTGACTAATGTTTCCGTGTCGTTTAGTCCCTTTGTCAAGATATCTAGATTGAACACAAGGCATGGAATGCGTCACCCTTGTATAGTCCAATCATTCGTTTCCTGACACTCAAGTAGACTTTGTAACAACAAATGAAATTAATATATCATATTGGCTCATTTGAGCATGACCATGCATTTCGCAGTCTCACTCAATCAGGGGGCCCGAAGATAGCGCTCCTGTTATGTAGGAGTGACAAATCCCATCTAAGTCACTCACATCCCTCTGCATGATTTGCGGTATGTCCAATAACTAACTTTATAATCACCTTGTTACAGATGAGGTTTGATGGCATTAAAACATACAACTCCTCATGTAGGAATCGTAGTGATTTCAGGTTAAAGGACCACAGACACCATTGTCACTATAAGAATCGCTTATGACACTCACGTAACGATCCATGTAGCGTTCTCATGGCGGGTCAGTCCAGTACATAATTACTCTAATATATGTACCCATGTGAAGACTTGATATCTCATATCCATGACCCGTGAGATGTGGTCATCAGTTTATGCACATACTAGTCTCAATGCATTATTGTTGTCCTAGTTAACAATAATACTTGACTAGGGACATTTAAGAATAGTGTTCTAACCAAAAGGATCTCACGATCAAGTCATCCACTTGATGTCCTATGGCATCAAACTTACTATTCTAAGGACTTTATTATGTTTACCAAAAAAGAACACAATAAATGAAATGTCTCATATTTTAAAATAAGCATAATAGAATGTATGTAAATACAAAAAAAAAGTATCGGCCTCTAGGGCATACACCAACAAAAACCTAGTAACAAACTAGTATCATTTTATTACCTAATACCTAACACCTTCTATGATCTGTCAAGGCCCCCTTTTATAGAGGATTAGAGATACAAAATGACAAGGAGACTGTGTCATTAGTGAGTGGATGAGTGGAAAATGAGTGAATAATGCCAAATGATTTTTGGTGAGTGAAAAATTATGGAGATTCCTTATCTCCGAAATCATTTAGCTCTAAAGTCATTGAATGCGTCAGAATGAGCAAATGTGATCTTCATCAGAGTTGTAGGGCTTGATCTTGGCTTCAAAATGGACACTAGAATCACCTCATTTGGCCACCTATAGCCTAAGATATGGGCCAATTACTGCAAAGTATTCAAGCCCAATTCCAGCACCTCTGTTCTGCCTTTCAAGCCCAATATCACCTACTAGACCTCCGATTCTTGAAAAGTGTTCAACATGAAAGTTGTAGATATAGGTTTCAACTATTCAGCATCAAAATTGCAGCCCATTTGAAATCATCTAGCCCGAAATATGACATGAACAGTACGCATAGGTCAAACTATCAGGAACAACACTTTAGTTCTTGCTTCAACCCCAATTTGAGTTATCTACTCGTGTGAGTAGGCCTTTGAGGTCTCATGAAAGTTTTATATCACTCTCTTATCTTTCAAATGTCACCATAAGCACCTCATTTGGCTACCTACATCCCAAGATATAGTCCAAATAAAGAAATAGTGTAAAACATAAATTATGCTAAAAAATTCAATTAAGTCTAATTTGAGTCCAAACTTATAAAATATAACCAAACTCAATCAATTAAGTACATGGAGAGTGTAAATAAATAAAAATGAAGGGTTATTAATGTATAAAACATGTGATCATCAATAGCCTAACAATATATATTTTTAATATTAAAATTAAGTTTTATTATACTTCAATGTAAGTAATTTTAATGATTTTGTGACTTGTCAATTAATTTTTTTAAGTAGATTAATTATTGATTTTTTTTATTTTGTGATGCTAGTTAAAGAAGATGTTTAAGGAATAATTAAACCAAGGTAGCTAAAGTTAGGCCACATCTCCTATTGAGTCATTTTGCCAATATTAAAGGAAAAAAGAAAAAGAAAAGAAAAGCGGAATTAACCTGTGTCTCAGTATAATGTATATAGAACGCTAACAGGGGGGATTTGGAAGCCGCATAAAAGAATCAAAGAGAGAAAGTGGTAATGTGCATGCGGCACGAGGCGAGTGAGAAAAATAAAAAGAAGAGAAAGAAGCAAGGAGAAAGCGCAACAACGAAGAGGAGAACGAGAGCAAAGCGAAGAGAAGAATTTTTTTTTTTTGTTTTTTTTATGGATTTATCTTCTCTCTGTGTTTAATATTTTTATTATGAATAGTTAATTTTATTTTTAAGAATTAAGATAAAATCTTAATCTTTATTTTAGATGATTTAATTTTATTTGGGATATTTTTTTATTCTATAATTACATAATATTAATGATTATTAATCTTTAATTGTTATTCAACTTAATTTTTATTGATTGTCTTGTAGTTAATTAGTAAATTTAAATTGATATATTTTAATCACGTGCCTAATTTTTGTATTCTTAGGTGTGAGTTGTGCAATAATATTCAATGCTTTTGTGATCTACGAATTGAATAATTTATGCTATATTAAAAGATTTATGTTATAATTTAAATAGATCATTTTATTTTAGATAGATTATGTCATTAATTAGAGTTTACTAAATTTTAGTAGTGATCAAAGCTTGTAGTCGTAGATACTCCATAGAACAAGATTAATTTTCATTTAAGTTAAATTCATCTTTGCATGTTTAGTAGTAGATTCGAGGTCCTAAAATTATTTTTTAATTGCTCTTGCATTTTTAATTTGAGTCATTTAATTTAAATTTATTATTTAATTTTAGTTTTAATTTAGCACGTAATTTATATTTTTAGCTTACTTAAATAAAATACAAATCTTTTTTCTTTTTTTAAAAATTAATTTAAGTAAATACTAGATTTTAGTTTATCTCATCACTCTCTGTGGGTATGACACCCTTATATTTACCAAATATTACATTGATCTTGTGCACTTGTAAGTAATGAGTAATTTTATTACTTGAAATCTTTATAAAGCTTTTGGTGTCTTGTTGTTGGGAGTTGATTTTGTGATTGTTTTAATTTAATTTTTGCCTTATTTAATTTTTAGTTTAGGATTTTGTTGTTGTTTAATTTTCTATTTTATTTATTTTATTTTATTCTTTTATTTGTTTGGTCTTAGTGTTCTAATTTTAAATTTTATTGTTTTTACTTTTGTTAACAAGGTTAGAGAAGACCAATTCTACTCGAACTTGTGACTCCAGGTGCTTTTGCTCCAACTCTTACTCTTATTAGTTTGATATTATGTCTGGGTTATGTTTGGTAGGCATTCATTGTCACTATATTTGAAAGAGTATGACCCAAAGATAGAGCGTACACTTAGAACACTTAGAGCACAAAACCAAACTGCACTCATTGATACTGATTTAATTATGGAAAATAATAATCAAGCACTTAGGAAATATTTTACTCCAAATACATATGATTCTCCTGCTTGTGCCAATTTTCCTAAAATTGAGGCTAACCACTTTGAAATTAAGCCTAGTGTAATTCAATGTTACCAACATTTTATGGGCTTGAATCTGAAAATCCTTATAAGCACCTAGATGCATTCTTAGAGGTATGTTCCACTTTCAAAATCCCGAAAGTTACTGATGATGCAATTCATCTCCATCTTTTCCCTTTTTCTCTAAAGGATAAGGCTAAAGATTGATTTTCTACATGTAATAAAATTGTCACTTGGGATAGATTATCAAGAGAATTTTTAAAGAAATATTTTTCAATTGGTAAATTGACTGTAATGAGACGTGTCATCATTACTTTTTCTCAAGTTAATAATGAACAATTTCATGAGAGTTGGGAAAGATTTAAGGATATTTTGTGTTGTTGTCCACACCATGAAGTTCCTAAATGGCAACAAGTGAAAAACTTTTATTCTGAATTGAATGAACGCAACCAACAGATGGTTGACGCATCATGTGAAGGTATTTTCTTACACAAAACCCCAAATGAGACATGAGAATTATTTGAGTACCTAAGTGAGAATTCACAATTGCATGCCTCGTTCTCACATCCAGATATATCAAGGCAATTAGGGAATAAAAGGGAAATTTATGAGATTTCACACATATCTGATTTGGCAATTAAGGTGGAATCTCTATCTAAGAAAATGGACCCGGTGGATGCATTATTTAAGAAGATAGATCAATTGTTATCATTGAGTCAAAAATATTCTAATTCTTCTAATATGCATAATGTGTGTACCATTTGCTGTAACCCTTCTCATACTTCATATGATTGTCTTGTTGCCTCACAATTTTTAGAATTTTTACTAGAGTAGGCTAATGTAGCCCAGGGATTTCCTCGACAAAATAACCCATATTCTAACACTTACAATTCAGGTTGGAGGAATCATCCTAACTTTTCTTAAAAGCAACAAGGCATTGAAGCACAGCAAGGGCAACGACCTAATCAAGTGAGTCAAATTGGTATGACACTACCCTTTGACTTTCGACCACAAAGGTATGTGCCCAATCCACCTCAAGCACCTAGCAGTAGTTCTAACTTGGAGGACAAAATATATAAGATATTATCTTATGTGACAAACGTGGACTCTAGGATGCAATTCGTGGAATTCAAGATGTCACTTTTAGACTCTCACACTCAATCTATAACAAAATTAGAAACTCAAATTGGACAGTTAGCCATTACTATAGGAAATAGGGAGGAGGGTAAGCTTCCAAGTCATTCCAAAGAGAACCCAAGAGGTTAAACCCATGAGCAATTTAAGGTTATAATGATTCTTAGGAATGGGAAAGAGATTGATAATGGGGTGAATAAGGGAAGAGTGCATGATACTAGGAAAGTGGAGAACCATGGAGAAGATATAGATTCAAATCCTTCCCATTCTCCTAAAGCTTCTAATTCTATATCTTCGATTCCATATGAGCCAAAGGTTTCTTACCCTAAAGCCTTAGAAACACCTTCACATTTTAGGAAATATAAGCAGAGGGAGGATATTCTTGAGACCTTTAAGTAAGTAAAGATCAATCTTCCTCTTTTAGATACTATTCAACAGATTCTTGCTTATGCCAAGTTTCTTAAGGCATGTGCATATTTAAAAGAAAATCTAAAGTACATATATCTAAGAAGGTTCGCTTAAGTGAATAGGTAAGCTCAATTTTGCATTTTAACACACCACCTAAGTTGAAAGATCCTAGTGTTCCTACTGTTTATCATAGGATCGATAAAGCACTTTTGGATTTATTTCTAGTGTTAATCTGATGCCATATTTTGTTTATGAAGAGCTAGGCTTGGGAGAGTTGCAGCCATCAAATTGTTCTCTGCAATTAGTTGATAGGTTAGTTAGGATCCCTAGAGGAAGAGTTGATGATGTCTTAGTGAAAATTGATAAGGGATTTTTTCCTGTTGATTTCATAGTTCTTAATATGGAACCCTCTCATTCATCATAAAAGGAAATTCCTATCATTTTGGGGAGGCCTTTCTTAGCCACTGTTGATGCTAACATTAGTTGTAGGTCTGGGGTAATGGATGTCTCAGTGATGAACATAAGAATTAAACTTAATATCTTCAAACCTACAAGTCAACCTGCTATGGAAGATGAACCTGAGTGTGCTTTTGTAGGTGTGATTAATGAGAGAGTTGGAGAGACTATGCTACATATTTTGCCAAAGGGACCTTTAGAAAGTATAGTTTCACGTAGTGAGTTAGAGGCTTTTTACTCGAGAAATGATGTAGTTGGGGTTAATAAAATCTTTGGTTGTTTTCCATCTCTTGAAGCTACCCTGTGGGTAGTGAGGTATGAACATTTACCAATAAGCCTATATTTTATAATATTATACCAGATAAATTATGTTGATTTACTTATATTTATTAATGAATTTTGAATGGATCCTTATCATTGTCTTCATTTTTGTAGATTGAATGAGATTTATCACATTTAGAGTGAAAGCAGATGAAGACACTGCATTTTCAGAGCAAAAGAAGATCATTTTGGCTTAGACAAGGCCCCGGGAGTGATTGAGGAGTTAGACAAGGTCCTGTCTAACTTGAAAAATGCTTCTGTTTGTTTTTTTTAAAGAGACACGACCGTGTCTGTAGTTCACACAGACGTGTCTCCCTTCTACATTGAAGTTTCATTATTTTTTAAGCTAACACGACCATGTCGAGGTTAGACACGGTCGTGTGAGGTCTCTTGAGCGTAAAAAAATCAAATTTTTCACCCAAATATTTTAAATAGAAGCAACCCCTAAACCTAAAGTAGACTTTTGTGATGGCAGACTTTGAGAGGCAGATCAGAAGAAAGAATTGCCACAAATCCTTGGAGGACGGCTACGAAGGGAGGATGACATTCTTGAAGGCTCGAAGATCATAATAAACGTAAAAGGGGTTTTGATTTCTCTTTCCCTCTAGTTTTTCCCTTTCTTTGGGTTTTCTTTCCATGGATTTGTATTGTGATTTGAGATTGTTTTTATTGAACAGGAGTAGTTAATCCTATAGCTAGGACTATGGGGGATCTTGTTTTCTTAATTAATTGATTTTCATCTTGAATTTGATTAAGGTAATTTCTTTTGAGTTTATTATATTACTTGTATTCCTGTCAGAGCTTGATCTCTTTTGGCATATTTTAATTCATTATTTGACCAATGACCATCCGCACTCAATGAATGGATCTATATGATAAACCTAGGATTGGATTGTGAATGACCAAACATCAATTTATTTTATTAATGGAATTGATGATTATGTTAGTTCATCTCTTGAATTAGGGCTTAATGCAATCCTAATTAATTCAACTAAATGACCAAATAGGTGAATAATTGAGGAATAGAATATTATTTCATCCATGACCATTGGGATTCAATATCAATTAAGAGAATATTGGCAAGAGAATTACCTTACATCATAAATGAGTGAAAATCTAATTAATTAGATTCAAGTGAACCTTGCACCCTAGTTTCTCTCTATTTAATTATCTCTACATTGTTTAACTGTCCATTATTCTTCTTTATTTATTTTTTGATTTTAATTGGAATTTCTTCTCACTTTTACGATTGTCTAAATAACTAAGAGTTTAGCGAATCTAGTAATTATTACTTATTCCTCGTGGGATCGGTAATTAGGACTCGAGTCTTATATTACTTTGTAATAGAGTGTACTTGCTTTTAGTGTATTTTACCTATATTAAGTTTTTGGTGCCATTATCGAGGAATAAGTTTGGTAATATTAGAAGCAAAAAACTCTAGTTAATTTAGACACACTTTTATTTTATTTCTTATTTTATTTTTAATTTATTTGTCACTTTATCCCTCTACTTATATTTTTTGTTTATGCTTACTTTTTCTCAATCTCCTAATCTAACATTTGATCTAAAAATTGAGAAAATAACTTACAGGTTTAGGAAGCAATCTCTTACAGAAGCTGTGACTGAAGAAGCTATAACAAGGATGGAGAGACCTATAGTTGAGGGGAATTGTGAAGAGCGAGCTACCCCGGTGGAGCGAACTATGCTCGAGTATTCTATGCCCACGACTGAAGGGTATGGAGGGAGTATTATAAGACCAACTGTGGCAGCTAACAACTTTGAGATCAAACCGGAATTGATCTCCATGATTCAAACTTCTGTTCAGTTTGGTGGATTACCTTCGGATCATCCAAATCAACATTTGGCCAAGTTTTTGCAGTTGTGTGATACTATAAAGTATAATGGGGTGACAGATGATACAATCCAATTATGATTCTTTCCTTTCTTTCTTAGAGACAGAGTGAGTCAGTGGCTAACGTCACTACCAAGGGGTTTCATCACCACATGGGATTAGTTGACACAATAGTTTCTGGCTAAGTATTTTTCTCCCTCTAAATTTGTTAAGTTAAGGAATGACATTTCTTCATTTGTACAGTTTGATATGGATACTCTCAATGAAGCATAGGAAAACTTTCAAGAGTTGATAAGGAGATGCCCACACCACGGATTACCCTTATGGCAATTAAGTATAGACTTTTTACAATAGTTTGTTGCCTTCCAACTATTCACTTATTGATGCTGTTATGGGAGGCACAATATGGAGGAAGACACCATCTGAAATCTATGCATTGATTAAAGAAATGATGCTTAACAGTTATCAATAGCAAAATGAGCACCAGGTACCTAAGAAACAAGTTGGTGCGCATACTATTGACACCTCTACTGCCATTTTGAGTCAACTGGAAGCATTGATGAAGAAGGTTGAGACTCTGATGGTGACAAATAGTGCATCCCCATCAATCATATGTGAAGCATATGGCGGACAAGGTCATAACAGTTCAAATTGTCAAGTTGGTAATCCTTTTGCCCCCGAGTTTGAAGGAGTAAATTTTGTTAGTAATTTCAATACAATCCATATTCTAATACGTACAATCCCAGTTGGAGGGACCATCCAAATTTCATGTGGGCAAATCAATAGAGTAATCAGCAAACTCAGTAGAGAGTTTTGCAACTACCTCTATGTTTTCAAGCACCTGAAGAGAAGCCAAGTTTTAAAAGTTCTATAATGAAATACATCCAGAATTCAGAGCCCCGAATGAAGAGCATGGAGACTTAGATTAGCTAATTAGCTACATTAATGACAGAAAGGGCACCTGGAACATTATCTGGTATTATCGTGCCCAATTCGAAGGAATAGGTTAATGCGATTACCATTAGAAGTGGTAAGGAACTTGGGGAGTCCTCCTAGAAGAAGAAATGCTAGAGCACGAAGATACTCTTGATGAGTTAGTGAATGTAGAAAATGAGAAGGAAAGTGAAGTACCCGCGGTACAGGTAAGTGAAGTACCCGCGGTACAGGTAAGCGAGCCACAGAAGCCCTCTATTCCATTCCCTCAGAGACTCAAAGACACTAAGAAAGATAGTCAATTTGCTAAATTCTTGGAGATATTCAAGAAATTATAAATTAACATTCCATTCATTGGAGCCATATCTCAAATGCCCAAGTATGCAAAGTTTTTGAATGAAATACTTACAAATAAATACAAGCTTGAGGAATTTGAGACAATATGTTTAAATGAGGAGTGCTCTGCCATTCTCTCGAAGAAGTTACCTCCAAAATTAAAAGATCCAAGGAGTTTTACTATTCCTTACTCTATTGGTAATTCTTATTTTGAGAAAGCATTATGTGATTTAGGTGCTGGTATAAATTTGATGTCTTTCTCTGTTTTTAAGAAATTAAGGATGCAGTAACCCAAGCCTACCAACATTTCATTGCAGTTGGCCAATAGATCCATCACTTACCCTCGTGGTGTATTGGAAGACGTATTGGTAAAGGTGGATAAATTTATTTTTCTAGTTGACTTCATTGTGTTGCATATGGAGGAGGACAACGAGATCCCAATCATACTTGGGCATCCATTCCTCGCCACTAGAAAGGCAATGATTGATGTCGATGATAGGAAGTTGACCTTGCAATTAAATGATGAGCAAATGGTTTTTAATATTTTTAATTTTGTCAAAAATCCTAGTTCCTTTGATTCATGTAATCGTATAGATGTTACTAATGTTGTGGATAGTGCTATGTCTTCATATATGCAGGAATCTATGACTGTTGCTATGCTAGAGAAGACCTTTCCCAAGGTTGTCACTGACTTTGAGAATACTAAGCTTTCTAGGGGGAGAACAAAGAAGCAACATGACAGGTATATCAAGTAGCGAGAGTTTAAGGTTTAAGATTGGGAATAAAATTCTTTTCTGTAACTCACGTCTTTGTCTTCTTCCTGGTAAGTTTTAGTCAAAAGGGTGTGGACCATATGACATTTTCTGCTTCTTATCATACGGTGTACTTGAGGTGAAGAAAGATGGTCCACATACATTCTTGATAGATGGCTAGAGCGTAAAACACTGCTTTGAAAAGGAGAATGGGTCATCCTATTTTTGGTGCTTTAAGCCACCTTGATTTACCTGAATAAAAGACAACATCGAGCTAATGACATTAAACAAGCGCTTTACAGGAAGCAACTTGTGTTTTTATCCTTTCTCATTTTGTTTTTCACTTTTTGATTTATTTTACCTATTAAATAAAAAAATGTTTTGATACTTTTTGTTTTTGTTGTGTATTTTTCAACAAAATGTCACCGGTTAGTCAGACTAGAAGTTTGAGCTCATGACTACATGCCTTTACCTTTCCCACCACCTTCGTGATATTGTGCTTAATTTTTAGGGAAGTTTCATTATCCTTTGTTCTATTATTTTTATTATTTTTCTACATTAAGGACAATGTTCATCTTAAGTGTGTGTGTGTGGGGGGTAACTTTTAAATTTTTTGTGAAATCAATAAACACTTGAGTATTGCTGGTAATCAAGCTAGAATTGTGTGTTAATTTCTTGATTAATACTAAGCTGATAGAGATATGTTTTAAAGGGGAATCCATTACTCATGAGTTGATAATATATGAAGCAATCTTTTTCAATAAAAGTAAAGTGAATTTTAGCATCTTAGTTTAAAATTAGCCATGTCTGCTTGCATTTGTTCTCTTTATTAACTTAGCCAGAAAGTGAGTTTTGAGATTTAATGATTGGATTTTTCATACACAAAATCTTATTTTTCCTTTTGGAGTGAGATTTCTCTTAATTTATGTGCACTAGAACTTGTTTTGATATCTTGTTGAGAGTTTAATGATTCACATACAGACTTGAAAATAATTAAGGTAATTAGGCTTAATTCTTTCTTGACTTCTAGAGTTGTATTGAGAAAATAATCCCTTAATTGCCCCATTTGAGCCTGAAATTGATTTCTTTAGATACCTAATTGAATAATCAGGTTGGATGCATTGATTTTTGAATAATGGAGCAACTATTGTGTTAATTGAAAGGTCTTGAAAGGTTGCTTTTATCTTCAAGGGTTGAAAGAAAGAAAAGAAAAAAAAAAAGAAGAAAAGAAAAGAAAAAATTTAAAAAAAATAGAAAAGGCAGAAGAAAAAAAGGATTATTGGTGAAGAATAATGAGAATATTGGGTTGAAAGTGTGAATTTGCTATATCCTTATGCATTATGCTCTATTTATCATCTTTTCAATCTAATTCTGTTTTGTATCGATTTATCCATGAGCATTCTTTACCTTTATTTAGCTTTTTCCTACATTTCATTATTCCCCTTGGTCCCATTACAACCAAAGGAAGACATTTTGATTCTTATGCTGTATGTGAACTTGAAAGTAAAGATGAGTTTGATAACCAAGCCTATGGTAATGCATTTTTCAATAGAAATTAGAGTTATCTATTTGTCCTTAAACACTTGAGCGATGGAAAGATGAGTGACCTCAATTAGTTGGTAAGGAGAAAAGAGACAAGCTAGACCCAAACCTCAAATTGTATTAAGTACTAAATGATCTTGCTGGATTGGATTTGATAGCTGAACTTGATTAAATTCTTTAATTATTAAATTTTCCTTGATTCATGTTTTTGGATGTTGAGTTTAATTTTATTTTTGATTCATATTCTTTGCTTGAGGACAAGCAAAGCTCAAATGTGGGTGGGGGTTGATAAACTTATATTTTATAGTCTTATACTAGATAAATTGTGGTGATTTATGTGAACACCCAATTTTACTTGGGGCACTTTGTTAAAATAAAAGAAGAAAAGAAAGAAGAAAGAATAAAAAAGACAAAAGAAAAAAGAAAAAAAGAGAAAAAAGAGAAATAGAAAAAAGAAGAAGAAAATATAAAATGATCCATTTAACCACCTATTAGCCCATAATCTAATCCATTGACCCATTATCCATCTCATAACTCATATGCCATTAAACTTATCCTAAACAAGCTCATCCTAAACAAGCTTATCCTAAAACAAACTCATCCTAAACAAACTCATCCTAAAACAAACTCATTCTAAACAAACTTATCACCATCATTCTCCAAACTCTAATTTTTTCTATAAATACCCATCACCTACACACTTTTGACACACATACATAGACTTTTGCCTACAGTTAACACCCTAGCCATATTTGTTTCTCTCCATTATGTAGCCTTCGACAACAAATCTCTGGCAAGACTCCATCTCACCATAACCACCACGTCCAAGCCTTCACCAACCAATCACATTAGCCACCCTTCCACACCATCTTTAACCTTCACTATTCACCACTTCACCGTGCCTAATCAAACCCACAACCCACCCACCAAACAGAGCCATCTCTGCTAATCTCATAACCGTGACCACCCTTCAACCTTCAACCAACATACTTTCATCATCCAACGCTCACCATTTTCACCCATCACATAACACCCCGTAACCAAAGCTCTATCCCACCATAACCACCACGTTCAAGGCTTCATTACCATCATCATCAACAACCCTTCATCACCATCACAAACAACCCAACCAAACCACCAAGCCATATCACGCATAACCCCTGTTTCATACCATCTCACTATGAATGAACAAAAAAAAAGCCATTTGACCTTTATTTTACACAGCAACCGAACCACCACGCCCACGCGCAACTCCTAGCCAAGCCATGCCAGCTCCACCCTACCTGTATCCACGCCACAACCACCAAACCCACCAGAAATACAACACTACCGCGAACCAGATCCGGCCAACCGGAACCCATGCAACAGCCGCACAAGTCAGATCCACACCCAGCCGTTTAGTTGAACCAGATCTGGTTCACTGCACGTTGCCACTCGAACCTGGTCCCGTGCCGGTGCCCCACTAGTGCATTGTACTACGCAGCCTACACCGAATTACTGCCAACTGACTGGTCTTCATCTTCTTCACTTATGCTGTTTTGCGACTAATCCCAAAAAGAAATAAAACCCCCCTTTCTTCATTCTTTTTTTCGTAAGTTGTTACATTGTTCTATTTTTATTTTTTTTTGTTTTTGTTTTTTTTCTTTTGTTTTAAAATTCTGCTAGTTTTTTTGGGGTGGGGGGAGAAATGGTTTAGATTAATGGGTTTATTGGGCTTTAAAATAATAAAAAATAAAAACAAAAAAATAAATGATAAATAAAAAATATATAAATAATTGATTTTTTTTCAAAAGAATAAAACAGGATTGTCAGAGTTGTGACAGCTTATTAATCCTACAACTATTATAATCATCTGAGTTATGACAACTTGATGATTTTTTTTTTGAAATAGAATAAATCACTAGTCAATAAAGACTCAATTTTTTTCAAGAAAAAATTTTGCAACAAACTTGATAATCAATGGGTGACGTCTCTAGCATGATGCCGAATTTCACCTATTCAAAGTTTAACATGATTAACTAAGTCACGACGACTTATTAATTCAAATTTTCAAAATTAATTTTTTAATTAAAATCAACCAATCCACAATTATTTTCTAAAGAACTACATGACTTTGAGTTCCTCATTGCACCCGAGGATACGTAGGAGCGAATCTCCTATTCTGTCAAGTCAAAAATTAAATTTTCACAAATTATTTATTTTTTTTAGTGTTTTTAATAAAAGGGGTGAAACAAATATTTTTAAGAGTTATCAAGAATTTACACAATTAACTTAAGTTACCGTCTCTAGATGGGTGTGTTAGGGGTATTGTGGGATTAAGTTTTCACCTTTCCCTACACATAACCGACTCCCGAATTCAATCTGGTTTCAAAGACTATTTTCTTAGGTTTTCTAATTTTTCCTATTAAAAAATAAAATTAGTTGCAACTCCTAATTTTTTTAATTTAAGTTGCTATCCCACCGCGATCACAATCGCGACAAATGGCGACTCCACTGGGGATTTTTGAGAGTCAAGCCCATATAAGTTGGTTATGCAAAATTTTTATAATTTTTGTATGTTTGTTTTACCTTTTTCCTTTTTTTTTTTGTTTTCTTTTTCTCACATTTAATTGTTTGTTAATTATTTTGTTTATACTGTTAATTATTTTATTTTGCAAACCTTAGGATAGACAATTTCTTTTAGATTTTTGTTTTGCATTTATTTTTGTTTTGCAAGATGTGGGTAGTTCTTAGGATTATGAAGGTTTGTATGCTCCCTACACCCACCGCACCTATACGCTTATCACACACATCCGAGTGGGGCCCTATACCTGGGTCTGAGTGAAACCTAAGTTAGGTAGATGTTGCGTAGTGGTAGCTATTTTGGATGTACATCCTATTTGGTTATTTCGAAAACCTCATTTAGAGTGTGCCTTTTTCACGAATGTCCCACACCTAGTGGTTTATGCACTATTTGTGGTTAACATTTTGAAATGAGACTTAGCTCTAGAGGCCTTTAGAATAGAAAAGCCACCCAATGAAAATTCTCATGAATCAGAAAGACTCATAGATCCTTAGGATATAATTCCTCAATTTAAGATAATCCCTTACGACACGAAGGGAGTGTACTTCTTCTTTATCTAGCTACCCCTCATTCTTAAAAAAAAAAAATCAGCATCTTGCATCTTCATAACATTCCTAGCATTCTTAAAAAAAAATAAGAAAATAAGAAAAATAAATCATGCATTTTCATGGCATTTCTAGAATTCTAAAAAAAAAAAAACACATCATCTTGCATTTTCATTCCTAGCATTTTTATAAAAATGAAAAAATAAAAAAATACATCATCTTGTATTTTCATGGCATTCCTAGCATTCAAAAAAAAATGAGTGAGAGAGAGAGATACATCATCTTGCATTTTCATAGCATTCCTAGATTTTTTTTTAAAAAAAGAAAGAAAGAAGAAAAAATATTTTCACCACAAAGTTCATTCATTTCATCTTATGCATCTCATTCATTTCTTCTCATTCTTTGTTTGATGTTATTCTGTTTTGATAAATCAAACAGAAGGAACCATTGCACGAGCAAGGAAAGAAGACACCAATCAAACTTGAGTTCACAACACAAGGGCTCGAACAAAGCTTATAACGATGGCAGCTAAGAACGAATAAAGAAATTTGAGTATGGAAGTTGATGAAATGAAATGGAGGATGAATGAAATGACAGAGTCTCAGAAAAGAATAGAGGAAATATTGTCGGCCCTGAGGGAGACCCTCACCTTGATCGGGGCAACCGAAAGTATAGGTGTGGCTAGGACATATTCACACCCGCTAACTATCACTTCCATGAGGACAAATCCTAGGGTCACCATTGAGATGCCTTTTATGGAAGAAACCTCGAATACTGCACTACTGGTGATTCCTATCGGAGAAGGGTATCCTTCATTAGAAGGTACTCAAAATGAGGTTCATGGTGACACTGAGTTCACATGGGAACAACCGCATATATCCATCCCAGTGTCAATGGGATTTCCTGTTGGGACTGATCATGTAGTCATTCAAAATGGTAAGATGAGGAAGTATGGATGGAAAAAATGGAAGAACAAATCAAAGTAATCAAGGGTCTCGACACTTATAGTCCCCTTGGGGTAGAAGAGTTGTGCCCTACTGCTAACATTATTATCCCAAAGGATTTTAAGGTTCTAGAATTCGACAAATATGATGGGAGCACCAACCCATTTTTCACCTAAAAATATACATTACCAAAATGTTAATTTGATCAAAGGTCTGGAAGTTCATTGTGAGCTTATTTCATAAAAGCTTGATTGGGCTTGCTTTGGAATGGTGTATCCAACAAGACCCCTCCAAAATCTCTTATTAGGATGACAGGGCAAACCTGTTTATGGGATAGTATGGATTCAACCTGGAAACAGTCCTAACTCGGGAACAATTAAGTGTGACTGGCATGTATCTTATTAAGAATGTGTTTTGATGATAACAAACTCAAAGATGTTGCAAGATCAAGTCCAAGATTATCAAGACCATTAAGTATAGCTCTTAGGACTTTAATCTTTTTGTAAAGGTATATAAAGATTCACAAATAAGCTTAATCTTGCGTTTCGAAATAGCACATAAGTTTTCAAGGCTTCAATATGGTTTTTAACTTCCAAAGAATTAACCACTTGGTGTCCATAAACCTACAAGATCATATGGAATCAAGAGCAACATTTAAAAAGGCTCAAAACATATTTTTCATATGTATTATTCGAATAAGGGGTTCCTTATTCGAATAACACAAGTCAGAGATTCCAAATTAATCACTCAGGAAAGGATTTATTCGAATAAAGCCATGCATTATTCGAATAAATGATTCAAAAGTATTTTGGCACGAATAGGTTATTCGAATAACAGTAGTGTTATTCGAATAACACATTTCAGGAAGTCAGTTTATGAATTGGTTATTCGAATAACAGAATTGTTATTCGAATAACAAGCGTTTCAGAAAAACCATGTTTAATTGGTTATTCGAATAACAAGTTGTTATTCGAATAACAGGGCTTTCAAATAAAACCATGTTTATTTGGTTATTCGAATAACGATGTTGTTATTCGAATAACAAGAACTCAGAAGCTCATTTATTCGAATGAGTTATTCGAATAACATGAATGTTATTCGAATAATGTGTTCTCTCAGAAATCAAACATTTAACTGGTTATTCGAATAACCAAGATGTTATTCGAATAACACATTACAGAGGAAAACACGCTGAAGCTATTTCAAGCATTATTCGAATAAGAAATCTCTTATTCGAATAAGGAAGGTTTCCAGAAATAGAAATTAACGGATAGTAACATAACATTTAATGCTCCAACCACCTCCCAACGGCTCTAATCTTCAATGACTTATAAATAGAAGTTGTTGGGCATTTATGGGGGTTAGACAATCAATCTGAAAAATCTTGGTTGAGCATTAAAAATGAGTTTTCATCTATTCCTCCATTAATACTCTGTTTCTGAGCGTAAACCGTGAATCATATACTCGTTGAATTTCCAATTGTAATATCTGCTCTTTGAAGAGAGTTTCTACCTATTCAATCTTTGTAAATTCTATAGAGAGGGTGAGGCATCCCTCCAAACTGTATTAGGGTGAGGTATCCCTTGGAAAATAGAGGCTCAAGCATTAGGGTGAGGTATCCCATAGTGTTGAGTGCTCAAGGTTGTAGTGGTTTTCAAGCACCCATTGAAGCTTGAAGATATAGTGGAAAATCTCAAGTTGTTGCTTAGGGACTGGACGTAGATCACAAGTGGATTGGTGATCGAACCAGGATAAATGACCGTGTTTGTTTTCTCTAAACCCTCCTCTGTTTATTTTGTGCACTGTTTCATTAATTTTCTTGGATATTGTCTCCGTAGATTATCACATTTATAAGTAAGTGAATTCATCTCATTCATCCAATCATCTCTAATCATTCAATAGCTTCAACGAAAATTAGTTATCAAACGATTTGCGAAAGATTTGCTAACTTGTTTTACTTACTCAATTCACCCCCTCTCTTGAGTATTGAGGCCACTTGGCAACAAGTGGTATCAGAGCAAGACTCTTGTATAAAGAGCTTAGCAGCTTCAAGAGAAGTGATGGTTTCAAATAGTTTTTCAAATGAAGGTTCTTCTATAAATTGACCTCCTTATTTCAATGGGGATGGTTATGCCTATTGGAAAGAAATGATGAAAATTTTTATTGAAGCTATTGACTTAGATGTGTGGGACGCCGTTGAAAATGATGCTTTTATCCCAACATAAACTAAAGATGGTGTGACAATTAATACACCTAGAAATGAATGGACCGATGATGATAAAAAGAAGGCTCAATACAATTTGAGAGCCAAGAGCATCATCAACACATCCTTGGGGTATGATGAATTCTTTAGGGTGTCAAATTGTAAGACCGTAAAAGAAATGTGGGATACCCTACAAGTAACTCATGAAGGTACTCGGGAGGTAAAACGATCTCGAATGAACACTCTTACTCATGAATATGAATTGTTTAGAATGAACCAAGGTAAGAGTATTCAAGATATGCAAAAGAGATTTACTCACATTGTTAATCATCTCATCTCATTGGGAAAGACATTTCCTAATGAGGATATTATTAACAAAGTCTTGAGATGTCTAAGCAGAAATTGGCAACCCAAAGTAACGGCTATTACGGAATCAAGAGATTTATCAACAATGTCTCTAGCCACCCTATTCGGAAAGCTTCAAGAACATGAGCTGGAACTAAATAGGCTCAATCAAAGTGAAGAGCATGATAAAAAGAAGAAGGGAATTGCACTCAAAGCCACCTCTTCCATACTTGAAGATGATGATGAAGATGGTGAAGAAGATGCTAAAAATATTGAGCTAAGTGAGGAGAATCTTAGTCTCCTTGTAAGAAAGTTCCGAAGATTCTTGAAGAAAAAGGGATTTCAGAGAAGACCACCATTTCCTCAAAAGAAATCATATCACAAAGGAGAAGGATCCTCTACTCCTCCAAAATGCAACGAATGCGAAAAATCGGGGCACATGAAAATGGAGTGTCCTATATATCTCAAGAAGACGGAGAAGTTTGAGAAAAGGCCCTCCAAGGAAAATAATGGAAGAAGAGCATATATAGCTTGGGAGGACAATGACTTAAGCTCTTCCGACGATTCGGAGAATGAAGAAGCTCATCTTTGCCTCATGGCTCAAGGAGAAGAAAGTGAAGAAAGCGACACCGAGGTAACCTCTTCTAACCTAAAACCTCCACATTCTTATGATGAATTGCAAGATGCCTTTCAAGAATTGCATGATGAATCTTTGAGACTCACAAAAATGATTTTGTCTTCAAATAAAACAATCTCCCTATTGACAAAGAAAGTTTCTACTTTAACTAAGGAGATAAATGAACTTAAAATCGAAAATGAGACCTTAGGACTCATAGATGCTAATTCATTATGCATGACTTGTTCCTCACATGATAATGCATCCATATCATTACCTTGTTTATCATGTAAAGCTTTTGAAAAAGAAATTGAAGACTTGAACAACACTCTTGCAAAATCACTTTTGGAAGAGTCAACTTGAATGTGTTGTTAGGGAGACAAAAATGTGTTTTTCAAAAAGCCGGTTTAGGATTTAATCCAAACAACCATCAAAAGTCTTATAAGAACTTTTTTGTTTCCTCAAAAACTTCAAGTAGTCCCTTTGTCAAATGTTTTCATTGTGGTAGGAAAGGGCATAGCGCATCAACTTGCAATGTTAGAAAGAACATAAACACTAAAGTTGGAATAAAAAGAGTTTGGGTTCCTAAAGGTACCATGCCTTACTTTAACACACAAGGACCCAAGACAATTTGGGTACTAAAGGTTAAAACTTGAAAGTGTGTTGTAGGTGTGCTTGAAGACCAAGAGCTCAAGTTGGTATCTTGATAGTGGTTGCTCCAAGCACATGACCGGTGATGGCTCCAAGTTTTCCTCCCTCACACACAAGAAACATGGTCATGTCACATATGGGGACAACAATAAAGGGAAGATTCTTGGAATTGGCAAAGTTGGTAAGATCCCTTCATCATCCATTGATAATGTTTTGCTTGTTGAAGGACTTAAACATAATTTGCTTAGTATTAGTCAATTATGTGATAAAGGCAATAGAGTTATATTTGATTCCTCTTGTTGCATAATTGAGGGAAATGATGATAAGCAAGTTAAGTTTGTTGGTCATAGGGTCAATAACATATATATGATTAGTCTTGATGATATCTCCTCAAATGATGCTAAATGCTTTATGAGTAAAGAAAATGATTCGTGGTTATGGCATAGAAGAATTGCTCATATTCACATGGATCACTTAAACAAATTAGTTTCTAAAGAACTAGTAATTGGTCTTCCAAAGCTCAAATTTGAAAAAGACAAACTTTGTGATGCATGTCAAAAGGGAAAACAAGTAAAAGTCTCTTTTAAAGCTAAAAACATAGTTTCAACTTCTAGACCTTTACAACTTTTACACATGGATCTTTTTGGTCCCTCTAGAACTATGAGCTTTGGTGGGAATTACTATGCATTAGTGATTGTGGACGATTTTTCTAGGTTTACATGGACATTATTCTTAGCCCACAAAAATGATGCTTTTCAATCATTTAGAAAACTTGCCAAAGTTATCTAAAATGAAAAAGGGTTTTGTATTGCATCCGTAAGAAGTGACCATGGTGGTGAATTTGAAAATCATGATTTTGAAACTTTTTGTGATGAACATGGCATTGAGTATAATTTTTCTGCCCCTAGAACACCACAACAAAATGGTGTTGTAGAAAGGAAAAATCGATCTTTAGAGGAAATGACAAGAACTATGCTCAATGAGGCCAACCTTCCTAAGTACTTTTGGGCGGATGCGGTTAACACCACTTGTTATGTTATGAATAGAGCCCTAATAAGGCCAATTTTAAAGAAAACCCCTTATGAATTGTACAAAGGAAGGAGACCAAATGTGTTGCATTTTCATGTCTTTGGATGTAAATGCTTTGTTTTGAATAATGGAAAAGATAACTTGGGGAAGTTTGATGCAAAATCTAATGAGGGAATATTCATTGGTTATTCTATTCATAGTAAGGCCTTTAGAGTCTATAATAAACGAACTATGACCATAGAAGAGTCCATACATGTTGCATTTGATGAAACTAACCCAAATGAGCCGGGAAAGGAGCTTGTTGATGATGTTGCAGAAATCTTGGCAAAGACGCACTTGGAAAATCAAGAGAAAGAGTCCAAGAAGGAAGAAGAGAGACTCCTTGATCACACATGACAAATAGATTCAGAAATCTTGGATCTACCCAAGAAATGGAGGACTTCAAGATATTATCCTCTTGACAATGTGATAGGTGATGTATCAAGATGGGTAATCACTCGAAACTCACTTAGAGATGCATGTAATCACCTAGCCTTTGTTTCTCAAGTTGAACCTAAAGACATAAATAAGGCCATTAATGATGAACATTGGATCTTGGCCATGCAAGAAGAACTAAACCAATTTGAGAGAAATCAAGTTTGGGAATTAGTTCCAAGGCCCAATGATCATCCAATAATTGGCACCAAGTGGGTCTTTAGGAACAAACTTGATGAAACGAGTTTAATAATAAGAAATAAAGCTAGGCTTGTAGCTAAGGGTTACAATCAAGAAGAAGGGATAGACTATGAAGAAACTTATGCTCCCGTAGCTAGATTAGAGGCCATTAGAATGTTACTTGCATATGCTTGCATCATGGATTTCAAACTCTATCAAATGGATGTTAAAAGTGCATTTTTAAATGGTTTTATATAAGAAGAGGTGTATATGGAACAACCTCCTGGTTTTGAAGATTTTGAATTGCCCAACCATGTTTTTAAACTGAAAAAGGCCTTGTATGGCTTGAAACAAGCTCCTAGAGCTTGGTATGAAAGGTTGAGCAAATTTCTTTTAGCAAAAGGCTTTTCTAGAGGCAAGGTTGACACTACCCTATTCATAAAACACAAAATGCATGACATACTTCTAGTTCAAATCTATGTTGATGACATTATATTTGGAGCTACTAACAACTCTCTTTGTAAAGAATTTTTAAATATTATGCAAAGTGAGTTTGAGATGTCTATGATGGGTGAGCTCAACTTCTTCCTTGGTCTCCAAATCAAGCAAACAAGGGAAGGAACTTTCATAAGCCAATCCAAGTATTGCAAGGAGCTGCTCAAGAAGTTTGGAATGGATAATGTCAAGCATATGGCTACTCCTATGGGCACCTCTTGCAATTTGGACAAGGATGAAGGAGGTAAATCGGTAGAAATTACAAAATATAGAGGTATGATTGGCTCACTCTTTTATCTCACTGCAAGTAAGCCTGATATAATGTTTAGTGTATGCATGTGTGCTAGATATCAAGCTAATCCTAAAGAATCACACCTAAGTGCTGTTAAAAGAATAATGAAATATCTAATAGGCACATCACAAATGGGTTTATGGTACCCTAAAGGTGCCTCATGTAGCCTTATTGGGTATTCCGATTCTGATTTTGCTGGATGCAAAATGGATCGAAAGAGCACTAGTGGGACATGCCACTTGCTTGGAAGCTCACTAGTTTCTTGGCATAGCAAGAAACAAAATAGTGTCGCATTGTCTACAGCTGAAGCTAAATATGTTGCAGCTGGGAGTTGTTGTTCTCAAATCCTTTGGATGAAACAACAACTCTTGGACTATGGTCTTGAGCTTGATCATATCCCCATAAGATGTGATAATACTAGTGCAATTAACTTGTCAAAAAATCCCATTTTGCATTCTAGAACTAAACATATTGAAATAAGACATCATTTCATTAGAGATCATGTTCAAAAAGGTGATTGCACACTTGAATTTGTTGAAACAACTAAGCAACTAGCTGACATTCTCACAAACCCCTAGCAAAACAAGCATTTTTCTATATTAGAAATGAACTTGCAATTTTGGATCAATCATGCATAAATTGACATTTTACTGCATCACATCTTATTGCTTTCTGCATAATCATGCCATGTTGCTGCAAAATTTTTGAGATATTAATCATATTTAAATCCAAAACTGACTTGAGCATCGGAGATTTTCCCTAAGTTGTTTTGCAGGTGCTCCTCATGATTCAAGATTCCCAAGCAACTCAACAATCTCAAATTTTCACCAAAAAGGGTGAAATTCTTGGTAAAAATAGCATTCTTGCAAAATTGAGTGATTTGAAACATAATATGATAAGATTATATGCTTGTATAATGATTTGAATTGATTTAACATGTTCTGGAACTGATTTGAATGATTTGAAGTTGATTCTATGTTGTTTGGAATTAAACTGGCATGCCTCTGAATCACATAAATGATAGAAAGATTGATCCTCTACAATTTGCTGCATAAAACTGTCCTTATCGTATGCCTTATTCAAATAAAAAGTCTGTTATTCGAATAAAACCCGTCAGCAAAACCCTGTTATTTTTTTTAAAAATGCTTACATTATTCGAATAAGGATTCCCTTATTCGAATAACACCTCACAAAATGTGCTCCACCATCCTAATATCAGCTGGTTATTCGAATAACCAACGGGTTATTCGAATAAAGCATGTCAGTGGTAAAAGCCATTTTTATGTTATTCAAATAACATGATATGTTATTCGAATAGCAAAAGGCAAGATTCACCAAACACATGAGCTATTACGCTGTTATTCGAATAACAACCTTGTTATTCGAATAACGCTTGGCAGTGAGCCAAGACCCTTCAGGTACCACTCTGTTATTCGAATAACACCACTGTTATTCGAATAACATGCGATTTATAAAAGGAGTGCACGAGGCTCCTCTGTCATTTCATACGCTCTCTTTTCCCACCCTTCTCTGTTTTCTCCTCTTCATATTCACCATCTCTTCCTTCTCTCCATCACCCACCAAAAATTCCTCATGGCCTCTTCTTCCAAATGCCCACGAAGCAAGACCGCTCCCACCAATAACCCCATAGATCTTCGAAGACTCTCGTCTAATCATGATGATCTCAAACGCTTCAGGGAGGAATTCTGGACTCGAGACATAATTCAACCCAAATACATGGATCGTCAGTTCTTTGAGGACGATGGAGGATTTGATTTCCTCGATGATCTCTCCCATCAGGGCGTGCTCGAAATCTGTAGCTACAAGGACTCCATTTTCCCAGACTTGGTGAAAATGTTCTACTGCAACCTGAAGTTGGACGGTCCAAATCTCATCTTTGAAGTCAAGAACCAAGAAATTGTCATCACTCCTGCTGACTGGATGACATTCTTCAACTTAGACGCCACATGTGCTGCAGTGGAGCCAGACAGCAGGCCCTACGTGAAGGCATATAGAAGAGAGGAAGCTGTGTCCCTACTGGTGAAACCTGGAACAACCTGGTCCAAGGTTGGTCTGAAGAGTGGGATGCTGAAAAGTCAGGAAAAGCTGCTTCACTACTCATACACTCACATTCTCGCTCCTCGTGGAGGCAACTACGCCTATCTGATTGAGGATGACATTTTTCTTCTCTGGGTGCTGAAGAAAAACTGGAAGATCAACTGGCCAAATTTCATTGGAAAATACATGATGAAGGTCAAGACCACCAAGAATTATGACCTGCCATATGCTCTGATTATCTCAGCCTTTCTCAAGAAGTACTCCCTGCTCAGACAGACTGAAAGGACAGTGGAATTGAACCACTTCAACATCTTCAGGGAATTTACTCTGAAGAAGATGAAGATGGTTCCGGACGATATTGGAGGGTGGGTATACCTTGATGAGCTGGAAGAAGCTGCAGCAGATGAAGACATTGCAGATGCCCTGTTCTTGCTTTGATGACCCTGTCCGGTGATCGACCCTCTTGAAGCCCCACTCTGCTCTAGTCACTTTGGAAAGCATCTGACCACTTTGCTCGCTCATGCTCTAGTTTTCTACTTTGGAAAGCATCATGACCACTCCCCGACAATCCCTGCTTACATGGAACACACCTTTTTTATTCTCTTGTCTTTGTCTTTATGTTTTTATAGAAGGTGTTTGAAATACATATCCGCGACATCTTGCTATGATTGCCATAATTCAATAAAGAATAATTTGGACCTCCGACTTTGCTCCCCGCCCGCACCGGACTCCCCTCCTCCTCCACCAGACACCTATTTTTTGATAATAGGACTTTTGTCTTTGTCTTTATGTTTTTTTTTTATGTATCTCTGGCATAATACATATCTGAAATTGTACATCTTGACTATGATTGCCATAATTCAATAAAGAATAATTTGGTTTCCTTACTGATTTTGCAATCTTTGAGCCTGTTCTTGCCTTCCAAAGTGTTTGTTTAATTCTTTGTTCAAAAGTATAAAGACATGTTTATGAATTCTAAGTACTCCCTGTATGCATATCTTGCCCCATCTTTTTGATCATGACAAAAGGGGGAAAAGAACAAGAATAAGCTAAAAGTTCATTTGCACTTAAAGATAAAAATAATCATTTCTGATAATTTTTGGTTTTGGAGATTGTGTTGAGAAAAGACAGATCAGAAAGACTAATCTGAAAAGGATCAAGAAACTCCAAAAGAAAGGGGGAGCTACGCTTGTCTCTGATAATTTATGCTCCTCTTACAAATTAGAGGGGGAGTAAGTCTCCATGATTAATACTGTGCTTTCCAATTTACAAATGAACTAACTTTCTCTCAATGGTTGTTTGTCATCATCAAAAAGGGAGAGAATGTGACTGGCATGTATCTGATTAAGAATGTGTTTTGATGATAACAAACTCAAAGATGTTGCAAGATCAAGTCCAAGATTATCAAGACCATCAAGTATAGCTCTTAGGACTTTAATCTTTTTGTAAAGGTATATAAAGATTCACAAATAAGCTTGATCTTGCGTTTCGAAATAGCACACAAGTTTTCAAGGCTTCAATATGGTTTTTAACTTCCAAATAATTAACCACTTCGTGTCCATAAACCTACAAGATCATATGGAATCAAGAGCAACATTTAAAAAGGCTCAAAACATATTTTTCATATGTATTATTCGAATAAGGGGTTCCTTATTCGAATAACACAAGTCAGAGATTCCAAATTAATCATTCAGGAAAGGATTTATTCGAATAAAGCCATGCATTATTCGAATAAATGATTCAAAAGTGTTTTGGCACGAATAGGTTATTCGAATAACAGTGGTGTTATTTGAATAACACATTTCAGGAAGTCAGTTTATGAATTGGTTATTCGAATAACAGAATTGTTATTCGAATAACAAGCATTTCAGAAAAACCATGTTTAATTGGTTATTCGAATAACAAGTTGTTATTCGAATAACAGGGCTTTCAAATAAAACCATGTTTATTTGGTTATTCGAATAACGATGTTGTTATTCGAATAACAAGAACTCAGAAGCTCATTTATTTGAATGAGTTATTCGAATAACATGAATGTTATTCGAATAACATGTTCTCTCAGAAATCAAACATTTAACTGGTTATTCGAATAACCAGGATGTTATTCGAATAACACATTACAGAGGAAAACACGCTGAAGCTATTTCAAGCATTATTCGAATAAGAAATCTTTTATTCGAATAAGGAAGGTTTCCAGAAACAGAAATTAACGGATAGTAGCATAACATTTAATGCTCCAACCACCTCCTAACGGCTCTAATCTTCAATGACTTATAAATAGAAGTTGTTGGGCATTTATGGAGGTTAGACAATCAATTTGAAAAATCTTGGTTGAGCATTAAAAATGAGTTTTCATCTATTCCTCCATTAATACTCTGTTTCTGAGCGTAAACCGTGAATCATATACTAGTTGAATTTCCAGTTGTAATATCTGCTCTTTGAAGAGAGTTTCTATCTATTCAATCTCTGTAAATTCTATAGAGAGGGTGAGGCATCCCTCCAAACTGTATTAGGGTGAGGCATCCCTTGGAAAATAGAGGCTCAAGCATTAGGATGAGGTATCTCATAGTGTTGAGTGCTCAAGGTTGTAGTGGTTTTCAAGCACCCATTGAAGCTTGAAGATATAGTGGAAAATCTCAAGTTGTTGCTTGGGGACTAGACGTAGATCACAAGTGGATTAGTGATCGAACCAGAATAGACGACCGTGTTTGTTTTCTCTAAACCCTCCTCTGTTTATTTTGTGCACTGTTTCATTAATTTTCTTGGATATTGTCTCCGTAGATTATCACATTTATAAGTAAGTGGATTCATCTCATTCATCCAATCATCTCTAATCATTCAATAGCTTCAACGAAAATTAGTTATCAAACGATTTGCGAAAGATTTGCTAACTTGTTTTACTTACTCAATTCACCCCCCCTCTTGAGTATTGAGGCCACTTGGCAACATTAAGCTCAATGTAGAAAAGAAAGGAGGAATCTTTCAAACAATATGCACAAAGGTGGAGAGCCTTGATGACTCAAGTTCAACCTTCATTGACACTATCTAAGATGTGTTCGTATTTCTTGGAAACCCTGGGAAATCCTTTTATCGGGGCAATGACCAGAGCAGCCTATAAAGATTTTGCTGACTTGATCATTGTGGGAGAAAACATCGAGATTTTAGCCAAAGCTGAAAAGTTGTCAATAAGTAATATAGAGGATACTCTTAAGAAAGGATTCTAGCCGAAAAAGAAAGAATCCGAAGTGAATTATGTCCAACACCAACAGACCTTCAAACCTCGGTATTCACCACAATACCCAAGTCATCAACCACCATATAACCTTAACCTTCACTTTTCATACCAAACACCTACACCTCCTTATTACCCACCCCACCAAATTGTGCGAACCACTAACATCACCCTAACTCTATAATTCCAAATTAACAATGTTCCCACACCATACTTATATGTACCAACTCACCCAACTATGCCCAATATCCACCCACACCTCTGCAAGATTACCTAAACGACCCACAACCTCGACCAAACTTCCAAAATCAAGGTCACTTCCGTCCCCAAAACCTACCCCTTTCCCAAGATTATCCATTTAAATCACATATTTATTCCAAAGGCTGTTTGATGCTCACCTTATTTCTAGAAATCCTATACGTCCCTTAATACCACCTTTCCCAACATAGTATAATCCACTTTAAACTTGTAAATACTACAGGGACATCCCAAGGCACTCAATTAAAGATTGTGAATCTTTCAAGATTGCAGTAAGGAAGCTAATTGCTTAAAGGAAGCTTGACATTCAAGAAGTGGTAGGACCCAGTATTGTCAACAACCCAATTCCTAATCATGATGGAAGGAATGAGGTAAATTCTTCAGAGATGGAAGGATCACCCATAAAAAAGGTCATGAGCTTGCGTACGCCAATGGCTAAAATATTTAAGAAGCTGAAGAAAGCAGGTTATAGTATCACTGCATTGGCAACAACGATGAAAGAAGAAGAGAAGTAGGATGAAGAGTCAAGTTGTGCTTATCATTGTGGAGGAACAGGACATGATATCAAGAATTACTGGGACTTTAAGGTTCGAATCTAAGAATTGCTCGCTTTAGAGGTAATATAAGGTAGACAAGAGGTAGCTTCCTCTAAAGAGGTCAATGTAGAGTTGGAGGAAATAATGAGGAGTATAACTCTGGGAAAAGAAAATGATGCAGCACATTCCTCACTTGAGGGAAATATTCCCAACACTAGTCGAGATAATCATATCTAAAGAAGGCATTCATCCCCGATGCCATGCATTGCATGAAGAAGGACCAAAAGAGTGCAAGACAATCTATCCTTTTACTGATGAGGAGCCACTGAAGAACTAATAATCCGAACCAATGATTGATGTAATTGTTTCCAAGTAATTGTCTGGTTGTGCTATACTAAGCTGATATTTAAAGACCAACTATATTTTGAGCTTATATTTATCTTATTTGAGACATTAACTAAATAAAGCTGTATATTTATTTAATATTTCTCTTTGTTACACCTTTGGCTTGTCCTTTTGCATTTATCAATTTTTTTTTTCTATATAATATTTTGTTCTTGGTCCATTTATATAATTCTTGCTTCGTCATTCCTACTCAATTTTGCCTTTTTAACTCCACACAAATTACTTTCCAAGGATTCAAGTTTTGTTGAAAGTTCACCTCATGAAGGGGACCTCAAAAACTCATCAATAGATGAAGAAGACCCTGGTAAAGAGGAAGAATTTGTTGAATTTTTTTTTTCAAAATTACTAAAATATTTAGAGGAGAGATTTGAATTGAATGGTGAGATAGCGGAGGTGATCAACACAAATGTTGAAGAAAAATACTAGAAGTTAAGGAGGATGCATCATGATATGTCCTTGAAGATCAAGGAAGAAGTCACCAAGCAATTGGAAGCATGATTTTTGAAAAGGAACAAATAAGTAATCACTTGGTGTGCATTATCTTTTTGTCTCAAAATTAAAGTTTTGAAAATAAGCAATCATGATTTGAAAATGAAGATTGGTCATCTTTCTCTATCATTCACAAAATTTCATCATCTTTATTATCCATTGTTACCTCTTTTTAGCTTGAAAAAAATTTCTTCAAAAAACCTTGGACAAGGATCATCCCTACATTAGGGGTTAGTATAAAGTAAAAAAAGGTTGATTTTGGAGAAAAATAAGGAAAGAAAAAAAAAGAAAAAAGATTATGAAAAATGAAATCGCTCATATCAAAGGCAAATGATGATATGAAGGAAAAGTGTTAGTGCTCTTGATAATGCCAAAGGTAATTGACAAAGCTTATTAAGGATCCTTGGTCCTATTCAACCCTTAAACACTTGTTTGAGTCTTATATCTTTCCTTTCATAATCCTTAACCTTGGCCATGTTACAAGCCTCAAGAAGTCCATTCTGATCAATGAAAGGTTGTTGTTATTTTCATTAACTTTAATTTTGGGACAAAAGGTTCACGCTCTTTTGAGTTTTCAATTCCTTGCTAAATAAAAAATAAAAAAAGAAAGCCCATTAGGTTGAAAACCCGAAAAGGCAACCTAAACAAAAGTTAGGGCAAATAAATAAGCAAAATATCAAAGAAAGATGGCCTAAAGCTCCTTGAAAGGTTCACCAAACTGGGGCAATTTTTATTTGCGTTTGATTGGCTATACAGGGGCAATTTTGTTTGCATTCAATTGACTATACTAGAGCAAAATTTTTAAAAGATTTGTTGAAGGAAGTAGCAATAGAATCAGGGGTTGAGTTATCAAGTAGTTACAGGGAATTAATTGGATGAGGGTCAAGGAACCAATATTGGGGAAATTTTTTCCTTGCAATTTTCTTTTGTTTCTTTGTTTTCTTTTTTCAAATATATGTTTTACCAAAAGTTTATGTACAGTTAGTTTACCAAAGTAATAAAAGGAGGTTTGTTCATTCAATGAATTTCTATCCATTCATGAATGCATGTTTACTCATTAAGTTATGTATCAAATAAGATAAATTTAAGGTCAACAGTTGGATTTGACAATTCTATAGCAATCCTTCATTAAATAAGTTGGATTCAAAGATCACAGTACCTCAAAGTACAGATTGCAATGCAACATTTATTAGGAATGATTACAATACTAGCTGACTAAGTTTTCATTGTCAAGAAAAAAAGGAGGGGTCGAAAAAAAGGGAAGAAGAAATGAAGAAGAAAAAAAGTCAAGAAGATTCCAAGTCGACCAAAGGGTCTAATGAAGAAAAGTACATAAGCAAGGGTTTGATTAGTCAAAGCTTTCCAGAGTTATCACTGGTTCAAATGATTTTTAAGAATAATGAAAAAAGAGAAAAAAAGAAAGAAAAAAGAGAGAAAAGAAAGGAGAGAAAAAGAGAGAGAAGAAAAAGATCTTAAGTTCATGTCTTACTGGCACAAATAGTTTCATGTCATTTTGAGCGCATCGACTCCATGCATTTTTGAGCGCATCGGCTCCATACATTTTTTAGCGCACCGGCTCTATGCATTTTGACCGCATTAGCCCTATGCATTTTTGAGCACATCGGTTCTATGCATTTTGAGTGCATTGACTCCATGCATTTTTGAGCGTATCAGTTCCATGTCATTTTGAGCGCATCGGCTCCATGCATTTTGAATGCACTGGCTCCATGCATTTTAAATTATTTTGAGAGCATTGGCTCCATACTTCTTTAAATTTTTGTCACTTATTTTGAGTGCATTGGATCCCTGCATTCTAAATTCTTTTGAGCGCATCAGCTCTATGCATTTTAAATTCTTTTGAGAGCATCGAATACTTGCTTCTTTAAAATTTTTGTCACTTATTTTGAGCTCATTGGCTCCCTGCTTTTTAAAATTCTTTTAAGCGCATTAGCTCCATGCATTTTAAATTCTTTTGAGAGTATCGACTCCATGCTTCTTTAAATTTTTGTCACTTATTTTGAGCACATTAGCTCCGTGCATTCTAAATTCTTTTGAGCGCATCAGCTCCATGTATTTTAAATTATTTTGAAAGCATCGACTCCATGCTTCTTTAATTTTTTGTCACTTATTTTGAGCGCATTGGCTCCCTGCATTTTAAATTCTTTTGAGTGCATCAGCTCTATGCATTATAAATTCTTTTGAGAGCATCGACTGCATGCTTCTTTAAATTTTTTATCAATTATTTTGAGCGCATTAATTCTCTGCATTTTTAAATTCTTTTCAGTGCATGAGCTCCACGCATTTTAAATTCTTTTGAGTGCATTGACTCTTCGCATTTTATTATTTTTACATTTTTTTGTCATCTTATACTCCTGAACAAAATTCGAGTTCATGTTTTTACTCGTTTCTTACAATAATAAAATGAAAAACTACGATTATTCTTTTTATCTAGTAAGAAACAAGTAAAGAGGGGCAACTGTGAACACCTAATTTTGTTCGGGGCATTTTGTTAAAGAAAAAGAAGAAAAGAAAGAAGGAAAAAGAAAAGAAAAAGAAAAAAAAGAAAAGAAAAGAAAAAAAAGAGAAAAGAAAAAGAAGAAGAAAAATATAAAATGACCCATTTAACCACCCATGACCCATTAGCCCATAACATGATCCATTGACCCATTATCCATCTCATAACCTATATGTCATTAAACTTATCCTAAACAAATCCTAACAGTTATCATTAAACTCTTCCTAAACAAACTCATCCTAAAACAAACTCATCCTAAACAAACTCATCATAAAATAAACTTATCCTGAACAAACTTATCACCATGATTCTCCAAACTCTAATTTTTTCAATAAATACCCATCAGCTACACACTTTTGACACACACACAGACTTCTGCCTATAGTTAACACCATAGCCATATTTGTTTCTCTCCATTACGTAGCCTTCAATAGCAAATCTCTACCAAGACTCCATCCCACCATAACCACCATGTCCAAGCCTTCACCAACCAATCACATTAGCCACCCTTCTACACCATCTTCAACCTTCACTATTCACCACTTCACCGTGCCTAATCAAACCCAAACCACCCACCAAATAGAGCCACCTCTGCCAATCTCACAACCATGACCACCCTCCAACCTTCAACCAACAGACTTTCATCATCCAACGCTCACCACTTTCACCCATCACACAACACCTTGTAACCAAAGCTCTATCCCACTATAACCACCATGTTCAAGCATTCATTACCACCATCTTCAACAACCCTATTGGGAATTGTGGATACATGAAGCAGCGGAAAAAGAAAAATTCCCACTAAGGATCTATACGAAAAGAGACCATAATCCATGTTTTTGAGTTTACCTCCTGAAGCGAGATGAAAAACAAATGACGTGAATCGCCAATATCATAACAGTGACGATGTCTCTACAGTATCCATATGATTAAACTCACAAATGTCCAACGTCTGCAAAAAGGAGTCCCTCGTCTCTGACACAGTGCTAGCTGTGAAGAGAAGAGAAACCTATCACTCACTCACTCACTATTTCTGTAGGTGCGGCTAGGGTTCTATTATGCATATTTAGCAGCCCATTTAATAGTACTATTTATAATAGTGACTGCCTTAAGTGAGTATGAGCAGCAATAGGGTTATCTGTGCAGCCTTTGGACTCATCTGTTATAAGTTAGGCCCACGATGGAATCTTAGTCCATCTTGAATTCTCATTGCTCCAATTTAGCCTACCCTATGTGTGTGACCTTGCAGGTTCTCATAACATTGGCAGTAATATTAAAATCCCATTTTAATATTACAAGCAGTGAGCAGTATCTAGCAACACATCACTACACATTGCTATTACCCAAGTAATGAGAATGTCAGTGATTTGACATAACCTTTCTGTGACCAATGTTTCCATGCAGTTTAATCCCTTTGTCAAGATATCTAGATTGAACACAAGGCATGGAATGCATCACCCTTGTATAGTTCAATCCTTCGTTTCCTGATACTCGAGTAGACTTTGTAACAACAAATGAGATTAGTATTTTATATTGACTCATTTGAGCATGGCCATATATTTTGTAGTCTTACTCAATCAGGGGGCTTGAAGATATCGCTCCTGTTAAGTATGAGTGACAAATCCTATCTAGGTCACTCACATCCATCTGCATGATTCGTGGTATGTCCAATAACTAATTTTATAATCACCCTGTTACAGATGACGTTTAATGACATTAAAACATACAACTCCTCATATAGGAATCATAGTGATTTCAGGTCAAAGGACCACATACACCATTGTCACTATGAGAATCACTTATGACACTCATGTAACGATCCATGCAGCATTCTCATGGTGGGTCAGTCCAGTACATCATTACTCTAATATGTACATATGTGAAGACTTGATATATCATATCCATGACCTGTGAGATGTATTATCAGTCTATGCACATACTAGTTCCAATGCATTATTGTTGTCATAATTAACAATAATACTTGACTTGGGATATTTAAGAATAGTGTTCTAATTTTATCCAATAGGATCTCACAATCAAGTTATCCACTTGATGTTCTATTGCATCAAACTTACTATTCTAAGGATTTTATTATTTTTATCATAAGTAACATAATAAATAAAATGCCTCATATATTTGAAAATAGCATAATACAATGTATGTAAGTACTGTCAAAATATATTGGCCTCTAGGACATACACCAACAATCATCACCATCACAAACAACCCATCCAAACCACCAAGCCATATCACGCACAGCGCCTGTTTTATACCATCTCACTGTGAACGAACCCCAAAAAAGCCACCTTCACCCCTATTTTACACAACAGCCGAACCACCACACCTATGCGCAACTCCCAACCAAGTCGCACCACCTCCACCCTACCCATAACCATGCCACAGCCACCAAACGCACCAGAAATACAACACCATCGTGAACTAGATCCGGTCGATCGGAACCTGTTGGTGTATGCCCTAGAGGCCAATACATTTTTTGTATTTACATACATTCTATTATGCTATTTTAATATATAAGGCATTTCATTTATTATGTTCTTTTTTAATAAACATAATAAAGTCCTTAGAATAGTAAGTTTGATGCCATAGGACATCAAGTGGATGACTTGATCGTGAGATCCTTTTGGTTATAACACCATTCTTAAATGTCCCTAGTCAAGTATTATTGTTAATTAGGACAACAATAATGCATTGAGACTAGTATGTGCATAGACTGATGACCACATCTCACGGGTCATGGATATGAGATATCAAGTCTTCACATGGGTACATATTAGAGTAATGATGTACTAGACTGACTCGCCATGAGAACGCTACATGGATCATTACGTGAGTGTCATAAGCGATTCTCATAGTGACAATGATGTCTGTGGTCCTTTGGCCTGAAGTCACTACATGAGGAGTTGTGTGTTTTAATGCCATCAAACGTCATCTGTAACAAGGTGATTATAAAGTTAGTTATTGGACATACCACGAATCATGCAGAGGGATGTGAGTGACCTAGATGGGATTTGTCACTCCTACATAACAGGAGCGATATCGTCAGGCCTCCTGATTGAGTGAGATTGTGAAATGGATGACCATGCTCAAATGAGTCAATATGAGATATTAATTTCATTTTTGTTACAAAGTCTACTCGAGTATCAGGAAACGAAAGATTGGACTATACAAGGGTGACGCATTCCATGCCTTGTGTTCAATCTAGATATCTTGACAAAGGGACTAAATGACACAGAAACATTGGTTACGGAAAGGTTATGTCAAATCACTGACATTATTATTACTTGGGTAGCAGCGATATGTTGCTAGATACCGCTCACTGCTTGTAATATTAAAATGGAATTTTAATATTACTGTCAACTTAATGAGAACCTGTAGGGTGACACACATAGAGCAGACTAAAATTGGAGCAATAAATCCAAGTTGGACTCGGAGTCAAATATGAGCCAGACTCATAACAGATGAGTCTAGGATTGCACAGCTTACCTTGCTGCTGCTCACACTCACTTAAGGCAGTTAATATTATAAATAGTACTGCTAAGGGGCTGCTAAGACACACATAACACAGAACCCTAGCTGCACCTACAGAAAAGTGAGTGAGAGAGCGACAAGTTTCTTCTCTTCTCTTCGCAGCTAGCACTGTGTGAGAGACGTGAGCCTCCTCTTTGCAGACGTTGGACATTCGTGAGTCCGTTTGTGTGGATACCGCAGAGATATCATTGCTATTACGGTGTTGGTGATTCATGTCACTTCCCTTTGATCACACCTCAAGAGGTAAATATTTTAAAACTCGGATTATGGCTTTTCACAAGGATCTTTAGTGAGAATCCTATTTTTTCGCTGCGTGATGTATCCGCAATTCCCAATAGAATCCGTGTAGCAACTGTGCAAGTCAAATTCACGCCTAGCCGATTAGTCGAATAAGATCCAGCTCATCGTACGTTACCACTCGAACCCGGTCCAACGCTGGCGCACTGCCAGCGCACTACACTGCGTAGCCTGCACTGAACTGCTGCTACCTGGCAGGTCTTCATCTTCTTCACTTGTGCTGTTTTGTGACTAATCCCAAAAAGAAATAGAACTCCCCTTTCTTCATTCTTTTTCGTAAGCTACTGCATTGTTCTATTTTTTTTATTTTTTTCTTTTGTTTTAAAATTCTGCTATTTTTGGGGAAGGGGGAGAAATGGTTTAGATTAATGGGTTTATTGGGCTTTAAAAAAAGAATAAAAAATATAAACAAAAAATTTAAAATAAATTATAAATAAAAAATATATCAAATAATTGAATTTTTTTCCAAATGAATAAAATAGGATTGTCTAAGTTGTGACAACTTGTTAATCTTGCAACTATTATAATCATCTGAGTTGTGATATCTTGATGATTCAATTTTTTTTTTTGTCTTCAAATTTTTATTTTTATTTGAAATAAAATAAATCACTAGTCAATAAAGACTTAATTTTTTTAATAATTTTTTTTGCAACAAACTTGATAATCAACGGGTGATGTCTCTAGCGTGACATTGAACTTTGCCCATTCAAACTTTAACATGATTAACTAAGTCACGACGACTTGTTAATTCAAATTTTCAAAATCAATTTTTGTTAAATTAAAATTAACAAACCCATAATTATTTTCTAAAGAATTACGTGACTTTGTGTTCCTTATTGTACCCATGGATATGTAGGAGCAGAACTCTTATTCTGTCAAACTAAAAATTAAATTTTCACAAATTGTTATTGTTTAGTGTTTTTAATAAAAGGGGTGAAAAAAATATTTTTAAGAGTTATCAAGAATTTGCACAATTAACTTAAGGTACCGTCTCAAGATAGGTGTGTTAGGGGTGTTATAAGATTAAGTTTCCACCATTCCCTATACATAATCGACTCCTAAATTCAATTTAGTTTCAAAAACTATTTTTTCTTAGGTTTTCCAATTTTCCCTATTAAAAAATAAAATTAGTGGCGACTCCTAATTTTTTTAATTTAAGTTGCTATCCCACCGCGATCACAGTCACGACAATTTGCTTATGTTTATTAATGAATTTTAAATGGATCCTTATCATTGTCTTCATTTTTTTAGATTGAATGAGATTTATCACATTTGGAGTGAAAACAGATGACAACACCGCGTTTTTGAAGCAAAAGAAGATCATTTTGGCTTAAACAGGGTCCTGTGAGTGATTGAGGAGTTAGACAGGGCCCTATGAACAATTGAGGAATTAGACAGGGCTGTGTCTAACTTGGAAAACACTTCTGTCTAGTTTTTTTAAGAGACACGACCATGTCTCCATTCTACATTGAAGTTATGTTACTTTTTAAGTTCACACAATCATGTCGAGCTTTGACACAGTCGTGTAAGGTCTCTTAAGCGTAAAAATGACAATTTTCACCCCAAATATTATAAATAGAAGCAAACCCCTAAACCTAAAGTAAACTTTTGAGGCGACAAACTTTGAGAGGCAGACCAGAAGAGAGAATTGTAACACCCCAAAAATTATTTATTTCATCATAGAAAATCATTTTATAATATTTATGATTTTTGAGAATTTTTTTGAAAATTTCTGGAAACGTTGAATATTTTAATATATTTCTCGTTTTACATACACATTGACCAGAGTAAGTGAAACACCCCAAAAATTATTTGTTTTGTGATGAATAGTCATTTTTCAATATTTGTGATTTTTGAGAATTTCTTTGGAGTTTTCTGAAAATGTCGAATATTATAGTATATTCTTCATTTTGCGTGCACGCTAAGTAGAATCGGGAAAGCGAAATGTTTTCCCGGAGGCTGGTAAACCTTGAACTGTGGATATGTCGACGGGGGATCTTACTAAACTCAAGGCCGGACACAGTTTATAAGGTTTACGTTTTTTGAGATTTTATCTGATAAATAAAATCTTTGTACGCACTGTTAATTAAAATTTTGTGGTATGCTCTGTTATTCATTGGATAATTAATACTGGCCTTGTGCACTGTAACAATTATCCATTGGGTAATAGCTTGTAGTAAAATCCTAATTACCCTATTATTTAACTATTAAATCACATTATCTTATCCTAATGTAATCTACGTTATGTCTAATCACATCTACTTTTTACAATTTCCCACATGCTAACCCTAAAAGTAAGTGACCACTTTCCCTGCATTCTCTCCTCTCACCACACGGCTGAATGCTTCAATTTGGAGCCCAAATTACACTTCAATTAATTAAATCATTACTTTCCAATTTCAAACCCAAAAGCACTTTCACTTTCTACTATCAACTTCTCTCTCTAAGCTTCATCTCTTTCCTTCAAAAGATATTTTCTCCTCCTTCTCTCTAGAAAGCTCACGGCCTCCTCACTCCCCACACATCAAAGATCACAAAAATTTCAACCAACCCCATTTTCTTAATCCCCTCCATCATCTAAACACTTCTCTAGTTGGTGATTCTTTGGAAGGCTTTCATCTTTACCACTTTCTTCAAGCTTCAAGTTTAGGGCTTTTGGGTGAGACTCTTGCATTATCTTGATCCTCTCTCTATTTTCGTTTGGGATGCCTTCATTTTGATCATCTATTCATTCTTTTTCAAGCTTTGGAATTAATTGGTTGAAGTTGGAATTTTAGGGTTTTTGGGTGGTGTTGGCCGAAATCTTCAAGGAGCACACAAAGAGTTCCTTTGTATGTTTTCTCTTGGGTAAGAGGAAGATACTCCTCCTCAACCTCTATTGGTAGTAAGGAACCTTGTATTGTGATTGATTGTGAGAAACCCTAGTAGGGTTACTCTCTTTGTTTGTATGATTTGTATGATTGCATATTGTTTTTAATTTGTTTAAGTTATTTGATTGATTAAGTATGTATATGTATGTGTTTAGATGGATTGGAATCTTGAATGGAAGCAAAAATGACTTTGTCCTCTTCCATGAGGCTCATGGTTTTAGGGCCCAAAAATTAGGGTTCTTGGTGAAAATTTATAACAAGTGGAAGACATGGCTAATTAAATGGACAATATATAATTAATGGAATGAAAATTTGGAATCCTAAGACTTAGTGAGGCTCACGCCTCTAGGGTTAATAATGGCCTAATCATGTAACTTCATACAACTATGACATTTAATTAATCAAGTAAATAAATAAGAGGATTATGTAATGGAAGGAAATAAATTTGGTAACCTAAAGGAATCCATGGGACTTTAAGAACAAATAAGGATGTGTGAGACTTGGTAAGACTTAGAAATAATTTTTCAAGTGAATAAGACTAAGTTTAAAGTAAGCAACCTAATTATGAAAAGAATTTCATTAGAGACATCACATTGAAGTGGAACTTAACTAAATTGGATAATTAGGAATTATTTAGGATTTTATAAAATGGAAAGAACCAAGGATGGAACTTTACCTAAAAGACTTAGAATGATTTTCAATTAAAGTAAGAACATGAGTGTAAGTGAGAACACTAAACAATTCCATAATGTACCAAAAATGCAATGTATCATTGGAAGGCCTTAGACTATTTAATGTGGGTCCATGTGTGGGACCAAGAATATTATGATGCTTACTTTGGCCAATTGTGGCATATTGTGCAAAAGTATGTAATGATAAACATACATGATATATGCATTGAATCATCATGCATTGTGAAAGTCCGTTGGACTGTTGTTATGGCCATGTTGCGTAGGAGATTGAACACACCTTTGTGCAGGTGCGAGTAGACTAGTGTAGGTTATATTGTTGACCTTGGGGACGTCGAGGTGTGGGTACCTCGCAATGGACAGTTGGTAGCTCTTCTGTTCGTGGGGTAGACCGATGCAAACGCACCAATGATCTGGACCAAGACACTGTCCTATATCGTGATCTAGTGTAGAATGTATGTTTAATGCCTTAATGTGCACTTGGATAAACTGATGAGTTATAGCACTTTGGCCGCAGCTGTCGAGTTACAGACATGTCTCCTGATCTTTCTCTCTGATTGTTTGTGTCTAGCTCCATAGAGTAGGATTTTTGACATTGTACGTATGCGCATAGTGAGTCAATATATTATCTGGCATTTAATCCTTATTATAATTTGAATTGTTGTATTACTGATGTATAACTGCCTGGAACTGCTTAATTATTTATCACTGCTATTCGATGCTTATCATTATTACTGCTGAACTGCTATGTGGGTGCTTCGCGCCATTTTGTTTCTTATTGCCAAAATTAGTAATGATGGTAGGATATCTTACCTCTTTCCTATGCTTCTATTATTTTTGCCCATTTATAAATATGTTCCATCGAAGACGTCGGCGACAGAGGTGAAGCTCATGAATTCCCCAGCTTCTAGCCCGACCGCGACTAGCACCTGTTGTTGGATCATGGCGGCACGCCCATGTGGATTTCTAGGTTATGTGCGTTTGACCTTCCTCGGAGGGCCAGACTGTTAGTACATCAACCTAAATTCTGATATTTTCATCTACGAGGTAGACGTGTCGATTTCGCTGGCTTGGGGGCGTCATGAACCGCCCATCTTCACTTGCAGTGTCAGTTTACGTTTGGAGTTTTATTTGCCCATCAGGGAGATGTGGGGTGATCGTTATTACACCTCACAGGAGGATTCTTTTGTCTCCACTGCTCGAGCCCCAGCCCATAACTCGGTGGCTTCGATGGAGGTTTCCTCGGATGAGGAAGACCCTGAGGAGGAACCCGAGGAGGATCCTGACACGGTTCCTTCTCCTCTTAGGGACTGATATTATCGATAGCTACTGATGGCTATTAGTGTTTATTTTAGGGGTCTGATGTGTCATTGTTTTGGTGGACTGTATATTTATGATCTCTTGGGGCATATATGTATAATTTTTCTTTTTGTATATTCAGGAGCTGTAATCAAACAAGTTTAATATAATGATATATCATTGTATATGTATGTTGATTGATGTATGCTTTACTTCTATTTTACTCTTCATTGTAATTATGCCTTATCATTATTTTTATTAATTATAACAAAAAAAATATACTTGCTAATTTAATTACACGATTATAACCAAGTAAATTTACGTTTATATAAAATAAACCAGGTCTTAACTTATATTTTTATTTTATGCATTGTAAATGACAATATGACGTTTCCTTCCAAAAAAGGGTGTTACATTAAGTCGGTATCAGAGCCCCGGTTTATGTTTCTTTGGGTCTTGTGATTGAGTCTGTCTTGTTTGTGCTATGTGAATCTCTGTGTTGGTTTTCCGAGTGAATACATCTAACCTTCCGTGTGTTTTTCAGCTAACCTGAATTGAGAAAGCAAGATGGCACGCGGTGGAGACATGGCAGCTGCTATAGAGGCAATGCAAAGGATGGATGAAGTCATAGCACAATAGACTGAATGAGCTACTCAACAACAAGAGAGAGTTGCCCAGCAATAAGAGAGGGCTACTCAACAGCTCGAAGCTACTGCTGACGCTCAAAACTTGGCGGAGTTTCGTCATCACAATCTTCCCCAATTCAAAGGAGAGTTCGATCTGGATAAAGCCAGTCTATGAATCAAAGAGCTAGAGAAAGTCTTCCGAGGCATGAATTGTACCGTGAATAAGAAGGTGACTTATGCTACTTTTATGTTCGTTGGCAATGCTGAGGACTGGTGGTGCGGGGCGCAAAGGATGCTAGAGGCTGAAAATCGCGAGATCACTTAGGATTTATTCAAGGATAAATTCTTGGATAAGTACTTTCTCGCGAGTGCAAGGCACACGAAGGAGATGGAGTTTCTCAACCTAAGGCAGGGGAACATGACTATTAGTGAATATGCAGCGAGATTTGAAAACTTATCAAAGTTTTCAACGTACTTTCAGCACCAACCGAACAAAACCTAGAAGTGTCAGAAGTTTATAGAAGGACTGAGATATGAAGTGAAGAAAGTTGTTATCACACTGAAAATCAATGATTTCTGGGAGCTGCTAGATACGTGCTGCGAAGTGGAAGCTCTGGAGCAATCTAGAGATACAAGGAGCAGGAACTTTGGACTTATAAGGTTCCAAAGGGGGGTGGCAACAGTTCTAATCGCTTCCAAAAGAAGCCCTATTCCTGGCCAATGGGAAACCAGTAATAGACAGCGGGTGGAAGTTCTGGTGGAGGTTCCCCTGGGAATTGGACTGGCCAAAATGTGGCGTATCCCTCAAAATGCCTGAAATGTAGGAAGAATCATCCCACGAGGGATTGCACTATAAAGGGGATTATCTGTTTCCGATGTGGCAAGCCTGGCCACGTGTCCCGAGATTGTAACCAAGTGAAGGCTGAACCTTCAGTCAATGCTGCAAGGGCCAACAAATCGCAAGCAAGAGGATGGGTCTATACCATGAGCGGAGCCGAAGCCTCCGAGTCAGATGACTTGATTCAAGGAGAAGGCACCATAGAAGGTAACCTTTTAACTGTACTGTATGACTCTAGGGTAGCCCATTCTTTTATATCTTATGGTTGTGTACTACGACTTGGCTTACCAGCGTCTACTTTACCTTTTGATCTGACTGTTTCTACCCCCACTGATAAACCGGTAGTTACTACCAAAGTTTGTTTAAATTGTCCCTTGATTGTTGAAGGTCGAATCTTTTCTATCGATTTGATATGTTTACCCCTTTCTCAACTAGATATAATTTTAGGGATGGACTGGTTGTTCACTAACCATGATCTATTAGATTGTTCAAGAAAAATCATAGTTTTCCTTGTGGATGAGGATTCTAGATACTTGACAGCCAACCAAGTTCAAGCTCTCTTGAAAGAAGGAGCTCACACATACATGCTACTGTCTTCTTTAAAAATTGAGAGTGAGGTTGATGTGAGCACAATTCCAGTGATGAATGAATTTCCCGAAGTTTTTCTTGAAGATATACCTGGTTTACCACCGGTGCGAGAAATAGAATTTGCTATTGACTTTGTACCGGGAGCTGGTCCCATATCTATAGCACCTTATAGGATGTCACCAGTAGAATTAACTGAACTGAAGGAGCAGCTAGAGGAGCTTTTGGAAAAGCAATTCGTTAGACTAAGTGTGTCACCTTGGGGAGCACTAGTACTGCTAGTTCGAAAGAAGGACGGTTCATCAAGGTTGTGCATGGACTACAGGCAGCTAAACAAAGTGACAATCAAGAATAAATATCCATTCCTAAGAATTAATGACTTAATGGACCAATTGAAGGGAGCAGCAGTGTTTTCAAAAATTGACCTGCGATCTGGGTATCATGAGATACGAGTGAAGATGGAGGATATACCCAAGACTGCTTTTCGTACCTGATACAGCCATTACGAGTACCTCGTGATGCCGTTTGGCATGACGAATGTGCCTACTATCTTCATGGATTATATAAACTGGATCTTTCATCCTTACTTAGACAGGTTTGTTGTTGTCTTCATCGATGACATCCTAATCTATTCTCAAAATCAAGAGGATCATGCTGAACACCTCAGTATAGTTCTCTAGATTCTGAAGAAGAAAGAACTGTATGCCAAACTATCAAAATGTGAATTTTGGCTAGAAGAAGTTAAGTTTTTGGGTCATGTAATCTCGAAGGAAGGGATTGCGGTGGATCCATCAAAAGTGAAGGCAGTGCTACAATGGGAAAGGCCTAAGTCAGTGACAGAGATTCGTAGCTTCGTGGGTTTGGCCGGATATTACCAAAGGTTCATTGAGGGATTTTCCAAAATCGCGACCGACAGTTGTGAACAGAGTTTTCAAGAGTTGAAGAGACGGCTAACTACCTCACCAGTGTTAGTGCTACCTGATCCGAATGAGCCTTTCGAGGTGTATTGTGACATTTCATACCAAGGACTAGGATCTGTGCTTATGCAAGATGGAAGAGTGGTGGCTTATACTTTAAGACAATTGCGAGTGCATGAGAAGAACTACCCGACGCACGACTTAGAATTAGCGGCTGTGGTTTTCACTTTGAAGATATAGAGGCATTTCCTCTATGGAGCGACGTTCAACATCTTTAGTGATCACAAAAGCTTGAAATATTTGTATGATTAGAAGGAGTTGAACATGAGGCAGCAGAGGTGGCTGGAGTTCCTGAAAGACTATGATTTCCAACTTCTGTATCACCCTGGCAAGGCAAACATCATGGTAGACACCTTGAGTAGGAAGATGATCAGTATCTCTACCCTGATGATCAAGGAAAAGGATCTAATAGAGCAGTTCAGAGATGTATGGTCTTTTTTAGGATTAGAACCAAGAAAGATCTGCATGAACATGGTCACCATCTCAAGTGAGCTAATGGAGGGCATACGGGAAAAACAGAAGGTCGACAAGTTCTTGCAAGAAGTGAGAGAGCTAATGAAACAAGGCAATGAAACAACATTTACGGAAAGAGCAAACAGAATTCTGAGATTTTGAGGTAGAGTCTGTATTCCCCGTGACCAAGAGCTTAGAGAGTATATTCTTGACCATGCTCACACAAGCCAGCTAAACATGCATCCAGGCATAACAAAAATGTATCAAAACTTGAAGAAGTTATTTTGGTGGCATGAAATGAAGAGTGACGTCACTAGACGTGTATCGACTTGTCTGGTTTGTCAGAAAGCTAAAGTGGAACATCAAAGACCCGCAGGATTGCTACAACTATTGTCTATTCCTGAATGGAAGTGGGATAACATTGCAATAAATTTTGTGGTAGGTTTACCAAGGACAAGAAAAGGGCATGACTCGATTTAGGTAATTGTGGATCGACTCACGAAATCAGTGCATTTCCTCCCGATCAACATAAGGTACAACCTGGAGAAATTGACCCAGCTGTATGTTGGAGAAATCGTTAGACTGCATGGTGTGCCTATAAGTATTGTTTCAGATAGGGATCCAAGATTCACTTCAAAGTTCTGGCAGAGTCTACAAGAATCATTAGGGACAAAGTTACGTCTAATTTCTACTTATCACTCACAAACCGATGGTCAATCAGAGAGGACAATCCAATCATTGGAAGATTTGCTTAGAGCTTGCGCCATAGAATAGACTGGAAGTTAGGATGATGTTTTACCATTAATAGAATTCACCTACAATAATAGTTATCATTCAAGCATAGGGATGACACCCTATGAGGCTCTGTATGGACGGCGGTGTCGGACACCTTTATGTTGGTACCAAGACGGCGAGCTCCTCACTATTAGACCAGATGTTATACAACAGACGACTAAAAAAGTTAAGATGATTCAGGAGAAGATGAGGACAGCTCAGAGTCGATAAAAGAGTTATGCAGACAAAAGAAGAAAGCTTCTTGAGTTTGAGGAAGGCGAGCATGTATTTTTGAAAGTCACACCTACGACTGGGGTAGGCCGGGCCTTGAAATTTAAAAAACTTACTCCAAAATTTCTTGGACCGTACCAGATTATTCATCGAGTAAGTCCATTACCCTATCAAATAGCCTTACCCCATTTTCTCTCAAACATTCACAATGTCTTCTATGTGTCACAACTGCGAAAATACATTCCTGACCCAAGTCATGTCATAGCACCAAACACAGTACAATTAAAAGAGAACTTAACCTATGAGGCACCTCCTGTAAGAATTGAGGATAGAAGGATAAAGCAACTAAGAGGCAAGGATATCTCATTAGTAAAGGTAATCTGGAACGAAACGACTAGAGATGCAACATGGGAGCTGGAAGACAAGATGAAGGAGCAATACCCACAACTATTCTAAGGTATGAAAATTTTGAGGATGAAATTTCTTTTTAGAAGGGGAGAGTTGTAACACCCCAAAAATTATTTATTTCGTCATAGATAATCATTTTATAATATTTATGATTTTTGGAAATTTTTTTGAAATTTTTCAGAAATGTCAAATATTTTAATATATTTCTCATTTTACGTGCACACTGAGCAGAGCAAGTGAAACATCCCGAAAATTATTTGTTTTGTGATGAATAGTCATTTTCTAATATTTGTAATTTTTGAGAATTTCTTTGAATTTTTCTGGAAACATTGAATATTATAGTATATTTCTCATTTTGCGTGCGCGCTGAGCGGAGTCGGGAAAGCGAAATGTTTTCCCTGAGGCTGGTAAACCTTGAACTATGGATATGTCGATGGAGGATCTTACTAAACCCGAGGCTGGACACAGTTTACGAGGTTTGTATTTTTTGAGGTTTTATCAGATAAATAAAATCTCTGTACGCACTGTTAATTAAAATTTTGCGATACGCTCTATTATTCATTGGATAATTAATACTGGCCTTGTGCACTGTAACAATTATCCATTGGGTAATAGCTTGCAGGAAAATCTTAATTACCCTATTATTTAACTATTAAATCACATTATCTTATCCTAATGTAATCTACTTTATGTCTAATCACATCTACTTTTTACAATTTCCCACATGCTAACCCTAAAAGCAAGTGACCACTTTCCCTCCATTGTCTCCTCTCACCACACGACTGAATGCTTCAATTTGGAGCCCAAATTACACTTCAATTAATTAAATCATTACTTTCCAATTTCAAACTCTAAAGCACTTTTCACTTTCTACCATCAACTTCTCTATCTAAGTTTCATCTTTTTCCTTCACAAGATATTTTCTCCTCTTTCTCTCTGGAAAGCTCACGGCCTCCTCACTCCCCACACACCAAAGATCACAAAAATTTCAACCAACCCCATTTTCTTAATCCCTTCCATTATCTAAACATTTCTCTAGTTAGTGATTCCTTGGAAAGTTTTCATCTTTACCACTTTCTTCAAGCTTCAAGTTTAGGGCTTTTGGGTGAGACTCTTGCATTCTCTTGATCCTCTCTCTATTTTCGTTTGGGATGCCTTCATTTTGACCATCTATTCATTCTTTTTCAAGCTTTAGTATTGATTAGTTGAAGTTAGAATTTTATGGTTTTTGGGTGGTGTTGGCCAAAATCTTCAAGGAGCACACATGGAGTTCCTTTGTTTGTTTTCTCTTGGGTAAGAGGAAGATACTCCTCCTCAACCTCTATTGGTAGTAAGGAACCTTGTGTTGTGATTGATTGTGAGAAACCCTAGTAGGGTTACTCTCTTTGTTTGTATGATTTGTATGATTACATATTGTTTTTAATTTGTTTAAGTTATTTGATTGATTGAGTATGTATATGTATGTGTTTGGATGGATTAAATTTTGAATGGAAGCAAAAATGACTTTGTCCTCTTCCATGAGGCTTACGGTTTTAGGGCCCAAAAATTAGGGTTCTTGGTGAAAATTTATAACAATTGGAAGACATGGCTAATTAAGTGGACAATATATAATTAATGGAAAGAAAATTTGGAATCCTAAGACTTAGTGAGGCTCATGGCCTCAAGGGTTAATAATGGCCTAATCATGTAACTTCATACAACTATAACATTTAATTAATCAAGTAAATAAATAAAAGGATTATGTAATGGAAGGAAATAAATTTGGTAACCTAAAGAAATTCTTTGGACTTTAAGAACAAAAAAGGATGTGTGAGACTTGGTAAGACTTAGAAATAATTCTTTAAGTGAATAAGACTAAGTTTGAAGCAAGGAACCTAATTATGAAAAGAATTTCATAAGAAACATCACATTGAAGTGGAACTTAACTAAATTGGATAATTAGGAATTATTTAGGATTTCATAGAATGGAAAAAACCAAGGATGGAACTTTACCTAAAAGACTTAGAATGATTTTCAATTAAAGTAAGAACAAGAGTGTAAGTGAGAACACTAAACAATTCCATAATGTACCAAAAATGCAATGTATCATTGGAAGGCCTTAGACTATTTAATGTGGGTCCATGTGTGGGACCAAGAATATTATGATGCTTACTTTGGCCAATTGTGGCATATTGTGGAAAAGTATGTAATGATAAACATATATGATATATGCATTGAGTCATCGTGCATTGTGAAAGTCCGTTGGACTATTGTTAAGGCCATGTTGCCTAGGAGATTGAACACACCTTTTTGCGGGTGCGAGTAGACTAGTGTAGATCATATTGTTGACCTTGGGGACGTCGGGGTGCGGGTATCTCGTAATGGACAATTGGTAGCTCTTCTGTCCGTGGGGCAGACCTATGCAAACGCACTGACGATCCGGACCGATACACTGCCCTATATCATGATCTAGTGTAGAATATCTATACAATGCCTTGATGTGCACATGGATAAACTGATGAGTTATAGCACTTTGGTCGCGGCAGTCGAGTTACAGACATGTCTCCTGATCTTTCTCTCTGACTGTTTGTGTCTAGCTCCATAGAGTAGGATTTTTGACATTGTACGCATGCACATAGTGAGTCCATATATTATCTGGTATTTAATCCTTATTATAATTGGAACTGTTATATTACTGATGTATAACTGCCCGCAACTGCTTAATTATTTATCACTGCTATTCGATGCTTATCATTATTACTGCTGAACTGCTATGTGGGTGCTTCGCGCTGTTTTGTTTCTTATTGCCATAATTGGTAATGATGGTAGGATATCTTACCTCTTTCCTATGCTTCTATTATTTTTGCCTATTTATAAATATGTTCCATTGAAGACGTCGACGACGGAGGTGAAGCTCACGAATTCCCCGGCTTCTGGCCCGACCGGGACTAGCACCTGCTGTTGGATCATCCGGCACACCCACGCGAATTTCTAGGTTATGTGCATTTGACCTTCCTCGGAGGGCCAGACTGTTGGTACATCAACCTAAATTCTGATCATTTCATCTACGAGGGAGACGTGTCGATTTTGCTGGCTTGGGGGCGTCATGAATCGCCCATCTTCACTTGTAGTGTTAGTTTACGTTTAGAGTTTTATTTACCCATCAGGGAGATGTAGGGTGATCGTTATTACGCCCCACAAGAGGATTCTTTTGTCTCCACTGCTCGAGCCCCAGCCCGCAACTCGGTGGCCCTGATGGAGGTTTCCTCGGATGAGGAAGACCTTGAGGAGGAACCTGAGGAGGATCCTGACACAGTTCCTTCTCCTCTTAGGGACTGATATTGTCGATAGCTACTGATGGCTATCAATGTTGATTTTGGGGGCCTAATGTGTCATTATTTTGGTGGGTTGTATATTTATGATCTCTTGGGGCATATATGTATAATTTTGCTTTTTGTATATTCAGGCGCTGTAATCAAACAAGTTTAATATAATGATATATCATTGTATATGTATGTTGATTGATGTATGCTTTACTTCTATTTTACTCTTCATTGTAATTATGCCTTATCACTTTTTTATTAATTATAACAAAAAAATATACTCGCTAATTTAATTACACGATTATAACCAAGTAAATTTACGTTTATATAAAACGAACCAGGTCTTAACCTATGTTTTTATTTTTCGCATTGTAAATGATAATATGATGTTCGCTCCCAAAATGGGGCGTTACAAGAATTGCCACAAATCGTTGGAGGACGGCTATGAAAAGAGGACGACATTCTTGAAGGCTTGAAGATTATAATAACTGTAAAAGGGGTTTTGATTTCTCTTTCCCTCAAGTTTTTCCCTTTCTTTGGGTTTTCTTTCCATGAATTTGTATTGTGATTTGAGATTGTTTTTATTGAAAATGAGTAGCTAATCCTATAGTTAGGGCTATGGGGGATCTTGTTTTCTTAATTAATTGATTTTCATCTCGAATTTGATTAAGGTAATTTCTTTTGAGTTTATTATATTACTTGTATTGTTGTTAGAACTTAATCTCTTTTGGCATGTTTTATTTCATTGTTTGACCGGTGACTATCCACACTCAATGAGTGGACCTATATGATAAACCTAGGATTAGATTGGTGAATGATAAAATATTAATTTATTTTGTTAATGGAATTGACAATTATGTTGGTTCATATCTTGAATTGAGGCTTAATGCATTCCTAATAATTCAACTAAATGACCAAATAGGTGAATAATTGAGGATTAGAATATTGTTTCATCCATGACCATTAGGATTCAATAGTAATTAAGAGAATATTGGCAAGAGAATTACCTTACATCATAAATGAGTGAAAATTTGATTAATTGGATTCAAGTGAACATTGCATCCTAGTTTCTCTCTATTTGATTATCTCTACATTGTTTAACTGCCTGTTATTCTTCTTTATTTGTTTTTTGATTTTAATTTGAATTTCTCCCCACTCTTACGATTGTCTAAATAATCAAGAGTTTAGAGAATCTAGTAATTATTGCTTATTCCTCGTGAGATCGACAATTGAGACTCAAATCTTATATTACTTTGCGATAGAGTGCACTTGCTTTTAGTGTATTCTACACGTATCATTTACCTCCTTGAGTTGATTTGGATTTAATAACTCTAGTTGTAGGTAGAATTTTCTTTAACTCGTTAGATAGTTTTATTTTATTGCTTGAGACGGCTTAAATGCCTTCCAGAGTTTGAAGCCTTTGTATGGGGATGCAAATAGTGCCAGCTAACAAAAAAATTAAAATATACAAAAGTATAAAAAAAATAGTTTTCTTGTTTGTTTATTTTATTTTATTTATTTCTTTTCATTGTTAACAATTTCCAGGTTGTAGTTATCATCTTTTCTTCTTTCCTTGTAATTGCTAAGCATTTCAGGTATGTGATTCTTTCTTATTTTTGTCCCAATAATTATTGATACATGTTGGTGATTATTTCTTAAGTTTAGATTTAATTTGAAACATTGAGGACAACATGCAATTTAGGTAACGGGTGTAGAAAAAAAATTTGAGAAAATATTGACTTATTTTTTTTAGAGATTTGATAGTCTCGTTGTGCTTAATTATCCTGTTTGTTTATTAATTAAAGTTTATACATCTTAATTAATATTGATGATTAATCAATGTAAGTAATTTTGGTGATTTTGTATCTTGTCAATTAATTTCTTTAAGCAGTATTTTGTGATGCTAGTCAAAGAAGAATATGCTCAATGAATAATTAACCCAAGGCAGTTGAAGTTAGGTCACATCTCCTATTGAGCCATTATGCTATTGGGCCATAACAAATTAAAGGAAAAAAAGTGGAATTAACCTGTGTCTCAGCAATATATTACATGCTTAACCAGAATTTAAAAAAAGAAAAGTGGAATTACCGGAGTTAACCAGAATTAACCAGTATTCATTGCTTTTGTGATATAAGAATTGAATAGTTTATGCCATGTTAAATGATTTATATCATAATTTGAATAGGTCATATTTTTTTAGATGAATTATGTCATTAATTAGATTTCAATAATCCTTAATAGTGATCAAAGCTTGTAGCTATAGACACTCCATAGAATAAGATTAATTTCTGTTCAAGTTAAATTCATTTTTGTATGGTTAGTGGTAGATTTGAGGTCCTAGAATTGTTCTTTAATTGCTCTTGCATTTTTAATTTGAGTAGTTTAATTTAAATTTATTATTTAATTTTAGTTTTAATTTAGTACATAATTTATATTTTCAGTTTAATTAAATAAAATAAAAATCTATTTTTTTCTTTAAATTAATTTAGGTAAATATTAAATTTTAGTTAATCTTGTCACTCTCTGTGGGTATGATACCCTTATATTTGCCAAATATTACATTAATCTTGTGCACTTGCATGTAAAGAGTAATTTTATTACTTGAAAATCTTTATCACGACCCTACAACAACACCTAGTAGTAGTGATGCATCACTGTGTACAGTAACCATGTTTGTCGTCACCATTTCCCAACGTGGTGGTGTATGAGCAGCCTACGTGAGCCCACCCCAAGCCATCACATCTCTAAACATGGGCTGCACGCGAAGGACATGAACGTGGTGCATGGCGAGGAATCAATATATTGTTTTTCTTTTTTTTTTTATTTTAAATTTGAATGTTATATTTGTTTATTTGTTTATAATATGTATTCATGTATGCATATGGTGTTTATATTTTGAATATATGTGTTTATATATATATATTTGAATGTATGTTTATATGTCTAATATGTATGGTATATTGTTATCTGTTTGTCACACTACAAGAATTTTATAAATTTGCTACCAAATTTAGCTACGGATATATTAGCTACCAAAATATTTTCGTAGCTAAATTTTGAATGCACAGAAAAATAAAGTTATCAAGCAAATAGCTGTAGAATAGCTACGGATTAGCTACAAAAATTTTTGGTAACTAATCCGTAGCTAATTAGCTACGAATTAGCTACGAAATAAATTTCCCAAGCAAAATTTTGAATGTGCAAAGGAAAAAAATTATCAAGCAAATAGCTACAGAATAGTTACAATTTAGCTACAAAATTAGCTAGATTATAGCTAATTTGTAGCAAATTCGTAGTTAATTAGCTACGGATTAGTTACAAAATATTTTCGTAGCTAAATTTTAATTATACAACAAAAATAACTTTACCAATTTACACGCCTAGCCCTCCCTCCCATGACACTTTGAGCTCAAATTCTCCCTCCCCTCCTTCCTCTCACACAGAACCCACACCATGTCCTCTACCCAAAGACCCACCATTGCCTCCCCAGCCATCCATTTCCCCTACCTCTACCACCACACTGAACCCATCCAACCACTTCAACTTGAGACCACCGGCCAGACCATTGCAAGCATTTCCAGATCCACCAGCCATAGCGAGCACCTCCAATAGACAATCTCTCAACCACCATAACATCTCGAGTAGGCAACCACGACGCCACTGCAAGTAACCACATAGTAATTTCTCTTTGTGTTTCTCTTTCTCTCCTTCTCCCTCCTTTCTCTCGTTCTCTCTGTTCCCCTCCCCATTCGAATTTTGAACCCTAAATCCCTAATTTGTTTTTCCAAATCGTCTCTTGCAGCATGCCACCATCGACAGCCACCTGGTCATGAAGTCATCACAGGTTCTCAGGGCATAAGTCATATGATCTCACACCGTCACGATGCCACCATTGGCAGCCACTGTGAGCATAATTTTTTTTATTATTTCTGGGACTTTGACTTATTTGGATTTGTTATTTAGTTGCTGCAATTTATTGCTTGTCTATGTACAAAATTTCTTCACTTTTTTTTCCTTAGAAACCGAAGACTATATTTGTGTTCTGTTCTTCCAAAAAAATCAATTTTTTTGAAGTTGAAGATGTACGAGTAATAGACAAACAAATAGTGAAGTTAATTTAGAGAATGGAGCTTATCCGTTAGTTGTTTACATGTTTTTCTTTTACTTAATTCATTCGATTGTGATCACTTCCTAGAAAAATGAGTACTAGGAGACAATTTTACAATCTTTTGATTCCAAAAAAAAAATGTTTATGGTTAAATCATCTAATTCTAAATCTCGATTTTCATCTTGGATGAAAATATTGGGGGGAATTCATTATAAACACCAAATTTAACCAACATAAACAAGATTACTCTAACAAGTAACAATTTTTAAGCTTGATATCTTCTAATTTACTGCATTATAGATGGCACAAGAGACAAGTCTACCCCAAAAAAAGGTGAAGCAAACCCAACTCTAGGCTCTAATTACAATAACCCCAGAAAAAGGTAAAGCAAACCCAGCTCTAGACTCCAATTATAATGGGGTTTGAAAAGAATATAAAAGTGAGAAAAGAATGTATGTTTCTTGTGATTATAATGTGAACAAAGCATTTGATATTGAAATTTGTGTACAAGTGATAAATTCATAAGTCATATATTAAGACTATGATTGTATAATGTGGTCTACCAAATTTTCTGAAGACTGTTCTTTTGAATTAAACTTGTTTCTTTATATACTCTAATAAGCTCTCTTGGATTGTATATTGGTCATTATGCATGTCTGGTCTTGTGGCGATGGTTATTTGTTCGTGTGTCCCTATATGTATGTGTCTATATATATATATATATTTATGGAAGAAATTTTTGTTCATTTATATATATACATACACTAGCAAATAAATGAATTAATGGACAAAGGTAATTCTTGATTAGTGATATTCCATTTTTTCATGTCCTCAACATCTTGTATTTGTTTGGAGGCCAACTTCTAGCAATGAGATAAGGGGGGTAATGTTGTGGTGGAGAGGATGGACTTGAAGCTGAAATTGGGTGCCTATGTGTATTAGTTCAAGGGTCTTGATTAGTCATGTCCTACTTCTTCATACCCTCAACCTCCCTTATTATTTGTTGGGGGGCCAGCTTTGGTGCCTATTAGCCTATGTGTACTAGTTCAAGGGTTAGATTTCATCATTCCTTGACTTTAATCTTTTTTTCTTCTAAAGTTAGTTACAATTTTTTCTAGTAAGCTTTTTGTTTACTTGTTTGCTTTATTTGCATTGGGTAGAACTTGCCTTGTACAAAGCTTAGCATCTTTGTCACCATATTTTGCTTTTGCAATGTAATTTTAGAAAAAAGTAGCAAGTTCAGAATACACTTGTAAGTTGTATAAGTACATTTTTATGATTATTAATTGCTGCATAAATTACTATGAGAACAATGCTATATTGTATACATACACCCCCCATGTATTAGAAATCTTGTACTGTTCATTGTACAAAGTTATATAATTTAAATTTTGGATTTTTCCTTCTTTTGTTTTGAGTTCTCCTCATTATTGCTATGTTGGCAGTCGCACAAAATATAAAGGATCTTTTTAGGCTAGTACATTGACACTTCTCTGGCTCCATACTTCTTTGAGTGCAATACATCAAAGGTAATTATTTTGTCATGAAATTTTCTCCACCCTTAATATTCTTTGATGTTGGTGGTTATTTTTTCAAAAGATGCTATCTGCCTTTTTCTTTTCTTTTCTTTGGGGGTTCTTTTCTCCACCCTTAATAGTGGGTTTGATTTGCATTATCAGTCCTTGGAGTTTGTTTGATGGATTTCCTTTCTCTGAATGCTTCTTCTTTTGTTATATGTAATTTTCAAGTGGGTTAGCTCAAATTGTGCCTACTAGTCTTATTCTTCATTAGTCAATGGTCGTCATAGTGGAATAGTTATTTTTACTGCTCTGATGTGATGTAAGGCATTCACTTATCACTCCAGGCTGGCTGTTTTTCAAGGCTAGTAATGTAGGGTACAATTAGAATGGTCTATTGCCTCTACAGAGCTAATAATTGTTGTCTTGCAGAACAACAATATAACATCTTGCTCTAGTTTATGATTATGTTTCTATTTTATTAGAACTATCATTCAAATAGTTATGTTGAATGCTGAATTTTGACTCATGAAACCAAATTCCTTTGAATGACCAAGATCTTGAGCACTTACTGGATCTTAATTTGCTTTGCGATTTTGAAAAGTTTATGATATGGTTTCAACACAATTATGTTTGACATTTCCCTGCATCTTCAACCAATTATTCTAGTCAAAATAGGGGCCCTTTATCCTTCAAACTTCAAATTTAATTAAATTTCCCCTAGATTAATTCTTAATAACAATAAAGAAAACTAAATTTATATACCAGAAAATAATCTTTGAAATATTAAACTATGTTTTTTTATTAATGCTGTGGGTGCTGTGCTTATAAATGGCTTGAAGATAGTGGGTTGTAGCTCATAAACAAATCTGAATTGCCAAAAGTTAGAAAGCCTTGTGGCCTGTCTGCATTAGAACCACAAAATGAAGCAGGACAAAGGTACAACTATAAGCCAAAAAAGGGAATTAGTTTCAAATGAATATGGTTTCGGATTAAAACCATATTCATGAATTAAATCTAACTGCATTCCTAAAAAAGTTTTGCACTTAATTAGTTCAAACTGAAGCATACAACTCGACAAATAAGCATTTTTAAGCATATAATTCAGGCTTAATGTACAAAATTTTATAATAGAAAATAGGGAGAGTAAGCATCATGAAAAGATTCAAAACATGATAAATTAGTTTTCTAGTATATTATTTTGCTAAATACCAACTAGAAAAATAATTATATAATTAATGTTATCCAATATTTTTTACAAAATGTATTCACAGCAGTTGAAAAAACACAAAAAAAAAGATACCAAAATATTGGATTTAGAGAATGTAACTCAGTGCAACAAACAAAATTAAAAGATTCATTATTTACAGATCACACTCTCTCGCATTCCCTCTAGGTCGTGAGTGGGCAAGGCTAAAGTAGGTTTTCTTCAACCTCTGGCGGGTCGACTTGCTGGAAAAACGAGTTCCACCATTAAAGCTTGGTTCAAGCTCGTTTTTGTTGCCTTTCCTGCATTTTTCCACTTAATTTTGACATAGATTCCAATAAAAAAAATCTTTCTATAAAATATATTTAAACTAAAAGCCCTATTTTTTTTATCAATCTTTCATGCATTTTTAAGGGTGAGATAAAAACTAGACGTGGTAATGGGTATATAATTCCTTTTTTTGAAAATCACTATGAATAACAAATAATTGATGCAATTAAGTGAGGGTTGTTCATATATAAGTTCAACAAGAACACAATCCTCACAAAAAACAATCAAAATAACAAATATTTCAGTCAAGGAATGGATTAGTATATGGCAGAACTGCACTAGCAGACCTGGATTGGAGTTTTCATGAAATCTTATCAAAGCTTCATTATTTGATGCAATTAAATTGGGTTTTTAAATGAAAACAATGTTCCAAGCATAACCCATATAACAATTTAACATAACAATTATTCATGAACAATTTTACCAAAAACATGGTTATGCTTGAGTAACCTTAGTCAAGACTTTGAGCTTAGACTTCTTTCTCCACATTGCATGATAAAACACAATCAAGGTGTCAATGAATTTGTATAATCATGCTTTACAAAATTCCTAAGGTCCCAAATTGAATCAAAATTATTATGCATATGAAATCACAAAGGGGATATTCGAGTTTCTTGGATCAAAATAAACATTCATAGGAGTTAATCACACAATTGGGTCCTAAAATCATATAATTATGCTCTGATACCAAATGTAAGAATAAGTTGATAATTATATGATATTTAGAACTCTAGATAGATCTTACTTGTTGATAGCATCGTGAGAGCAATCTTGAAATCCTTACGTGAACCTGTAGCGTTAAAAGACTAGATTTTCCTCTACAACTCCCACTATCTCTTGTACTGGCTACCAATGGGGCAATTCAAAGAGTCGCAATATGCTAGGTTATAGAGTGCAGAGGGGACATTTGAAGAGAGCCTGATATGGAATTTTGAATAAAGTCGCAACATTACCCATCTCACCATTGATCAATGGTCATTGGAGAAATGAGGCCTTATTTATTAGTAGTGGATTGTTGATGGCAGAGAATGTCATCTCACTGTGGACGGCAACTGACTGGGGCATAATTGTTTTATTTGTTTATTACATTTTTTGTGAATTTTGGCTAGAATTTTGTTAAATAACTTTACAACTAAGCTTAATTTTATAGCTTTTCAACTTTGGTTTTTCAAATAATCTATAATGTTATTAACTCATTTTTGTTTATCTTGGGGATTCTCCATATTCCGTCAATTTCTTTGCCAAGTATAATGATTTGTTGTTGGGATAATGGTTACATTAGCTTGATGGAGCTATTTGTGTCATGCATTTCCAGACAATGGTGTTGTTGGCTATGAGCAATCTTGAGATCCCATTCTTTGGCCAAATGGTGTTGACGATGGGTGAAGGAGGAGGAAGGCTATATAAATTTTGATATTTTATAGGACTAAATTTGTAATTTATAATTGTAACAAATTACCTGTTATCAAAGTTACAGGTAGTTAATATTAGCCATTAAACAAGATTTCAATAAAATCAATGGTGTGTAACAAGTGGAGCATTGCTGCTCCACTTTTAAAATGGAGCATATTAAACATTTCTATATGAAGCTATCACGAAATACAATTATGTTATAAGAAGATACCATATGTACAAACTTTTGTTAGATATGGTCACTCAATGCAAAAATATATAGCCTTTAGGATACCTAAATCAAGAGCGGATACTATTCTGGACCGGGTTATGGGACCACGGGTTTGGAGTAACCCGTCCCACCAAAGTAGAACCCAAACATCACTGCGCTTTCATAACTGCCTATTTGTTAGGCATAACTCTCTCGATGGATATGAATGCTAATCATATCCCACATAAATAGGGATTTGAACATAGAGAATAACGATCTTCTATATCTTATTTAACAACATTCAATCTGCATTGAATGATCAAATTCTCAATGCCCTAACATGCTCATACAAATATTCTGCAAGGCCTAGAAGGTACGAATTTAATCTCTAATTCTATACACAACCTTCCTTGTACACAAACTGACTTGAGCATCGAAGTACCTTTTGCAGGTACCTACCCCCTCACACCACTATTATTGCCATTGTGCCACAAAGGTTTCCACTCATCACTACCTTCTTAAGTAACCCTTAGAACTTAATTCTGAATATTGGCGCTATTTGTTCTACTCCCAACACCACCATCAACACTCCTATTACCACCATTATCATGGTTAACTTAAGGAGAAAACAAGCCTCAACTAACCAGAATCGCGCTTTTACTATGTGCAACCCACCATCTGTAAATCATCGTCCAACATCTGTTCCTACTGCTCATGAGCCAGTCTTAGAACTGGTCGTAGCTTAATCAAAACCAAAGTAAGACGGGCTGGAGACTTCTTTCACTAGAGAGAATCTCTTCCCTCATTCCCTATGAGTTCTAGTGAGATAATGTCTAGGTCCCCTAAAAGTAGCATCTAGCGATGGACAGTGGGTATAGTACTGCAATGCCTCAGAGATCAAGTAGAGAATGAAGTTCAGCCTCACCGTGTTGAATCTGATCATTAGGAGCTATCTAGGGAAAAACTGCTCTCTCTGGTTAGACTTCAAGATGAAAGAAATCATCTCCAGGAGGAGAGAATCCAGAACCTGGAGAGAGTTGCCAACCAGGACTATGAAGGAAAAAATCGATCCCCGAGGAGAAATCATAAAAATAAAAGAGACAAAATTCAGGAGGATGATCGCTATGCGAAAAACTCTAGGATCATGGATTCTGATCATAATGTTGAACTTGTCCATTGATAATTATGATTTTTAACATATTAATTATCCACACAATTACCTTATTAATGATGTTCAGATTGTAATTAAGTGATCTTAGCACTCATTTAGATCATTGGGTTGAATTGGGCTTTAAAGCAAAATTTTCAGATTTTAATGCATATTGACAGTGGTTCAGTATTTTAACCATAACTTGAGTTGTAGATCTCTGATTTTGATGTTCTTTATATGCTAGGAAAGATGAGAAAAAGATCTACAAGTTTTGTGAAATGTCAAATTGTAAGATTCGGATGTTTACATGGTCAAATACAGCCTTGAAGTTGGACCAGCGTTACTGTTACAAATTCTGGACACACCTTCACTATTTTGGGCATATCTCACTCATTTCAAGCCCAAATTAAGCATATGAGTACTCCTTGGAAAGCTTACTTCAAAGGCTATCTGATGGACTTGATTTGAATTTGAGATTATGACAGAAATTGAAAAGATAGCAACGTGAAAAAAGTGGAGGAATCATTGGAAGGTGGGAGACACACTTTCATAATGAGAAAATAATTCAATGGAAGGTGGGAGACATGCTTTGATTATGGATGAATAATTAACAAGAGTGGATAAACTACTTTTGACTCTTTGTGAATGATTAAGAGGAGAGCAATCAGATTTGTAAAGATATAGGGGAGAGCTTCTACGCATTTGTGAATTTAGTAGTTGGTCATTGTAGTTTTAGTTTTTCATTTTGTGGAGACTTCTCCTCTTCTCTTCCTCTCCTCCTCTCTCTTTGTTATTTTCATTTTTGTATGGTTCTTGAAGGTTCTCCAATGGTGATGGCTATGGAGAGCTAAACTTCTTTAATCAATCCAAGAGATTGACAAGCTTGATGATTAATCTTGAGATCTTGTTTTAATTGTTATACGTTCATCTATTAATCAAGTTTCTCTTTCTCTTCTTCTCTTGTTTAAATTCTGATTTAATGCTTAATTTGATTGGGATTTGCATATGTTAATTGCGTAATTATCATGTGCTAAGAGATGAATTCAGAGGTTAAATAATGCATCAAAGGTGTTTGATGAAATATTTAGCTTGGTTGGATCTTGGTTTTTAAGTTAATTTGTGTTTTGGATGGATGCTTAATTTGTCTAACCTTAATTAATTAAATTCTAGAAGCATTTCTAGTAGAAGATCCATGGATCATTGAGAGGCGTCTTGATGTGATCTAAGATCAAGAATTTGGTTGATAGTTGAACGAATCTATAAAGATCAAGGATGGATTAAAATCAAGATTGGTTAATTCTCTTGGATTGGTTGTTTTTCCTAATCTTGTTTACTCTTTTTAATTGCTCTTTGTTGTTTAATTTTCCAAAATTTTCCCCCCTGTTTATTAACCTCTTAATCTGACTTCATAATTAGAATGATCTATGGGCTCGACCCGGTGTTACCTTATGCTACAAGTAGTTTTGGTAAATCGGTTATAAATTGATTTAAATTTGGTAATCTCGACAGTTGTCATCCATTCAAGAGAGTAGGAACACAGAGTAAGGAACACAATTTCACAAAACCAACCCTTCTCTGACAAACTGATGGCTTGCAAAATCCTTAGGTGCTTCAAGTATTCTACCAATATTAAAGCCTATGATAGGACCACGGACCCTCAAGAACACTTAGATGCCTACATTTTTATAGTTTTGTTTGCTGGAGGTGATGACTCTCTCATATGTCGTGCTTTCCTCCTGTTTTTAAAAGAAAGCCACCCTAAGATGGTTCACCTCCTTAACTCTAAGGTCTGTGGATAATTGGGGGAGCCTGTCCTCGAGATTTTTGCTACACTTCATCACTAGCAAAGTGTAGCCTAAATCCATTTCATGTCTCTCCTAGGTCAGGCAAGGAAAAGAGGAGTCTTTTCGAGACTTTATATCCTGGTTCAATAAAGAGATTATGAACATATGATACTGAGATGAAAGACTCAGATTGTAGTACATCAGAGAAGGGCTTCGACCAGGACCATTCTCATTTTTACTAAAAAAAAAAGGAGCCTAAGACTATGGATAAATTTCGTGCTTGTGCTGATAAATACATCAATGTTGAAGACATCCTTTGGGCTAGGAAGCATCTTGAGAAGGGTATGGATGCCAAGCCTAAGCCTGGACCATCCAATCAATAGGATCAGAATTCAAAACAACCTTTTAAGGGGAAATATGAGGAATACACTCATCTAAACACGTCTCGCGCTCAAATCTATCAGGAGGTAATGAATAATGAGCTCCGAGATGTGCAAAGACCTCCCCCTCTGAAGAAGCACGCACAGAAAGAAAAGTCAAAGCACTACGCGTGGCATGGTGGCCATGGACATAATACGGAGGACAACATGAACCTCCAAGATGTCATTGAGTTATTGATCCAAGATGGCTGCCTGGCCCGATATGTGCACCAATCTCGGAGCAACCATAAGGGAAGGAAGAACTATAGGAAGCAAAGTTACAGCCCAAGGAAAATTCCATCCACACCCTATCAGAGAAGATGCTCTCCAGCCAGTAATGATAATCTTGGCGTAGGCGCATCATGAAATGGCCAAAACCGAGAGAGGGAATAACCCTGGGATAATGATCATAAAGATAACCGTCACCCTGTTGAGGTAACCTGAATAATAAATGACATCTCGGGGGACTTCTTAGGAGGCGATAATTCTAGAAACGTTAGGAAAAGATCCCTTCGGGCTGTCATGAGCATGGCATCCCTCACATAATCTAAGTCAGAAAAAAAACACCACTGATTCCATTTTTTGATGAGGACTATAGAAATACCATCTTGGATCATGATGACCCCATGGTCATTATCGGGATAATCACAAATGTTGAGGTCCGTAGAATGTTCGTGGACCAGGGGAGCTCGGCTGACATTATGTTCCTAGACTTGTTCAACAAGTTAGGATTATCAAAAGAAGAACTCATACCATACATAGGAGAGTTAATCAAATTCACAAGAGACAAAATCACCCCAGTTGGATATATTGAAACTCACCTAACCTTGGGAAAAGACCTCTTCTTCAAAATTGTCAAGGTCAGGTTCCTAGTGGTTGACTACCCTTCGGCTTACAATGTTATCTTAGGTTGTCCTTCGCTCAATGCCTTTGGGGCCATGATTTCCACACCCCATCAGGCCATGAAGTTTTTGGACAATTAGGACAGAGTTATGATAGTCAAAGGGGCTAAGCCATGACAAGGAAGTACTACAACAAGAGCCTAAAAATCACATAAAAACCTCAGACCACGAATTGACTCAATAATCCAACTTTGGTCACTATAGATTCTGTTAACGTCCTCTTGACCAAGTTGGACGTATGCGAAGAGATCCGCGATACACGTCCCTAACCTAATGGAGAACTTTAGCCCCTTCAACTTAGTGCCAACCTGGACTAGGTTATTAAGATTAGAGGGCAACTTAGTCAAGAGGAAAAATCCCAGTTTGTAAAATACTGGAAATGTACTTTAATGATATGATAGTCAAGACAGTAGACACCAGTGACCATATTAAAGACTTAGAAGAAGTATTCGCTAAGGTTCGAAAGCACAATATGTGACTAAATTCAGAGAAGTGTGCCTTCGGGGTATATGCTGGTAAATTTTTAGGGTTTCTGTTGACAAACTGAGGTATTGAAGCTAACCCAGAAAAATGCCAAGCCGTGCTCAATATATGTAGTCTCCAGTCCATCAAAGAGGTGTAGCAACTGAAAAGCCAAATCACTGCCTTCACACGTTTCTTGGCCAAGGCTACTAAAAAGTCTCTTCCATTCTTTAGAACTTCAAAAAAGGGAAAGAACTTAGGGTAGACCTCGGAATATGAGGCTGTATTCCAAAAGTTGAAGAGGATGCCATCCACGCCACTTATTCTGATAAGATCAGACCCTGGTGAGATACTCTAACCTACCTCTCTGTTAGCAATAAGACAATTAGCTTAGTTCTGATAAGAAAAAATGAGGGTTAGAGGCCAGTCTACTTTGTCAGCAAAGTCTTACAAGGCTCCAAGACCCGTTACCAAAAGATTGAGAAGTTGGCCCTGACATTGTTGATCACTATAAGAAGGCTGAGACAATACTTCCAATGCCACCCAATAATAATAAGAATAGACCATCTAATCAAGAAAATCCTCCACAAGCCAAATCTTGTGGGAAGGATGATTACTTGGTTAGTAGAACTCTTTGAGTTCAGAATTACCTATGAACTAATTCCAACTATAAAGGCATAGGTATTGTCTGACTTCCTAGTTGAGCTCACACCAGACTCTAGCCATCCTCAGGCTCATTCCTGGACCATTTATGTTGATGGTCCTTGAATCCCAAAGGGAGCGGTGTTGGGGTCATGTTGGAAAATGAAGTTGGCCTTATATTAAAACATTCATTGAGGTTCGAGTTCCCTATATCCAACAACCACATTGAATATGAAGCATGCATAGCAGGCATCAATATGGTGATGGAGATGGGAGCCACGAACATAGTCCTATGCAGCAACAAATAGTTGGTGACGTCCCAGATAAGAAAGGAATATCAAACTAAGGAGCCCTTACTATAGAAGTACTTATCCGAGCTTTAAAAGCTTATAGGAAATTTTGACAGCGTTAGAGTGGGGCACATCCCAAGGAAGCAGAACTCTAGAGCTAACATATTATCAAAACTAGCTAGTACAAAGAGCTCGGGCAATAATATATCTGTGATCCAGGACACCCTACTCACTCCTATCACAGATAATGAAGTCCTCTTACTAGAAGATGATGAAACCTGGATGACATCTATACTTGCCTACCTTCGTAGTGGTTCATTACCCAAGGATAAAAAAAGGAGCCCATAAGTTAGTCTTCAAAGCAACTTGGTACTCCATTTTTGACAACCAGCTGTATCGCCATGGTTTCTCTTCTCCCTTCCTCAAGTGCCTTGGGCCAAAGGAAGCAGAATATGTGTTGATCGAGATTCATGAAGGAAGCTTAGGCCACCACCTCAATGGAAAATTCTTAGCAAGGAAAGCATTAAGAGTAGGATATTACTAGCCCACCATGGAAGCTGACAACAAGGAACATGTATAGAGATGTGACCAATGTCAACACCACTCAGACATTTGTGCAGCACCTCCTGAAGAGTTCTTAACGATGTCTTTTCCATGGCTATTTTGCCAGTAGGGGATAGATCTCCTAGGTCCCTTTCCTCATGCACCAAGGCAGGTTAAGTAATTTGTGGTAGCTATTGACTATTTCACCAAGTGGATTGAGGCAAAATCATTAGCCACAATCACCTCCACGTAAATCCAAAAATTCACCTATAAGAATATCATTAGAAGATTTAGAATCCCAGAGTCAATTGTCACCGACAACAGAACTTAGTTCACTAATAAAAAATTCAAAGATCTCCTGGCTAGCCTCAAGATCAAATAGCACTTTACCTCGGTAGAGCATGCAAAAACTAACGGGTAAGCTGAGGCCACCAACCGGGTTATACTTAGAAGGATAAAAAGGAAACTTAATAAGGAATAACTCGATAATGTCTTATGGGCATATTGGGCCATGCCACATTCTTCTACTAGGGAAACCCCCATTAAGTTGACCTACGGTTGTGAGGTCATGATCTCAGTGGAGATAAGAGAACCAAGCTGGAGGAAGCAAAACTTCTCTGAGGAAACTAATCTAGACCTCAACCACCATGAACTTGACTTGCTAGAGGAATAATATCGTATTGCCCACGTCCGAAAAGAAGCCCTCAATCAAAGGGTCACTGTGCGGTACAACTCCAAAGTGATCCCACTTCAGTTCAACCCTGGCAATCTAGTGTTATACAGGGCGTACATTAGAGGGAAAAATGCAAAAGATGGGAAATTAGTTCCTAATTGGGAAGGATCATACAGAATTATGTCCAAAACTAACGCGAGAGCCTACACTTTAGAAACCCTCTCTGGCAAGGCAATCAAGAACTTATGGAAAGTAAACAAATTAAGAAAATATTACAACTGAATGTTTTTAAGTTATTACTTTTACTATGCAAGAGACATCAATTGATATTAATGAATTAATCATTCAACTTTTCTTATTCTATTTACTTATGACTCGCAACCCACAAGGTCACCACACCTCACCGAGGTCTAAGGAATATAAGGTCCGAAGAGGATCAACTATTTCAATATCTATACATGATAGCCAGATAGGGGAATCCACTTGATTATTATCTGAGGTCAAAAAGCGCATTCAAGGGTTTTCACCCATGCCCTTATAGCTTGACCTTAACCCATAAACTAACTAGGTTTACAGAAGGTTGAGTGTAGTTAACCATAGTCTGGGATAGTGGACTCCACACCAAGAGGCTTCCACATCACCATTTTAATTTCAAATTAAGCTATAAATCTAAAAGGTTTAGCATGGCTGTAACACTAAGCTTAACCTATAAGCCTAGCAAAGGTTGAACATGGTTACACGCTTTCAACCGTGGCCTGAGATATGGAATATCACTCTAAGGCCTACATATCACATTATACAAGTCTAATTGGCAACTATTCTAAATGAACCCGACCACTAAGATCAAGCTTTGGACTCATCTCGACTAGGTAAAATGATTGTTCATTAATTGCCACTGAGATCGAGCAAGACATGGAGTAGTAAGCTAACTTTACAAGACAACGAAAAGCAGAATATTCAAAAAAAGAATAAGCAAATTTACTATTATTCACATTCCAAACATCATCAACTTTATAAGGAGGACCTATAAGCTACTCTTCTGCAAGAGTGCCTACTTGAAAGAATCCAAGAAGGTAGTATGGTATGATGATGATGATCATGATCAAGCACTGACCATAACTACCTCAATGGTTCCTCAATATGTGAGCACCAATCTTTTCCTTCTTAATCAACATGAGGAGAAGACTTAATAACCCTACACCTCTAAAGCACCCCTGCACACCCAAGGCATGGTGAGCACCTTCAACGACAGTTAGGAGAGCAGAAGAGGGAGAGTGGTGAAATCCATCCATGCCTCACACGAACTATGACAGAAGCCATAAGCCTTTTCGACAAGAATAAGATCTTGTTCTGTTACTCAGAGATGTGTTGACCAAGCCACATAGAGCAGTTACTTGGCCCCCACCAAGCCATTACACCTGAAAAGAAAGGCTTCCACTAGAAAAATATGTAGGGAAAAAGGAATACCTTTAAGAATTTGGGAAAGAAATGAAAAATTATTTTAGAAAGGAACAAAAGAAAGGAATAAGTGATAACCCCACAACAAGCATTCTTTATTTATAAAGGGAGTAATGCGCTCTGATTGGCTCCCAAAAAGGTGAACCAGTTGCATATTCGAAGCCACGTTTAACTGTTTCCCTCTATGATTGGCTGCAGAAGCAGCGTGTTGGTGTATGCCGTAGAGGCCAATTTATTTTGACTGTACTTACGTATATTATATTATGTTATTTATTTAATACATGAGGCATTTCATTTATTGTGTTATTTATTATAAACATAATAAAGTCCTTAGAATAGTAAGTTTAATGCCATAAGACATCAAGTGGATGACTTGATCGTGAGATCCTATTAGATAGAATCAGAACACTATTCTTAAATATCCCTCGTAAAGTATTATTGTTAATTAGGACAATAATAATGCATTGAGACTAGTATGTGCGTAGACTGATGGCCACATCTCACGAGTCATGGATATGAGATATCAAGTCTTCACATGGGTACATATTAGAGAAATGATGTATTGAACTGATCCACCAGGAGAACACTGCATGGCTCGTTACGTGAGTGTCATAAGCGATTCTCAAAGTGACAATGGTGTATGTGGTCCTTTGACCTGAAATCACTACGATTCTTACATGACAAGTTGTATGTTTTAATGCCATCAAATATCATCTGTTACAAGATGATTATGAAATTAGTTATTAGATATACCATGAATCATGCAGAGGGATGTGAGTGACCTAGATAGGATTTGTCCTTCTTATATGACATGAGCGATATCTTCGGGCCCCCTGATTGAGTGAGATTACAAAATGCATGGTCATGCTCAAATGAGTTAATATGAGATATTGATCTCATTTGTTTTTACTAAGTCTACTCGAGTGTTAGGAAACAGAAGATTGAACTATACAAGGGTGACACATTCCATGTCTTATGTTCAATCTAGATATCTAGACAAAGGGACTAAACTATACGGAAACATTGGTCATGGAAAGGTTATGTCAAATCATTGACATTCTCATTACTTGGGTAGCAGCGATGTATTACTAGATACTACTCACTGCTTATAATATTAAAATAGGATTTTAATATTACTACCAATGTCATGAGAACCTGCAGGGTCACACACATAGAACAGACTGAATTGGAGGAATGAGAATCCAAGTTGGACTAGGATTCTATCATAGGCCAAACTTATAACATATGAGTCCAAGGTTGCATAACTAACCCTGTTGCTACTCTCACTCGCATAAGGCTGCCACTATTATAAATAGCACTGGTAAGGGGCTATCAAGAAGCATTGCAAACCCTAGCCACACCCTAACAAAAGCAGTGAGTGAGGCAATGATAGGTTTCTCTTCTCTACGCAGCTAGCACTGTGCTAGAGACGTAGGACTCCAATGATTGTGGTCGTTTGACGTTCGTGAGTTTGTTCATGTGGACAATGTAAAGGCACCGTAGTTGTTGCGGTGTTGGTGATTTAACTTGATCATTTTTCATCTGGCTTCAAAAGGTAAACTCAAATACTCATGAATCATGGCCCTCCTTTTTTGCATGGATCCTTGGTAGGAATCCTTTTTTCTGCTATGCTTTTGTTCACAGATTTCCCAGTAGAGCAGGCAGTTGAGAAATGAAGCAGAAAACTACTATTATCACTAAAGCAGCTTTAATTCCTAAAAAATTCAAGTTAGCGATTTCCAAGCAAGCATAGACGCTACAAATCACAGGAGGACCACGAACCCTTACAGGGACATGGACCCCTAAATGCTTCAACAATCCAAAGTCTTATACCGAGATTGAGCGTTGGACCCATCTTAGTGAACTACGTGAGCAAATTGCTAAGTGTAAAATGAACACCAATATCGAGTGTTAGACCCATCTCGACATTGAAAAGGAAAAAATGGGATAAGCATGTGTTACCAACTAGCCTCAAAACTCAAAAGGGGGGTGAATTAAGTTTATAAAAACTTTTTGCAAATCTTTCGAAAAACTCTTGATTGCCAATTTTCGTTGAAGCTACTAATTGATGAAAATGAATGAATCGATAAGATAGGAAGATATTGCATAACAAGGAACCAATTCAAGAGAGAAATATTCAAGCAAGCAAATAAATCAATGCAGAAATGTAAAAAGAAGGGTTTAGAGAATCAAACATAATGGTTTATCTTAGTTAGCCAACCCTTGTGACCTATGTCTAGTCCTCAAGTAATGACTTGAAAATTTTCACTAAATTCCAAGTTTGAATCATATGCTTATAACTTTTACAAATTGGAGCACTCAACACCACCTTAGGATACCTCACCCTTTGTAGCTTGAGCCTATTCAAACAAGGGATGCCTTACCCTTTACAATTTGGAGGGATACCTCACCCTCTTCTATAGAATAATCAAAGTTAATAGAATGAAACTCTCACAAGAGTAATTAATACAAATTGAAGCTCTAGAATGCTCTTCAAAGATATCCCAAGGATTTCTAGAAAAATAGAGCAAGAATGATTTCAAGAATTGATTCACGTATTAAAGTGTTAGAAAGATGTTTCAAGATTAAGGTTAGTCATTAATGATGCCCTAACACAAGTATATAAGGTATTTTTGATCAAAGGAACCATTGGGGGCTTTAATGCCCAATATTTAATGCAACTAATATAGTTGTTGGGCAATGTCAAACTAGATGTAATCGATTACACAATGCTTGTAATCGATCACATGGTTGTTTGAACGTGTTCTTGGCTTTTTGGGCAGGATGTAATCGATTACCAGCCTTGTATAATTGATTACATGGCCTCTGTCAGGCTTATAATAGATTACAGCCTCAGTGTAATCGATTACAAGGCTTCTACCATACTTATAATTGATTACATGCTTAATGTAATTGATTACAAGGCCTCTGTTTAGCTTGTAATCGATTACCTTGTCCTTTGAACACATTTTTCAAGCCCAATTAAGTGTATTGGTCAATTCTTACTTATAGAAGCTTGGATTTTGACAAGATTTACATTTGAATTACAAAATCCAAGATTGAAATCAACATAACCTTAAAAAGATGAACTTTGAATTATAAGTTGATTTAAAAGGATCTTGAAAAACCATTTGAAGATAATTGAGATACCTTGAGAGCATTTTACATTGATAGTCTAAGACCTATATCTATATACCTCTTGGTTTCCTTCTTTTGGTCTTGGTTTTCTCTTTTGATCTTGATCTTAATCTTTGTTTTTGTTATCATAAAAAATTCATTTGATATGCTTCAAGACATAAGCATTCACATTCTCCCCCTTTTTGATGATGACAAAATAAACATTGAAAAGGAAAAGAAATATTTGCATTTATTTGATTATCAGAGATTTAAGCACAACTCTTTCCCATAATGTATGCATGAGATAGGATTTATGTGAAAGCGCAAAGCTCCCTCGTACACATGCAATATACATGCAACATATTTCACTAATCTCTCCCTGTTGGGATTATAAAAAATGACATAAGCATTCAACCATAATTTCAACAACATTTTAGCAGGATTTTATGATTGACTTAAAATTAAAAGTAACAAGAAATAAACATTTCAGCCCAAGCAATTTGCAATAAGAGTATGTATAGGCAAATCAATATAAGGTAACAATCATAGTGACTACAGATGCATATGAAAAGAAATATACCAAGTTTGATAATCATTAATATAAAGAAAGATCCAAAGTCATATACAAAAAATATATATATAAAAGATCATGATTGGAGAACATAGTCACAGAGTCGCCACGCTGTCACTATGCACATCAGCTGCCACATCATCCATATCATCGTCATCTGTGGCAAGGTCATCCTCAGAACCTAGGATTTCCTCATTATCATCAAGATGAGCACCAGAAGCACTAGCAAAGGAGAGAGGAGCAGGAGGATTAGCAGAAGTGGTAGGAGCACTAGCAGCTTGCCTTGGTATACATCCCGGTCCTTCCAAGAAAGGTCAGATAGAGGCTAACTCTTGATCGGAGTAATCCATCCTCAGCTCTAGATGATCCACCTTCTGCTCAATGTGATCCATCCCCATTTTCAAGCTACGAATTTCCTGTAGCAGAAGCTCCATGGTGGCTGTGGGAGGAGGTTACTGTCCTCTATCTTCATCATCATCCTCAGGGTCATGAGAAATATAACCATAACTCCTGTGGGTAAGGTAGTACCATCTGCCATATACCTTGTTCAACTTAAGCTTCTGCAAGCCTATAGACTGTGGTCCTTTGGAACTAGTGTCTTTTGACTATTCAGGCAAGGAAATATGACAATGTTCTAATATGGTGGTGATAAGCATAGCATATGGAAGGGCAGAGTTTTTCTTCTACCTAACATCCAACATGTGTTGAATTATATAGTAGGCCCAGTTGATTGGCCTACTTGTAGTCATGGCCCACAATGCCACCACATCATCTCTCAGAACTTGGGAGTAATTTCCTCCCCTAGGAATAAACCCTCTGACCACAAGATAATGAAGTACTCTATTTTCCATGGTCAATCCAGTGGCCATCATGCTCTTCCTATCCCTAGGAATTTATTAGCCAGACCTTGTTAGGGAGGTCAATGTAGCCTTATACTCGAAATCATCTCCTCAAGCATTCTCATTTCCATAGAAATTTGTGCCATGATAATTAAGCTTAGTCAACCTACACCATGCTTCCTTAGTGACCCTAACTTGCTTCTTCTTTACTTCAGATATCAAGCAATCATCCTCATATTTCAGGTTTGTATAAAATACCCTAACTAGGTTCGGGTAAATATCCTTTTGAATGATGAAGAAACCTAGCAAACCTAACCGGTCAATCAATCTGAAGCACTCCAAGGGTTCACTTGAGCAAAAGAACTGAGTGAGATACCTGGGAGAGATGACTTTCCTTAATTAGAAGTTTTTCTAGAATAACTCTGCCTTCTTGGTGGTGGAGAAGTGACGCGTGAGGTCCTACCCTGAGATGTTGCGTGGAGGAGCATTGGAAGACTCTCCAATGTTGGCCCCTGTTCTTGGACATTTTGTACACTGAGAATATTTGGCCATTGATGGAAGATAAGAGGATAAAGATGTGAGGAAGGTGAAGGATGGGATTCACGTGGTGTTTGGTGGTGGGGGAATTTGGAAAGTTGATAAGGAAGGGTGGAAAACGTAGGTTAGGGCCTTAGAGGGAGAGAGAGAGCGTGAAAGGAGATGGGGAAGGAAGATTGAGGAGATTTTGGGTGGAATTGATTGGGGGTTATGATGAAGAGGGGAAATTCAAGTGGTTTGGTGGTGAAATATGATGATTTAGCCAAGAAATGAGAGAGAAATTGAAGGTTTGGGGGTGAGGAGAGGAAGAGAAGTAGTGGAGGAGGAGAGAAAAATGAGATGGTTCAAATGAAAATGGCTATTCGCACGCTGAAACCCCTTTTAAACCACTGTGTAATCAATTACAATAGGTGTGTAATCGATTACCAGCCCTCTGGAAACCTTGTAATCGATTACAGGTTAGGTGTAATCAATTACCATTTTTCTGGGAACCTTGTAATCGATTACAAGGTTAGTGTAATCAATTACTTGCTTGACAGAGCCTTTGTAATCGATTACAGAGGCTTGTAATCGATTACCAATTTACTAAAACCCAATTTTTGTATTTTAAACAATAAAGACCTAATCTCAAAGCTTTCAAATTAGTTCCAAAATGTCTCAAAACAATTTCAAACATCGTGCAAGCATAAAAATTGATTAGTTCTTGATCTAAAACACATGTTTATGCAAAATCACCACTTTTACCAAGAATTAAACCATTTTGACAGAATGAGCTTCTTGGTGGACTTTGTCATGATGGAGTACCTGCAAAACAACTTTGGGGAAACCTCCGACGCTCAAGTTAGTATTGGATTCAAGAATGATTAAGAAACAGAAAATTAACTACCAAAACATCATCATTATGTAGTAAAAACACATGTTATGCAGTAAAATTACAAATTATGCAGCAACCATATACATTATGTAGCAAAAGTGACATATGATGCAGCAGAGTGAATTTGTGCAGAATTTCAGCTTATGCATGATTAAACCAAAATGCCAAGTTCAATTCTTATATTGAAGAATGCTTCTTTTGCCTAGGGCTTAGTGAAAATGTCAGCCAGTTGCTTAGTGGTTTCCACAAATTCAAGAATACAATCACCTTTTTGAACATGATCCCTAATAAAATGATGTCTTATTTCAATATGCTTTGTTCTTGAGTGCAAAATAGGATTTTTGGACAAATTAATTACACTAGTATTATCACGCCTTATAGGGATGTGATCAAGCTTAAGACTATAGTCTAGAAGTTGTTGCTTCATCCAAAGGATTTGAGCACAACAACTTCCAGCTGCAACATATTCAGCTTCAGCTATAGACATTGCAACACTATTTTATTTCTTACTATGCCAAGAAACTAGTGAGCTTCCAAGTAAGTGGCATGTCCCATTAGTGCTTTTCCTATCCATTTTGCATCTAGCAAAATCAAAATTAAAATACCCACTTAAGCTATAAGAAGCACCTTTAGGGTACCATAATCCCATTTGTGAAGTGCCTATTAAATATTTCATGATTCTTTTAACAGCACTTTGGTGTGATTCTTTAGGATTTGCTTGAAATCTAGCACACATGCACGCACTAAACATAATATCTGGCCTACTTGCTATAAGATAAAGGAGTGAGCCTATCATACCTCTATATGTTTGTAATTTCTATAGATTCACCTTCTTCATCCTTGTCCAAGTAACAAGAAGTGCCCATTGGTGTAGCCATTTGCTTGGCACCCTCCATTCCAAACTTCTTGAGCAACTCCTTGCAATATTTTGATTGACTTATGAAAGTCTCATCCCTTGTTTGCTTGATTTGGAGACCAAGGAAGAAGTTGAGTTCATCCATCATGGACATCTCAAACCCACTTTGCATAATATTAACAAATTATTTACAAAGATAGTCATTAGTAACACCAAATATAATATCATCAACATATATTTGAACAAGAAGAATGTCATGCTTTTTATGCTTGATGAAAAGAGTAATGTCAACTTTTCCTCTAGAAAAGCCATTTTCCAAAAGAAACTTGCTCAACCTTTCATACCAAGCTCTAGGAGCTTGTTTAAAGCCATACAAGGCATTTTTTAATTTAAAAACATGGTTGGGTAGTTCAAAGTTTTCAAAACCAGGAGGTTGATCCACATACATTTCTTCTTATATAAATTCATTTAAAAAGGCACTTTTGATATCCATTTGAAACAGTTTAAAATCTATGATGCATGCATATGCAAGTAGCATTCTAATGGCTTCTAATCTAACTACGGGAGCATATGTTTCTTCATAATCTATGCCTTCTTCTTGATTATAACCTTTAGCTATAAGCCTAGCTTTGTTTTTTTATTATTAAGCCCGTTTCATCAAGTTTGTTCTTAAAGACCCATTTGGTGCCAATAATTAGATGTTCATTGGGCCTTGGAACTAATTCCCAAACTTAATTTCTTTCAATTTGGTTTTGTTCATCTTGCATGGCCAAGATCCAATGTTCATCATTAATGGCCTCATATATGTCTTTAGGTTCAACTTGAGACACAAAAGCCATATGATTGCATGTATTTTTAAGAGAGTTTCGAGTGATGACCCTTTTTGATACATCACCTATTACTTTGTCAAGAGGATGGTATCTTGAAGTTCTCCATTTTCTTGGAAGATTATTTGAACCTTCTTCCTCTTATTGTGGTGGTGCTTCCTCCCTTTGGCTTTCTCTCTTTTGCTCGTGTTCTTTGCTTCTAATGTGAGTGTTGGATAGAATTTCTGCAATATCATCAATAACATCCTTTCCCAACCCAATGGAGTTAGATTCATCAAATGTAACATGTATTGATTCTTTAACAGTCATAGTTCTTTTATTATAAATTCGAAAGGATTTACTATTAAGTGAGTAACCTAGAAATATTTCCTCATTAGATTTAGCATCAAACTTGCCTAGGTTATCTTTTCCATTGTTTAAAACAAAGCATTTGCAACCAAAGACATGAAGGTGAGAAATGTTTAGTTTCCTTCCTTTATAAAGTTCATAGGGGGTTTTCTTTAAAATAGGCCTTATTAGAGCCCTATTTATAACATAGTAAGCGGTGCTAACTGCATTCGTCCAAAAATATTTAGGAAGGTTTGTTTCATTGAGTATAGTTCTTGCTAACTCCTCTAAAGATTAATTTTTTCTTTTAACTACTTCATTTTGTTGTGGAGTTCTAGGAGCAGAAAAATTATGCTTAATGCCAATTTCATGGCAAAACATTTCAAATTCATGATTTTTAAATTCCCTACTGTGATCACTTATAATGGATGCAATGCTACAATTTTTCTTTTTTTGAATAACCTTTGCAAGTTTTCTAAATGCATGAAAGGCATCATTCTTATGAGCAAGAAATAGAGTCCATATATATCTAGAGTAATCATCTACAATCACAAAAATATAATAGTTACCCCCAAAGCTCATAGTTCTTGATGGTCCAAAAAGATCCATATGCAAGAGTTATAAAGGTCTAGTTGAAGAAATAATATTTTTAGCTTTAAAAGAAACTTTTACTTGTTTACTCTTTTGACATGCATCATAAAGTTTGTTCTTCTCAAATTTGAGTTTTGGGAGACTAATCACTAAATCTTTAGAAACAAGTTTGTTTATGTGATCTATATGAATGTGGACAATTCTCTTATACCATAACTATGAATCATTTTCTTTACTCATAAGACATTTTACATTTTGAGAGGTAATATCATCAAGATTAATCATATAGATGTTATCAATTCTATGTCCAACAAACTTAACTTGTTTATCATCCTTACCTTCAATTATGCAACAATTAGAGTCAAAGATAACTCTATTTCCCTTATCACATAATTGACTTATGCTTAACAAGTTATGCTTGAGTCCTTTTACATACAAGATATTATCTATTGAGGTAGAGAAATTCTTACCAACTTTTCCAACTCCAAGGATCCTTCCTTTATTGTTGTCCCCATATATGACATGTCCATGCTTCTTTGGTGCCAAAAAGGAGAACTTGGAGCCATCACCCGTCATGTGCTTGGAGCAACCACTATCAAGGTACCAACTTGAGCTTTTGGTCTTCAAGCACACCTACAACACACATTTGAATTTTAACATTTGGTACCCAAATTGTCTTAGGTCCTTGTGTGTTAGAGTTAGGCAAGGAGCCCTTAGGAACCCAAACCCTTTTAGCTCCAACCTTGGTGTTTATATTCTTTCTAACATTACATGTGGATGCACTATGCTTTTTCCTTCCATAATGAAAGTATTTGATAAAGGGACTACTTGATGCATTTATGGAAACAAAGAAATTTTTGTAAAATTTTTGTTGGTTATTGGGATTATACCCTAAATTGACTTTTTTGAAAAACACATTTTTGTTTCCCTAGTAACACATTCAAATTGTCTCTTCCAAAGGCAAATTTTGCAAGCGTATTTTTTAAATCTTCAATTTCATTTTCAAATGCTTTACATGATGAATAAGATAAGGGTGTAGGTGTATAATCATGTGAAGAAAAAATCATGCATGAGTTGGCATCAATAAGTCTAAGAGTCTCATTCTCAACTTTGAGTTCTTCAATCTTCTTTGTTAAAATAAAAACTTTGTTTACCAATAAGGAGATTATTTTGTTAGAAGTTAAAACCATTTTAGTAAGCCTCATGGACTCATCATGTAAATCTTGGAATGCATCTTGTAATTCACTATATGAAGGAGAAGATTCAAGATTAGATGAAGTTATCTCTGTTTCACTTTCTTCTTCTTCTTCATTTGCCATGAGGCAAAGATGAGCTTCCTTATTCTATGAATCGTCGGTGGAATCCATATCATTGTCTTCCCAAGTAATGTATGCTCTCCTTCCTTTTCTTTCCTTACAAGGTCTTTTTTTAAATTTCTCCATCTTCTTTTGATAAACTAGATACTCCATCTTCATGTGCATAAGCTTTCCATATTCATAGCAAGTTAGAGTAGATGAAGCTCCTTCTCCCTTTTGATTTGTCTTCTTAGGAGGAAAAGGTGGTCTTCTTTGACTTCCTTTCTTCTTGAGAAATCTTCTAAACTTCTTTACAAGGAGACTGAAATTTTCTTCATTCATCTCAAGATTCCCAATACCATCTTCATTATATTCATCTTCATTATCAATTATTGTGGAAGTGGCCTTAAGAGCAATCCTCTTTTTTTTCTTATCTTGATCTTCATGTTGGTTGAGCCTATTCAATTCCAACTCATATTCTTGTAATTTTCCAAAGAGAGTGGCTAAAGTCATTATGGCTAGATTCCTTGACTCCGATATGGCCGTCATTTTAGGCTACTAATTCTTACTTAAACATCTCAAAACTTTGTTAATAAGATCTTTATTGGCAAAAGTTTTTTCAATGAAGCAAGATGATTAACTATATGAGTGAACCTCTTACGCATTTCTTAAATGATTTCTCCTTGGTTGATTCTAAACAATTTATATTCATGAGTAAGTGTATTTATTCTAAACATTTTCACCTCACTATTGCCCTCATGGGTTACTTGCAATGTATCCCACATTTCTTGGGCAGTCTTGCAATTTGACATCCTAAAGAATTCATGATACCCCAAAGAAGTGGTGATAATGTTCTTGGCTCTCAAATTGTATTGAACCTTTTTCTTGTCTTCATCGGTCCATTCACTTCTTGGTGTATTGGTTCTTACACCATCAACTATATGTGTGGGGGACAAAAGAACCATTTCAATAGCATCTCACACATCAATATCAATAGCTTCAATAAAAATTTTTATCCTTTCTTTCCAATAGGCATAACCATCCCCTTTGAAAAAAGGAGGTCTGTTTATAGAAAAACATTCGTAGGAAAAACCATTTGAAGCCATCACTTCTCTTGAAGCTGCTAAACTCTTTATACAAGAGACTAACTCTGATACCACTTGTTACTAAGTGACCTCAAAACTCAAGAGGGGGTGAATTGAGTTTATAAAAACTTTTTACAAATCTTTCGAAAAACTCTTAATTGCCAATTTTCATTAAAGCTATTAATTGATGAAAATGAATGAATCGATAAGATAGGAAGATATTGCACAATAATGAACTAATTCAAGAGAGAAATATTCAAGCAAGCAAATAAATAAATGCAGAAATGTAAAGAAAATGATTTAGAGGATCAAACACAATGGTTTATCCTGATTCAGCCACCCCTTGTGACCTATGTCCAGTCCTCAAGCAATCACTTGATATTTTCCACTAAATTCCAAGCTTGAGTCAGGTGCTTGTAACATTTACAAATTGGAGCTCTCAACACCACCTTGGGATACCTCACCCTTTGTACCTTAAACCTCTTCAAACAAGGGATACCTCACCCTTTATAATTTGGAGGGATACCTCACCCTCTTCTATAGAATAATAAAAAATGATAGAATGAAACTCTCATAAGAGTAATTAATACAAATTGAAACTCTAGAATGCTCCTCAAAGATATCTCAAGGATTTTTAGAAAAACAGAGCAAGAATGATTTCAAGAATTGATTCACGTATTAAAGTGTTAGAAAGATGTTTCAAGATTAAGGTTAGTCATTAATGAAGCCCCAACACAAGTATATAAGGTATTTTTTTTATCAAAGGAACCATTGGGGGCTTTAATGCCCAGCATTTAATGCACCTACTATAGCTGTTGGGCAATGTCAGACTAGATGTAATCGATTACACAATGCTTGTAATCGATTACATGGCTGTTTGAACGTGTTCTTGGCTTTTTGGGCAGGATGTAATTGATTACCAGCCTTGTGTAATCGATTAAATGGCCTCTGCCAGACTTGTAATAGATTACAGCCTCAGTGTAATCGATTACAAGGTTTCTGCCATGCTTGTAATCGATTACATGCTCAATGTAATCGATTACAAGGCCTCTGTTTAGCTTGGAATCGATTACAACACATGTGTAATCGATTACCTTGTCCTTTGAATACATTTTTCAAACCCAATTAAGTGTATTAGTCAATTCTTACTTATAGAAGCTTGGATTTTGACAAGATTTACATTTGAATTATGAAATTCAAGATTGAAATCAATATAACCTTAAAAAGATGAACTTTGAATTACAAGTTGATTTAAAAGGATCTTGATAAACCATTTGAAGATAATTGAGATACCTTGAGAGCATTTTACATTGATATTCTATGACCTATATCTATATACCTCTTAGTTTCCTTCTTTTGATATTGGTCTTCTCTTTTGATCTTGATCTTGATCTTTGTTTTTGTTATCATCAAAAATACATTTGATATGCTTCAAGACATAAGCATTCATAGTATGAAAAAAAAGTAAGTGAGGTTGAGCGTTGGACTCACCTTGGTGAAATAAAAGAAGACATTAATAGGATGAAAATTTCAAGTACTAAAATTAAACAAGAGATGCCCAAGGTCAGGACTTGTCCAATTAAATGAATAAACCCTTCACATGGGGCAATGAAAAATAACTTAGGCATTAGAATATGGGTCTTGATCCCTCTGAAGTCACTGCTGCCTCGAACTACATTGCCTCAATATGCGTCACCCCGGTCTGCACAGCCTCAGCCACCATGACCCTAGCCTCTTCTTGTCTAACCTCCAGTGTAGTTTTTGCCTCTTCTCCACCATCCATTTGGTCATTTGGGGAAGTCTCAGGAATAGTTGCGTTAACAATTTGGCCATTCTGGACCTCCCTTAAAGCATTAATCCTTTCTTCATTAAGACTGGGGTTAAGAAGGTGAAGTTAGCTAAGAGCATTCTCGAATGATTCCATCACAGACCTCAACTAGTCACCTTCCATTTGCATAATTTCTTCATTTAGCCTGGTCTCGGTCTAGCGCAAAAGTTCATATTGAGCCCGAACACTAGCAATGATAGACTCAGTAGAGGTTAGGTTCTCTCTCAATGTGTTCTCCTGAGCCATTGCTTTACCAAGTTAGACTTGAAGGGCGTCAGACTCAGTAGCCTTAGGTCGGAGAGCATCGGCCTCAGCTCAGAGCGCATTCAACTTAGCAACATGAGCCTAGAGAGAATCCACTTCAACAGTAACCGTAGTAAGGCGAGTGACCTCAGCCTAGAGCTTGTTGATCTCGAAGTCACGCAACTCAGCCTCCTTGGTAACTTAGGTCAGTTGCCCATCCCTTTAAATAACTTCCAGCTTAAATTTTTGCTTTTCACCCCAAAGGGTATTAAGGTCCCACTCTAAGCTAGAAGCCACCCAGATGGACTCCCAAGCCTCCTCCATAAATCGAATGAAAGAGGTGATGCACAAACTCAGCAGTTAGGACTTATGGATGAGCTCCACCATGTCATGCTTAATTAATAAATTAGTCTCAATGGGACTCAATAGGGCACCATCAATGAAATTAGTAAGATTAACCCCACGAGTCCACACTGATCTAGTTAGGAAGCGAAGCGGAGCACTCTCCGAGATAACAGACCCAGTGCTAGTCGGAACACCTCAGGGTCCTTCAGGACACTTTCAATGGCCGGTCTCTTCCCCCTTGCATCCCTACTGCTTTCAGACCTTTGTCCAGCATCTTGGACCTTATTTTTCGCAGGGGGTAGAGGGACCACCTTGACTGTAGGCAAAGGGACTGCACTACTCGAAGGCGTAGGAACAATAACAGTCACAACTTAAGCAACCGCCAAGGCCTGAGATCTGGACGCCCCACCCCCTTGGCCATTAATCTTTGAGCTAAGCACCACAGTCCAGTCTCTGGTGCCATGCTTTCTGCAATAGAAGAAAAAACATTACAAACACTTTGACAAATATTAAGTGTAAGAAGATATTAAGAAGAAATGTGCAAGATGAGATACCTAACAAAGCCTTTATAGAATCGGGGGGCTCATCCAAGATATCATTATAGTTGATGGCCCTATTTTCCTTGGTCCAGTCTATCAGGAAGTGCAAGACCTCAGCTTCAGAAAAAGAGATCTCAGAGATTAGTGTCTCTATCTCTTCATTCCTTCGCTCCTAGCTAGCTTGGGTGCAATATAAATAAAGACGTGGTTGACCTTCCGGGGTGAAGAGAAAATGTGTCGACCTCGGAGCCCTTTCTATCCTAAAAAAGTCCCTTTTGAAAGTCTTAAAGGACTCTTGGTAGAGCTTGAAAACTTTATGCCCACTCTATGCATGCAGTGTGACCCATCCCTTCGGTTGGGTGTTCCTAGAGGACGAGAGCCAGGAAAAAAAGGAAGAAGAAAGAGTTGACCGAGTAGGGCCAGTCGAAGACTCAACAGACGAGCTCGAATATTCTGACAAATCTCCAAGCATTCACATGGAGTTAAGTAAGCGCTATTCGCAAGCAATTGAAGAGGCTCATCTCAAACTCGGTGAATGCTATTCGTACTCTGATATAAAGAGAGCCCTGTACAAATACATGAAATGCTCGCCTTCCGTAGGCACCAAACACACACTCTCCTCTTCCAGTGGATATTGGCTAATAAACTCTTGATCTCTAAGCTAGTCCACAGTCAGTTGTGTATATTATTGCTTCTCATGGACATCTTTTAAAGTCTTCACGTTATACAGGGGGCCCAGGATATCCCGCTCCACCTATTGGTATATGCTCACATCTCATGGAAAGATGAGTTCTTTCTGCTCGGTAGGTTCCACCCTCTGGTTTCACACCATACCTACAAAGGACGCACCTGTATTAGGCTCTGAAGAATCACTCAAGTCTACTAGTGCCATCATAAGTTTGGAGAGTGGACAGGATGGCCCAGGCCTTGCCAACTCTATGGCTTGATCCACCCTCTAGAACACCTCCAGGATCCTTGTCCTAGCCAAGGAATTCACCCCCTCATCAGAACCCCCACTAAGGGCTTGAAGCCTCCGCTATGGCGGGGCTGATGGGGATGATGGAAGATTTAGAACCTTTACTGATAGGCCACTATTTTGCACTGTTTCCTTACTCCCTAACATTCTCCCCCATTAAATGTCTACAAAAAGGAAAATAGGTGAAAATGAGGAGTACCTTGAGTTTTGGAGGAGAAAATGAGCTTTTGAATGGTGAAGAAAGCCTAAAAAAAACTTGGAACCACCAACAAATGTTGTGCAAGCTCGCCAAAAATCTTATATTTTGCTAGAGAATGAAGCTTAGAATGCCAAAGTAGGCAAAGAGTGGGAAGGACTAAACACTATTCCTATTTATAAGGGTGGGAAAATCACCCCAATCAATGTCGTTGATAGGGGTAGATACGCCTTTTCATTAAAGCGGATAATTATGACTCTTCCTTTTTGAAATTTGAAAATGGCTAAACATAACGTTACGAACCCCAACGTGGCGTACTGTTTATAAGCAAAAGCAACTGAAAGGATGAGGTGCAGAACATTTAGAACTGGAACAATGCGTGATGTTCCAGAAGGACACCTAAGCCAAGTCACAGACTTTCAACAAGATACCACAGTAAAACAACACCACGGAGCCCGGTCTAAAAACGAAACTACTTTCATAACACGAACCCCACAAACTACATATGGGGGCAACCTATTACTCACCCTAAATAGCGGAATGATGACTTAAGCAGAGCGATCCAACTCGGATCCCGACCTTACTCATTAACCCCGAGGGCATACTATGATCCATCATGGACCTCGACCATTTAGAAAAAAAACATTGCTAGATCTGATGTTAACACTATGACTTGGATCCCTTTGTCTATTGCGCGTCATGTGCTCCAGCTGAACTCACATGTTGACACTTAGTTGTCCTAACAAAGCACTAAGTTGGGAGCAACTGTTCTAGACCGGGTTATGGGTCCATGTGTCTAGAGTAACTCAACGCACCATAATAGAACCCAAACATCACTGCACTTTTGTAACTTCCTATTTGTTAGGCATAACTCCCTTGAAGGATATGAATACTAATCATATTACACATAAATAGGGATTTGAACACAGAGAATAACAATATTTTGGATCTTATTCAACAACATTCAATTTGCATTGAATGCTCAGATTCTCAACGCCCTAACATGCTCATACAAATACTCTGTAAGGCCTAGAAGGTATGGATCTGACTCCAATTCTATACACAACCCTCCTTGCACACAAACTAAGTTGAGCGTTGGAGTGCCTTTTGCAGGTACCTATCCCCTCGCACCACTGTTGTTGCTGCCGTGCCATAGAGGTTTCCACTCATCACTACCTTCTCAAGTAACCCTCATAACCCAATTTTGAACAGATACCATAAATGCTCTTTTCTGTGACCAAAATCAATGCTACTTATAATACTGGCATGGGTAAGTGATTTATGTGGAATTCCTTTATGGAAACGTTGTTGGAAACAGGATCAGGCCAAAAGTGACTCCAATTGTGAAATGGATATGATGAGACATTTTGACAAGAGATTGCCAAAGCTAATTTCGGATGGCACGCCGCCACTACTAATGTGGACAACTAAAAGAACCCACTTAGGGTTGTAGATTTGCAGTTTTGGAACTCTAATGGGGAATATGTATATTATATTTTAATCCCACTTGTTTATATAATGTCAGCCAAAGTTGGCTTGAATCTGTCTTGCCTTAATTTTCTACAGCAATCAATAGTGTAAAACTTCTTTTCTAACAATCACCCAATTTATATTAAAAGGGGATATCATGTGGGCCGAGTAAGTAAGAAAGGTAAAAGCAAGATTGGAAAGCAGCTTTGATGCATGTGTGTTAATTATTAGTAAGGACAAGAGTAGAAAGATAGGAAAGCAGCTAGTGCAAGATTAATTAGTAATTAATCCCACAGTTTTGTGGAATACTATTATTAGCTTTTGATAAAAAGGAAAACTAATATATAACTTTAGGGGCTTGATTGCTACAAATTGTATGACCCTATATATAATTCACCTATGGCTGAAAAATTCCTTTATTTATCCTCATAGATGATCATTTGATCAATGTTGTGGAATACTTAGATGTGACGATTAAACGAAGTGGACTTCGGTGATTATCTTCTAGCCAGGTTCGAGCATAAAGAAAACAGTTTCAAATATCCTCAACTTATGCCAAAACAATTGGTTTAAATGGAAGTGGACCTCCATTAACTCCCATTATCTGTATTTAATTTGCTATAAAGTATCAAATATAAGCTACTTGTACTTTCTCTGTGGCACGAGGGTTTATAGTGGAATCAAGTCGATAGTTTTTCGTATGGTTGAGAACGAAACAAATTCGACCCTTGGTAGTTAAGAGAAGCTTCAAATACCATTAACCAAGTACTTCAATTCTCTAATTTTATAAAGCTTTATTCTAAATTCCAAAATATGATTTCATGATAGTGCCATGAATAAAATAATGAAATTAAAAATACATGCTACCAACTTCACAGACTGAAGCACCAACCTTTGCATGGCCATTTCAAATAATTGGTATATAATTTATTTTATTTCTAGCAAGATAACTCAATATTTGAATATTTAGTGTTGATGTTTCAAATCACACACACATATATATATATATATATATATGAGAATTGCCAATTTCTACATTTTTTGGACAAAAAAATTAAAATATTTCTTTATAAATTAACTTAGTCTTAAGAGTATTTTAGTAACTTAATATTATTCAAATTAATGAAGAGAATAGTAAAATAAAATTTACAGATTCAAGAGAATTTGACTCTTTTAATTAAATAAAAAATGAAAAATTAACCAATAACAAATTTAATTATTTTATAAAAATGAAAATTACGTAATTATGTAATTGTTTTTAAAAAATTAAATTTTTATACATAATTAATTCACACATAATAATAAAAATTTAATTACTTCATAGAATAAAAATTATACGTAAAAGAAATGTTCGTAATGGAAATGTCATTGAAAAGTTTTAATTGATTTGTATAGATAAATTGAAAATTGTTTGAATGAATAAATTTGTATATATTATTTATTTTCCATTTTACCAAATTAAGTAATTTTTAATGAGTAAAATTATATACATATATATATATATATATATATATTTCAATATAATTTAATAAAAAAATTAAATAATTAATAGAGTTAATAATAAAGTGTGATTCTCTCTTTTCATTGAATGTAAATGCAAATACCCTTTTTCTTCATTAAAATCTGTAAGCTTCAAAGCCTTTCAGAAGTTATAAGAACTTCCTGAAGTTCTTTGAGAACATTTTGAGTTTTGTTAAATAACAAACTCACACTTAGATTTAAATGTTACTAACGTTTATTTGTTGAATATCATAGAACAGAAAAGAACACTTCTTGAACTTGCTAAGTTTTCATGAACTACTTTCTATCAAGTTCTTAAAGAAAGAAGACTCAAAATATCTTCTCAGTTTTTCATTAAAGTTCTTATATAAAAAACTGCTTAAGTCTTTATATCAACACACTACAAGAAATTTGTGATTTAGCGACGAAATTTTGCGATAGAAAATTTCTCTCTCTAATCTCTCGTTGATTAGAAAAGGAATGGCAAGGGATTAGTGAGGGAAATTTTATCCCTCGCTAAATTAAAAAAATAAATTTGAGGAAAAAATAGCAAGTAAATAGCGAGATATATGTTTACTCGCTGAAATTAGCGAGGGAATTGCGAAGGATAACTTCCCTCGTTAAAATTAGCGAGGGAATTGCGAGGTCTAACTTTCCTCGCTAAAAGTATAATTAAAACTTAGTAAAATTAGCGAAGGAATTGAGAGGGATGATTTTCCTTGCTAAAATTAGCGAGGAATTGGACTGAAATTTTGGATGCTGAATAGTTAAGACCCATATCTACAACTTTCATGTTGAACACTTTTGCCCAGAAAGTGCGAGGAATAGCTTCCCTTGCTAACAGCGTAGTTAAAACTATCTCAAATTAGCGAGGGAATTGCGAGGGATAGTTTCCCTCGCTAAAATTGGCGTTCCCTCTAAATATTTGTCCTTCTCCATTCTGAACCCCAATCACATATTCTCGTCAGAAATCCCAAATACACATATTCTCTCCACTCTCACCACCGAGCTTTGTCAGAAACCCCAATCCCCCAATTCCCCAATCGTTGAACCACCGTTCTCCCTCAATTCTTATTCTAGTCTCTCATTCTCCTAGAACCACCGTCCTCCACCCAAAGACCTGCCACTGCCTCCCCAGCCATGCAAATCTACAACATCGCATTTGCCACCACACAGATCCGTGAGCCACCAGATCTGGAAAGTGGAATGCTTGCGTGCTTCATTCCTTGCTCCCTTACTTCTGGTTTCAAGGGCTACTGTGGTTAAAGAAACAGGCAGGTTATCTTCATTATACAAGTTAGAGACGAATCGGCTGATTCTCGGTGATTTTTTTAACTTTATTTCCTTTAATTTTTAGTTGAAAAAATATTTCTATTTCTTTTTTGCTACTTGGATTCCATTATTTATAAGAATCTGCTTGAATGTTTCATATACGGGAAAATATGGAAATTGTTTTGTATATATCGTGAATGTTTGCTGCAATTAAATCATATGGTAACACTGAAAAATGTATAACTGAAAAATGTAAACTCAGAAAGGAGCATGGAGTAAGAGGGTTTCCAGATTAGGATAAAAGCAAGCGACAATGGTTTAACTGGTTACGCACGGAGTGGTGACTAGGGACCAGAAAGTAGGAGGGGGTCATTGGGTCCTACTCCTAGACCTGCCTCTACTGTGGTTGTGGCTGTGGCTAGGTTTTGGGTTCTTCGCAAATTCTAGTTTCTGATAAAGACCTGCTCCTTTTCATTACTGGAATATTAGGACTAGGACTGGTACTATTGGATACTATTACTGTTGTCTATGCACTGAGTGAATTCACAAATGTGCCCTTTCTTTTCCTTTCTTCTTTGAGGGGAAGCAGGGAAAACAGAGATGATGATGAATTTTCCAAGAGTAAAGTGTGCAAGCATGGCAACCAATTTGCCTGCTGGGTTAACTTTCATTCCTTCCTGGTCCATAGCTATGACCCTATTTAGGGATTCTACGAAAATATTTAATGTTACTTATTTGGTCATTCAATAATTTCGTGCCTTTGACGACTGTTTTTGTCTTGAATTACCTTACATTCTAACTGTACACACTTAAACATATATAATTTGATATGGAAAATGATGATGTGTTGAAATCATGCAAAATATAATGTCTTTTAGCTTTTTGAACCATTCCTCTAAAATTCCTCCAAAGAAAAGGAGCAATTTTCAAAATACAGCTAAGGCATTGTTCCACCATCTCACGTCCTCTTTGAATTTGTTAGCTAGCTAGTTCTATCTTGTGAAATACTTGGGGGATCAAAACTGGGGACATATTCAATGGGTCTACTAGACATGTTTGGTATATGTTTGGACACGAATTTAGATTGGAAAAGGAACTTTGTGACAAAAATTTATGACAGTGCTTCATTTACAGATTTATCAGTGGCCATTTATTTGGAATAAAGCTCAAGGATACGTGAGCCTATGTGGTATTGCGTAAGTGCCTTTAAGTGAATTTATTCTACCTGTTCGGTAGGGAGAGTGAAGATATATAAGATATGGTGGAAGGCTGGAAGTAGGATGATACAATTTTTATTATAATGTTTTGAACATTTAACTACTTAAAATTTGAGAAACAGAAATGTGCTTATGATTGATTACTTGCTATACCATTTCTAAACATTTAATTACTTGCTTTTTTATTATGGCTTCTTCCGCTTATTTTTTTTTCTTGTGTATTGCATTCGTTGCATCCCATAAATGGTACATAAGTCATCTAAAATGACAAAAGGGGAGGACTTGAGGGGGGATAAGAGGGTGCATGAATTGGGACATTTTTTTGAATTAAGATCATCATAAGACATTATAAACAAAAAATAATAGTTGGGCCATTCCATAATTAAGGGAAAAAAATGGAGTTTTTATTTTAAACACTAGTCAATATATAGAAACACACAATAGAAAACTAGATTTGAGTATAGCCATCCCATCCCCACTAACAAAGAAAAAAAATCATCAACAAGAGCTAGGATCTTAAAAATCATCAACCACTGAGTGTGTTCTTCTGGTATGACTTACAGGTTCTTTTGTTTTATGTTTGGCACTAAGCTAAACATTAGCATTGTTTATGTGCAAAGTTCTTTTGTTTTATGCATTGTTTATGATTGGATCGACTTTTATATGGTCCTCAATGCATTGTGAACTTACAAATGTGGTACTTGCTATGGTGCTATGATTTTTGTTCTCTTATTTATGTTTAGACTTGAGTTCCTTGCTGGAATGCTCTTATTTAGATCATAAATTTGAACCTGATTTGAAAGAGGTGGATATGTAAAATGTTATTTGATTGTATGCTATGGGTGCGGGTTCTTGTTGCCTTTCTTGTTCTTTCTGCTATCTAAGCTTGGTAAAGGCATTTTTGTTGCAAGTGCAACCTTTGTTCCTGAGTCTTGATTCATCTGGAGTCTTCTTGAGTCAAGATTAGTTTCATCCTTATTCATTGCACTACTTCATAAGTTAATTATAAAAACACATATATACCTTTAAGTTGCAATTAAGAGATGCACTGGCGAAGGTGTTTGTGTCTTTAGGATTAAATGTCACTTGTATGACATAATGAGAATGTCTCACAAATATCTGGGTACTAACCCAGCCTTTTCCCCAATCCCAAAGCTTTATGAGCATATCATCAGATGATGACAGCACATAAGGAAGGGTAGGATGAACTTTAAATCATTAGGAGGAATTGAATTCCACATATCTAATGTAATCAGTATATGAATTAAAATAATTTTAATGTAGGTAAGATATCCTACCTCAATCAAATATATATATTTTTTTTTTTTTTTTTCTTAAAATGATGACAATAATGTCAATTACCGTAAAAATAAAATAGTAAACAAATTTCACTCAAATACTTTAATTTTATCCATTGTGTTGTAATTATATACACGAAAAAATATATCATCTGCTCTAGCAACAACCCACTGTTTATGTGCAATAAACTTAGCTGACCTAACTGCAAAATCATGTTTTATAAGAGCCCCATAGTGGTCTTCTAAGTAAGAAATATACAAAGAAAAGTGCTTGCATAAAATTAGAGTAGTCTATAGTGTGTTTTTGTAACATCCATAAAATAAGAAATATACAAAGAAAAGTACGATGTATAAAATTACTAATCATCTATAATTAAACTTAATATCTTTAAACCTTAGAATACATAATTCTTACACAAATTAAGCTTATCAGATTGTAAAAGAAAATGAAGAAGCCATGATTATTAATCTAATTTTCTAACATTGATATATAATATAGGGTGCAGTATTTAAACAGATTGTTAATGAACATGCTGATATACAAGCAGGATAAACTAAAAAATATTATTTTCTTAAAACTGGCCACCCCCAACCTATAATTTTCAATATAGCCTAGGTCTGCCCTTGCTTGCACAGATTGTTAATGAGATAGGAATAAGATGATAGGAAAAGGTTAAGAGAAATTGAGGGGAGTACTCATATAAGAAAACTCCAAGATGACCCATCAATTGTTCCTCGTGGCACTGCTTCATGACAACAGCAATCCTTGAAATAAGGTCCGTTGCTTGCTGTCTCACCTTTGCACTCTTGTTGTTTAATTGCCACTTCATGGTACCACAAATCTGAGCAATATTGATGCACAATTTTTAATTGTCGCATTTGCAAACCCAAGTGCAGGTTGTCTCAAGTAATAAATTTCTCGGGAGTCCAAGGTCGATCCACAGGGAATTGTTGAAGATTAATTAAGGTGAAGTGAATATTTTGTTACTACGATTAAAGTTATTTACTTGAGTAAAAAGATTCACTCTTGGTAAATAAAATAAAGGTAAGATTAATTCCTTTTATAATTCAATTAGAATCCTCGCAACACGGAGGTTCCAATCGAAAAATACAACATTAAAAGTCCATTTAAAATAATATACGTAATTATATTATATTTCCTAAAAATATTACCACCACTTATAAATGGGTTAAAGCATTCATTGTGCCAATATTTTGTCTACAACAAATCAAGAACTCCTTTTTACAAAGATGATTTCTAAATTATAAGAAACAAATTATAATACGTATAATGGTTACTAGAAAATATAAATCATTTAAGCACAAGAGAAGAATAAATCTAACCTTACTTTATTACCAAGAGCTTCACCCTTTCACCCAAGTAAAATGAAACTTAGTTACTCATAGATAAGAAGAAAGAAAGAGAGAAGAAGAAGAAGAAGAAGAACATGACTTTAATTTAGAACAAAGGAAAATTACTACAAGAAAACCTAGTAACAAAATGACATCATTTTGGTAACTAACACCTAACATCCTTAATGATCTGCCAAGGCCCCCATTTATAGAGGATTAGAGATACAAAATGACAAGGGGGCTGAGTTATTAGTGGTTGGATGAGTGAAAAATGAGTGAAAAATGCCAAATGACTTTAGGTGAGTGGGAAATTATGGAGATTCCTTGTCTCCGAAATCATGCAGCTCTGAAGTCATTGCATTCGTCATTTTTGAACCAAATGGTCTTCATGAAAGTTGTAGGCCTGGATCTTAGCTTTCAAATGGCTTTAGTTTGAGTCCAATATCATTTCTCTAACTCCAGATACGTTCAAATTACTGAACACTGCCCAGGCCCAACCAGTCAATGACTCCTCTGTTTTGACTTCCAAGCCCAATATCACCTTCAAGGAGTCCGATTCCATAGGTTAAGCTGTCAGGAAAAATACTCTGGTTCTTGCTTCAATCCCAATTTGAGTTATCTACTCATGTGATTAGGCCTTTGAGGTCTTCATGAAAGTTATAGAACTCTCTCTTATCTTTCAAATACCACTAGAATCACCTCCAAAGACCACCTACAGCCTAAGATATGACCCAAATACAGAAACAGTGTAAGATATGAATTATGCTGAAAAATTCAATTAAGTTCAATTTGAGTCCAAACTTACAAAACATAATAAAACTCAATCAATTAAGTACATAGAGAGTGTAAATGACTAAGAATGAAAGCTTATTAATGTATCAAATATGTGATCATCAAACTCTCCCACACTTAGCTTTTTGCACTCTTGAGCAAAACACATAAGATCAATCACAAAAAAGAAAACGAAACAGACTCAAAAGCTAAACACTCTAAAAGACTCAATTTCTAATAATATTTAAAAATGAGGAGCAATCATTCAAGTAATCAAAATATTCATGAGGTAACATATCTTCACTTCTCAAATCAACAAGCAATGATATTTCAATTGAAAAGCATGAGTCAAGAATGATAGATTTTCACAAGATTCACTCTCAATCCCTCAAGTGTTTAAAAGGTAGGTATTTCACTCAATTCAACCCATGAAAATTGCACTACCATAAGCTTGCTTATCTTTTACTTCTCCACTATTCAGAACACATGCACACACAAATCATAAGGACTTTATTCAAGGTTGTAATGGGGTCAAGGTAAAGGAGGAGGTAATATAGATATGACAAGTTAAACACTAGAGAATAAAAGAACATGAGAGCTGAGTTCAGTTAACAAGCATGAAAATTCATCCCTAACTCCACCTAATACAAATTCCCTTTACATATTCTTTTCCTTTCCTTTATTACCTTGTTGACCCTCTTCTTTTTACAATTTTTTTTATTGATTTTTTTTTATTACAAAAAGAACATCATATATACATTTTTTTTAACGATTCTGCACACACACCCCCACACTTGTTCAAGAACTCATCGAATGACAAAACTAATGTTCTCTTATTCCCTAAGGTCAAGTAAGAACATGGTTTTTCATTTAAGGCACATAATGAGTTCGAAACAAAGAATAGTCAAATAAGCTCAAAGGGGTTAAGCAAGGGGAAATAGGTCATTTCTAATGCTTTATGTTGCCAGGAATCAGAGAATTTCTAAGAAGTCATAAGAGTGTTTGATATCATATTGAGACAACATGCTGCTAAACAAGGCTGACCATTTGATTAAAATAGCTATTTCAAGAAAAATGCCTCAATCATATTTATGTATGCATATGAAAATGTAGTCTCAAAAAGAATCAAAACAAGTTCTAGAGTAATAATTCCATGAGTGAAATTCACACAAGAAAGAAGAGAATGGTACAAATGTTCAATCCATTCATCAATAGGCTCAAAATCTCACAAGGCATAATTCTATCATTCTCAGTCCACCAATTCAACATCCATAACCAAGCATGTGAAGTTTAAGAAAGAATACAATTTACTCAATCATGTAAATTTTCCTGAATTTGAATTGCTACTTCCACACAAACTAGTTTCTACCCCAATTACTCCTTACTCTGCCATCAATTTTTGATGCGTCTCAAGAGTAAATAATTTACTCTTTACTCTGCCATCCCTAATTACTTTTGTTGTTAATAAATTGATGACAAACACAACAAACATATTAACAAACACACTTTCGAATTTTTTTTTAGGTTTTTTTTTACAACCATCATTCCCCCCAACCAGATCACAACATTGTCCTCAATGTCAAAACATAGATAGGAAAAAGGATAGAATATATTACCTGTTGCTGCAATTACTAAAAAGAAAAACCTCACACAAATCAGAAACAAAGTATGATAAATAAAACTAAAGTTTGTAATTATTTAAATAGTTGGAGTGTCTTGGCTGGCTTTCTTTTCATTTTGCTTCCTTCACCACTTCCTTCACCGCTTCCTTCACCGCTTCCTTCGGACCAATCTATCTGAGCTGTTACTGGATCAGGTTCATAAACAAAAGCATCTAATTTATCAATCAACTCATCAACAGTAGAAGCAGAGATAAGGAGTCGTCTTGCAGAAGGTGTGACAAATTTCTGTTCCACAGCATGGTCAACAAAAGATAACAAATTATCAAAGAAATTATTAACATTCAACAAACTTATGGGTTTATGGTGGATGTTCAGTTGGGCCCAAAAGACAATTTGAAAGACTTCTTTCAAAGTACCAAAACCACCAGGTAAGACAATGAATGCATCAGAGTTTTCAAGCATTGCCTTCATTCGCCTATGCATAGATGATACTTGAATTTCCAGTCCGATTGTCTTTCCAATGATGTTCTTTCGAGTTAAAGGTTCAGGAATGACACCTAAAACTTGACCACTTCTTATAAATGCAGAAAGTGATACGGCCCCCATTAACCCAAGGCAACCTCCCCCATTGGCAAACAGGGTCTTTTTGAGTCAGATTCCCAAGACTGTAATGCTCTTGCTCGTCCCTGAAGAGATTCCACAAACTAAGAAGTTCACGCTGCACAATTCCACAAGAATGCATCTCAAGAGTCAATAAGATATTATCTAATGACTCCTTACTCAGTCCATTCTTAATGAAGAATATTTTATCTTCTCTGTTTACGGAAACCATCCCCAAAGAGCGACATCGCGTGTTGCAATTCCATCGTGCACACTTGTAACAAACTTTCATTCTTTTTGCTCTTCTCCTTTTTGAAAATGAACTTTTACCGAGACCAGGCATGCATGGGACAAATGAATCTGAAGATTCACCAGCTAAACGAACCTTTGCTTCGATTATCTAGTGTATATCTTTTGGGATGCCCTTATACATTAACAATCTCAGTCTTTCACACCTAGCTTCATAGACTTTTGTTAGAGCATTTAGAGGTAGAGAAGGAAAATATTTTCTTAAATTTGAGAGAATGACATCCATTTTAAAAGGAAAAGAATTCAGTTATTATGGGAAACTGAAAAATAAACCGACTTGAGAGTCACGGAGTACCGTTATCCGCCATTTAACCGGGAACACAAAGAACTGCAAAAAGAAAGAAATAACATTAAAATAAATTCTACTCATAACAAGGATTAGAAAGAGAAACGGATTCTATCTCAACAACTTGATGTTCCAGAAATGGTTTGAGTCTTTGTCCATTGACCTTAAATACAATACCATTCCTAGGATTCTCAACGTCTATAGCCCCATAAGAATACACATGTTTGACAATATAAGGGCCAATCCACCTAAATCTCAATTTTCCAGAGAATAGGTGAAGACGAGAATTATAAAGCAGAACTTTTTGACCAATTTCAAAAGTTTTTCTCAAAATTGATTTGTCATGAAAAGTTTTTGTTCTAACTTTATAAATCTTTGAGTTTTCATATGCATCATTTCTTAATTCCTCAAGTTCATTCAATTGCAATTTACGTAACTTGGAAGCATCATCAAGACTTAAGTTGAAAGCTTTAATGGCCCAAAATGCTTTATGCTCCAATTCTACAGACAAATGACAAGGTTTTTCATAAACTAACCGATAGGGAGACATGCCCAAAGATGTTTTAAAAGCAGTACGATAAGCCCAAAGTGCATCGTTTAGTCTTAAAGACCAATCTTTACGATTTGGGTTAATCGTTTTTTCCAAAATTTGTTTAATCTCCCTATTTGCCAATTCAACTTGTCCACTTGTCTGAGGATGATAAGGGGTTGCAATTTTATGGGTAATGCAATATTTCTTCATTAAGGATTCAAATGGTTTATTATAAAAATGTGTTCCCCCATCACTGGTGATAGCTCGAGGAATTCTAAATCGACTCAAAACATTTTCTTTTAAAAATTTTAGAACAGTTTTATGATCATTGTGCCGACATGGAATCGCCTCAATCTATTTTGAAACATAATCAATCAAACCAAAATGTACACAAATTCAAAAGATGATGGAAATGGACCCATGAAATTAATTCCCCAACAATCAAAAATTTCAATGATAAGGATAGAGTTCAAAGGCATCATATTTCTTTTAGAAATGGACCCCAATTTTTGACAACTTTTATAACTTTTGCAAAAAGTATAACTATCCTTGAATAAAGTGGCCCAATAAAATCCACACTACAAGATTTTCGCAGCTGTTTTCTTTGAAGAAAAATGACCTCCACATGCTTCTGAATGACAAAATTTAATGACACTACTCACCTCATTGTTGGGTACACATCTCCGAAAGATTTGATTAGGACAATATTTAAACAAATATGGGTCATCCCAAAAGAAAATTTTCACCTCAATCAAAAACTTTTTTCTATCTTGGTGTGTCCACTGAGGCGGTATCTTACCTGTTATAAGAAAATTAACAATGTTAGAAAACCAAGGCATGGAATTGATAGAAAATAAGAATTCATCGGGAAAAGAATCATTGATAGGTGTGCTATCAAAAGATGAGTCTGTTGTCAGCCTTGACAAATGATTTGCAACAACATTTTCGCTCCTTTCTTTTCTTTTATTGTGATTTTGAATTCTTGAAGCAACCAGATCCACCGTATCAACCTAGGTTTGGCATCCCTGTTTAGACATTAAATATCTAACAAAGATCATGATCAAGAAAATAACAAAGGGATGAACCAATTAAATAAGCTCAAATTTGTCCAATGCAAAAATTACAGCAAGTAGTTCTTTTTCAGTAGTGGTGTAATTCATTTGTGCACTATTCAAAGTTCGACTTGCGTAATAAATTACATGAGACTTACCTTCCTTTCTTTGGCCTAAAACAACGCCAATAACAAAATCACTAGCATCACACATTAACTCAAAAGGCAAAAACCAGTCAGGAGATTGCATGATAGGAGCAGAAGTCAAAAGACCGATTAATTTTTCAAAAAATTTCTGACAATCTTGAGTCCAATCAAATGGTGTATCTTTTGTTAGAAGATTACATAAAGGTCTAGATATGACACTAAAGTCCTTTACAAATCTTCTGTAAAACCCTGCATGTCCTAAAAAGGAACGAACTTCTTGACTGTTTTTGGGAAAAGCAAATAAGCAATTAATTCAACTTTGGCCTTATCAACTTCAATTCCTTTAGAAGATATCACATGACCTAACACTATTCCTGAGGTAACCATGTAATGACATTTTTCCCAATTTAACACAAATCCTTTTTCTTCGCATCTTTTAAGAACTTTTTCCAAATTATCAAGATAATTTTCAAAAACTGTCAGATCATCCATGAAAACCTCTAAATAATGTTCAATCATGTCACTGAAAATACTTAGCATGCATCTTTGAAAAGTTACCGGAGCATTACAAAGACCAAAAGGCATTTTTCTATATGCAAAAGTGCCAAAGGGGCAAGTAAAAGTTGTCTTTTCTTGGTCCTTTAATGCAATTGGTATTTGATTATACCCTGAATAACCATCAAGAAAAAAATAGTAGGGATGTCCTGCTACTCTTTCTAGAATCTGATCAAGAAATGGCAATGGAAAATGGTCTTTCCTAGTGGCTGCATTCAATTTTCTGAAATCAATACACATACGCCAACTTGATGAGACTCGGGTAGGTATTAATTCTCCTTTTTCATTTTCAACCACTATTATTCCAGATTTCTTAGGCACAACTTGTGTAGGGCTTACCCACTGGCTATCAGAGATAGGATAGATAATTCCAACATCAAGTAATTTAAGAACTTCACTCTAACTACCTCTTTCATGTGTGATTTAATCTTCTTTGAGGTTGTTGAGATGTTTTAGCATTATCCTCTAAATGTATTCTATGTGTACAAATTAATGGATTAATGCCTTTGATATCCTTTAATGTCCATCCAATTGCATTTTTATGCCTTTTAAATACTTCTATCAACTTACCTTCTTGTTCTTTGGTCAGGGATGAGGAAATTACCACTGGAGAGCTTTGTTCTTCTCCCAAAAATGTGTACTTCAACCCATCAGGTAATGGCTTCAGCTCCAGTGTGGGTACTTCTTCATGGGCATCATCATTCATGGATTTTAGCTCTTCGAATCTTGGCTTCCTTCCTTTGTATTCTATTTCTTGTGTACAGTCAAGCAAAGAGCATATTTCAGAAACATCATCATCTAATTGTGTAGCTGAATCAAATGAATTAATTAAACAGATTTCTAATGGGTCAGAAGAAGTCCTGATTTGAAGATGATCATCTATAATGGCTTCAATCCCTTCAATCTCTTCCTTTTCATCATAAACTTCTTGTGGTTGCTTGCACATGTTGAAAACATTAAGTTCCAGTGTCATATTTCCAAAAGTTAGCTTCACCACTCCATTTCTGTAATTTATCAAAGCATTAGATGTTGCTAAAAATGGATGACCCAAAATAACAGGAACTGACTTAGAACTATCAATCATAGGTTCAGTTTCCAAGACAATAAAATCCACAGGATATATGAATTTATCAACTTGTACCAACACATCTTCTACTATTCCTTTTGGAATTTTAATTGATCTATCAGCAAGTAAAAGAGTTACAGAAGTTAGTTTTAACTCACCAAGGTTGAGTTGCTGATAAACTGAATATAGAAGCAAATTAACACTAGCACCAAGATCAAGTAAAGCTCGTTCAATTTTATGTTCACTAATAATGCATGAAACTGTAGGACAACCAGGGTCTTTATATTTCAACTCATTATTGTTTTGAATAATGGAGCTTACCTGTTCTGTCAAAAATGCATTCTTTTTCACATTATGTTTCCTTTTAACAGTGCACAAGTCTTTCAAAAATTTGGCATAACAAGGAATCTGCTTGATAGCATCTAACAGAGGAATATTGACCTTCACTTGTTTAAAGATTTCAAAAATGTCACTGTTATGATTCACTTTACTTGAATTGTTTAATGCTTGAGGAAATGGGGGTGAAGACGAAGGTTTGATCTCCTTTTGGCTAGGTGGCTGATCAACTCCTTCCTCATCTTTGGGAATTGACTCATCATCTTTCTCAAAAAGTTCAGGAATTTATTTTTCAACAACCTTTCCACTCCTAAGAGTTATCACTTGAGTTGACTTGATCTATTTTTTGACTTTCTCGAACTACCCTCATTTAGGCTAAAAACCGACCCTTGGGATTTGGTTGAGGTTGAGAGGGAAACTTTCCTTTCTCATGAATGGCAAGTGTAGAAGAAAGTTTAGTAAGAGTATCTTTTATGTCAATCATGGCTTGAGTGTTGTGGTTATTGATGGCTTCTTATTTTTCCATGAATACATGCAATATTCCTTCAAGATTTTTCCTATATGGTGGGACATAAGGTGCATATCCTTGAGGATTTTGAGAATCTTGCTGTGCCTGAAGAGGTGGTGGTTGCATGAATTGTGGCTGGTTGCTATTCCTCCAACTGAAGTTCGGGTGATTTCTCCATCCCGGATTGTATGTATCTGAAAAAGAAGAAGTGAATGGCTTTTTAAAATTGGTCATTGCATTTACTTGCTCATGCACAACTTCTTTAAAAACAGGAAGTTTTGGACATTCATTTGTTGAGTGTCCCAATTCATCACAAATGCCACAAATTTCTTCACTTTGCACGATTTGATTTCTTTTACTTTCCCGATTCCATATGGCTTCAACCTTTCTAGCCAAACTAGCAAACCTTGCATTTAGATCTTCTTCTTGACTAAGATGATATTTTCCTTTACTAGCATTTGCAAGGTTAAAACTAATTGAATTTTCAGAAGGATTAGTACTATGCCAAGATTGAGAATTTTCAGCCAAATGGTCTAAATAGTCTAAAGCTTCTTCAGGTTCTTTATCAAGAAATTCACAATTGCACATTGTTTCCACAAATTGTTTGGTTTCGAGTATTAACCCTTCATAAAATAAGCTTATAGTGCGCCATTTTTCAAAACCATGATGTGGGCAAGAATTCAATAAATCTTTAAAACGTTCCTAACTTTGAAAATATGCTTCATTGGAATTTTGAGAAAAATTTTGGATTTGTCTTTTCAAAGCATTGGTTTTATGTGTTGGAAAAAATTTCTTCAAAAACTCACATTGCATTTCTTGCCATGTGCCAATTGATCTTGGTTTTAGAGTGTTAAGCTAAGTTTTTGCTTTATTTTTCAAAGAAAAAGGAAATAATTTAAGCTTAACAACCTCTTCAGTGCAAGTTTGATCATGAAAAACAGTACATACTTCCTCAAATTCTTTTAGATGTAAATATGGGCTTTCAGATTCTATATCATGGAAATTAGAAAGTAAAGAAATCATACCTGGCTTGAATCTAAAATTGTTGGCATTGAGTGGAAAGATAAAACATGATGGACTAGAATTTCGAGATGGTTGCAAATACTCACGCATAGTTCGCAACGGTTGATTTTCATGTTCATCATGCACACTTTCGTTTTCAGCCATTGTGCTTAATGTGTGTGATTATGATTCAAATAAATCAATATGTAAAGTATCTGGATTAACTCTAACTAAATGACCAGAATTTAAATCACGATACCAATTAAACACAAACAAGTAACTTACAATAGAAAAGAAAATGTACAAGCTAGTAATATAAACTGTCCATTAAATATTAACAAAGGTGTGGTATAAACCAACCACCAAATAAGTTAATAAGCATAAAAATTAAAAAGTTAGTATACAGATAAATTAAAATGTTAGAAGCAGATAAAGTAAAAAGTTAGATAGTTAGTAAGAGAGTTAGCAAGTTAGTAAAAAAAAAAAATGACATGAAAAATAAATACATAAAATAAAGTACAAAAAAATAAAAGAGAGAGTTACCCCTACTAAGTTAAAATGTATAAGAAAATAAAATGGAGAATTACCCCACTCGTACGAAAATTAAAATGCGAGAAAATAAAGTGCAAAAAGTAAATTACAAAAAAAAAGTAAAAGGGAGAGATTCCCCCACTAAGTTAGTGCGTAAAATAAAAGGGAGAGGTTCCCCCACTAAGTTAGTATGCACAGAAATTAAAAAGGGAGAGGTTCCTCCACTAGTTAGGATGTTAGTATATATACAAATTTTTACACCAGAAATTCAGTCTTCAAATCAAGTCCCCGGCAACGGCGCTAAAAACTTGATGCACAATTTTCAATTGTCGCATTTGCAAACCCAAGTACAGGTTGTCTCAAGTAATAAATTTATCGGGAGTCCGAGGTCGATCCACAGGGAATTGTTGAAGATTAATTAAGGTGAAGTGAATATTTTGTTACTATGATTAAAATTATTTGCTTGGGTAAAAAGATTCACTCTTGGTAAATAAAATAAAGGTAAGATTAATTCCTTTTATAACTCAATTAGAATCCTCGCAACATGGAGGTTCCAATCAGAAAATACAACATTAAAAGTCAATTTAAAATAATATACGTAATTATATTATGTTTCCTAAAAATATTACCACCACTTATAAATGGGTTAAAGCATTCATTGTGCTAATATTTTGTCTACAACAAATCAAGAACTCCTCTTTACAAAGATGGTTTCTAAATTATAAGAAACAAATTATAATATGTATAATGGTTACTAGAAAATATAAATCATTTAAGCACAAGAGAAGAATAAATCTAACCTTACTTTATTACCAAGAGCTTCACTCTTTCACCCAAGTAAAATGAAACTTAGTTACTCATAGATAAAGAAGAAAGAAAGAGAGAAGAAGAAGAAGAAGAAGAACATGACTTTAATTTAGAACAAAGGAAAATTACTACAAGAAAACCTAGTAACAAAATGGTATCATTTTGGTAACTAACACCTAACATCCTTAATGATCTACCAAGGCCCCCTTTTATAGAGGATTAGAGATACAAAATGACAAGGGGGCTGAGTCATTAGTGGTTGGATGAGTGAAAAATGAGTGGAAAATGCCAAATGACTTTAGGTGAGTGGAAAATTATGGAGATTCCTTGTCTCTGAAATCATGCAGCTCTGAAGTCATTGCATTCATCATTTTTGAACCAAGTGGTCTTCATGAAAGTTGTAGGCCTGGATCTTAGCTTTCAAATGGCTTTAGTTTGAGTCCAATATCATTTCTCTAACTCCAGATACGTTCAAATTACTGAACACTGCCCAGGCCCAGTCACAGCTCCTCTGTTCTGACTTCCAAGCCCAATATCACCTTCAAGGAGTCTGATTCCATAGGTTAAGCTGTCAAGAAAAATACTTTAGTTCTTGCTTCAATCCCAATTTGAGTTATCTACTCGTGTGATTAGGCCTTTGAGGTCTTCATGAAAGTTATAGAACTCTCTTTTATCTTTCAAATGCTACTAGAATCACCTCCAAAGACCACCTACAGCCTAAGATATGACCCAAATACAGAAATAGTGTAAGATATGAATCATGCTGAAAAATTCAATTAAGTTCAATTTGAGTCCAAATTTACAAACATAATAAAACTCAATCAATTAAGTACATAGAGAGTGTAAATGACTAAGAATGAAAGCTTATTAATGTATCAAATATATGATCATCAAACATATGGTTTCACCCTCCGCCTAATAGTTCACAACTGCACCAAACCCGTTAAGCATCACATTAGCATCATCACTGGGATGCTCTTGAAAAGCATAAAGAATGCCATCAATCAAAAGCTCTTCCAAAAAAGCTTTTATATGATATGCTCCCAAGTTAGTGACCACCTTCTCAATAGTTTCCATAAAAATTTGCCTGTAAGGTTCAGTCCCATCTTTAATATCCTCAACAATTCTCCTGACAATATCTGTAATGCCAACTTTGTTTGCTATCTCTACAATAGGAAATAAGCATATTGCTTATAGTTTCTTCGATCCAAAGCCATCCTCCTAACCCAGATGTTCTTGAAAAAGTCAGGGAGAATATCATTTATAATATAATCAGTTTCCATACCCTCAGTGTTTACACACTGCTTCACCACTTTCAGAACAACTTAGTTCATTTCATCATCAGGCGACTGAAATTCATGAATTATAATGATCATGACTTCCTTAGTATAGCAACTGACATATAGGGCTTCCAATTCCTTACATACTACTTCACCTTCTCAATCTGTTGCACAATCTTAATCCCAGCGTTCCGAGCTTGCCATGATTTCTTACTCTGATAAACAACCTTCAAGAAGGGTAAGAGTGCAGGTATAGCAAGAGCAGAGGCAACAACACTGAAAGCTCTAGCAGTAGTGTTCCTAACATATTCATCAATGTTGTCTATGTCAAGCCGCATAGCAGTAATCATTATGGCCAGTGAAAACTTAGATTTTCTTTATGTTTTTCTCTCTTATCCCAGTACATTTAGGACTATCTAAACATGACATCAAATATTGGATGTTGAAAATAAAAGTTATGAATTTCTAATGAATTATGTGTTAAGAATATTGGAATGATTTAACTTTTGATTGTGCTTGAACATATGCTTAAAGTTTTATTTTCTTATTCGAGTAAAAATTTGAACAAAACCTTAGTTTACCATTTAAGATTCAATATTAATGAGCACGCATACCTTTTCAAGGTACTGCTCATTGTATTGAGTCTTGAATTGTCCAAGTGGGACAGTTTGGTAGGAAATTTTTCCTTTGCTTGGTTAATAGTTATTATTTAAATCTCATATCTTATACTTGTTGAAATTTTGGTCTGCTACATTTCGTTTTGTTCTCTAGGTATATACTTAAACACGGTAGATCTCACTACGTTCAAGTTATGCACTTGGAGACCAATGGGAAATGCTGCCAAAATTTCATCAAGTATAAAATATGATATTTAAGGAATAACTATTAACCAAGTGTTGAAAAATTTCTTATCGAAAGGGCCATACCATGTTAAGAAGGAGATGAAGATATAAGGATTTGTATTAATATGCTAAACCAATTTCAGCAATCATGAGACTTAATCAAAGTTGGATGTTATGAAGAAAAGATCCTACTGGCTATATAAGTGAAGAATTCAAGGATGAAGTTGATGATTTCATTAGGGTTGCTCAAGGAGACCCGATAGTTATTGATGTATTAAATCACACCCTTTGTCCATGTGCTAGATGTAAGAATCGTGCTTGGATGGAGGTATTTGGGGTAGAACAACATCTGTATTTATATGTACGGATTTGTGGATGGCTATATAAATTGGACCATTCATGGTGAGGACAGATGGGGGGATAGCAGCTCAACATCCGTTGTCCATGATGATGAAGTGGAGCCTAGGAATCCATACGTGGATATGGTTATGGATGCCGCAGATAATAGATTAAATCCAGAAGCTCAAGATTTAGAAGAAGATCCAAATCTGTCAGTTGCGAAGTTTTATGACTTGCTAAGAGACGTTGATGAACCTTTATAGGATGGTGCCATAAGCACACGAAATTGTCAGTTGTAACTCAACTTTTGAACTTGAAGTCAGAGTTTAACATGAGTGAGAGTTATTATGATAGAATGATTGTCATAATTAAGAGCATGCTTCTAGAGCCTAAAAGGTTACTCAAAAACTTCTACAAATCGAAGAGAATGGTTCATGAGTTAAGATTAGGATATGAGAAGATAGATGCGTGTCTTAATCAGTGCATGTTGTATTACAAAGAATACAGTGACAAGAGACTCTACTTAGTTTGCTTAGTATATGGACACCCACGATTCAAACCGAAGGCAGGACATTCATCGAATGAGAAGGATGTGTCGCACTCAGTGTTGTAATATTTTCCCATTATGCCAAGACTCCAATGTCTATTTTTGTCCAAAAACACTGCACAGTATATGAGTTGGCATGCGGATGGAGTGCGTCAAGATGAATCAGTGATTAGGCATCTAGCTTATGCTGAGGCTTGGAAATGATTTGACGCTACCCATTCAACATTTGCGCTAGACGCTCGAAATGTTAGGCTTGGCTTGTGTACAAACGGTTTTAATCCATTCAGTGGTTCAGCCACACCATATTCATGTTGGCTTATTTTTGTCACACCGTACAATCTACCTCCAAGTATGTGTATGAGAAGGGAATACATATTCCTTACTCTTGTGATTCTTGGATCAAAGTCACCAGGTAAAAGTTTAGATGTCTATCTTAGACCTCTAATTGACGATCTGAAGATATTGTGGGACAATGAGATATAAACTTATGATGCCTAGAAGAAGCAAAATTTTGATATGAAAGCAGCTTTGTTGTGGATAATAAGTGATTTTCCAGCCTATGGAATGCTGTCTAGGTGGAGCACTCATAGAAAACTTTCTTGTCTGCTTTGTATGAATCACAGCAAGTCATTTGTGTTGAAGCACGGTAAGAAATGTTGTTGGTTTGATTGTCATTGCCAATTTTTGCCTTTTGATCATCCATTTCGTCGTGATCGAAACTCTTTTAAGATATCAACAGTGGAAAAATCTAATCCACCGTAATGGCTGAGTGGGACAGCTATCTTGAATAGAGTGACTTAACTTAAGGAAGTCATTTTCGGCTTAAATTCAGGTAAACAAAAACAAGATGGCTTTGGTATACACCACAATTGGGTGAAAAAGAGCAGATTCTGGGAATTGCCTTATTGGTCCACTAATCTAATACAACATAATTTAGATGTTATGCATGTCGAGAAGAATGTGTTTAACAATATCTTCAACACTGTCATGGACATAAAGGGCAAGATAAATGACAATGCAAATGTAAGAGAATATTTGAAGATAATATGCAAACGTCCTACCTTGGAGCTAATAGTTGAGAATGACAAGTGTAAAAAATCAAAGGCGACGTATGTCTTGGATGCCAATCAAAGAAGGATGGTGTGTGAGTGGATAAAACAGTTAAAATTTCCTGATAGGTATGCGTCGAATATCGCACGTTGCATCAATATAGACGGCGGGAAGATATATGGAATGAAAAGTCATAATTGTCATGTTTTTATGCAAAGGTTAATTCCTCTGGCATTTCGTGATATCTTTCCAAAACCTATATGGAGACCGTTAACAGAACTAAGCTTGCTCTTTAAAGAAGTTTGTGCAACTGAAATTCGTGCTTTCACCATGGAGAATACAAAGCTTTCTATCATTGAAACAATTTACAAGTTAGAGAAGATTTTCCTTCCAGCATTCTTTGACATGATGGAACATCTAGTCGTGCATCTCTTTTATGAAGCTAAGGTTAGAGGACCAGTGCATTACAGGTGGATGTACTCCTTTGAGAGGTGTATGTTGTACTTGAAAAGAAAGGTCTGAAATAAAGCGAAAGTTGAAGGATCTATTTGTGAAGCATATATTTTAGAAGAAATTTCCAATTTTGCTTCCATGTATTTTGATCCCCACCTATAGGCCAAGCGCACTCTAGTTACTCGGAATGACGACGGTGGGGAAGATACAATTAATGAACAACTGTTTATTTTTAAACATCCATGTTTTCCTGTCGGGAGAGGTCGAAATAGATTCTTGACAGATGTGGAACTTCATATTGCTGAGACATATGTGCTTGTAAATTATGGAGAAGTAGAACCTTATCTCCAGTAAGTCTACTCTCTATCTAATGAATTTGTTATTAATATGCTAAATTTATGCTAAATATTAATTATTGTATTGATTAGATAATTCGAGGATTCGTTAAGGGAAACATATCCCACTATCATTGATGATTAAATATTGGAAGCTCGAGATAAGGACTTCAGTAGATGGCTAAAACATCTAGTGAGTCTTTTTTATCCATAATCACATCTATCATATTAAATTCAATGTTTATTATGCTAGATGTTACAACTATCTATCGTCTATGTAATGATACAGGTTAATATAGGCCAAGTCGAGGATCAAATGATATGAGACATAAGTTATGGTCCATCTAAGTCCGTGACTTTTTACTGTGACTTAATAGTTAATGGGTATAGATTTCATACTAAAGTGTACGGACAAAATAAAGCTACCATGAATAGTGGTGTATGTGTTAGAGGTAGTATATATGGTGAGAATGACTTCGACTATTATGGCATCGTTGAAAATATATTGGAATTGTCATATGTAGGAAATCAGAACAAAGTATTTCTTTTACAATGTCATTCGTTTGACCCGATAAATGGAGTCAATGTTGATGAGAGATATAGGTTGGTTGACATCAAGCATAAATCAAGACTTCACTCAAATAAGTCATTCGTCTTAGCCGAACATGCACAACAAGTGTACTATACAAGATACCCATAAAGTGGGAATAGAGCTAATGGTGAAGGGTGGGCAGCTTGCAAAGTCAAAGCAAAACTCTTTGTGGCTGAGACATTGAATGATGAAGGTGATGAATTGAATGACCTAGTTGCTACTGATTATTACCAAGATGATGCATCCCTTGGAACACACAATATTGTCATAGATGATGAAGCAGTTTCCTTGTTTGATGCACATGCCCCAATGGAAGAAGTGAACATACGTGATATATATTATCCAATGGACATTCTGGTTGATGATGAGTTCATTGATGACAACAAAAATAATGAAATTAATGAATTCTAAGATGAAGATGAGGAATCTGTTGCTTCAGACTTAAGTAATTAAAATTGAATCTTCTTCAATAAATTTCATTAATGGTATTTACACTGAAATATCATTATTATATTTTGAGATTTTTATTGACATATAGTTTCTTAACTTGTCATGTTTCATTATGTTTCCTTATGTAGATATTCATCATGACCATTTGAGGTAGAAATGCTGGACATGGTCGTGGGAGAGGCCGTAATGTTTCATTTGGCCATGATTCTCTATCACTACAGCATTCTCAACCCTCTCCAAGTATACCTGTAGGATAATCTTTTTAATTATTGTTAACTCGTGGTTTATATAAATGTAATATATATATATATATATATATATATATATATATATATATATTATATATATATATATTTGTTTATCTATAATTATGTTAGGTGCAACTTCGATTCGGCCCATCGACCAGTGCAGGCCTACCAGCGTCTAGTCCATTGACCATTGGAGGTGCATATGCTTCTGTCCCACCCTTACTGACCCAGCCCTTTCTATGCCACCCCCTGCTGACCCACCCACTAGCGGCTCGAATGTGGTGCCTTCATGTGGAGAATCCAACGTAGAAACAGATAGCAGGAAACTTATATATGTGGCGCCTGTCCCTAAACCATAAGTAATAGTGATTATCATCTTTTATTACATATATTTACTTTTAGATTACCAACATTATCTTCTTGTACTTATAGGAGGAGGTTTCTCTCGTCGAGAGTAACACATGACATTATGTACAATGTCATGACAATGATGCCTATTCTGGCTAGTACGTGGCGAGGTTATCCAGCTGAGATGAAGGAAATACTATTTAACGACTTCATGGTAAGTAATTATGTTTATAGAATTATATATTATACATTTATTGAAAAATAAATATACATACATATCATTTGTGTAGGCTAAGCATCGGTTCACATCTGATGCTGATCGCGGCATGACGAGAATTGTCTAGGAACGGACTATCATGGACCGTTATCTAGACCATTTGAACAAAGCATGAGATAAGGCCTTTTAAAAGGCAAATTCAAACAACTTGGATGATGTTAAGGGTCATGGGCCCAGAGGAATGAGGACAGAAGTGTGGGATGGTCTAATCGATATTTGGTTGACAGATAAATGGATGACGAGGTCTACAGCTGACCGAAGGAACAGGGCAGTCATGCCTGATGCCTTAAAGCATACAAGTGAGTCGATAAGCTTTGGTCAACACAAGAGCAAGATGGTAATATAACTTCCTCATTTAAAGTTTTGATGGTAATCTGTTTATTAATCTGGAATTTTCTGAGTTTTATTTTATTTTATTAATCTGTTTATTAACATATTGTAATTACTTGAGTTATTTGCCTATCTTGAATATAACATAGTATTTTAGAGGGATTGCCTTACTTTTGATATGTGTTTATTATATAATATTCTTCCATATGGGATTACAGGAGGCAAAGTTAAAGCATCCGGTTTCTTACAGAGATCTCTATACAAAAGTTCATAAGAAGAAAGACGGAAGCTATGTTTCTGAGTGCTCGAGGAATTTTATTGTAGGTGTCTTTAAAATTCAAAAGTCATATATATTTTAGGTTATTTATTTTTTTGTTAATATTACTCACTTGTTTTGTTATTTTTAGAAGCCATATGACACCGCGATGACAGAAAAATATAGAGAAAACTCTTCCTCTCATCCTATGGTGTTAGCCATGGCAACCATTACCCAAGAGGGGGGGTGAATTGGGTGATGACTGGTTTTAATGCAACTTTGACAAATTATGCATTTTGAATAACTTAATTAATAAATGCAGCGGAATAAGTCTAATAAATGTACAACTATTGAGGATTACTCAAATACAACTTGGAATATATGATGAACTAAGTAAATAAGCTAGATATCAAGTTGTAACAATCAAAACATCAAGATATGCAATAGATAAATATATTTCACTAAATGTTGAATTTAAAGAGTGTAGGGAAGAGAGAATCAAACTCAATAATTTATCCTGATTCAGCCACCAACCACTTGTGGCCTACATCCAAATTCCAAGCTTAACTTGAGATTTTCTTCACTATCTTCTAGACTTTACGGGTGCCAGAAAAACCTTTGTACATACAAGAGCACTCCTCACACCTTGGGATACCTCACCCTTGTGCTAGAGCCTCCAATTCTTCAAGCTTCACAGGTGCTTGATGACCTTTACAATGAAGAGCACTCACAACACCTTTGGGATACCTCACCCTTTGTGTTTGAGTCTCACTATAAGGATACCTCACCCTTTTCTCTCTGAGGATACCTCACCCTCTTACAATGATTTCAAGATGAAGAGAAAGAATAGAAACTCTCACAAGAGTGGATATACAACTTGAAGAACAAAGTAGATGATAGAAAACTCTCTCAAGAGTAGATAATACAAGTTGAAGCTCAATGGGTATAAAGGATTTACACACTTAGCTCAAAACAAAGAATTTGGAGAAAAAGATGATGAAATTCGTTTTCAATGTTCAAGGGTAATTTTCAGAATGTTCTCCAACTTGTTTTTGATGCCCAAACACTTTTATTTATAGCCCAATGAGTTTTAGAGCCGTTGGAGGTGTTTAGAAATGATTTTCTATGAAAACTAGCCGTTTATAGCCGTTAGAAACGTTCTGGGCACTTTGTAATCGATTACAAGCTTCATGTAATCGATTACAAGCTTTCAGAGCACTTTGTAATCGATTACAAGCTTCATGTAATCGACAAAGCTTTCAGGCACTTTGTAATCGATTACATACTCTATGTAATCGATTACACGGCCGTTAACGCTTGTAATCGATTACATGACTTGTGTAATCGATTACACCATTTCTGGTTTTCAAAACCGACTTTAAAAGGTCATAACTTCTTCATTTCTTATACAATTAAAGCAAATGACCACTCATTGGAAAGCTCTTTGAGTCTATTTTCATATGAAAGAAGTTTCAGAACAAAACTCAAAGTATTTTGAAAGATATAATCAAAACAATAACCAAAGGTCATATTTTCAAAACTCAAACTTTAATTGGTCATAACTTTTTCGTTTCTTATCCATTTAAAGCAAATGACCAGTCATTGGAAAGATCTTTGAGTCTATTTTCAAATGAGATAAGTTTCAAAGTAAAACTCAAAGTATTTTAAAAGTTATGATCAAAAGAGTAAGTATATGTCAGTTTTGCAAAACACAAACTTGACTATTTTTCATAGATTTGAAATACCACCAAGACTAGCTTTCCAAAAATAGTTTGTTGGGCATTTAAACATTTTAGAAACACTTATAAATATGTTTAAAACTTGTTTGAGCTTAGTGTGATTCCTTTTTACCTTTACACAAGATCTAAGTCCTATAAGCTAAGCTTGAAGATGTTGGACTAGATCTTTTACCACCATCACTTCTTGATGTAATCCAAGCTTCCAAAGAAAATCTTCTCTTCAAAACTTGCAAATGCTTGGAACATCTTTTCATTTTCATTCTCCTTGAGTTGAGCATAGTTGTGATCTTTTGCTTTCTTATTGCAATGCTCACTCTTGGTACTTGAACTATCCTACAAAATATTGCTCACTTAACCAAACATAGTTAGTCCAAATTCATAGCTCAATATCTTCATATGCATGATTCATAAATGTATAACTCTAGTTAGTCTAACATGCATACAAGACTTTTATAGTATCCAATATTAATTCATTTATAACTCATATAACATATTATTGGATATATTATATGATGAATGTTACATATATCTTATTGCATGATTATTAAGTGAAATCTAATTAGATAAAGTACATAATCATGCATGATATAATATTTTTCATTAAACACATTTATGTAACATGATCAATATTCTTTTGTGATGCATTTGTTATCTATAAAGCACAAGTATAAAGCATAAGCATCATTCTTTTTGTTTTGTATTTGTCATCATCAAAACTTAACATATTAAATCATTGGGGCAAACTTATTTCCACATATGGTTGACTCGGAGGTCTGGTTGGATGCGGCGGGTCCTAACAAGAAGGATTGTATGCATGGCATAGGTAACAACTTGCACATTGGTAATAACACCATGCAAGCTTCATCCTCCTCGGTTGCAGGCCCTTCCCGCTCTACACCGTTGACACAGGACATATCTGAAGTTGTAAATACAGCAGTGGCAGCAGCGATGGCTTCATTTGTCCAGAGTCAACTTATCCTTATGTTGGCGCCCCTCTAATCGTTCCTATCTACAATCGGATCAGCAAATGTTGCTCCACAACCACCATCGCAAGGTTTAGTTGGGGAGGGTCGAGAGGAAAAGGAAGATGAAGACGAAACCAACTTAGACTGATTGCCATTTTTTATTCTTCTTGTCTATATTTGTATAATAACTTTCAACTATATTAGATTGATTATTTGTATAATAACATTCATCTACATTATTCGATTATTTGTACAAGTTTTTTGTTTTAGCAGTTTACAATTATTGGATTGTTTGTTGCTGATGTTGGATTTCTGTTTGTTGGATTGTTTGTTGTGGTTTGATATGCAGGTTTTGGAAAAGTAATAATATATATAGGTTATTAAAAAAAGCCTGATTATCGAGGGATTAGCAATAGAATAGCGAAATCACATGGGTAATTAGTAAGAGAATAGCGACATAATAGCGAGGGAATCACACAGGTAATTAGCGAGGGATTAGCGAGGGAATAGCAAGAGAATAGTTAGTGAGAGAATAGCGATATAATAGCGAGGAAATCACACAGGTATTTAAAGAGGGATTAGTGAGGGAATCACATAGGTAGTTAGAGAGGGAATAACGAGGGAATAGCGATGGAAATTGGTTAACATGATACAAAATTGGTATATCATACAGCGATGGAATAGAGACGGAATTTCCCTCGCTATTTTGCGAGGGAATGATTAGCAAGAGATTAGAGAGGGATTAGCAAGAAAAATAAATTTTCTAGAGATGGAATAGAGAGGGAATGTGTTCCCTCGCTAATTAGTGATGAAAAAAAAGTGACTAACTTAACCCTCGCTATTCCTTCGCTAGTTCCTCGCAAAATTTATTTGTAACGGGATAGTGAGGTAAATTTCCCTCGCTAATTTGCTAAATTCTTGTAGTGACACTTAGACGCGTAAAAACTCACTATATCTTTCTGAAAAGCTTCATGTGCAAATTGTTGAAGCATCGCTTCTAAGTTAAACAACTTAGAAGCAAGAAGTTGTTTTAAGAAGAGTTCATATTTCGAAAGCTACAAGGTTTTCAAACTAAAGTTGCCTGAGCACTAAAGGACAAGAAAATGATAATTGTTCTTTTACTAAGTTACCATTAGAAGAGATAGAGGCCACCTGTTGCAAAGCTATAAATAGTTGAAGACTCAAACCAGAATGGATTGACGCACACTATTATATTGACTATCTTCTGATCAATCTTCTGAACTCATTGTCTCACTTTTGAACTCAATCTCTCATTAGAAATCAATTTCTAAATTTCTTTATTAGTGAGAAACTAAGTTCTGTACTTTATATTTGTTAAAATCCACTCTTTGAGTGATATAGACATTTCACACACTTTCTCTATACTTAGATAAGCATATCCACTCCAAGTGTTGTGAGAAAAACCAAAGTTTTATCATCTCATTGTAACCTGATCCGTTAGTGATCATTGTAACATCCTCTTTAACATTTTAGACTTGTAAATAGTTACAGAGGTAGCTTAATACTTGCTTGACATGCCTGTTTAATTTCGTGACATTCTGAGTTAGTTTAGGCACTTTGCTGCAAGCTGAAAGGTGAAAAGTAACTTAAAATGACTCATATATTAGCTTAAATGGCTTAGCTAAAGGAAATAAATATGGAGAATTTATTTCTAAGTCACAAATGTGTATTCTGTGATGTGGTTAACGTTTGAGAATAATTAGAGTTCATTTGGTATTTTTAAGCATATTAGTTGTGTGTTTTAATGCTAAATTGACTAGTCATAGATATGAAAAATTATGATACTGGTGAAATGACTTTTTAAATGAATTGTAATATTTATTTTAAAGTTGTTGGAACTTAGAAAACTTGATTTAGTTAAAGTTGAGTATTTTTAGCAGATCGGGAAGTACCAGTGTTATAATACTTGGCCTTTAGCTATCCATGATTTTCAGCCTTTGTGTGGACTTTCTTTCATAATATTTGTTACTATTTCTTCATTTCTCATTTCCTCTTTACAGTTGGAAATAGAAGCAAACACAGCAAGAGAGAAAGGAGACAAAGAGGAAGAACAAGAAAGAAAGAAGAAGATATCAAAGGGGAAATCCAAGGCTAGTGATTGAGGATCAATCTGTAGCATCAAGGCAGCACAAGGTAGGGGTTCTTGAGCTTAAAACTTCATCTTCCTCATTTTTCATGTTTAGCTTATTTGAGGATTAATATACCAAAATGAGATCTTGAGGTGTTTTCAGTGAATTTTTTTTTTTGCTTGGATAAGTTTTAAATGGTGTTTATGACTTGTTCATGCCAAGGGTTTGGATTAGAAACTGAAAATTCTTCATTTGAACCATTAAAGCTCAAAGTGTTGATTTTAGGGGTTTGGATGAGGGATTTAGTGTTTTGATCCTTTATTGATGAAATAAATTAATGTTTTAAGTTTCTTTCATGTTTGTGAACTTGTTTGGGACTTGAAATCACCTAGAGATTTGATTGGAGTGGCCAAAATTCAAGAATTTGGCTAATGGAACAGTGCTACAATTCTGTAGATTTTGCTGTATTGTGTCTGGTTGAGAGACACGGGGGGGGGGGGGGGATGTGTCCCTCTCTGCCTGCCCTAATTCATGAAACTGTGGTAATAGAGTAAACACGGGGGTGTCATTAGACATGGCCCGTGTTTGATGCCAGAATCTTCAAAAATATCATTTTTGATATTTTCAAGTTCTTGGCTAGATGAAATCATTTGTGCAAGTCTTTTAGGGTGTATTGAGGCACTTTTTGGGATATTTCTTGGAGAGAATTATCAACTTGCATACATGGAAAGTTTGGGAAATCTTAGACATTCAAGTGTGATAGAATGCCTAGGTTAGTGTTTAGAACTTTGTTCAACATAAAGTTAATTTCTAAGTCACTTGTGTGTGATTTTGGGATGTTTTAGATACTATTTAGCTAGAGATATGAATCTTGCTAACTTTGTTGGATAAGTGAGGCTAGGATTCCTATGTTCTAGTTTTTAATTATGTGGTTCGGATATGTAGTTTTCAAACTTGGTATTTGCTTGTTTGCCTATGTATTGAGACCTTAGATGGTGTGCACAACCATATGACTTAAGAATGAGGTGTTGGATATGAATTCTCCTTACATGTTTGCTTGTATGGTCAGGGTTATCGTTGTATGGAGTTAGTAGCGGTACTCTTACTTTTGTGAGGGAAACTAGTCCACACATCATCAGGTAGTGTTACGGCTTGAATGCCTATCCTATTTAGTATATACAAGGAACGCGGTTCTTGGGAAAAATAAGTAAATAGCTAGTGTTTTCAACTTTAAAACCTACATTGGCATTACACATCCATAATATGCGGACTTTGTCTTAGCATAGTCATACTTCATATCATAAAGCATTGCAGGGTTGACACTTGTATGGGCATGTCATAGCTTAATCGATTGATTGTTTGGTTACTCATTTGATAGTATCTTAGGATTGTATGAGCGATTCTTTGTTATTATTGATTGCTAAATATCCTTTTACATCAAATGTATTTTTGGTGTTCAATTGAATTATTTATTATAAATGATTAACTGCTGGTCTTAGTATACTTATACCGAGAAATTATGATTTCTCACCCCTGTGTGTTCTATATAAAACTAGGTAAAGTCCTTGAAAAGGGTAAGGGTAAGGAAAAGAAGAAGCAGAAGGCTTAGATTAGTATTTTGTTTCTTTGTAGACAGTTTGTATATATGTATATTTTTAGTTGTTTAGAAAAGTTTATATATACTTTATGGCATGTTAGCCAATGATAGGTGTATATATAACTTTTTGATCATTCGTGGCTCTCTATAATGACTGTGTAAGTTATTATAGGTTTTCATTTTTTGCATTTTTAAAAGTGACATGTCTAATGCGATTTTTTTGGAATATTCAGTTTCTTTTACAATAATTCGTATTAAGGTGTTACATTGTGGTATCAGTGCAGTTCATCCTATTGAACCGGGGTGTGGACTGACTATGCTTAGGCATGTTTTAAGAGTTCTTTCTTGTGTTGTGCATTTCTTTTATCTCTTGTGTGAGTTATTTGATTGAATTGTATTACTGCATTGTTTTGACTATTTTAGCTACTGTTGCACGTTACATGATATTGGGATTAGCTACCTCAATATGTAGTGTTCTGTGTTTACAGGAAACTATGGCAGCAAGAGGGCGAGGGCGACCGCATGGAAGCAGTAACTAGAACTTTAGGAATGAAGGCACTGATGTGGCAGTTGCCATGATCGCAATGGCCAATGCCATGACCCAGCAAACAAAGCAGGCAGCTATAACTGCTAATGCAATGAGAGAGCAGGCAGTAGTAACTGTAAGAGTGCTTGAGAGGTTGGGAACTTAGTAACCAGTACCACCTACAACTCCACCACACCACCAGAGGCAACCATACCAAAAGGTAATTGGAAGGAATCAGACATTCCAAGACCTCTCAGAATTCAGGAAATCAAATTCTTCTTCCTTTAATGGAGAGTACAACCCAGTTAGAGCCGAGGGTTGGCTCAAGAAGATAGAGAAGATCTTCACTATTATGGCTTGCTCAAACGAGCATAAGGTGCTTTTTGCTTCTTATATGCTGGAAGGTAAGGCAGAGGAGTGGTGGGTGGATATAAAGAAGGCTCTTGAGGCTTTAAGGACTCATGTGACGTAGGGAATCTTTGGAAGCTCATTTCTGAGAGAGTTCTTTCCATAGAATCTTCAGAATGCCAAAGATATGGAATTTCTGAAGATGGAACAAGGGGACATGTCTATTGGCCAATACGTGGTCAAATTCATTGAAATGTCTAAATTCTCTTCTTGTATCAGATTTAACCCAGATGAATCTTCGAAGTGTGTTAAATTTGAGGAAGGGTTAAGGATAGACATTCAGAATGTCTTTCGGCCATTTGAAATTCGGGACTTTGAAACTCTAGTTAATAAGTGTCAAATAGTTGAGAGGCAATTTAAGAAGCTTTCTTTGGACCCTAAGTCACAGGATCTTCAGAAGAGGAAGAAAGGTGATGATAGGTTCAAGAAAGGGTCTTTTAAATCAAGCATTACTCAGGATAAGGGTAACCAGGTTCAAAATGAGTTTTTAGGACCAAAGTGTTCCAAATGTGGGAGACAGCATGGAGACCAACCTTGCCCAGTGTGCTTTATGTGTGGGCAACTTGGTCATTTTTTGAAAAACTGTCTATCAAAGAAGGAAACTACGCCTACTCAAAAACCACAAGCCAGAGGAAGAATTTATACTCTAGGTGGTGAAGAGGTGACATATTCTTTCGATCTTATTGAAGGTAAATGCATTATTCGCAATCATCTTTTAAATGTATTGTATGAATCGGGAGCATCCCACTCCTTTGTTTAGAATGATTGTGTGAATGAGCTAGATTTACCTATGTTTGAACTTTCATATGACTTATCTGTATCTACACCTGCTGGTAAACTAGTTACAACATCTAAAGTGTGTCTTGATTATTGTGTAAAGGTAGAAGATAGGATTTTCAATGTAAACCTTATCTATTTGCCTCTTGTAGATATTGATGTCATTCTTGGCATGGATTGGTTGTCCGCCAACTATGTAGTTTTGAATTATTTAGAAAAATCCATGGTTTTCTTGTCAGATATACCTACCAGATTCATTCCATCTAAGTTTGTGTATCTCAATATGAATCAGGTAAATCTCTGTTTAGAGGAGGGATTTCAAGGATATGTACTCTTGTTTTCACTAAATGCTGAGGTTGAGTAAAGCCTAGGTGAAATACTTGTGGTGAGTGAATATCCTGAAGTTTTTCCTAGTGACATAGTGGAGTTACCACCCGAGCGAAAAATAGAGTTTTCTATAAACCTAGTGCCTGGAACGGGACCTATCTCAATAACACCCTATAGAATGGCTAGAGTTAGCAGAACTTAAAAAGTAAATCGAGGATTTGTTGGATAAATAATTCATTAGGCTGAGTGTTTCTCTGTGGGGAGCACTTGTGCTTTTAGTGAAGAAAAAGGATGGTACCATGTGGCTTTGTGTGGATTACAAACAGTTGAACAAGGTGACCATTAAAAATAAGTATCTGTTGCCTAGGATAGATGATCTAATGGATAAATTGAGAGGAGCTGCAGTTTTCTCAAAGATTGATCTTAGGTCTAGTTATCATCAGAAAAGGGTTAAGGAAGAAGATATCCCTAAGATAACTTTTAGAACTAGGTATGGGTATTATGAGTATCTCGTGATTTCCTTTGGGTTGACGAATGCACTGACACCATTTTATGGATTACATGAACCGGATCTTTAGACCCTACCTGGATCAGTTTGTTGTGCTATTTATCAATGATATCTTGATCTATTCTAAGACAATAGAGAAGCATGAACAACATTTGAGGATAATGTTGGAGACCCTTATGGAGAATAGGTTGTTTGCCAAGCTATCTAAATGTGAGTTCTGGATTTCACAAGTACAATTTTTGGGACATGTGATATCTTAGGGTGGGATTTCTATGGACCCAAGTAAGGTTGATGCAGTGTTGCGTGGACCCAAGTAAGGTTGATGCAATGGACTCGAGTTGCGAGGATGCTTCGAGAGACCCACCACATCAAGTGCGGTTGAGACCGAAATTAGAAGTTTCATAGGCCTAGTAGGGTATAGAGTACTAGGTGTTCAAGGCTCATAAAGGGTTTTTTGATCAGAAAAAGCTATGGATAGAGCTTATGACTTTGAGTTAAAGTACTAGATTAACTAGGAAAGGTAGTTCTTCGAATGGACTCAACTTCTTGAGTGTTTTAGAGATATCAATCTTTTGCGTTACTAAAGTTTCTAAGAGCTTAAAGTGAGGTTGATTACTACTCAAAAGAAGATGGGCTGTTGAATGTAAATTCTGAATCCTTGGATAGAGAACTTTGAGGTGTTATCATCATAAAAGGATGCTTCCCTGAAGAAGGGTTTGGGTTGTGTTTTGATGCAACATAAGAGAGTTGTTGCCTATGCATCAAGGCAATGATATCTTGATCTATTCTAAGACAATGACCTCAACATTTGAGGAGAACTACCCTACTCATGATTTGGAGTTAGTACAATTTTTGCATATAGTGTTTACCCTAAAGGTTTGGAGACATTACTTGTATAGAGTTCGGTAAAGGTTCATGAGGTGTTCTCGATTAGCGCTACCCTGACTAGATTAACTAGGAAAGGTAGTTCTTTCGAATGGACTCGGGCTTGCGAGTTATTCTAATTTTTGGGAAGTGAGTTTTTTCTACACGAGTGTTGGTAATTCTGGAGAGTTTGAAGTACTTATTTGATCGAAACATAAGAGAGTTGTTGCCTATGCATCAAGAGACAATGAAGATGGATAGAGTTTTTGAAAGATTATAACTTTGAGTTAAAGTACCATTTGGGTAAAGCCAATGCGGTGGCTGATGCACTGAGTAGAAAATCCCTACATGTGTCTCGTATGATGATCCAAGAGAGTGAACTTCTTAAAAGTTTTAGAGATATTAGTCTTTCGGTAGCTGTGTTACCACACAGTCTCAGTGTGAGTCGAGTGGACATAGTGAGTGACTTTAGGACTCGGATCTTGGAAACTTAAAAAGAAGATGAGGCTCTTAGTGATGTGAGTGAGTAGATCTTTTTAGGTAATTCTGGTGAGTTTGATATGTCGAATGATGGGATGATCAAGTTTAGAGATAGACTTTGCTTTCCTCATGAATCTGAAATCAAAGACAAGATCCTTGAAGAAGCTCACTGTCGTCAATACACTATCCATCCCGGGGCCAGTAAGATGTTTCAAGATTTGAGGAAGTTGTTTTGGTGGTATAGTATGAAGAGGGACATGGCCGAGTTTGTGTCTAGGTGCCTAACTTGTCAGAAGGTCAAGATAGAATACCAGAAACCCTCTAGACCTCTTCAATCTTTGGGAGTCCCTGAGTGGAAATGGGATCGCATCACAATGGATTTTGTGATGGGTTTGCCTAGAACTCAGTTAGGATTCAATGCAATATGGGTTATAGTGGATAGACTAACCAAGTCTGCCTATTTCATACCTATTAGAGCTAATTACTCCATGGATAGACTTGCCCAGTTATACCTACAAGAGATAGTTAGGATGCACAGTGTACCCCTTAGTATAGTTTCTGATAGAGACCCTAGATTTACATTTAGATTTTGGGGAGCCCTGTAGAAAGCTTTCGGAATAAAGCTTAGTTTGAGTACAGCATACCATCCACAGATTGACAATCAATCGGAAAAGACTATTCAAACCCTTGAGATATGCTGAGAGCATGTATGCTTGAGCAGAAAGGGAGTTGGGATAATTTCTTACCCTTAGTGGAGCTTGCCTATAACAATAGTTTTCATACTAGCATAGGAATAGCACCGTATGAAGCACTTTACAGTAGAAAGTGTAGGTCCCCTTTGTATTGGTATGAGGTTAGAGAGAAAACTATTCTAGGTCCTGAGTTGGTACAATAGACCACAGATCATATCAAAATGATCTGGGATATGTTGGTTATGACTAAGAGTAGGCAGAAGAGCTATATTGATAGGAGGAGAAGACCTCTAGAGTTTAGTGAGGGAGATCATGTATTCTTGAGAGTCACTTTGACAGCAGGGATTGGTAGAGCTTTGAGAACATGGAAGTTGAATCCTCGTTTCATTGGTCCCAACCAAATCCTAAAGAGAATTGGACCTATAGCCTACCAAATTACACTTCCACCCAGTTTGTCAAACCTTCACAATGTATTCCATATGTCACAGCTTAGGAAGTACAATCCAGATCCTTCACATAGTAAAAGAAATGAATTTGTATAGTTAAGAGAGGATTTGTCTTATGCTATGCAGCTGATGAGGATCATGGACAGAGGGGTCAAAGAGCTTAGAGGTAAGCAGATTCCTTTGGTGAAGATTCTTTGGGATAATGTTAGCTTTCAGGAGGCGACTTGGGAGTTGGAGTCCCACATGCAGCAAGACTACCTGCAGTTGTTTATATGCAATAAGCAAATTTTAGGGACAAAATTTTAAAAATGGGGGAGAAATGTAAAATCCTCTTCAACATGTTAGACTTGTTGATGTGTGTGAAATAACAATATATCTTGTTCTTGTTTTGCATGTATTTTTAGGTATTTTAGTTTCTTTTTTTATTTATTTTTTCTTTAGTTCGGATAATTGCGATGTTTTTGGTGTTGTTGCGTAGGATTGATGCTCAATTGGCCTTGAAATGGATGAAAAGCTTGCATGATTGAACTTGGAGCTTTACGGATAGCAAATTGGGGAAAAAGACTCATTCCAGAGAGTTCCATGGCCTGTCTGTGGAATTTTCCACGGCCATGGATCGGGTAGCTGCGTGAAAAAGCAAAAGTGATTTTCCAGAGAATCCCATGGCCTAGTGGAATTCAGCCAGCAAGATCCACGGCCAGCCCGTGCCACGACCATGGATCGCAGTCCGAGTTAGTTTTTAAGTTTTGTTTTTATTTCTTTTGATGGGCTGGGACCAGTTGGAACCCTAGGGGTATAAATAGATGCTCTGAATGTAATATCAGGGAATGAATTTCAGTTTGAAGGAGGCATGTTTGGAGGCTCTAGATCTTCATCTTCCTATTCTCTTCTCCCTTCGCTACGGGTTTGGATGTTCTTTATTTTGTTTTCTTGTTTCTTCTTCTCCATGTCTGAGTAGTTTTCTTTGTTTCTAGGATTGGGAAATGTCCTTTGATACATTGATGATGATTAATTAATTTGGTTTACCCCTTTTTATTAATCTTGAATGTTCTTTGATTCAATCCTTATTGCGCTTATTCATGTGAATTTGCTAGCCACATATTTGCATCTCATAGATATATAGAGATGCACTGAGAGGTGAACCTAGGTGTTGGAACCATAAGAATTGAACTTATGGTCTAAATCACGAGAGTAGGTTTAGCCTTTCGAGGATTTAATGAATTACCATAAAGCGTAATGGGTTCAATTTAAATTCAATTACCATGAGAGTAGGAATTGGTTTAATTGGGCTCTGTTCTTGTCTCTTGAGAAAGAATATTAACTAATTTAGGGTAATTCACCTTTAATTGAATTTCAATTTTAATAAAAGGGTTGTCAATTAGGATTTATTTTGTATTATTGTGGTTACCCCCAATCCTCGAAGCTTTCTTGCATTTGAAAACCTCTTTTAATAACTTGTTGTTTTTGTTCTTAATTTTGCATTTTAATATTTATTTACTTAATTACTTGGTTACTACATTCTTATCACTCAACAATTTTATCCCCTTTGTCTAATTTAATTGTATTAATTAATTAATTGGTATTCATAAACACAGTTCCTGTAAATGTGATCTTTTTATTACTTGACGACGAAACTGTATACTTGTGGATTTCACACATCAAGTTTTTGGCGCCATTGCCGGGGACTGTGTTTTTCTTGAATATCAGTTTAATTTTTAATTTAATTATTTTAAACCTTTTTCTTTTTATCATATTCTTACGTTCTTGTTTTCTCTTTGACTCTCTACAGGTAATTTCTCTTGTGTATGCAAAGTACTAGACGTTTCGGGACTCTTATTGAAGCAAATATTGAAATTGAAAGAACTTTTCGTAGAAGGAGAAGACAACAAGGGCAAAGAGTGAGAGAAATACCTGACCCAATGCTTGTCATGGCTGAACCTGAGGATAATAGACCGCTAAAAGAGTATACAGCCCCTAATGCTCAGGGTTTGCGATCTGGAATTGCTCGACTAGACATTGAAGCTAGACATTTCACCATACCTCCTGCCTTACTTTCTATGATAAGGCAGAACCAGTTTGGAGGATTACCATCAGAGGACCCAAATGATCATGTGGATATGTTCTTGGAGTTCTGTGAGACCCTCAAAATTAAAGGCTCCTCTATTGATGCTATTTGTCTCCGCCTGTTCCCATTATCTTTGAGAGATAGAGCTAGAGCTTGGTTGAAGTCTGTTCCCGCTGAGGCAATCACTACTTGGGACCAATTGGAGCAAGCTTTCTTGGACAAATTCTTCCCACCTTCCAAGACTGCTCATCTAAGGACCCAAATCACAAGCTTCGTTCAGAAAGATGGAGAGTCATTGTCAGAAGCTTGGGACAGATATAAGGCTTTGCTGGAAGCCTGCCCACACCACAGGTTAGAGAAATGGTTAATCGTCCACACCTTCTATAATGGTCTAGAATATTCTTCAAAGGTGTCTCTTGACTCCACAGCTGGTGGAGCTTTGATGAACAGAAGACTAACAGAAGCTTATGAGATCATTGAGAGTGTTGTTACAAATCATCACCAATGGGGCAAATGAAAGAGGTCACAACCCGAGAAAGCTCTTGGGAGGTAAGTTTGAGGTAGACGGTGTTGATTTAATTATGTCAAAATTTGATTCTTTGAATAAATGTTTTGACATGCTTGAGAAAGCTCATGTTAATGTCATAGGTGCTTCTAACAATTTTTGTGAGATTTGTGGAGCACAGGGACACATAGGTACTGAATGCCAAGTTGGAATTGGCTCCTCACAAGGTGCACCGGTGGAGCAAGTGGAATCATGCCACAATTTTTATAACTTTAACCAAAAGGGGAGGAATGATCCATATTTTCAAACTTACAACCCTGGTTAGAAGTCACATCCTAACTTCTCCTACCGGAATAGTCAATACTAAGCTGGGCAAGGTAGTGCTAAACCCTCTTCTGGATTCCAACAGGTACAAAAATCTAGACTTGAGTCTCTTCTTAAGAATTTTATTAAGAGTCAGTCTAAGCAAAATAAGGAGTTTAGGCAACATGGGTAAGTTGTGACTGAGGCCATTAAAGAGTTGTCAGCTAACGTTGATAATTTGGTCATTCATAATAAAATATTGAAAACTCAGATTACCTAACAAGCAAGCACTTCACATAGGCAACAGGGTAAGTTTCCTGGTCAACTTGAAATAAATCCAGGTAATGAACACTGTAAGGCTGTGAGTTTGAGAAGTGGAAAGAAATTAGACGATCCCAAGGGTAAGAGGGAGAGTGAAAAAGATAAGGGAAATAAGGAAAATGAGACTAAGACACAACCCTTAGAAGAAGAGAAAACTAATGAAAAGGTGTCTAAGTATGTACCCCTTGAACCATACTAACTCCCAGTGCCCTTCCCTCAAAGATTGGCTAAGACCAAGCTAGATAGGCAATTTGGGAAGTTCCTAGAGGTCCTTAAGAAATTGTACATTAATGTACCCTTCACTAAGTCGTTGAAACAAATGCCAACCTATGCTAAATTTCTTAATGATATTTTGTCTAATAAGAGAAAGCTGGAGGAATATGAGACAATAGCTTTAATCGAGGAATGCAGTGCTTTAATTCAAAATAAATTGCCTCCTAAGCTAAAAGATCCAGGTAGCTTCTCTATTCCTTGTTTGATTGGTAACGCCAATTTTGATAAAGCTTTGTGTGATTTGGGGGCTAGTGTTAGTCTTATGCCCCTTTCTGTGTGTAAGAAGTTGGAGGTGGGTGAACTAAAACCCACAATTATCTCCCTCCAATTGGCAGATTGGTCTACCAAGTACCCCGTAGGCATCTTGGATAATGTTCCTATTAAGGTTGGTAAGTTTTATATATCGGTGGATTTTGTTGTGCTTGACATGGAAGCTGATGCTAAAATGCCGATCATACTTTGGCGTCCATTCCTTGCCACTGGAAGGGCGATCATTGATGTCCATGAAGGGAAATTGACTTTGCGATTGAATAATGAGGAAATAGTTTTTGATGTTTTTAATTCTGAAAATAACTCTAATTCTTTAAATTCATGTAATCGCATAGATGCTACTAAAGTTGTGGATAGTGTTGTGCTTTCAAGTGTGCAGGAATCAGTGACTGATGTTATGCTAGAAAAGACCTTACCCAAAGGTACCACAAAATTTGAGAAGTCCAAGCCTTGTAAGAAAGGACCTAAGAAGCAGAATGACAAGTGTGTCGAGAAGCATGAATTTAAACTTGGGGATAAAATTCTTATCAATAACTCGCTTCTACGTTTTTGTCCTAGTAAGTTATGGTCAAAATGGTCAGGACCATATAAGATTGTTCGAGTTTTATCCTACGGTGTGCTTGAGGTGAAGAAAGAAAGTCATGAGCCTTTCATGATAAATGCCTAGAGAGTGAAACACTTTGAAGGAGTAGGGACTAAGCAGTACTCCGTTGACATCACTTGAGCACAAAAACCAAACCAAAGTCAAGCTAATGACTTTAAACAAGCGCTTTTTGGGAGGTAACCCAAGCTTCTTTATTTTTTTTTTCCTTTTTATTTCTTCTTTCTCTTTTGATTTTGTGTGTTGGATTACTGGTTTAATCTTTATTTCATAGATCTTGTCTAGGTTTAACCCTTTTTGAAGCTCAAATTAGAAGGAGAGTGAAGTCAGAAAGTTCCACACCCAGCCCATGGAAAATTCCATGGCCATGGATTGAACACCAGAAGATTTTCCACCACCATAGTGAGTTTTTTTCTTTTATCCCTTCTCTAGTTATAGATTGTTACATTGGGGACAATGTAAGTTCTAAGCCTGAGGGTGTATTTTCATTTTCATTTTTATTTTCATTGTAGATCATTAGTTTCATATCTCATTTTGCATTGCATCTTCATGTTGCATTTTCACACCATTATATCTCTTGGCTTTTTAGTTGAACTTTGTGCCCCTCTCTTTTGAGGATTTTGAGATGGTTTTGATTTGAAACCCAATTTGTTGATTCTTATGGTAGGCAACAAGCATTGTTTTAATTGATAGTGGAGGTGATTACTTAAAAGTTGATAATTAGCATATGTTCTCTGATTTTGTGCTTTTCATTGATTTTTGAACCTCTAAATGTGAGTTTTGAGCTTGTATGGGATTAATGCACTATATGATTTTTTCTCCCATTCTTTGTGTTGAGTAATATTTCCTTATTGATTTTGTGCTCTAGAACTTGATTTGAAACCATTTTGAGGCAAAATTTTTGTTTGTATGCTTAAATATGATTAAGGCATCTTAGGTATTTTTCTAGCCTTCTGAAATAATTGTCACACTTTCATCCACTAGTTGCCCATTTTGAGCCTATTGTATAATTATTTTTCTTAATGCTTATGATGATATATTATCGGTAATCATTTAGAATATTAAATAGAGCAAATTGGGTTTGAAAGTTATATAAAGTTGTGTTGGGAATCATATGTTTTTGACCTTTCTCTTTCTCAAATGAAAAAAGAAAAGAAAAAAATATAAAGAGAAAGAAAAAAAAGAAAAAAAAGAAAAATCATGAGAAGTAAGCTTGAAAACGAAGAAAAAGAGAAGAAGGAAAAGTAAGGAAGAAAATGCTTGGAAATGTGGAGTTATGCTCTTGATTGAAAAATACCTTTGCTCCATTTATGTTTTAGTGGATTTCTTGTGCTTATTGAAAATTTTGTTAGCCCTTTGTGCGTACCTTCTTTTCTTTACCCTACCTAACATTATTTCCATGGCCCTATTATAACCCTTGAAAGACCTTTTGATTTTTGCATGCATACAAATTGTTAGTGAAAATTTGGTTTCTTATCAAGCTTATGGGGGTGCTTTTTCTTTGAGGAATCTTAAGCGCATTGTCTTCACGCTTAAACACTTTGAGTGTGGTTAGTAGAGTGAACCCAATTTAGTGAGAAGAATGATTTCTGAGAACTTTAACCTCTAATTAGACTTGATTTTGATTACCTCTCTAATTCTTGGTTTGTCTTTGCCTATTGCTTGGTTGGATGTTTTCTCGGGTTCCTCATTCATTATTGTCTCTTGATCCCATTTCTTGATTTGCCCTTAGTTATTGTTTGAGGACAAGCAAAATCTTAAGCTTGGGGGGATTTGATGTTTGTGAAACAATAGCATATCTTGTTCTTGTTTTGCATGCATTTTTAGGCATTTTAGTTTCTCTTTTTATTTGTTTTTTCTTTAGTTTGGATAACTGCGGTGTTTTTGGTGTTGTTGTGTAGGATTGGTGCTCAATTGGCCTTGAAATGGATGGAAAGCTTGCATGATTGAAGTTGAAGCTTTACGGATAGTAAATTAGGGAAAAAGACTCATTCCAGAGAGTTCCACGGCCTGCCCGTGGAATTTCCCATGGCCATGGATCGAGCAGCTGCGTGAAGAAGCAAAAGTGATTTTCCAGAGAATTCCACAGCCTGGCTGTGGAATTTCCCACGGCCATGGAATTCAGCCAGCAAGATCCACAGCTAGCCCGTGGAATTTCCCACGGCCATGGATCGCAGTCTGAGTTAGTTTTTAAGTTTCATTTTTATTTCTTTTAATGGGCTGGGACCAGGTGAAACCCTAGGGGTATAAATAGATGCTCTAAATGTAATATCAGGGAACGAATTTCAGTTTGAATGAGGCATGTTTGGAGGCTCTAGATCTTCATCTTCCCCTTCTCTTCTCCCTTCGCTACAGGTTTGGATGTTCTTTATTTTGTTTTTTTTTTCTTCTCCATGTCTGAGTAGTTCTCTTTGTTTCTAGGATTGGGCAATGCCCTTTGATACATTGATGATGATTAATTGATTTGGTTTACCCCTTTTTATTAATCTTGAATGTTCTTTGATTCAATCCTTATTGCACTTATTCATGTGAATTTGATGGCCACATATTTGCATCTCATAGTTATCTAGGGACGTACTGAGAGGTGAACCTAGGTGTTGAAACCATAAGAATTGAACTTAAGGTCTAAATCACGAGAGTAGGTTTAACCTTCCAAGGATTTAATGAATTACCATAAAGCGTAATGGGTTCAATTTAAATTCAATTACCACGAGAGTAGGAATTAGTTTAATTGGGCACGGTTCTTGTCTCTTGAGAAAGAACATTAACTAATTTAGGGTAATTCACCTTCAATTGAATTTCAATTTTAATAAAAGAGTTGTCAATTAGGATTTATCTTGTATCATTGTGGTTACCCCTAATCTTGGAAGCTTTCTTGCATTTAAAAACCTCTCTTAATAACTTACTATTATTGTTCTTAATTTTACACTTTAGTATTTATTTACTTAATTGCTTGGTTACTACATTCTTATCACTCAATAACTTTATCCCCTTTGTTTAATTTAATTGGATTAATTAATTAATTGGTATTCATAAACACAATCCCTATGGATTCAATTTTTTTATTACTTGACGATGAAACCATACATTTGTGGATTTCACATATCACTTGTAAATAGTTACAGAGGTAGCTTAATACTTGCTTGACATGCTTGTTTAATTTCGTGACAACCTTAGTTAGTTTAGGCACTTTGTTGTAAGCCGAAAGGTGAAAAATAGCTTAAAATGACATAGATATTACCTTAAATGGCTTAGCTAATGAAAATAAATGTGGATAATTTATTTCTAAGTCACAAATGTGTATTCTGCAATGTGGTTAAAGTTTGAGAATAATCAGAGTTCGTTTGGTATTTTTAAGCATACTGATTATGTGTTTTAATGCTAGATTGACTAGTCACATATATAAAATATTATGATACTGGTTAAATGACTTTTTAAATTAATCTTATTATTTATTTTAAAGTTGTTGGAACTTGAAAAACTTGATTTATCTAAAGTTGAGTATTTTTAACAGATTGGGAAGTACCAATGTTATAATACTTGGCCCTTACCTATCCACGATTTTCAACATTTTTGCAGACTTTCTTTCATGATATTTGTTATTATTTCTTTATTTCTCTTCCTCTTTATGGCTGGAAACAAAAGCAAACACATCAAGAGAGAAATGAGACAAAGAGGAAGAACAAGAGAGAAAGAAGAGGATATCAAAAGGGAAATCCAAGGCTAGTGATTGAGGATCAATTTGTAGCATCAAGGCAGCACAAGGTAGGGGTTCTTGAGCTTATAACTTCATCTTCCTTATTTTTCATGTTTAGCTTCTTTGAGGGTTCATATGCCAAAATGAGATCTTGAGGCATTTTAAGTTATTTTTTTGCTTAGATAAGTTTTAAATGATGTCAAGACTTGTTTATGCCAAGGGTTTGGATTAGAAATTGAAAATTCTTCATTTGAACCATTAACGCTCAAAGTGTTGATTTTAGGGGTTTGGATGAGGGATTTAGTGTTTTGATCTATTATTGATGAAATCAATTGGTGTTTTAAGTTTCCTTCATGTTTATGAACTTGTTTGGGACTTGAAATCACCTAGAGATTGGATTGAAGTGGCCAAAATCCAAGAATTTAGCCAATGGAATAGTGCTACGATTCTAAATATTTTGTTGTAGTGTGTCTGGTTGAGACACACAGCCCGTGTCAAAAGACACAGGGGGGCCGTGTTCCTTTTTGCCTGCCCTAATTCGTGAAACTGTGTTAACAGAGCAAAATACGGGGGGAGGGGTGTGTCATCAAACATGGCCTGTGTTTGATGCCAGAATCTTCAAAAATGTCATTTTTGATGTTTTCAAGTTCTTGTCTAGATGGGATCATTTGTGCAAGTCTTTTAGGGTGTATTAAGGCACTTTTTGAGATATTTCTTAGAGAGAATTATCAACTTGCATATATGGAAAAGTTTAGGAAATCTTAGACATTCAAGTGTGATAGAATACCTAAGTTAGTGTTTAGAACTTTGTTCAACATGAGGTTGATTTCTAAGTCACTTGTGTGTGATTTTGGGATGTTCTAGATATTATTTATCTAGAGATATGAATCTTGCTAACTTTGTTGAACAAGTGAGGCTAGGATTCCTATGTTCTAGTATTTAATTATGTGGCTTGGATATGTGGTTTTCAAACTTGGTATTTGCTTATTTTCCTATGTATTATGACCTTATATGGTGTGCACAACCATATGACCTCAAAATAAGGTGTTGGATCTGAATTCTACCTACATGTTTACTTGTATGGTCAGGGTTACCGGTCTATGGAGTTAGTAGTAGTACTCTTATTTTTGTGAGGGAAACTAGTCCACACATCACCAGGTAGTGTCAGGACTTGAATGCCTATCCTACTTAGTATATACAAGGAACGCGGTTCCTGGGGAAAATAAGTAAATAACTTGTGTTTTCAACTTTAAAAACTATATTGGCATTGCACATCCATAATATGTGGACTTTGTCTTAGCATAATCATACTTCATATTGTGGAAATAAGTTTGTCCCAAATGATTTTATATGTTAAGTTTTGATGATGACAAATACAAGACAAAAAGAATACTTTGCTTATGTTCTTTGTTGCATCCTATATAGAGCATATCCATTAATAATTAATAAATATCTTATTTGGATGTGTTTATAAAAGTCTTATATGCATGTTAAACTAACTAGAGTTATATATTTATGAATCATGCATATGAATATATTCAATTATGAATTTGGACTAACTATGCTTGTTTAAGTGAGCAATACTTTGTAGGATAGTCCAAGTATCAAGAGTGAGCATTGCAACAAGAAAGTAAAAGATCTCAATTAAGCTCAACACAAGGAGGATGTGAATGCCTATTTCATGAAGGTATTGATAAACATCAAAGTCATGTCAAAGACCAAGTCCAAAGGAAGATTAAATGGTATAACTTATAGGACTTAGTGTCCTTATGTAAGAAGCTTTATGAATATCTCAAATATGTTTTTATAAATGTTTTTCCTATGCTAAAATACCCAACAAACAAGTTTTGAAAAGTTATTTATGGTGGTAGTTCAAATTTATAAAAAATAGACAAGTTTGAGTTTTGCAAAACTGACCTTTGGTCACTCTTTTAATCATATCTTTCAAAATACTTTGAGTTTTGTTGAAACTTCTTTCAATTGAAAATAGACTCAAAGATCTTTCCAATGACTGGTCATTTGCTTTAAACGGATAAGAAATGAAGAAGTTATGACCATTTAAAGTCAGTTTTCAAAATCGGAGTGGTTTATTCGAATAAAGCATATGTTATTCGAATAACACACCACAAAAATCATACCAGAACGAATTTTTAATGGTTTATTCGAATAACCAAAGGGTTATTCGAATAACATAACCCAAAAAACGTTACTGAATGTGTTTTTAACGTTTTATTCGAATAACTAAACGTTTATTCGAATAACTAAAGGTTTATTCGAATAAAAGGTTCTAGAAAACACTTCTTGATGCGTTATAAGTGATTTATTCGAATAAGACTATGTTTATTCGAATAAACATGCCCAGTTTCACGCAACGGCTATTTTCAGAGCTTTTAATGCTGAAATAAATTATACCCAATGACTCTTTTTCTTAGAACACTATAAATACATGTTTTTGGGACATCTTTTAACAACACCCATTTATCTGAAATAATTCTTTCTTACTTTATTTTGTAATACATATTTTACCAAATTTCTGTGCTCTTTTTGGCCAAAATTTGAGATATCCTTAGAGAGCTTCAAATTGTATCATCTACTCTTTGTGAGAGTTTTTCTTCATTTATATTTTCTGTTCTTCTGTATTTAGGGTGAGATATCCTTCAAGATTTGTATAAGGGTGAGGTATCCCTTCAAGGTTTGTATAAGGGTGAGGTATCCCTACAGGCTGAGACTTTAGCACAAGGGTAGAGTTTCCCTGTGTGTGAAAAGTGCTCTCTTATGTAAAGGTTGCAAGCACCTATTGAAGCTTGTATACATAGTGAAAAATCTCGGATTATTTTCGAGGACTGGACGTAGACCACAAGTGGGTTAGTGGTCGAACCAGGATAAATATCATGCCTGCTTCTCTCTTCTCAATCTCTTTATTTTACACAATTTTATATTATTGCACATTTATTTATTTGCTATTCTTAAAGCTTTTATTCTTTATCTCGCAATTCTTTCTCTTTTATTTAATAGCTTAAATATTTGTATCTTTTTTAAGAGCTTTTGTGAAAAGTTTTTAATACCCAATTCACCCCCCCTCTTGGGTAATGGTTGCCATGACTAACACATATCATAAAGCATTGCATGGTTGACACTTGTATGTGCATTTATCATGGCTTAATAGATTGATTGTTTGGTTGCTTGTTCAATAGTATCTTAGGGTTGTATGGATGATTCTTTGTTATTATTGATTATCGAATATCCTTTTACATCAAATGTATTTTTGGTGTTTAGTTGAATTATTTATTATAAATGATTAATTACAGGTCTTGGTATGCTTATACTGAGAAATTATGATTTCTCTCTCCTGTGTGCTCTATGTAAATCTAAGTAAAGTACCTGAAAAGGGTAAGGGCAAGGAAAAGAAGAAGCAGAAGGCTTAGATTAGTATTTTGTTTCTTTGTGTACCACTTTGTACATGTGTATATTTCTGGTTATTTAGAAAAGTTTATGTATACTTTATGGCATGTTAGCCAATGATTAGTTGTATATATAATTTTTTGATCATTCGTGGCTCTCTATAATGATTGTGTAAGTTATTATGAATTTTTATTTTTTGAATTTTTAGAAATGACATGTCTAATGCGATTTATTTTGGAATATTCTATTTATTTTATAATAATTCGTATTAAGGTGTTACAATCGTGGTGAGATTCTAGTTTGAAGTAGCTAGTGTTGAACAAAGAACACTTGTATTCTAGCTTAGAGAAGTTATTGTTGATGAAAGAAAACTTAAAGAAATTAATCTTGATATATTTAGAACTTTATTTTGTGTGTTGTCTTATGAACCTTAATTTTTTTCTCATTATGATATATTGATTTTATTCTTTAATCAGTCTTTCTGAATAAATATCTAATGGGCTAAAAAGTTAAGAAGCAATTTCTAAGCCATAACAAATCTTTTAGAATTTGTCTGATAAACACAATTTTTATATATTAGTTAACTCTCATATTTAGTCTCTTAGACCAATTATATACTTAATTGATTAGTTTTAGCCATATTTTATAAGTTTGGGTTCAAATTGGGCTTAATTTTATTTTTCAGTATTATTCAAAATTTTATATTATTTCTATATTTTGGGCATAACTTGAGTTATAGACATCTAAAAATGATGAATTTTACCTTGTAGGAAAGATGAGAGAGAGTTATACAACCTTTATGAAGAGCTCAAAGGTTGAATTAGATGTCTAGTGGGTCGGATTAGGCCACGAAGTCAGAATAGAGATGTTGTCGCTGGAACCTGGATGATGTGTAAAGATTGGACCATAATTTAGGCTATAGGTATGATATGGACCTAAAGTGGCATTTCAAAGATGAGACATATATCTTAACTTCTTATGAAGAACACTTTTAAAAAATGTGACGTTTTGATGGTGTTTTCACCTTTCAAAGTCGGTTGATAGGTTCTGAGAGCTGTTAAGAATGTTTTGGGCATAACTCTCTCTTCCTAAGCCTAAATTATGCAAATTAGGTGTCCAATTAAAGCTAAGAGAGGTTTAACCCTAAGCTAAGGGAAAACTTGGATTTTTTATTTTAGAGATAGTTATTTAAGCAGTAGCTGCAATTGCGAAACTCAACTATAATTTTCTCTTACCCGCTCTTACTTGCATTTCTTCTCTTCATCTTTCTTCTTCTCCTTTCTCTCTAGTTTTCATTCTTTTTTATTTTTCTCTTCCATCCATCGAGGGTTAGAACCTTTTAAATTAATCCGAGGAATTGACAATTTGATATTTAATTTTGAGATCTTGTTTTAATTATTTTACATTTAATTACTAATCAAGTTTCTCTTTTACTTGTTGATCAAGTTTATCTTTTACTTGTTAATCAAGTTCCTTTTTTATTTTTTTAAATCTGAATTAAATTACTTAATTTGATTTAGATGTTGATGTCATAATTGCATAATTACCACATATTTAATGAGGATTACAGAGACAAAACAATGCATCAAAGGCTTCTTGGATGTTGTTTGTTAAGCTTGGTTGAATTCTGGGTTTTAGATTAATTTAGGATTAGATAGGTGCTTAATTCATTTAACCTTGATTAATTAAATTCTAGATGCTTATCTTGTAGAGAATTCATGGATCATCTTAAGGCTTCTAGATGTGATCTAAGACCAAGAATATGACTAGCTATCTAATGGATTCCTAGTGATCAATGATGGATTAAATTCAAGATTAGTTTATTTCTTTGGATTAGTTGTTTACTTAATTCTGTTTATAATTTTTAATTACTTTCTGTTAATTGATTTTGCTACCCCTTTTCCCCTTGTTAATATCTTAATTTGATTTCTTGATTAGAGTGATCAAAGGGCTCGACCCAGTTGTGCCTTATACTATAAGTATTTTGGTGAATCGGTTTATAAATTAATTTAATTTGATAGTCTTGATAGTTATTACTTTCATTGCAAGTTTTTCTTATTTACTAACACATCTAAACTTATTATTTCATTATCCAAGTGTGAAACACTTGAGAAGTTTATATGTTAGAAAAAAAAGTTTGAGAAAGTTGGAAGCACGATTCAACCCCCTTCTCGTGCTGTTGCCACCTTCAATTGGTATCAAAGCTCAATCTCTGGGTTGAGTGCCTTCACAAGTGAAGAGGAAAGATCTTTAATTGGAAATGACAAAGTCCAACATGGATATCACTGAAGGACTATCCATCAACCATCCACCTACATTAATTGAAGAAAATTATCATTATTAGAGGGAAATGATAAAGCTTTTCATAGAATTTACTCATCTAGATCTATGGAATGTGATCGAAAATGGACTTTTCACCCTTATGTGTACTTTAGAAGATGGAACTATTATTCTAACTCCAAGAAATCAGCAGACAGAAGTTGAAAGGAATAGACTTTAACTCAATTCCAAAGCTAAATATTTTCTTACCTTTGCACTCAATAAAAGTGAATATGATAAGATCATTGCTTATGAAACAACTAAGGAAATATGGGACAAACTTGAGATCCTATATGAAGGAATAAGTCAAGTTAAAGAAAGAAAGATTAGCATGGTGTTCACCAGTATAAGCTATTTGTAAGCTCCAAAACCTTTTTGCACTAAACAGTGTTTTATCTTGTTTTGATGATAATCAACTATGTTGAAAGTTGACTCTCACTGCTCTTTGCAGCTACAATATTTTGGTGGAAGTTTCTATCTTAATCTAACCAATGCAGGACTTGAATAATGAAAATGAACAATTTTGGGAGACTATAGAAGCCTACGAAACTCAAATTCTGATAAGAGAATGTTCATGAGAACTCATGAGAAAGTTCTTGATGAACATGAGAAGGTTCACCCTAAGAAGGTCTTGAGAAGGTTCATGAGAAAGTTAGGAAGACTAAGAATTTCCACAAGAACAAGTTCAAAAGCAGCACAAGCTTCAAAGATCATCCACCACCATCATTTTCACAAAAGTACATCTATATAATGGTGGCTCTTAAAAGATAAGAAGATTGAAGTTCTTTAGGTAGTGAGAAATTTAGTTAAGAAAGTTGGATGAGAAAGTCAGTTGAGAAAGTTTTGTGAGAAAGGTGCCAAATGAACCTTCTCATTGAAGTTTGAAGGAGACATGTGCTGACTAGTCAACTAAAGACAAGAAAAATGATAACCTACTACAAAAGGTCAGTTACCATTAGAAGTGCTTAGCAGCTACTATTTCAAAGTTTATATAAGCATCCAAGCTGAAGAATTTGAAAGTTATGAACTTGAAAGCCAATCTAATATTGGAAACCACGAACTAAACTCTCTTACTTGTGTCTACTTGCTTTTCAAATATACTCAATCTTTGTAGGTGTATTAAAAACTCTGTAAAATTGTGTTAATCTGCTCCTTGAGTGATTTCGAGAGCTATCTACTAGTCACAAACTCTTACTTTCCTTTCTTTGATTTTTGATTGCTGCAAGTGAGCTTGTTGGTTGTATAAGTCACTTTTGTTAAAGCTGATTAGCCTAAAGAGATTGTGGCCAAAGAATACTTATATTATTGGCCTGGAGAAGCTAAGTTGTTACAAAGAATACTCATATAATGGAAATCTTAGTGAATAGCTAAGTATTAGAAGTAACCCACGTGGATTTAAGGTGAACCAGTATAAGATCTCTAGGGTTGAGATGTTTCTGCTTATTCTTACTCACTCTCTCACTAAGGTCTAGTGTTGAGATTGTGGCCAAAGAATAATTGTATTATTAGCCTAGAGAGGCTGAGTTGTTACAAAGAATACTCATATAATGGAAATCTTAGTCAATAGCTAGGTACTAGAAGTAACCCATGTGGATTTAAGGTGAACCAGTATAAGATCTCTAGTGTTGAGATGTTTCTACTTATTCTCACTCACTCTCTCACCAAGGTTTAGGTCAGTTGGTTTACTGGAGTCTTTATTAAAAGCAATAACTGAAAAAAAAAAAAGGATTTCCTAAAAGTTAAGTTTATATAATGTTTCAAAAGTTGAAAAGCTTGTTTATAATCATTCTGAAGCTAAGTTATTCAATTTGTCATAAACTATTTTTCAACTAAAGCTTTTGGAAAGGAAACTTATGCCAACCATACTACTAAATTTCTACTATAAGATTTAGAACACGTGTACTGATAACAGTGAGGAAGTTTATTTTTACCTAACAAAAGGCTAAAAGGAACTCTTTTACTGAAATTCATACCATTTATATGAATTATCTCACAAACCTTCTTGTAATAGCTAAGAACTTTCTCACCTCCAAGTCTGAACTACTTGAGAAAGTAGTGATAAGGTTACAAATTTCAAGAAAAAAATAACACAATTCAACCTTCCTTCTTGTGTTACTTCTAACTTCACTATTCAAAATATTGGAACATAAGACCATTGATGACATGTTCATAAGATACATGCACTTCATAAATCAATTAAAAGCACTTGGTAAAGTTTACTCTATTTGAGAGATAGTTAGAAAAGTTCTGAGAAGTTTACTAAGGGTCTAGCGACCTAAGGCAACAGCCATACAAGAAGCTAAAGACTTAAACACTTTAAGTCTTGATGAATTGAGGGGATCCTTGAAAACCCATGAGCAAGAGTTGGCAGAAGCTGAAGAAAGTATCCCTAAAAAGAGAAAATCCATTGCTCTAAAATCTAGTCACATAGGTTCCAGTAAAACATCAGAATAATCTGATGAAGATGAAGAAGATGCTAACTCTAAAGTAGTAGACAAAGAGCTTTCCATGCTATCTAGGAAAGTTGCCCGCTTATGGAGAAGAAAAACTAAGAACAAGAAAACCTTCCTTCAAAAGAAAGACTAGAAAGGAGAAGCAAGTACTCCAAGTGGAAATCAAATCATCTACTATGAGTGTAAGAAGCATGGACATATCAAAATAGAATATCCATAACTGAAGAAATCATCCTAGAAATTCAAAAAGAAGAAAAGCATGATAGCAACCTAAGAAAACTTGGATGACGAATCTTCTAAAAGTGAAGCGGAAGAAACTGAAACAACAAACTTTTGTATGATGGCTAATATAGAAAATGAAGACGTATCAGATTCTGAACCTTTTATATCATATGATGAATTACAAGATGCTTTTGATGATTTGTTATGTTAAACTAAACTGCTTTCATCGAAATATACCTCTCTCAATAATGAGTTCTAAATCTTCCAAGCAATTTTAATCTTTTGAAGCTTAAGAATGACAAGCTGATACATGAGAATGATGAGTTAAGATAAGAAAATTATCATCTTAAGACCTATATAGAAATCAGAAATGATAACACTTTTGATGATTCTTCTCTTGTATCAACTTCTGAGGCAAATGCCTTAAAGAAGAAAGTTGAGGAACTTTCTGATGACATTGCAAAGTTTGTAAATAGTAAGAAAAATCTTTGTATGCTGCTTGGAAGTCAGAAATGTTCTTTTTATAAAGAAGGTTTAGGTTACAATAATTCAAATCTCAGAAATGTATGTTCTTTCTTGTAACAAACATGGTCATACTTCTAATATATGCTTTTTGTAGTATAAGAGTGAAATAAATGTTACAAAAAGAAGAAAGATAACCCTAAAGGACCCAAGATGATCTGGGTACCTAAACAAAAATTATTTATTTCTATAGGTGTGCTTAAGAACTATTCAGAAGAAGCAGAAATGGTATTTGGATAGTGATTGTTCAAGGCACATGTTAGGAAATCAATCCATGTTCCTAACACTTAAGGAGAAATATGAAGGACTGGTCATCTTTATTGATAATTTGAAGTCGAAGATCATTGAGATAGGTAATGTTGGTAAGGAATCCTCTCCTATCATCAATGATGTTCTTTTAGTTGAAGGGTTGAAACATAACCTTCTAAGCAATAGTTAGTTCTGTGACAAAGGCTACAAAGTTATGTTTGAACCTTCTCAATGCATAGTGAAGGATCCAACATTTGATAAAATCCTTCTTACTTCCAAGTGGTATTTCAATACTTATATCATGTATCTAGATGACCTCTCAAATCAAAATGTAAAATGTCTAGCATCCTTTAAAGATGAGAAGTGGTTGTGGCATCAAAAATTTGGTCATGTCAACATGAAGTCCATTTCTGAACTTATGGAAAACAATTTGGTCAAGGGCTTACCAAAGATAAGATTTGACAAAGGCATGATCTGTGAAGCATGTAAAAAGGGTAAATAGACCAAGGCTTCTTTTCAAGCCAAAAATGTTGTCTTAACCATAAGACCACTCGAGCTTTTACATGTTAATTTGTTTGGACCAACTAGAACTACAAGTCTAGGTGGTAAGAAATATGGTTTTGTCATTATGGATGACTTCTCAAGATATACATAGGTACTCTACCTCAGCCACAAGGATAAATCTTGAGAGGACTTCAAAATCTTTTACAAGAAGTTACAAAATGAAAAAGGTTTTTACATTCCTACTATTAGAACCAATTGTAGAAGAGAGTTTTAAAATCAATCTTTTCAAGAATTATGTGATGAGAATGAAATTTCTCACAACTTCTCTTCTCCTAGGACACCATCACAAAATGTTGTTGTAGAGAGAAGGAATAGATCCTTGCAAGAAATGACAAGGACTCTTCTTTGTGTAGTGGTCTACCAAAATATTTTTGGACAGAAATAATAAATATCTCTTACTATTTCCAATGATGCATCTTTATTAGGCTAATCATCAAGAAAACACCTTATGAATTGTGTATAGGTAGAAAATGCAACATTTCTTATTTCCACACCTTCAGTTCTGGATGCTTTATCTTGAACAACAAGGATCAACTTGCTAAGTTTGATTCTAAAGTTGATAAAGGTATATTTCTTAGTTACTCATCTATTTCTAATGCTTATCGCATTTACAATCCAAGAACTATTATTGTTGAAGAATCCATTCATATTTATTTTAATGATACTATCAAATCTTTTGAGCTTAAAGTTTCTGAGTTAGAAGAAGATTATGAGAACATCACTCTGAGAGACACACCAAAGATTGCTTTTGATATGCCAATATTAAAGAAGGACCCTCATACTGCTTTCGATGATCCTTCTGATGGTCACCAAAAGAATATGTCTAAAGATCATATTAGAAGACAATCTTAGATGCTAAGAGGGTTCAAAAATTTGTCATCTCATCCTAGAGATCTCATAATTGGTGAACCTTCTCATGGTGTGAAGACTAGATCTTCACTCATAAACAATGTAAACATAGCTCTTATCTCTTATATTGAGCCTAAGGAAGTTGATGAAGCTCTAAAAGACAAAGGATGGATACTTGTTATGCAAAAGGAGCTAAATCAATTTGAAAGAAACAAGCTCTGGACACTTGTTCCTAAACTAGAAGATCACACTATCATTGGAATAAAATGGATGCTTAGAAATAAGCTTGATGAAGTTGGGAATGTCATAAAAAACAAAGCAAGGTTGGTAGCCTAAGGTTACAATCAGTAAGAAGGTGTTATTTTTTATGAAGCTTTCGCTCTTATGCTGCTTTCAAATGTTTCATCTTATATTAAATGGATGTTAAATATGCTTTTCTGAATAGATTTATTTATGAAAAAGTTTATGTCAAGCAAGCCCCTAGTTTTGAACATGAGAAGTTTCCTAATCACGTTTTCAAACTCTCCAAAGCTTTATATGGTTTAAAGCAAGCTCCTAGAGCTTGATATGAGAGGCTTAGCTCTTTTATTTTAGAAAACATTTTTGTTAGAGGCAAAATTGATGCAACTTTTTTTTACAAAAACACCAAAAGAAAGATTTCTTGCTAGTTTAGATTTATATACATGACATAGTATTTAGTTCTACTAATAAACTTTTTTCTTAGCTAAAGTAGGGAGAATTTGAAATGAGCATGATTGGTCAACTTAAATTCTTCTTAAGATTACAAATAAAACAATTAAGGAATGGAGTCCTTGTATATCAAGAAAAATATACAAAAAAATCCTCTCAGAAGATTCAAAATGGACTCAGCTAAGAAGATGAGTACACCTATGCATCCTTTTCAAATTCTAGATTCTAATGAGAAAGGTAAACCTTTTAATGAGAAGCTGTACAGAGGTATGATTGGTTCTTTTCTGTATCTCACTACAAGTAGACCTAACATTCAGTTTAGTATGGGTATATATAATAGGTTTCAAGCAAATCCTAAAGATTCTCATCTAAAATATGTTAAAAGAGTCTTTAGATATTTGATTGGAGCTTCTAATCTTGGTTTTTGGTACTAGAAAGGTACTTATCTTGATCTTGTAGGTTACTATGATGCTAATTTTGCTGGAGATTGAGACGAGTGGCTATTGTAGCTTTCGTAGAAAAACTTTCAACATCTAGTCAAGTAGAAAGTAAAACTCAATTGTTCTCTCAACTGCTGAAGCTGAGTACGTGTCTGCGTCAAACTATTATTCACTACTTCTGTGGTTTAAACATCAACTAGAGGACTACTTTATTTGATACTTTAAAATTCTTGTCTTCTATGATAGTACTAGTGCTATAAATCTAGCTAAAAACCCCATTCAACATTCTAGATCCAAGCATATAGACATTAAACATCACGTTATTAGAAATCATGTTCAGAAGGGTAATATTGAACTTAAGTTTGTTAAAACTAATGAACTATGGCTTGACATCTTTACCAAACCTCTATAAGAAGATAGATTTTGTTTAACCAGAAATCATCTTAACATGATCTGCATATGATGCATGAGCATACTGCATATTGCATAAGAAGTTATCTGAGATATTCGAGTTTAGAAAGTCAATCTCTAATCAGAAACAAGTTTAGAAGCAATAGCACTTAAAAGCTCAATAAAAGATGCTATCATAAATATTTTAGAAGTGATATTAGATGTTTTGGTCAGAAATTGTATCAGAAGACGTTGTGGAAGTCTGTTGAGAGCGTTGAAGAAATTTTACTGCTGTTGACTCAGCATAGGCTAACTGTAATATATCCATTAGAAGCTATGAATGTTGAATGACCCTCTGATGTCTTCTCTTTGCCTCCCGTCAATGGCTAGTTTTAGTTAATATTTAAACCACCCAATAGTGAATATTGAACCACTATTGTAATTTGATTTTCTACCCTAAAACTCTCTCATCTGATCCTTCGATCATTCTAAAATCATCTTCTCTCAAACCTAGAAACTCAAATCTCAACCAAATCCTTCATCTACTCATCCTAAGTCATGAATAAGTTTATACACATGATAAATGCTATTCCTAAGAAGAGAAAGAGCGTGAGGAAAGGCTCATCTCCATCTTCAAAGAAATATATGAAAGAAGAAACCAGAAAGGAAGAAGATGTAGAGATCGTGGAAATTCCTGATATTTATATTCCTTCATTCACTAATAACATTGTGAAGGGTAAATGTAACTCTAGATTTAAAGATAGATTGGTTGTATAAGGCCGCTTTGTAAACTTTAAGAAGATAGTAGAATCTGGCCTTGATTGTGCGAGCTGATAAACTTTCAACATTAGAGAAAGTTTCTAAAGTTAAATAATGTGATCTACCCGAGATTGGTGCGAGCCTTCTATGCAATAGCCCAAATTTCTTTTGATCCTCTGATGATCACAAGCAAAATAAAAGGTGTGAAGATTATTCTTGATGAAAAGGCTTTGGTCAAGCTCATGAAGGTGAAGGTAAGAGAAAATAAGCTATTTGCTAACGAAGTCTAGTGGTAAAAGTACAAAATCATATTTGACTTGATTCTAAACTCTTTTCTCACCAATCTTGCAAAAAAAGGGAATTGTGGCTAAAAAGCCTAACCCAAAAGCTAGATTCCTTCATCTTTTATGCAGCACATCATTCTTCCATGAGCAGGAAGCTTTGATATTGTTTTAGATGTGGACTTGAGGGTCCTTTATCACTTGAAGAATAAGAAACTTCTGAACCTGCACTACCTCATCCTACACTTCATCATCTTCATTCTAAATGCCCCCAAGAAAATCGCTAGTCTACCCTACATAATGCTTCTGACAAAAGGGTTCTATTTATATTATGTAAGTCTTGAAGATAATGCCACTCTAGAACTTGGTCTAGAATTTTCAGACAAGAATCTATTTGCTATGGGCATCATGATGAAGCCTAAGTAGAAAAAGAAGGATGGGCAGAGAAAATCTTTGTGTATGCTACTGAACACTTGGAAAGAAGATCTAAGAAAAAGGAAATTTTCGTTGAAGCTGGTTCTGGAAAGAAGAAAGCAATAAAGAAAGCTCCAAAGCTTGTTGAATCATCCACCTTTGAGAGGCCCAAAGAAAGAGAAGAAAAACAAAAAGAAAAAGAAGGGAAAGAGAAAGAAAAAGAAGAAAAGTTTGAGAAGCTTGAAAAAGAAATAAAAAATGAGAAAGTTAAAGAATATGAAGCTGTTGGAAATAAGGATGAAAAAATTACCCTTGTCCATGGGGATCTGTATGTGATTGACATGGACTAGATGCAAATGTTTTGATGTCGACAAACAAGAAAGTAATGGGAACACAATGATCAAGTCACAAGGAACTCAAGCTTAGCATGTAGGTTATAGATCTAGTGTAAAGGTATATTAAAGATTCACCTCAAGCTCAAATGGCTTCCTTAAAATGTATTTGCAAAATGGTTTTTCAAGTTAGGATCAAAAAGGTTTTATGCAACAACTCTTTCAAATCTTATATCCTAAGCCCTTTTTTTTTGGAAACTTACCAGCCTCTTGATAAACATTAGGAACCAAAACTTCAAGGCCCCTAACAAATTAGGACCAGCTCCTAACCGGTTAGTTTGTTCAAACAAAGGCTTTGCCTCATTTTTTATCACATGCCTAACCGATTAGGCAAAGTAGCTAATCGGTTATTTAATAACTCAGAGTCCAAAATATGTTTGTCTTAACCGATTAGGTGAGAGACCTAACTGGTTAGTCTCACTTCCAGAAGCCAAAAATGTTTTGTCCTAACCGATTAGGTAGAAGACCTAACTGGTTATTCATAAACTCAGAAACCATTCTAATCCTGTCCTAACCGATTAGGTAGATAGCCTAACCGGTTATTCCATAACTCAGAAGCCAAAAACGTTTTGTCCTAACCGATTAGGTAGAAGACCTAACCGATTATTCATCAACTCAGAATCTATCCTAATTATGTCCTAACCGATTAGCCTGCAGCTCTAACCAGTTAACATCCTTCCCAGAACTCATTTTTGTGATGTCCTAACCGATTAGGACACATTCCTAACCAGTTAGTTATCAAACCAGAACAATTCTGTATAAGCCTAAATGAGCCCTTAACCGGTTAGGATACTTGGCTAACCGGTTAGCCTATGTTCTGATGAAATAAGGAGAAGCCCGTAACGGCTATATTAATAGCATTAATTGCTCACAACCACTTCCAACGGCACTTAATGACACTTACCTATATATTTGGATGTTGGGTTTCGTTGGAAGGTTGGAAAAACTGAGTCTATCATTCTAGAAAATTACTATTGAGTTTTAAACAAGTTTTTCTCATCATTCTACAAAATCCTCTGTTTTGAGCTTGAACTTGTGTGAATCCTAAATACCATAGCTCTTCAATTTGTAATACTTACTCTAGAAAGAGTTTCTTCCATTCAAATCTTATACAATTTGTTTAGAGAGGGTGAGGTATCCCTCAAGTGTTGTAAGGGTGAGGTATCCCTTGGAAATAGAGGCTCAAGCATACGGGTGAGGTATCCCAAAGTGTTGAGTGCTTAAGGTTGTAGTGGTTATCAAGCACCCATTGAAGCTTGAAGATATAGTGGAAATCTCAAGTTGTTGCTTGGGGACTGGACGCAGATCACAAGTGGATTGGTGATTGAACCAGAATAAATCATTGTGTTTATTTTCTCTAAACTATTCTCTTTACATTGAGTACTATTTTATTGATTTGCTTGAATATTGGTACAATTGGCTATTGCATTTATAAGTGAAAGTGTTTATATTCTATATCCAATCATCTCTATTCATCAATTAGCTTCAACGAAAATTGTTTATCAAACGATTTGCGAAAGATTTACGAACTTAGTTTTCATACTCAATTCACCCCCCCTCTTGAGTATTGAGGCCATTTAGTAACAAGTGGTATCAGAGCTAGACTCTTGTATAAAGAGCTTAGTAGCTTCAAAAGAAGTGATGGCTTCAAATGGTTTTTCAAATGAAGGTTCTTCTATAAACAGACCTCCTTATTTCAATGGGGATGGTTATGCCTATTGAAAAGAAAGGATGAAAATTTTCATTAAAGCAATTTATTTAGATGTGTAGGACACCGTTGAAAATGGTGCTTTTGTTCCAACACAAACTAAAGATAGTGTAAAAATTAATACACCTACAAATGAATGGACCGATGATGATAAAAAGAAGGTTCAATACAATTTGAGAGCCAAGAACATCATCACCACATCCTTGGGGTATGATGAATTCTTTAGGATGTCAAATTGCAAGACCGCAAAAGAAATGTGGGATACCCTACAAGTAACTCATGAAGGTACTAGTGAGGTAAAACGATCTCGAATAAACACTCTTACTCATGAATACGAATTGTTTAGAATGAACTAAGGTGAGAGTATTCAAGATATGCAAAAGAGGTTTACTCACATTGTTAATCATCTCATCTCATTAGGAAAAACATTTCCTAATGAGGATCTTATTAACAAAGTCTTGAGATGTCTAAGCAAGAATTGGCAACCCAAAGTAACGACTATTGCGGAATTAAGAGATTTATCAACAATTTCTCTAGCCACCCTATTCGGAAAGCTTTAAGAACATGAGCTAGAACTAAATAGGCTCAATCAAAGTGAAGAGCATGATAAAAAGAAGAAGGGAATTGCACTCAAAGCCACCTCTTCCATACTTGAAGATGATGATGAAAATGGTGAAGAGGATGATGAAAATATTGAGCTAAGTGAGGAGAATCTTAGTCTCCTTGTGAGAAAGTTCAGAAGATTCCTAAAGAAAAAGGGATTTCAAAGAAGACCACCCTTTCCTCAAAAGAAAGCATATCATAAAGGAGAAGGATCCTCTACTCCTCCAAAATGCTACGAATGCGGAAAACTAGGGCACATGAAAATGGAGTGTCCTATATATCTCAAGAAGACGGAGAAGTTTGAGAAAAGACCTTCCAAGGAAAAGAAAGGAAAAAGAGCATATATATCTTGGGAGGACAATGACTTAAGCTTTTCCGACGATTCGGAGAATGAAGAAGCCCATCTTTGCCTCATGGCTCAAGGAAAAGAACGTGGAGAAAGCGATACCGAGGTAACTTCTTCTAACCTAGAACCTCCACCTTCTTATGATGAATTGCAAGATGTCTTTCAAGAATTGCATGATGAATCTTTGAGGCTTACAAAAATGATTTTGTCTTCCAATAAAACAATCTCCTTATTGACAAACAAAGTTTCTACTTTAACTAAGGAGATAAATGAACTTAAAATCGAAAATGAGACATTAGGACTCATAGATGCTAATTCATTATGCATGACTTGTTCCTCACATGATAATGCATCCACATCATTAACTTGTTTATCATGTAAAGCTTTTGAAAAAGAAATTGAAGACTTGAACAACACTCTTGCAAAATTCACTTTTGGAAGAGATAACTTGAATGTGTTGTTAGGGAGACAAAAATGTGTTTTTCAAAAAGCCGGTTTGGGATTTAATCCAAACAACCATCAAAAATCTTATAAGAACTTCTTTGTTTCCTCAAATACTTCAAGTAGCCCCTTTGTCAAATGTTTTCATTGTGGTAGAAAAGGGCATAGTGCATCCATTTGCAATGATAGAAAGAACATAAACACCAAGGTTGGAATCAAAAGGGTTTGGGTTCCTAAAGGCACCATACCTAATTCTAACACACAAGGACCCAAAACAATTTGGGTACTAAAGGTTAAAACTTGAATGTGTGTTGTAGGTGTACTTGAAGACCAAGAGTTCAAGTTGGTATCTTGATAGTGGTTGCTCCAAGCACATGACTAGTGATGGCTCCAAGTTCTCCTCCCTTACACATAAGAAACATGGTCATGTCACATATGGTGACAACAACAAAGGTAAGATTCTTGGAATTGGCAAAGTTGGTAAGATCCCTTCATCATCTATTGATAATGTTTTGCTTGTTGAAGGACTTAAACATAATTTGCTTAGTATTAGTCAATTATGTGATAAAGGCAATAGAGTTATATTTGATTCCTCTTGTTGCATAATTGAGGGAAATGATGATAAGCAAGTTAAGTTTATTGGTCATAGAGTCAATAATATATATATGATTAGTCTCGATGATATCTCCTCAAATGATGCTAAATGCTTTATGAGTAAAGAAAATGATTCATGGTTATGGTATAGAAGAATTACTCACATTCACATGGATCACTTAAACAAATTAGTTTCTAAAGAACTAGTAATTAGTCTTCCAAATCTCAAATTTGAAAAAGACAAACTTTGTGATGCATGTCAAAAGGAAAAACAAGTAAATATCTCTTTTAAAGCTAAAAACATAGTATTAACTTCTAGACCTTTACAACTCTTGCATATGGATCTTTTTGGTCCCTCTAGAACTATGAGCTTTGGTGGAAATTACTATGCATTAGTGATTGTGGATTATTTTTCTAGGTTTACATGGACATTATTCTTGGCCCACAAAAATGATACTTTTCAATCATTTAGAAAACTTGTCAAAGTTATCCAAAACGAAAAAGGTTTTGGTATTGCATCCATAAGAAGTGACCATGGTGGTGAATTTGAAAATCATGAATTTGAAACTTTTTGTGATAAACATAGCATTGAGCATAATTTTTCTGCCTCTAGAACACCACAACAAAATGGTGTTGTAGAAAGAAAAAATCGATCTTTAGAGGAAATGGCAAAAACTATGCTCAATGAAGCCAATCTTCCTAAGTACTTTTGGGCGGATGCGGTTAACGCCGCTTGTTATATTATGAATAGAGCCCTAATAAGGTCAATTTTAAAGAAAATCCTATATGAATTGTACAAAGGAAGGAAACCAAATGTGTCACATTTTCATGTCTTTGAATGTAAATGCTTTGTTTTGAATAATGGAAAGGATAACTTAGGGAAGTTTGATGCAAAATCTGATGAGGAAATATTCATTGGCTATTCTATACATAGTAAGGCCTTTAGAGTCTATAATAAACGAACTATGACCATAGAAGAGTCCATACATGTTGCATTTGATGAAACTAACCCAAATGAGCCGAGAAAGGATCTTGTTGATGATGTTGCAGAAATCTTGGCAAAAACACACTTGGAAGATCAAGAGAAAGAGTCCAAGAAGCAAGAAGAGAGACTCCTTGATCACTTATGGCAAAAAGATTTAGAAATCTTGGACCTACCCAAGGAATGGAGGACTTCAAGATATCACCCTCTCGACAAGGTGATAGTTGATGTATCAAAAGGGGTAATCACTCGAAACTCACTTAGAAATACATGTAATCACCTAGTCTTTGTCTCTCAAGTTGAACCTAAAGACATAAATGAGGCCATTAATGATGAGCATTGGATCTTGGCTATGCAAGAAGAACTAAACCAATTGGAGAGAAATCAAGTTTGGGAATTAGTTCCAAGGCCCAATGATCATCCTATAATTGGCACTAAGTGGGTCTTTAGGAACAAACTTGATGAAACGGGTTTAATAATAAGAAATAAAGTTACGCTTGTAGCTAAGGGATATAATCAAGAAGAAGGCATAGACTATGAAGAAATTTATGCTCCCGTAACTAGGTTAGAGGCCATTAGAATGTTACTTGCATATGCTTGCATCATGGATTTCAAACTCTATCAAATGGATGTCAAAAGTACCTTTTTAAATGGTTTTATACAAGAAGAGGTGTATGTAGAATAACCTCCTGATTTTGAGGATTTTGAAATGCCCAACCATGTTTTTAAATTGAAAAAGGCCTTGTATGGCTTGAAACAAGCTCCTAGAGCTTGGTATGAAAGGTTGAGCAAATTCCTTTTAGAAAAAAGGTTTTTCTAGAGGCAAAGTTGACACTACCCTTTTCATAAAACATAAAATGCATGACATACTTCTAGTTCAAATCTATGTTGATGACATTATATTTGGAGCTACTAACAACTCTCTTTGTAAAGAATTTTCAAACATTATGCAAAGTGAGTTTGAAATGTCCATGATGGGTGAGCTCAACTTCTTCCTTGGTCTCCAAATCAAGCAAGCAAGAGAAGGAACGTTCATAAGCCAATCCAAGTATTGCAAGGAGCTGCTCAAGAAGTTTGGAATGGATAATGCCAAGCATATGGCTACTCCTATGGGCACCTCTTGCTATTTGGACAAGGATGAAGGAGGTAAATCATTAGAAATTACGAAATATAAAGGTATGATTGGCTCACTCCTTTATCTCACTGCAAGTAGGCCTGATATAATGTTTAGTGTATGCATGTGTGCTAGATATCAAGCTAATCCTAAAGAATCACACCTAAGTGCTATTAAAAGAATAATGAAATATCTAATAGGCACATCACAAATGGGTTTATGGTACCCTAAAGGTGCCTCATATAGTCTTATTGAGTATTCCGATTCTGATTTTGCTGGATGCAAAATGGATAGAAAGAGCACTAGTGGAACATGTCACTTGCTTGGAAGCTCACTAGTTTCTTGGCATAGCAAGAAACAAAATAGTGTGGCATTGTCTACAACTGAAGCTGAATATGTTGCAGCTGGGAGTTGTTGTTCTCAAATCCTTTGGATGAAACAACAACTATTGGGCTATGGTCTTGAGCTTGATCATATCCCCATAAGATGTGATAATACTAGTGTAATTAACTTGTCAAAAAATCCTATTTTGCATTCTAGGACTAAACATATTGAAATAAGACATCATTTCATTAGAGATCATGTTCAAAAGAGTGATTGCATACTTGAATTTGTGGAAACCACTAAACAACTAGCTGACATCTTCACTAAACCCTTAGCAAAAGAAGCATTCTTCTATATAAGAAATGAACTCAAAATATTGGATCAATCATGCATAAGTTGATTACTTGCTGCATAACTTATCCTCTATGATACTTTTCTTTTTGCTCCTCTACTGCATAGTATCATTGTTTCATTGTGAAACTTTATAGGTAAATCTCTTTTAAATCCAATACTAACTTGAGCGTCAGAGTGTCCCCTTATTTTGTTTTGCAGGAGCTCAGTCCATGCTTAAGTCCCCCAATCCTAAAGCTCAAAGTTCCTACTGATATTGGGAGAAATTTGTTTCTAAATAAAAATGGAGTCAAGCCAAAATGAACTTCAAGTGATTTGGAATACTGGAAGTGAAATGAGTTTGTTCCTACTAATATATGTCAAGGATTATTCCCATGAGTTTGTTATAGTGCTATCAGTGAAATGATCAAGTAAAAGAAGAAAAATATGTTTTCGTTTGGGCTCTGGAAGTGATTTGGAATACTGAAGGGCTCTCTGTCATGGCCAAATAATCGGTTAGGCATGATTCCTAACCGGTTACCCTATATTTGGAAACTAGTTTATGCGTTCTGACTTAGCACAATAACCGGTTAGCCACCCATCCTAACCGGTTATTGGAAAACACAGTGGCTATTTCCAATGGTCCTAACCGGTTACCCACATTTCCTAACCGGTTAAGTCACTCCACTTAAACACCTCCCAACAGCGTGGTTCCCTCCATTCACGCACCCTACCTCCATTATCATCTTCATTCTCTCAAGCTCTCTCACGCCCACTCCCTCACATTCATCCCTCACCATAAATCCACCCCACTTTCGGTCTTTAAACCCCATTTCTCTCACATTCCATCATCTTCCATTATTTTTCTTCAACATTCAATCTCCCTCACACACACTCTCTCTCCACCACCGTGCCCTAAGCTTCCATTTCCACCATGGTCAGCAGCTCCTCCTTCCCCAAAAAAACACGTACAAAAAACCCTAATGTCCCAAAGGAAACAACCCCCTCTGACACTGACCGAGATTTTTCAGTAGCTTTAAATCTTGGCAAATACTTCACTGACCCTGCTCAGATGAAGAAATATCAATTGGAATTTCATGCAAGGCATATCATCTCACCGAAATGGATGGACTGGGAGTTTTTCATCCAAGAAGGATTCACTCCTCTCACAGAGCTTCTTGAATTCCATGGGTTGAGAACCCTCGTCACCACAAATCCAGGGTACTTCTATCTTGAACCTACTAAAGTCTTCTTCTGCAATTTATCTATTAAGGGTGGAACTTTAATTTCTGAAGTTAAGAAGCATAAGATTGTTGTGAATCCCAGTGAGTGGGTCCCTTTGTTTGATCTTCCCTACTCCGGTGAAAAGCTCAGATTGGAAAAACATGACCAGTGGGAAAATTATAAGAGAGATGACGTTGCAATGGGCATGCTTCAGCCTGGTGTTCCAATGCCAAAAAGAACTTTCACTACCGGGCTTCTGAAGATACATGATCGTCTTCTTCATTTCATTGTCACTCATATTCTCGCACCAAGGGCAAGTAATTATGCCCTGGTTGAAGACGAAGACATCTTCCTGATGTGGCTTCTCAAGGAACGCATAAAGATCAACTGGCCTTTTTACATTATACACACTATGATGAAAGCTAAAAATAAGGCAGTTATGGATCTTCCGTATACCCTTCTGGTTGCTCGAATCCTAGACCACCATAAGGTTCCCTTATTAGACGATGGCATTATAAACACTGCCGGCCCTCATAAATTTGGTCTTGCCTCTCTTAATCGAATGCACATGAAGAACGTCAATGGCGAATGGACTTATGGTCATGCACGAGTGGGAGGAGCACCACCAGAAGAAATTCCCGCTAACACAGTTGATGTCCCTATGGAGGAGGCACCAGATATGAGTAGCGTCTCCGAATCCACCAGTGAATTTCGCATTCTTGCAGCCATCGCGGATCTGCGAACCTACCAAGAGCATAGCAACTCAGTCATCTTTGATCGGTTGAGTGCTATGGAGGACCGCTTGGATAGGATCGAGCGTCGCTTTCCAGCACCCGAAGACACTGGGGCTTAGGCATGGACTCTCTGTTTCTATCATAGTTGTGTTGCTACACTAATTGCCTCTGAGCTCTATTTTGACTTTGCTTAATTATCTTATTTTGATATTTTGGGAGAATTATTTCGCATGACTGATGACTGCTCATCTTTGACTTATTTTGGTAATCTTGATAGTAATCTTTGACTATTATTTTGGATCTTGGACATATTTAATTATGGTATGCCTGCTAATGCATTTTTTGTATGATTGCTTATGAGTTTCTGGAAACTATGCTTAATCTTATTAATCAGTTTCTGTTTTGCATGCTTGGTTTCGAATACCCTAGGTTACTGAATTTTTTTTATTATGCCAAAAGGGGGAGAAGGATAAGGGTCTTTCTATTTATTGAGAAAAGTAATTGAATGTCTTATGATAATGTATTGTGTCTGTTAATGGTCCTGGAATCCCAAAACAAAATAGGAGCTGTGCATCTCTGATTCAAGCACCTCTTGAACAAAAGAGGGAGAGTAAGTCTCCAAATTCTATTATGAATTCCAATTATCATTTGAACTAATCTCTTTCTCAATAAGTGTTTGTCATCATCAAAAAGGGGGAGAATGTGATTGACATGGACTAGATGCAAATGTTTTGATGTCGACAAACAAGAAAGCAATGGGAACACAATGATCAAGTCACAAGGAACTCAAGCTTAGCATGTAGGTTATAGATCTAGTGTAAAGGTATATTAAAGATTCACCTCAAGCTCAAATGGCTTCCTTAAAATGTATTTGCAAAATGGTTTTTCAAGTTAGGATCAAAAAGGTTTTATGCAACAACTCTTTCAAATCTTATATCCTAAGCCCTTTTTTTTTGGAAACTTACCAGCCTCTTGATAAACATTAGGAACCAAAACTTCAAGGCCCCTAACCAATCAGGACCAGCTCCTAACCGGTTAGTTTGTTCAAACAAAGGCTTTGCCTCATTTTTTATCACATGCCTAACCGATTAGGCAAAGTAGCTAATCGGTTATTTAATAACTCAGAGGCCAAAATATGTTTGTCCTAACCAATTAGGTGAGAGACCTAACCGGTTAGTCTCACTTCCAGAAGTCAAAAATGTTTTGTCCTAACCGATTAGGTAGAAGACCTAACCAGTTATTCATAAACTCAAAAACCATTTTAATCTTGTCCTAACCGATTAGGTAGATAGCCTAACCGGTTATTCTATAACTCAAAAGCCAAAAACGTTTTGTCCTAACCGATTAGGTAGAAGACCTAACCGGTTATTCATCAACTCAGAATCTATCCTAATTATGTCCTAACCGATTAGCCCATGACTCTAACCAGTTAGCATCCTTCCCAGAACTCATTTTTGTGATGTCTTAACCGATTAGGACACATTCCTAACTGGTTAGTTATTAAACCAGAACAATTCTGTATAAGCCTAAATGAGCCCTTAACCGGTTAGGATACTTGGCTAACCGGTTAGCCTATGTTCTGATGAAATAAGGAGAAGCCCGTAACGGCTATATTAATAGCATTAATTGCTCACAACCACTTCCAACAGCACTTAATGACACTTACCTATATATTTGGATGTTGGGCTTCATTAGAGGGTTGGAAAAACTGAGTCTATCATTCTAGAAAATTACTATTGAGTTTTTAACAAGTTTTTCTCATCATTCTACAAAATCCTCTGTTTTGAGCTTGAACTTGTGTGAATCCCAAATACCATAGCTCTTCAATTTGTAATACTTGCTCTAGAGAGAGTTTCTTCCATTCAAATCTTATACAATTTGTTTAAAGAGGGTGAGGTATCCCTCAAGTGTTGTAATGGTGAGGTATCCCTTGGAAATAGAGGCTCAAGCATACGGGTGAGGTATCCCAAAGTGTTGAGTGCTTAAAGTTGTAGTGGTTGTCAAGCACCCATTGAAGCTTGAAGATGTAGTGGAAATCCCAAGTTGTTGCTTGGGGACTGAACGTAGATCACAAGTGGATTAGACGTAGATCACAAGTGGATTAGTGATCGAACCAGGATAAATCATTGTGTTTGTTTTCCCTAAACTCTTCTCTTTATATTGAGTACTGTTTATTGATTTGCTTGAATATTGGTACCTTTGGCTATTGCATTTATAAGTGAAAGTGTTTATCTTCTATATCCAATCATCTCTATTCATCAATTAGCTTCAACGAAAATTATTTTTCAAACGATTTGCGAAAAATTTGCGAACTTAGTTTTCATACTCAATTCACCCCCCTCCTTTTGAGTATTGAGGCCACTTGGTAACACTATAGGGATTACCCGTGATAGGGCAGAGAATGGGTACCTATTTAATAAATGGGGGAGGAGCGGGGATTATAGTACCCACCTCGCTCGTACCCGTAAACCCGTGAAATATACTTTTTTTTATTTAATATATATCATATATTATGATTTTTTTTAATTTTTTTTTTGAGATGAGATGAATATATATATATATATATATATATATATATATATATATATATATATATATATATATATATAGATATAGATAGATATACATAATTTTAAAATGAATTATTTTATTGAATGAGCCCATAATAATAAAAATTGTTGAAAAAAATATATAATTTATGTAATAGTTATTTATGTAGATTGATTATTACAAAATATAATTGAATTTAGTTTGTTATTTGTAATACTCTTTTAATTTTGTAAGAATATTAGATTATTGAACAAAGTTGTGGTATGTGCTGTTAAAGTTCATTTTATTTATTTTTTTTATAATTTTTAAGTTTTATTTTAAATTATTAACTACCCATGGGTACCTGTGGATACCAGCCTACTTGTGGGGATCACAAATGGGTACCCATGATGGGTACAGAGGCAGGGGCAGGGGAAGCACTACCCACCCCTAGCCCGCCCTACCCCGCCTCGCCCTGCTCTGTTGATATCCCTAGTTGGAGAAGAAGTGAAAAATAAAGAAGATGAAGAAGACCTTAAGCACATTCGAGAAGAGGATCTAATTCAAATTTCTAATAGAGAAGCTGAGAAAAAAGAAAAAGCTAAGAAAGAAGAAGATGATGAAAAAGAAAAGAAGTTATTAAAAAAAGAAGTTCGTGAGGAAAAGATAAAAGAATAGAAGACAAGAAAAGGAAATGAGCTAGCTGAAGAGGAAGAAAAGAAGACTGAAGAAGAAGAAAGAAACATTGAAGATGTAGCCAAAATAGATATGACAATAGAAGCATGAAGGAAGGAAGAAGAGAAGGGAGTTGGAGGATCCCAATCCCAAAAATTCAATTTCTCTATTATTTCTTTTCCTGAGCAAAATGAGGTTTTGATAAGCACGGTTGCTAAGGCGTTTGAGAAAATTCATGGGAAGTCTACTGAGGAGAATGATTTGCCCATCTTCATTGTGACAAAAGAAAGTGTCTAGACAAAGGATTTGCTGGCAGAAGTCAAAGCCTATGAGAAAGAGTTATTGAAGAGAAAAAAGGAAGAAGAAAAAGAGAAGGAGAAAGATGATCAGAAGCTTGCTACTGCTTTTGAACTTGAACCAGATAAACAACAGAAGCCATCTCCTGCTTCTAAATATATAAGAATCACTTCATTTGAACCAAAACCTTCTGCTAAACCTTCTATGCCAATAACTTCTAAACATGTTAAACCATCTGATGCTGAATTGAAAACCCACTTACTATGGGAAGACCTCTCTTTGACCATTCTATTCCAACTAGAACAGAAACCACTCTAGATATCAACACCACTTTTGCAAGACTTGCTCATACAGAAGTTCTTGTGATAGAATCAGAAGAGAAGAGAGTTAGAAATCTATTAAAGGTTCATGGTGCTGAAGAAACTATTTTTGTTTGGAAGCCTATTGAGTCAAAGAAGAATATTGAGACTACCCCATCCCCATGAATTGTTACACATGTTTCTGCTTTGCATCCTATTTATTGGCAAGATAAAAACTTCCAACAATTGATAGAAGACTTTCTGAACAGTTTGAGCCTTGAAGTTTGATGTCTAAAAATTAAGGTAAAAGTTGGTATTGAAGAGATCAATGCAACCTTTGTTGCGCTCATGGCCAAGTTTGCTCAATACGAAGATTGGTTGGTATAGAAGTTTAAGAATTTATGTTGCCTGAAGACCTAGATAAAAGGCCAAAACCCTTCTAATGGATTCTTACTTCTGAATCCTCAATGATATGCAAACTATTTCTCTACCCTACTTTTGGTTGATAACAAAAGGGGGGAGAAATAAGAAAAAACTTAGTTATATATGTAGAGGGCATTTTATATCTTAGTGTAGTGCATGAGCATTCATTCCATGTATCTTCTGATTACCTTTATATATGAATGAATGAATATGAATATTTGATTCCAATTGGTTCACATATCTCTTAATTGAAGTTGACAATAACACAAGAAAGGGGGGTTGAACTGTGTTCCCTTTTTCCTAAAAAAACTCAATCTTCTCACAGTTTTTTGAAGATGTTCAAACTTGGAGGTGAAAAAGTTACACTAAGAAACAATAGACAGGTGAGAAGGTTCAACTTGTCTTAACAGAATATGGTGAGAATGTTAGTGAGAGAGTTTACTGGTTGAGTCAAAAGAACTTTTTCAGTATTGTATCATAATCATTATAGTCTTCTCAAAGCTATATTTTAGTAAATCAAATCTCTTTCTTTTGAAAAAACTTTCAACAGTAAATAAACCCTTAATAATCAAATAATTGAACTTGTGTTGAGGAAGTTAAACTTTAAGTTCACTTAATAAAAACTTTGACAATATTTTGTCAAAACTTAATTTTCACTCTTTGAATGACTATAAAATGAACCAGATAAATAAGAGTAAGGGAAGAAGAGTTGAACACAAATGTTTATACTAGTTCACCCCTAAACCACATGGGGCGACGTCTAGTACCTAGCAAATACTAGGATTTTCCACTATCAAGAGTATTCTTTAACTAACTAGGCTCTCCAAGCTTCACAAAGACTATTCTTTTACATTTAAGCCTCTCCAATCTCTAAACAAGTATTCTTTCACAGTCAAGCCTCTCCAAGCTCTAGCTCAACTAAGCTTCAAGTGGCTTGCACAACCCACAAGCTCACCACCAACACTCAAATATCAATATCAACAAAAAGGTGTTTGTAACAACTGGGTAGTTCTCAAAAACACTTAAAGATTGGATTAACACAGTATAGAAGAGCTCACAATACACCTAGCAACGATTTAACAGAATGAATGTCAAGTAGGTAGAGATGAGAAAGTTCAACCATGTGTTCACTATGCTCTTAAGGCTCAAGCTTCTAACCTTCAAATCTTTATGGGTAGGCTCTCTAATCACTCAAGGAGTGTATTTCAGTTTTAAGCTTAGTAACCCTTTACTTCTAATATGTAAACCAGAATTCTTCTCTCAAGGAGAACATAAACCAAGATATAAACTCAAATTTGACTTTTTGGCTTTTTCTTATGTTAATTCATGCAAAGCTCTTGTTAATCTTCATGGGTAGGTTATATTTATACTTGAGAATATGTTTCTAGCCGTTAGGATCAAGTCCTAAGTGATTCCACGTGGAAAATAGCTGTTGGTTGTCGTTGGAACACTTTTCTGTATTAGTTGTCATTTTTTGGTATAGGTGAGAAGGTTACAGGTGCTGAACTTTCTTAACTCGAACTTTCTCAACTTTGGCTTGGCTTAACTTTGACAATGCTTGGATGGGATCTTTCAAAATTATCGTCTTGAACATGATTTCTTCGAGTATTCGAACTTTCTCATCTTGTAAGCACTTGTTCAAATCTTCCATTTTGATGCTTCTTATCTATTGCGAACCATTTTGAGCTTCAGCTTTCACCTTTGGTAGCTCAATAAAAAATTCATCTTGATCATCTTATTAGCTTTACTTTCTAGATTTGTTCATTAAAGACTTTGAGAAAGGTTCTTCATAACTATTCGTAGCTTGAACATTCTCAACTAATTATCTTAAGTCTTCAGTCTTCTCAATTATATTTCTTCTTACTTTGTTGATATGAGCTTGAAATTTTAGGTGAGAAATCATGCTCTTCTAACATTGTTCATTCTTCAAATATATTCTGGGACAGTTCATCATTCTTTATTCAACTTGATGTGAACTTTCTCAGGTTTTGCACTTGGACCAACCTTTTCAGGTTCTTCAAAAACTTTTTTTCATATTGTCTAGGAACTTTTTCATGATGTCCATGAACTTTCTCACGAGCAATATTCTCACAAATATTTCTCAGCCAACTCTCTCATCCAACTTTCTCATATTTAAATTTCTCCAATCTTCTCATCCTTTGATTCCATCATGAAACACATGTTTCTTCTTCATAACTTGGATGGTGTGAGCTTCATTCTGATCTTTGAATTGCTCTTTATATTAGTTCTTATGGAGATTCTTCATTTTTCTAAATTTCCTCACACATTTCTTAGGACCTTCTCATGATAAACTTTTTCATGATCTTTAGGAATCTTCTCAGGTTACACTTGAACTTTTTCAAGTCAGAATTTAATCTTCTTAACCCTCTTTAATCACCTAGAAGACTTCCTTCATACTTAATCAGTCCTGCATAGGTTAATATAATAGAAAAACTCCACAAAAAATATGTTAAACCACTTCAAGCACTAGGAGCAACAAATTAATATTTTTAACATAGTTTGTTAGCATCAAAACTAAAATAGGAAGTATTATATCAAAAGGGTTTTGGAACTTACATTAACCTCTCTGCTTATCTTAATATATTTTTTCTCACATACTACTAAATGCTTAAAATGCTTGATATTTTTTGTTTTAAAAGAGTCTATGTTTAGTTTGTTATCATAAAAAAAATGGGAAATTGTAAACTCCAAAGTCCTTCAAAAGTTATGAGAACTTGCTGAAGTTCTTTAAGAACATTCTGAGTTTTGATTTGATGAATAACAAACTCACACTTAGATTTATGTGTTATTAACATTTCTTTGTTGAATATCATAGTACAAAAAAGAACACTTTTGGAACTTGCTAAGTTTTCATGAACTACTTCATGCCAAGATCTGAATGAAAGAAAACTCAAAGTATCTTCGCAATTTTTTAGTAAAGTTCTTATATAAAAAATTGCTTTAGTCTTTATGTCAACACTTGGACACAAAAAAAACTCATTATATCTTTCTAAAAAGCTTCATGTGCAAATTATTGAAGTATCACTTCTAAGTTAAACAACTCAAAAGCAAGAAGTTATTTTTAGAAGAGTTCATATTTCAAAAGCCAAACTTAGAAGAGAAGTTCAGTTAAAAAGTTTCAGACCTCAGAATAGAAGAATAGTAAAATCAAAAGCTAAAAGTCTAAAAAGTTCAAAAAGTGCATCGCTTCTGACTACCACTAGAAAAAGACAAAGCTTTCAAACTAAAGATGCCTGAGCACTAAAGGACAAGAAAACGATAACATTCCTTTTACTATATTATCATTAGAAGAGATAGAGGCCACCTCTTGGAAAACTATAAATAGTTGAAGACTTAAACTAGAATGGATTGATGCACACTGTTATATTGACTATCTTCTGAACTCACTCTCTCATTTCTAAACTCAATCTCTCATCAGAAATCAATTTTTGAATTGTTGTGCTGATGAGAAACTAAGTTCTTTGCTTTGTATTTGATGAAATCCACTCTTTGAGTGTCATAGAGATTTCACATACTCTTTCTCTATTTTTTGAAAAGCATATCCATTCTTTGAGTGTTGTGAGAAAAACCAAAAATTTTATCATCTCATTGTAACTTGATCCGTAAGTGATTGTGGAGGGATTCTAGCTTGAAGAGGCTAGTGTTGAATAAAGAATACTTGTATTCTAACTTGAAGAAGCTACTGTTGATAAAAAAAGAACTCGAAGAAATATAAATCCTGGTTATTGACTGGGGACTAGACATAGGCACATAGATTTGGCCGAATCAATATAAATTGTTTATGTGCTATCTTCTGAAACTTACTCTTTTCTCATTATGATACATTGATTCTGTTCTTTTAACCAATCCTTCTGAATAAATATCTAAAGTGCTAAAGAGTTAAGAAATAGTTTCTAAGCTATAACAAATCTTTTAGAATCTATCCTTACAAACTTTTCTTATTTACTAACACTTCTGAACTTGTCATTTCATTATCCAAGTGAGAAACACTTGAGAAGTTTCTATATTAACAAAAAAGTTTGAGAAAGTTGGAAGCACGATTAAACCTTCCTTCTCATGCTATTGCCACCTTCAAAATCCACCTCAATTATTCTTTTTTACTAAATGAGCTAATTTGAACCATCTGGTCAAAATAAAATTAATGGTCAAATCATGATGTAAAAGTTTAAGTTACTAAGAAACCTTTAGAACTAAATTAGTTTATAAAATAAGGTTTTGATTTTTTGTCTAAAACAAAATGTGGAGATTATTAACCTTCACAATAAGGTGTGGCAGGTAAAAATCCTATATATATACATATATATATATATATATATATATATATATATATATATATATATATATATATATATTACTCAATTCGAATTATTGGGGTTGGTTGATAAGATTTGTTATGCAAATTAAGCATCATATAATCCCCTTTTCATTCTATTTAGCTTTTCTTTCATGGATCTAATAAATTAATTTGGGGTTCGGCTGTATAATGGTGACATCAACAAATGTTGAAAGCATTTTACTTGTATGCGTATATAATTTTATCTCTAGAAGCTAGATATCAAGTTTGACGAAATTGATGAATGAGCTATGCCGCTTGTGCCTTCTTGTTTCTTAGTGTTCCTTGCCAAATAAATGAACACTAGAAATTGTGGCTGCTCCTTTACGTGAAGACAAAATGCAGGGAAGCAGATCCACAATTAATTAAAAGTTTAAAACTGACTTAAATATGTTGAGTCAAAATGCAGTGAAGCTGGATCCACAATTAATTATAAGTTCAAAACCACCTTAAAAATGTTGAGCATTATGTGAACGAATAAATTTATATCTTCTTTATGAATTCTCTTTATTATTAATTAAAAAAATATTAAATACATTTTTTACTTTTTAAGACATTAAATTCTTTTATATATTTAATATTTACTGTTGTAAGTGCTAGCAATGATTGGTACAATTGATAAAGACATACCACGTCAACTAATTAAATTGGTCGGAGTTCGATTCTTACCAGTTGGTGGGTTATCTATAAGCACTCATTAAGCCTGAAGGCTTGTCTTGACCTTAGGATGGGACAACCATCCATGACTCTAAATTTTTCTTCACCAAAATAAAAATATTTACTGTTGTAAGTACTATATCCATTTCAAAATAATTGTAGTTTAAAATTATAATTACATTTGATTAAATTATCTCTATTAAATGTTGGGATTGACCTAAATTTCTAATTTAAATATTGTTATTGAGAATTTCCTATTTTATTAGTAGATTCATCTTGTGATTAATAATGAGATATGTAAAAGATATACTTGAAATAGGTGTTTATTGATATATTCAAAAGATGTACAAAAAGTCTCCCTTTATAGGAGAGATATACACAATAAAAAAGGAAACAAATCTCTAAAATAGAAAAGTATCAATCTGAATATTCTAACTTAGGAAATTAATAAGTTGACTAGAAAACAAAATATTTACAATAAATATAAGAAGATATGTACAATCAATTAAGATATTATTTTTAATATCTCAATCGACACTCCCCCTCAAGCTGGCTTGAAGATATCTTTCATGGATAGCTTGCTAATTATACTGTAAAAAAACTTCTTAGGCAGTCCTTTGGTTAGAATGTCTACTTTCAAATTTGTTGTAGAGATGTATGGTATACAAATCTGCCCATTCACTATTTTCTCTTTAATGAAATGTTTGTCAACTTCCACATGTTTAGTTCTATCATGTAGAACTAGATTGTGAGTAATAACAATTGCAGATTTATTATCACAATACAGTTTCATTGGTGCTAGGTTGTATACCTTTAATTCCTTTAATAGTTTGTGAATCTAAAGAACCTCACAGATCCCTTGTGCCATTGACCTGTGTTCGGCTTCTGCACTACTTCTAGCAACCACGTTTTGTTTCTTGCTTCTCCAAGTAACTAGATTTCCTCTAATAAAAGTGCAATAGCCTAAAGTAGACCTTCGATCAGTAACACTACCAACCCAGTTTGCATCAGTGTAGACCTCCACTTGTAACGATCCACGTTTCTTGTAAAGTAGTCCCCTTCTAGGAGACCCCTTTAGGACCTCAAAATTCTGCCCACAGCTTCAAAATTCTGCTACTTTACATTCTAGCAAACTTGTCTCACTTAACAAATCAAGAGTATATTTTCACTGACTAATGAATATACCTTCTTTAGATCTAGAAAATTCTACTCCAAGAAAGTATTTTAAAGGACCAACCTCATTGGTCTTGAAAACATCAGCCAGTTTCTCTTTCAAAAACTTGAGTTCACTATCATCATCATCTATTAAAATTATATGATCTACATACATAATCAAGACAGCAATTTTACCATTCAGTGTATGTTTGTAGAACAAAGTGTGGTCAGCTTGACTTGGTAGTAGCCAAGACCTTTAACTATAATAAACATTTAAACCATGCTCTTGGGGATTGCTTTATACCATATAAATATATTTTTTTAATTTGCATACTTTATTTTTGTCCAAGTTTCCCTCAAATCCAGGGGACAGATCCATGAAAACCTCTTTTTTTCCAAATCCCCATTTAGAAAAGCATTTTTTTACATCTAATTGGTGTAAAGACTAATCAAAATTTACAGTAAGGGACAATTAAATTTTGATAAAATTAATTTTAGCCACTAGAGCAAAAGTTTCTTGATAATCAACTCCATAGGTTTGAGTGAACCCTTTTGCAACCAGTCTTACCTTATATCTTTCTACACTTCCATCAACATTGCATTTGATGGTGAAAACCCACTTATAACCTACTGTCCTTTTCTCTCCTGGTAAATTGACAATTTCCCAAGTTCCATTCTTGTTTAAAGCATTCATTTCTTCCATAACTACTAATTTTTAGTTTGGATCATCTAGAGTTTCCTGAATGTTTCTAGAGACAAACAGGTTAGTAATCCTAGAAGTGAACACTTTATGGTTCTGAGACAAATTTCGATAGGAAATATATTTATAAAATAGGATGAGAGGTGTTGCAAATTCTTCTACCTTTTATAGTGCAAGTTCTAAGACTTTTCCTAAGAGCTATAGGAATATTAGAATCTGAAACAAAATCAGGGAACTCAGTATTACCAAGAATTTCGAGAGAATCTAATTGTCCTTGTGCTGGGATGATTGGCTCAACAATATTCAATTGTCATGTTCTCCACGTAAAAACTCGTAGCTCCTTATTTAACCGTGCTATTTCTCTCCTTGGCAGTGAACCATCTAATGTTGGCACTATTTTTTTATTTTCAGAAACCTAGACCATTGTTTTCGCTAGAGAAATAGGATGAAAACGGGGCAGGGTAAAGAACTATGTAGAAAATTATATTTATTAGTCTTTATCTCCTCCTGAAGAGAATTTTTAATAAAGAAAGGTTTGATTTCTAAAAAAGTGACATCCATACTGATATAGAGCTTTTTGGTTGTAGGATTAAAACATTTATATCCCCTTTAATTAGGAGCATAACCAGTAAAAATGCACTTGTCAGCTCTAGGATCAAGCTTTGAGCGAGAGTTACAGTTTAAATGAACAAAGGCAGTACAACCGAAAATTCTTAAAGGCAAGTCAACATACATCCTTGAAGTGGGATAAACAGATTTGAATTTGTTAAGAGGTGTCACAAAATTCAAGACATGAGTAGGCATTCTATCTATCAAATAATATGCAGTTAGGATAGCTTCACCCGACAAATATTTAGGAACATTCATAGTAAACATAATAGCACGAGCTACTTCAAGTAAATGTTTATTTTTCTTTTCAGCAATACCATTTTGTTGGGGAGTATTAGGACATGTAGATTGATGTTGGATTCCTTTTTTATTTAAGAAATTCCTTAAGAATCTATTGAAATACTCAGTTTCATTATCAGTATGAAGAATACTATTTTTGTATCAAATTGATTTTTAATCATATTATAGAAGATTTCAAATAAACATGCCACATCATATTTATCATGCATTAAGTATACCCAACACGACCATGTATGATCATCAATAAAACTAACAAACCACTTTTTTTCCAAATTGAGTAGTGATTTTTTAGGGACCCCAAATATCACTATGAATTAAAATAAAAGGGTTTAGATGCACGGTAGGGTTTAGAAGTATAAAGAGTGCGATGACTTGTGGAAAGGACACAACTTTCACATTGAAAAGATGAGCAATCAATATTCTGAAATAAAGTTGGAAATAAATATTTTAAATATTGAAAACTTGGATGTCCTAGTCTATCATGCCAAAGTATTATTTGTTCTCGGACAGATCGAGAACTTATACCACTAAGCCCTTGAGCTACTTTGTCCTTGGAGAAATCATTACTGAAATAGTAGAGCCCATCCATCATCTTAACACTGCCAATCATCTTCCCCGAGATCTGATCCTGAAACACACAATAAGAGTCTGAGAAAATGACTTGATAATTAGAATCTTTGCAGAGTTTACTTACGGATAAAAGATTACAAGAAAGTTTTGGAACATGGAGGACAAATTTTAAGTCCATGGTTGTGGATAGGTGACAATACCTTTCCCTGCAATAGAAGAGAAACTACCATCTGTTATTCTAACTACCATCTGTTATTCTAACTTTTTCATTACCAGCACAAGGACAATAATTCTTTAATAAAGAAGACAAACTAGTCATATGATCTAATGCACCTGAATCAATGATCCAAGGTACTGGATTTAAGTTACAAGATAAAGCACTAGAATTACTGAAATTACCTATTTATGCAAGAAAGCCACTAGGAATACTAGATAATAAACTGGATTTTAGAAGTTGTAAAAGTTGATCAACCTATTCTTTGCTAATGGAGCTCTTTTCAGCCTCATGAGCAGTAGGAAAAACTTGATTAGGTTTAGGACTTATTTTGTTGACCTTTAAATGTGCTAGTTTTCCATGAATTTTCCAGCAAGTTTCTTTGGTATGATGAGGCTTGTTGCAGTATTCACACCATACACAGTTGGCTCATCCATCTTTCTTGGGTTGAAATAAGTGCTCTTGTTAGCAGAGGCACAGCAGCCACCAATGCACTAGTGTCAGTTGATATTATCTCTATTTTCTTGTGTTTCTCATGCACAATGCTTCTTCTAGTTTCTTCTCTTCTTACCTCTGTGAATACCTCACCAAGTGAAGGGAGAGTCTGCCTTCCAATGATTCAAGCCTGAACTTCATCTAATTCATCATAAGTCCATCCAAGCACTTAAAGATTCTGCCTTCTTTAACAATCTGACTATGATGTTTGGCATCTTCAGGTGATTTCCATTCATAATTACTATATAGATCCAAATCTTACGATACCCGTTTCAAGGTATTGAAGTACTTGGTGACGCTGTCTCCTCCTTGCTTGATCTCTCCAATCTTCAAGGTCAATTCATAGACCTGAGATTTATTATCCATATCAGAGTACATCTCATTAGCACTGTACCCATAGTTCCTTGGTTGTAGAATAGCACATGTAGTTAGAACCGATGTCTTCATCCATGGAATTGACCAACCAAGTCATGATCATGGAGTTTTCAGCATCCCAGACGATGTATTGAGGGCTGTTCTTAGCTGGTGACAGTATGTCACTAGTCAAGTTCCCAATTTTCCCTCTTTCGCGAATATACATGCAGACAAATTGTGACCAGCGTAGGAAATTTGCACCATCGAGGTGAATTGTAGTGATTTGAATCATGTGAGAATCACCCATAAGTAGTTTGGGTGCAGAACTCTGACTCTGATGACTGGTCTGATCTAAGACAGAGGTTTCACTCTGATAAACACGATTTTCATATATTATTTAACCCTCATATTTAGTCTCTTAGACCTCTTATATTCTTAATTGATTAGTTTTTGCCACATTTTTTAGATTCAAATTAGGCTTAATTGTATTTTTAGCATTATTGGGAATTTTACATTATTTTTGTATTTTGGGCATAACTTGAGTTCTATACATCTAAAAATTATGAATTTTACCTTATAGGAAATTTAAGAGAAAGATCTACAACTTTGATGAGAGCTCGAAGTCTGAATCTGATGTTTAGTGGGTCAGATTAGGCCACGAAGTTAGAATAGAGATGTTATCAATGGAACTTGGACAATGTGCAAAGATTGGTCCATAATTTGAGTTGTAGGTGTCATTTAGTTCTGAAATCAATGCTATTTGAAATCTGAGATATATATCTTCAATTCTTATGAGACCACTTATCAAAACTATGATATTTTGATGGTATTTTCACCCTTTGAAGCTGGATGACGGGTTCAAAGAGTTGTTAAGAATGTTTTGGGAATAACTCTATCATCTTAAACTTAAATTATGCAAATTAGGCTTCCAATTAAAGCTAAAAAGACGAGGATTAACCCTAAGTTGAGGGAAAACTTGGATTTTTAATTTTAGAGATAGTTATTTAAGCAGCAGTAGTCACTACGAAATGTAATCTTAATTTTCTCCTTGCCGCTCTTGCTTGCACTTTCTCTCTTCATCTTTCTTCTTTTTCCTTCTCTCTAGGTTTCTTTATTTTATGTTTCTTTTTCCTCTCATCCTCATGGGTGAAAGGGAAGAACCTTTTAATCAATCCTAGGAATTAAAACATTCTTGATGTTTAATTTTGAGACCTTGCGATGAATGTTTACATTCTTATTGTTAATCAAATTTCTCTCATCCTTCTCTTGATTATGCTGCATCTTCACTGAGTGCTTAACTCAATTTGGGTGTTCATGTGATGGTTGCTTAACTATCATGTGTTTATAGAAACTAAACAATGCATCAAAGGCTTTTTGGATGTTGTTTGTTAAGCTTGGTTGAATTTTGGGTTTTAGATTAAGTTAGGATTATATGGGTGCTTAATTCATTTAACCTTGATTGATTAAATTTTGGGTGCTTATCTAGTAGAGAATTCATGGATTATCTTAAGGCTTCTTGATGTGATCTAAGACCAAGAATTGTTACCAAGTGGCCTCAATACTCAAGAGGGGGGGTGAATTGAGTAGTTAAAAATAAGTTCACAAATCTTTCGCAAATCGTTTGACAATCAATTTTCGTTGAAGCTATTGAATGATCAGAGATAATTGAATAGATGAGTTAAGCACTTTTACTAATGAACGTAATAGTCTAGGAGACAATATCCAAATAAAACAATGAAACAGTGCACAAAGATAAACAGAGGAGAGTTTAGAGAAACAAACACAGTCGTTTATCCTAGTTCAATCACTACTTCACTTGTGATCTACGTCCAAATCCCCAAGCAACACCTTGAGATTTTCCACTATATCTTCAAGCTTCAATGGGTGCTTGAAAAACCACTACAACCTTGAGCACTCAACAAGATGGGATACCTCACCCAAAAGCTTGAGCCTCTATTTTCCAAGGGATACCTCACCCTTACAATACTTGAGGGATACCTCACCCTCACTAATCGAAAAGTATAAGATTGAGATAGAAGAAGCTCTCTCTAGAGCAAGTGTTTACAAATTGAAGCTCTAATATGCTCTCAAAGATTTTTCACGTTTTTAGGTCGTAAAACAGAGCAAGAAATGATTTTAAGAATTGATTCACGTTTTGAAGTATAATGATCAGCTTTTGGTTCAAGGTCAATCAGTAAACAAAGACCCAACTTGGGTATTTATAAGTTTCTCAATTAATAGAGTCGTTGGAGGTAGTTGGGCATGCATTTAATGCATTTAATATAGCCGTTGGACGTTGTCGAGATGCGTATAATCGATTACATATCTCGGTAATCGATTACATTATTGTTCCAACGTTTTCAACTTTCTTCAAGAAGCTTTGTGTAATCGATTACATTATTGAGGTAATCGATTACATGGCTTCTGACTTTGCTTGTAATCGATTACAATGATAATGTAATCGATTACATGACTTCTGACTTGCTGTGTAATCAATTACAATATCCATGTAATCGATTACATGGCTCGTCGAACGTGTTCTTTGAGTTTCTGGGTTTTGTGTAATCGATTACATACATTGTGTAATCGATTACATGGCTTCTGACTTTGTTTGTAATCGATTACAACATCAAAGTAATCGATTACATTTCTTGTCGAATGCGTTCTTTGCCTTTCTGGACTTTGTGTAATCGATTACATATACTGTGTAATCGATTACATGGCCTCTGACTTGCTTGTAATCGATTACATTGTTCATGTAATCGATTACATGCTTTCTGTTTGATGTGTAATCGATTACAAACATTGTGTAATCGATTACATTGGCCTTTGAACACATTTTTCAAGTCCAATAACGCTTGTAAGTCATTTCCAACACCTCAAGATACTTGATTAAACATAAATCCTTTTAAGAGTGTTAGATTTAAAGTTGAAACTCAAGTTTTATTGAAAGCCATGTTTAACTTTGAAATTTCCCATTTATTTTGAAATCACATATTGAAAAACCATTTGAGAAATCTTGAGAGCATTGACATTAATTTCCTAAGTCTAAATAACTAATTAAACCTTCTGTCTTCTTTCTTTGATCTTGATTTTTCCTTTTGTGCTTGATCTTCTCTTTTGCTTTTGTTATCATCAAAAACCTTTCGACATGCCTTAGAGACATAAGCATTCACATTCTCCCCTTTTGATGATGACAAACTGATCATAGGAAAAAGAAAGAATTTTTGCAATTGTATATAATAGTTATTTAGGTACAATGCTGCATGATATTGGGTTAGATTTTGCATATGAAAAGCTTAATAACTTAAGAGAACTTAAGAGGTCAATAACTCCCCGTACTCATGCAACCTTTAATTTCATTTCATTTTTCCTTATTTTCTCCCCCGTTGGCATTATCAAAAAGACATAAGCATTTAAGAAAAAAAATGGACAGGATGATGATATATTTCATGATTCCCAATTTGTTTGCCATAACAGAAAAGCCACAAAGATCAGTCCAATCAATATTCCAACAGCCAACCATTCAAAGTGAGAACAAGTTTATGTATTAATATTTAGCATGTACAAATAAACATGTCACAACCAAAGAGAGCAATAATCAAAAGATAACTATAAAGGTATACCAATTTTATATAATCAAATTTAAAACAGAATAAGTACAAGATAGTCATCAATACAAGAAAATATATCAGGGCTATAGGCCATGATCACTATCAGTGTCCTCGCTGTCACAAAAGACATCACCCTCTGGATCCGCAGCAGAGTCTCCTAGATCAATGTCATCATCGCTGGGCATAAGGTTGTCGTCGAATCCGAAGCTCCTCATCATCACCAGGAACTCCAGATGGACCAAATGAAGGATATGGGATCCTGGAGGGCGAGGATGTGGGGGTGCAGCAAAGCGGCGGGACTCACAGAACAGGAGGTCCACGTAAGAGGGATCGAATGGAGGCAAGCTCCTGGTCCGAGTAGTCCATCCTCGCTCAAGATGGTCGATCTTTTGCTCTATATGGTCCATGCGTGTGTTTACGTTGCGCTCGGGTTGCGCATCTCTTGGAGCGAAGATCAAGAGAGGCCGGAGCAGAGCAGAGAGCAGTGGTACCGAGCCTCCTCATCATCACTATCTGGATCGTGATGGATATGGCCAAATGTGCCATGAGTAATGTAATGCCACCTATCTTCCATCTTGTAGAGTGAAGCTTCTTCGAGTATGCAGCCCAATTGATTGGGGTCCCTTTGAGTGGTGTCCTTGGACTCTTCAAATAGAAATGCGACAAGACTCAAGGATTGTGGTGACTAACATGGCGAAGGGGAGAACAGAGTTCTTCTTTTTCTTGATGTCCAAAGATATGCTCTAGAATATAGTATCCCAGCTTTATTGGGTGCCCCGTGGTCATTGCCCATAATGCCACTACATCATCCTTGAGGACTTGGGAGTAATTCCCTCCTCTCGGGAATCAATCCACGAACCAAGAGGTAGTGGAGAACCCCGTTTTCCATAGTGAGGCCAAGTGGCCATTATTCTCGCGTCTAGGATCACCGGGGAGGTGGTAGCCATCCTAATCAAAGAGAGAAGAGTAGCTTTGTGCTCAAACTCATGCCCCCGCATTTTGGCATTTCCACAGAACTGAGCTCCATCGGAGTGAGCTTGGTGAGCCTAAACCACTCTGCCATGGTTAACCTGATTTGTTGCTTTTTCACTTCAGAGATGATGCAATTATCTTCAACCTTCAGGTTAGCATAAAACACTCGGACAAGGTTAGGGTAGATGGCCTTCTCTATGCTCAGGAATCCCAGCAAGCCTAAGTTTTCTATGGTCCTAAAGCTCTCTAAAGGTTCACTCTCGCAGAAGGTGATGGGAAGATACCTGGGAGAGATTATTTTGCGAAGCTGGAAGTTCTTCCGGAACAACTCAGCTTTCTTCACTGTGGAGAAGTGCCTCGTGAGGTCCAGGCCAGAGATATTGCGTGTAGAGCCACCAGAGGAACCTCCAACAGCAGCCCCTGTTCTTGGGCGCTTCGAGCGATGGGAGGATTCGGCCATTGATGAGAAAGAGAAGCAAGGGTTGAGTGGTAAATGGTTGGGGATGAGTGAGGAGAGAGAGAGGGACGAAATTAGGTCAGAAAAGTGGAGAGGGTGTTCGTGAGAGAAGATGGGGAGATTTGGATGAGGGATTTGAGGGGATTTGATCGGTGGGTTATGTGGAGAGGGGATTTCCGAGATTGAGAGAGGCGAAATGATGGGTTTTGATGGAGATTTGAGTGAGAAATGAGAGGTTTTGAGATCTGAGGTGCGTGGGAGCAGAAGGAGAGAACGAGGAAGATGAACAGGGCCAAACAGAAATGACCACTACGCGCGTCAGGAGCCTTTTAAAAAACCCTGTGTAATCGATTACATTGAGTGTGTAATCGATTACATTGCATTCTGGTGGGTATGTAATCGATTACATTTTTGGTGTAATCGATTACATGCTTCTAACAGGTATGTAATCGATTACATTTTTAGTGTAATCGATTACATGCTTTCTGAACCTTGTAATCGATTACATAGATGATGTAATCGATTACTGAAGTTCCAGTTGGTTGTAATCGATTACAAAATGTGTGTAATCGATTACATGCGTGATGAACTGTGTAATCGATTACAAAGGCATTGTAATCGATTACACAAGACTTTTTAACTCAGATTTTGCGTTCCAAACAAAGATATAATCAATTTTAATCCATCCAAAATAGTTTTAAAGCAACTTAAATCAATTCAAATCATCATGCAAGTATATAGACTAATCATATTATGATTCAACTCATATAATTGATCAAAATTATCATTTTTACCAAGAATTTCACCCTTTTTGGTGAAATTTAAGGTTGTTGAATTTCTTGTCAAAGTTGGACATGAGGGAGCACCTGCAAAATAATTTAGGGGAAACCTCCGACGCTCAAGTTAGTATGGGATTCAAATATATAATGAAAATTCAGAGATTGTGCAGCAATGTGGCATAATTATGCAGAAAAACTCAAGCTTAGGCTTTTGTTTTAGGATTATGCAAAGAAATATTTAATTTATGCATGAATGGTCCAATATACCCAGTTCATTTCTAATGTAGAAAAATGCTTCTTTTGCAAGGGGTTTGGTGAAAATATCAGCTAATTGCTTAGTTGTTTCAACAAATTCAAGTATGCAATCACCTCTTTGAACATGATCTCTAATGAAATGATGTCTTATTTCAATATGCTTAGTTCTAGAATGCAAAATGGGATTTTTTGACAAGTTAATTGCACTAGTATTATCACATTTTATGGGAATGTGATCAAGCTCAAGACCATAGTCCAAGAGTTGCTGTTTCATCCAAAGGACTTGAGCACAGCAACTCCTAGCTGCAACATATTCAGCTTCAGCTGTGGACAACGCCACACTATTTTGTTTCTTGCTGTGCCAAGAAACTAGTGAGCTTCCAAGCAAGTGGCATGTCCCACTAGTGCTTTTTCGATCCATTTTGCAACCAAAAAAATCGAATCCTGAGTACCCAATAAGACTACTGAGGCACCCTTAGGGTACCATAAACCCATTTGTGATGTGCCTATTAGATATTTCATTATTCTCTTAACAAAGACTTAGGTGTGATTCCTTAGGATTAGCTTGATATCTAGCACACATGCATACACTAAACATTATATCAGGCCTACTTGCAGTGAGATAAAGGAGTGAGCCAATCATACCTCTATATTTTGTAATTTCTACCGATTTACCTCCTTCATCCTTGTCCAAATAGCAAGAGGTGCCCATAGGAGTAGTCATATGCTTGGCATTGTCCATTCCAAACTTTTTGAGCAGCTCCTTGCAATACTTGGATTGGCTTATAAATGTTCCTTCTCTTGTTTGCTTGATTTGTAGACCAAGGAAAAAGTTGAGCTCACCCATCATGGACATCTCAAACTCACTTTGCATAATATTTGAAAATTCCCTTTTGATGCATCACCTATCACCTTGTCAAGAGGATGATACCTTGAAGTCCTCCATTCCTTGGGTAGATCCGAGATTTTAGAATCTTCTTGCCATGAGTGATCAAGGAGTCTCTCTTCTTTCTTCTTGGACTCTATCTCTTGATTTTCCAAGTGCGTCTTTGCCAAGATTTCTGCAACATCATCAACAAGTTCCTTTCTCGGCTCATTTGGGTTAGTTTCATCAAATGCAACATGTATGGATTCTTCTATGGTCATAGTTCGTTTATTATAGACTCTAAAGGCCTTGCTATGGATAGAATAACCAATGAATATTCCCTCATCGATTTTGCATCAAACTTCCCAAGTTATCCTTTCCATTATTCAAAACAAAGCATTTACATCCAAAGACATGAAAATGTGACACATTAGGTTTCCTTCCTTTGTACAATTCATATGGGGTTTTCTTTAAAATTGGCCTTATTAGGGCTCTATTCATAACATAACAAGTGGTGTTAACCGATCCGCCCAAAAGTACTTAGGAAGATTGGCCTCATTGAGCATAGTTCTTGCCATTTCTTCTAAAGATCGATTTTTCCTTTCTACAACACCATTTTGTTGTGGTGTTCTAGGGGCAGAAAAATTATGCTCAATGCCATGTTCATCACAAAAAGTTTCAAATTCATGATTTTCAAATTCACCACCATGATCACTTCTTATGGATGCAATACAAAAACCTTTTTCGCTTTGGATAACTTTGGCAAGTTTTCTAAATGATTGAAAAGCATCATTTTTGTGAGCCAAGAATAATGTCCATGTAAATCTAGAAAAATCATCCACAATCACTAATGCATAGTAATTCCCACCAAAGCTCATAGTTCTAGAGGGTCCAAAAAGATCCATGTGCAAAAGTTGTAAAGGTCTAGAAGTTGAAACTATGTTTTTAGCTTTGAAAGAGACCTTTACTTGTTTTCCCTTTTGACATGCATCACAAAGTTTGTCTTTTTCAAATTTGAGCTTTGGAAGACCAATTACTAGTTCTTTAGAAACCAATTTGTTTAAGTGATCCATGTGAATGTGAGCAATTCTTCTATGCCATAACCATGAATCATTTTCTCTACTCATAAAGCATTTAGCATCATTTGAGGAAATGTCATCAAGACTAATCATATATATGTTATTGACCCTATGACCAACAAACTTAACTTGCTTATCATCCTTTCCCTCAATTATACAACAAGAGGAATCAAATATAACTCTATTTCCTTTATCACACAATTGACTAATACTAAGTAAATTATGTTTAAGTCCTTCAACAAGTAAGACATTATCAATAGATGATGAAGGGATCTTACCAACTTTGCCAATTCCAAGAATCTTCCCTTTGTTGTTGTCACCATATGTGACATGACCATGTTTCTTATGTGTAAGGGAGGAGAACTTGGAGCCATCACCGGTCATGTGCTTGGAGCAACTACTATCAAGATACCAACTTGAGCTCTTGGTCTTCAAGCACACCTACAACACACATTCAAGATTTAACTTTTGGTACCCAAATTGTTTTGGGTCCTTGTGTGTTAGAATTAGGTATGGTGCCTTTAGGGACCCAAACCCTTTTGATTCCAACCTTGGTGTTTATGTTCTTTCTAACATTGCAAGTGGATGCACTATGCCCTTTCCTACCACAATGAAAATATTTAACAAAGGGGCTACTTGAAGTTTTTGAGAAAACAAAGAAGTTCTTATAAGATTTTTGATGGTTGTTTGGATTAAATCCTAAACCGGCTTTTTGGAAAACACATTTTTGTGTCCCTAACAACACATTCAAGTTGTCTCTTCCAAAAGTGAATTTTGCAAGAGTGTTGTTCAAGTCTTCAATTTCTTTTTCAAAAGCTTTGCATGATAAATAAGGTAATGATATGGATGCATTTTCATGTGAGGAACAAATCATGCATGATGAATTAGCATCTATGAGTCCTAAAGTCTCATTTTCAATTTTAAGTTCATTTATCTCCTTGGTTAAAGTAGAAACTTTCTTTGTCAATAGGGAGATTGTTTTATTAGAAGACAAAATCATTTTTGTGAGCCTCAAAGATTCATCATGCAATTCTTGAAAGGCATCTTGCAATTCATCATAAGAAGGTGGAGGTTCTAGGTTAGAAGAGGTTACCTCGGTGTCGCTTTCTCCACTTTCTTCTCCTTGAGCCATGAGGCAAAGATGGGCTTCCTCATTTTCAGAATCATCGGAAGAGCTTAAGTCATTGTCCTCCCAAGCTATATATGCTCTTCTTCCTTTCTTTTCCTTAGAGGGTCTTTTCTCAAACTTCTCCGTCTTCTTGAGATATATAGGACACTCCATTTTCATGTGCCCCGATTTTCCACATTCATAGCATTTTGGAGGAGTGGAGGATCCTTCTCCTTTGTGATATGCTTTCTTTTGAGGAAACGGTGGTCTTCTTTGAAATCCCTTTTTCTTCAAGAATCTTCCGAATTTTCTCACAATGAGACTAAGATTCTCCTCACTTAGCTCAATATTTTCAGCATCCTCTTCACCATCTTCATCATCATCTTCAAGTATGGGAGAGGTGGCCTTGAGTGCAATCCTTCTTCTTTTTGTCATGTTCTTCATTTTGATTGAGCCTACTTAGTTCCACTCATGCTCTTGAAGTTTTCCGAATAGGGTGGCTAGAGACATGGTTGATAAATCTCTTGATTCCGCAATCGCCGTTACCTTGGGTTGCCAATTCCTGCTTAGACATCTCAAGACTTTGTTAATAAGATCCTCATTAGGAAATGTCTTTCCCAATGAGATGAGATGATTAACAATATGAGTAAATCTCTTTTGCATATCTTGAATACTCTCACCTTGATTCATTCTAAACAATTCATATTCATGAGTAAGAGTGTTTATTCGAGATCTTTTTACCTCACTAGTACCTTCATGAGTTACTTGTAGGGTATCCCACATTTCTTTTGCGGTCTTACAATTTGACACCCTAAAGAATTCATCATACCCCAAAGAAGTGGTGATGATGTTCTTGGATCTCAAATTATATTGAACCTTCTTTTTATCATCATCGGTCCAATCACTTCTAGGTGTATTAATTGTCACACCATCCTTAGTTTGTGTAGGGACAAAAGCACCATTTTCAACTGCGTCCCACACATCTAAGTCAATAGCTTCAATAAAAATTTTCATCCTTTCTTTCCAATAGGCATAGCCATCCCCATTGAAATAAGGAGGTCTATTTATAGAAGAACCTTCATTTGAAAAACCATTTGAAGCCATCACTTCTCTTGAAGCTGCTAAGCTCTTTATACAAGAGTCTAGCTCTGATACCACTTGTTACCAAGTGGCCTCAATACTCAAGAGGGGGGTGAATTGAGTAGTTAAAAATAAGTTCACAAATCTTTCGCAAATCGTTTGACAATCAATTTTCGTTGAAGCTATTGAATGATCAGAGATAATTGAATAGATGAGTTAAGCACTTTTACTAATGAACGTAATAGTCAAGGAGACAATATCCAAATAAAACAATGAAACAAAGGCACAAAGATAAACAGAGGAGAGTTTAGAGAAACAAACACAATCGTTTATCCTGGTTCAATCACTACTCCACTTGTGATCTACGTCCAAATCCCAAGCAACACCTTGAGATTTTCCACTATATCTTCAAGCTTCAATGGGTGCTTGAAAAACCACTACAACCTTGAGCACTCAACAAGATGGGATACCTCACCCAAAAGCTTGAGCCTCTATTTTCCAAGGGATACCTCACCCTTACAATACTTGAGGGATACCTCACCTCACTAATCGAAAGTATAAGATTGAGATAGAAGAAGCTCTCTCTAGAGCAAGTGTTTACAAATTGAAGCTCTAATATGCTCTCAAAGATTTTTCACGTTTTTCGTCGAAGAGCAAGAAATGATTTTAAGAATTGATTCACGTTTTGAAGTATAATGATCAGTTTTTGGTTCAAGGTCAACAGTAAACAAAGACCCAACTTGGGTATTTATAAGTTTCTCAATTAATAGAGCCGTTGGAGGTAGTTGGGCATGCATTTAATGCATTTAATATAGCCGTTGGACGTTGTCGAGATGCGTGTAATCGATTACATATCTCAAGTAATCGATTACATTATTGTTCCAACGTTTTCTCGAACTTTCTGAGCTGTGTATCGATTACATTATTGAGGTAATCGATTACATGGCTTCGACTTTGCTTATCGATTACAATGATAATGTAATCGATTACATGACTTCTGACTTCTTTTGTAATCAATTACAATATCCATGTAATCGATTACATGGCTCGTCGAACGTGTTCTTTGAGTTTCGGGTTTTGTGTAATCGATTACATACATTGTGTAATCGATTACATGGCTTCGACTTTGTTTGTAATCGATTACAACATCAATGTAATCGATTACATTTCTTGTCGAACATTCTTTGCCTTTCTGGTTTGTGTAATCGATTACATATACTTTGTGTAATCGATTACATATTTTCGACTTGCTTGTAATCGATTACATTGTTCATGTAATCGATTACATGCTTTCTTTGATGTGTAATCGATTACAAACATTGTGTATCGATTACATTGGCCTTTGAACACATTTTTCAAGTCCAATAACGCTTGTAAGTCATTTCCAACACCTCAAGATACTTGATTAAACATAAATCCTTTTAAGAGTGTTAGATTTAAAGTTGAAACTCAAGTTTTATTGAAAGCCATGTTTAACTTTGAAATTTCCCATTTATTTTGAAATCACATATTGAAAAACCATTTGAGAAATCTTGAGAGCATTTGACATTAATTTCCTAAGTCTAAATAACTAATTAAACCTTCTGTCTTCTTTCTTTGATCTTGATTTTTCCTTTTGTGCTTGATCTTCTCTTTTGCTTTTGTTATCATCAAAAACCTTTCGACATGCCTTAGAGACATAAGCATTCACAAGAATCTGATTAATAATTGAATGGAAGAGATTAAACAATGCATCAAAAGTATTTGATGGATTGTTTAACTTGGTTGAATTATGGATTTTAAGTTAATTTAAGATTAAATAGGTGTTTAATTCATTTAGCCTTGATTAATTAAATTCTAGATGCTTGTCTAGTAGATAATTCATTGATCATCTTAAGGCTTCTTGATGTGATCTAAAACTAAGAGCTTGGTTAGCAATTGAATGAATTCTTAGTAATCAAGGATGGATTAAACTTAAGAATAGCTAATTTTTTTAGATTGATTATTTACTTAATTATGTTTACAATTTTTAATTACTTCCTATTAATTAATTCTACACCCTTTTTTCCCCTTTTGTTAACTTCTTAATCTGATTGCTTAATTAAAGTGATCTAAGAGCTCGACCCAATTGTGCCTTATACTATAAGTATTTTGGTGAATTAGTTTATAAATTGATTTAATTTGATAGTCTCGATAGTTATCACACTCTTTTGGAAGCCATCGGAGCCTGAGGAGACGTCAGACATCACAATGGGAAGGATTAGGACTGGTAGTGCTTATACATTGCTTTGATACTAACTTGAAATAGGTATTTTATGGATATATTCAAAAGATGTACAGAAAGTCTCCTTTTACAGGAGAGACATACACAATAAGAAAGGAAACAAATCTCTAAAACAAAAAAAACTATCAATATGAATATTCTAACTTAGGATACTAATAAGTTGACTAGAAAACAAAATATTTACAATAAATACAAGAAGATACTTACAATCAATTAAGATATTATTTTTAATATCTCAATTGATAAATATATAATAAATATGAAAGATATGTAAGAGATATGCAAAATATAAAAGAAATTTATTTTTAGTAGGAAATTAGGAAAGTCATAAAGAGTGTAAAAGAAGTTGATTGCCAAACAAGTTCTCGTGGGCTATAGATACTTGTATTAGGGAATTGTTTGATAGATGAGAATGATGGAGAAGAGATTGTGAGCAATGTTGCGGAGGAGAGTTTGCAATTTTGTCCTCAAAAGTTGCGTTGGAGAAGGTTTGCAATTTTATATGTGCTAATGTTCTAGTGTTGAAGGTTTTGCAGCCTTAATTGGAGAAATTTTTAGGTAAGTACGGTCTACCACGTCATTTTTTAAGCACTCAAATTATTATTTGACATGTGTAAAAGTATTATTAAAAATTAGTGCAATTTTATGATGGTTTCCACCACATTGCACATGTCAAATAATGATTTGAGTGCGTCTGGTAAACTATGTCTACCTAAGAATTACTCCTTTAATTGTACAAAAATTGTATTATAATGTTATTCATAATAAATTTGATCTCTTCTCATCCATAGATGTAGGCATATTTGGCCAAACTATGTTAAACTTTATGCCTAATTTGTTTGATACTTTTCCTTAATTAATAGTATTTATGCAAGAATGAGTAGAAGGAGATAAAGTATTACCCGATCATTAAAATACCTAAAATTTTATCACTCTATTATTGCTCTTTCTCATTCCATTTAAAAGAAGAGATAAAATGAAATAAAACCCAATCTCTCAAATATGAGTTATTTTAAAATGAAAGGGTTATTGTCCTTGTTCAAACTTCGTTCATCAAAATTCTCTTGAATATTACTCAATCTTCTCTTCTGCAGTAACCTTATTTGATATAACAATTCAAAACACCAGAGACATAGCTGTGAACAAGCAAACAGAAAATTATAATAAAGAAAAAGATAACCATGCATATATTTTTGATTGTAAGAGAAGGCAACACATATTCAGATCCTCCTACAGTTTTGGATGTGACTAATTTAATGTATAATTTGGACATCAACGACCATTTCCAGGGGATTTTGGGTCATGATCTTTATTTGCCCCGGTCCCTCCATAGTCTTGGGTTTCCAAATCGATCCTCCTCACCATCAATCCGTCGTCCATATCTACCAGCATCTCCTCACCATTTTCCAACTTCAGTGCACCCTGCAACTGCTAAACAGATTAATTATGAACAAGGGCCCAAAAACAAAAAGAGAGAAACAATTGATAACAAGAAAAGGTCATGGTTCACTTTGTTATCCATAGCTTTTTGGTTGGTGAGGAAAATAATAAAAAAAAAATCATTCTTAGGATAGTAGAAGTAACTCCACATCAGAAAAGGGTTGGTATGATCGTAATATTTTACTCTCTTCTCTTTCCTGGGTTGTCTTTGTTACAAAGGAAGAGCTCATAAATTGAAAGCAAATTTTGAACCAGCAGTTTCTATCAAACATATTCTGAAATATTCTGAAATAAGAAATTTTTGCATAAACTGATAACTCAATCACATTATTAATTATGATGCTTAATTTTAATTATTTATTAATTAATTATATTAATTATCTATTAATTTAATGATGTGATTTACCTATTACACCCAATAAATTCTCCCCTGAATTATATAACCTTGACGATGCTATAGAGACAGAGAGATCATAAGCACTGACCTGAGCTAAAGACGGCATAACCGTTGTATCTTCTACACTCAAATTTTCGGTTCCTGTAACCGGGCAAATCAATTCAATGCATCACTATATTTTGCACAGAAATCGAAAGAGAATCCAACAAATTAAAACTGTACTTCGTTAAAACCTATGATGAGACTTACTGGTTGCAGGGATAGCAGAGACAGAGAGAACATATGAGAAACCCAGAAGGATCACAAGCAGCTTGAGAAAGTTTCTCTGCATCGTGAATTAGATGATGTATGATAGCAGATACCAGTTTGATTGAGAAGGATAAGCAGCGATTGGTAATGGCAGAGGGCGCAACAACCTTTATGCTTAAATAGGTGACACAATTAAGAGACTTTATTACACGGAAAATGAAGTTCTCCTTACACCCTTTTTCATACTCATTTTGAATGAATGTGATTAAGTGAGAAAAAATGATAAAAAAAAATAAGTATAATGAATGGTATTGAAAAAAATGTGAAAAGAGATATATACACTGTTTATGATAAGAAAGTTATTACACTCACTTTTTTTTGAGTAATGACTTTATTACACAAATGAATGTACTGCACTATGCAAAAAAAGTCAACTTGTTAATTTATTTTTCTATTATGTAAGGACAATGTTTTTTTTTTAACCCCAGAATATGATACTAATGGGACATCATATTTAGTATGGATTCTTGTTCTTGTATACACTATACATAACTTAGAGATCTACAGTGTATCCACATTTAAATGGGAGTATCATAAAAATATTATATTTTAGATATTAATTTAATGGAATTCATTATGCAATTACTTATCTTAGTGTATTCACCGTCTATCAAGCTACACAAGTACTTTTATAGGGTGTATAAAGGTGTACGCTACTTTTAGTTGTTTCAAGCATGTTGCAAGGCATTTATAATTTTTTCAACAATGATATTCTTACCACAAATAATACATATACTTCTTTTTACACATCTCTCAATACTATTGATTACATTATTTTTTTTTATCACTTTCTCTTACTTAATCACTACCATCCACAAAAGGTGTGAATAGTAATACTTTTAAAAAAATAATATATGAGCATCATTTTTCTAATTTTTTAATTGCAAGATCAACATAATTAATTAATTAATTTTTTTAATTGCTAGTTTAAGGTTACAACCTGAATAGCTAAGATAGTGTACACCTCCTCAACCTCTAAGCCAATCCTTGACCTGTATTTAAGATTATTATTTTTTATTTTATAATGTTTCCTCATACCTTTAAATTTTATATATATATATATATATATATATATATATATATATATATATATATATATATATATGGTTAGGTGGTGTTCGAACAACTTACATGCATATCAACTAATCCACCTTTTTGATAATTCAATTAAACACAGAATATTTACATTAAGATTAAAGAATTTATAAGAATATTCTTACGACTTATACTTTTATTAAAGAATTAAATATCTTATACAATGCATTTTTTTTTTTATGTTACAATGCATCATATTTAAATCATACGCATTTAATGGAGAAATTTTTTTCCTATTAATCTTGGAAAGAGTCTTATTCAATACGAATATATTCTTAACCTACTATATTTTTTCCAATATGTCGTAGAAGATTTGTACAGTATATGAATTAATTCATGAGTTCAATTTTGATACATTCATAATGTAAAGTTTTTTACATTATTAACTAATAGTTAACTCCTTAATTATTTACAATTAAATACTTAATTAATTACAAGTTCTATATTATAAAAGAATTTGGATCAAGATGATCTCAATTTTTTTCTCTTAAGTAATTAATTATAGAAGAGAGAAAGACTAAAAGTTATAAAAAAAATTTCATAAATTTCAATTGAGTCCCATCAAAACTTTTTTTTAAATCTTTTTTTCTTCTACAATTAATTACTTAAAAAAAAATTAAAAAGATCTTGATCAAAGAATTTACATCCAATAGTCAAACACCAGATACACGAACACGGAAGAATAGCTCCGTACCAAGGGCTTTGTCTAACGTGCTCATTGTGCATTAAAGAGTATGGATGCTCTTTGTATATGAGCCATTAGATATGCTAAAATATGAATCAATGATTGAAGTTACTTACCTGAAAGTTGTTGAAGAGGTAAAAGTGTAAAAGTTATTAAATCTTTTTTGCCACATAGGAAAATGAGTAGTGTCCAAAAATGGTTAATTTAATAACCTGCAACTTGAGTAATTAATTGCAAAATTGATCCCAACATAAATTATGTCCAAATATTTTGTTTATGTCTTATTTATGTAGATTTCCAAAAATGTTTTAAGATGTTCTTAAACTGTTTTAAGTCGCTCACTAGAAAATGACCAGAAAATGTAGAACCCACACCCCGGGACTAATCCAAAAAAATATTTAGTGAAGGGACCGATCGAAAATCATGAATCATATTATTAAATATAAAAAATATTAAAATTAACAAATAAAGATAAATTTATTCTTAAATTATTTAATAAGTTGAGATCAAAATATATTATTTTAAATTAAGAATAAATATACTCTTATTTATTCACTTTAAAAAGTATTCTTCTTTCATTATATAAAAAAATTTATGAATAAAGTAAAAATAGTAAAAAAAATATTTATATTATATATTAAATACATCGAATAGTAATTATCTTTTACATCATTATTTATAAGTAAAATAAAGTTTATATATATATATATATATATATTAAATAAAAAAAGAGAGTGAAGTCAAAAGCAGATGAGCTAATAAGTTTATTATAAAAAATTAAAAATTAATAGAAAGATGAGTTTAAATTGTAATATCAATGTATATAAAATAATCATAAATCACATGTCAAATACATATCAAGTATAAACTCTTTTAACTTCATCATTTTTATCTTTGATATAATTATACCGACTTCTCCTGAGATTAGTGCTTATAATATTGACACCTTTTTTATTTGAAAAATTACTCATACTTCCCTTGCTTTGTATTTTTAATGGGACTTTGTGTAATATTTGTACATAAAATAAGAGAGGTATATGTAATTTTATAAACAAAGAAGGATGTTGAAATATAATAACAATATATAAAATTAAGAATGTAGATATAATTTTTAAATAAGAGTGTTAATATAATAAATACTAAATTTATAAAAGTTCAATATAATTATCTTTTTTATTTTTTAATAAATTAAATTTAATTATAAGTACTTTAAAAAAAATAATGAGAAAGGGGGCAGAGGCCCACACATGCCCCCCTTGTATCCGTCTCTGCCCACACCAACTGGTTCATGGAGGAAAGCCATAAGATCATCTTGATGATTTTAGAACATTGTTTGTTTGTTTTTTATTAAGACAATCATCTAAATCCATCTTAGAACTTGTCTAGACATGAATCTAGACCATAAAAATGATAAAAACACATTTAAAATCGAAAATAGGCGTGACTTTTCTAAACTGGGTTGAGCAAACCGATTTTACTATTTTTGGATCTTAACCAATCCGTTTTAGCATGATTTTTTCCCCAGAAAATCATCCAAAATGATCCTAAATCGTGCATAGTTGAAGACCCAATCTAAGAAATAGGTCGAAACAGTGTGAGAAACCATCAAAATGCAACGAATTGAAAATCGAGTCACGTAACCCGTTTAGCTGGGTACCGGGTTGTGCTGACCCTGTAGGAGGAAGAAGATGACCTTCAACGTATTCGACAATGCCTACTCGCACAACTATAGGGTGGTTCGGTGGGTAGTAGGGTCACACGACAATGGCGGTGTTTTGCAACGTATGGGAAACATATAGAAGCTGTTGGGTCCTTTGTGTTCATACTTGACTGGTGATGAAGCATGGACCAACGATGGCAGTGGCTTGTGATTTCATACCACTACCGTCATATCCCCCACCAAGTCAGAACGCCAAGATTGCACTCCATCCATGACCATCTTTGTTGTGATGGTTGTCGTCCAAATTCTTCTCCAAATCCCATCCAAGGCCAGAAATTTCATCCTTTGTTGAAACCACCTTGGTCCCAAATTGCCAAACCCTCTCTGCTAGTTCCATCATAAACCTAACGATCTTTGCCTCGTCATCTGTGCACATCCCTGCACTGCTACCCCAGAGCTTAGTTGTCCACTACACTGCCACACAACCTCTTCCATGTGCCGTCAGCTGTAACATCCCGAAAATTCTTTATTTTATTATAAACGATCATTTTATAATATTTATAATTTTTAAGAATTTTTGTGGATTTTTCTGAAAATGATGAATATTTTAATATATTTTTCATTTTGCGTGTACACTGAACGGAGCCGGGGAAACTAGAATATTTTCCCGAGGTTTGGTAAACTTTGAACTCAACGTGTCAATGGGGATCTTACTAAATCCGAGGCCGGGCACAATTTGCGAGGTTTACATTTTTTTGAGGTTTTATCTGTTAAATAAAATTTCGGTATCATAAAATCATCTGATGAATAATAAAATATTATTTTCATCAATTGTAAATTTTATTCACTAAGAAAATAATTCCACAGTGTAATTAATCATCTGTCAGATGTATTTAATTTGGAGATAAGCTTACTATGTACTTTATCGAGGAGCGCGCGAAGCTTCTCAAGGAAGCTTCCTCCAACCATTATTTTTATCATTTCTTTCTCCTCCCAAATTTGTGCTGCACGTTTGAAATTAAGGGGGGTCTAATTCATTTCCTTTTCTCACATTTCCTCTCCTCCAAATACGCTGCTACTATTCACTCACCTTCTCTCTTCTCTTTCACCCTACAGCAGCAACACCACTTACACCTCCATTTTGTTCTTCAAACCGTCCCAATCTTAGCACCATTTCGTGATTGGAGGACCACCATCATTGAGGAAATCAACTTCAAGGTTCTGCCATTTCCTCCATCTTCATTCTCCTACGTCTTTGAAGCTTAAAGGTTGGAGCTTTAAGGTAAAACTCTTAGCTTTTTCTCCCTCTCTTCTCTTTTTCGTAAACCACTGTCTTTTTTATGACAATGGGTATCCATTTCAATATTAGGATTCTAATTCTTGCAAGTTTAAATCTTTAAGGAATTCCTGAAAGCTGGAAACAAAATCCTGACTAAAAAGGAGCCACCTTTCTTTGTACTTCTCCAAGGTAAGAGGAAGACATTCCTCCTCAACCTCTTTTAGCATTTAGGGACGTTGTTTGTGATTGGTACTGTGATTCATCTCTATTTGTATCTTTCTTGGTGATGTATATATATATATATATATATATATATATATGCTATTTGATTATTTGTGTGTTTTGATATATATGTCTGGAACGTATAATCTAAAAGGAACGATATCGGGCTGGCTCTCGGATGGCCACGCCTTGAGACTAAAATTTTGGGATTATTGGAGAAAAGTGGTAATGACTTGGGTTTCTGACCATTAAGTGCAATGTCAAAACCTGTCGAGTATTAACCCCTGGCCATGCCCGTCGAATTTGATTCCTGGTCATTATTGCAATATCAAAAACCGTCAAGTATGAACTCCTGACTACTTAGGAGAGAAACTCCTCCAATGCAAAATCCATCGAATTTGAATGACCACATCCGTCGAGTGAAATATTCGTAGAGTTAGAATGCCAATACCTATCGAGAGACATACCTGTCGAGTGGATCTTCTGTCCATTTATCAGAAGCTTCCCAAAGTTAATGTTCGTCGAGTTAGAATGCCAATACCCATTGAGAGACATACCTGTCGAGTGGATCTTCTGTCCATTTATCAGAAGCTTCCCAAAGTTAATATTCGTCGAGTAGAACGTCAAGATCCGTCGAATTAGAGTTCTGACCACAATGTTTTCATCGGTTCGACACTTGGGAGATTTCTCCAACGTCGACACCCACATCCGTCGAAATTGGACTTCTGCTGACCTTCTGGAAAAATTTGACAGTTTTGATCTCTGTTCGACAGAACCTCCATCCGACAGAAAGTGGTTTTTATCCAATCTTGTTATAAAATGTTCTCCCATTTTTCAACCTTCTGCCATGTTAGTCTTTATTGAATGACAGCCTCAATTTTCCACTAAATGCATAGTCTCCGTCGAATTCATAACTAGGGTTTATCACCCAATACCTAGTAATTAAATTTGTGACGTTGTTGGTGATTCTGGCCATGTATCTTACTGGATTCAAAACCCTTGGATTAATAAAAGTACATAAATCATAAATGATTGGATGATTAGAGAATAAGTAGGGATTCATAAACAGGGAAGAACATGAGTATGGGTGAGCTTTTGAGGCACATAATGAATTTAATGGTTGACTGTTATCATGACTATGAATGGAAATTGTGGATATCCTTAAAATGTACTATTGGATTGTTGTGGACCCGTGAATGGGATCAGATATTGATGATAAATGATATGACATGCATCTGAAGCATGATGGACCTAGTTGGTCATGAAGAGTATGATTGTGTCATGCATTGAACAAAAAGAAAGAGATTGTCCGTTGGACTTGGTTAAGGCCGGTAGCCTAGGAGTTGAACTTACACCTTTATGCGGGTGTGAATAGACAAGTGTAGGTTACTTGTTGACCTTGGGGCGTCGGGGTGCGGGTACCTCATAATGGGCAGGTGGTAGCTCTGCTGCACCGTGGGGCGACCGATGCAAACACATTGACGATCCTAGACCGAGACATTGTCCTATGTCGAGATCTGTGTAGAATGTCTTGTAAAATGCCATGATGTACAAAATGATAATTTGAGAATTTTAGCACTTGAAGGCACAGGCGCCCAAGAATACAGACATATCTCCTGATCGTTCTCTCCGACTGTTTTGTGTCTAGCTTCATGGAGTAGGATTTTGGTTATTGAGGGCACGTGTGCATAGTGAGTCCATGAATCATCTGGCATGCATTGTTATTATAATTGAAACTGTTGTACTTCTGATATATCTATATGTATATGACTGCCTGAACCTGTTTGGTTGATCATAATTGCTATTGAATGATTATTACCATTATTGCTGTCATAAATGCTATGTGGGCGCTCTGCGCCGTTTGGTTTCTCGATGCTATGATTGGTAATGATGGTAGGATGTCTTACCTCTTCTCTGTCTCTCCATTTCTGTTTTGTCCGTATACTGCGTTCCATAGAAGATAACTGCAAGGAACCGGAAGCCCCCGACTTCCCTGGTTTTTGGCCTCATCTCGAATGAGCGACTGCAGAAGCGTATGGAGCCACGCACGCAAAGATTTTTGGGAGATGTGCGCCTGACTTTCTTGGGAGGGCCAGAGTGGTGGTACATCAACTATGGTTCTGAGCGTTGCGTCTATACGGGGGATGTGTCGTTATCTCTAGTCTAGAGGCGTCACGAGCCGCCTGTCTTCACCTGCTGTATTAGTTTACGTCTGGAGTTTCAGCTAGCGATACGCGAGATGTGGGGTGACCGTTATTTCACTCCGTGGGAAGACTCTTTTCGTTCCACCGCTCGGGCCCCGTCCCGTGACTCTGCGATTCCTATGGTGATTTCCTCTGACGAAGAAGATCTTGAGGAAGATCCCGAAGAGGATCCTGAAGAGGACCCTGACTCGTTTCCTCCTCACTTGAGGGACTGACTTTACTTGTAGCTACTGAGGGCTACCAGTATTTTATTTTGGGGGCTTGATGTTTTGTCTGTAGTGGGGCTGTATATTCGATACCGTAGGGATATGTATGTATAATCCTTTGGGGGCAGGTATAGTTTTGCTTTTGTTATGCTAGGCTTTGTAACTAAACAGTTGATAATTATATATATATATGAATGAAATGTTAATTTCCTATGTATGTCTCGTCACCGTGGATATTGATTATCATTAACGTAAATGTAATGAATAGAAAAAAAAAATATACTTGCTAATTTACTTAACCAACTACAATTGAGTAAATGTATATATTATTAAAATGAACCGGGTCTTAACTCACATAAAATTATATTTCGCATTGTAATTGAAAGTGAGATGTTCCCTTGAGTTTAAAAAGGGGTGTCTCACTAAGTTGGTATCAAAGCCCCAGTTTATGTTTCTTTGGGTCTTGTGTTTGAGTCTGTCTTGTTTGTGCTGTGTGTTCTCTGAGTAGTATACGTAAGGGTGTATGGTTTGGTGTTACTAGTGAATGCAACTGACGTTTCTATGTTTTCACTTAATCGATCTAAGAAAGTAAGATGGCACGAGGGGAAGATATGGCAGCAGCTATTACAGCGATGCAGAGGATGGCTGAGGCCGTCACACAGCAAACCGAGCAAGCTGCCCAGCAGCAAGAAAGAGTTGCACAACAACAAGAGCGAGCTGCTCAACAGCTAGAGGCCACTGCTGATGCTCAGAATTTAGCAGAGTTTCGACGCCATAACCCTCCTCAATTCAAAGGGGAATTTGATCTGGACAAGGCTAGTCTGTGGATCAAGGAAATGGAGAAAGTTTTTCGAGGAATGAGTTGCGCTGAGGACAATAAGGTGAACTATGCTACATTTATGCTGGTAGGCAACGCTGAAAATTAGTGGAATGGAGTGCAGGACAAATGATGGAAGTATGAACCGAGAGATTACTTGGGGCTTATTCAAGGAAAAGTTCTTAGATAAATATTTTCTCGCGAGCGCAAGGCATGCGAAGGAGTTAGAATTCCTCAACTGCGACAAGGAAATATGACTGTTAGCGAGTACGCAGCCAAAATTTGAAAACTTGTCACGCTTTTGACGTACTTTCAGAACCAACCAGATGAAGCATGGAAATGCCAAAGATTTACGGAAGGACTGAGGTATGAAGTGAAGAAGGCTGTGATCACCTTGAGGATCAATGAATTCTCACAACTACTGGATACTTGCTGTGATGTAGAGGCTCTGGAGCAATCTAGAGACATGAGGAGCAGAAACTTTGGGCCTACGAGATTCCAGAGAGGCGGCAGTAACAGTGCTAACCGTTTCCAGAAGAAGCCGTACTCCCGACCCACGGGGAATCGACAACAAGCCATGGGTGGAAGTTCTGGTGGAGGTTCTACTGGGAACCGGACTGGCCAGAACACGGCGTATCCTTCCAGATGTTTGAAGTGTGGGAAAGACCATCTCACAAGGGACTGTACCATGAAGGGATTCATCTGCTTCAAATGTGGCAAACCTGGCCACGTGTCCCGAGACTGCAACCAAACGAAGGCCGAACCTTTAGTGAATGCTACAAGAGCCAAGAAACCACAGGTTGGAGGGCGAGTCTACACTATAAGCGGAGCTGAGGCTTCCGAATCCGAAGATTTGATACAGGGGGAAGGTATCATAGAAGGTAGTCCTTTAACTGTGTTGTATGACTCTGGCAACCCATTCTTTTATATCATATGATTGTGTGCAAAGACTGGGTCTATCTGTGTCGTCATTACCTTTTGACTTAACTATTTCTACCCCCACTGATAAACCGGTAGTTACTACCAAAGTCTGTCTAAATTGTCCATTGGTTGTTGAAGGTCGAACCTTTTCGGTCGATCTGATCTGTTTACCCCTTTCCCAACTAGATATTATCTTAGGGATGGACTGGTTGTCTTCCAACCATGTTCTGTTGGACTGTTCCAAAAAGACCATAGTTTTTCCCATAATGGAGGATTCTAGATTTTTAACGGCCAACCGAGTTCAAGCTCTCTTGAAAGAAGGAGCTCACGGATACATGCTACTGTCTTCTTTGAAAGTCGAGAACGAGGTTGATGTGAACACAATTCCAGTGGTGAACGAGTTTCCCGAAGTCTTTCCTGATGATGTACCTGGTTTACCACCGGCTCGAGAGATAGAGTTTGCTATCGACCTAGTACCGGGAACTGGTCTCGTGTCTATAGCACCGTATAGGATGGCACCGACAGAGTTAGCTGAGCTCAAGAAACAGCTAGAAGAGCTTTTGGAAAAGTAATTTGTCAGGCCAAGTGTGTCACCATGGGGACCGCCAGTGCTGTTAGTTCGCAAGAAGGATGGCACCTTGAGATTATGTGTGGACTATCGGCAGCTGAACAAGGTAATGATTAAGAACAAGTATCCACTCTCGAGAATTGATGATTTAATGGACCAACTGAAGGGAGCAGCGATGTTTTTGAAGATCGATCTGCGGTCTGGGTATCATCAGATACGAGTGAAGACGGAGGATATACCCAAGACAGCTTTTCGTACCCGATACGGTCATTACGAATACCTAGTGATGCCGTTTGGTGTGACGAACGCACCAGCTATCTTTATGGACTACATGAACCGAATCTTTCGTCCTTACTTGGACAGATTTGTTGTGGTCTTCATTGATGACATTCTGGTATACTCTCAAAATCAGGAGGACTATGCCGAACACCTCAGTGTAGTTCTTCAGATTCTAAAGGAGAAGGAATTGTATGCCAAGCTGTCAAAGTGTGAGTTATGGATAGAAGAAGTTAAGTTTCTGGGTCACGTGATCTCGAAGGATGGGATTGCCGTGGATCCATCGAAGGTGGAGGCAGTGCTGCAATGGGAAAGACCAACGTCCGTGACGGAGATTCGAAGCTTCGTGGGTTTAGCTGGATATTACCGGAGGTTTATTGAGGGATTCTCCAAGATTGCTGGACCACTTACACAATTCACGAGAAAAAACCAAGCTTTTGAGTGGACTGACAGCTGTGAGCAAAGTTTCCAAGAGTTGAAGAATCGACTGACTACCTCACCGGTGTTAGTGCTACCCGATCCAAATGAAGCGTTTGAAGTGTCTTCGCGACGCTTCATACCAAGGGCTAGGATCTGTACTTATGCAGCATGGAAGAGTTGTGGCTTATGCTTCAAGGCAGTTGCGAGTGCACGAGAAGAATTACCTGACACACGACTTGGAGTTAGCGGCTGTAGTTTTTGCTCTGAAGATATGGAGGCATTTTCTCTACGGAGCAACGTTCAATATTTTCAGTGATCACAAGAGTTTGAAGTATTTGTATGATCAGAAGGAGTTGAACATGAGGCAACGAAGGTGGTTAGAATTCTTGAAGGATTACGATTTCTAACTTCTGTATCACCCTGGCAAGGCAAATGTTGTGGCAGATGCTCTAAGTAGGAAGATGATCAGTGTCTCTGCCCTGATGATCAAGGAAAAGGATATGCTAGAGCAGTTTAGAGATGTGTGGTCTTTTGTGGAGTTAGAACCTGGAAAGATTTGTATGAATATGGTTACCAGTACAATTGAACTATTAGATGACATAAAGGAAAAGTAGAAGATTGACAAGTTCTTACAAGAAGTGAGAGAGCAAGTGGAGCAAGGAGGTGAAACAAAGTTTACGGAAGGAATGGATAGAATTCTGAGGTTTCGTGGAAGAGTTTGTATTCCTCGTGACAAGGAACTTAGAGAATACATCATTAACCATGCTCATACAAGCCAGCTGAGTATGCATCCAGGCATAACAAAAATGTACCAAGACTTGAAGAAGTTGTTCTGGTGGCATGGAATGAAGAGCGATGTCACTAGACGTGTATCGACTTGTCTAGTTTGTCAAAAAGCTAAGGTGGAACATCAGAGACCAGCGGGGTTGCTGCAATCGTTGTCTATTCCGGAATGGAAGTGGGACGGTATTGCAATGGATTTTGTAGTCGGATTGCCAAGGACAAGAAAAGGTCATGATTCGATTTGGGTAATCGTGGACCGACTCACGAAGTCGGCACACTTTCTCCCGATCGACATAAAATACAAACTGGAGAGATTGACTCAAATCTATATTGGAGAAATTGTTAGATTACACGGTGTGCCTACGAGTATTGTTTTGGATAGAGATCCGAGATTTACTTCAAATCTCTGGGAGAGTTTGCAAGAAGCGTTGGGGACGAAGCTACGTCTGAAATCTGCTTATCATCCGCAGACCGATGGTCAATCAGAAAGGACGATCCAATCTTTGAAAGATTTGCTTCGAGCCTGTACCATAGAGCAAACTGGAAGTTGGGATGACATTCTACCCTTGATAGAATTTACCTACAACAACAGTTATCATTCGAGCATAAGGATGGCACCCTATGAGGCTCTGTATGGACGACGATGTCAAACATCTCTGTGTTGGTACCAAGACGGCGAGCGCCTTACTGTTGGACCAGAGATTATACAGCAGACAACTGAGAAGGTTAAGATGATTCAGGAAAAGATGAAAACGGCTCAAAGTCGGCAAAAAAGTTATGCAGACCGAATGAGAAAATCTCTTGAGTTTGAGGAAGGCGAGCATGTATTCCTGAAAGTCACACCTACGACTGGGGTAAGCCGGGCTTTAAAATCTAGAAAACTCACTCCTAAATTCCTTGGACCATACCAAATCATTCGTCGTGTAGGTCCTGTGGCGTACCAAATATCCTTACTTCCTTTCCTTTCAAACATTCATAATGTTTTCCATGTGTCACAACTCCGAAAATACCTCCCTGACCCAAGTCATGTCATAGCACCGGATGCAGTACAATTAAAAGAAAACTTAACTTATGCGACGTCTCCTGTAAGAATCGAGGATAGGAAGATAAAGCAATTAAGAGGCAAGGAGATCGCATTGGTGAAAGTAATCTGGAACGAGGTGACCGGAGATGCAACTTGGGAGCTGGAAGACAAGATGAAGGAGCAACACCCACGGTTGTTCTAAGGTATGCAAATTTCGAGGATGAAATTCTTTTTGAAGGGGAGTATTGTAACATCCCGAAAATTCTTTATTTTATTATAAACGATCATTTTATAATATTTATGATTTTTAGGAATTTTTGTGGATTTTTCTGAAAATAATGAATATTTTAATATATTCTTCGTTTTACGTGTACACTAAACGGAGTAGGAAACTAGAATATTTTCCCGATGGTTTGTAAACTTTGAATTGTCAACGTGTCAATGGAGATCTTACAAACTCGAGGCCGGGCACAAGTTGCGAGGTTTACATTTTTTGAGGTTTTATCTGTTAAATAAAATTTCGGTATCATAAAATCATCGATGAATAATAAAATATTATTTTCATCAATTGTAAATTTTATTCACCGAGAAAATAATTCCACAAAGGTGTAATTAATCATCGTCGGATGTATTTAATTTGGAGACAAGCTTACTATGTACTTTATCGAGGAGCGCGAAGCTTCTCAAGGAAGCTTCCTCCAACCATTATTTTTATCATTTCTCTCTCCTCCCAAATTTGTGCTGCACGTTTGAAATTAAGGGGGGTCTAATTCATTTCCTTTTCTCACATTTCCTCTCCTCCAAATACGCTACTACTATTCACTCATCTTCTCTCTTCTCTTTCACCCTACAGCAGCAACACCACCCACACCTCCATTTTGTTCTTCAAACCGTCCCAATCTTAGCACCATTTCGTGATTGGAGGACCACCATCATTGAGGATATAAACTTCAAGGTTCTGCCATTTCCTCCATCTTCATTCTCCTACGTCTTTGAAGCTTAAAGGTTAGAGCTTTAAGGTAAAGCTCTTAGCTTTTTCTCCCTCTCTTCTCTTTTTTTGTAAACCACTGTCATTTTGATGACAATGGGTATCCATTTCAATATTAGGATTCTGATTCTTGCAAGTTTAAATCTTTAAGGAATTCCTGGAAGCTGGAAACGAAATCCTGACCAAAAAGGAGCCACATTTCTTTGTACTTCTCCAAGGTAAGAGGAAGACATTCCTCCTCAACCTCTTTTAGCATTTAGGGACGTTGTTTGTGATTGGTACTGTGATTCATCTCTGTTTGTATGCTGCTGGTGATGTATATATATATATATATATATATATATATATATATATATATATATATATATATATATATATATATATTATTTGATTGTTTGTGTGTTTTGATATATATGTCTGGAACGTATAATCTAAAAGGAACGCTATCGGGCTGGCTCTCGGATGGCCATGCCTTGAGACTAAAATTTTGGGATTATTGGAGAGAAGTGGTAATGACTTGGGTTTCTGACCATTAAGTGCAATGTCAAAACCTGTCGAGTATGAACCCCTGGCCATGCCCGTCGAATTTGATTCCTGGTCATTAGTGCAATATCAAAAACCATCGAGTATGAACTCCTGACTACTTAGGAGAGAAACTCCTCCAATGCAAAATCCGTCGAATTTGAATGACTACATCCGTCGAGTGAAATATTCATCGAGTTAGAATGCCAATACCTATCGAGAGACATACCTGTCGAGTGGATCTTCTGTCCATTTATCAAAAGCTTCCCAAAGTTAATGTTCATCGAGTTAGAATGCCAATACCCATTGAGAGACATACCTGTCGAGTGGATCTTCTGTCCATTTATCAGAAGCTTCCCAAAGTTAATATTCATCGAGTAGAACGTCAAGATCCGTCGAATTAGAGTTCTGACCACAGTGTTTTCATCGGTTCGACACTTGGGAGATTTCTCCAACGTCGACACCCACATTCGTCGAAATTGGACTTCTGCTGACCTTCTGGGAAAATTTGACAATTTTGATCTCTGTTCGACAGAACCTCCATCCGACAGAAATTGGTTTTTATCCAATCTTGTTATAAAATGTTCTCCAATTTTTCATCTTTCTGCCATGTTAGTCTTTGTCGAATGGCAGCCTCAATTTTCCACTAAATGCATAGTCTCCGTCGAATTCACAACTAGGGTTTATCACCCAATACCTAGCAATTAAATCTGTGACGTTGTTGGTGATTCTGGCCATGTATCTTCCTGGATTCAAAACCCTTAGATTAATAAAAGTACATAAATCATAAATGATTGGATGATTAGAGATTAAGTAGGGATTCATAAACAGGGAAGAACATGAGTATGGGTGAGCTTTTGAGGCACATAATGAATTTAAGGGTTGATTGTTATCATGACTATGAATGAAAATTGTGGATATTCTTAAAATGTACTATTGGATTGTTGTGGACCCGTGAATGGGATCAGATATTGATGATAAATGATATGACATGCATTTGAAGCATGATGGACCTAGTTGGTCATGAAGACTATGATTGTGTCATACATTGAACAAAAAGAAAGAGATTGTCCATTGGACTTGGTTAAGGCCGGTAGCCTAGGAGTTGAACTTACACCTTTGTGCGGGTGTGAATAGACAAGTGTAGGTTACTTGTTGACCTTGGGGGCGTCAGGGTGCGGGTACCTCACAATGGGCAGCTGGTAGCTCTCTGTCTGTGGGGCAGACCGATGCAAACACATTGACGATCTAGACCGAGACACTGTCCTATGTCGAGATCTGTGTAGAATGTCTTGTAAAATGCCATGATGTACAAAATGATAATTTGAGAATTTTAGCACTTGAGGGCCTGGCGACCAAGAATACTAGACATACCTCCTGATCGTTCTCTCCGACTGTTTTGTGTCTAGCTCCATGGAGTAGGATTTTGGTTATTGAGGGCAAGTGTGCATAGTGAGTCCATGAATCATTTGGCATGCATTATTATTATAATTGAAACTGTTGTACTTCTAATATATCTATATGTATACGACTGTCTGAACCTTTTTGGTTGATCATAATTGCTATTGAATGATTATTACCATTATTGCTGTCATAAATGCTATGTGGGCGCTCTGCGCCGTTTGGTTTCTCGATTCTATGATTGGTAATGATGGTAGGATGTCTTACCTCTTCTCTGTCTCTCCATTTCTATTTTGTCCGTATACTGCGTTCCATAGAAGATAATTGCAAGGAACCGGAAGCCCCCGACTTCCCTGGTTTTTGGCCTCATCTCGACGAGCGACTGGAAGCATATGGAGCCACGCACGCAAAGATTTTTGGGAGATGTGCGCCTACTTTCTTGGGAGGGCAGTCTTTGGTACATCAACTATGGTTCGAGCGTTGCGTCTATACGGGGGATGTGTCGTTATCTCTAGCCTGGAGGCGTCACGAGCCGCCTGTCTTCACCTGCTGTATTAGTTTACGTCTGGAGTTTCAGTTACCGATACGCGAGATGTGGGGTGACCGTTATTTCACTCCGCTGGAAGACTCTTTTCATTCCACCGCTCGGGCCCCGTCCCGTGACTCTGCGATTCCTATGGTGATTTCCTCTGACGAAGAAGATCTTGAGGAAGATCCCGAAGAAGTTCCTGAGGACGACCCCGAAGAGGATCCTGAAGAGGACCCTGACTCGTTTCCTCCTCACTTGAGGGACTGACTTTACTTGTAGCTACTGAGGGCTACCAGTATTTTATTTTGGGGGCCTGATGTTTTGTCTGTAGTGGGCTGTATATTCTGATATCGTAGGGATATGCATGTATAATCCTTTGGGGGCAGGTATAGTTTTGCTTTTGTTATGCCAGGCTTTGTAACTAAACAGTTGATAATTATATATATATATGAATGAAATGTTAATTTCCTATGTATGTCTCGTCACCGTGGATATTGATTATCGTTAACGTAAATGTAATGAATAGAAAAGAAAATATACTTGCTAATTTACTTAACCAACTACAATTGTGTAAATGTATATATTATTAAAATGAACCGGGTCTTAACTCACATAAAATTATATTTCCGCATTGTAATTGAAAGTGAGATGTTCCCTTGAGTTTAAAAAGGGGCGTCTCATCAGCCACCACTCCTCAAGCTCGTGCTCGCACATCCACCTCAATCAAGCCCAAGCCATTCCCTAACACTGCCATCCATCACCACCAACCCACCACCATGACCAAGACGCATCATGAACTACACCGCACCATCCTCTGCCTTGACACTCCACTGCCCAACCGCCAAGCACTATCTCCACGCCTTTGCTCTTATTGAACCCGCATCACAATCATCCTTTTTTTTTTTTTTTACTTCTGTGTCTTACTTGAAAAAATGGATTTATTTTTTTCAGACAAAAAATCAATTACATGGACCCATAGACACTCATACAAAATAATATTTTAATCATTGGAATTTACCAATTAATAAATATGTGAGCCTAATAGCAGGTAACACATAAGGTGCACCCATGCTCCATAACATCACGAGGTGCACCATAGCATTAGCCTTGTAACAAGTACTAAGTTGAGTTCAATTTCTTGAAGCATTTTCTAAACATAAGATTGAGAACACCAAACACATCAACAAGGAGGAAGATAGCTCAGTAATAAGCACTAAGTTGAGTTCAATTTCTTGAAGCACTTTGTAAACATAAGACTGAGGTTGAAACCTTTCATCACAGTCTTCAACTTCTATACTAATAAAGTAAAAAATAAAGAAATCTACATAAACCTAGAACGTGCATAATAGAGGGAGGAAACAGTTTAAATTAAATACAATGCAATAGATTTCAAAGATACCAAAATAAAAACATTATTAATATTTTCAAGTAAAAATGAAAAAACTATATTGGTTCATGTCTTTTGATAAGGATTTGTTTTATTTATGTTTATCCTTAGCAAATATATATTTAGTGATTTAGGAAATATAAATTAAGGATATGAGAGAACCTAGAAGATTTCGTGAAAATTTATAAGATTTGAGAAATCTGTTAAGATTTAGGAAACTTGAAAACTAAGAAATCTTGGCAACCAAGGAGTCTTGAATACCAAGGAGGTTTGCTTGGATTATAAGGGTGGAAATGGACTGGGCTAGGTTAGGCTTAGGCCTATTTTATAATGTGTTGGCTTAAGTCTGACCTGTTACTTGTCATAGACATTTTTTTTAAGGCTTAACTTGACTTGTTTATGAAAATAAAAAATCTGACTTGGCCTAAACACCTATTTACAAGCCTACATTACATGAAGGCCTTCATATATGCTAAGAAACTTAAGGTTTTTAATTTTAAAATAGCTATAACATTTAACAAAATTATTATATTCTATATAAAATAGATATATTATACTAATATATAACTAGTAAATTATATAAGTACTACAACTTCCTATATATATATATATATATATATATATATATATATATATATATATATATATATATATATATATAAACTAAATAGGATGGCCTAATAGGTTAAATAGGCTTTTCAAAAGCTCAAATCTTAACCTGCATAGTTAAATAGGCCTTTCAAAAAGCTTAAACCGTGGGCTATCTAGCCTATTCCCACCTCTACTTGGAGACCAAGGAGTCTTAACTATAAATAGAACCAATGACTAAGATGTGTAGTGAGAGTCTAAAGATGGAAATGGGCTAGGTTAGACTAGGCTAAAGTTTTCCTAAATAAACCTAAGCCTGTTTTTTAACGTGTTGGCATGAGCCTAACTTTTTACTTGTCATAATGTTTTCTTTAGAGTTCGGTTTGACTTGTTTATGAAAACGTAAAAGTCTAGCATGTCCCAAAAGCCTATTTAAAAGCCTATATTACATAAAAGTCTTCATATAAGTCAAGAAACATAAACTTTATAATTTGTAAATAAGTATAACTTTTTAACAAAATTATTGTATTCTATTTAAGTTCTTGTGCCTCAGTGCTCATGTTGCCATCTTGTTGATTGACTCCCTTGATGATTTGGAGAAAATGGTCAAATTAGTACTTAAAGGATACAACATCGGTTATATTTGTTCCTAAAAATTTCTCTCAAGATTCTTAAATGTGCATTGTGTCATTCAAATTAGTCCTTAAATTTTCACTCGTTAACTGACATTAAACTAATTTGAATGACAAAATACACATTTAAGGACTTCAGGAGTAATTTCTATCATTTAGAGATTAATACGATTGACCCTTTATGTTTTAAGAACTAATTTGACCATTTATTCTACTTTTTGTTTTGATATGTTTTGAAAACTATTTTATGCAATAAGCAGATTGAATGAATTCTTATAAATAATCATAAGCAGCATGCTATTCAGTTGACAAACATTTAGGAATATAAAATACAGCCTTCATAATGAATCAACAATCCATGAATATTATATGGTTTATTCCAGCCATAATTAGTTAATTATTCAAAACTTTATTTAGAGAGAATATTATATATCCTTCACCATGGTGTGATACAACTAAGATGTAAATAACAAAAGGATAGAATTGAAGTCGATACTCTCAACCTATGTTAGTGTCACCTCCAATTAATTCTATCAACGGAAATATGAACTGTTTTAGAAATAAAAGGGATAAACATGGATCCGAGGAGGGAAGGCAATACTTTTATCATGATGCTAATTTTTAAGTAGTTTCTCTCACCAAAACTGTGTGCCAATTGGGTCCACAATCTTTCGTTGTTTAGCGAACCAGCCCACAAACGCGTTGAGCTAGCAATTGTAACTCATCGCGTGAAAAGGGACAAAGGCAATACCAACTATGCTTTAGTAATCAACGTATGAACCTCTTATGTCTATGAGAAAGTTGCTTCACGCTCCTCTAGTTCTCTCTTGTGAGAAAGAATCAACAGCGCATAAAAGTGGGATTGGCCGATTGGGAATATCAAGTTGAAGTCACCTATTCCTCAGGTCAAAGAAAAACGCTGGAGTATTTCTTTATTCTTTGAAGACAATGTCTATTGAACTTCCTTTTAGAAGATATATATGAGAATGGATACGTTTATGTACTCCTAAATTTTTTTGAGCATGGTCTCTATGATTTATGATTATAGATTTATTATATAAATAGATTAAAAGCTCTAATTTATTACCTATAACCTACATAATAGGTAATAGGAATGGTTCTTACTGTATATAAATTTTTTTATAAATTTTAATTGTTAATATTTACGTATCGTAGACTCACATACAAAAAATTTAGATTATTCTTTTTTTATTATAAATAATTATATATATAAAATTTTTTATAAATTTTAATTAATAATACTTATATACATAATAATATAATTTAAAAAAACTAATTGATCGATTATAATAAATAAAAATAATTGGAGCACCGGTACCCCAATTATATTTAAGGGCATCACAAACGTCACCTCAAAGAAAATATGAAAAGATAAAACTTTGAAAATATAGCTTATCAATTACAACAAAAGAAATCATCGTAGTTAAAAGTTAAAACTACAGCCACTCATCAAACGTAATTTAGCTATTGCGGGCAACCCACTTTGTAATATTTCAGTGTCGAATGGTACAATGAAAACTTGGTGCGCGGGGTATAAAACAAAAACATACCGTGTAGTGATAAGATAAAAAAGAGGCCTAGAGTTAGAGATTATATAAAAGAATGGTGTTCAGCAACTTGCAGAGAAAATATGAAAAGATAAACCTTTTGAAAATATAGCTTATCAATTACAACAAAAGAAATCATCGTAGTTAAAAGTTAAAACTACAGCTACTCATCAAACGTAATTTAGTTATTGCGGGCAACCCATTTTGTAATATTTCAGTGTCGGATGGTACTACGAAAACTTGGTGCGCGGGGTGTAAAACAAAAACGTACCGTGTAGTGATAAGATTGAAAAGAGGCCTAGATTTAGAGATAACTATGAAGCACGGATATGGACACGAATATGGGATAAGATATGGATATAGATATAGAAATACATTAAATTTAAAATTATACGACACAAACATGACATATATAATTATAATTATAATTATAATTATAATTATAATTATAAAATTTAAGTAAAGAATTTATAATTCATTAATATTATTTCTATAAGATTAAAGATTTTTAATATTTTAATATATGTCGTATGTATCAATATTTGTTATTTAATAAGACCCTCCTAAAAGATATGTAATATAATTTCTATTGATATATTTAAAAATATTTTCTAAATCAACTTATCATAATAAACTAATCATATACGAATATATGTGCATAAAAATAAATTACTAGAGGGAATGTTGGTGTGATGCAAGCTTCGGTGATGATGAATTAGACGATTTGGTACGAGCAAAGGTAGAAAGAGTAAATGAAAATAGTGGTGTGTGAAAAGATAAAACTTAAAAGTCTAATAGTGATGTGTAAAAAGATAAAACTTAAAATATTGGTATGTAAAAATAGTGGCTTGAGATGTTAGTTATGTGATTGGGCTTGGGTGGGTTACAGGCTTATTAACTGAACGTTAATCATGGAAACTTTTTTTTTTAAATATATTAATGGGTCATGTTCAAGTTGTGTTTTAGACGTGTCCGAGATATATTTAAGTGTGTCCGAGATGTGTCCAAGCGTGTTCGAGACGTGTCCAAATTAAAAGTAATAATCTTTTTAATCGGACACATTTTGACACACAGGACACGTGTGTCGTACGAGTGTCCACATGTGTCTGACACGGACACGTGTCCCACACGTGGACACGCCTCATAAACGGCGTGCCCGTGCTTCATAGTATAAAAGAGAGCAATGGTGTTCAGAAACATGCACGGACAGACACATAACTATGGACTGACCGCTTGGACCCGTTAAATCCTTTAAATTGACATTATAAAAGAAATATACTTTAGTTAATATTCGGAATTAGTTTTAGAGAATCACCTGAGTAAGGTTGATAAAGATAGTTTCCTCTGTAGCATGATGGTAGTGACAGTAGTGTGAAGGGTGGGTATCTGCAAAAAGCATTTTGACTCTCAAACTATACCGTGCACAAGGTGAGTATAGTGTTTAGAGTTAGATGTATATGTTTGCTACCTTGTGTGATATTTATAAGAGCGTCTTAGTAGATAAGAATAATGTTTAAATCTACATTAAATGCTATTAATTAGGATAAGGATTCAATAAGATTATTATCTCTTATAACTGTCTTCTCTATTTATGAGGGATATAATTGATTTCTTTATTTACGAAGGAATCTATTAGAAATTTACTCCTTATAAATAGACATATTTACTTATTTAATAGTGCTTATAAATATCTGGGATCCAATTCTAGTAGGTCAGATTGCTCCTAAACCGCTAATTCAGAACCCGATCCAGAATAGTTACCCCTAACTTGGCGCTTAGATGTGACAGCTGAGTGTCAAGATATTCGAGATTTGTAACGTCCTGAGACTACTTGCAGGATCGATGAGTGTCCCCATAAACTAACACGGGTCTTTTCAGCGTACTTTGTCCTCATTCACACGCATCCTAAGAAACTTCCCAGGAGGTCACCCATCCCACAAGTGCTCTAAGTGAAGCATGCTTAACTATGGAATACTTATGTTCTTGGCTCTCGAAAAGAAGATGCATCTTGTTAATATGTGTAGTGCTAATCAATTCCATTAAACTATCCTTAACTATGCAGTCTCATACCTGCACAGTCTCTGGATCCCTCTCATTCTGGTGTGTATTTAGTTCATTCATGTGTCCCTCTGCCTAGAGGCCTGTCAGGAGCCGCTCCTTGTCTATGCTTCATCTTTTGCACCGACGACCACTCCTCGCCCTCGTCAGCCCCGAGTGTCACATGCCCACCAGCTTCTGCATGGTTTATCCTCAAACCACACCGTACTGGGAGAGGTCTCGTCTCTGATACCATTTGTAATATCCTGAGACTACTTGCAGGATCGATGAGTGTCCCCACAAACCAACACGGGTCTTTTCAACGTGCTTTGTCCTCACTCACATGCATCCTAAGAAACTTCCCAAGAGGTCACCTATCCCACAAGTGCTCTAAGTCAAGCATGCTTAACTATGGAGTACTTATGTTCTTGGCTCCCAAAAAAAAGATGCATCTTGTTGATATGGGTAGTGCTAATCAATTCCTTTAAACCATCCTCAACTATGCAGTCCCATACCTGCATAGTCTATGGATTCATCTCATTTCGGTGTGTATTCAGTTCATTTATATGTCATTTCCCCTAGAAGCCTACCAAGAGCCGCTCCTTGTCCGTGCTTCATCTTTTGCACCAGTGACCACTCCCCACCCTCGTCGGCCCCGGGTGTCACAAGATTAACAGGAGCAAATGACATGCATAGGACAAAGATATCCAAGTCATGATATGGATGCTGGATCTCACGATGTCTCTAATAATGAGTTGACGTCAGTGATAAAATAAAAAAATAGGATGCCCCCAACCCCCCAGTGTTTATTAATTTGGTTGCGATCCGATATAGATCACTCTGCCTTAAAGTCACTACACTGTTGTCCGGAATTCACGATGAATTGCCCCTATACCAATTTTGGTTATGGGACTTGTTTTGTTCTGAAAGTGATTTAAAGGTGAAGTCGTGATCCATATTATGATTTTATCATAACATCATGGTATTAGTTCATCATCCAACTTGATATCATCTTGTTCTGTCACACGTTGTTTCATTTTTTATAGTAGTCCTTTCAGTTATTGTGTTAGGCAAGTTTCGCCACGTGGCAAAAAGGTATTGGAAGCCATCGTTTGATTTTCGTACTACCATGATTACTATTTCAAATTTAATGTATATGGACCATTTTAGCCCTTTGTATGGTAGCAATTGGGGGTAACCCTCCCGTGGCTATACATAGGAGTGGTGCAACACCCCTCGATTTAATAACCAATGCACAATCGTCATTATGTCACGGTCACTAAATGTCGGCGTGCTAACATTGTCAAACAACAATATTTACCATAAATATTAAACATTTCTCATATGAGAAAAATAGGAGCCACGAATGAGTAGTTGCTTATATAACCAGTTAAATTATGAATTATAATATGTACTTGAATTACAGCATGTAATACTGGATAATCATCTTAAAATATACATATATCCAAAATACACTTTATATAGGTAATGCAAAATAAAATATAAACTACCCATAATATATTTACGACTAAGGAGTTGGGCACTCCATCGAATCCCGAATGCGTGAGGCAACTCCGGGCTCACCGGAGTAGTGAGAAATACAGGATAAGGTCTTCAATCGCAGTCTTCTTCATGGTCAATGTAAGATCCTCAGCATGTTAAATACGTCTTGTCGGTCCAATCGACTCACCACGCGTTAACACCACAAGTGAACACAATTCGAACGAACCCAATAGAACTCCCTTTGCGACGACATCACCGGATACAGTGGGTCAAACCAAGAAAATCCAAAAGAATCCAACCTCGTTCCCACTTACAGTCTTTAATCAAAAATTGACATAGAGCAAGAAAAGTACAAGAAAGAGGTAAGACATCCTACCATCATTACCAATTGTAGCATCGAGAAACCAAATGGCGCAAAGCGCCCACATAGCATTTATGACAGCAATAATGGTAATAAACATTCCATAGCAATTATGATCAACTAAACGGTTCTAGGCGGTCATATACATATAGATATATCGAAGTACAACAGGTTCCAATTATAATAACGATGTATGCCGGATAATTCATGGACCCACTATGCATATGCATACAAAATCAAAATCCTACTCCATGGAGCTAGACATAAACGGTCGGAGAGAAAGATCGGGCGACATGTCTCGCAACTAGGCTGCCGAGGCCAAAGTGCTATTATTCAATTTACCCACGTGCACATCATGGCATTATACGTACGCATCTGCTCTAGATCGCGATATAGGACAGTGTCTCGGTCCGGATCGTCAGTGTGTTTGCATCGGTCTGCCCCACGGACAGAGAGCTACCAACTGCCCATTGCGAGGTACCCGCACCCTGACGCCCCCAAGGTCAACCGATGACCTACACTTGTCTATTCGCACCCGCACTAAGGTGTGTTCAACTCCTAGGCAACTAGGCCTTACGACAGTCCAATGGACATTCACAATGCATACAGACTCTATGCATAATCATGTATGGTCATTATTACATACTATTCCATCATATGTCATAATTTGCCCAAGTAAGAATTAACCCAATCAGTGGTCACCCACATGGACCCACAATAGCATGATATTATTGTTAAAATTAATACATTTTAAAGCATATTATGGATTCTTACTTAGGTTTAGCTTTACTTACAAAGTTTGTCTCTAAAGGAATTCTCTTAGTTAACTTAAATCCTCTTAGGTAATTTATTCATATGCCCTTAGAAGATTATTCTAAGATCTCAAAATCTCACACTCTCATGTTCTTCCCTGTTTATGCATCCCTAAGTAATTTCTAGTCATCCCATTTATTTATAATCAATATGCCTCTATTAGTCCCAAGGTTTTGGGTCCAGGGAAAATACACGGTCGGAATCACAAACCGAGTCACGATTTCAATTACTAGGTGTTGGACGATAGGTATACTTTTGAATTCGACAAAGACAATACGTTTTATGAATAATTGAAGCTGCCATTCGACGAAGAATAATGTAACGGGAGGAGGAAAGAATGGGGAAAACATTTTATAATAGGATTGGCAAGAAATCAATTTACGTCGGATGGGGTTACGTCGAACGAAGATCAAAACTGTCGAACCCTCCGAGGGTCGGCAAAAGCCTCAATTCGACGGGTATAGGTGTCGACGTTGGAGAAAATCTCCCAAGTGTCGAACCGACAAAACACTGGTCGAAATCTCTAATTTCGACGGGTCTGGAGAAATTCATCTACTCGACAGGTATTGTCTCTCAAACTCGACGATTATTGACTTTGGGGCAGTTTCTCCTAAGTGTCCAGGGACTCTATTCGACGGGTTTTGGTCGGAAGATCAATTTCGACGGGCATGATCGGGGTTCATACTCGACGGATTTTGACAATGTGTTTAGTGGTCAAAGATCTAAACTCGACAGATTTTCACATTGTGTTTGGTGGTCAGAAATGTAAACTCGACGGGTTTTGACATTCGACGGAAATGGTCAGAAGTCTAAACTCGACGGATTTTAACATTTTAATAAGTAATTAGGATATCAAATTCGACGGAGGTTTGGCGAGTCCATACTCGGCCATTTTAACATTTTACTAAGTAATTAGGTTATCAAATTCGACGAGGTTTGGCCAGAAGTCCATACTCGACGTATTTTAACATTCTACTAAGTAATTAGGTTATCAAATTTGACAGGTTTGGCCAGAAGTCCATACTCGACGGATTTTAATATTTCACCAAGTAATTAGGATATCAAATTCGACAGGTTTGGCCAGAAGTTCATACTCGACGGATTTTAACATTTAACTAAGTAATTAGGATATCAAATTCGACAGGTTTGGCCAGAAGTTCATACTCAACGGATTTTAACATTTGACTAAGTAATTAAGATATCAAATTCGACAGGTTTGGCCAGAAGTTCATACTCGACGGATTTTAACATTTGACTAAGTAATTAGGATATCAAATTCGACGAGTTTTGGCGAAGTTCATACTCGACGGATTTTAACATTTAACTAAGTAATTAGGATATCAAATTCGACAGTTTGGCAGAAGTTCACACTCGACGTTTTAACATTTGACTAAGTAATTAGGATATCAAATTCGACAGTTTTCACATTCGACGTATTTTGGCGATTTCACACTATTACCGAGTTTTCTCATTAAGTTTCCAAATTTCTTGGCCTACACCGTAACTATCCGAGAACCAATCGGGACTCATTCCCTTCCTTATTCCACGTTCCAATACATCCAGATATATATATATATATATTCAAAACTCAAACAATCAAATAGCACAGATGCAATACAAAACAACATACAAAAGTAGAATGACCCTCAACACCAATCACAGACGTTCCTAAATGCTAAAATAGGTTGAGGAGGAGTGTCTTCCTCTTACCTTGGAGAAGCACAAAGAAAAACTGCTCCTTTTTGGTCAGAAATCACGTTTTCAGTTTCCAGGAGATCCTTAAAGTTCCAACATTTAAGCTTCAACGGTGGAGAAGATGAAGATGAAGAAAATGTAGGACCTTGGAGATGTTTTCCTCGGATATAGTGGTTCTCCAAACACGAAATGGTCTTTGGGAGTGTGACGGTTTGGAAGAACAAAACGGAGGTGTGGGTGGATGGTGTTCTTCTTGTGGGGTGAAAGAGAAGAGAAAAGATAAGTGAATAGTGATCTGCGTGAGAGAGTGACCGGCGTGAATGAGGAGAATGGGAGAGAAATGAATTAGACCCTTAATTCAAACGTCTTTGCACAAAATAGGAGGAGAGAGAAATAATAAAATAATAGTTGGAAGAAGCTTCCTTGAGAAGCTTCGCGCGCTCTCGATAAAGTGTATGGTAAGCTAGTCTCCAAATTAAATACATCGATAGATGATCAATTACAACTTTGTAGGATTATTTTCTCGGTGAATAAAATTACAAGTGATGAAAATAATATTTTATTATTCATCAGATAATTTTATGATAATCTACCGCGATTTTATCTAGTAGATAAAACCTTGAAAAATATAAACCTCGCAAACTGTGCCTGGCCTCGGGTTTAGTAAGATCCCCGTCGACGTATTGACAGTTCAAGGTTTACCAGTCTCAGGGAGAACATTTCGTTATCCCGGCTCCGCTCAATGCATACGCGAAACGAGGAATATATTAAAATATTCAACGTTTCCAGAAAATTTCACAAAAAAAACCAAAAATCACAAATATTATAAAATGATTATTTATAATGAAATAAGCAATTTTCGGGATGTTACAACACTCCCCTTCTAAAAATGAATTTCATCCTCGAAATTCATCATATCTTAGAACAAACGCGACTTGTGTTTCTTTCATTTCGTCTCTTAGTTCTCGTGTTGTATCTTCAGTTGCATCAATCCAAATCACGAGGCAATAAGGTTGCTTCCTTCCCCGAGCATCTTATATTAACGAGCAAAAATGCATTGACGTCATAGGCCGATCAACAAAAGATTTTACGCTCCTTGAGTCTTCACCATCCAACGACCAACTCCCAAAACAATTGTACACCGTGAGTGTCTCTATCGAACTTACTCTTCTTGCTCACTGTAGTAGACAACTAAACGTATTTTCTTCCTAAGGTGTCCTCTACGACATTCACCTCTTCTGATATTATACCAAAACAAAAATCAAAATCTTTTGGAACTTCTAATCATCGTTTATGCATTATATTCAACTCATTCTAATAAACCAAAATACCTTTGGCTCTTAAGATTACTATAGGCATTGAGAATTTCTCCTTGTAGAAAATGCCTCTAGACCTTCAATGCAACTACGAGCTAATTCGAGTTAGTGTAAGGTAATCCTTCTCATGTATTCTTGATTGTCGCTAAGCGTACATTACCATTCCTTCTATTCCGATCAAGCGCACGTTCTAAACTTTCAATGCGAAGTATCACTAGGTATCTCAAAAGTTCATTGGGGTTGGGCGAATCATCTTTGGCGAAGAAATCGAGTGTCTCTTCAATCTTTGAAAATTTCCCTCGTATACATCAATCCATACAAAACCATTACGAAGAATTGCAGCGGTGAGTCCCCGTACTATTCACCGATCCTTTAAAGTTATAAATCTACAATACAGTCTTTGGTCTGTCCCATTGAAGAATTGCTCCAACTCGCGACGGATCTTCAATAGTTCCTTCTTTTAAAGATCACTTGACTCAAAAGTTAAACTGCCTCAAACCGAAATTCACACTGGAACAGCTTCTAGCGTAACTCCTCGTTCTTCTTCTGAATTTGAAGAACAACATGACAATTCTGTCTCAATAGGGAAGAAAGGTCCTGTTTGTGTAGTGGATGGTTACTACCGAAGTGTTCATTACTTGGAACGACATTACGAAATACCCGTGGTATTCACTACGTATCAGAGAAAGTTACCTTGGAAATATACCCTTCTCTCAAATGATCTTAATGATAGTTGAGAACCCAAAATGATATTTGAGAAAATAACGGCGTCCTTCCATTGATTTGCCAAATCGTCTTTCCTTGATTTGAACAAATGTCTCATAGGGTAAGTTCTCACTTTATCGTGCTACGCTTAGCACGTTGTTATGGTTCAGATTCGGGAACACATTTACTCAATCGAAGTATACTAGAAACATTATAAAGGTCAGAAAGAAAAATAGGGAAGTTACTTGATTTACCACTGGGCCCACCTAATGAAGAGTATGATATAGTCTAATAAAACGTAGGAGTGAGTTTCATTGATTCACATCTAGGAAATTTCTGTCTCAAGAAACACTTAGTTTCCATTGAAATTGAATAACGAGACCCGTTTAGAAAACAATCAATCCCTTCCGAGATTAAGCCTATTCATGAAGAAAGTAGGTGATTGAATTGGCAAAAAGGGTTTCAATTTCTAACAACAATAGGATCGTTCTAAACAGACCTATTGTAATGAGAGTAGTCTTACAAACGAAACAATTATCATTCGAGTCGAAAGGAAGTAAATACACAAACAACTCAATTCCATAAACGAACTCTTAGAATTTCATTGGAATATTTCAACAGGATATGGTTGAAAGATAACCAATCCCTTTTGTTAACATTACATCTAATTTGCAAAAGAAGTAAATGAACCAGATTACCAAAAGATTTAGTCTTTAACAGGTCGTAGGATAATTTAAACAACTTGGCTACCATCAACAAGTTCTTAGTAGCCAAAATAGGAATAACTTAGTCAAAAGATAACGAAGGTATGAATATCCCTACTGGATTCCTACATTCATACATCATAAAGAAACGGGTTACCCCCGAATTATACAGTATAATCACAGGGTCATCCATCGTAGTACAAGCTTCCTCGCTTAGGCCGTCAGTCTTGGACGTTTCCACTCCACTTGAGAAATTAACTCTCCTTTCTTCGTGAGATTGTGGAGTGCGTGCATCACCAACAAAAGGCTTCGTCCTTTGCGAAGTACAGTTCTTAGCCATATGTCCTAGCTCTCTGTATTTGAAACAAATTATCCCACCGTTCGTACAATCCTTGGTTAAATGGTCCTTTCCGCATTTGAAGCAGATTGCCCTTTTGATCGCATATGGAGGTTTTGTCTCATGTAAAGCACAATCCCTCCACACATGTCCTTGCTTTCCGCACTTGAAACAAATTCTTCCTTCGATCTTACAGTCCCTCATGAAGTGGTCCTTTCCGCACTTCTTACACATTGATAATGGTACCACAGTTGGATTGGACTTACTACCACTCGTACCTCCTTCAGGCATTGGTTGTCGCTGTTGTCCCCTTGGTCGTAGTATATACGATTTCTGCTTAAACTGTTTGGCCTTCCCACGGTTCCTCCTTTGGAACTTCGGTAATCCAGAGTTACCCCAAAGTCGACTTTCTTCCTTCAAATTTCGAACCTCAACTTCCAATTCCTGCTGTTGTGCAGCTCTCTGATCTTGGCGTGTAGTTACATTAACTATTCTTTGTATTTCTCCGGTTGCCTCAGTTGTGTCATCATTGTCACTCCCTGCGTTCACGCGCTTATATTTACCTCGAGTCATTGTCTTCCTTCAAGAACAAACAAGTCAAGTAATAAGGGAAAATCAAAAGCATTCATTCCAAACAATATTGTCTCTTTTTGGAAACCAAGCACAAAAGTCACATAACCCAATGAAGACAAACTCAAAAGACTATAACTTGAGCTCTTTCATTCTGCCTTCCGCGGTGCGATCTCCAGTAAGTCTTTGACTCCTATGCAGCTCCTCGAACCAAACTTATGCCAGATACTCCTTTCCAAAGAGAATCGATTTTCGAAAACCTCTTCGACACCTCAGTCCACTAATCTTACAAGTCTTATTTTACTACCTTTTTTCTAACCCATAGGCTCAAACAATTCTAGAGGTAACACAACAAGGGTATAAATGCAAACAAATCCTAAGCAAGTTCAGTCATACCAGCTGAGCTTCTTTCTAAAGAACTCTTATTGCCTTAATATGCCTAGGTGAAGTCATAGTTTCCTGTAGACACAGAACATTACACATTGAGTGGGCCAGTACTCAATGTCACGTAACCGTGTACCAGTAGCTACCAACACTTAACCTATGGCAAGCTATGCCTTCCTTTCCCAACATCTCAATCAAGAGACAAGGAAGTACACAACATACAAAAACTTCTAACATGTCTTAGCATAGTCAGTCCATACCCCGGCTCAACAGGATGAATTGAGCTCTGATACCACCTTAATGCAACACCCCTCGATTTAATAACCAATGCACAATCGTCATTATGTCACGGTCACTAAATGTCGGCGTGCTAACATTGTCAAACAACAATATTTACTATAAATATTAAACATTTCTCATATGAGGAAAATAGGAGCCACGAATGAGTAGTTGCTTATATAACCAGTTAAATTATGAATTATAATATGTACTTGAATTACAGCATGTAATACTGGATAATCATCTTAAAACATACATATATCCAAAATACACTTTATATAGGTAATGCAAAATAAAATATAAACTACCCATAATATATTTACGACTAAGAAGTTGGGCACTCCATCGAATCCCGAATGCGTGAGGCAACTCCGGGCTCATCGGAGTAGTGAGAAATACAGGATAAGGTCTTCAATCGCAGTCCTCTTCATGGTCAATATAAGATCCTCAGCATGTTAAATACGTCTTATCGGTCCAATCGACTCACCGCGCGTTAACACCACAAGTGAACACAATTCGAACGAACCCAATAGAACTCCCTTTGCGACGACATCACCGGATCTGATGGGTCAAACCAAGAAAATCCAAAAGAATCCAACCTCGTTCCCACTTACAGTCTTTAATCAAAAATTGACATAGAGCAAGAAAAGTACAAGAAAGAGGTAAGACATCCTACCATCATTACTAATTGTAGCATCGAGAAACCAAATGGCGCAAAGCGCCCACATAGCATTTATGACAGCAATAATGGTAATAAACATTCCATAGCAATTATGATCAACTAAACAGTTCCGAGTGAGTCATATACATATAGATATATCGAAGTACAACAGTTCCAATTATAATAACGATGTATGCCGGATAATTCATGGACCCACTATGCATATGCATACAAAATCAAAATCCTACTCCATGGAGCTAGACATAAACGGTCGGAGAGAAAGATCGGGCGATATGTACGCAACTAGGTCTTAGAGGCCAAAGTGCTATTATTCCGAATTTACCCACGTGCACATCATGGCATTATACGAGACGGTCTGCTCTAGATCGCGATATAGGGCCGGTGTCTCGGTCCGGATCGTCAGTGTGTTTGCATCGGTCGCCCCACGGATAGAGAGCTACCAATTGCCCATTGCGAGGTACCCGCACCCTGACGCCCCCAAGGTCAACCGATGACCTACACTTGTCTATTCGCACCCGCACTAAGGTGTGTTCAACTCCTAGGCAACTAGGCCTTACGACAGTCCAATGGACATTCACAATGCATACAGACTCTATGCATAATCATGTATGGTCATTATTACATACTATTCCATCATATGTCACAATTTGCCCAAGTAAGAATTAACCCAATCAATGGTCACCCACATGGACCCACAATAGCATGATATTGTTGTTAAATAAATTAATACATTTTAAAGCATATTATGGATTCTTACTTAGGTTTAGCTTTACTTACAGAGTTTATCTCTAAAGGAATTCTCTTAGTTAACTTAAATCCTCTTAGGTAATTTATTCATATGCCCTTAGAAGGTTATTCTAAGATCTCAAAATCTTACACTCTCATGTTCTTCCCTGTTTATGCATCCCTAAGTAATTTTTAGTCATCCCATTTATTTATAATCAATATGCCTCTATTAGTCCCAAGGTTTTGGGTCCAGGAAAATACACGGTCGGAATCACAAACCGAGTCTATTTCAATTACTAGGTGTTGGACGATAGGTATACTTTTGAATTCGACGAAGACAATACGTTTAATGAATAATTGAAGCTGCCATTCAACGAAGAATAATGTAACAGGAGGAGGAAAGAATGGGGTAAAACATTTTATAATAGGATTGGCAAGAAATCAATTTCTGTCGGATGGGGTTCTGTCGAATGAAGATCAAAACTGTCGAACCCTCCTGAGGGTCAGCAAAAGCCTCAATTCGACGGGTATAGGTGTCGACGTTGGAGAAAATCTCCCAAGTGTCGAACCGACGAAACACTGGTCGAAATCTCTAATTTCGATGGGTCTGGAGAAATTCATCTACTCGATAGGTATTGTCTCTCAAACTCGACGATTATTGACTTTGGGGCAGTTTCTCCTAAGTGTCCAGGGACTCTATTCGACGGGTTTTGGTCGGAAGATCAATCTCGACGGGCATGATCGGGTTCCTACTCGACGGATTTTGACAATGTGTTTAGTGGGCAAAGATCTAAACTCGACAAGATTTTCACATTGTGTTTGGTGGTCAGAAATGTAAACTCGACGGGTTTTGACATTCGACGGAAATGGTCAGAAGTCTAAACTCGACGGTTTTAACATTTTAATAAGTAATTAGGATATCAAATTTGACAGGTTTGCCAGAAGTCTATACTCGACGGATTTTAACATTCTACTAAGTAATTAGGTTATCAAATTCGACAGGTTTGGCCAGAAGTCCATACTCGACGGATTTTAACATTTCACCAAGTAATTAGGATATCAAATTCGACAGGTTTGGCCAAAAGTTCATACTCGACGGATTTTAACATTTAACTAAGTAATTAGGATATCAAATTCGACAGGTTTGGCCAGAAGTTTATACTCAACGGATTTTAACATTTGACTAAGTAATTAGGATATCAAATTCGACAGGTTTGGCCAGAAGTTCATACTCGACGGATTTTAACATTTGACTATGTAATTAGGATATCAAATTCGACAGGTTTGGCCAGAAGTTCACACTCGACAGATTTTAACATTTGACTAAGTAATTAGGATATCAAATTCGACAGGTTTTCACATTCGACGTATTTTGGCCAGATTTCACACTATTACCAGTTTTCTCATTAAGTTTCCAAATTTCTTGGCCTACACCGTAACTATCCAAGAACCAATCGGGACTCATTCCCTTCCTTATTCCACGTTCCAATACATCCAGATATATATATATATATATATATATATATATATATTCAAAACTCAAACAATCAAATAGCACGGATGCAATACAAAACAACATACAAAAGTAGAATGACCCTCAACACCAATCACGAGACGTTCCTAAATGCTAAAATAGGTTGAGGAGGAGTGTCTTCCTCTTACCTTGGAGAAGCACAAAGAAAAACTGCTCCTTTTTGGTCGAAATCATGTTTTCGGTTTCAGAGATCCTTAAAGTTCCAACCTTTAAGCTTCAACAATGGAGAAGATGAAGATGAAGAAAATGTAGGACCTTGGAGATGTTTTCCTCGAGATATGGTGGTTCTCCAAACACGAAATGGTCTTTGGGAGTGTGACGGTTTTGGAAGAACAACACGGAGGTGTGGGTGGATGGTGTTCTTCTTTGTGGGGTGAAAGAGAAGAGAGAAAGATGAGTGAATAGTGATCTGCGTGAGGGAGAGTGACCGGCGTGAATGAGGAGAATGGGAGAGAAATGAATTAGACCCCTTAATTCAAACGTGCTGCACAAAATAGGAGGAGAGAGAAATAATAAAATAATAGTTGGAAGAAGTTTCCTTGAGAAACTTCGCGCGCTCCTCGATAAAGTGTATGGCAAGCTAGTCTCCAAATTAAATACATCTGATAGATGATCAATTACACTGTAGAATTATTTTCTCAGTGAATAAAATTACAAGTGATGAAAATAATATTTTATTATTCATCCGATAATTTTATGATACCGCGATTTTATCTAGCAGATAAAACCTTGAAAAATGCAAACCTCGCAAACTGTGCCTAGCCTCGGGTTTAGTAAGATCCCTCGTCGACGCATTGACAGTTCAAGATTTACCAGCCTCAGGGAGAACATTTCGTTATCCCGGCTCCGCTCAATGCATACGCAAAACGAGGAATATATTAAAATATTCAACGTTTCCGAAAATTTCACAAAAATCACCAAAAATCACAAATATTATAAAATGATTATTTATAATGAAATAAGCAATTTTCGGGATGTTACAAGTGGGGGTTCTTCTCCCACACTTTTCTCCCTTGTTCTCCATTTCTGCTTTCTTCTCTTGTGACTTCAAGCGATTTCTCATAAGTTCAAGTGGCAATTTTTGTTGGTTTCTAACTTCTTTCAAGCTTCATATTCTCTTATTCACAATGTACTCCTCTTTTCTACCCTATTTTTCTTCTAAAAATATCATGGTGAGGGTGAGAATGTCACGTAACAGTGATGGGGAGAGTAGTTCCTTAAAAATCTTAAGTGCTCCACTATCTCCACTGGCTCAAGTGCAGTGAAGAAGTTTTCCTCGTGGTGAAGGTTCTGATAGGGCACAGAGGCCACTATCTGGGGTGGATATCCTGAAAATGATATAGAGAGTAAACTATGCTAGGGAAATTGAAAGGCAAAGACTGTCTAGTCTGTTCTCCGTACTTATGAGGGAGTTAGAAAGTTATAATGAAACCTCTTCTAATTCTGACATGAGTACGACCTCTATAGGTAACGCTACCAATTTGAATATGGGACATCAAAGAGCAACTACTTCAGAACCAAGAGAATACATTTTCCCCATAAATGTCGGTCTTTACCAATGGGTTGACCGTGAAGTACTAGGCACTCCTTCTAGCGTAGAAGCTTAGAAGGCGCTAGTTTGAAACAAGAATATTTTCATTTAACAGAAGATTGGCTGAGGGATAAAGAATACGTTATCTGAGCTTCGACTGATCAAGTAAGGGTCTGCTCAATGGGGAAGAGGGTGACCACTTTATTATTATGTGTGAAGCTTTATTCACTCGAATCGGAGTCTGACTTCCATTCTCTGATTTTGAGATAGGAGTCTTGAACCACTTCGAGCTTATTTTTAAGACCTTTGGATGACCATACTCCATGGGGTCATTCTTTTTTTTCTCACCCGATTTTCACCCTCCGGGAATAGCTTTCAAATGGGGTGGGTTAATTTGCGCATGTAAGCAAGGTATAAAGTATTTAAACCTTACCAAGAATCTTTTAAGAACTCCAAGAAGGATGTCTTCTTAATTGAAGGAGCTCTGGGTTCTATTTTGAACATTTTTTATGAACTTGTATTTTATAGTTTTGTCTAAATGTTGTAACACATTTGCTTCTTGTTAGCAGAAAGCATGATGCCTCCCAGTGGGCTTGAAGCTCTTGCGATGCGTTTGGCCAAAAGAGAAAGGCTAGGGCCTCGGGATTGGAATCCCAACCAATAGTCCCGATTATAATATCCTAATACAGATATCTAGATATATCATAAATACACAAGGATATTCAGTACTAGAAATGTCACTTCTACATAACTAACTAATACATATATCCATAATCACAATGAGTAATTATAGAAAGCCTTGAGAGATTGCGGAAAAACTTAAATTCATATATATATATATATATACACACACACACATACACACACACACACAACATTAGCCACAAAAGGGCATATTGTAATACATACAAAACAAATGTAAATTGTATACATAAGTTCTGTCTAAAAAAGCATATAAAATTATACTAGTCTTCAAGCTTCACCTTCTTTCCCTTAACAGGGTCTTTACCTGGACTTACATGGAAGAACAACTGGGGTTAGAATTACAATTCTCAGTAAAAGTAATTCTAATACCAGCTAGTTATAATGTTGTATAAACAAATATAACAATTGCTATAACTACTAACGTAGGAGTTTCCTCCATTAATTCTCATAACTACACACTACCATATAGTATGATCTAAACTGATAGCTTACATAGCATTGAATATAAACAACTGCCCATACAATTGTAAATACTAACAACAATAGACAATGCCCATACAACTATTCGTAAATGCAATGAGAATGATATGCAATATGATTATGCCTAAGAAGATCCTAAAGATATGCTCGTGCAATGTTTTATTTTGAAATACACGCAGGAGTTTAATTTGAAAACCAAGAAATTTATTAGGAACAAGTTCAGTATATCATCTTGTGGTAAATAGAGGAAAAACTCATCCTCAAATCACACGTATCCTGGCACGCTGAGAAGTTCGGGCTGAATCCTTGTTCAAAAGAACCTTATGGACTCTCTACTTATTTTCTTTGGCCTTGGCACTATTAAGATATCAGGGTTATGTCCTTACTTAAAAGAGTCTTTCGAACATCCATCTATCTCCCTTGGCCTTCATGAATGGGCATTAAAGGATATTTACCAAGATCAATACTACTAGACCATTTCCATTAGCATACATACATACTTATATACCTAGTTCATTTAAGACCTAAGTATATTCTACTTGGAACTTTGGCTTCTTATGTTTACCCTTTGTAGAGAGGAGAATCTATAACCTCATACTACATGTAACCCAAGCAATTGGTTAGGAATACTTATCCCCTTAGGCACTTCTTGACTCCCTTCCTTCTTGGCCAAATGACCTCATGCCATATAAGTCACATTCTTCGGCAAACACTACCAATCCATCCTAGTTCATTGCATCTAATATACCTCATCATGACTCATTACATCTTAAGTGATCTCTAAGTAACACTATGTTGCTAAGGTGTTAGATACTCACTTATGGCAAACCATTACTCCTGGTTGCACTAAGTTCTTATAACTTTTCTATAGACTCAACACATCTTAGTGAAAGAGTCTATCTTAGCTAATACCTCATTCAACCTTGCTTAAGGAAATAAATGAACATTCCTCTAGAACTTTGCATACTTAATAAATGTAACAAGCTTACAAGTCAACATGCATCCTTTTATGTATTCTACAATGTATAAGGTCCCATTTAACTAGAGACCTAGTACATAACATTCCCTCTTAGAAACTAAATACATAATCTTATCTCCACTCAAGTGAATCTAACTCAAAAGTGGTTCTTACTTGCAACTCTCTGTTGCTTAAGGTTGTAGGTACCTTCCCAAGATGATCCACTACTTTTGGATATTCTAAGGCTCATACGTTCCTTATCCTTACTAAAGTGAACCCTACAATCCATCCTAGTATACTCATCTCCATTACACCATCTCATCACATCTTGAGTGATATCTAATGCAACACTAGGTTACCTAAGGTGCTATGTTCTTACCTAGGGCAATGCTTCACTTTTAGGGTGCTCCAAAGCCTAAGCTTTCTCATTCATTCTAGGTGATAGTTCCTCTCTTGAAACATCTCTATTTGTGTCCTCATACACCTTAGGATACATATACAAATGATTTTATCTAGCCAAGAACTTGAAAACATCAAAGATGACATTTCTAGAAGTTCAGGGCCTCACATCATGGCACATACTTGGGCACGCCACGGCGCTCTAGCCTCGAGTTTCATTACTGAATGTAGCATCACTGCCACGCCACAACATGGCATCTTTATGCCGCGGTTCAAGCAGCAAATTCAACCCTAAGCCGCGGCACAACATACTCACGCCGCGATGTTCATACCAGAACCTAAGATTCTGCAAAACCGTGACACTATTCCATTGGTTCTTTTCAAGGATTTTGGTCATTCTAAACCAGTTTCTAAGTGATTCTAAGTCCCTAATAAGTTCTTAAACACATAGGAATCATCAATCATAAACTTAAACCTCTTAATTTGGATTCAAGCACCAAATCACCCATAGCTTCACCTAAACCCCCCTCTTTTGAGCATCAATGGTCTAAATGAGATGTTCTAAGCTTTTATCTTCAACTTGTGTTATGAACAAGTCATAAATGACTAAAGAAACATATTCATGCAAGCCAAACACATCAAACACCTCTAGAACTCAGTTTGACCTATTAAACACCAACGGTGCATCAATGGTGAAAAGAGTGAAAAGAGATGAATATGAAAAAAAAAACCCTACCTTTTGGCTGTTGAGATAATCCATCTTCAAGCTCTATGCTTTGATCTTGATCTTCTGTTAGTCTTCCTTCCTTTCCTTCTTCCCTTTCTCTCTTTTGGCTTCTTCCTTCTTTCTTTCTTCTGTTTTTCTTTCTTTCCTTCATTCTGTAATAGCTTTTCTGCCTTATAAAAATAAAGAGTCATGAGAGACTTTGTCTTTTGGGACTGTACTGGAAAATATGTATTTGTTAAGAACACTCAGTTTTAGCTAAAACAAGTTTTCTAACTTTCAACAACTTTAGAATAAATCATAAGATTCATCTCAATTATTGTTTCACCATTTTCACGATTTTTCATATCTGCTGCTAGCCAATCTGGCATTAAAAGCACAACCAGTATACCTAAAAATACCAAACTAACTCTGATTATCTTGAAACTTTAATTACACTTTGTTTCACTTATTTATGACTTAAAAACAAACTCTCTATGTTTATTTTCCTTAACTTAGTAACTTATGCTATTATCTAACCCTATGTTTGGATGTTTTTTCATTAAAGAAACGGAACGGAATAGGTGAGAATGGAGTGGAAAGGAAGGAAAGGAATGGAATGGAACATAGTTTCCACTCTCTTTGTTTGGAAGTTTCATTAACGGAATAGAACAGAATTATCCATGTGTTCCCCCCATTCCACCTCAATTTTGGAGGGAAGAAAAGTTAGACATTTGAGGGGAAGATGGGAGAAATGATTCTCCATGTGTTCCGTTTCGTTCCCATGTATTTTAAAACTCCCAAATAAAGGAAGTTATTTTCGTTTCCCTCATTTCCTTTCCGTTCCCCTCAATATCTATCATCCAAACATAGTGTAAGTCATTTTAATCTACTTTTCAACTTCTGTGTTGCAACTAAGTGCCTAAATGAACTTAGTTTGTCACAAAACTTCACTGGTATGTTAAGCAAGTAATATACTACATTTTGTAACTATATATAAGTATAACATATTACTAAGGGTATTACATTTCTCCCCTCTTTTTGAAAATTTTGTCCCTAAAATTGCTCACCTCATGCAAACAACTATGGGTAAACTCACTTTACATAGAATTCTTACTACCACTTAGTCCTTTTTTAGCACCAGCTTCTCCCAATTGCACCTCTGTTAGAGGATATCTGCTTATCTCTAAGCTCTTGACTACTCTGTTCGTGGATGGTAAGCTGTACCAAAACTTAACTTAGCTTTGAACTCTTTCTCGTAAGACTTTCTAAATCCAAATGTGAATCTAGGATCTCCTTCAGACACTACATTCACTGGAACTCCATGCACTCCAACTATCTCTTTCAAAAGTAGTTGAACTAGCTCATCTTGAAAATAGCTAACTTCGCTTGGCGAAAGTGGGCAGATTACTTAATCTCTCCACCCTAACCTGTAGCTCAACAGATTCTGCTATGTTTTTTTAACATACTAGGCTGCCAAAACATCTTCCTTAACTCTTGAAAAACCTCAGTACCCGCTAGATAGATGGTATACATTCTCTTGTGAACTCCTTCTAGAATCCCTTCCGTGATTTTAGACTTACTTGAAATACAAAGTTTGTCTTTAAACCTCGTCATTCCATCATTTGCTATTTCAAAAATCCTTTTGGGTTCCTACGAAGATCTGTTTACTCTTGTCCCTTAGAGCTCCATCCTCCTTTTGAGCTTTTAAAATCTGAGTCTTTAAGCCCTTTACTATGTCCACCTTACTCATTGAGAGACTATCTGGCATCACCGTCACCGCTAGACTCAAATTCCTAAAACTCTCAAGAAATTCTCTCTCATGGACTATCATTTGGGACACCTGAAGGAATTTTCTACTTAATGCATCAACCACTACACTGGCCTTACTCGAATGATATTCTAACTCAATGTTATAAGCCTCAAAAAACTTCATCCATTTATTCCTCTTCGTGTTCAGCTTCCTCTGATCAACAAGCAATTTGAACTATTATGATTATTGAGCACTTCGAACTAGATTCCTTATGAGTAACGTCTCCAAATATGTAAGGCAAACACCACTGTGGCTATTTCTAAATCATACCTAGGGTAGTCCTTCTGGTGCAAGTTTGGCTGCCTCGATGCATAGGCATCTACTTACCTCTATTGGATCTGAACACACCTTAGTCCCATCTTTAAAGTATCACTAGCTACCTCAAAGTTCTCATGGGAATCTAGAATTACCAACACGAATGTAGTAATCAACCTTCTCCTCAATTCTTGGAAACTATACTCACAATATAGAGTCCATTGCTAAGCACTACCTTTCTTAGCTAACCTAATCTGGGTAGCACTAACTGAGAAAGTCTACTTATAAACTCTCAGCCCTTGGTTACAATGGTTGCTCTTCCCATTGTACCTCTGCTTATACTTTACAAGGGTTATCTGTAATTTTCACTCTTGTGAAATTACATGGACTGTAAACTGTACTACTTGTAACCTAAAATTGACTTTTGGCTAACTTGCCACGCAATCACTTTTTCTAAGAGTTTCCAAAACTACTTTTAACATGCTCTTCATGTCCTTTTGTAATTCTGGAAAACTCTTAAAGATTTATTCTTCTTAACTTTGATTCTATGACAACTAGATCTTAGATCATATCATGAGAAAATCCAAAGTTTCTCTGAACTGATCTACCTGATCATCCTTTCTAGACAAAGACATTTATTCTTGATAGTTTCTTTGTTCGACTGCCTAACATTAAGCACAGTCTCACACTTCAACTAAACAAGAACATAATATCATTTGTCTCTAAAACAACCAAACCATACCAACAAGGTAAGCAAGCTAGATTCATAAAGTAAACTATGACTTACAAAGTAAATCTATACTCTCCTTTTACACACCTTAAAATATTTCTCTTTACATGTGTTCTTACCTCATACCAAGTTAGAAGATTTTGTCACTTACGCTGTGCCACTCTAATTGCACACATAAGAAGCACACAGATTTACTTGCCAAAAATAGTCTAATTTACCTCTTTCCTTTAAGGTTGCTCATCTTAAAGCACCCTACTCAAACTTATCATCACCCCAAGCTTCCACTTGAACCTATTTTGCTTTGCCTGATTAAAATTGAGATCAAGTAGCACCCTCACTGATCTCAACATCTGATCTTTTTCTCTTTAAGGAACTTTTTAACCCTTATTCTGTTGTGGCTCTGAGATTATCTGCTTTTGCAACTCTACACTCACTGACTAGAGTAGAGAAGTCCTTAACCTCCATTTGCTTCACAACTCTTCTAATGTTTTTTCTAAGTTTCCCTTCAAATTTTACTCTCTTCCAGTCTTTATTTGGATGACTCATAAAATAAGAAGAGAGCTTAAGACATTCTCTGAATTACTCCACATACTATTCCACGGTAATTGATAATCACATATTTTGTTTATTAAGAAACCCTTATGTTTAGTCATTTACACTCTCCATATTCTTAATTGATTGAGTTTGGTATGATTTTGTGAGTTTGAGTTCAAATTGGTACTAATTGAATATTTTCAGCATTATTGAGATTTTACACTGTTTCTGTATTTTGGCCATAACTTGAGTTCCTGATATCTGATAATCATGAATTTTATCTTGTAGGAAAGTTAAGAGGAAGCTCTACAACTTTGATGAAGAGCTCGAAGTCCTAAATAGATGTCTAAGGGACCTAAGTTTACATGGAAGTCAGAATACGGGTTTTGTCACTAGAATCCGAACGGTGTGCACTCATAAAATCATATCTCAAGCTGTAATAATGGAGATGGGCTGAAATTTGGATAGTTGATAGTCACGACCCAAATAAACAACTTTCATGGAGAACACCTTTTGAAATAATGAAGTCTAATGGGTCATTTTGGGCTTGCAAGTCAAAATAGAGGTGCTGAAGTTGGGTTTGAGCAACCTGTGGTATTTGGGTCATATCTTAGGCTGTAGGAAGCCAAATTGGACAATCCAGATATGCATGTTATAGCCAAGACAAAGATCTACAACTTTCATGAAGAGTACTTTTCATGAATCTGAAGTATAATTGGTCGTTTTTGGCTTCCAAGTCAAACCAAGGAATTTTCACACTCAACCACTCCACTCCACTCATCCACTCAACTAACCCACTCACCCACTCAACCAACCCACTCACTCCATTCATCCACTCAACCACTCATCCACTCATCCACTCAACTAGCCCACTCAACCAATATTTAATCCAATCCACTCAACTACTTAACCCACTCAACCAATATTTAATCCAATTCACTCAACCAAACTTTATCCACTTATCCACTCAACTAACCCACTCAACCAATATTTAATCCACTCCACTCAACCACTCATCTACTCATCCACTCAACTAACCCACTCAACCAATATTTAATCCACTCCACTCAAACCAACCCACTCATCCACTCACCCACTCAACCAATCCACTCAACCACTCCACTCCACTAACCCACTCATCCATCCACTCACCTTTGTCATTTTGTTACCCTAGACTTCTATAAAAGGGCACCATTGGTTATCATGGGGGGGTTGGACTCTCCTTCATTTTTCTCTCAATTTTTCTTGTGATTTCCTTCTAGCTATGTGTAACTAAACCTCCCTTGGTTAAGGGGGTGATGAAACCACTAGTATTGATGTTGTAAACCTTGCATATTTGATTATTTCAATACAGTTATATTTTTATTCATATATTTCTGAATCTATTGTTGGTATGAAGGTTTTATACTTGTTTCCACTTTCAAAGTGGTAGATCTGGGTTTATTATGCGCGGTTGCGGTAGTAGATCTAGTGGAATGTATGATGTTTCATGTGGGTATAATTATCTTTGTGCTATTTTCCGAGTTATAAAAGTGATAGATCTGGGTTTATTATGCTTGTGATTGCGGTAGTAGATCTAGAAAATATATGTTCTAAGTAATTTAATCCCTATGTGTGATTAGATCTTAGTGTAATTGGTTTTCTAAATCTTAATGCAATTGTTAAATAGTTGTAAGAGCTGTTGCTTTATGACTAATCAATGATTAGGAGTTGATTTGAAAGCGGTTGCTAAATTGGCCAACACGTAAGGAAAACAGAGATTTACTCTCACAATTGCATAAAAACATAATTGAGCATGTTGAAATAAAAGGATATGTGGATTTACATCATCATATAAATCTAGTGGTGGATTCAATCTCTTAACCAATTTTCTTATATTGTTGATTTTTAGTTTATTTATTGTTATTGTTTTTGAAAGTTCATTGTTCATCAAAACTCCAAAACCCCCCTATTCTTGTTTTCTTGTTAATTAGAGTTTAAATTGGGAATTGTTTAATAGTGTTAATTGAATTGGTTCTCTCAGGATCGACCCTTACTAACTACAACTAATTGTAAGGTTTTTATTTTCTGGTGGGCATGACAACCGAATGAATTTTATCTAATTTTAATCACTATATCCTCACGCATCGAATTTTGGGCCAGCGGATTCTTGGTGACCAATTTTCCAATTATGCTATTAATTTATTTCTTATTTTTACTCATTTTTATTTTTATTTTTATTTTATTTTTAATTTTGATGCTTTCTTTCTGAGTGTCTTGTAGGTATTGATGTCCATTGATCATGGATGCTTGTGGGATTTGCTTATCACCTGGACATATCAACGATTTGTGTTCTACTTTCCTAGTGGACACAAATGAGGAGGTAGAAAGCAGTATGGGGATATTCTAACCTTCGATAACTACAACCCGTACTCCAATACATATTATCCAGAGTGGTGGGACTATCCTAACTTGAGTTATGGACAGCAACCTCATAATCAACCTCCAGCCTATGAACTTCAGAATTTCAGCTGAGGCAAACATATTTCCCTCAGAGACAGCAGCAAGTTCAAGATCCTTGGCAGCCTGAACCTTCATTGGAGGAACTAATAAGACAATTTGCCATTAATACTATACAGTTCCAACAAGAAATAAAGGCCAATTTGCAGAGTTTCCAACAAGAAACAAAGGCCAATTTACAGAGTTTCCAACAAGAAACAAAGGCCAATTTACAGAGTTTCCAGCAAGAAACTAGGGCCGCAATCAACGACATGCAAAACTCTTTGGAGCAGTTAGCCACAGAACTCAGCAATATGCAGAGCCTAAATTCTGAAGGACTTCCCTCACAACCTGAAGAGGATGTGATGGAAGATCCTAGTGTTGTCATATTGCAAAGTGGGAAGATGTTAGATAAACCCACCTCTCCTCCACAAACCATTACAGAGGAAGACCAAGAGCCTATACAGGTAAATGAGGAAGGGAAAAACTCTGAAGCCCCCAAGGTAAGTAATCTTGAACCCCTTCTTAATGTAGTGGAGGAGCAACATGATGAGTTGTGTGATGAATTTCCTGATTTTATTGGTTTCAATAATTATATTCATTGCCACTCATGTACTGATATCATATGTGCTAGTCATGCTGAGATTTCTGCAGAGTTAAAAGTTGATGATTCTGTTTACAAAATAGAATCTAAGACCCAAAGGGAGGAGGAATTGCAGGTCATGGAAGAATTTGTAAAAAAAGAAAAAGAGCACCCGATGACGGTCACTACTGAAGTGGACTTTGTTTTTGGGCCATCGTTCAGTAGAAACAATGCACATGAAGTTGATCAAGTACGCATATTACTTTTCAGTGGTGAAGCCAAGGAAAATAAGGGCCAATGGGACCCTGGTGGAAGCCCTTATGCTGCAAGCTTAATTTGTTCATCAAACTTCAACTAATGGGATCCTGGTGAAAGCTCTCATATTGTTTCAACTACAGCTTGTTCATCACACTTCAACCAATGGGACCCCGGTGAAAGCTATCATGTTGTCTTAACTATAGCTTGATCATCATGTTTCAACCAATGGGATCCTGGTGGTGGAGTCCTTTCACCTACCTCACTTGATAAGGCCAATAAACACTATCTCAAGTCTTTCTATGAGCTTCCGAAAAGTGTGGAAGTGAAAGTGTTGACCTTTTACCATCCACATTATAAAGATCAATGAGAGTGTCACAACGTCGGGCTGAGGACAATAAACTAAGCGCTCATTGGGAGGCAACCCAACCAGATTTGCTTTCTTTATTCTTTTTATTCTTTGTTGGTGGTTTTCCTTTTCTGGATGTGTGTTGCATTTCTTTTATTTTCTGGATATGTGTAGCATTGAGGACAATGCTTGTATTAAGTGTGGGGGAGAGATTTTAGCATTTTAAAAAAAAATTCTAAATTTCAAAAAAAAAAAGTTTCATTGCATGATTGAATAACTTTTCTCCCTTCTTGAACTGATATGCTTGGTGATGAATGATTAAATTGATGAATTGAGTTTGATGGATGCATACCTTGTGAGATTTTGAGCCTAATGGATGGATTCAACATTTATGCCATTCTCTTCTTTCTTGTGTGATTTTCACTCATGTTAATGACCACTCTAGAACTTGCTTTGATTCTTTTTGAGGCTACATTTCACTTGCATGCATGAACATGATTGAGGCCCTCTTTCTTAATTAGCTAGTTTAACCAAATAGCCAACCTTGTTTTTAATATGATATTAAGCACTCTTTTGACTTATTGAAAATTCTCTGATTCCTGCCAACCTTGTATATTTTCCTTTGCTTAACCCCTTTGAGCTTATTTGACCATTCCTTGTTTCTAGTTCATTATGTACCTTAAATGAAAAATCATGTTCTTATTTTACCTTAGGGAATAAAAGAACATTAGCTTTGTTAATGGATGAATTTTTGAACAAGTGTGGGGGTGTGTGTACAAAATGGTTGTTGAAAAAGGAAAGAGTGCCTAAAAAAAAAAAAAAAGAAAAAAAAAATATGTATATAGTTATGTTTATATATATATATATAAAAAGAAAAGAAAAAAAAAGGATTGAGAAATGAATATGTAAAGGGTTATACATTAGAGTTGGGATGAACTTTTATACTTGTTATTTGAACTCAACTCTCATTTGCTTTTATTCTCTTTGGTATTTATCCTCTCATATCCATTTTACCCTCTTCTGTTACCTTGACCTCACTACAACCTTGAATAAAGTCCTCATGATTTGTGTATGCATATGTTTTGAGTAGTGGAGAAGTAGAAGATAAGCAAGCTTATGGTAGTGCAATTTTCATGGTTGAATTGAGTGAAATACCTACCTTTTAAACACTTGAGAGATTGAGAGGGAATCTTGTGAAGATCTATCATTCTCGATTCATGTTGAAGATACCTTGCTTGTTGGTTTGAGATGTGGAGAATTGTTAACTCATGAATGTTTTGATCCTTTGAACCTTTGGTTGTTCTTCTTGATTGTAAAATTTTGGGCTCTTGAATGTCGTTGGAATTTAAATTTTTGTTAATATCTTATGTCCTTATTTTGGTCTTGAGTTTTACCCAGGAGTGCAAAAAGCTAAGTGTGGAGGAATTTGATAATCACATATTTTATTTATTAAGAAACCCTTATGTTTAGTCATTTACACTCTCCATATTCTTAATTGATTGAGTTTGGTATGATTTTGTGAGTTTGAGTTCAAATTGGTACTAATTGAATATTTTCAGCATTATTGAGATTTTACACTGTTTCTGTATTTTGGCCATAACTTGAGTTCCTGATATCTGATAATCATGAATTTTATCTTGTAGGAAAGCTAAGAGGAAGCTCTACAACTTTGATGAAAAGCTCGAAGTCCTAAACAGATGTTTAAGGGACCTAAGTTTACATGGAAGTCAGAATACGGGTTCTGTCACTAGAATCCGAACGGTGTGCACTCATAAAATCATATCTCAAGATGTAATAATGGCGATGGGCTAAAATTTGGATAGTTGATAGTCAAGACCCAAATAAACAACTTTTATGAAGAACACCTTTTAAAATAAAGAAGTCTAATGGGTCATTTTGGGCTTGCAAGTCGGAACAGAGGTGCTGAAGTTGGGTTTGAGCAACCTATGGTATTTGGGTCATATCTTAGGCTGTAGGAAGCCAAATTGGACGATCCAGATATGCATGTTATAGCCAAGACAAAGATCTACAACTTTCATGAAGAGTACTTTTCATGAATCTGAAGTATAATTGGTCGTTTTTGACTTCCAAGTCAGACCAAGGAATTTTCGTACTCAACCACTCCACTCCACTCATCCACTCAACTAACCCACTCAACCAATATTTAATCCAATTCACTCAACTACTTAACCCACTCAACCAATATTTAATCCACTCCACTCAACCACTCATCCACTTATCTACTCAACTAACCCACTCAACTAATATTTAATCCACTCCACTCAACCACTCATCCACTCAACTAACCCACTCAACTACTAATATTTAATCCACTCCATTCAAATCAACCCACTCACCCACTCAACCAATCCACTCAACCACTCCACTCCACTAACCCACTCATCCATCCACTCACCTTTGTCATTTTTTTACCCTAGACTTCTATAAATGGGCACCATTGGTTATCATGGGGGGGTTGGACTCTCCTTCATTTTTCTCTCAATTTTTCTTGTGATTTTCTTCTAGCTATGTGTAACTAAACCTCCCTTGGTTAAGGGGGTGATGAAACCACTAGTATTGATGTTGTAAACCTTGCATATTTGATTATTTCAATACATTATATTTTTATTCATATATTTCTCAATCTATTATTGGTATGAAGGTTTTTATACTTGTTTCCACTTTCAAAGTGGTAGATCTGGTTTATTATGCTTGCTTGCGGTAGTAGATCTAGTGGAATGTATGATGTTCATGTGGGTATAATTATCTTTGTGCTATTTGCCGTTATAAAAGTGGTAGATCCGGGTTTATTATGCTCCTTGATTGCGGTAGTAGATCTAGAAAAATATATGTTCTAAGTAATTTAATCCTAGGTTGTTGTGATTAGATCTTAGTGTAATTGGTTTTTAAATCTTAATACAATTGTTGGATAGTTGTAAGAAAAGTTGCTTTATGACTAATCGGTGATTAGGAGTTGATTTGAGCGATTGCTAAATTGGCCAACACGTAAGGAAAACAGAGATTTACTTTCACAATTGCATAAAAACATAATTGAGCATGTTGAAATAAAAGGATATGTGGATTTACATCATCATATAAATCTAGTGGTGGATTCAATCTCTTAACCAATTTTCTTATATTGTTGATTTTTAGTTTATTTATTGTTATTGTTTTTGAAACTGTTCATTGTTCATCAAAACTCCAAAACCCCTATTTATCTTTCTTGTTAATTAGAGTTTAAATTGGGAATTGTTTAATAGTGTTAATTGAATTGGTTCTCTGTGGATCGACCCTTACTAACTACAACTAGTTGTAAGGTTTTTATTTTCTGGTGGGCCTGGCAACTGAATTTTATCTGAATTTTAATCACTATATCCTCATGCATCAATAATATCCCCTTGCTCGGACCTTAGAAATTCCAAATTCCTTGCCTTCCATAACTGAAGGGAATAATACTTGTCTACGAAAGTAACTCTAAACACCTCCCAGGTGATTTGAGTACCAACCATCTCTAGTAACCTCTCAGCTTCAACTCAACAGCCTTCGGCTTCACCTACTAACTCATAAGAAGCAAGGTCACCCTCTATCCATCAGTGCCTGCTATGACCTCAAATATCTCTTCTATCTCTTGAAGTCATCTCCCAGCTCTGACCGAACCATACTCTCCCTTGAAAAACAAAAGAGTAACTCGTCTGAACCCTGAGAAATATTGATCCTTCATAAGTTCCTCATCGTCCCGCAACATACTAAGCGAGTCTTTTTCTATCTGCTGTAACATTCTTCTACTAATGGTAGTCTGCTCTAAAAAAATAGCAGCCATTTCTCTACTAGTTCTAGTTATGTCCTCCTTTACTAATCTCATAGTGTTATAGGTTCTCCTAGTAGTTGTCATAGTTTCCTATACACACAGAACATTACATATTGAGTTAGCTAGGATTAATATCATGTAACTATGCGACAGTAGCCAATAGCATCCATGCCTAAGGCTAGTCATGCAATTCCATTTGCATATCTCATAAAAAGATAAAAGAATGCATAATATTCTACTAAATTGCTACTCATGCCTAAACACAGTCAGTCCATACCCCGACACAATAGGATGAACTGCTCTGATAACATAATGTAACATCCTAATACAGATATCTAGGTATATCATAGAAACACAAGGAAATTTAGTACTAGAAATGTCACTTCTACATAACTAACTAATACATATATCCATAATCACAATGAGTAATTATAGAAAGCCTTGAGAGATTGCGAAAAAACTTAAACTCACACATACATATATATATATATAAACACTAGCCACAAAAGGATATATTGTAATACATATAAAACAAATGCAAACTGTATACATAAGTTCTGTCTAGAAAAGCATATAAAACTATACTAGTCTTCAAGCTTCACCTTCTTTCCCTTAGTGCGTCTTTACCTGGACTTACTTAGAAGAACAACTGGGGTTAGAATCATAATTCTCAGTAAAAGCAATTCCAATACCAACTAGTTATAATATTGTATAAACAAATATAACAATCACTATAACTACTAATATAGGAGTTTCCTTGACTAATTCTCATAATTGCACATTACTATATAGTATAATCTAAACTAATAGTCTACATACCATTGGATACAAACAATTACCCATACAATTGTAAATACCAACAGTAATAGACAATGCCCATACAACTGTTCGTAAATGCATTGAGAATGATATGCAATATGATTATGCCTAAGAAGATCATAAAATGCTCGTGCAATGTTTTGATTTGAAATACATGCAGGGGTTTAATTTGAAAACCAAGAAATTTATTAGGAACTGGTTCAGTATATCATTTTTTGGTAAATAGAGGAAAAACTCATCCTCAAATCACACATATCCTGGCTTGTTGAGAAGTTCGGGCTGAATCTTTGTTCAAAAGAACCTTACGGACTCCCCACTTATCTTCTTTGGCCTTGGCACTATCGAGATATCAGGGTTATGTCCTTACTCAAAAGAGTCTTTCGAACACCCATCTATCTCCCTTGGCCTTCATGAATGGGCATCAAAGGATACTCACCAAGATTAATATTACTAGACAATTTTCATTAGCATACGTACATACTTATATACCTAGTTCATTTAAGACCTAAGTATATTCTACTAGGAACTTTGGCTTCTTATGTTTACCCTTTGTAGAGAGGAGAATCTATAACCTCATACTACATGTAACTCAAGCACTTGGTTAGGAATACTTGTCCCCTTAGGAATTTCTTGACTCATTTCCTTCTTAACTAAATGACCTCACGTCATATAAATCACATTCTTCGGTGAACACTATCAATCCATCCTAGTTCGTTGCATCTAATACACCCCATCATCATTCATTACATCTTAAGTGATCTCTAAGCAACACTATGTTGCTAAGGTGTTAGATACTCACCTATGGCAAACCATTACTCCTAGTTGCACTAAGGTTCTTATAACTTTTCTATAGACTTAACTCATCCTAGTGAAAGAGTTTATCTTAGCTAATACCTCATTCAACCTTGCTTAAGGAAATAAATGAGCATTCCTCTAGAACTTTGCATACTTAATGAATGTAACAAGCTTATAAGTCAACATTCATCATTTTGTGTATTCTACAATATATAAGGTCCTGTTTAACTAGAGACCTAGTACATAACATTCCATCTTCGAAACTAAATACACAATCTTATCTCCACTGAAGTGAATCTAACTCAATAGTGGTTCTTACTTGCAACTCTTTGTTGCTTAAGGTTCTAGGTACCTTCCTAAGGTAATCCATTACTCTTGGATATCCTAAGGCTCATACTTTCCTTATCCTTACTAAAGTGAACCCTACAATTCATCCTAGTATACTCATCTTCATTGCACCATCTCATCATATCTTGAGTGATATCTAATGCAATACTAGGTTACCTAAGGTGCTATGTTCTTACCTAGGGCAATCCTTCACGTTTAGGATACTCCAAGGCCTAAGCTTTCTCATTCATTCTAGGTGATAGTTCCTCTCTTGAAATATCCCTATTTGTGTCCTTAAACACCTTAGGAAACATATATGAATGATTTCATCTAGCCAAGAACTTGAAAACATCAAAGATGACATTTCTACAGGTTCAGGGCCTCACGTCATGGCACGTACTTAGGCACGCCATGACACTTTAGCCTTGAGTTTCATTACTGAATGTAGCATCATTCCCACGCCGTAGCACGACGACTTTATGCTGCGACGCAAGTAGCAAATTCAACCCTAAGCCACGGCACGACATACTCACGCTGTGACATTCATAGCAGAACCTAGATTTTACAGAATTTTGCAGAACTGTGGTACTGTTTCATTGGTTCTTTTCATGGATGTTGGTAATTCCAAACCAGTTTCTAAGTGATTCTAAGTCCTTAATAAGTTCTTAAACACATTGGAATCATTAATCACAAACTTAAAACTTTTAATTTGGATTCAAGCACCAAATCACCGATAACTTGACCGAAACCCCCTCTTTTAAGCATCAATGGTCTAAATGAGATGTTCTAAGTTTCTATCTTCAACTTGTGCTATGAACAAGTCATAAATGACCAAAGAAACAAATTCATGCAAGCCAAATACATCAAATATCTCTAGAAATCAATTTGGCCTATTAAACACCAAGGGTGCATCAATGGTGAAAAGAGTGAAAAGAGATGAATATGAACATAAAAATCATACCTTTTGGCAGCTGAGAAGATCCATCTTCAAGCTCTATGCTTTGATCTTCATCTTCTCTTGGTCTTATTTCCTTTCCCCCTTCCATTTCTCTCTTTTGGCTTATTTTTTCTTTCTTTCTTCTATTTTTCTTTATTTCCTTCGTTTTGCAGCAGCTTTGCTCCCTTATAAAAAGAAAGAGTCGTGAGAGACTTTGTCTATTGGGACTGTACTGGAAAATTCGTATCTGCTAAGAACATTCAATTTCAGCTAAAACAAGTTTTCTAACTTTCAACAACTTTAGAATAAATCATAATATTCATTTAAATTATTATTTCACTATTTTCATGATTTTCCATATCTACTGCTAGCCAATCTGGCATTAAAAGCACAACCAGTATGCCTAAAAATACCAAACTAACTCTGATTATCTTGAAACTTTAATTACACTTTGTTTCACTTATTTGTGACTTAGAAACAAACTCACTATGTTTATTTCCCTCAACTTAGCAACTTATGTTATTATCTAAGTCATTTTAAGCTACTTTTCTACTTCTGTATTGTAACTAAGTGCCTAAACGAACTCAGTTTGTCACAAAACTTCACTGGTATGTTAAACAAGTAATATGCTATCTTTTGTAACTATATACAAGTCTAACATGTTACTAAGGGTATTACATTTTTCCCCTATTTTTAAAATTTTGTCCCTAAAATTGCTCACCCCATGCAAACAACTATGGGTAAACTCACTTTACATGGAATTCTTACTACCACTTAGTCCTTTTTCAGCACCAGCTTCTCCTAACTACACCTCTGTTAGAGGAAATCTACTTATCTCTAAGCTATTAACTACTCTGTTTGTGGATGGTAAGCTGTACCAAAACTTAACTTAGCTTTGAACTCCTTCTCGTAAGACTTTCCAAATCCAAGTGTGAATCTACGATCTCCTTCAGACACTACAATCACTGGAACTCCATGCACTCCAACTATCTCTTTCAAAAGTAGTTGAACTAGCTCATCTTGAAAATAACTAACTTCACTTGGTGAAAGTGGGCAGATTACTTAATCTCTCCACCCTAACCTGTAGCTCAACATATTCTGCTATGTTCTTTAACATACTAGGCTACCAAAACATCTTCCTTAACTCTTGAAAAACCTCAGTAGCCGTTAGATACATGGTATACATTCTCTTGTGAACTCCTTCTAGAATCCTTTCCTTGATTTTTGACTTACTTGAAATACAAAGTTTATCTTTAAACCTCGTCATTCCATCATTTTCTATTTCAAAAATCCTTTTTGGTTCCTACGAAGATCTGCTTACTCTTGCCCCTTAGAGCTCCATCCTCCTTTTGAGCTTCTAAAATCTGAGTCCTTAAGCCCTTTACTATGTCCACCTTGCTCATTGAGAGACTATCTGGCATCATCATCACCGCTAGACTCAAATTCCTAAAACTCTCAAGAAATTCTCTCTCTTGGACTATCATTTGGGACACTTGTAGGAATTTTCTACTTAATGCATCAGCCACTACACTGGCCTTACCAAAACGATATTCTAACTCAAGGTTATAAGCCTTAAAAAACTTCATCCATCTATTCCTCTTCAAGTTCAGCTTCCTCTGATCAACAAGCATTTTGAACTATTATGATCACTGAGCATCTCGAACTAGACTCCTTATAAATAATGTCTCCAAATATGTAAGGCAAACACCACTGTGGTTAATTCCAAATCATACCTAGGGGTAGTCCTTCTAGTGCAGGTTTGGTTGCCTTGATGCATAGGTACTTACCACTATTGCATCCGAACACACCTTAGTCCCATCTTCGAAGTATCACTAGCTACCTCAAAGTTCTCATGGGAATCTAGAATTACCAACACTAACGTAGTAATCAACCTTCTCCTTAGCTCTTGGAAACCATAATCACAATCTAGAGTCCACTGCTAAGCACTACCTTTCTTAGCTAACCTAATATGGGTAACACTAACTGTGAAAGTCTATTTACAAACTCTCTGTCTTTTGTTACAATGGTTGCTCTTCCCATTGTACCTCTGCTTAAACTTTACTAGGGTTCTCTGTAATTTTCTGTCTTGAGAAATTACATGGCCTGTAAACTGTACCACTTGTAACCTAAAACTGGCTTTTGGCTAACTTGGCACTCACTTTTTCTAAAAGTTTTCAAAACTACTCTTAACATGCTCTTCACGTCCTTTTGTAATTCTGAAAAACTCTTAGAGATCTATTCTTCTTAACTTTGATTCTATGACAACTAGATCTTAGATTATCTCATGAGAAAATTCAAAGTTTTTCTCAACTGATCTACCTGATCATCCTTTCTAGACAAAGATATTTATTCTCGATAGTTTCTTTGTTCGACTTCCAAACATTAAGCACAGTCTCACACTTCAACTAAACAAGAACATAATATCATTTGTCTCTAAAACAACTAAACCATGCCAAAAAGGTAAGCAAGCTAGATTCATAAAGTAAACTATGATTTACAAAGTAAATCTATACCCTCCTTTTACACACCTTAAAGTATTTCTCTTCACATGTGTTCTTACCTCATACCAAGTTAGAAGATTTTGTCACTTTCGCTGCGCCACTCTAATTGCACATATATGAAACACACGGATTTGCCTGCCAAAAATGGTCTACCCCATATACCTGCTTCATCTAGCACATCTTAGTACCTTGGAGTCCAATTTACCTCTTTCCTTTAAGGTTGCTCATCTTAAAGCACCCCACTCAAACTTATCATCACCCCAAGCTTTCACTTAAACCTATTTTCCTTTGCCTGATAAAAATAGAGACCAAGAAGCACCTTCACTGATCTCAACATCTAATCTTTTTCTCTTTAATGAACTTTCTAACTCTTGTTCCATTGTGGCTCTAAGATTATCTACTTTTGAAACTCTACACTCACTGACTAGAGTGGAGAAGTCATTAACCTTCATTTGCTTCGTAACTCTTCTAATGTCTTTTCTAAGTTTCACTTCAAATTTTACTCTCTTCCATCTTTTATTTAGATGACTCTTAAAATAAGAAGAGAACTTAGGACATTCTCTGAATTACTCCACATACTGTTCCACGGTAATATCCACTTGCTCAGATCTTAGAAATTCCAAATTCCTTGCCTTCCATAACTGAAGGGAATAATACTTGTCTAGGAAAGTAACTCTAAACACCTCCCAAGTGATTCGAGTACCAACCATCTCTAGTAACCTCTCAGCTTTAACTCAATAGTCTTCGGCTTCACCTACTAACTCATAAGAAGCAAGGTCACCTTCTATCCATCAGTGCCTGCTATAACCTCAAAGATCTCTTCTATCTCATGAAGTCATCTCCCAGCTCTGACTGAACCATACTCTCCCGTGAAAAATAAAGGAGTAACTCTTTTGAACCCTGAGAAATATTGATCCCTCATAAGTTCCTCATCGTCCCGCAACATACTAAGCGAGTTATTTTCTATTTGCTATAACATTCTTCTACTAATGGCAGTTTGATCTCAAAAAACAATGGCCATTTCTCTAAAAGTTCTAATTCTCTCCTCCTTTACTAGTCTCCTAGTCTTATAGGTTCGCCTAGTAGTTGTCATAGTTTCCTATACACACAGAATATTACATATTAAGTTAGATAGGATTAATATCATGTAACTGTGTAACAGTAGCCAATAGCATCCATGCCTAAGCCTAGTCATGCAATTCCATTTGCATATCTCATAAAGAGATAAAAGAATGTATAACATTCTACTAAATTGCTACTCATGCCTAAGCACAGTCAGTCCATACCCCTGCACAACAGGATGAACTACTCTGATACCAAAATATAACATTCTAATATAGATATCTAGGTATATCATAGATACACAAGGAAATTCAATACTACAAACGCCACTTTTACATAACTAAGTAATATATATATCTATAATCACAATGAGTAATTATAGAAAGCCTTGAGAGATTGCGAGAAAAACTTAAACTCATACATATATACATATATATATATACATATATATATATATAAACACTAGCCACAAAAGGGTATATTATAATACATATAAAACAAATTTAAATAGTATACATAAGTTCTGTCTAGAAAAGCATATAAAATTATACTAGTCTTCAAGTTTCACCTTCTTTCCTTTAGCAGGGTCTTTACCTAGATTCACATGGAAAAATAACTAGGATGAGAATTACAATTCTCAATAAAATCAATTCCAACACCAGCTAGCTATAACATTGTATAAACAAATATAACAATTGCTATAACTACTAACATAGGAGTTTCCTCTACTAATTCTCATAAATGCACACTACTATATAATATGATCTAAACCGATAGCCTACATACTGTTGGATATAAACAACTGCTCATACAATTGTAAATACCAATAGCAATAGATAATGCCCATACAACTGTCCATAAATACAATGAGAATGATATGCAATATGATTATGCTTAAGAAAATCCTAAAGATATGTCTATGCAATGTTTTGTTTTGAAATACATACAGGGGTTTAATTAAAAAACCAAGAAATTCATTAGGAACTAGTTCAGTATATCATTTTATGGTAAATAGAGGAAAAATAGATCTTCACATCACATGTATCCTGGCACATTGAGAAGTTCGAGATGAATCTTTGTTCAAAAGAACCTTATAGAAACTCCACTTATCTCCTTTAGGATTGACACTATCGAGATATTAGGGTTATGTCCATACTCAAAAGAGTCTTTCAAGCACCTATCTATCTCGCTTGGCCTTCATGAATAGGCATCAAAAGATACTCACTAAGATTAATACTATTAGACCATTTCCATTAGCATATATACATACTTATATACCTAGCTCATTTAAGACCTAAGCATATTCTACTAGGAACTTTGGCTTCTTATGTTTACCCTTTGTAGAGAGGAGAATCTATAACCTCATACTACATGTAACCCAAGCACTTGGTTAGGAATACTTGTCCCCTTTGGAACTTCTTGACTTCCTTCCTTATTGGCCAAATGACCTCACGTCATATAAGTCACATTCTTTGGCAAACACTACCAATCCATCCTAGTTCATTGCATCTAATACACCCTATCATTACTCATTACATCTTAAGTGATCTTTAAGCAACACTATGTTGCTAAAGTGTTAGATACTCACCTATAGAAAACCATTACTCCTAGTTGCACTAAGGTTCTTGTAACTTTTCTGTAGACTCAACTCATCCTAGTAAAAGAGTTTATCTTAGCTAATACTGTAACGCCCCTTTTCGGAAGGGAACGTCACATTGTCAATTACAATGCGGAAATAAAATTATGTAAGTTAAGACCCGGTTCCTTTTTAAATACATATATTTACTTGATTATAGTTAGGTAATTAAATTGGTGAATATATTCTTTTTTTTTGTTATAATAACCATAATTAATAACCACATTGACGAAACATAAATGGAAATAAAGGATAAAAGCAGATGTAAAACATATATGGGAATTAACGTTGCATCATCATATATATATATTTATCAATCTGTTTAGTTACAAAGCCTGGTATACCAAAAAGCAAAACTATACCTGCCCCCAAAGGATTATACATACACATCCTCACGGTATCAGAATATACAGCCCACTACAGTCAAAACATCAGGCCCCCAAAATAAAATACTGGTAGCCCTCAGTAGCTACAAGTAAAATCAGTCCCTCAAATGAGGAGGAATCATGTCAGGATCCTCCTCGAGGTCGTTCTCAGGGACCTCCTCGGGATCTTCCTCAGGATCTTCCTCGTCAGAGGAAACCACCATAGGAACCGCAAAGTTACGGGATGGGGCCCAAGTTGTGGAATGAAAATAGTCTTCCCACGGGGTGTAATAACGGTCACCCCACATCTCACGTATAAGAAAATGAAATTCCAGATGTAGGCTAATACAGCAGGTGAAAATAGGCGGCTCATGGCGCCTCCAGGCTAGAGATATCGATACACCCCCCAAGTAGACGCAGCGCTCGGAGTCAAAGTTGATGTGCCAGCACTCTGGCCCTCCTAAGAAGGTCAGACACACATCTCCCAGAAATCTGTGCGTGCGTGCCTCCATGCTCTTCAGCAGTCGCTAGTCGAGGTGAGGCCAAAAACCAGGGAAATCGAGAGCTTCCGTTTCCTTGCAGTCATCTTCGATGGGATGCAATATACAGATAAACAGTAATGGAGAAACAGAAAAGAGGTAAGACATCCTACCATCATTACCAATTATAGCATCAAGAAACCAAACGGCGCAAAGCGCCCACATATCAGTTTTGACAGTAATAATGGTAATAAACATTTAGTAGTAGTTATAATCAACTAAACAGTTCCAAGCAGTCATATATATATATATTGAAAATACAATAGTTCCAATTATAATAACAATAAATGTCAGATAATTCATGGACTCACTATGCACATGCATTCAATAGTCAAAATCCTACTCCATGGAGCTAGACACAAACGGTCGGAGAGAAAGATCAGGAGACTCGTCTGCAACTCGGCTGCCGAGGCCAAAGTGCTATAATCCATCAATTTATCCACGTGCACATCATGGCATTGTACAGACAGTCTACGCTAGATCACGATATAGGACAGTGTCTCGATCCGGATCGTCAGTGCGTTTGTATATGTCTACCCCACGGACAGAAGAGCTACCAACTGTCCATTGTGAGGTACCCACACCCTAACGCCCCCAAGGTCACCAATGACCTACACTTATCTATTCGCACCCACACTAAAGTGTGTTCAACTCCTAGGCAACTCGGCCTTAACATAGTCCAACGGACATTCACAATGCATACCGACTCCATGCATAATCATGTATGATCCTTATTATATATAGTTCCACAATATGCCACAATTGGCCAAAGCAAGAATCAACACAGTCACTGGTCACTCACATGGACCCACGATATCATAATCAGTACCTTTTTAAAGTGTATTATGAATTCTTGCTTAGGTTTAGCTTTTCTTACAAAGTTTGTCTCTAAGAAATTCTCTTAATTGACTAAATCCTCTTAGGTAATTTGTTCACGTACACTTAGAAAGTTATTCTAAGATCTCAAGGTCTCACACTCTCTTGTTCTTACCCTAACGAAAATTATCCTAAAGTCTCATGAAAGTTCCATTCTAGGTTCCTTAAAATTTATGAATCTCAGTATAAGCAAATTTTCCAATTAGCTAATTCTTACATCCTATTTCCATTAGTTTAATCCCTAGGCGTTAGGTGATAATTTACAGTCTTGAATTCGACGGAGGCAATGTATCTAGTATAAACTTGAAGCTACCTTTCGATGAAAAATAACCTGACAGAATGATGAAAGATGGGAGAACATTATTTCACAAGAATGGTAAAGAACCAATTTCTGTCGAATGAAGATTCTGTCGAATGCACTAGAAAAATGAGCAGAAATCCTATTTCGATGGATGGGTGTTGACATTGGAGAAATCTTCCAAGTGTCGAACCGATGAAAACACAAAATGGTCAGAAATTCAAATTTGATGGATATTGACATTAGAGAAGTTTCTATTCAATGGTCAGAATTTTAACTCGACGGATATTGGCATTTCGACTCAACGGATCTCGACATCCTAGCTCGACGGATATTGACATTGTGCTTAATGGACAGAAGTCTAAACTCGATGGATTTGGTCAGAAGATCAAATTCGACGGATATGGTCAAAAGTCTAAACTCGACGGATTTGGTCAGAGGATCAAATTCGACGGATATGGCTAGAAGTCTAAACTCGACGGATTTGGTCAGAAGATCAATTCGATGGATATGGTCAGAAGTCTAAACTCAACGGATTTGGTATGAGGATCAAATTCGACGGATATGGTCAGAAGTCTAAACTCAACGGATTTGGTCAGAGGATCCAATTCGACGGATATGGTCAGAAGTCTAAACTCAACGGATTTTGACATACTACTATATGGTCAGGAGTTCAAATTATTACAATTGTTCACCAAAAATCCCTAAACTTTTGGGCTCAAGACCGTGGCCATCAAGAACCAATTCGACATCATTTCTTCCAATTCGGGCATTTTAATCCAATCCAATATATCAATATACACAGACAGACATTCCAATAGCATAAACACCTTACAAACAACATGCAAACAAAGGATGACCCTCGATGGGGTTCCCTCACTATTAATCACAGACAACGTTCCTAAATGATAATAGAGGTTGAGGAGGAGTGTCTTCCTTTTACCTAAGAGAAGCACAAAGAAAGGATACTCCTTTTTGCTTTAGAAATTTCGTTCTTAGCTTCCTGAAAGCCCTAGAACATTCAAACTTACAAAATCAAACCAAATATTGCAATGGACACCCATGGTCACCAAAATAACCGTGGGTCACGAAAATGAGAAGAGAGGAAGAAAAAGCCATGAGCTTTTACTTTAAAGCTCCAACCTTTAAGCTTCAAAGGTGGAAGAGGATGAAGATGGAGAGAATGGTGAACTCTTGAAGATGACTTTCTCAAAGATGGTGGTCCTCCAAACACAAAGTGGGTGCAAGGAATGTGACAACTTGAAGATAAAATAGAGGTGTGGATGGTAAGGGTGTTGCCGCTGAGGAGTGAAAAGAGAAGGGAGAAAGAGAGCAGACGTGAGGGAGAGAAAATGAGAGAAATGAAAATGAAATATGACCCCCTTAGTCAATCGTGCAGCACCAAAAAGGTGGAGAGAGAAAGAAGTGGTTGGAGGAGGCTTCCTAGAAGCTTCCCTCAAAGTTTCCTTGAGAAGTTTCGCGCGCTTCTCGATAAAATGCATAGTAAGTTTGTCTCCTTAATTTAATACACTAGACAGATGATTAATTATACCGTTAGAATTATTTTCTCAGTGAATAAAGTTACAATTGATGAAAATAATATTTTATTATTCATCAGATAATTTTATGATACAGCGATTTTATCCAACAGATAAAACCTCAAAAAATGCAAACCTCGCAAACTGTGTCTGGCCTCGGGTTTAGTAAGATCTCTCGTCGACGCGTTGACAGTTCAAGGTTTACCAGCCTCAGGGAAAATATTCTATTTTCCCGGCTCCGCTCAGTGCATACGTAAAACGAAGAATATATAAAAATATTCATCATTTCCAGAAAAATCCACAAAAATTCTTAAAAATTATAAGGTCAGAAGTCTAAACTCGACGGATTTGGTCAGAGGATCAAATTCGATAGATATGGTCAGAAGTCTAAACTCGACAGATTTGGTCAGAGGATCCAATTCAGCGGATATGGTCAGAAGTCTAAACTTGACGGATTTTGACATACTACTATACGGTCAGGAGTTCAAATTATTACAATTATTCACCAAGAATCCCTAAACTTTTGGGCTCAAGACCGTGGCCATTCGAGAACCAATTCGACATCATTTCTTCCAGTTCTGGCATTTTAATCCAATCCAATATATCAATATACACAGACATACATTCCAATAGCATAAACACCTTACAAACAACATGCAAACAAAGGATGACCCTTGATGGGGTTCCTTCACTATCAATCACAAACAACGTTCCTAAATGCTAATAGAGGTTGAGGAGGAGTGTCTTCCTCTTACCTGAGAGAAGCACAAAGAAAGGATACTCCTTTTTGCTTTAGAGATTTCATTCTTAGCTTCCTGAAAGCCCTAGAGCATTCAAACTTACAAAATCAAAACCAAATATTGAAATGGATACCCATGGTCACCAAAATGACCGTGGGTCACGAAAATGAGAAGAGAGGAAGAAAAAGCCATAAGCTTTTACCTTAAAGCTCCAACCTTTAAGCTTCAAAGGTGGAAGAGGATGAAGATGGAGAGAATGGTGAGAAGATGACTTCCTCAAAGATGGTGGTCCTCCAAACACAAAGTGGGTGCAAGGAATGTGACAACTTGAAGATAAAATGGAGGTGTGGGTGGTAAGGGTGTTGCTGCTGAGGAGTGAAAAGAGAAGGGAGAAAGAGAGCAGACGTGAAGGAGAGAAATGAAAATGAAATATGCCCCCCTTAGTCAACCGTGCAACACCAAAAAGGAGGAGAGAGAAAGAAGTGGTTGGAGGAGGTTTCCTAGAAGCTTCCCTCAAAGCTTCCTTGAGAAGCTTTGTGCGCTTCTCGATAAAGTGCATGGTAAGCTTGTCTCCTTAATTTAATACACTAGACAGATGATTAATTACACTGTTAGAATTATTTTCTCAGTGAATAAAGTTACAATTGATGAAAATAATATTTTATTATTCATCAGATAATTTTATGATACAGCGATTTTATCCAACAAATAAAATCTTGAAAAACGTAAACCTCGCAAACTGTGTCTAGCCTCGAGTTTAGTAAGATCCCCCATCGACGCGTTGACAGTTCAAGGTTTACCAGCCTCAGGGAAAATATTCTATTTTCCCAGCTCCGCTCAGTGCACACGCAAAATGAAGAATATATTAAAATATTCATCATTTTCAGAAAAATCTACAAAAATTCCTAAAAATTATAAATATTGTAAAATAATTATTTATAATGAAATAAATATTTTTCGGGATGTTACAACACTCCCCTTCTAAAAAGGAATTTCGTCCTTGAAATTTGCATACCTTAGAATAACTGTGGGTGTTGCTCCTTCATCTTGCCTTCTAGCTCTCAGGTTGCATCTCCAGTCACCTCGTTCCAGATTACCTTCACCAATGCGATCTCCTTGCCTCTTAATTGCTTTATCCTTCTATCCTCAATTCTTACAGGAGGTGCCACATAAGTTAAGTTTTCTTTTAATTGTACTGTATCCGGTGCTATGACATGACTTGGGTCAGGGAGGTATTTTCGAAGTTGTGACACATGGAAAACATTATGAATGTTTGAAAGGAAAGGAGGTAAGGCTATTTGGTAGGTTACAGGACCTACACGGCGAATGATTTGGTATGGTCCAAGAAATTTTGGAGTGAGTTTTCTAGATTTTAGAGCCCAGCCTACCCCAATCGTGGGTGTGACTTTCAGGAATACATGCTCGCCTTCCTCAAACTCAAGAGGCTTTCTCCTTTGGTCTGCATAACTCTTTTTCCAACTCTGAGCCATCCTCATCTTTTCCTGAATCATCTTAACCTTCTCAATTGTCTGCTGTATAATCTCTGGTCCAATAGTAAGGCGCTCGCCATCTTGGTACCAATACAGAGGTGTTTGACACCGTCGACCATACAGAGCTTCATAGGGTGTCATCCCTATGCTCGAATGATAACTGTTGTTGTACGTGAATTCTATCAATGGTAGAACTTCATCCCAACTTCCAATCTGTTCTATGGTACAAGCTCTAAGCAAATCATCCAAAGATTGGATCATCCTCTCTGATTGACCATCGGTCTGTGGGTGATAAGCAGAACTCAGACGTAACTTCGTCCTCAACGCTTCTTGCAAACTCTCCCAGAAAGTTGAAGTAAATCTCGGATCTCTATCCGAAACAATACTTGTAGGCACACTATGCAGCCTAACAATCTCTCCAATATAGATCTGAGTCAGTCTCTCCAGTTTGTATTTTATATTGATCGGGAGAAAATGTGTTGATTTCGTAAGTCGGTCCATGATTACCCAAATCGAATCTTGACCTTTTCTTGTTCTTGGCAATCCGACTACAAAATCCATTGCAATACTGTCCCACTTCCATTAAGGAATAGACAATGGTTGCAGTAATCCCACTTGTCTCTGATGTTCCACTTTAGCTTTTTGATAAACTAGACAAGTCGATACACGTCTAGTGGCGTCACTCTTCATCCCATGCCACCAGAACAACTTCTTTAAATCTTGGTACATTTTTGTTATGCCCGGATGCATACTCAGCTGGCTTGTGTGAGCATGGTTAATGATATATTCTCTAAGCTCTTGGTCACGGGGAATACAAACTCTTCCACGAAATCTCAGAATTCCGTCCGTTCCTTCCGCAAACACTGTTTCATTACCTTGCTTTATCTGTTCCCTCACTTCTTGCAAAAACTCGTCAACCTTCTGCTTTTCTCTTATGTCATCCATCAGCTTACTTGTGATGGTAACCATATTCATGCAAATCTCTGAATTGCTCTAACATATCCTTTTCCTTGATCATCAAGGCAGAGACACTGATCATATTTCTACTTAGGGCGTCTGCCACAACATTTGCCTTGCCAGGGTGATACAGAAGTTGGAAATCATAATCCTTCAGGAACTCTAACCACCTTCGCTACCTCATGTTCAACTCCTTCTGATCATACAAATACTTCAGACTCTTGTGATCACTGAAAATGTTGAACGTCGCTCTATAGAGAAAATGCCTCTATATCTTCAGAGCAAAAACTACAGCCGCTAACTCCAAGTCGTGCGTCGAGTAGTTCTTCTCGTGCACTCACAACTGCCTTGAAGCATAAGCCACTACTTTTCCATGTTGCATAAGTACAGATCCTAGTCCTTGGTAAGAAGCGTCACAGTACACTTCAAATTGCTCATTCGGATCGGGTAGCACTAACATCGGTGAGGTAGTCAGTTGATTCTTCAACTCGTGGAAACTCTGCTCACAATTGTCGGTCTACTCAAAAGCTTGGTTTTTCCTTGTGAGTTGTGTAAGTGGTCCAGCAATCTTGGAGAATCCCTCAATAAACCTCTGGTAATATCCTGCTAAACCCACGAAGCTACGAATCTCTGTCACTGACTTCGACCTTTCCCATTATAGCACTGCCTCCACCTTCGATGGATCCACTGCAATCCCATCCTTCGAGATCACGTGACCCAGAAACTTAACTTCTTCCAGCCAGAACTCACATTTCGACAGTTTGGCATACAATTCCTTCTCCTTCAGAATCTGAAGAACTATACTGAAGTGTTCAGCATGGTCCTCCTGATTTTGAGAGTATACCAGAATGTCATTAATGAAGACCATAACGAATCTGTCCAAGTAAGGATGAAAGATTCGGTTCATGTAGTCCATAAAGATAGCTGGTGCATTCGTCATGCCAAACGGCATCATGAGGTATTCGTAATGACCGTATCGGGTATGAAAAGCAGTCTTGGGTAAATCTTCCGTCTTTACTCGTATCTGATGATACCCAGATCGCAGATCGATCTTCGAAAACACCGCTGCTCCCTTCAGTTGGTCCATTAAGTCATCAATTCTCGGGAGTGGATATTTGTTCTTGATCGTTACTTTGTTTAGCTACCGATAGTCCACACATAATCTTGATGTGCCATCCTTCTTGTGAACTAACAGCATTGGTGCTCCCCACGGTGACACACTTGGTCTGACAAATTGCTTTTCCAAAAGCTCTTCTAGCTGTTTCTTGAGCTCAGCTAACTCTGTCGGTGCTATAGACACGGGACCAGCTCCTGGTACTAGGTCGATAGCAAACTCTATCTCTCGAGCCGGTGGTAAACCAGGTACATCCTCAAGAAAGACTTGGGGAAACTTATTCACCACTGGAATTGTGTTTACATCAACCTCACTCTCAACTTTCAAAGAAGACAGTAGCATGTATCCGTGAACTCCTTCTTTCAAAAGAGCTTGAACTCGGTTGGCCGTCAGAAATCTAGAATTCTCATCTATGGGAAAAACTATGGTCTTTCTCGAACAGTCCAATAGAACATGGTTAGAAGACAACCAGTCTATCCCTAAGATAATATCTAGTTGGGAAAAGGGTAAACAGATCAGATCGACCTAAAAGGTTCGACCTTCAACAACCAATGGACAGTTTAGACAGACTTTGGTAGTAACTACCGGTTTATCAGTGGGGGTAGAAACAGTTAAGTCAAAAGGTAAGGACGACACAGGTAGACCCAGTCTTTGCACACAGTCATATGATATGAAAGAATAGGTTGCCCTAGAGTCATACAGTACAGTTAAAAGATTACCTTCTATGGTGCCTTCCCCTTGTATCAAATCTTCAGATTCGGAGGCTTCAGCTCCGCTCATGGTGTAAACTCGCCCTTCAGCTTGTGGTTTCTTGGCTCTTGCGGCATTCATTGAAGGTTCCGCCTTCGCCTGATTGCAGTCTCGGGACACGTGGCCAGGTTTGCCACATCTGAAACAGATGATCCCCTTTATGGTACAGTCCCTCGTGAGATGGTCTTTCCCACACTTCATACATTTAGAAGGATACGCCGTGTTCTGGCCAGTCCGGTTCCCAGTAGAACCTCCATTAGAACTTCCACCCATGGATTGTTGTTGATTTCCCATCGGTTGAGAATATGGCTTCTTCTGGAAGCAGTTAGAACTGTTACTGCCGCCTCTCTGGAACCTAGCAGGCCCAAAGTTTCTGTTCCTAGTATCTCTAGATTGCTCCAGAGCCTCTACATCACAACAGGTATCCAGCAGTTCTGAGAATTCATTGATCTTCAGGGTGATCACAGCCTTCTTCACTTCATACCTCAGTCCTTCCGTGAATCTTCGGCATTTCCATGCTTCATTTGGTTGATTCTGAAAGTATATTGAAAACTGTGACAAGTTTTCAAATTTCACTGCGTACTCGCTCACGGTCATATTCCCTTGTCGTAGGTTGAGGAATTCCAACTTCTTCGCATGCCTTGCGCTTGCAGGAAAGTACTTATCCAAGAACTTTTCCTTGAATAAGTCCCAAGTAATCTCACGAATTGTAGCTTCTAACATTCTCTGCACTCCGTTCCACCAGTTTTCAACATTGCCCACCAACATAAAAGTAGCATAGTTCACCTTTTTGTCCTCAGCACAGTTCATTACTTGAAAGACTTTTTCTAACTCCTTAATCCATAGACTAGCCTTGTTCGGATCAAATTCTCCTTTGAATTGAGGAGGGTTGTGGCATCAAAACTCTGCCAAGTTCTGAGCTTCTACAGTAGCCTCTAACTGTTGAGCAGCTCGTTCGTGTTGTTGTGCAACTCTCTCTTGCTACTGAGCAGCTTGCTCGATTTGCCGTGCGATGGCCTCAGCCATCCTCTGCATTGCTGTTATAGCAGCTGCCATGTCTTCCCTTCGCGCCATCTTACTTTCTCAAATCGGATAACTGAAAACATAGAAAAGTCAGTTGCATTCACTAGGGACACCAAACAATACACCTTTACGTATACTATTCAGAGAACACACAGCACAAACAAGATAGACTCAATCACAAGACCCAAAGAAACATAAACCGGGGCTCTGATACCAACTTAATGTAACGCCCCTTTTCGGAAGGGAACGTTACATTGTCAATTACAATGCGGAAATAAAATTATGTAAGTTAAGACCCGGTTCCTTTTTAAATACATATATTTACTTGATTATAGTTAGGTAATTAAATTGGCGAATATATTCTTTTTTTTGTTATAATAACCATAATTAATAACCACATTGACGAAATATAAATGGAAATAAAGGATAAAAGCAGATGTAAAACATACATGGGAATTAACATTGCATCATATATATATATATATATATATTTATCAAACTGTTTAGTTACAAAGCCTGGTATACCAAAAAGTAAAACTATACCTGCCCCCAAAGAATTATACATACACATCCCCACGGTATCAGAATATACAGCCCACTACAGTCAAAACATCAGGCGCCCAAAATAAAATACTGGTAGCCCTCAGTAGCTACAAGTAAAATCAGTCCCTCAAATGAGGAGGAATTGTGTCAACATCCTCTTCAGGATCCTCCTCGAGGTCGTCCTCATGGACCTCCTCGGGATCTTCCTCAAGATCTTCCTCGTCAAAGGAAACCACCATAGGAATCGCAGAGTTACGGGACGGGGCCCAAGCTGTGGAATGAAAAGAGTCTTCCCGCGGAGTGTAATAACGGTCACCCCACATCTCACGTATAGAAAAATGAAATTCCAGATGTAGGCTAATACAGCAGGTGAAAATAGGCGGCTCATGGCACCTCCAGGCTAGAGATATCGATACATCCCCCAACTAGATGCAGCGCTCGGAGTCAAAGTTGATGTGCCAGCACTCTGGCCCTCCTAAGAAGGTCAGACGCACATCTCCTAGAAATCTGTGCGCGCATACCTCCATGCTCTTCAGCAGTCGCTAGTCGAGGTGAGGCCAAAAATCGGGGAAATCGGGAGCTTTCGTTTCCATGCAGCCGTCTTCGATGGGATGCAATATACAGATAAATAGTAATAGAGAAACAGAAAAGAGGCAAGACATCCTACCATCATTACTAATTATAGCATCAAGAAACCAAATGGCGCAAAGCGCCCATATATCAATTTTGACAGTAATAATGGTAATAAACATTTAGTAGCAGTTATAATAAACCAAACAGTTCCAGACAGTCATATATATATATATATCAGAAATACAACAGTTCCAATTATAATAACAATAAATGCCAAATAATTCATGGACTCACTATGCACATGCATTCAATAGTCAAAATCCTACTCCATGGAGCTAGACACAAACGGTCAGAGAGAAAGATCAGGAGACTCGTCTGTAACTCGGCTGCCGAGGCCAAAGTGCTATAATCCATCAATTTATCCACGTGCACATCATGGCATTATAAAGACAGTCTACGCTAGATCACGATATAGGACAGTATCTCGGTCCGGATCGTTAGTGCGTTTGCATCGGTCTGCCCCACAGACAGAAGAGCTACCAACTGTCCATTGCGAGGTACCCGCACCCTGACTCCCCCAAGGTCAACCAATGACCTACACTTGTCTATTCATACCCGTACTAAGGTGTGTTCAACTCCTAGGCAACTCGGCCTTAACAAAGTCCAACGGACATTCACAATGCATACCGACTCCATGCATAATCATGTATGATCCTTATTATATATAGTTCCACAATATGCCACAATTGGCCAAAGCAAGAATCGACACAGTCACTGGTCACTCACATGGACCCATGATATCATAATCAGTACCTTTTTAAAGTGTATTATGAATTCTTGCTTAGGTTTAGCTTTTCTTACAAAGTTTGTCTCTAAGAAATTCTCTTAATTGACTAAATCCTCTTAGGTAATTTGTTCACGTACACTTAGAAAGTTATTCTAAGATCTCAAGGTCTCACACTCTCTTGTTCTTACCCTAACGAAAATTATCCTAAGTCTCATGAAAGTTCCATTCTAGGTTCCTTAAAATTTATGAATCTCAGTATAAGCAAATTTTCCAATTAGCTAATTCTTACATCCTATTTCCATTGGTTTAATCCCTAGGCGTTAGGTGATAATTTACAGTCTTGAATTCGATGGAGGCAATGTATCTAGTATAAAATTGAAGCTACTTTTCGATGAAAAATAACCTGACAGAATGATGAAAGATGGGAGAACATTATTTCACAAGAATGGCAAAGACCTAATTTCTGTCGAATGCACTAGAAAAATGAGCAAAAATCCTATTTCGACGGATGGGTGTTGACATTGGAGAAATCTTCCAAGTGTCGAACCGACGAAAACACAAAATGGTCAGAAATTCAAATTTGACGGATATTGACATTGGAGAAGTTTCTATTCAATGGTCAGAATTTTAACTCGATGGATATTAGCATTTCGACTCGATGGATCTCGACATCCTAGCTCGACGGATATTGACATTGTGCTTAATGGACAGAAGTCTAAACTCGACGGATTTGGTCAGAAGATCAAATTCGATGGATATGGTCAAAAGTCTAAACTCGACGGATTTGGTCAGAGGATCAAATTCGACGGATATGGCCAGAAGTCTAAACTCGACGGATTTGGTCAGAAGATCAAATTCGATGGATATGGTCAGAAGTCTAAACTCGACGGATTTGGTCAGAGGATCAAATTCGACGGATATGGTCAGAAGTCTAAACTCAACGGATTTGGTCAGAGGATCCAATTCGACGGATATGGTCAGAAGTCTAAACTCGACGGATTTTGACATACTACTATATGGTCAGGAGTTCAAATTATTACAATTGTTCACCAAAAATCCCTAAACTTTTGGGCTCAAGACCGTGGCCATCCGAGAACCAATTCGACATCATTTCTTCCAGTTCAGGCATTTTAATCCAATCCAATATATCAATATACACAGACAGACATTCCAATAGCATAAACACCTTACAAACAACATGCAAACAAAGGATGACCCTCGATGGGGTTCCCTCACTATTAATCACAGACAACGTTCCTAAATGATAATAGAGGTTGAGGAGGAGTGTCTTCCTTTTACCTAAGAGAAGCACAAAGAAAGGATACTCATTTTTGCTTTAGAAATTTCGTTCTTAGCTTCCTGAAAGCCCTAGAACATTCAAACTTACAAAATCAAACCAAATATTGCAATGGATACCCATGGTCACCAAAATGACCGTGGGTCACGAAAATGAGAAGAGAGGAAGAAAAAGCCATGAGCTTTTACTTTAAAGCTCCAACCTTTAAGCTTCAAAGGTGGAAGAGGATGAAGATGGAGAGAATGGTGAACTCTTGAAGATGACTTTCTCAAAGATGGTAGTCCTCCAAACACAGAGTGGGTGCAAGGAATGTGACAACTTGAAGATAAAATAGAGGTGTGGGTGGTAAGGGTGTTGCTGCTGAGGAGTGAAAAAAGAAGGGAGAAAGAGAGCAGACGTGAGGGAGAGAAATGAAAATGAAATATGCCCCCCTTAGTCAATCGTGTAGCACCAAAAAGGTGGAGAGAGAAAGAAGTGGTTGGAGGAAGCTTCCTAGAAGCTTCCCTCAATGTTTCCTTGAGAAGCTTCGCGCGATTCTCGATAAAGTGCATGGTAAGTTTGTCTCCTTAATTTAATACACTAGACAGATGATTAATTATACCATTAGAATTATTTTCTCAGTGAATAAAGTTACAATTGATGAAAATAATATTTTATTATTCATCAAATAATTTTATGATACAGCGATTTTATCCAACAGATAAAACCTCGAAAAATGCAAACCTCGCAAACTGTGTCTGGCCTCGGGTTTAGTAAGATCTCCCGTCGACGCGTTGACAGTTCAAGGTTTACCAGCCTCAGGGAAAATATTCTATTTTCCCGGCTCCGCTCAGTGCACACGTAAAACGAAGAGTATATTAAAATATTCATCATTTCCAGAAAAATTCACAAAAATTTCTAAAAATCATAAATATTGTAAAATGATTATTTATAATGAAATAAATAATTTTTGAGATGTTACAAATACCTCATTCAACCTTGCTTAAGGAAATAAATGAGCATTTCTCTAGAACTTTGCATACTTAATGAATGTAACAAGCTTACAAGTCAATATTCATCATTTTGTGTATTCTACAATGTATAAGGTCCCGTTTAACTAGAGACTTAATACATAATATTCCCTTTTCAGAACTAAATACACAATCTTTTCTCCACTGAAGTGAATCTAACTCAAGAGTGGTTCTTACTTGTAACTCTTTGTTGCTTAAGGTTCTAGGTACCTTCCCAAGGTGATCCACTACTCTTGGATATCCTTAGGCTCATATATTCCTTATCCTTACTAGAGTGAACCCTACAATCCATCCTAGTATACTCATCTCCATTGCACCATCTCATCACATCTTGAGTGATATCTAATGCAACACTAGGTCACCTAAGGTGCTATGCTCTTACCTAGGGTAATTCTTCACTTTTAGGATGCTCCAAGGCCTAAGCTTTCTCATTCATTTTAGGTAATAGTTTCTTTCTTGAAATATCCCTATTTGTGTCCTCAAACACCTTAGGAAACATATACGAATAATTCCATCTTGCCAAGAACTTGAAAACATCGAAAATGACATTTTTAGATGTTTAGGGCCTCACGTCATGACATATACTTGGGCACGCCACGGCGCCCCCTAGCCTCAGGTTTCATCACTCTCACGCCACAGCATGACATCTTCACGTCGCGATATAAGTAGAAAATTCAACCTTATGCCACAGCATGGTGTACTCATGTCGCTGCGTTCATAGTAGAACCGTGGTACTATTCTATTAGTTCTTTTCATGGATTTTGGTCATTCCAAACCAGTTTCTAAGTGATTCAAAGTCCCCAATTAGTTTTTAAACACACAGGAATCATTAATCACAAACTTAAACATTTTAATTTGGATTCAAGCACCAAATCACCCATAGCTTGACCTAAACCCCCTATTTTGGACATCAGTGGTCTAAATGAGATGTTCTAAGCTTCTATCTTCAACTTATGCTATGAGTAAGTCATAAATGACCAAAGAAACACATTTATACAAGCTAAACACATCAAATACCTCTAGAATTCAATTTGGCCTATTAAACACCAAGGATGCATCAATGGTGAAAAAAGTGAAAGGAGATGAAAATGAACATAAAACCCTTACCTCTTGGCAGCTGAGATGATCCATCTTCAAGCTCTATGTTTTGATCTTGATATTCTCTTGGTCTTCCTTCCTTTCCCCCTTTCCTTTCTCTCATTTGGCTACTTCCTTCTTTTTTTCTTCTGTTTTTCTTTCTTTCCTTCGTTCTGCAGCAACTTTGCTGCCTTATAAAAAGAAAAAACCGTGAGAGACTTTGTCTCTTGGGGCCGTACTGGAAAATCTGTATCTGTTAAGAACACCTAGTTTTAGCTAAAAACAAGTTTTTCAGCTTCCAACAAATTTAGAATAAATCATAAGATTCATCTAAATTATTTTTTCACCATTTTCATGAATTTTCATATCTGCTGCTAGCCAATGTAGCATTAAAAGCACAACTAATTTGTCTAAAAATATCAAACTAACTCTAATTATCTTGAAACTTTAACTACACCTTGTTTCACCTATTTGTGACTTAAAAACAAACTCTCTATGTTTATTTCCCTCAACTTAGTAACTTATGCTATTATCTGAGTTATTTTAAGCTACTTTGCAACTTTTGTATTGTAACTAAGTATCTAAACGAACTTAGTTTGTCGTAAAACTTCACTGGAATGTTAAGCAAGTAATAGGCTACCTTTTGTAATCATATACAAGTCTAACATGTTACTAAGGGTATTACACCGATTCCTCCATGCCAACCTAAAACCCAGGAGATGGATCCCAGGTCTCCAACTCAACCATTCCAGTCCTGCAAAAGGAAGGGTGAGGGACGTAGGGAGTCAAAAGGTAAAAGGCTGGTGACCGAGGTGGCACTAGTTAATCTAACAACTAGTCTGGAGTATGAGGTCCTAGAGGGCGCCCTTCTTCAATTTGCTGGAAGGTCAGTTTGGGGTAGGGGTTGATCTTGAGCGGATGATTGACAACACCCTTTTGACCCAGGATGTCCTAATAAAACAAGACTTGGTAGATATCATTCGAGATGCCCAAGTGCGGGCTTTGCGCAATGCTTCCATTCTTTGGTTTCTAGAGTCTACTTTTGAGTCTGTTTGTCAGACACGAGAGCTGGATGCCTTTCAAGGTGAAAGGAAGAAGCTTGAGCTGGTTGTGGCTCAAAGAGACGAGCAGTTAGCTTGAGTCAAGGAAGAGCTCAATTTGCACAAGGCTAAGATAACTGGGCTCCAAGCCAAGATCGTGGAGAGGGTTGCTCGGCAAACTATTTTAAAAGATCAGACTTCTTCCACTGAGTCTACCTTAACTGTTCTCTGTGCTAAAAAGAAGATCCTTGGGCAGTCTATGGTAAAACTAAAGAATGATGTTTTATATCTTGAAGATGATAGGCTGCCTCGGTGGACAACTCCTTCTCTTATGCCCTTGCCCAACTATGCCTAGTCAACCCAGACCTTATCACTGATGGAACCAGCTCATGGAAAGTGGTTTGAGATGGATGCATAGTGGATGCCATTGCTGGTGCCACTCTAGTGAGCTGAGTTCCTACAATAGAGGGCGTGGAGGATATGGATGAGGAGACCTCAAAGGATGGTCAGACGGAGGAGGCAGAGGTAGAGGAATCCGGCCAAGGAGAACTTGTCATGGACGCTTGATCCCACTTTGTTTTTATTTTTTCCCCCTGCATGGGGTTAATTTCTAAATTGTATGGACAAGTCCCGAATTTTGAGCATTATTTAATTTTGTACACTTAGAATATTTTCTTGCATATTCTTATTGCTTGTTTTTGCTTATAATCGTGATGGTTTATCTTAGCCTATTGCTCCTAAACCGGTAACTCAGAATCTGGTCCAGAATACTTACTATAATAATTTTTACATTTAATAATATAGTAAACAATCAAATTAAAAACTTACCCCGTGGTCCCTAACATACACCAACATTAGCCATATTAGCCCCTTGATTATCTTTGCTCTATTAAACTTAATAGAAAAGCACACGTGGCATGTTAAATGCATGATTTTGCTCCATATTTTTCAACTTGGTATTTTCTATTTTTAGGTGGGTTTGAAACATTTTTCCCCTTGATGAAACGATGTCATTTGGTGGAAGACCCTAAAAAAAACTCTAAATCGCCAATTCTTCATCTTCTTCCTTATGCTCTTCTTCCCCTGCAACCGAACTAGAACCAATAATTCATCCTTTGAAATCAACATTAGTTTGCAAATGATGAGTAGTGGTGGAGTCCAAAGCTCGCTATGTCAAATTGGCATGAATAGAGACAAACTTTGGGTAAGGTTAGCTAGTGTGAGAGTGCTACAAGCATGAGAATAGGGCTCAATTGCAAGGGTGGTGGTCCGAGGTGTAAATGTGGGAGGAATGTGATAGTGTATACCTCAAAAGCTACTAACAATCCAAACAAACAATTATTTGGGTGCCCATATTACAAGGTTATGAATTTGATAGAGATATTGAGTGAAAATGAGTTTTACTTCAAAATTGCACCTCCATTTTAGTATTGACTAATTACAACTTTTGCTAGAGAAAAATTTGTACTGCGCATATTTCTTGTGATTGGATGATGTTGCTGATAATGATTTGGTGTTATCTAAGATGGAAGAAGGCAAACTAAATGACATGGGAAGATGAGTAGGGAGTTTGTTATGGTGGACAATGATTTAGGTATTTGAAAATGTGTTGAGGTGTTAAGGGTTGTTATGGTGGTTGTTATCATTGTATTTTTATGTATTTGGAAGTAGGGTTGGTTGGATACAAGTAAGTAGGCTTAGATTAGGAATTGGTATTTGGTATGTATTTGGAAGTTGTGTGTTGATCCATTAGTGCAATGTAGCTGGTTTGTATTTGGAAGTAGTGTTGGTTTGTAATGGAAATTCCTGATAACCACCATGTGATTTTTTGTAAAGAGAATTACATGTACCATTGGATTATGTAATAATGAAATTAGCATTAGGTATACACATAGCATCTTTTGGCAGCAATGCATACATAGATTATAACTTGTGACCAAGAATGACATGTATACTTGTGACCAAGAATGACATGTATGATTAGTGATCTCTTTTTGATCCCTACAACAAGAATAAAAATTGATCTTTGTAACAACAATACAATAACAAACAAATCAATATCAATATACTCATTATAATATATAAAAGGAAGATACATGATCTAAAATTTTGTCATTTGTCATTTCAGTTAATTAGTAAATGCAATGGTTTTTTGATATGTGGTAACTACATTAGCTAATATTTTGCCATGTGTCATTTGATGTGACAATTTGAAAGGAATATTGACAAGTATGAAACAAAATTGTCACATATAAAAAACCGTCACAATGAATTCAAAAAAATAAGAAAAATGTTATCTATTAGAGGAAAGTAAACAAAAGATTAAAAAAGAATAAAAATGTTATTTGTTATAGAAATTTGCAGAACAAATTAAACAAAAAATGACTCTCTACTCACAAAAAAGTTGGTAGACAACTTTAAAAAAAAATAAAAACATGGAAGAATAAATGGCAAAAAAACTCTTAATAGCAAAAATGAAAGAGGAAAAGAAGCTTTTCAAAAAATAAAAATGTGGAAGAATAAATAGAAAAAAAAATCTCTTAATAGCAAAAATGGGAGAGGCAAAGAAGCTTTTGAACTCTTTGTCAAATGCATCATATTTTCTAATTTTCAGCATACTTGCAATTGTGTAATATACATGAACCCATTTCATCTTTCAAGAACAAAAATATAAAAAATAGAAAAAAATGAAGAACAACAAAATCATAAATTACAAAATAAGCAGAGTGTTCTTCTCTCAAAACAAAGACCTAGACAAAAAAAAACACACACACACACACACAAAAATTATGATAGACTAGCTTTGTAGGGAGGATAGTTTGACTACATGATAGTAGCTGGTCATCATTGTTCGATGCAATGGATCTGGTTCATGTTTGATTAGCTACCCCTGCCTGGTCGTGAGGTGGTGTCGAAGTTGTGGTTGTCTATCCAGTCATGCTGTGGCTTCTTGGTTGTCACGACAATAGGTAGCGGTGATCTTCAAGCAAAGGAAAAGAGAGTTTGCGGTTTATGAAAGAATGAAGTCACCAAAGTAGCTCCAAGTGCTACATCTAGAAAAAAAAGTTTAAATTAAGGTGCAATAGTGTTAATAATGGTCATTATTGCTAATTGTTAGAGAAATGTTTGTTTTTTTGCCAATAATTTCTTCCTAAAGCTCATTAACGATGTGCTAAAGAAATTGCTAGATGTTGAATTGATAGTAAAATTACTAGAAGCTGAATTATCTAGTATAATTATTGTAATAAATGTAATACAATAAATTCAAAATTTAAATATTTATTAGCATGTTTTTATATAAGTAAATCTATTTTTCATTACTTTAATACTTATGAACCCAAATAAGGCTTTTGATTGCCCATCTCCATAATTGACACATTAGGCATTAATTAACGTATTATGTGCAATTTATATATTATAATTGGTAATTTGATTAATTGTTAGTTAATTTAATATAAATTTACCCATTATTAATTAAAATTATTTGATTTTAAGTGAAATAAAATTTAAATGAATAACACACATCAGTCAAATATTTTTATAGATAACTCTTACAATAATAAAATTAAATAGCACCAAATTATTCTTGATATGTTCAATTAAGATTTATTTGCAAAACAAAAAAAAATCCTAAGGAGAATATGCTAATTGAAAAGCCAAAAAAGGAAAAAACTTAGTACATTAAGAAGCAATAATGATCATTATTGCTAATCGCAAAATAATATTTTCTTGGTGCCAAAATTTTCATCATGAAACTCATTAACAATGAGTTAGAAAAATTGCTAGAAATTGAATTATCGAGTGTAATTTTTGTAATAAATTAATACAATAAATTCAAATTTAAATATTTATTTTCATGTTTTTATAGAAATAAATTTAATTTTCATTACTTTAATACTCATGAGTCCAAATAGTACTATTGATTGCCCACTTTTATAATTGACACATTATGCATTAATTAACGTATTATGTGTAACTCATACATTACAATTGTTATTAATTAACCATTGACTAATTTAATATAAATTTATCCATTATTAATTAAAATGAATTTAATTTTAATTGAGATAAAATTTAAATAATTAATACATGTCAGTCAAATATTTTTATAAATAACTCTTATAATAATAAAATTAAATAGTATTAAATTATTACAGATATGTTCAATTATAATTTATTTGCAAACCTAAATAAAAATCCTAAAGAGAATATGCTAATAAAAACTTAGTACATTAAAGAGCAATAATGGTCATTATTGTTAATTGTTAGATAAATATTTTCTTAGTGTCAAATTTTTTATCCTAAAGCGCATTAACTATGAGCTAAAGAAACTCCTAGAAGTTGAATTATCGGGTGTTTTTATTGTAATAAATCAATAAAATAAATAAAAAAATTATATATTTATTAGCATATTTTTATTGAAATAAATTTTATTTTTGGTACTTTAATATTCATGAGCCTAAATAAGACTTTTGATTGTTCATTTCAATAATTAATGTATTAGGCATTAATTAGTATATTATGAGCCATTTAAATATTACAATTGTTATTTAAATTAATTGTTGGTTCAATTTAAAATAAATTTAAAAATTATTAATTAGAATCAATTTGATTTTGAATGATATAAAATTTAAATGAATCATATACAGTTAACAATGCTATCAAACTAATAATAAGGAATATTTTTCTATAATATGGAAGATAATTTTAATTTTAAATTGCTCAACCCTAAAAATTGCTCATAGTCAATGCGAAAGTATGAAATATTATTTATTTTAATCTGCAAATGCTAATAACGCATCTATATTAATAATGTAATGTAATTAAGGTTTTAATGTTCTAATTATGTATATTATGAATATTATGTGCATTATATTATGAATGAATATGAATATTTATTGGAAAATATTGATATTTGATATTGCCAAGCATTTAAATTTAATGAATGAAATCAATTTAGGAAAGATTGATATATTGTCACATTGTTTCTTAATAATTAATTAGTTAAAAAGTCAACTTAGGATTCAATTAAGATTATATTGTTCACTTCTTTGAACTATAAATTGTACAAAGCAAAATCATAAAAACAAACAGACACAGACACCAATGGTAAGCTACATCGAAGATATTGTGTCAAGTAATCTTGATTAACTGATAGATTAAGATTTGAGTTGCATCAATAGTATTGAGATTATTGTCCAAAATGAGAAGGTATGCTCATTATTGCTATATATGATATGATATTGGATATAAGAAATAATTCATTTAAATTCATGTCGATATGCATGTAGGGTATAATATATGATATGATATTGATATTTCTTATATGTAGGGTAGTCGACATGAAAGTAAATTGCTCATGAATCCTTGTAATGATGCGGCACATGATTTTAGCAGCAAGTAAGTTATTATTTGATCAATATTTAATGTTATTATGCATTTGTTTTTGTGTTGGATTAACTCTCAGGTTTTTCAAATTATTTTAGGCTATCAATTAGAGAAGTTGCATAAATTTTCCTGATGAATATTAAAATAAATTACTCTACCGAGGATTATGAAATGAAGATAATTGATAAAATCATAATATTAAATATAATATATGTAACACCCTAATAGGAATTATCATAAAATCAATAGAATATTCCAAAATAAATCGCATTAGACTTGTCACTTCTAAAAATGTGAAAAATAAAAACCCATAATAACTTACACAGTCATTATAGAGAGTCACGAATGATCAAAAAGTTATATATACAACTATCACTGGCTAACACACCATAAAGTATATATAAGCTTTTCTAAACAATTAGAAATATATACATATACAAACTGGTTCACAAAGAAACAAAACACTAATCTAAGTCTTCTGCTTCTTCTTTTCCTTGCCCTTACCCTTGTTAGAGACTTTACCCAGATTTACATGGAACACATAAGGGTAAGAAATCACAATTTCTCAGTATAAGCTTACCAAGACCAATAGTTAATCAATTATAATAAATAATTCAACTGAACACCAAAAATACATTCGATGTAAAAGAATATCGGACAATTAATAATATCAAAGAAATACAATCCTAAGGTACTATCGAACAAGCAACCAAACAATCAATCGAATAAGCTATGACAAATGCCTATGCAAGTGTCAACCATATGATAATTGCCGAGATTATCAAATTTAAATCAATTTATAACCGATTTACCAAAACTACTTGCAGCATAAGGTAACACCGGGTCGAGCCCGTAGATCACTCTAATTATGAAATCAGATTAAGAGATTAATAAACAGGGGGGGAAGTTTTGCAAGATTAAACAACAAAGAGAAATTAAAATGAGTAAACAAAATTAAGAAAACAACTAATCCAAGAGAATTAACCAATCTTGATTTTAATCCATCCTTAATCTTTATAAATTCGTTCAACTATCAACCAAATCCTTAGTCTTAGATCACATCAAGATGCCTATTAATGATCCATGGATCTTCTACTAGAAATGCTTCTAGAATTCAATTAATTAAGGTTAGACAAATTAAGCATCCATCCAAAACTCAAATTAACTTAAAAACCAAGATCCAACCAAGCTAAACATTCATCAAACACCTTTGATGCATGTTTAGCTCTGAATTCATCTCTTGCCACATGATAATTATGCAATTAACATATATAAATCCCAATCAAATTAAGCATTAAATCAAAATTTAAACAAGAGAAGAAGAGAAAGAGAAACTTGATTAATAGATGAATTTATAACAATTAAAACAAGATCTCAAGATTAATCATCAAGAATGTCAATCTCTTGGATTGATTAAAGAAGTTTAGCTCTCCATAGCCATCACCATTGGAGAACCTTCAAGAACCATACAAAAATGAAAATAACAAAGAGAAATAAGGAGAGGAAGAGAAGAAGAGAATTCTCCAAAATCAAAAACTAAAACTACAATAATCACACCCTTCTTTACGTAGCTCTCTATTCTCTCATCAAAATATGATTGCTCTCCTCTTCATTATCCACTAAGAGTCAAAAGTGATTCACCCACTTTTGTTAATTATTCCTCTATTATCAAAGTGTGTCTCCCACCTTCCAATGAATTATTTTCTCATTATGAAAGTGTGTCTCCCACCTTCCAATGATTCCTTTACTTTTTTCACATTTCCATTTTTTGGATTTCTATCACAATCTCTAATTCAAATCAAGTCCATCAAATAGCCTTTGAAGTAAGCTTTCCAAGGAGTGCTCACATGCTTAATTTGGGCTTGAAATGAGTGAGATATGCCCAGAATAGTGAAGGTGTGTCTAGAATTCGTAACAGTACCGCTGGTCCAACTTCAAGGCTGTATTTGACCACTTAAACATCTGAATCTTCCAATTTGACATTTCACAAAACTTGTAGATATTTTTCTCATCTTTCCTAGCATATAAACATCAAAATTAGAGATCTACAACTCAAGTTATGGTCAAAATACTGAACTAATGTCAATATGCATTAAAATCCAAAAATTTTGCTTTAAAGCCTAATTCAACTCAATGATCTAAATGAGTGCTAAGACCACTTAATTACAATCTGGACATCATTAATAAGGTAATTGTGTGAATATTAATATGTTAAAAATCATAATTATCAAATACCCCCACACTTACTCTTTTGCACGTCCTCGGATAAAACAGAAAAAACCAAAACTAGGGAACAAAGAAAAACAAAACAAACTCAAAAGTTAAAAACTCTAAAAGACTCAATTTCAAATGACATTCAAGAATACAAAAGTTATAAGTAAGAAAAACAACTAAAGTGTTAAGGGAACAAGCAAGGTATCATCAATTTGAAAAGAATGAATCAAGAATGATAGATTCTCATAGGATACACTCTTAATCCCTCAAGTGTTTACGGGATAAGTATTTCACTCAATTCAATTTATGAAAATTGCACTACCATAAGCTTGCTTATTTTCTACTTCTCCACTACTCAAAACACATGCACACAAAAATCAAGAGGACTTTATTCAAGGTTGAAATGGGGCCAAGGTAAGGAAAGGAAACAATATGGATATGACAAGTTAAACACCCTAGAGAATAAAAGAGCATTGGGAAGGAACTTAAATGACAAGTAACACACATGAATTTTTATCCCCCAACTCCAAATAATATACATTCTCTTCACATATTTCCTTCACTTTCCTTCTTTTATTTTTTTTTTCTGAAAAATTCAACCTCTCTTGCAATTTTTTTTTCTTTTTATCTTTCTTTATTTTTTTAAATATTTTTTTTCTTCAAACACTTTGAATATTGCACACACACACTAATCAATATTGCACAACCCCCACACTTGAACTGTTAATTATTCACAAGCCAAAGAGCTCCTCCAATGAAAATGAACCAATGCTTTCCCATTCCCTAAGGCAAGGTAAAACATGATTTTTCACATAAGTTATATAATGAGCTAAAACAAAGAATAGGCAAGTAGGCTCAAGGGAGTTAAACAAAGGAAAAAATGTAGGGTTGGCTATTTGGTTAAAGTAGCTAATAAAAGAAAGAATGCCTCAATCATGTTTATGCATGCAAGTGAAAATGTAGTTTCAAAAAGAATCAAAGTAAGTTCTAGAGTGATCCATTAACATGAATGAAAATTACACAAGAAAGAGGAGAATGGTGCAAATGTTAAAATCCACCAATATGCTCAAAAACACACAAGGTATGCATCTATCAAACTCAATCTACCAATTCAAACCATGAACCTTTTACTTGATTTATTTCTACTCATCACTTTAGCACAGCTTAAAATCTATTCAAAAACACATTTTTCTTTCAAAGCATTGTTTTTGTTTTTTTTTCTTTTTTTTTTAATTTTTGTTTGCATCTTTGCTTTTTTTTTTTTTGCAATAAACAAACACAGAAAACAAACACAGAAAACAAAACCAAAATAATAATAGAAATAGTATCAGAAAAATAAACAACAGGGTTGAAATATCAAAATAGCAAAAACAGTAGAAGTATTAAAATTGAAAAAAAACAAAAATAGAATGCTAAAATTCTTCCCCCACACTTAAATTGTACATTGTCCCAATATAAAGCTCACAAGAAAAACAACATTCCATCAAAATCATCAATTAATGAAGGACAAGTAAAATAAAAGAGAGGAAAGGAAAGAAACATCCTTATCAAGTAGGGTAGACGACTTCTTGCAAGTGGACCTCCTCCAAAATGTCCTCTTGAGCTCCCTTATAAAATAGTTTGAGGCGATGTCCATTGACTGTGAAAGCTTTAGTAGTATTCTCACTTGTAACCTGCACAGCACCATAAGAAAAAATCTTAGTAACAACAATTGTACGAAGCCACCTAGATCTGAGCTTCCCGGGCATGAGCTTGAGGCAGGAGTTATAGAGGAGAACTTTTTGACCAATCTCAAATGTTTTTCTCATGATCATCTTATCATGAAAGGCTTTGGTCTTCTCTTTATAAAGTTTGGAACTCTCATAAGCCTCCAAGCGGATCTCCTCCAATTCTTGCAACTGTAGCTTTCGCTCCATGCTCGCTTGATTTAGGTCCAAGTTACACCTCTTTACTGCCCAAAATGTACGATGCTCAATTTCCACCGCCAAGTGGCATGCTTTGCCAAAAATAATCCGACAAGGAGACATCCCAATCAGAGTCTTATAGGCGGTCCTGTAAGCCCATAAAGCATCCTCAAGCCTTTTGCTCCAGTCCTTTCTGATAAGTTGAACTATTTTCTGAAGTATCTGCTTGATCTCTCTGTTGGAAACCTCGGCTTGCTCATTAGTCTGGGGATGGTAAGGTGTAGAAACTCTGTGCAAGACTCCATACTTTTTCATCAAGGCTTCCATGCTCCGATTACAGAAATACGAACCCTGATCACTAATGATGGTTTTTGAGACTCCAAACCTGCTGAAAATATGTGATCTAACAAAATCCACATCAACTTTAGAATCATCAGTCCGAGTGGCTTTTGCCTCCACCCATTTAGATACATAATCCACAGCAAGCAGAATGTAAACAAAATCAAATGACACAGGAAAATGACCCATAAAATCAATACCCCAAACATCAAATATCTCACAGAACAACAAAGGTTGTTGGGGCATCTCATTCCTACGAGAGATATTCCTTGTTCTCTGGCATTGTTCACAAGATTTACAAAACAAATATGCATCATGAAATAGAGTGGGCCAATATAATCCAGAGTCCAAAAATTTCCTAGCTGTACGAGTAGGTCCAAAATGTCCACCACATGCAAATGCATGACAAAAGCTAAGAACAGAATCAAACTCAGAATCAAACTCATGATCAGGAATACATCTCCTAATGACTTGGTCACTATAAAATTTTCACAAATAAGGGTCATCCCACACATAATATTTTGACTCATTTTTTAGTTTATCAATCTGTGCCTTAGTGAAATGTGCAGGTAGTGCTCTAGCAACCAAGAAATTAACCAAATCTGCAAACCAAGGGATGTTACCTTGCATCTTGAAAGTTGCTCATCAGGGAAGGCATCATGGATAGGAGAAGAATCTGTCTCTCTCTCAATCCGACTCAAGTGATCTGCCACCAGGTTCTCTGCTCTACTCTTATCTCTGATATCAATATCAAACTCTTTGCCACTTTCTGTGCAAGGACAGCTCCCAATGCATAATTAGAGGCATCACACATAAGTTCAAATGGGAGTGTCCAATCTGGTAACTAGATGATAGGTGTACTAGTCAATGCTTACTTCAAGTGATTGAAGGCATCCTTGCATCTCTGGTCAAAGTGAAACTCTACATCCTTTTGCAGCAAGTTGGACAGTGGAAGGGCGATTTTGTTAAAATCCTTTATGAACCGCCAATAAAAACCTGCATGAACAAGGAAAGAATGAACCTCCCGCACGTATGTGGGGTAAGATAGGCATGAAATGATATCTATTTTTTGCAAGATCTACCTCAATACCCTTGCTAGATACTACATGCCCTAAAACTATACCCTATTCTACCGTGAAATGACATTTCTCAAAATTCAAGACAAAGTTAGTTTCAATGCACTTATGCAAAACCCGAGCTAAACTATCCAAACATGCATCAAAGGAAGAGCCATAGATAGTAAAATCATCCATAAACACATCCATGCAACTCTCTAAAAATTCAGAAAAGATACTGACCATACACCTTTGAAAGGTTCCCGGAGCGTTGCACAAATCGAAGGGCATTCTCCTGTATGTAAATGTTCCAAATGGGCAAGTGAAAGTGGTCTTCTCTTGGTCTTCTAGGGCTATATGAATCTGAAAATAGCCTGAATATCCATCCAAGAAATAATAATGCGACTTGCCAGCCAGTCTCTCCAACATCTGATTAATGAAAGGCAATAAAAAATGATCTTTCCTAGTGGCCTGGTTAAGCCGCCTATAATCAATGCACACTTGCCAACTGTTCTGGATTCTCGTGGGTAGGAGCTCATTATTCTGATTTGCAACTACTGTGACTCCATATTTCTTTGGAACAACTTGCACGGGGCTCACCTATTTACTATAGGATATAGGATAAATAATGTCAGCTTACAGCAGCTTGGTCACTTCCTTCTTCACCACATCCAGAATCAGGGGATTTAGTCTTCTTTGGGGCTGCCTCACTGGCTTGGTACCTTCTTCCAATAAAATCCTATGCATACATGTGGAGGGACTAATACCAGGAATGTCTGCAAGTGTCCATCCGATGGCCCGCTTATGCTGCCTTAAAACTTGCAGCAATTTTTCTTCTTGTTCAGGTTGCAGATTCTTAGCGACAATTACTGGTAGTTTCTCACCATCTTCCAAATATGCATATTTAAGGTGGTCTGGCAAAGTCTTTAGCTCTAAGGATGAGGGATGCACAATGGAAGGCAGTAAGCTATTTGAAACAAGCAACTCAACAACATTAAATTTGACATAATTTTGACTCATATTTTTATATGCTGCATCAGTCAAATAAGCAGCTGCATCATCATTCATAACCGCATAAATCTCAGCACATGCAGCACATAGTTCAGTATCATAGCTAACACATATATTACAAGTGAAAAAATCTAGAAAGTCAGCAATATCAGGGAATTCAGCACTCATATCAGCATAAGTATCATCAACCAGCATTTCAATCACATCAACATGAAAAACTGAATGCTCCTCAAGGGGATGTCTCATGGCATCGAAAATGTTAAACTATACCATATCTTCACCAAATTCCATAGAAAGGGTGCCAGCACGCATATCTATCTTGGTCTTGGCTGTCTTGAGGACTGGTCTTCCTAGAATCAATGGAGCATGATTTGTTGAAGACTCATCTTCCATATCCAAAATGTAGAAGTTCATTGGGAAAATCAGCTCATTCACTCGCACTAACACATCTTCCAGCACTCTTGCAGGATGAGCAGTGGTCTTATTTACTAACTGAATCACTATACCAGTGGGTTGTAAGGTACCAATGTTCAAAGACTTATACACTGATATAGGCATGACATTGATAGAAGCACCCAAATCTAGCATTGCATGTCAAATCTGGAATTGCCTATAGTGCAAGGGATTGTGAAAGTTCCAGGATTTTTACATTTTTTTGGCATGCTTGACTAAATCATCGCAGAAACATTTCTGCCCATACTGACCTTCTAAGTACCCTTAAGTCTTCTCTTGTGAGTACATAACTCCTTGAGGAATTTGGCATACTTGGGAATTTGCTTGATTGCATCTAGGAGGGGAATACTGATTTCCACCTTCTTGAATGTTTCCATAACTTCCTTTTCCATTTCTGCTTGCGTTATTTGCTTGGACTGTGTCACTCTATTTGGGAAGGGTAGTGGAATAACCAAGTCTGAATTCTCTGCACATTTCTTTTGAACTGATTCAGTATCTGGTTGTTGTAATGGGAGCTTTGGTTATGGCAAATTAGGACCATCAATTTCTCTGCCACTTCTCAAAGTAATGGCACTTACATTGCCTCTTGGGTTACTGACTGTTTGTGAAGGCAATTGGCTCGACCCTTGACTTTTCAATTCACTCACAGTGGTGGCCACTGCCCATCTAAGTTTCTTTGGATTGAATGGTGGCATTGACATTTTGGCTGAATAACATTATTTGTGGCCATTTGTTTCATCAAATCTTCCAATGATGGCTCGGATGGAGTGGTTGTTGAACTTGGCAACATGAGGGGCTACTGTACAGGTGGCTGCACAGTTTGTTGTTGTCTGAATGTAGGTGGTTGGTATTTATTGCTAGGACCTACAGCTTGGTATCTAAATTCTTCTTCTTGTTGGGGTTATTGTTCTTTGACCGAGAATTCCCATATCTCAAGTTAGGATGGTCCCTCCAACTTTAGGTTATAAGTATTAGAAAATGGATCATATCTTGCCTCTTTGGGACTGCCGATATTGAGGTCTACAAGGAAAAATGCCACTTCTTAGAACCACCATCCTGAAGTGTAGGGCATGCATCAGTAGGATGAGATGAACAAGAGTAAATGCCACACACCCTTGCAAGCTCTTGTACAGAAACTGGTACATGTTGTCCCATTGCTAATTGTCTCACCAAAGAAGTCAATTCATCAAGTCTGTGTTCCATTCTCTGTTAGTCAACTTGAGATAATTAAACCTAATTGATTCCTCTGGTGGAGGTAAGGACTCTTGTGCCAAATTGATGAGTATTGGCTGCCATATTTGCTATCAAATCTCTTGCTGCAGTAGGGGTTTTATCCACCAAGGCACCTCCAGATCATCCACTATACTTCTATCCATCGGCAAGAAGCCTTCATAGAAATATTGAATCAAGAGCGATCATAATTTAATGGTGGGGACAGGCTTGAACACAACTTCTTGAATCTCTCCCAATATTCATGCAAGGTCTCACCAAATTTGCCTTATGCCACAAATGTCTTTTCTAATGGCATGAGGATGCGAGGAAGAACCTCTCCAAGAATAACTTCTTCATATCATCCCAACTCGTGATGAGAACCTGGTGAAAGGTAGAAATGCCAATCCTTGGCTACATCAATAAAGAGAAAGGGAATACTCAACTTGATATGCTCCTCGAGAGATTCCATGCGGCTTCATGGTTGAACAGGACCACATGGAACTCCTTTAAGTGCTTAATCCTCACAGTAAGACCATAAAACTTGGGCAACAAGTGTATTAATCCAGATTTTAACTCAAAGTCGACATATTGAATGCACAAAGACCGACTTACATCGGGAGCGACAAGTTCTTTAAGGGTCTTATTTTGCACATTATCAACCATGATAGAATCACAAGATCTCAAGTGCATCATTCAATGTCACAATAAATTCAGAACCAATTCTTTCACTTAGCCTATGAGCTCTAATTAACCTATGCAATGTTCTATCAATCTCAGGATCAAATTCAAGCAAGATATCAGGATTAGACCTAATCATGCACTAATCAAAACACAAAAAACACAAAATCAGTAAACAAGCAAAATACACTAGATAACACTAAAAATATACCAAAATAAATCTAATTGACCTATGTAATGATTTTTAAAAATTATGGGACTTGTACAGCATGAAAACTACACAAAAATGAAACTAAAAAATGTAAAAAAAATATTTAAAAAATTGAAAAACTAGTCTAAACGATGGATTTTGGGAAAACCAGGGGTGACCTCACAAATGTGAGTCTTGTTTATTAGGCCATTTTCCTTCAACTGACCAAGTTTCAACGCATTCTGGGCACATTTTCTGTCAGTACAAAATTCTACAAAGTGACCCGTAATCACCTGTTTTCTCCTAAAATTCACCAAAACACAACAACACAAAGGTTAGTGAGGGATTAGAAATAAAATATACTCTTAATAAAATTGAACAAAATCAGAATGATCCCTGGTAACGGCGCCAAAAATTTGATAACTGCCGAGATTACAAAATTTAAATCAATTTATAACCGATTTACCAAAATTACTTGCAGCATAAGGTAACACCGGGTCAAGCCCGTAGATTGATATTCACATATTTGATGCATTAATAAGCCTTCATTTTTAGTCATTTACACTCTCCATGCACTTAATAAATTAAGTTTGGTTATGTTTTGTATGTTTTGAACTCAAAATGGATTTAATTGAATTTTTTAGCATGATTTACGTCTTACACTAATCCTGTATTTGGGTCATATCTTGGGCTGTAAGTGGATGTTTAAGGTGAATCTTATATCGTTTTAAAGATAATAGAGAGCTCTACAATCTTCATGAAGACATCAAAGACTCAATCACACGTTTGGATGGCTCAAATTGGCATTGAATCAAGAACTAAAGTGTTGCTCCTGGCAGAATGACCTTTGTGTACTGTTCATTACACTGCTCATAGTGAAAGTTGTATAATAGGCTGAAATTTTGATGGTTGATAGTTAAGACTCAAATCTACAACTTTTATGTTGAACACTCTTCCCGATTCAGACTCCTTGGAGGTGATATTGGGCTTGGAAGTCAGAACAAAGGAGCTACGACTAGGCCTGAGTAGTGTGCAGTAATTTGAACTTATCTGAAGCTATAGAAATGATATTAGACTCAAACTAAAGCCATTTGAAAGCTAAGATCCAGACCTACAATCTTCATGAAGACCACTTGGCTCAAAAATGACGAATGTAATGACTTCAGAGCTGCATGATTTCAAAGACAAAGAATCTCCAAAATTTTCTACTCACCAAAAGTTATTCAACATTTTCCACTACTCCACCTACTCCACCAACCTCCATGAGTCAGCCCCCTTTGACATTTTGTATCTCTAACCCTCTATAAAAGGGAGGCTATGCAGATCATTGTGACATGTAGAGCTTCTATGTAGAAGTGTTGTTATAATTAAAGTGTTAGTTTTTGATTTTGAAGATTTCTCTTCTTCTTTTTCTCTCTTCTCTCTCTTTTGTTATTTTTCATGGTTCTTGAAGGTTCTCCAATGGTGATGGCTATGGAGAACTAAACTTCTTTAATCAATCCAAGAGATTGACAGTCTTGATGATTAATCTTGAGATTTTGTTTTAATTGTTATATATTCATCTATTAATCAAGTTTCTCTTTCTCTTCTTCTCTTGTTTAAATTCTGATTTAATGCTTAATTTGATTGGAATTTGCATATATTAATTGTGTAATTATCATATGCCAAGAGATGAATTCAGAGGTTAAATAATTTATTAAAGGTGTTTGATGAAATATTTAGCTTGGTTGGATCTTGATTTTTAAGTTAATTTGGGTTTTGGATGGATGCTTAATTTGTCTAAACCTTAATTAATTGAATTCTAGAAGCATTTCTAGTAGAAGATTCATAGATCATTAATAGGCGTCTTAATGTGATCTAAGACCAAGGATTTGGTTGATAGTTGAATAGATCTATAAAGATCAATGATGGATTAAAATCAAGATTGGTTAATTCTCTTGGATTAGTTATTTTCCTAATTTTGTTTAGTCATTTTAATTGCTCTTTGTTGTTTAATCTTGCAAAATTTTTCCCCCTGTTCATTAATCTCTTAATCTGACTTCATAATTAGAATGATCTATGGGCTCGACCCGGTGTTACCTTATGCTACAAGTAGTTTTGGTAAATCGGTTATAAATTGATTTAAATTTGGTAATCTCGACAAGTGTCAAATTTTTGGCGCCGTTCTCTGGGATCATTCTATTTTGTTCAATCTTATTAAGAGTTTATTTAACTACTAATCTCTCACTAACCTTTATGTTGCTGTGTTTTGGTGGATTTCGGTGAAAACGGGTGATTACGGTCATTTTACAAGAATTTTGTATTGACAAAAATGTGCCCGAATGAAATTTGAAACTTGGTCATTGAAGGAAAACAACCTAATAAACAAGACTCACAATTAATTTTGAGGTCACCCCTGGTTTTTCCAAAATCCATCGTTTAGACTAGTTTTTCAATTTTTTAATATTTTTTATTACATTTTTTAGTTTCATTTTTGTGTAGTTTTCATGCTGTACAAGTCCTATAATTTTTAAAAATCATTTCATTAGTCAATTAGATTTGTTTTGGTATATTTTTAGAGTTGTCTAGTGTATTTTACTTGTTTACTTATTTTATTTTATTTTTGTGTTTTGATTAATGCATGACTAGGTCTAATCCTGATATCTTGCTTGAATTTGATCCTGAGATTGATAGAACATTGCATAGGTTGATTAGAACTCGTAGGCTAAGTGAAAGAATTGAGTCTGAATTTAGTTGTGACATTGAATCTGAAAGTGCACTTGAGATCTTAAGTGATTCTAAAATCATGGTGATAATAGGCAAAATAGGACCCTTAAAGAACTTCTTTGCTCCCGATGTAACTTACCAGTCTTTGTGCATTCAATATCCTAATCTTGATGCTGACTTCGAGTTAAAATCTGGATTGATACACTTGTTGCCCAAGTTTCATGGTCTTACAGGTGAAGATCCCCATAAGCACTTAAAGGAGTTCCATGTGGTCTGTTCAACCATGAAGCCACATGGAATCTCTGAGGAGCATATCAAGTTGAGGGCATTCCTTTTCTCTCTTGCTGATGTAGCCAAGGATTGGCTGTTCTACCTTTCACCAGGTTCTGTCACGAGTTGGGATGATATGAAGAAATTATTCTTGGAGAGGTTCTTCCCTGCATCCAGAGCAGCTGCCATTAGAAAAGACATTTGTGGTATAAGGCAAATGACTGGTGAGACCTTGCATGAGTATTGGGAGAGATTCAAAAAGCTGTGTTCGAGTTGTCCCCACCATCAAATTAGTGATCGCTCTTGATTCAATATTTCTATGAGAGCTTGCTGCCGATGGATAGAAGTATGGTGGATGCCGCATCTGGAGGTGCATTGGTGGATAAAACCCCTACTGCAACAAGAGATTTGATAGCAAATATGGCAGCCAATGCTCAACAATTTGGCACAAGAGTCCTTACCTCAACCAGAGGAGTTAATGAAGTTCAATCGTCTCATGTAGATCAATAGAGAATGGAACATAGACTTGATGAATTGACTTCTTTGGTGAGGCAATTAGCAGTGGGACAACATGTACCAAGTTCTGTACAAAAGCCTGCAAGAGTGTGTGGCATTTGCTCTTGCTCATCTCATCCTACTGATGCATGTCCCACACTTCGGATGGTGGTTCCGCGTTTCCGAATCAGTCGATTCGCAAATGGCATTTTTCCTAGTAGACCTCAATATCGCTCAGTCCCAAAGACCAAGATATGATCCATTTTCTAATACTTATAACCCTGGTTGGAGGGACCATCCTAACTTGAGATATGGGAATTCTAGTCGGCGGCAGAACAACCCAAACAAAGAAGAATTTAGATACCAAGTCGTAGGTCCTAGCAATAAATACCAACCACCTGTATTCAGACAACAACAAACGTGCAGCCACCTGTGCAGCAGCCCCTCATGTTGCCAAGTCCTACAACCAATCCATCCGAGCCATCATTGGAAGATTTGATGAAACAAATGGCCACAAATAATATTCAATTCCAGCAGAATGTTAATGCCACCATTCAGAACCTGCAAACTCAGATTGGGCAATTGGCCACCACCGTGAGTGAATTGAAAAGTCAAGGTTCGAGCCAATTACCTTCACAAACAGTCAGTAACCCAAGAGGCAATGTAAGTGTCATTACTTTGAGAAGTGGCAAAGAAATTGATGGTTCTAATTTGTCACAACCAGAGCTCCCATTGCAGCAACCAGATACTGAATCAGTCCAAAAGAAATGTACTGAGAATTCAGATTTGGTCACAACCAGAGCTCCCATTCCACTACCCTTCCCAAATAGAGTGACACAGTCCAAGCAGATAGCACAAGCAGAAACAGAGAAGGAAGTCATGGAGACATTCAGGAAGGTGGAAATCAATATTCCCCTCCTAGATGCAATCAAATAAATTCCCAAGTATGCCAAATTTCTCAAGGAGTTGTGTACTCATAAGAGAAGACTTAAGGGTACTGAGAAAGTCAGTATGGGCAAAAATGTTTCTGTGATGATTCAGCCAAGCATGCCAAAGAAATGTAAAGATCCTGGAACTTTCACAATCCCTTGCACTATAGGTAATTCCAGATTTGACCATGCAATGCTAGATTTGGGTGCCTCTATTAATGTCATGCCTACGTCAGTGTATAAGTCTTTGAACATTGGCACCTTACACCCCACTGGTATAGTGATTCAGCTAGCAAACAGGACTACCGCTCACCCTGCAGGAGTGCTGGAAGATGTGTTGGTGCGAGTAAATGAGCTAATTTTCCCAGCAGACTTCTACATTCTGGACATGGAAGATGAGTCTTCAACAAATCATGCTCCATTGATTCTAGGAAGACCATTCCTCAAGACAGCCAAGACCAAGATAGATGTGCATGCTGGTACCCTTTCTATGGAATTTGGTGAAGATGTGGTACAGTTTAACATTTTTGATGCCATGAGACATCCCCTTGAGGAGCATTCAGTTTTTCATGTTGATGTGATTGAAATGCTGGTTGATGATACTTATGCTGATATGAATGTTGAATTCCCTGATATTGCTGACTTTCTGGATTTTGTCACTTGTGATATATGTGTTAGCTGTGGTACTGAACCATGTGCTGCATGTGCTGAGATTTATGCGGTTATGAGTGATGATACAGGTACTTATTTGACTGATGCAGCATATGAAAATGTTTTGAGGCAACATAAGCGTGCTATTGGATGGACACTTGCAGACATTCCTGGTATTAGTCCCTCCACATGTATGCATAGGATTTTATTGGAGGAAGATACCAAGCCAGTGAGGCAACCCCAAAGGAGACTAAATCCCTTGATTCTGGATGTGGTGAAGAAGGAAGTGACCAAGCTCTTTGCAAGTGGCATTATTTATCCCATATCGACGGAAATGGGTGAGCCCCGGTGCAAGTTGTTCCAAAGAAATCTGGAGTCACGAGTTGCAAATCGAATAATGAGCTCCTACCCACAAGAATCCAGAACAGTTGGCGGGTGTGCATTGATTATAGGCGACTTAACCAGGCCACTAGGAAAGATCATTTTCCATTGCCTTTTATTGATCAGATGTTGGAGAGACTGGCTGGTAAGTCGCATTACTTTTTCTTGGATGGATATTCGGGCTATTTTCGATTCATATAGCCCCATAAGACCAAGAGAAGACCACTTTCACCTGCCCATTTGGAACATTTGCATACGGAGAATGCCTTTCGGTCTATGCAATGCTCCAGGAACCTTTCAAAGATGTATGGTCAGTATCTTCTCTGAATTTTTAGAGAGTTGCATGGATGTGTTTATGGATGATTTTACTTGTCTGCCTATGGCTCTTCCTTTGATGCATGTTTAGATAGTTTGGATCGAGTTTTGCAAAGGTGCATTGAAAGTAACCTTGTCCTGAATTTTGAGAAATGTCATTTCATGGTAGAACAAGGTATAGTTTTAGGGCATGTAGTATCTAGCAAGGGTATTGAGGTAGATCCTGCAAAAATAGATGTCATTTCATGTCTATCTTACCCCACATGCGTGCGGGAGGTTCGTTCTTTTCTTGGTCATGCAGGTTTTTATCGTCGGTTCATAAAGGATTTTAACAAAATTGCCCTTCCATTGTCCAACTTGCTACAAAAGGATGTAGAGTTTCACTTTGACCAGAGATGCAAGGATGCCTTCAATCACTTAAAGCAAGCATTGACTAGTGCACCTATCATCCAGTCACCAGATTGGACACTCCCATTTGAACTCATGTGTGATGCCTCTAATTATGCATTGGGAGTTGTCCTTGCACAGAGAGTCAGCAAAGTACCTCATGTCATTTCCTATGCTTCGAGGACTTTAGATGCTGCAGAAGCCAACTACACTACAACCGAAAAGGAACTTTTAGCAATTGTTTTTGCTTTAGATAAATTTCGATCATATTTGCTTAGTTCTAGAGTGGTTGTATTTTCAGATCATGCAGCTTTAAAGTTTCTCCTGAAAAAGCCCAATGCAAAGCCTTGACTGATTAGATGGATGTTGCTTTTACAAGAGTTTGATATTGATATCAGAGATAAGAGTGGAGCGAGAGAACCTGTGGCAGATCACTTGAGTCGGATTGAGAGAGAGGCAGATTCTTCTCCTATCCATGATGTCTTCCCTGATGAGCAGCTTTTCAAGATGCAAGGTAACATCCCTTGGTTTGCAGATTTGGTTAATTTCTTGGTTGCTAGAGCACTACCTGCACATTTCACTAAGGCACAGATTGACAAATTGAAAAGTGAGTCAAAATATTATGTGTGGGATGACCCTTATTTGTGGAGATTTTGTAGTGACCAAGTCATTAGGAGATGTATTCCTGATCATGAGTTTGATTCTGTTCTTAGTTTTTGTAATGCACTTGCCTGTGGGAGACATTTTGGACCTACTCGTACAGCTAGGAAAGTTTTGGACTCTGGATTATATTGGCCCACTCTATTTCGTGATGCATATTTATTTTGTAAATCTTGTGAACAATGTCAGAGAACAGGGAATATTTCTCGTAGGAATGAGATGCCCCAACAACCTTTGTTGTTCTGTGAAATATTTGATGTTTGGGGTATTGATTTTATGGGTCCTTTTCCTATGTCATTTGGTTTTGTTTACATTCTGCTTGCTGTGGATTATGTATCTAAATGGGTGGAGGCAAAAGCCACTCGGACTGATGATTCCAAGGTTGTTGTGGATTTTGTTAGATCACATATTTTCTGCAGGTTTGGAGTCCCAAAAGCCATCATTAGTGATCAGGGTTCGTATTTCTGTAATCGAAGCATGGAAGCCTTGATGAAAAAGTATGGAGTCTTGCATAGAGTTTTTACACCTTACCATCCCTAGACTAATGGGCAAGCCGAGGTTTCCAATAGAGAGATCAAGCAGATACTTCAGAAAACAGTTCAACCTAATAGAAAGGACTGGAGCAAAAGGCTTGAGGATGCTTTATGGGCTTATAGGACCGCCTATAAGACTCCGATTGGGATGTCTCCTTATCGGATTATTTTTGACAAAGCATGCCACTTGCAAGTAGAAATTGAGCATCGTGCATTTTAGGCAGTAAAAAGGTGTAACTTGGACCTAAATCAAGCAGGCATGGAGCGAAAGGCATGCTTGCGAGAATTGGAGGAGATCGCTGGGAGGCTTATGAGAGTTCCAAACTTTATAAAGAGAAGACCAAAGCCTTCCATGATAAGAAGATCATGAGAAAAACATTTAAGATTGGTCAAAAAGTTCTCCTCTATAACTCCCGCCTCAAACTCATGCCCTAAAGCTCGGATCTAGGTGGCTTGGTCCATTTGTTGTTACTAAGATTTTTCCTTATGGTGTTGTGCAGGTTACAAGTGAGACTACTACAAAAGCTTTCACAGTCAATGGACATCGCCTCAAACCATTTTATAAGGGAGCTCAAGAGGATATTTTGGAGGAGGTCCACTTGCAAGAAGTCGTCTACCCCACTTGATAAGTAAGATGCCGCCTCAATGGACACAAAAAAAAAAGTTTTTGATTGAGGTAAAAAAAAAAGAAAATTTCTATTGTGATGACCCATATTTGTTCAATTATTGTCCTGATCAAATCTTTTGGAGATTTGTACCCGACAATGAGGTAAGTAGTGTCATTGAATTTTGTCATTCAAAAGCATGTGGAGGTCATTTTTCTTCAAAGAAAACAGCTGCAAAATCTTGCAGTGTGGATTTTATTGGCCCATATTATTCAAGGGCAGTTATACTTTTTACAAAAGTTGCGAACATTGTCAAAAATTGGGGTCCATTTCTGAAAGAAAAATGATGCTTCCAAGTTACGCAAATTGCAATTGAATGAACTTGCGGAATCAATAAATGATGCATATGAAAAAAAAAATTATAAAGCAAAAAGACTCAAACCATTTCTGGAACATCAAGCTGCTGAGGTAGAATCCATCTCCCTTTCTAATCCTTGTTATGAGTAGAATTTATTTTAATTTTTTTTCTTTTTGCAGTTCTTTCAGTTCCCGGTTAAACGGCGGATAACGGTACTCCGTGACTCTCGAGTCGGTTTGTCTTTCAGTTTCCCATAATAACTGATTTCTTCTCTTTCAAAATGGATGTCATTCTTTCAAATCTAAAAAAGTATTTTCCTTTTGTTCATCAAAATGTTCTAACCAAAATCTACAAAGCTAGGTGTGAGAGATTGAGACTGTTAATGTATAAGGGCATCCCAGAAGATATACGCTGGATAATCGAAGCAAAGGTTCGTTTAGCTAATGAATCTTCCGATTCATTTGTCCGATACATGCCTGGCCTCGGTAAAAGTTCATTTTCGAAAAAGAGAAGAGCAAAAAGAATGCACGTTTGTTACAAGTGTGCACGATGGAATTGCAACACGGGATGTCGTTCTTTGGGAATGGTTTCTGTAAACAGAGAAGATAAAATATTCTTCATTAAGAATGGACTGAGTAAGGAGTCATTAGATAATATCTTATTGACTCTTGAGACGCATTCTTGTGGAATTGTGCAGCGTGAACTTCTTAGTTTGTAGAATCTCTTCAAGGACGAGCAAGAGCGTTATAGTCTTCGGAATCTAACTCAAAAAGACCTTATTTGCCAATTTATAAGAAAATTGGATGGGAAACCTATCCCCGACTCATAGAAGGCGTTTAAGCCGTTTCTGGACGTAAAATCAGAGGAATATGTGAGCCACAATCACAACAATCTGTATATATTATCTTATGCATTTATTATTAAAAAAAATAAAACAAAAAAAAATTCAAAAGTTTTCTGACAACAGCCAACCTACTCATATAGGAGCTATTATTACTTTTTCTATTCTCTTCCCTATTTAAACACTCCATTTTCTTCACTTTCCTGCAACTCTTAATCATTCAAAGAGCGTGTGAGTGTAGAAATGGAGGGAGCTTCTTCTTCTTTTGTTCGTAGACTTGTCAGTATCTGTGTATTTTGTAGGACAAATTATGGGAAGAGTTTAGAGTTTGTCAACGCAGCAAGCACTCTTGGTAGAACACTTACTGCGAGGAACATTCGTGTAGTATATGGGGGAGGTTGCCTTGGGTTAATGGGAGTTGTATCACTGTCTACATTTCTAAGAGGTGGTCAAGTTTTAGATGTCATTCCTGAACCTTTAACTCGAAGGAACTTCGTTGGAAAGACAATTGGACAGGAAATTCAAGTATCATCTATGCATGAACGAATGAAGGCAATGCTTGAAAACTCTGATGCCTTCATAGCCTTACCTGGTGGTTTTGGTACTTTGGAAGAAGTCTTTCAAGTTGTTTCTTGGGCCCAACTGAACATCCACCATAAACCCATAGGTTTGTTGAATGTTAATAATTTCTTTGATAATTTGTTATCTTTTGTTGACCATGCTGTGGAACAGAAATTTGTCACACCTTCTGCAAGACAACTCCTTATCTCGGCTTCCACTGTTGATGAGTTAATTGATAAATTAGAAGCCTTTGTTTATGAACCTGATCCAGTAACAGCCCAGATAGATTGGTCAGGAGACAGCAGCAAGAGAGACAACAACAAAGGAGGCAGTAAGAAACAACAGTGTGACCTGACACTTCATCTATGACTTTCCTTTATCTTTAGTTTTATTCATCGTACTTTGTTTCTGTTTATATTTGTGTAAGGTTTCTCTTTTCCGTAATTGTAGTAACAGGTACTATCCTCTATCTTTTTCCTTTCTATTTTTTTTGACATTGAGGACAATGTTATGATCTGGTTGGGGGGAAGGATAGTTGTGTGACTAAAAAAAAAATAGGAATTGTGTTTATGTTTGTCGTGTGTAGAGTTGTGTAAAAAAAATGAGTGTATGTATTAATATGTTTATTGTGTTTATATGTTTGTCAGTAATTTTCTAAACCAGTTAAGGATGGCAGAGTAAGGAGTAAATTTTACTCTTGAGACGCATTTTAGTTGGGGTAGATAACTAGTTTGTGTGGAAGTAGCAATTAAAATTCAGGGAAATTTGCATGATTAAGTTAATTGTCTTCTTTCTTAAAAATCATATGTTTGGTTATGGATGTTGAATTGGTGGACTGAGAATGATAGAACTATACCTTGTGAGATCTTGAGCCTATTGATGAATGAATTGAACATCTACACCATTCTCTTCTTTCTTGTGTGAATTTCACTCATGAAATTGTTGCTCTAGAACTTGCTTTGATTCTTTTTAAAGCTACGTTTTCACATGCATACATAAAAATGATTGAGGTAATTTTTTTTTTCAATTAACTACTTTGACCAAATAGCCAACCTTGCATATTTCCCCTTGTTTAACCCCTTTGAGCTTATTTGATTATTCTTTGTCTCGAATTCATTATGTTTCTTAAATGAAAAAAACCATGTTCTTACTTAGTCTTAGGGAATAAGAGAACATTAGCTTTGTCATTGGATGAGTTCATGAACAAGTGTGGGGGTGTGTATGCAGAATGGTTGAAAAATGTATATATGATGTTCTTTTTGAAAAAAAAAAAGAAGAAAAAAAATATATATGTATATAAAAAATTCAAAATATATATATATATATGTAAAAAAAAAAAAGGTTAACAAGACAATAAAGGAATGAAAAATAATATGTAAAGGGAATTTGTATTAGATGAAGTTGGGATGAACTTTCATGATCGATAATTGAACTCAGCTTTCATGTTCTTTTATTCTCTTTGGTGTTTAACTTGTCATATCCATATTACCTTTTCCTTTACCTTGACCCCATTACAACCTTGAATAAAGTCCTCATGATTTGTGTGTGCATGTGTTCTGAGTAGTGGAGAAGTAGAAGATAAGCAAGCTTATGGTAGTGCAATTTTCATGAGTTGAATTGAGTGTAATACCTACCTTTTAAACACTTGAGAGATTGAGAGCGAATTCTGTGAGGATCTATCATTCTTTACTCATGCTTTTCAATTGAAGTATCCTTGCTTGTTGATTTGAGATGTGAAGATGTGTTACCTCATAAATGTTTTGATCACTTGAATTATTAATTGCTCTTCATTCTTAAATATTATTAGAAATTGAGTCTTTTAAAATATTTAACTTTTGAGTCTGTTTCATTTTGTTTTTGTGTGTTTTGCCCAAAAGTGTAAAAAGCTAAGTGTGGGGGAATTTGATGTTCACATATTTGATGCATTAATAAGCCTTCATTTTTAGTCATTTACACTCTCCATGCACTTAATAAATTAAGTTTGGTTATGTTTTATATGTTTTGAACTCAAAATGGATTTAATTGAATTTTTCAGCATGATTTACGTCTTACACTAATCCTGTATTTGGGTCATATCTTGGACTGTAGGTGGATGTTTAAGGTGAATCTTATGTCATTTTAAAGATAATAGAGAGCTCTACAATCTTCATGAAGACATCAAAGACTCAATCACACGTTTGGATGGCTCAAATTGGCATTGAATCAAGAACTAAAGTGTTGCTCCTGGAAGAATGACCTTTGTGTACTGTTCATTACACTACTGGAAGGCTGAAATTTTGATGGTTGATATTTAAGACTCAAATCTACAACTTTCATGTTGAACACTCTTCCCGATTCAGACTCCTTGGAGGTGATATTGGGCTTGGAAGTCAGAACAGAGGAGCTGCGACTGGGCCTGAGTAGTGTGCAGTAATTTGAACATATCTAGAGCTATAGAAATGATATTAGACTCAAACCAAAGCCATTTGAAAGCTAAGATCCAGACCTACAATCTTCATGAAGACCACTTGGCTCAAAAATGACGAATGCAATGACTTTAGAGCTGCATGATTTTGGAGACAAAGAATCTCCAGAATTTTCTACTCACCAAAAGTTATTCAACATTTTCCACTACTCCACCTACTCCACCTACTCCACCAACCACCATGACTCAGCCCCCTTTGACATTTTGTATCTCTAACCCTTTATAAAAGGGAGGCTATGCAGATCATTGTGACATGTAGAGCTTCTATGTAGAAGTGTTGTTATAATTACAGTGTTAGTTTTTGATTTTGAAGATTTCTCTTCTTCTGTTTCTCTCCTTCTCTCTCTTTGTTATTTTTCATGGTTCTTGAAGGTTCTCCAATGGTGATGGCTATGGAGAACTAAACTTCTTTAATCAATCCAAGAGATTAACAGTCTTGATGATTAATCTTGAGATTTTGTTTTAATTGTTATATATTCATCTATTAATCAAGTTTCTCTTTCTCTTCTTCTCTTGTTTAAATTCTGATTTAATGCTTAATTTGATTGGAATTTGCATACATTAATTGCGTAATTGTCATATGCCAAGAGATGAATTCAGAGGTTAAATAATTTATTAAAGGTGTTTGATGAAATATTTAGCTTGGTTGGATCTTGATTTTTAAGTTAATTTAGGTTTTGGATGGATGCTTAATTTGTCTAAATCTTAATTAATTGAATTTTAGAAGCATTTCTAGTAGAATATTCATAGATCATTGATAGGCGTCTTAATGTGATCTAAGACCAAGGATTTGGTTGATAGTTGAATAGATCTATAAAGATCAAGGATGGATTAAAATCAAGATTGGTTAATTCTCTTGGATTGGTTATTTTCCTAATTTTGTTTACTCATTTTAATTGCTCTTTGTTGTTTAATCTTGCAAAATTTTTCCCCCCTGTTCATTAATCTCTTAATCTGACTTCATAATTAGAATGATCTATGGGCTCGACCCGGTGTTACCTTATGCTACAAGTAGTTTTGGTAAATCGGTTATAAATTGATTTAAATTTGTTAATCTCAATAAGTGTCATAGATCACTCTAATTATGAACTCAGATTAAGAGATTAATAAACAGGGGGGAAAGTTTTGCAAGATTAAACAACAAAGAGAAATTAAAATGAGTAAACAAAATTAAGAAAACAACCAATCCAAGAGAATTAACTAATCTTGATTTTAATTCATCCTTAATCTTTATAAATTCGTTCAACTATCAACTAAATCCTTGGTCTTAGATCACATCAAGACGCCTCTCAATGATCCATGGATCTTCTACTAGAAACGCTTCTAGAATTCAATTAATTAAGGTTAGACAAATTAAGCATCCATCCAAAACTCAAATTAACTTAAAAACTAAGATCCAACCAAGCTAAATATTCATCAAACACCTTTGATGCATTGTTTAGCCTCTAAATTCATCTCTTGCCACATGATAATTATGCAATTAACATATGCAAATCCCAATCAAATTAAGCATTAAATCAGAATTTAAACAAGATAAGAAGAGAAAGAGAAACTTGATTAATAGATGAATTTATAACAATTAAAACAAGATCTCAAGATTAATCATCAAGAATGTCAATCTCTTGGATTGATTAAAGAAGTTTAGCTATCCATAGCCATTATCATTGGAGAACTTTCAAGAACCATATAAAAATGAAAATAACAAAGAGAGAGGAGGAGAGGAAGAGAAGAAGAGAATTCTCCAAAATCAAAAACTAAAACTACAATAATCACACCCTTCTTTACGTAGCTCTCAATTCTTTCATCAAAATATGATTGCTCTCCTCTTCATCATCCACTAAGAGTCAAAAGTGGTTTACCCACTTTTGTTAATTATTCCTCCATTATCAAAGTGTGTCTCCCACCTTCCAATGAATTATTTTCTCATTATAAAAGTGTGTCTCCCACTTTCCATTGATTCTTTCACTTTTTCCACATTTCCATCTTTTGGATTTTTTTCACAATTTATAATTCAAATCAAGTTCGTCAGATAGCCTTTGAAGTAAGCTTTCCAATGAGTGCTCACATGCTTAATTTGGGCTTGAAATGAGTGAGATATGCCTTAAATAGTGAAAGTGTGTCCAGAATTCGTAACAGTACCACTGGTCCAACTTCAAGGTTGTATTTGACCACTTAAACATCTGAATCTTCCAATTTGACATTTCACAAAACTTGTAGATATTTTTCTCATCTTTCCTAACATATAAAGAACATCAAAATCAGAGATTTACAACTCAAGTTATAGTCAAAATACTGAACTAATGTCAATATACATTAAAATCCAAAAATTTGCTTTAAAGCCCAATTCAACCCAATGATCTAAATAAGTGCTAAGACCACCTAATTACAATCTGGACATCATTAATAAGGTAATTGTGTGAATATTAATATGTTAAAAATTATAATTATCACCATGCAATGCTTTTATGCTATAAAGTATGATTATGCTCAAACAAAGTCTATGTATTATGGATGTGCAATGTCAATACAGATTTTAAAGTTGAAAACACAAGCTATTTACTTAATTTCTTAGGAACCGTGTTCCTTGTATATACTAAGTAGGATTGGCATCCAGCCCTGACACTACCTAGTGATGTGTGGACTAGTTTCCCTCACAAAAGTAAGAGTACTGCTACTAACTCCATACACCGGTAATCTTGACCATACAAGCAAACATGCAAGGAGAATTTGGATTCAACACCTCATTCTCAGGTTATATGGTTGTGCACACCATCTAAGGTCATAATACATAGGAAAACAAGCAAATACCAAGTTTGAAAACTAAATATCCGAGCCACATAATTAAATACTAGCACATAGTAATATTGGCCTCACTTATCCAACAAAGTTGCAAGAACCATGTCACTAGCATTCTCATACCTAGAATCTCATATTATCATTTCAGAAATGATTACCAAGCCAACCTCATGTTGAACAAGATTCTAAGTGTATCCTATAGCATTCTTTCTCTCAAAGAACAACTAAGGATCCTTACAATGAACATATATACTAGGTGGTTGTTCTCTTTAAGAAGTTCACCCTTTAGTGTCTCAACACCATTTAAATATGAAGTGTATCCCATTAGATCACTCCATGCCAAAGCATCAAGCATTTCCTAGCAAAACATGCAAGAAAACCATGTTTTGGACATTTTTGGTAGAGGGCCGCGACTCACCCTTCTTTGGTGCCGCAACACCTCTCTCTCGGTGCCAAGAAAATTGAAACAGAGACATGAGTGTCGCGACTTCACTCCAAGAAGTGCCGCGACACCTGCTGGAAAACCCCAAATGTCTGCAAAATTATGCAGATACTGTTCCATTGGCCATATTCTTGGATTTTAGCCATTTCAATCAAAACTTTAGGTGATTTCAAGTCCTAAACAACTTCACAAACATGAAGGAAACATAAAACGCCAAATGATTTCATCAATAATGGATCAAAATAATAAATCCCTCATCCAAACCCCTAAAATCAACACTTTGAGCTTTAATGGTCCAAATGAAAAAACATTCAGTTTCTAATCCAAACTCTAAGCATGAACAATTCATAAACACCATTTAAAACTTATCCAAGCAAGAAAATCACTTAAAACACCTCAAGATCTCATTTTAGCATATTAACCTTCAAATAAGCTAAACATGTTAAATGAGGAAAATGAAGTTTTAAGCTCAAGAACCCTTACCTTCAAGCTCCTTGATGTTGCCTTAATGCTGTAGATTGATCCTCAATCTTTAGCCTTGGATTTCCCCTTTGATTTCCTCTTCTTTCCCTCTTGTTCTTCCTCTTTTTCTCCTTTCTCTCTTATTGTTTTTGTTTATGTTTTCATCTACGAAGAGGGAATGAGAAACAAGTGAATAGAAAAAAATATCATGAAAGAAAAGTCCACAGAAAGGCTAAAAATCATGGATAGTTAAGGGCCAAGTATTATAACACTGGTACTTCCCGATCTGCTAAAAACACTTAACTTTAGCTAAATCAAGTTTTTCAAGTTATAACAACTTTAACATAAATACTAAGATTCATTAAAAAAGTCATTTCACCAATATCATAATTTTTCATATCTATAACTAGTCAATCCGATATTAAAATACACAACCAATATGCCTAAAAATATCAAACGAACTCTGATTATTCTCAAACTTTAATCACATCACAGAATACATATTTTTGACTTAGAAATAAATTATCCACATTTATTTCTATTAGCTAAACCATTTAAGCTAATATGTGGGTCATTTTAAGCTACTTTTCACCTTTCGGCTTGCAGCAAAGTGCCTAAACTAACTCAAATTGTCACAAAATAAACAAACATGTTAAGCAAGTATTAAGCTACCTCTGTAACTATTTACAAGTCTAACATGTTGAAGAGGATGTTATATTTCTCCCTTTTTTTAAAATTTTATCCCCAAAATTGCTTACCTCATATAAATAACTGCGAGTAGTCTTGCTGCATGTAGGACTCCAACTCCCAAGTCGCCTCCTCAAAGCTAACGCCATCCCAAAGCACTTTTGTAATACCCTTAGTAACATGTTAGACTTATATATGGTTACTAAAGGTAGCATATAACTTGCTTAATATGTCAATTCAGTTTTGTGACAATCTGAGTTCATTTAGGCACTTAGTTACAACATAAAAGTTGAAAAATAGCTTAAAATGACTCAAATAAGGGGTTAAAAGGTTAAGTTGAGGGAAACAGGTATGGATAACTTGTCTTTAAGTCACACATGAGTCAAGTAAGATGCAATTAAAGTTTCAAGAGAATTTAAGTTAGTTTGGTATTTTTAAGCATATTGGTTGTGCTTTTAATGTCAGATTGACTACCAGTAGATATGGAAAAAGAGAATATAAGTGAAATAATAATTTAAATGAATCTCATAATTTATTCTAAAGTTGTTGGAAGCTGAAAAACTTGAATTAGTATAATTCGAGTGTCCTTAGTAGATATAAGTTTCAGCACAAGAACTTAAGTTGGTTTTCTTTTCCTATTTATCTCTCATTCTCTCGGCTGAGAAGAGAAATAGAGAAGGAAGAAAATAAAGAGAAAAAAGAAAGGGGAAGAAAGGAAGAGAAAAAAGGAGAAGAAAGAGAAGAAGATCAAGATTAAAGCATAGAGCTTGAAGATGGATCATCTCAACTGCCACAAGGTAGGGGTTTTTGTGATCAAATTCACTTCTTGTTACTCTCTTCTCTATTTATGCAATTAGGTTGCTTGATAGGCCAAATTGAATTCTAGAGGTGTTTGATGTGTTTTGATTCCATGATTGAATTTTTTTGGTCATTTATGACTTGTTCAAAGCATAAGTTTGAGATAGAAGCTTAGAATTTGTCATCTAGGCCTTTGAATCCCAATTTAGGGGTTAGGTCACCCTAGGTTGATTTTGGTACATTAATCCAAATTAAGAGGTTTAAGTTAGCAATTGATGATTCCTATGTGTTAGTGAACTGATTAGGGACATAGAATCACTTAGAAACTGATTTAGAATGTCCAAAATTGAGTAAAAGACTAATGAAATAATACCACGGTTTGTAGAATAATACAGAACTTACGATCTTCCAGGCGCGCCGCGGTGTGTGAAACATCGTGCTGCAACGTGAAGATGAACTAGCCTCAAGTGTCGTGGCATGAGGAAGTTACGCCGCAACGTGAGGAAGTTACACCACAACTTGATGAAGTTACGCCATAGCCTGAGGTCAGTTTTTGTAGCATGTACCGCGGCGTGAAGAACGTCGTACCATAATGTGAAAGAGATGCTGCATCAATACTAGAACCCGTGGCTTGGGCGCTGCGGCATGCCCAAGTTAGTTCTGTGGTGTGAGGCCCTGAACCTTTAAAAATGTCATGGATGATATTTTGAAGCTATGGACTAGATGAGATCATTAGTATATGTTTCCTAAGGTGTATGAGAACACAAATAGGGATTTTTCAAGAGAGGAACTATCACCTAGAATGAATAAGAAAGCTTAGGCCTTTGAGCATCCTAAAAGTGAAGGATTGCCCTAGGTAAGGACATAGCACCTTAGGCAATCTAATGTTGCATTAGATATCACACAAGATGTAATGAGATAGTGCAATGGAGACAAGTATACTAGGATGGATTGTAGGATTCACTCTAGTAAGGATAAGGAAAGTATGAGCCTTCGGATATTCAAGAGTAATGGATTACCTTGGGAAGATACTTAGAACCTTAAGCAACAAAGAGTTGTAAGTAAGAACCACTTTGATTTAGATTCACTTGAGTGAAGATAAGGTTATGTATTTAACTCTGAAGAGGGGATGTTATGTACTAAGTCTCTAGTTAAATGGGACCTTGTGCATTGAAGAATACACAAAAGGATGACTGTTGATGTCTAAGTTTGTTACATTCATTAAGTATACAAAGTTCTAGAGAAATGCTCATTTATTTCCTTAAGCAGGGTTGAATGAGGCATTAGCTAAGATAGGTTCTTTCACTAGGATGAGTTGAGTCTATAGAAAACTATGAGAACCTTAGTGCAACTAAGAGTAATGGTTTGCCATAGGTGAGTATCTATCACCTCAGCAACATAGTGTTGCATAGAGATCAATTAAGAGTTATGGGTGATGAGGTAGTGTTTATATAAGTATGTATGTATGAAAATGGAAATGGTCTAATAGTATTGATTTTAGTGAGTATCATTTGGTGCCCATTCATGGAGGTCAAGGGAGATAGATAGGTGTCTGATAGACTCTTTTGAGAAAGGACATAACCCTGACATCTCAATGTGCTAAGGCCAAAGGAGATAAACAGGAAATCTAAAAGCCTCTTTGAGGAAGGATGAAGATCGGACTTCTCAGTGTACTAGGATATGTGTAATGTGAGGATGAGTTTTCCCTCTATTTACCACAGGATAATATACTGAACCAGTTCCTAATGAACTTCTTGGTTTTCAAAATAAACCTCTACATGTATTTCAAAATAGAGCATTGCACGAGCATGTCTTTAGGATCTTTCTTAGGCATAATTATATTGCATATCATACTCATTGTATTTACGAACAGTTGTATGGGCATTGTCTGTTGCTGTTGGTATTTACAATTGTATGGCTAGTTGTTTATATCTAATGGTATGTAGACTATCGATTTAGACCACACTATATAGTAGTGTGCAATTATGAGTATTAGTGGAGGAAACTCCTATGTTGTCGTTATAGCAATTGTTATATTTGTTATACAATGTTATAGTTAGCTGGTATTGGAATTAGTTTTACTGAGAATTATAATTCTCACCCCAGTTGTTCTTCCATGTAAATCCTGGTACAGAGGTACAAACCCTATCAAGGGAATAAAGGTGAAGCATGAAGACTAGTATAGTTTTATATACTTTTCTAGCCAGAACTTATGTATATAGTTTACATTTGTTTTGTATATATTACAATATGCCCTTTTTGCGACTAGTGTTGTATATATATAAGTATGAGTTTATATTTTTCTGTATTCTCTCAAGGCTTTCTATAATTACTCATTGTGATTATTGATATATGTATTAGTTAGTATGTAGAAGTGATGTCTTTAGTACTGTTTATCTTTATATATCTTTGTATATCTAGGATATATCTAGATATCTGTATTAGGATGTTATAACCTTCACTAGAGGAATCTACTTACCTCAAAGCTCTTTGACCTCTCTGTGCACAATCCTTATAGGATGCATAGCATAAGACAAATCCTCTCTTAACTGCACAGATTCATTTCTTATGACTTGTGAAGGATCTGGATTGTACTTTCTAAGTTGTGACACATGGAATACATTGTGAAGGTTAGACAAACTGGGTGGAAGTGCAATTTGGTAGGTGACGGGTGCAATTCTCTTTAGGATCTGGTAGGGACCAATGAAACGAGGGTTTAACTTCTGTGTTCTTAATGCTATACTAATCCCTGTTGCTAGAGTGACTCTCAAGAATACATAATCTCCCTTACTGAACTCTGAAGGTCTTCTCCTCTTATCAATATAGCTCTTCTGCCTACTTTGAGCCATAACCAACCTATTCTAGATCATTTTGATATGATCTGCGGTCTACTGTACTAACTCAGGACCTAGAATGGTTTTCTCTCCAACCTTATACCAACATAAAGGAGACCTACACTTTCTATCATAAAGTGCTTTATACGGTGTCATACTTATGGTAGTATGAAAACTGTTGTTGTAGGCAAACTCCATTAAGGGGAAAAACTTATCCCAACTCCCTTTTTGCTCTAGCACACATGCTCTCAGCATATCCTCAAGGGTTTGAATAGTCCTTTCCGATTGACCACCTGTCTGTAGATGGTATGTTGTACTTAAACTAAGCTTTGTTCTGAAAGCTTTCTGCAGGGCTCCCCAAAATCTAGATGTAAATCTAGGGTCACTATCAGAAACTATACTAATAGGTACACCGTACATCCTAACTATCTCCTGAAGGTATAACTGGGTAAGTCTATCCATGGAGTAGTTAGCTCTAATAGGTATGAAATGGGCAGACTTGGTTAGTCTATTCACCACAACCCATATTGCATCGGATCCTAATTGAGTTCTAGGAAAACCTATCACAAAATCCATTATGATGAAATCTCATTTCCACTCAGGGACTCCCAAAGATTGAAGAGTCCATAGGGTTTCTGGTGTTCTATCTTGACCTTCTGACAAGTTAGGCACCTAGACACAAACTCGGCTATGTCCCTCTTCATACTAGAACACCAAAATAACTTCCTCAAGTCTTGATACATCATATTAGCACCAAGATGGATAGTGTTGGGAATTGCGGATCAAAATATCTCGCAGCGGAATAATAGGATTCCCACACAGGATCCATGCGAAAAGTCCATAATCCGAGTTTTTAAGAATTACCTCTTGAAGCGTGATAAACACAAGCGAGGTGAATCACCAACACCGTAATAGCGACGATGTTTCTGCGGTATCCACACGAACAGACTTGCAAAAGGAGTCACGCTCTGTTTCGCTAGTGCTAGCTGCGAATAGAAGAGAAGAACCTTTCACCTGTCTCTCACTCACTTTCTTAGGTGCGGCTAGGGTTGTGATGTAACATCTATAGCACAACATCTATTTATAATAGTGGCTCCTTAAGTGAGTGTGAGCAAAGTAGCAAGCAAGGCTCATAAAACCCATCCGTCATGAGTTAGGCCCACAATTGAATCCGAGTCCAACTTGGATCCTTATTACTCCAATTTAGTCTCCGTTCTAAGTGTACCTGTTCTCATGACGTTGGTAGTAATATTAAAATCTCATTTTAATATTACAAACAATGTGAGCGTATCTAGCAACACATCACTTACCCAAGTAATGAGAATGTCGGTGATTTGACATAACCTATCCGTGATCAATCAATGTTCCGTAGTGTAGTTTAGTCCCTTTGTCAAGATATCTAGATTGAACACAAGGCATGGAATGCGTCACCCTTGTATAGTCCAATCATTCGTTTCCTGATACTCAAGTAGACTTTGTAACAACAAATGAGATCAATATCTCATATTGACTCATTTGAGCATGGCCATGCATTTCGCATGCCTCACTCAATCAGGGGGCCCGAAGATATCGCTCTGTATGTAGGAGTGACAAATTCCATCTAGGTCACTCACATCCCTCTGCATGATTTGCTATGTCCAATAACCAACTTTATAATCACCTTGTTACAGATGACGTTTGATGGCATTAAAACACACAACTCCTCATGTAGGAATCGTAGTGATTTCATCAAAGGACCACAAACACCATTGTCACTATGAGAATCGCTTATGACACTCACGTAACGATCCATGTAGCGTTCTCATGGTGGGTCAGTCACCCAAGACATCATTACTCTAATATGTACCAATGTGAAGACTTGATATCTCATATCCATGACCCGTGAGATGCGGTCATCGGGTCTCTACACATACTAGTCTCAATGTATTATTGTTGTCCTAATTAACAATAATACTTGACTAGGGACATTTAAGAATAGTGTTGTAACCAAAAGGATCTCACGATCAAGTCATCCACTTGATGTCCTATGGTATCAAACTTACTATTCTAAGGACTTTATTATGTTTATCAAAAAAGAACACAATAAATGAAATGCCTCATATATAAAAATAGCATAATAGAATATATGTAAATACGAAAATGTATTAGCCTCTAGGGGCATACACCAACAGATAGTGTATTGACTATAGTGAGCTTTTTCAAGGATCTTATCTTTGATTTCAGATTCACGAGGAATGAAAAATCTACCTCTAAACCTGATCATCCCATCATCCGACATATCAAACTCACCAGAATTACCTAAAAATATTTGCTCACTCAAATCACTAAGAGCCTCATCTTCCTTTTGAGCTTCCAAGATTTGAGTCTTAAAGTCATTTACTATGTCCACTTAACTCATACTAAGATTATGTGGTAACACAGCTACCGAAAGACTCATGTCTCTAAAACTCTCAAGAAGTTCACTCTCTTGGATCATCATACGGGACACATGTAGGGATTTCCTACTCAGTGCATCAGCCACCACATTGGCTTTACCCAGATGGTACTTTAATTCAAAGTCGTAGTCTTTCAAAAACTCAATCCATCTTTGTTGTCTCATGTTCAGCTCATTCTGATCACATAAGTAATTCAAAATCTTATGATCACTGAACAACTCAAACTGAACTCCATACAAGTAATGTCTCCAAACCTTTAGGGCAAACACTACTGCGGCTAACTCTAGATCATGAGTAGGATAGTTCTCCTCATGAAGTCTTAACTACCTTGATGTATAGGCAACAATTGGCCTATGTTGCATCAAAACACAACCCAAACCCATCTTCGAAGCATCACAATACACCTCAAAGTTCTCCCAAGGATCCAAAATTACCAATACTGGTGTAGTAGTCAACCTCACTTTAAGCTCTTGGAAACTATCCTCATAAGACTGAGTCCATTCGAAAGAACTACCTTTCCTAGTTAATCTAGTCACAGGTAGAGCTAAGTGAAAAAAACCCTTTATGAAACTTCTATAGTACCCTGCTAGGCATATGAAGCTTCTGATCTTAGTCACATTGGTGGGTCTCTCCCACTACAACACTGCATCAACCTTGCTTAGGTCTACAAAAATCCTACCCTGGGATATTACATGTCCCAAAAGCTGCACTTGTGAAAGCCAGAACTCGCATTTAGATAGCTTAGCAAATAACCTATTCTCCTTAAGGGTCTCCAACACTATCCTCAAATGTCATTCATGTTCCTCCATTGTCTTAGAATAGATCAAAATATCATCAACAAACACCACAACAAACTGATCCAGGTAGGGTCTAAAGATCCGGTTCATGTAATTTACAAACATTGTCGATGTATTCGTCAACCCAAAGGACATCATGAGGTACTCATAATGCCCATACCTAGTTCTAAAAGTTATCTTAGGGATATCCTCTTTCCTAACCTTTATCTAATGATAACCAGACCTAAGATCAATCTTTGAGAAAATCACAACTCCTCTTAGTTGATCCATTAGATTATCTATCCTAGGCAATAGATACTTATTTTTAATGGTCACCTTGTTCAGTTGTTTGTAGTCCACACAGAGCCTCATGGTACCATCCTTTTTCTTCACTAAAAGAATAGGTACTCCCCATAGAGAAACACTCGGACTAATGAATTGTTTATCCAACAAATCCTTGATTTACGTTTTGAGTTCTGCTAATTCTAGTGGTACTATTCTATAAGGTGCTATAGAGATAGGTCCCGTCCCAAGCACTAGGTTTATAGAAAACTCCATTTCCCGCTTGAGTGGCAACTCCACTATGCCACTAGGAAAAACTTCAGGATATTCACTCACCATAAGTATTTCACCTAGGTTTTGCTCAACCTCAACGCTTAGTGAAAATAAGAGTACATATCCTAGAAATCCCTCATCTAAATAGAGATTAACCTGATTCATATTGAGATACACAGACTCAGATGGAATGACTATCTAACAAGAAAACTAGGGATTTTTCTAAATAATTCAATACTATATGGTTAGCGGATAACCAATCCATGCTAAGGATGACATCAATATATACAAGAGGAAAACAGATAAGGTTTACACTAAAAATCCTATTTTCTACCTTTACACAACAATCAAGACGTACTCTAGATGTTGTAACTGGCTTACCAGTAAGCGTAGATATAGATAAGTCATATGAGAGTTCAGACACAAGTAAATCCAGCTCATTCACACAATCATTCGAAACAAAGGAGTGTGATGCTCCCAAATCATACAACACAGTTAAAAGATGATTGTGAATAATGCATTTACCTTCGATAAGGTCGGAAGATTGAGTCACCTCTTCACCACATAGAGTATAAACTCTCCCTTTGGCTTGTGATTTTTGAGCAAGCATAGTTTCCTTCTTTGATGGATAGTTCTTCACAAAATGACCAAATTGCCCACACGCAAAGCACACTAGGCAGGGCCGGCCTCCATGCTGTCTCCCACACTTAGAACATTTTAGTCCCAAAAACTCCTTCTAAACCTACTTACCCTTATCCTGAGTAATGCTAGACTTAAAAGACCCTTTCTTGAACTTGTCATCACCTCTCTTCCTTTTCTGAAGATCGTGTGACTTAGTCTCCAAAGAAAGCTTCTTAAATTGCCTCTCAACTATCTGACACTTGTTAATCAGAGTTTCAAAGTCCTAAATTTCAAATAGTTGAACGACATTCTAAGTGTCTTCCTTCAATCCTTCCTCAAATTTAACATACTTCCAAGATTCATTTAGGTTATATCTAATACAAGAAGCGAATTTAGACAATTCAATGAATTTGACCACATACTGGCCAATAGACATGTCCCTTTATTCCAACTTAAAAAATTTCATCTCTTTGGCATTCTGAAGATTCTATGGAAAGAACTTTCTCAGAAATGAACTTCTGAATATCCCCTACATCACAAGAGTCCTTGATGCCTCAAGGGTCCTCTTCATATCCACCCACTAATCCTCTGTCTCACCCTCCAGCAAATACGAAGCAAAAAGCATCTTATACTCGTCTGAGCAATCCATAACAGTGAAGATCTTCTCTATCTCCTTGAGCCAACCCTCAGCTCTAACTAGGCTGTACTCTCCGTTAAAGGAAGATGAATTTGATTTCCTGAATTCTGAGAGGTCTTGGAAAGTTTGATTCCTTACAGCTGCCTCTTGGTGTGGTTGCCCTTGGTGGTATGGTGGAGGTGTAGGTGGTACTGGTTGCTAAATTCCCAATCTCTCAAGCACTCTTGTAGTTACTGTTGCCTATTCTCTCATTGCATTAGGAATTATTGTTGCCTGCTCTATTTTCTGGGTCATGGCATTGGCCATGATCATCATGGCGGTTGCCATATCAGTGCATTCATTTCTAGAGTTTCTATTACTGCTTCCACGTGGTCGCCCTCGCCCTCTTGTTGCCATAGTTTCTTATAAACATAGAACAATACATATTAAGGTAGCTAATCCCAATATCATGGAACGTGCAACAATATCTAAAATAGTCAAAACAAGGCAGTCATACAATTCAACAAAGATCTCATATAAGAGATAAAAGAAATGCACAACACAAGAAGGAACTCCTAAAACATGCCTAAGCATAGTCAGTCCACACCTCGGCTCAACAGGATGAACTGCTTTGATACCATAATGTAACACCCTAATATGAATTATCATAAAATCAATGTAATATTCCAAAATAAATCGCATTAGACTTATCACTTCTAAAAATGTGAAAAATAAAAACCCATAATAACTTACATAATCATTATAGAGAGTCACGAATGATCAAAAAGTTATATATATGATGCAAATTATAAGTTGCAAACCCAAGTGCAGATTATTTTAAGTAATAAATTCTCGGGAGTCCGAGGTCGATCCACTGGGAATTGATGAAGAAAAATTCTTTGAGGTAAGGAAAAGATTTGTCACAACAATAAAGATGATAAAAGTTGTTCACAAATGAAAAAAGAATTTGCTTGAGCTAGAAGATCCACTCTTAGCAATAAATTAAAGACAAGATTATTTTTTTTTATAACTCAATTGAAATCCACACATAACAGAGGTTTCAATCGGAAAATACAACATTCAAAGTTCAATTAAGATTATATATATAATTATATTATGGTTCCTTTAATTATTCACTAATGCCAACACTTGTAAATGGGCTCAAGCATTCATTATTCCAACCTCTTATCTACAATGAATCAAGATTTCCACTTTACAAGGAGGGTTTCTAAATTGATTGGAAACAAAATACAACACATATAATGACCACTTGATAATACATCATTCAAGCACAAGAAAGAAATTAATCTAACCTTAATTTATTACCAAAAGCTTCACCTTTTCACCCAATCAAAATGAAAATTAATTACTCATGAACAAGAAGAAAGAAAGAGAAAAGAAGAGAAAGATGAATATAACTTCTATGTAGAACAAAATAAAACTACCACAAGAGAAACAAATAACACAATAGCTTAATCTTGATCTCTAAGCCAAGATGCCAAAAATGAGCAACCAATGCTCCCTTTTATAGAGCTTAAGGAAAACAAAATGACAATGGAGTTGTTTGATAATGAGTGAAAAATGCCAAGGGAGTTGTTTGATAATTGTGAATGAGTGGAAAATTATTAAGATGCTTGTCTCACAAATGATTCAGTGCTGAACTCATAGCTGTCATTAGACTTTAGAAAAGTAGTCTTTATGAAAATTGTAGATTTTTGTCTTAGTTTTCTAATGCCACTAGTTTCAGCCCAATATCACTCCTACAGCTCAAGATATGGCCTAATATTTGCACAATATTCAGGCCCAACTACAAGTCCTCTATTCTAACTTCAAGGCCCAATATGACCTACTATCTATCTGATATGACTCTTATATTCTTCATGAAAGTTGTATATTTAGGTCTTAACTTTCTAATGCCACTAGTTTGGTGTCAATTAAACTCCTATATCTCAAGAAATGGGCTAATGGGTGTACAGAGGTCAAGCTATCAGGATCAGTACTCTAGTTCTTGCTTTAACTCTAATTTAAATTATCCAAATGTGTGATTTATCTCTTGAGGTCTTCATGAAAATTGTAGAGAGTTGTCTTAGATTTCCTACAAAATCATAATCACATCAACTAGATATTTATAACTTAAATTATAGCCAGTTTTCTGAACACCGCTAAATAGACAAATTAAAGTCAATTCAAGCAATAATTCTTTCAATGATCCAATTAAGTTCAATATCATAAAATGTAACAAAACTAACTTAATTAAGCCTAATTGAACCTTAAGAAGCCCAATGAAAGGATTATAAAATGAATAAAATATATTACTATCAAATTTCCCTACACTTAGCTTTTACACTCCCAGACAAAACAGATAAGAACAAAGCTAGGGAATAAGGAAAAAGAATACAAACTCAAAAACTAAAAATTCTAAAAGACTCAATTTTCAATAATATTCAAGAATGCAAAAGTTTATAAGCAAGAAGAGCAACCAAAGATTGAAGGGATCAAAATATTTATGAGATAACATTTCTTCACATCTCAAACCAACAAGCAAGGAAACTTCAATTGAAAAGCATGAGTCAAGATTATGTTCTTTCTATTGAAGAGGAATGGAGTAATATGGATATGACAAGTTAAATACTAAAGGAATAAAAGAGCATTAGGGTTGAGTTAAAATAACAAACATGAAAAGTTCTTCCCATCATAATGCAAATTCCCTTGACATATTCCTTTTGCTTCCATTTTTTACCTTGTTGATCTTTCTTTACACTTTTTTTTTAAGATGGCTACTCTTTCCTTTTTCATCAACCGTTTTGAACATATACCCCCACACTTATTCAAGAACTCATCCAATGTCAATGCTCTCTTATTCCCTAAGGTTAGGTAAGAACGAGTTTTTTTTAAGGCATGTAATGAGCTAAAAACAAGGAATAGTCGAATAAGCTCAAAGGGGTTGAGCAAGGGAAAATATTCAGGGTTGGATATTTAGTTAAAGTAGCTATTTCAAGAAAAATGTCTCAGTTATGTTTATATAGCCTCAAATAGAGTCAAAGCAAGTTTTAGTGTAACAATTTCATGAGTGAAAATCACACAAGAAAGAAGAGAATAGTAAAAATGTTTAATCCATTAATCAATAAGCTCAAAATCTCACAAGGTATGCATGTATCATTCTTAATCCACCAATTCAGCATCCATAATTAAGCATATGAATTTTAAGAACAAAGACAATTTATTCAATCATGCTATTTTCCTTGAATTTGAATTGCTACTTCAACACAAAATAGTTATCTACCTAATTACTCATTACTCTGTCACTAATTTAGATGCGTCTTAAGAGTAATTTTACCTCAAGGGTATAATTTATTCCTTACTCTGCCATCCTTGTTAGTAAGTTGCTGACAAACATATCAATAAACATACTTACCTAATTTTTTTTTGTTTTTTTTCCAACTATCATTCCCTCCAACCAGATCATAACATTGTCCTCAATGTCAAAACATAGATAAGTAAAAGATAGAAGATATTACCTATTGTGACAATTACTAAAAAGAGAAACCTTACACAAATTTAAATAGAAACAAAGTATAATGAATAAAACCAAAGGTAAAGAAAAGTTATAGATGAAGTGTCAGATCAAACCCACATTCCTTGCGGCCTCCCTTACTGCTTCCTTCTGACCAATCTATCTGAGTTATTACTGGATTAGGTTCATAAATAAAAGTTTGTAATTTATTAATTAATTCATCAACAGTGGAAGCAGAGATAGAAGTCGTCTTGCCGAAGGTGTGATAAAGTTTTGTTCCACAGCATGGTCAAAAAAAGATAACAAATTATCAAAGAAATTATTTGCATTCAACAAACCTATAAGTTTATGGTGGACATTCAGTTAGGCCCAAGAGATCATTTGAAAAACTTCTTCCAAAGTACTAAAACCACCCAGTAAGGCAATGAATGTATCAGAGTTTTCAAGCATTATCTTCATTCGTCCATGCATAGATTATACTTGAAGTTCCTGCCCAACTGTCTTTCCAATGATGTTCTTTTGAGTTAAAGGTCTAGGAATGATACCTAAAACTTAACCGCCTCCTAGATGTGCAGAAAGTGATACAGCCCTCATTAACCCAATGCTACCTCCCACATATATCACACGAATGTTCCTCGCAGCAAGTGTTCGACCAATAGCGCTTGCTGTGTTTACAAACTCTAAACCCTTCCTATAACTTGACCCACAAAATACACAGATATTAGTAAGTCTACGAACAAAAGCTCTTTCCATTTCTATACTCACACTCTCTTTGAATGATTATGAGTTAGAGGAAAGTGAAGAAAATAGAGTGTTTAAATAGGTAAATGGAAAGTGTAATGATAACACCTATATGGGTAGGTTGGCTGTTGTCAGAAAAGTTTGAAACACAGATTTTTATTTTATTTTTTATTTCTTTGAAAGAAAACGAGAGCTGGAACCAGTCCAAAACTGAAGGCTAGGCTCTCATGCCCGTTTATTCAACAAAGATGACATATCTTTATACTATATGTCATCAGTGCAGTAGGTGGCATATCTTTGAGTTGTGTGTCACTAGTGCAACATAAGAACTCCACAAATTTGAAGTGCAATTGAATGGTTACTTTGGATTCAACTAAAATCTCTGCATCAAATCCAAAATTCATACTAGATAATCATCTAGAATTCAATTAACAATTGACACACAAATTCACAATTGCATAATTTATGTTAGGATCTATGTTAATTTGATCTCTGAATTCAATTAACCTAGGCATAGATAAGTAACCTAACCTCTTTAATTTTATGATTATTTCAGATCAATCGACCTATATTCATCATAATTACTCAATCTTAAATCAAGATCCAATCAGATCAAACATAAACAGAATCACCATTCATGCATTCAAGATCAAGAATAAGAAGAAGAAGAAGAAGAGGAATCCAATTACAATTCAAATACAAAAATAAAACAAAGATCTCAAGAATTCAAACTACAATTTCTTCAAGAAACTCTAAATTGATTACAGAAGTTTAGCTATCCATGGCCATCACCATGAAGGAGCTTGAGGAAAAAGAAGGAAGAAGAGAGAAAAATCTAGATCTAGAAAGAGAAGGTGAGAAAAGTGTGCAATGAAAAATTGATCTCGGATTCCTCTTTTTACAACTATAAACTAACTCCTATTTTGGAATCACATCATTAGAATCCCATTAGTTACAAAGTTGGGTCTATTATGAGTAATTAGGCCTAAACCCTATGCCATTTGGAGGTCTACAACTCAAGTTATGGACAAAACATTCTCAAAGGATCTCTGAACTCGTGTTCTGACTTCCAGGCCCAATTAGCTCCACTAGATGTCTGATTCTGCCCTGGAGCTCTCATGAAAGTTGTAGAGCTCTCTCTCATCTTTCCTACAAAGTAAAATACATAATTTTTAGACATCTAGAACTCAAGATATGGCCGAAATACAGAAACAATGTCAAACCTCATTGATGCTGGAAAAAATCAATTAAGCCCAATTTGAACCTAAACTTACAAAACATGACCAAGCTCAATCAATTAAGCACATGGAGAGTGTAAATGACTAAAAATGAGGGTTTATTAATGTATAAAATATGTGATTATTAAACAGCCCTATCTTCTTGTAAACCTAATTAAAGGCCTGTATTCTAAGAAGGTGGTACTCTGCCGCAGCCAGTCAGAACTCGCCATAGAAGCCTACTAATTAAAATAAGTATATGACTCAGTGACAGTTTCACATGCACTGTAAAGACATGATGCTTGTATCTGTCCATCAATTGTCCAGAGCTAGAGAAAATCTTGGGAATGGACAATGCGGCTCTCTACAAAACATGACACATGAACCTTATTTACGGACCAGCGTGCGAAGGTCCACCCGAGGCAATGATGGGTCTACCATTGGCAGGAGCTCCATACTCAATTAAGAGCATGGTACTTTTTTGATCACCCTTTTTTTTAGATTAACAAGATAATAACATATATGTTAGTATGATTGTGGCTCACATCTTCCTCTGGTTTTACATCCAGTAATGGCTTAAATGCCTTCTATGAGTCGAGGATAAACTTCCCATCTAATTTTCTTATAAATTGGTGATAGGACCAAAACGTGTTTGCCCATTTGCTAGCCGCAAGTGCACGGGTCACTCAAGTAATACAAATATAGAGTATAAGTTCATTCCCATGAGGATAAAGGCTTCCAAATCTAAGTACCAACCAATAGCTTAATTAATTCTATTCAAGGACATAAAAATGGATAAAAATAAAGAAAGTAAATACATAAAGCAATAAAGATACTAGGTTAGATTTCAGGGAATCCTTCTTCACCCCTTACATCTACCAACAACATGCAATCATCTTCATTAACATGAATACATTGATTAGGTTAGCTTGAGAATCTAATTTAGCTAAAAGCTTATGTCTAGGTCATCTAACTATAGTTTCAATTACCCAACTCACTATGTTTCCATGAGAGCTAACACAAAATCCACTCTTGAACGATCTATTCTCAATCACACACTATGTATGGCTAAAAGGTATATTTCTATCCAGTTAGCGAATCAACTAATCCAAGCCAATTGAATTCATCGAACATGCATCAACTATACCATATCCATATTAACAAATCCCTATGTCTAGTTCATTTGCAATCTTAGGATCATACAATTGATGGCCAACCAATAGCAAGCATTAAACATAGATTATGGAAGAATAATAACCAAACATCCACAAAAACTCAAAGAAGAACACATCATTAATATATATATAAAAAGATCCAAAATATCCCTAAATACAGCTCAGCTATACAATGAACATGAAAAAACAAGTAAAATTATATCCAATGAAGATAAGGAAGAGAAGAGAAAAAGGGAAAAAAGAAAGAAAGCTCATTGATTTGTCTCTGAAGCTTGAATCCTCCTCTATCCTTGTTCCTAGCCTCCAATCCACCATCAATGGAGTTCTAGCTAAAGCTTTCTAACCTAAAACTATGAAAAACTAAGAAAACTAAAAAGGAAACAGCTGAGACGGTCAAGACACAAACAAAAACATGAAAAATCTAATATATAGACTCAGTCTGTTGCTTCACGTCGCGGCGTGAACTACCTTCCGCTGCGACTCCCGTTAGGTAGGTTGTATTGCATCGCGGCGCACACTTCTTTGTGTTGCGGTGCTGAACTCTCTGGTTCCAGTATGGAATGGCTGAGATGTGCCTCCACGCCGTGGCGTGCACAACCTTGCGTTGTGGCGTGACATGCTGGAATGTCAATTTGGCTTCCTCTTCCAGTTTTAGGTCAAATGCTCTACATATCGTCTTGTTTGGAGCCCTTTCTATCATAGAGAAACCACCAAATAAGTAACAGATACAAATTAACTTAATCTTTAATCATTTAAGCACAATTTGCCTAAAAACTTACAGAAGGTTATCCAAATCAGAATATGTCAAATATAACCAATAAACCTTCCAAATATGCTTCATAAACAAAGACTAAGCATTATTTATATCACAAGGTTAGGACGCAAATAACTACATTCAACGGAGTTATCACACCCCCAAACCTAAATTTTACTAGTCCTCAAGTAAAACAAAATAGGACTAAGTAAATCTGCTTAACAATTCAAGCACAAACATTCATTCAGCAAATCTTCTTTTTTATTTCAAACCAACTACTAGTGTATAATGATTGAAACATTCCTTAAAAAGTGCAAGTGCCCCATAAACAGTTCCACACATATACAATCCTTAACATGCTATCAATCCAAACAACTCTTCATTTAATTCACATTTTTCACAAACATGCAAAATAAACTTATCTTAATCAAGTTATACACATCCAGATAAGTTTATAAACATACACATATATGAATCATAGAATCCACTAGATTGTAAATCAACTCTCTCTCCACTAATGTAAATCACACAAGATTAAGGATCAAAAGGGACTTTATAGCTTGTAATATAAGGCCAATGGTAATGGGCGAAAGAAATGAACAGGAAAGGATACAAGACAAATATTAAGAGACATAACATGTTAATTCAAGACTTGAGCCGCTAACTGATTTTAGCAGGGTATTCAAAAGTGAAATTAGAAAACTCGCTAGAACCATTTTTTATGCTTTTCACATTTTACTTTGCTTATGCTTTGCTTTTCTTTTTTTTTTTTCTTTTTTTTTGATTTTTTTATTTCTTTTTTATTTTGTCTTTTCTTTTTTCACAAAATAATGATTTTTCTTTGACTGCATCTGGTTCCTTCAAGCTCATTTTGTATTGAATATTCATTAACGCCCCTAATCAATAGACTCACTTCAAGAAACAACACATCATGTACTCAACAACAATGATGGTATGAAGAAAATGCAATGTTTTCACATGCATTAGAATAGTTAACAGGTTAACGAACACAATGGTTATGAAAAATAAATAAGGCCAAACAATATAAAGCTTCAAAAGGGGACCTAGGGATATCATTATATCAGGGTAAGCTTTTTAAGGCTCAATCGGTCCAAACAATGCCCTAATCATTTCCTCAATCATACATAATCTAGGATTTTGCCTCAAGAGAGTTCAAAAACAATTTCTAGGATAATCAAAACTCTACATATACATTCATAAACATTCTTAAGACAAACACTCTTATCATTTTCAAAGTTATACTTGCATCTAAGTAAGATGTAAATCATGCATCAAAAGTGACTAAATTGTTTCATATGCTTCAAGATCACATAAGGTTTCACTCAAAAGGGGGCAAATAGCAACCTTTCATATCATGGGACAATCAAAACAACATCAGCATTCTTGCAACATATAATGCATTCAAATAGATTCAATTTTTCAATTCAAACATGCATAACATCATTTGCATAATGTAAAAATTGAAAATCTTGTCAATAGCACATCAGTGATAGTCAAAACAAGATATAATTATGAAAATATGATGACTAACACCACTGCACACTTAAAATACTAATACATGTTAACATTTAAGCATAAAAGTAACAAAACATGTAAAGATACTCCCCCAAACCAAAATAAAATTATTCCCTAATGAACATGGTCTAAAAGGTACCTGAGACTCTCAAAATAGCAGCCTAACTAATATTAAGCATTATTAAATAAAGAAAAATAGAGAAAAGTAATAGAAAAATGTAAAAATAAGGTGCTGCGCCACGGCGTGGAGCTCTCAGGAGCGTTTTCCTGATATGGCAGAGACTGTCACGCCTAGATGTGAACTTGGTGCACCTAGGCGTGATCAAAAAGCTGCAGAATTCTATAGAAAATTTGAGCGTGCGCTGCGGCATTGAGTATGTTATGTCGCGGCGTGAGAGATCAACTTGCAGAATTCTGCTGGATATTCAGCCCTGCTGCCAACTCTACTTTCCTTGGATCTCCAGCACCAGCAAAATATGTCTACAAACTTAATTTACAGAATGTACATCATTTACATAACAAAAACGTAAAAATAAATTATTAACATATTTAATACTTACAACATACTAAAATATAAAAACTAACAAAACAAATTATATACAACTTGAATTAGGACTAACCAAACTCATTGTTGATATTAGCTATATAGAATTCAACCATATCCCCGACAACAGTGCCAAAAACTTGATAGGGCCAAAACGTGTTTGCTCATTTGCTAACCGCAAGTGCACGGATCGCTCAAGTAATATAGATACAGAGTATAAGTTCGCTCCCACGAGGATAAAGGCTTCCAAAGCTAAGTACCAACCAATAGCTTTATTAATTCTATTCAAGGACATAAAAATAGACAAAAATAAAGAAAGTAAATACAGAAAGCAATAAAGATACTAGGTTAGATTTCAGGGAATCCTTCTTCACCCCCTACATCTACCAACAACATGCAATCCTCTTCATTAACATGAATGCATTGATTAGGTTAGCTTGAGAATCTGATTTAGCTAAAAGCCTATATCTAAGTCATCTAACTATAGTTTCAATTGCCCAACTCACTATGTTTCCATAAGAACTAACACAAAATCCACTCTTGAACGATCTATTCTCAATCACACACTATGCATGGCTAAAAGGTATATTTCTATCTAGTTAGCGAATTAACTTATCCAAGCCAATTGAATTCATCGAACATGCATCAACCACACCATATCCATATTAACAAATCCCTATGTCTAGTTCATTTGCAATATTAGGATCATGCAATTGATGGCCAACCAACAGCAAGCATTAAGCATAGATTATGGAAGAACAATAACCAAACATCCACACAGACTCAGAGAAGAACACATCTAATAATTATAGAAGAACACATCATTATATATATATATATATATATATATATATATATATATATATATATATATATATATATATATATATATATATATATAAAGATCCAAAATATCCCTAAATATAGCTCAGTTAGACAATAAACATGAAAATACAAGTAAAATCATATCTAAGGAAGATAAGGAATAGAAGAGAGAAAGGGAAAAGAGAAAGGAGGCTCATTGATTTGTCTCTGAAGCTTGAATCCTCCTCCATCCTTATTCCTAGCCTCCAATCCACCATCAATGGAGATCTAGCCAAAGCTTTCTAACCTAAAACTAAGAAAAACTAAGAAAACTAAAAAGGAAACAGCTGAGACGGCCAAGACACAGAGAAAAATATGAAAAATCTAATATATAGACTCAATCTGCCACTTCACGCTGCGGCGTGAACTGCCTTCCGCCACGGCTCTCGTTAAGTCAGTCGTATTGCACCGCGGTGCACATTTCTTTGTGCTGTGGTGCTGAACTCTCTGGTTCCAGTATGGAATGGCTGAGATGCGCCTCCACGCCGCGGCATGCACAACCTTGCGCCACAGTGTGACATACTGGAATGCCAATTTGACTTCCTCTTCCAGTTTTAGCTCAAATGCTCCACATATCATCTTGTTTGGAGCCTTTCCTATCATAGAGAAATCACCAAATATGTAACAGATACAAATTAACTTAATCTCTAATCATTTAAGCAAAATTTGCCCAAAAACATACAGAAGGTTATCCAAATTGGAATATGTCAAATATAACCAATAAACCTTCCAAATATGCTTCATAAACAAGGACTAAGCATTATTTATATCACAAGGTTAGGACGCAAATAACTATATTCCATGGAGTTATCAATTGGCAAACGGGGTCTTTTTGAGTCAGATTCCAAAGATTATATCACTTTTACTCGTCCCTAAAGAGATTCCACAAATTAAGAAGTTCACGATGCACAACTCCATAAGAATGCGTCTCAAGAGTCAATAAGATATCATCTAATGACTCTTTACTCATTTCATTCTTAATAAAGTATATTTTATCTTTTCGGTTTACGGAAACCATCCCTAAAGAATGATATCACTTGTTACAATTCCATTGCGCACATTTATGATAAACTTGCATTCTTTTCGCTCTTTTTCTTTTAGAATATGAACTTTTACTGAGACCCGACATGTATAAGGCAAATAAATTTGAGGATTCACCTGCTAAATGGACCTTTACTTTGTTTATCCAGTGTATATCTTCTGGGATGCCCTTGTGCATCAACATTATCAATCTTTCACACCTAACTTTATGGATTTTTGTTAGAGCATTTTGAGGAAGAGAAGGAAAATATTTTCTTAAATTCAAGAGAATGACATTCATTTTATATGTGAACGAATCAGTCATTATAGGAAACTAAAAAAATAAACCGACTTGAGAGTCACGGAGTACCGTTATCCGCCACTTAACCGGGGTCACAAAGAACTGCAAAAAAAACTACAAAATTAAAATAAATTCTTTTCATAACAAGGATTAGAAAGAGTGATGAATTCTACCTCAACAACTTGGTTTTTCAGAAATAGTTTGAATCTTTGTCCATTGACCTTAAATACATTATCATTCATAGGTTCTCAATGTCTATGACCCCATGAGAATACACATGTTTGACAATAAAAGGGTCAGTCCACCTAGATCTCGATTTTCTAAGGAATTGGTGAAGACGAGAATTATAAAGTAGAACTGTTTAACCAATTTCAAAAGATAGCCATGTCACCCTATCCGTTAGTCTATGGAAAACTTTGTCACTTGCCTATAGAACTGGAGCATCAAGCATTTTGGGTCATTAAAGCTTTCAACTTAAATTGTGATGATACTTGCAAATTATGCAAATTGCAATTAAATGAACTTGAGGAATTGAGAAATGATGCATATGAAAACTCAAAAATTTATAAAGTTAGAACAAAAGCTATTTATGAAAAATCAATTTTAAGTTACGATTTGGGTTAACTGTTTTTTCCAAAAGTTATTTAATATCCCTATTTGCTAATTCTACTTGTTCACTTGTCTAAGGATGATAAGGAGTGGCAATTTTGTGGGTAATGCTATATTTTTTCATTAAGGATTCCAATGGTTTATTACAAAAATATGTTTCTTCCATCACTGATGATAGCTCGAGGGATTCCAAATCGACTCAAAACAATTTTTTTTTTAATTTAAGAAGTTTTATGATCATTGTGTCAACATGGAATTGCCTCAATCCATTTTGAGACATAATCAACTGCAACCAAAATGTACACAAATCCAAATGATGATGGAAATGGACCTATGAAATTAATTTTTTAACAATAAAAAAATTCAATGACAAGGATAGGGTTTAGAGGCATCATGTTTCGTTTAGAAATGGAACTCAATTTCCAATAATTTTTAAAATTTTTGCAGAAGGTATAATTGTCCTTAAATAAAGTAGGCCAATACAATCCACAATGCAAGATTTTTGTAGCTATTTTCTTTGCAAAAAAATGACCTCCACATGCTTCTGAGTGACAAAATTTAATGACACTACCTACTTTACTGTCGGGTACACATATCCAAAATATTTGATTAGGACAATATTTGAACAAATATGAGTCATCCCAGTAAAAAAATTTCACCTCAATCAAAAACTTCTTTCTGTCTTGGTATGTTCATTGAGGCGGTATCTTTCTTATTACAAGAAAATTGACTATGTTAGCAAACTAAGGCATGAAATTGATAGAAAATAAAAATTCATCAGGAAAAGAATCATTAATAGGTGTGTTATCAAAAGGTGAGCATGTTGTAAGTCTGGACAAATGATTTGCAATAACATTTTCAGCTCATTTCTTATCTTTTATTGTGATGTTGAATTCTTGAAGCAACAAGATCCACTGTATCAACCTAGGTTGGACATCCTGCTTTGATATTAAATATCTAACAATAGCATGATCGGTGAAAACAACAGTAGAAGAACCAATTAAATAAACTCAAAATTTGTGCAATGTAAAAATTACAACAAACAATTCTTTTTCGATAGTGGTGTAATTCATTTGTATACTATTCAAAGTTTGACTTATGTAATAAATTACATGATGCTTACCCTCCTTTCTTTGGCCTAAAACAGCATAATAGAAAAATCACTAGCATCACATATCAACTCAAAAGGTAAAAACCAGTCAGGGGATTACATGATAGGAGCAGATATTAGAAGACCGATTAATTTTTCAAAAGATTTCTGACATTCTTAAGTCCAATCAAATGGTGCATCTTTTATTGAAGATTACATAATGGTCTGGATATAGCACTAAAGTCCTTAATGAATCTTCTATAAAATTTTGCATGTCCTAAAAAGGAACGAACTTCTCTAACTGTTTTTGTGGAAGGCAATTGAGCAATTAATTCAACTTTAATCTTATCAACTTCAATTCCCTTAGAATTTATTACATGACCTAACATTATTCCTGAGGTAACCATGTAATGACATTTTTTCCATTTTAACACAAAATTTATTTCTTCGCATCTTCTAAGAAATTTTTCCAAATTATTAAGACAATTTTCAAAAGAATTTTCAAAAACTATCAGGTCATCCATTAAAACCTCTAAATAATGCTCAATCATGTCACTAAAAATGCTTAGCATGCATCTTTGGAAAGTTACCAAAGCATTACAAAGGTCAAAAGGCATTCTTCTATATGCAAAAGTGCCAAAGGGGCACGTAAAAGTGGTCTTTTATTGATCCTTTAATGCAACTGATATTTGATTATACCCTGAATAACCATCAAGAAAACAGTAGTAGGGATGTCCTACTACTCTTTCTAGAATTTAATCAACAAATGGAGAGAGGAAATAATCTTTCCTAGTGGCTACATTTAATTTTCTAAAATCAATACACATACACCAACTAGATGAGACTTACGTAGGTATTAATTCACCTTTTTTAATTTTTAACCACTGTTATTCTAGATTTCTTAGGCACAACTTGTGTAGGGCTTACCCACTGGCTTTCAGAGATAGGATAGATAATTCCAACATCAAGTAATTTGAGAACTTCAGCTCTAACTAGCTCTTTCATGCGTGGATTTAATCTTTTTTGAGGTTATTGAGATGTTTTAGCATTATCCTCTAAATGTATTCTATGTGTACAAATTAATAGATTAATACTTTTTATGTCCTTTAATGTCCATCTAATTGTACTTTTATGCCTTTTAAGTACTTCTATCAACATACCTTCTTATTTTTTGGTAAGAGATGAGGAAATTACCACTAGAAGGCTTTGTTCTTCTCCTAAAAATGTGTACTTCAACCCAGCAAGTAATGACATTAGTTCTAGTGTGGGTACTTCTTCATGGGTATTATCATTCATGAGTTTTAGCTCTTGAAATCTCGGCTTCCATCCTTTGTATTCCATTACCTGTGTATAATCAAGCAAAGAGCATATTTCAAAAATATCATCATCTAATTGTATACCTGAATTAAATGAATTAATGAAACAAATTCTAATGGATCAGAAGAACTTCTGGTTTGAAAATGATCATCTATAATGGCCTCAATCCCTTCAACTTTCTCCTTTTCGTCATAGACTTCCTATGGTTGCTTGCACATGTTAAAAACATTAAACTCCCGTGTCATATTTCCAAATGTTAGCTTCACCACTCCATTTCTGCAATTTATCAAGGCATTAGATGTTGCTAAGAATGGGTGACCTAAAATAATAGGAATTGACTTACAACTATTAACCATAGGTTTAGTTTTCAAGATAATAAAATTCACAGGATATATGAATTTATCAACCTGGACTAACACATCTTCCATTATTCCATTTGAAATTTTAACTGATTTATCGGCAAGTAGAATAGTTACAGAAGTTGGTTTTAACTCACCCAGGTTGAATTACTGATAAACTGAATATGGAAGCAAATTAACACTAGCACCAAGATCAAGTAAAACTCGTTCAATTTTATGTTCTCCAATAATGCATGAAACTGTAGGACAACCAGGGTCTTTATATTTCAATGCATTATTGTTCTGAAGAATGGAGCTTACCTATTTAGCAAAAAATGCTTTCTTTTTCACATTTAGTTTCGTTTTAACAATGCATAAGTCCTTCAAAATTTTGGCATAAGAGGGAACCTGTTTGATAGCATTTAACAGAGGAATATTGACCTTCACTTGTTCAAAAATTTCAAAAATTTTAGTGTTATAGTTCAATTTACTTGAATTGTTTAATGCTTGAGGATATGGGGGTGAAGACAAGAGTTTGGTCTCCTTTTGGCTATGTGGCTTATCAACTCCTTCTTTATCTTGGGGATTTGATTCATCGTCTTTGTCACAAGGTTCAGGAATTTGTTTTTCAATAACTTTTCCACTCCTAAGAGTTATCGCTGACTTGACTTGATCTATTTGTTGGTTTTCTGAACTACCCTCATTTAGGTTGTACTGACCTTTGGGATTCAGTTGAGGTTGAGAATGAAATTTTCCTTTCTCGTGAATGGTGAGTGTAGAAGAAAGTTTAGCAAGAGTGTCTTTTATGTCAATCATGACTTGAGTGTTTTGGTTATTAATGGTCTCTTTCTTTTCCATGAATGCATGCAATGTTCCTTTAAGGTTTTTCCTATATGGTGGGATATAAGGTGCATATCCTTGAGAATTTTGTGAATCCAGTTGCACCTAAGGAGGTGATGATTGCATAAATTGTGTCTGATTATTAGTCCTCAAACTGAAGTTCGGGTGATTTCTCCATTCCGGATTGTTTGAATTTGAAAAATAAAAGGTGAATGGCTTTTTAAAATTGTTCATTGTATTTACTTGCTCATGCACAACTCCTTTAAAAATAAAAATTTTTGGACATTCATTTGTTGAGTGTCCTAATTCATCACAAATGCCACAAATTTCTTCATTTTGCACATATTTGATTTCTTTCACTTTCTTTAATTCAATGGCTTCAATCTTTCTAGCCAAACTAGCAAACCTAACATTTAGATCTTCTTCTTGACTAAGGTGATATTTTCCTTTACTAGCACTTACAAGGTTAGATCTAATTGAATTTTTAGAAGGATTAGTATCATGCCAAGATTGAGAATTTTCAGCCAAATGGTCTAAATATTCTAAAGCTTCTTCAGGTTCTTTATCAAGAAACTCGTCATTGCACATTGTTTTCACAAATTGTTTCATTTGAAGTGTTAACCCTTCATAAAAGAAGCTTATAGTACGTCATTTTTCAAAGCCATGATGTGGATAAGAATTTAACAAATTTTTCAAATGTTCCCAACTTTGAAAATATGCTTCATTTGTATTTTGGGAAAATTTTCTTTAAAATCTCACTTTGCATTTGTTGCGATGTGCCAATTGATCTTAGTTTCAAAGCGTTAAGCTAATTTTTTGCTTTATCTTTCAAAGAAAAAGGAAACAATTTAAGCTTAACAATCTCTTCAGTGCAAGTTTGGTCATTAAAAGTGATACATACTTCCTTAAATTCTTTTAGATGTAAATATGGGCTTTCAGATTCTAAACCATGGAAATTAGGAAGTAATGAAATTATACCTGGCTTAAATCTAAAATTGTTAGCATTGGGTGATAAGATAAAACATGATGGACTAGAATTTCGAGATAGTTGCAAATATTCACGCATGATTCGCAACAGTTGATTTTCAGGTACATCATATACACTTTCATTTTCAGCCATTGTGTTTAATGTGTGTGATTGTGATTTAAACAAATCAATATATAAAGTACCAGGATTAATTTTAACCAAATGACCAGAATTTGAATCACAACACTAATTAAGCATAAATAAGTGACTTAAAATAAAAAAGAAAATATACAAGTAGGCGGTATAAACTTTCCATTAAATATCATAGTTAGCAAATTAGTAAGTTAATAAATTAATAAGTTAAAAAGTTAGAAAGTTAATAATTAAGTTAGAAAGTTAATAATTAAGTTAGTAAGTTAGAAAGTTAATAAGTTAGTAAGTAAGAAAATTAAAAGAGCAGAAAGAAAAAATATATATCAGATGGTGAAGTTTACTTAAAGAAAGAATACCTTAATAAATTTGTTCTTTAAATCAAATCCCCGGCAACGGCTTCAAAAACTTGATGCGAATTATAAGTTACAAACCCAAGTGCAGGTTGTTTCAAGTAATAAATTCTCAGGAGTCCGCAGTCGATCCGTAGGAAATTGATGATGAAAAATTCTTTGAGGTAAAGAAAAGATTTGTCATAACAATAAAGGTGATAAAAGTTATTCACAAATGAAAAAAAGATTTACTTGGGCTAGAAGATCCACTCTTGGTAATAAATTAAAGACAAAATTATTTCTTTTTATAATTCAATTTAAATCCACACATAACGGAGGTTCCAATTGGAAAATACAACATTCAAAGTTCAATTAAGATTATATATGTAATTATATTATGGTTCTTTTAATTATTTATTAATGCCAATACTTGTAAATGGGCTCAAACATTCATTGTGTCAACCTCTTGTCTATAATGAATCAAGATCTCCATTTTACAAGGAGGGTTTCTAAACTGATTGGAAACAAAATACAACACATATAATGACTACTTGATAATACATCATTCAAGCACAAGAAAGAAATTGATCTAACCTTAATTTATTACCAAAAGCTTCATCCTTTCACCCAAGCAAAATGAAAATTAATTACTCATGAATAAGAAAAAAGAAAGAGAAAATAAGAAAAAGATAAACATAACTTCTATTTAGAACAAAAGAAAACTACCATAAGAGAAACAAATAACACAATAGCATGATCTTGATCTCTAAGCCAAGATGCCAAAAATGAGAAGCCAATGCTCCCTTTTATAGAGCTTGAGAAAAATAAAATGACAATGGAGTTGTTTGATAATGAGTGGAAAATGCCAAGGGAGTTGTTTGATAATTGTGAATGAGTGGGAAATTATTGAGATGCCTGTCTCCCAAATGATTCAGTGTTGAAATCATGGTTGCCATCAGACTTTGGAAAAGTGATCTTCATGAAAGTTGTAGGATTTTTTCGTAGATTTCCAATGCCGCTGATTTTAGCCCACTATCACTCATACAGCTCAAGATATAGCCCAATCTTTACACACTGTTTAGGCTCAGCTACAACTCCTCTATTCTGACTTCTAGGCCTAACATGACCTACTATAAATCCGATTTGACTCTTGTTTTATTCATAAAAGTTATACTAGTTCGGTGTCAATTGAACTCCTATAGCTCAAGAAATGGGCTGATGAGTATGCAGAGGTCAAGCTATTAGGATCAACACTCTAGTTCTTTGATGTACACTTTTTAATTTCAAACAAGTCTACAAACTTGATGCGGGATTAATTATTGCTTTGCGAACCCAAGTGCAAGTTGTCTCAAGTAATAAATTTCTCAGGAGTCCGAGGTCGATCCACAGGGAATTGTTGAAAATTAATTAAGGTGAAGTAAATATTTTGTTACTATAGTAAAAATTATTTACTTGGGTTAAAAGATCCACTCTTGGTAACTAAAGTAAAGGTAAGATTAATTTCTTTTATAACTCAATTAGAATCCTCGCAACATGGAGGTTCCAATCGAAAAATACAACATTAAAAGTCCATTTAAAATAATATACGTAATTATATTATGTTTCCTAAAAATATTACCACCATTTATAAATGGGTTAAAGCATTCATTGTGCTAATATTTTATCTACAACAAATCAAGAACTCCTCTTTACAAAGATGGTTTCTAAATTATAAGAAACAAATTATAATACGTATAATGGTTACTAGAAAATATAAATCATTTAAGCATAAGAGAAGAATAAATCTAACCTTACTTTATTACCAAGAGCTTCACCCTTTCATCCAAGTAAAATGAAACTTAGTTACTCATAGATAAGAAGAAAGAAAGAGAAAAAAAGAAGAAGAAGAACATGACTTTAATTTAGAACAAAGAAAAATTACTACAAGAAAACCTAGTAACAAAATGGCATCATTTTGGTAACTAATACCTAACACTCTCAATGATCTACCAAGGCCTCCTTTTATAGAGGATTAGAGATACAAAATGACAAGGGGGCTGAGTCATTAGTGGGTGGATGAGTGGAAAATGAGTGGAAAATGCCAAATGACTTTTGGTGAGTGAAAAATTATGGAGATTCCTTGTCTCTGAAATCATGCAGCTCTGAAGTCATTACATTCGTCATTTTTGAACGAAGTGGTCTTCATGAAAGTTGTAGGCCTAGATATTAGCTTTCAAATGGCTTTAGTTTGAGTCCAATATCATTTCTATAACTCCAGATATGTTCATATTACTGCACACTGCCCAGGCCCAGTCACAGCTCCTCTGTTCTGACTTCCAAGCCCAATATCACCTTCAAAGAGTTCGATTCTGGAAAAGTGTTCAACATGAAAGTTGTAGATATGGGTCTTAACTATTATCATCCAAATTTCAGCCCATTTGACAACCTCTAGCCCAAAAACTGTGATGAACAGTACACATAGGTTAAGCTGTCAGGAAAAGCACTCTAGTTCTTGCTTCAACCCCAATTTGAGTTATCTACTCGTGTGATTGGGCCTTTACGGTCTTCATGAAAGTTATAGAACTCTCTCTTATCTTTCAAATGCCACTAGAATCACCTCCAAAGACTACCTATATCCCAAGACATAGGCCAAATACAGAAACAACGTAAGACGTAAATTATGCTAAAAAATTCAATTAAGTCCAATTTGAGTCCAAACTTACAAAACATAATTAAAATCAATCAATTAAGTACATGGAGAGTGTAAATGACTAAAAATGAAGGCTTTTTAATGTATCAAATATGTGATCATCAAATTCTCCCACACTTAGCTTTTTGCACTCCTGGGCAAAACACAAGACCAAAACTAAAAAAAAAAATGAAACAGACTCAAAAGTTAAACACTCTAAAAGACTTAATTTAAAAATGAAGAGCAACCAATCATTCAAGTAATCAAAACATTCATGAGGTAACATATCTTCACATCTCAAACCAACAAGCAAGGAAACTTCAATTGAAAAGCATAAGTTAAGAATGATAGATCTTCACAAGATTCACTCTCAATCCCTCAAGTGTTTAAAAGGTAGGTATTTCACTCAATTCAACCCATGAAAATTGTACAACCATAAGCTTGCTTATCTTCTACTTCTCCACTACTCAGAATACATGTACACACAAATCATAAGGACTTTATTCAAGGTTGTAATGGGGTCAAGGTAAAGGAGGAGGTAATATGGATATGACAAGTTAAATACCAGAGAATGAAAGAGCATGAGAACTGAGTTCAATTAACAAGTATGAAAGTTTATCCCAACTCCACCTAATACAAATTCCCTTTACATATTCTTTTCCTTTCCTTTATTACCTTGTTGACCCTCTTCTTTTTACATTTTTTATTGATTTTTTTTTATTTTTTATTTTATAAAAAGAACATCATATATACATTTTTTTAACCATTCTGCATACACACCTCCTCACTTGTTCAAGAACTCATCGAATGACAAAACTAATGTTCTCTTATTCCCTAAGGTCAAGTAAGAATATGGTTTTTCATTTAAGGCACATAATGACTTTGAAACAAAGAATAGTCAAATAAGCTCAAAGGGGTTAAGCAAGGGGAAATAGTTCATTTCTAATGCTTTATGTTGGCAGGAATCAGAGAATTTCCAAGAAGTCATAAGAGTGCTTGATATCATATTGAGACAACATGCTGCTAAACAAGGCTGGCTATTTGATTAAAGTAGCTATTTCAAGAAAAATGCCTCAATCATATTTATGTATGCATATGAAAATGTAGTCTCAAAAAGAATCAAAGCAAGTTCTAGAGTAACAATTCCATGAGTGAAATTCACACAATAAAGAAAAGAATGGTACAAATGTTCAATCCATTCATCAATAGGCTCAAAATCTCACAAGGCATAATTCTATCATTCTCACCCACCAATTCAACATCCATAACCAAGCATGTGAATTTTAAGAAAGAAGACAATTTACTCAATCATGCAAATTTTCCTGAATTTGAATTGCTACTTCCACACAAACTAGTTACTACACAAATTACTCCTTACTCTGCCACCAATTTTTGATGTGTCTCAAGAGTAAATAATTTACTCTTTACTCTGCCATCCCTAATTACTTTTGTTGTTAATAAATTAATGACAAACACAATAAACATATTAATAAACACACTCTTATTTTTTTTTTTTTTTTTAATATAAACACAATAAACATATTAACAAACACACTTCCTAATTTTTTTTTTAGTTTTTTTTAATATAAACACAATAAACATATTAACAAACACACTTCCTAATTTTTTTTTTGGTTTTTTTTAATATAAACACAATAAACATATTAACAAACACACTTCCTAATTTTTTTTTGGGTTTTTTTTTTTACAACCATCCTTCCCCCAGATCACAACATTGTCCTCAATGTCAAAACATAGATAGGTAAAGGATAGAATATATTACCTGTTGCTGCAATTACTGAAAAGAAAAATCTCACACAAATTTAAACAGAAACAAAGTACGATAAATAAAACCAAAGCTTGTAATTATTTAAATAGTTGGAGTGTCTTGGCTGGCTTCCTTTTCATTTTGCTTCTCTCACCGCTTCCTTCGGACCAATCTATCTGAACTGTTATTGGATAAGGTTCATAAACAAAAGCTTCTAATCTATCAATCAACTCATCAACAGTAGAAGCAGAGATAAGGAGTCGTCTTGCAGAAGGTGTGACAAATTTCTGTTCCACAGCATGGTCAACAAAAGATAACAAATTCTCAAAGAAATTATTAACATTCAACAAACCTATGGGTTTATGGTGGATGTTCAGTTGTGCCCAAGAGACAATTTGAAAGACTTCTTCCAAAGTACCAAAACCACCAGGTAAGGCAATGAATGCATCAGAGTTTTCAAGCATTGCTTTCATTCGTCCATGCATATATGATACTTGAATTTCTAGTCCAATTGTCTTTCCAACGATGTTTCTTCGAGTTAAAGGTTCAGGAATGACACCTAAAACTTGATCACCTCTTATAAATGCAGAAAGTGATACAGCCCCCATTAACCCAAGGCAATCTCCCCCATATACTACACGAATGTTCCTCGCAGCAAGTGTTCTACCAACAGTGCTTGCTATGTTTACAAACTCTAAACTCTTCCCATAACTTGTCCTACAAAATACACAGATACTGAGAAATCTACGAACTGAAGAAGAAGCTCCCTCCATTTCTACACTCACTCTCTTTGAATGATTAAGAGTTACAGAAAAGTAAAGAAAATGGAGTGTTTAAATAAGGAAAAGAATAGAAAAAGTAATAATAGTTCCTATATGAGTAGGTTGGCTGTTGTCAGAAAAGTTTGAATTTAAAAAAAAATTATTTTTCTTTATTTATTTATTTATTTTTTTGACTTCAAGAAAGCCATCAAGGTAAAGAAGTCTAGAAACCCCTGAAGGACCCTGCCCAAAGGATCGTCTGTCCAAAACTCAAATATAACAAAATCATACAAAGATAAAATAATAATAACAAATGATTACATACCTTTATGTATAGGTTTCATGGCAGATCTTTATACTGTGCGTCATGAGTGCAGTAATACCAAGACGGTTCAGCCAATCTAGGCATTCTTCTCCCTCCCGCTTGTGGGATATTCCAGCCTATGCATCGTCCCTCTAGTTAGAGAGAGAAAATTTGAATACGACGACCAGTGACCACAGCCAGTGAGAGGTCGCTGGAGAGCCCATGGCATTAAATCACAGGATCCAGCTCAGAGGCATTGTCACCTGAGAATGCAAACACGGGACGCTTCTTTCTGTCCATCAGCAAGCAGAGCCTTTGGTTAAAACCTGGGAATGTTTGCGCGGCTCTCTACAGAGCATGGCACACGAACCTTATTTACCGACCGGCGTGCGAAGGTCCACCCGAGTCAATGACGGGTCTGCCACTCCACTGGCAGGGGCTCCTAATCTAATTAAAGACCAAGTACAACCAAAGTTTCGCCCTTTTTTATTCTTTTTAATTTATTTCATTTTTTTCTTTTTTTTTTTCTTTTTTTTTTTTCATTTTTTTCTTTTTTTTCTTCTTTTTTTTCTTTTTTTCTTTTTTTTTCCCTTTTTTTTCCTTATTTTTTTTTTTTTTTAAGATATACAAGATAGTATATACATGTTATTGTGATTGTGGCTCATATCTTCCTCTGGTTTCACGTCCAGAAACGGCTTAAACGCCTTCTATGAGTCGAGGATAAGCTTCCCATCCAATTTTCTTATAAATTGGCAAACAGGGTCTTTTTGAGTCATATTCCCAAGACTATAACGCTCTTGCTCATCTCTGAAGAGATTCCACAAACTAAGAAGTTCACACTGCACAATTCCACAAGAATGCGTCTCAAGAGTCAATAAGATATTATCTAATGACTCCTTACTCAGTCCATTCTTGATGAAGAATATTTTATTTTCTATGTTTATGGAAACCATCCCCAAAGAGCGACATCGCGTGTTGCAATTCCATCGTGCACACTTTTAACAAACTTTCATTCTTTTTGCTCTTCTCATGGGACAAATGAATCTGAAGATTCACCAGCTAAATGAACCTTTGCTTCGATTATCCAGCGTATATCTTCTGGGATGCCCTTATACATTAACAATCTCAATCTTTCACACCTAGCTTCATAGACTTTTGTTAGAGCATTTAGAGGGAGAAAAGGAAAATGTTTTCTTAGATTTAAGAGAATGACATCCATTTTAAAAGGAGAAGAAATCAGTTATTATGGGAAACTGAAAAACAAACTGACTTGAGAGTCACGGAGTACCGTTATCCGTCATTTAACCGGGAACACAAAGAACTGCAAAAAGAAAGAAACAACATTAAAATAAATTCTACTTATAACAAGGATTAGAAAGAGAAATGGATTCTACCTCAACAACTTGATGTTCCAGAAATGGTTTGAGTCTTTGTCCATTGACCTTAAATACAATACCATTCTTAGGATTCTCAATGTCTATGGCCCCATAAGAATACACATGTTTGACAATATAAGGACCAATCCACCTAGATCTCAATTTTCCAGGGAATAGGTGAAGACGAGAATTATAAAGCAGAACTTTTTGACCAATTTCAAAAGTTTTTCTCAAAATTGATTTGTCATGAAAAGCTTTTGTTCTAACTTTATAAATTTTTGAGTTTTTATATGCATCATTTCTTAATTCCTCAAGTTCATTCAATTACAATTTGCGTAACTTGGAAGCATCATCAAGACTTAAGTTGAAAGCTTTAATGGCCTAAAATGCTTTATGCTTCAATTTTACAGGCAAATGACAAGGTTTTCCATAAACTAACCGGTAGGGAGACATGCCTAAAGATGTTTTAAAAGCAGTACGGTAAGTCCAAAGTGCATCGTTTAGTCTTAAAGACCAATCTTTACGATTTGGGTTAACCATTTTTTTTAAAATTTGTTTAATCTCCCTATTTGCCAATTCAACTTGTCCACTTGTCTGAGGATGATAAGGGGTTGTAATCAATGCAATATTTCTTCATTAAGGATTCAAATGGTTTATTACAAAAATGTGTTCCCCCATCACTGATGATAGCTCGAGGAATTCCAAATTGACTCAAAACATTTTCTTTTAAAAATTTTTGAACAATTTTATGATTATTGTGCCGACATGGAATCGCCTCAATCCATTTTGAGACATAATCAACTGCAACCAAAATGTACACAAATCCAAAAGATGATAGAAATTGACCCATGAAATCAATTCCTCAACAATCAAAAATTTCAATGACAATGATAGGGTTCAAAGGTATCATATTTCTTTTAGAAATGGACCCTAATTTTTGACAACTTACACAACTTTTGTAAAAAGTATAACTGTCCATGAATAAAGTGGGCCAATAAAATCCACACTGTAAGATTTTTGCAACTGTTTTCTTTGAAGAAAAATGACCCCCACATGCTTCTGAATGACAAAATTTAATGACACTACTTACCTCATTGTCGAGTACACATCTCCGAAAGATTTGATCAGGACAATATTTGAACAAATATGGGTCATTCCAAAAGAAATTTTTCACCTCAATCAAAAACTTTTTTCTGTCTTGGTGTATCCACTTGAGGACATCTTACCTGTTACAAGAAAATTGATAATGTTAGCAAACCAATGACATGGAATTGACAGAAAATAAAAATTCATCAGGAAAAGAATCATTGATAGGTGTGCTATCAAAAGATGAGCCTGTTGTCAGCCTTGACAAATGATCTGCAACAACATTTTCGGCTCATTTCTTGTTTTTTATTGTGGTGTTAAATTCTTGAAGCAACAAGATCCACCGTATCAACCTAGGTTTGGCATCCTGTTTAGACATTAAATATCTAACAGAAACATGATCAGTGAAAATAACAGTGGACGAACCGAACCAATTAAATAAGCTCAAAATTTGTCTAATGCAAAAATTACAGCAAGTAGTTCTTTTTCAGTAGTGGTGTAATTCATTTGTGCACCATTCAAAGTTCGACTTGCGTAATAAATTACATGAGGCTTACCTTCCTTTCTTTGGCCTAAAACAGACATGCTAACAAAAAATCACTAGCATCACACATCAACTCAAAAGGCTAAGACCAGTTAGGAGATTGCATGATAGGAGCAGAAGTCAAAAGACCGATTAATTTTTCAAAAGATTTTTTATAATCTTGAGTCCAATCAAATGGTGTATCTTTTATTAGAAGATTACATAAAGGTCTAGATATGGTACTAAAGTCCTTTACAAATCTTCTGTAAAATCCTGCTTGTCCTAAAAAGGAACGAACTTCTCTGACTGTTTTTGGGAAAGGTAAATGAGCAATTAATTCAACTTTGGCCTTATCAACTTCAATTCCTTTAGAAGATATCACATGACCTAACGCTATTCCTGAGGTAACCATGTAATGACATTTTTCTCAATTTAACACAAATCATTTTTCTTCGCATCTTTTAAGAACTTTTTCCAAATTATCAAGACAATTTTCAAAAGAATTTCCAAAACCGTCGATCATCCATGAAAACCTCTAAATAATGCTCAATCATGTCACTGAAAATACTTAGCATGCATCTTTGAAAAGTTGCTGAAGCATTACAAAGACCAAAAGGCATTCTTCTATATGCAAAAGTGCCAAAGGGACAAGTAAAAGTGGTCTTTTCTTGATCCTCCAATGCAATTAGTATTTGATTATACCCTGAATAACCATCAAGAAAACAATAGTAGGGATATCCTACTACTCTTTCCAGAATCTGATCAAGAAATGGCAATGAAAAATGGTCTTTCCTAGTGGCTGCATTCAATTTTTTGAAATCAATACACATACGCCAACTAGATGAGACTCGGGTAGGTATTAATTCTCCTTTTTCATTTTCAACCACTATTATTCCAGATTTCTTAGGCAAAACTTGTGTAGGGCTTACCCACTGGCTATCAGAGATAGGATAGATAATTCCAACATCAAGTAATTTAAGAACTTCAGCTCTAACTACCTCTTTCATGTGTGGATTTAATCTTCTTTGAGGTTGTTGAGATGTTTTAGCATTATCCTCTAAATGTATTCTATGTGTACAGATTAATGAATTAATGCCTTTTATATCCTTTAATGTCCATCCAATTACACTTTTATGCCTTTTAAGTACTTCTATTAACTTACCTTCTTGTTATTTGGTCAGGGATGAGGAAATTACCATTGGAGAGCTTTGTTCTTCTCCCAAAAATGTGTACTTCAACCCATCAGGTAATGGCTTCGTTCAGTGTGGGTACTTCTTCATAGGTATCATCATTCATGGATTTTAACTCTTCGAATCTTGGGTTCCTTCCTTTGTATTCCATTTCCTGTGTACAGTCAAGCAAAGAGCATATTTTAGAAACATCATCATCTAATTGTGTAGTTGAATCAAATGAATTAATTAAATAGATTTCTAATGGGTCAGAAGAACTCCTGATTTGAAGATGATCATCTATAATGGCCTCAATCCCTTCAATCTCTTTCTTTTCATCATAAACTTCATGTGGTTGCTTGCACATGTTGAAAACATTAAGCTCCAGTGTCATATTTCCAAAAGTTGGCTTCACCACTCCATTTCTGTAATTTATCAAAGCATTAGATATTACTAAAAATGGGCGACCCAAAATAACAGGAACTGACTTAGAACTATCAACCATAGGTTCAGTTTCCAAGACAATAAAATCCACAAGATATATGAATTTATCAACTTGTACTAACATATCTTCTACTATTCCTTTTAGAATTTTAATTGATCTATCATCAAGTAGAAGAGTTACAGAATTTGGTTTTAACTCACCAAGATTGAGTTATTGATAAATTGACTATGGAAGCAAATTAACACTAGCACCAAGATCAAGTAAAGCTCGTTCAATTTTATGTTCACCAATAATGCATGAAATTGTAGGACAACCAGGGTCTTTATATTTCAACACATTATTGTTTTGAATAATGGAGCTTACCTGTTCAGTAAAAAATGCATTCTTTTTCACATTATGTTTCATTTTAACAGTGCACAAGTCTTTCAAAAATTTGGCATAACAAGGAATTTGCTTGATAGCATCTAACAGAGGAATATTGACCTTCACTTATTTAAAGATTTCAAAAATGTCACTGTTATGATTCACTTTACTTGAATTGTTTAATACTTGAGGAAATGGGGGTGAAGAAGAGGGTTTGATCTCCTTTTGGCTAGGTGGCTTATCAACTCCTTCCTCATCTTTGGAAATTAACTCATCATCTTTCTCAAAAAGTTCAGGAATTTATTTTTCAATAATCTTTCCACTCCTAAGAGTTATCACTGGGTTGACTTGATCTATTTTTTGACTTTCTGAACTACCCTCATTTAGGCTAAACTGACCCTTGGGATTTGGTTAAGGTTGAGAGGGAAACTTTCTTTTCTCATGAATGGCAAGTGCAGAAGAAAGTTTAGCAAGAGTGTCTTTTATGTCAATCATGGCTTGAGTGTTTTGGTTATTGATGGCCTCTTGTTTTTCCATGAATGCATGCAATGTTCCTTCAATGTTTTTCCTATATGGTGGGACATAGGGTGCATATCCTTGAGGATTTTGAGAATCTTGTTGTGCCTGAGGAGGTGGTGGTTGCTGGTCCTCCAATTGAAGTTCGGGTGATTTCTCCATCCTGGATTGTATGTATCTGAAAAAGAAGGAGTGAATGGCTTTTTAAAATTATTCATTGCATTTACTTGCTCATGCACAACTTCTTTAAAAATAGGAATTTTTAGACATTCATTTGTTGAGTGTCCTAATTCATCACAAATGCCACAAATTTCTTCACTTTGCACAGATTTGATTTCTTTTACTTTCCCGAATTCCATGGCTTCAATCTTTCTAGCCAAACTAGCAAACCTTGCATTTAGATCTTCTTCTTGACTAAAATGATATTTTCCTTTACTACCATTTGCAAGGTTAAATCTAATTGAATTTTCAGAAGGATTAGTACCATGCCAAGATTGAGAATTTTCAGCCAAATGGTCTAAATAGTCTAAAGCTTTTTCAGGTTCTTTATCAAGAAATTCATCATTGCACATTGTTTCCACAAATTATTTGGTTTCGAGTGTTAACCCTTCATAAAAGAAGCTTATAGTGCGCCATTTTTCCAAACCATGATGTAGGTAAGAATTCAACAAATCTTTAAAACGTTCCCAACTTTGAAAATATGCTTCATTTGAATTTTGGAAAAAAATTTGGATTTGTCTTTTCAAAGCATTGGTTTTATGTGTTGGAAAAAATTTCTTCAAAAACTCACATTGCATTTCTTGCCATATGTCAATTGATCTTGGTTTCAAAGTGTTAAGCCAAGTTTTTGCTTTATCTTTCAAAGAAAAAGGAAATAATTTAAGCTTAACAACCTCTTCAGTGCAAGTTTGATCATGAAAAGCAGTACATACTTTCTCAAATTCTTTTAGATGTAAATATGGGCTTTCAGATTCTAAACCATGGAAATTAGGAAGTAAAGAAATCATACCTGGCTTGAATCTAAAATTGTTGGCATTGAGTGGAAAGATAAAACATGATGGACTAGAATTTCGAGATGGTTGCAGATACTCACGCATAGTTCGCAACGGTTGATTTTCATGTTCATCATGCACACTTTCGTTTTCAGCCATTATGCTTAATGTGTGTGATTATGATTCAAACAAATCAATATATAAAGTACCTGGATTAACTCTAACCAAATGATCAGAATTTAAATCACGATACCAATTAAGCATAAACAAGTAACTTACAGTATAAAATAAAATGTACAAGCTAGCAGTACAAACTGTCTATTAAATATTAACAAAGGTGTGGTATAAACCAACCACCAAATATATATTATCACTTAGTAAATAAATATTAACAAAGGTGTGGTATAAACTAACCACCAAATAAGTTAAAAAGCATAAAAATTAAAAAGTTAGTATACAGATAAATTAAAATGTTAGAAGCAGAAAAAGTAAAAAGTTAGATAGTTAGTAAGAGAGTTAGTAAGTTAGTAAACAAAAAAAAATGACAGAAAATAAATACAAAAAATAAAGTACAGAAAAAAATAAAAGGGAGAGTTACCCCCACTAAGTTAATATGTACAAGAAAATAAAATGGAGAATTACCCCCACATGTACGAAATTAAAATGCGAGAAAATAAAATGCAGAAAGTAAATTTAAAATATGAAAAGCGGAGAATCGGCAAGTCGATTTTTTGCTCCAAATGAGAGAGAGAGAAGAAGAAAGATTATTTCATTAATGATTAAAGATTATAGAGAAATTAGGAGAGTTTCCCCACAAGTTAGTATGCACAGAAATTAAAAAGTATGCGAGGTTCCCCACTAGTTAATATGTTAGTATATATACAAAATTTTTACACCAGAAATTCAGTCTTCAAATCAAGTCCCCAGCAACGGTGCCAAAAACTTGATGCACACTTTTTAATTTCAAACAAGTCTACAAACTTAATGTGGGATTAATTATTGCTTTGCGAACCCAAGTGCAGGTTGTCTCAAGTAATAAATTTCTCAGGAGTCCAAGGTCGATCCACAGGAAATTGTTGAAGATTAATTAAAGTGAAATAAATATTTTGTTACTATGGTAAAAATTATTTACTTGAGTTAAAAGATCCACTCTTGGTAAATAAAGTAAAGGTAAGATTAATTTCTTTTATAACTCAATTAGAATCCTCGCAACATGGAGGTTCCAATCGAAAAATACAACATTAAAAGTCCATTTAAAATAATATACGTAATTATATTATATTTTCTAAAAATATTACCACCACTTATAAATGGGTTAAAGCATTCATTGTGCCAATATTTTGTCTACAACAAATCAAGAACTCCTCTTTACAAAGATGGTTTCTAAATTATAAGAAACAAATTATAATACGTATAATGGTTACTAGAAAATATAAATCATTTAAGCACAAGAGAAGAATAAATCTAACCTTACTTTATTACCAAGAGATTCACCCTTTCACCCAAGTAAAATGAAACTTAGTTATTCATAGATAAGAAGAAAGAAAGAGAGAAGAAGAAGAAGAAGAACATGACTTTAATTTAGAACAAAGGAAAATTACTACAAGAAAACCTAGTAACAAAATGACATCATTTTGGTAACTAACACCTAACACTCTCAATGATCTACCAAGGCCTCCTTTTATAGAGGATTAGAGATACAAAATGACAAGGGGGCTGAGTCATTAGTTGGTGGATGAGTGGAAAATGAGTGGAAAATGCCAAATGACTTTTGGTGAGTGAAAAATTATGGAGATTCCTTATCTCTGAAATCATGCAGCTCTGAAGTCATTGCATTCGTCATTTTTGAACCAAGTGGTCTTTATGAAAGTTGTAGGCCTAGATCTTAGCTTTCAAATGGCTTTAGTTTGAGTCCAATATCATTTCTATAACTCCAGATAAGTTCAAATTACTGCATACTACCCAGGCCCAGTCACAGCTCCTCTGTTCTGACTTACAAGCCCAATATCACCTTCAAGGAGTCCGATTATGGAAAAGTGTTCAACATGAAAGTTGTAGATATGGGTCTTAACTATTTAGAATCCAAATTTCAGCCCATTTGACAACCTCTAACCCGAAAACTATGATGAACAGTACATATAGGTTAAGCTGTCAAGAAAAGCACTCTAGTTCTTGCTTCAACCCCAATTTGAGTTATCTACTCGTGTGATTGGGCCTTTGCGGTCTTCATGAAAGTTATAGAAATCTCTCTTATCTTTCAAATTCCACTAGAATCACCTCCAAAGACCACCAATATCCCAATATATAGCCCAAATACAGAAACAACGTAAGACGTAAATTATGCTGAAAAATTCAATTAAGTCCAATTTAAGTCCAATTTGAGTCCAAACTTACAAAACATAATCAAAATCAATCAATTAAGTATATGGAGAGTGTAAATGACTAAAAATGAAGGCTTATTAATGTATCAAATATGTGATCATCATTCTTGCTTCAACTCTAATTTAAATTATCCAAAAGTGTGATTTATCTCTTGAGATCTTCATGAAAGTTGTAGAGAATTGTCTTTGATTTCCTACAAGACCAAAATCACATCAACCAAATATTTACAACTCAAATTATAGTCAGTTTACTGAACATGGCCAAATAGAAAAATTAAAGTCAATTCAAGCAATAATTCTTTCAATGATCCAATTAAGCTCAATATCATAATATATAACAAAAATAACTTAATTAAGCCTAATTGAACCTTAAGAAGTCCAGTGAAAAGATTATAAAATGAATAAAATATATTGCTATCAATATACAACTATCACTGGCTAACATGGCATAAAGTATACATAAGTTTTTCTAAATAACCAAAAATATACACATATACAAACTGGTTCACAAAGACACAAAACACTAATCTAAGCCTTCTGCTTTTTCTTTTCCTTGCCCTTACCTTTTTTAGGGACTTTACCTAGATTTACATGGAACATACAGGGGTGAGAAATCATAATTTCTCAATATAAGTATACCAAGACCAGCAGTTAATCATTTATAATAAATAATTCAACTTAACACCAAAAATACATTCGATGTAAAAGAATATTCAACAATCAATAATATCAAAGAATCGCCCATACAACCTTAAGGTACTATCGAACAAGCAACTAAACAATCAATCAATTAAGACATGACAAATGCCTATACAAGTGTCAACCATGCAATGCTTTATGCTACGAAGTATGATTATGCTCAAACAAAGTCCATGTATTATGGATGTGCAATGCCAATACAAATTTTAAAGTTGAAAACACAAGCTATTTACTTAATTTCCCAAGAACTGCGTTCCTTGTATATACTAAGTAGGATAGCCATCCATCCTTTACACTACCTGGTGATGTGTGGACTAGTTTCCCTCATAAAAGTAAGAGTACTGCTACCAAATCCATACACTGATAACCCTGACCATACAAGCAAACATGCAACGAGAAGTTGGATCCAACACCTCATTCTTAGGTCATATGGTTGTGCACACTATCTAAGGTCACAATACATAAGAAAACAAGCAAATACCAAGTTTGAAAATCAAATATCTGAGCTACATAATTAAATACTAGTACACAGTAATCTTGGCCTCACTTATCCAACAAAGTAGCAAGAACCATGTCAATAGTGTTCTTATACCTAGAATCTCATATTATCATTTCACAAATGATTACCAAGCCAACCTCATGTTGTACAAGATTCTAAGTGTGTCCTATAGCATTTTTTCTCTCAAAGAATAGCTAAGGATCCTTACAGTTATCATATATACTAGGTGGCCATTCTCTCCAAGAAGTTCACCCTTTAGTCTCAACTCCATTTAAATAAAAATTGTATCCCATTAGATCACTCCAAGTCAAAGCATCAAGCATTTCCTAGCAAAACATGCAAGAAAACCATGTTTTGAACATTTTTGGGAAAGGGTCGCGGCTCACCCTTCTTTGGTATCGCGGAACCTCTCTCTTGGTGCCAAGAAAATTGAAACAGAGACATGAGTGCCACAGCTTCACTCCAAGAAGTGCCACGGCACCTGCTGGAAAACCATGAATGTCTACAAAATTATGCAGGCACTATTCCATTGGCCATGTTCTTGGATTTTGGCCATCTCAATCTAAACTCTAGGTGATTTCAAGTCCCAAACAAGTTTACAAACATGAAGAAAACATAAAACACCAAATGATTTCATTAATAATGGATCAAAATACTAAATCCCTTATCCAAACCCCTAAAATCAACACTTTGCATTTTAATGGTCCAAATGAAAAAAATTCAGTTTCTAATCCAAACTCTTAGCATGAACAAATTATAAACACTATTTAAAACTTATCTAAGCAAGAAAATCACATAAAATGCCTCAAGATCTAATTTTGGCATATTAACCCTCAAATAAGCTAAACATGAAAAATGAGGAAGATGAAGTTTTAAGCTAAAGAACCCCTACCTTCAAGCTCCTTGATGCTACCTTAATGCTGTAGATTGATCCTCAATCCCTAGCCTTAGATTTTCCCTTTGATCTCTTCTTCTTTCTCTCTTGTTCTTCCTCCTTTTCTCCTTTCTCTCTTGCTGTTTTTGTTTTTGCTTTCAACCGTGAAGAAGGAATAAGAAACAAGTGAATAGAAACAAATATCATGAAAGAAAAGTCCACACAAACGCTTAAAACCATTGTCACAACCGTCTCGAAGGGGCGCTGCGAAAATTAAAAAAGAAGGGGAATAGGAAAGGATCTCGAGGTGTTGGGAGTCGCCACCAATCACTTTATCCATTAAATGGAATGGTGCAATTGGACACCTAAAAGATAGTCTACATTTCAGAGTTCGAGGTTCGGGGATTGATTACGGGTAGGGAAGGTATTAGCACCATATGCCGTTCGTTCTAAGAATGGTTACCTATTTAATCTAATGTTATTTGCATGATTAATTAAGTGAGTCCTTTATTATTTAAAAAAGAAAATAATAATTATTTTTTATTTATTTTGACATATCCCATTTTGTCAAGCATAATATAAAAAATGATGAATGACTGAGACAAAAAATGGGTGGCTAAAAGTAGTGAATTAAAATTCTAGGCCTGCAATATATGACATAAAAGTAGTGAATTAAAATTTTGTTAATTTTGAAAAAAAAATCAAAATATTTTGTTTTTGATGAGGGATTTTGAATAAAATTATTTAAAAGGAATTTTGCAAAGAAAAATTTATTTTTGAAAAAATGACGAAAGGATTTTTTTTTTTTAATTCACCACAATCATAATGTTGAAAACATATGAAATTGTTTACTTTTATTTGAGGATTTTTTTATTTTTACAAAAATGATTTTATTTTGATTTATAAAAAAATTTTGTATTTTAGTTTGTAAAAATATTTTAATTTTAATATGGGAATTAGACCTCACTAGCGCTTTCGGCAAGATCCAATATAAAGTCTCAAGAATATTGGAAAAAGTGTATTTGATCGGTGCTCCAATCCTCTCCCAATTTTTCCGTCGTCGGCCATTTTAAATTATTTGATTAATGCACTAATGTAAAAATGAGTGAATCAAATTAAAACACAGGTACAAATGTGTAATGATATATTTACAAGGAGTAATATGGAATAAGATTATTTAGAATTTATTTTGTGCAACTAAAAATAGAATACCCCATGACTTCACCCAAGTAAAACACCCAATTAATAAGTAAAAAAAAGTTTAAAATTAATCTAAATAAAATTAAAAATAAATAAATAGTATAATATGTATATATATAAAAGCAAAAGAAACAAAAAGCAAGTAGAAAGAGACTTTTAGTCTCTGTAAAAAGGAAAACAAACAGAGAAAAAAATGGGAGGGAGGAAGTTTGAGGATGGCTAACGGTGGTGTGTGGCACTGGTGGACGGCCAACCGTGGAGAATGACGAGCTGCTGGATCTACTCATAACCAACAGCGGAGCTGCGCGCGGTGATCGGTGGGCTACGGTCGCAGATCTAGGTCGTGATGTAGGTGGTGGGCTCGCAGCTGGTAGCGATTGAAGTGGAGCTACAATGGCGACAGAGAGATTATGGGCAGAGGCACGCGGTACATCTCTGGGTCGCTTAGATCTGGTCAAGCGATATCGCGATGCAGGGTGAACTGGTCGCGGCTGACTAGCATGGTTCCGGTTAGGGTGGGTGATGGGGTGGAGCTCGCGGTGAGGCGTGAAGTTATTGGGTTTGGGTGGTTGAGAACAGGGCGAATTTAGGACGTGATTCATGGTGGAGTTTGTGGTGAGGTGTGGAGGTGCCTAGTTTGGGTGGTTGGTTCTAATAGGTTGTAGAAGTTGTGGTTATTTAAGAATGGGTGGTGCGTGGTGGTGAGGTCACGGTGATGTTGTGTTTGGTGGGCTTGGACGTTGAGGTAGTTATGGTGGGTGGTTCACAGTGGTCTTCACAAGTGAAGGTTAATGGTGGTTAAGGTTTGATGGTTGCTTGGAGGAAGATGGTAATGGTGGTTGTGAAGGATGATGATGAAAGGTGTTTAGGCTGCTGGTTGAAGGTATTTTTAGGCTAAGGCAGAATGTTTGGAGGCAGAGGATTTTTAGGTCGTGAGTGTGGAATGCCTTTGCGTGTGAGGGAATTTTTTTTCAGTGATTGCCCTTTTGCCCTCTCCAGTGCATAGGATTTATAGGATTAAGCCTGCAAAATTTCCTCTCCAATTTCCTGACGATTGAAAGGCAAAATAAAGAAAAAAATCCTATCAGTGATTTCAATCAAAACTGAAAAGGAAAGTTTCTATGTTTGAGGTCTAGGGTTTGGTGGCTAGGGTTCTTAGTTGCAGCAGCAAGAAGGGAATGGAATTGGGTTATGGGTTGACCCGTAACCCTTTTTTCTTTTTTTCTTGTTTTTTCTTTACTTATTTATTTCTCAAAAATAAATTCATTTTTTATTTTTATTTTTTTGTTGAAACCAGACTTAGTAAATAAAACAAATATAGACAAAATTGGGTATCAATAGCTACCCCCCTTTGCTTTACATTTAAAATAAATAGAAGGCAACAGAATTGATTCAATTTTATCCATGAAAATTTTCTTGAGGGGATCAATGTAGAACACAATAGGCATTAAAACAAGGTAAAATGTGGGGTATGAGGACCCCGAAAAGTAAAGGCCACAGGTATATGGACCTAGAGACCTAAAAGAAATGGGTACGTGGACCCAAACATTTAAAAGGCAATGGGTACAGAGACCCATCGGAGTTTGCTAGAAAGATAAAAAAAAAAAAAAAAACTTACGGAGTTAGGTATCCGCCAATGCTTCAAAATAACAAGATAAAAAGCATGCGGAGTTGTGTATTCGCTGAAGCTTAATAGAAAAGGTAAAAAGCTTGTGGAGTCAAGTATCCGCTGTAGCTTAAAAAAAAACTTGAAGCAGAAGAGGTAAAAAGCTTGGGAAGCCAGGTATCTACTGAAGCTTAACAGAAAACTTGAAGCAGAAAAGGTAAAAAGCTTGTGGAGTCAAGTATCCGCTGAAGCTTAACAGAAAACTTAAAGGCAAAAAAAGTAAAAAGCTTGTGGAGTCAGATATCCACCGAAGCTTAACAGAAAACTTGAAGCAAAAAAGGTAAAATGCTTATAGGTTTAGGTATCTATCAAAGCTTAACAGAAGGGTAAGAAAGCTTGCAGAGCTGGGTATCTGCCAGGAACAAGGTAAGAAACTTACGGAGTCAGGTATCCATCAAAGCTTAACAAAGGGGTAGGAAAACTTGTGGAGCTAGGTATCTGTCGAAGCTTAACAAAAAACTTAAAGTCAATGGGTACAAGGAATTGGAAAAAATAAATGCAATGGGCATAGGGACCCGAAAACATTAAAGGCAATAGGCATGTTGCCCTGAGTTGTCATGGAAAAGTAATGAGTGAAAGGCAACGAGCATAAGGCTCTGGAAAGAAGTTCAATGAGCATAAGGCTCTGTCTTACCGTGAAAACCTGAAAGCAATTGGTGCAGGGACCCAGAAAGGAAAAGGCAATGGGCATAAGGCCTTGACTTGCCATGGAAACTAAAAGCAATGGGTGCGGGAACCCAGAAAAGTTAAAGGCAATGAGTATAAGGCCTTGACTTGCCATGGAAACTAAAAGTAATGGGTGCGGGGACCCAAAAATTAAAGGCAAGGGGCATAAAGCCCTGACTTGTCACAGAAGCTAAAAGCAATGGGTGCGGGGACCCAAAAAGAAAAGGTGTAACACCTTTGTGGGGATGTCACATTTTTAATGCAAGAAAATAAAATCAAATAAAATTCTTACCCAAGTTGTAAAACGTTTGGTACATAAATAATATTAGTGGTAAATTTTTTTCCTTTTTATATTTATTAACGTTAAATAAAATAACATGGATCCCAAAATAAAGCAAAACATAATCACACCATAATATACATATGATTTTGTCTGAAGTATACAATTAATTTACAATTACAAATATTTAATAAAGCAGTAAAAATCAGTATAATACTAAAACAAAACACCTAAGACATGAGCCCTTGTCAGAAGACAAATTCCCTAGTTAGGAATGTCTTGACCGATAGAGATTCGACCAAAAAATATATCCAATTTTTCTCTAGGAGTGTGGTGAAATTCATTCTACAACTCCTTAATAGGTAAAATAATCTCTACAAAAGCAACTGTATAAAATGAAGTAACGATCCCATGTCGAGTCCTACTTATTGATAAAGTAATGTCACCACTATATTCTATGTGTCCTGTGTCCCAATGGACATACCAAGCCTCAGCGCCTTCAAGAAACTGTAGTCTAAAGAAACCTAATTGACTTCTCCTTGCCGCCATTGTAGTCTTCAAAGATATAAACATAAAATAGAAACAGACAGAACAATACAGTAAAGTGGTGAGACAATCTACATCATTACCAGCATGATAATAAAGAAAACGATAATACAAACGAATATCACAATAATTACATACCATCATATCACATATAGTATATCAAATTAACACATCACACATTCTATCACAGATTATAGTAAACATTAAAATGCAGATAATGAATGATAACACACACTGACTCGTTCCTACTCCATGGAGCTAAACACAGATATCTGAGAGAATGATCTGAAAAGAACTAATAGTACCTCAGGCTGCCCAACCAAACTATTACGTTGTCCAACGTCGTGTCTATAGTCCACAATCCAAAACATCGTGTAGCAGTACACAGTCCAATACATCGTACACTACAGGCATTGTACATAATAGTCTCCACAAGTTCTCGATTAAGAATAGTGTTTGTCGAGATTAATAGTGTGTTGTCTGTTACCACGGCCCAGAGAAGCTACCAACTGTCCGCATGTGGAATTCTCTGCACACTAACACCTCCAAGTTCAAATAATGAACCACACTACACCTATCACACCCACAACACAGTATAATTCGTCTCGTCAATCAATCGCTAATTATCAACTAAATTGGCACAACTCTCTAAGCATGATCAAGAATTACCAAAATACCCTTAGTCTCAATATATTACCATATTTACGAAAATACCCTCAATCTCAATGTTCCAAAATATAGTATGTCTCTACTTGACAGTACTGTCTCACAACATGTCTGGGTCCACCACTTTGGCCCGACAGTAAAACTCACTATTTCATTTAGTTGCGTAGAAATTTTATCGCATTTTCACAATCGCATCACTTTTACAAACATTTTTAAATCACATAAATATATTTTGATGTTTTTGAACATCGCGTAGTGTTTTTAAATCATTTTCTCAATCGCGTAAGATTTTTAAATCATTTTCTTAACCATATAGCTTAAAGTCTTTATTTTAACAATGCATAGGCTTTAATTAGTATTTTTAAACTACGTAGAATATTTTCCTTACGTTATAAATATATTATGGAATCTTTTCATTTTATTTGTCTGATTTTAGTAAATTTTGGCAGCATTTTGCCTAGAAAATCAGTATATGGTATTTTTGACATTTTTCTCTAAATATTGTTCATTTTAACCTTACCCAACAGTTACACCTTAAAACTTACTAACGCACTTCAAAACTCAGAGAGTGAGCTCTACGTTAGTATTTTTCAAGTGTTCTCTTTATTTCTTGCTTATAATAAATTCTACTAATTTAGAATTCGAAAACTAAATTTATTCATTTTATTTCTCAAAGATTCATTGGAATCAAATTCTTTTGTAGATTAGTTACTTAATCTACCTTAGAAAATAAATTTGGAATTCAAATGTACACTAAATGGCATGTTGGCCAAAATCGATCTAAATCATTCTCAAATTCATTAATTTACCTAAATTCATTAAATCATTGTTTTAGAAAATGGTTGAGAACATTTTGGTTCTCTGTTTCTTGGAGAAGCCGCGAGCCTCTATTGTGTTCTTTGGAACACTCATACAATCCTTACAAGTTATTCACATCCTACATTAATAATCATATATCTATAAATACATGCAATATATTTTAAAACTATAGACATACTTGTAAATAAGATCAATCACAAATTAGGAAAGCATTAAACAATCACATAAATGAATCCTTATGGATTCTTCACATACAAACAATCTATTTTCTCATCACCACACAAGGTTGATGAGATTAAATCTCCCTCTTACCTCTTGAAGACAAGGATCTTCTAGTCTCCTCCTCTCTTTTGATTTTCGTGTAGCCCTCAAAATAAATCCCTAAAATTCTTAAACAATAAGCAAAATCACATACAAGGCTTCATAATGAAAAACCATGGAACAAACATGGTTTAGAAAATCATAAACTAAATTTTAAATCATAAAAACTAAAGTTTACCTTTAGGGAAGTAAACAAAAGCTTGTATTTTGAACTAGAAGGAGTAGGCTTTTGACAAAACCTTCTAAAGGAAAAGTGTTTAGGAGATAGTTTAGGTTTAGGAAAAGCTAATAGAAAAAATTATAGAAGATAGGTGGTGGATTTGGGTGGTTGGGTCGAAAACTAGAGAGAAAAAGAAAAGAAAAAATGCTTGGTGTTCTTGGAAATTTTTGAGAGAATAGAAAACCTAGATTTAGGTGAATGAAAAAGTGAATAACAAGAGTGAATGAAGTGGTGCAGCCATGTGGTAGCTTGTAAGTAATATTAGGAGATAAGTTTGATATTAAAATATCATGGTGTGTTCACATTAGGAAGCACATGGCCTATGGTCATCATTTGATCATCAAATGGTCACAAAAAACCATTCAAGAAGCATGGAGAAGCCTCCCAAAGCTTCTTGGCCATGTGGCCTTAATGGGATTAGGGACTTTGTTTGACTTCCATTAAAGATTAATTACATGCTAATTAATTAGCCAATGAATTAGGTTAAGTTTCCTAATTATACCTAATTAACATTCTAATTATATAACTAATTAATTAAATATGTAATTGCATATGTCATAGCTTCTAGATAAAATTAGGACATTTAATTAGTAATTAGATTATAACTAATTAGTAATTAAGTTAGTTCACTTAGTTTTCCTAATTAGGTAATTAAAATAACTTAATTAGGTTTACTTAGTTAATTAATCAAGCCACTATATCTGACTCAATCCTAGCTATTGAATTTAACTTTGTTTTCTATCCATTGATTTAATCTAAGGTGGATATCACTTAGTGATTTAATTAGGATTGTTCTCACACCATTAATTTGATCAACGGTTATGATCAAAGCTTCTAAATCAAGCTTTACATCTAATGGTCCACAAAGAAGTCTTTGCCACTTTATTTGACCATTTCTTATTGGTTTAGAATTTTCAAGCCACTTTCGTTGACTAATTCCTATTGGCTCAAAATTTAGTCCAGTCAGAATCGTTGACTGCTACTCTAAACGTGGGTCCCATAGACTTTTCAAGGTCCATGGTCATTTTGGAGAAAATTTCTACTATTTTTGAAACAGTAGGTACTGTCAAATAAAATAATATTATAATAATATAAAATTATTTATTACACAATTAAATCCTAAAAATTAAAAGATTAATATATATATCAATCGAAATTGGATTTAGTAAGATCCCCCAGCTCTGAATAATTAAAATAAGATTTTTTCAATCAGAAAATTATTATTTTCTTAACTCGGAGTAAATCACATACAACAGTCAAATACACTCACGAAACAATCAAATTCAATTTACTACTCACAGAAATTACAAAACAGTACATTCAGGACAATATCGTATTTATCCCAAAAGTTGGGGTGTTACAAAAGGTAATTGGTATAAGGCCCTGCTTTGTCGTGAAAGCTAAAAGCGATGGGTGCGAGGACCCGAAAATTAAAGGCAATGGACATAAAGCCCTGACTTGACTGAAAACAGCAAGTTAAACCTTTGTTGGTCAAGGCTAGCAAATTGAAATAGTGCACTATGCATGTTTCAGATCTATGAGAGTATGAAAAACTTTTATTTATTTATTTTATTTATTTACTTTTTTTTGCTTTTTTGTTATTTGTTTTTTATCTCCACGACCCCTGAGGACATGATTGCAATCATTTTCAAAGATGAACTAGAATGAGATTAATTGACATCCTTTCATTTGTCTATTCAGCCGACAGTTTAAATGTCTAACTGGAATGGCCCTTGAGGCATGCATGTGATAGTGACCTGGTTGTCCTTTCTTTTTCCATCAACACTCTTATTGGGAATTCATTGTGTTTCCCATACCTTTCAAGTCATTAGCAATTCTCGATGCTCTGATAACGATGTCACGCATTTCACATTCCAATATATGTTTATTTAAAAAAATGCATATTAAGTTAAAGAAGAGGCAAAGGTAAGAACATAACAATATTGTATTAAAATGGAAATGGTAAAAAGAAAGTAATATTGTGGTTATCAATATAAAATTTACAGAGGGATTATGAGGGAAAAAGGTCTTCAGTTCTTCCAGTGAGACCCTTTATCGTAATCAACCAGCCTTTAAAGACTTTGACTACCCCAATTGGGATCATTTGGCCTACCCCAGTATGGAAAACTTAGTTTGCTCTAATGTAGAGGTTTGGTCCACCCTAGCGTGGGGATTTAGTTGCTCAGGTCTCACTTCCTTTGCCATATCAAGCACTTTTGTCATTTCAAATTAGACCTTAACTTTTGCCTAGGTCGTTCTTTCGAGTTTTCAACCTACCAGGTCGCTCTAACTTTTGTCTTGGTTGCCTTTTCAAGTTTTCCACCTAGCGAGCCATGCTTTTCTCTTTTTTTCTTTCTTTTTTCTTCTTTTTTTTGACAAGTAGCACTTTTACGCATAATATTTCTTGATTGCGTCTGAATTTACAGGAAGTGGTAGATCTTCACCGTCTATTTTTGTGAGAATCAAGGACCCTCCTGAGAAAGTCTTTCTCACGACATAAGGTCCTTCATAGTTTGGAGTCCATTTTTTGCGATGATCTTTTTGAATTGGCAGGATCTTTTTAAACACTAAGTCTCCTTCTTGGAATTGTCGAGGGCGCACTTTTTTTGCATAAGCTTTCATAAGCCTCTTTTGATATAATTGGCCGTGACACAGTGCAGTTAACTTTTTCCCTTTGATAAGATTCAACTGATCTAATTGGGCTTGGATCCATTCAGCCTCTTCCAATTTTGTCTCCATCAGTATTCTTAATGAGAGGATCTCTACTTCAATAGGGAATACGGCTTCCATTCCATAAACTAAAGAGAAAGGAGTTGCCCCAGTTGAGGTATAGACAGATGTGCGATAACCATGCAAAGCAAAGGGAAACATCTTATGCTAATCTTTATATGTCATAATCATTTTTTGGATGATGTTCTTGATGTTTTTGTTTGCTGCCTCAACAGCCCCATTCATTTTTGGGCGGTATGGCGAGGAATTATGGTGTTGGATCTTGAAATTCTATCATATCTCCTTCATCATTTTGTTATTCAAGTTAGTTGCATTGTTAGTGATGATTTTATTTAGCAGAACATAACGACATACTAACTCACATTCCTAGTCACGTTGGCATAGAAGCAACTTCAACCCATTTGGTGAAGTAGTCAATTGCAACAAGGATAAAGCGATGCCCATTTGAGGCCTTTGGTTCAATAGGTCTTATGACATCCATACCCCACATGGAGAATGGCCAAGGTGCTACTAGGACATTCAAGGGGACTGGCAGTGCATTGATCTTTTCAGCATACACTTGGCACTTATGGCACTTCCTCACATGATTGAAGCAATCAATTTCCATGGTTAACCAATAATAACCAGATCTTAGGATTTTTCTTGTGGCATAAGTTCCGAAGGAACCCTCATGTACTTCTTTAATAATCTTTTCTGCTTCTACTGCATCGACACATCTTAGAAGCATCATATCATGGTTTCTCTTGTAAAGTATTTCCCCATTCAGAAAGTAACCCATAGCAAGCCACCTTAAGATCCTCTTGTCATTTTCTGAAGCACCTGCAGGGTACTCCCTACTCTTGATGAAACATTTGATGTCATGGTACCACAGCTTCCCATCAAGCTCATCTTCAATTATTTGACAATATGCAGGACAACCACGACTTTCTATTTCTATAAGTGGAAGGTCATTTTCATGCTTTACTTGGAACATTGATGATAATGTGGCCAAATCATTAGCCAATTGGTTCTCCTCTCAAAGGACATGATGGAAAGTGACTTCATCAAATTGCTAGGTCAATTCTTTGATGTAAGCATGATAAGAGATTAGCTTGGCATCAAGGGTCTCCCACTCCCTTTTTAATTTATGAATAACCAAGGCCGAGTCCCTATATACTTCAAGAATCTTTACTTTTGATTCTATTGCCGCTTGAATACCTAAAGCACATGCTTCATATTCTGCTATATTATTAGTACAATCAAAACACAACCTTGCTGTGATCGGGGTGAAATTATCTTCAAGGGAGATCAAGATGGCTCCAATGTCGCGCCCTAGTGCATTAGAGGCTCCATCAAACCACATAGTCCATTTTTCTTTTTCTAGAGGATTCCTCATCTTTAAATAGAGCCACTATATCTTCGTCAGGGAACTCACATTGCATCGACCCATAATCCTCTATAGGTTGGTTATCCAGATAATCCGCAAGGGCACTTCCCTTAATTTTCTTTTAGGTGACAGAAACGATTTCATATTCTGATAATAAAACTTGTCATCATGCAATTCTCACAGTGAGGGTGGGTTTCTCAAAGATATACTTGATTGGGTCCATTTTTTACACTAACCAAGTGGTGTAACACAACATGTATTGCCTTAATCGATGGGCAGCCCATGCCAAGGCACAGTAAGTTCACTCCAATAATGAGTATTTTGCCTCATAGTCAGTGAACTTTTTACTTAAATAATAGATGGCATGTTCTTTCCTACCGGATTCATCATGCTGCCCCAGTATGCAACCCATAGACTCATTGAGCAATGTCAAATACATAATGAGAGGTCTCTCTGGCACTGGAGGCATCAAAACTGGGAGTTCTTGTAAATATTGCTTGATTTTTTCAAAGGCTCTTTGGCAATCTTCATTCCACTAGATTGGCTAGTTCTTGCATAATAATTTAAAGAGTGGCTCGCATGTTACTATGAGTTAGGATATGAATCAAGCAATGTAGTTCAGCCTCCCCAGAAATCCTTATACTTCCTTTTCAGTGCGAAGGACTGGCATGTCTAGGATTGCTTGAACCTTGTCAGGATTAACTTCTATTCCCTTCTGGCTCACCACAAACCCTAATAGTTTACCTGATTTGATACCAAAAGAGCATTTTACAGGATTTAGTCTGAGTTTGAACTTCCTCAATCGCTCAAAAAGCTTTTACAAATTGATTATGTGATCTTTTTCTATTTTTGACTTTGCAATCATATCATCCATATAAACTTCTATTTCTTTATGCATCATATCATGGAATAATGCCACCATCGCTCTCTTATACGTCACCCCAGTATTTTTTAAATCGAAAGGCATTACTTTATACTAGAAGGTTCCCCATAAAGTGATGAAAGTGGTTTTCTCCGTGTCTTTAGGAGTCATCTTGATTTGATTATACGTAGAGAAGCCATCCATAAAAGAGAAGAATGCATATTGGGCAGTATTGTCCACCAAAACATCAATATGAGGTAACGGGAAGTCGTCTTTAGGGCTAGCCCTATTTAAGTCTCGATAGTCGACACACATTTGGACTTTTTCATCTTTCTTTGGGACCGGAACAATGTTGGCAACCCATTGGGGGTATTTTACAACTGCAAGAAATCCAGCATCAAACTGCCTCTTTACTTCATCTCTAATTTTTAGTGATATTTCAGCTTTCATTCGCCTTAGTTTGTGCTTAATTGAAGGGTACTCAGGCTTTAGTGGTAATTTATGCTCAACTATATCAATGTCTAGCCTAGGCATATCTTGGTATGATCATGCGAAGACTTCACTATAATCAAATAAAAGTTTAATCAACATGTTGCGCTCTTTTTCTTTCATAAAGGTACCAATTTTGACTTCTTTCTTATCATTTTCAGTCCCCAAGTTAATTACTTCAATTGGTTCCTCATGAGGTTGAGTTTCTTTAGCTTCTTGTTCTAGTAATGTCATTAGCTCAAGTGAAGTTTCCCAATTACCTTCATTATCCTCATCAGCATGATTAACAGGGTGTTCAAAATTATATAATGAGATCTTAACACTGTTACTTTCAAGAGATACACTTTTAGATCTGCATTAAGTAATGTTAACACAAGAAAGATGAAATGAATAGAAGGTCATGATAATGATGGGATTAAAGATAATAGAATGAGAAATGAGAGAACTCAAAATGTATTTTATTAATAACAATTATTGGAAAGGAAATATGTAAGCTCACTTTACAAAAGGTCATCCTAAAGCCTTAGGCAAAGCTAAATGAATAGCACCACAAAATTACTTTGAAGAAGACTCTAAGGTTATGGGAAGCTCGATGATCTCCTAATTGTCGAGTCTTGTATCTGAAGAACATGCATACATCAGGTCCGCATGACTGACAAAGTTATCATCTTCAACAATGGTCACTTAGTCTACGAGCACCACTCTCGCGCTTCGGAAGCTTTGTCTTATGTAACAGATAGGGACCCCTCCACTTTAGGTTCTCGATTTTCCAATCGAGTCAGCTTTTTCTCTTTTTTCTCTTCTATGATTCTCCTTTTGTTGGCCTTGGTGGGTTTGTATCCCAACCCAAATCTATCTTTGTTGTCCAAAGGCTATAAAAGTCCTATGGCACCTTGTCGTTTCTTACCCAGCCCCTTTCCATGTTGATAACCTCCTTATAGCATGACTTTATCCATCATTACAGATGCAACAGAGGGCTTCGATTTTGGAATTGGAGCTCTTTCCCTTATATAAGTGGTATTGGCAACCTTGAGTGCTTGAAAGGCAGTCTCGAGAGCCTCTTCTACAGTTTCAATATAAGGAGTGTCTAGCGGCTTGCTCACCAGTAGGTCCTCTTCATCAAAGACAATAATTATTTTATTATCAACTATGAATTTTACTTTTTAGTGCAAGGTGGAAGGCACAGTTCTAGCAGAATAAACCCATGGTCGTCCTAAGAGACAACTATAAGATAGTGCAATGTCCATCACTTGGGAGAGTATATTGAAGGTGCAAGGACCAATTTGAATTGGTATTTCGATCTCCCCTATAACCTCCCTCCTTGTGCCATCAAATGCCCTTACTATCTCGTTCTTGGTTTCATGTGTGATCCATCAAAAAGAAATTTAGAGAATGTTGACTTCAGCATCACATTCAAGGAAAAGCCATTGTCCATCAGTACTCTAGCCATGATATGATCTTGACATTTTACTGAGACGTGGAGTGCCTTATTGTGTCCCCTTCCTTCAATGGGTACTTCATCATCAGTGAAAGTGATATAATTATCTATTGTGATGTTATTGATAACGTCATCCAACTTGTCAACCGTGATGTCATGAGAAACATGAGCTCGAGTAAGTACTTTCATCAGCATTTTCCTGTATGGCTCAAAGTTCATCAATAAGGATAAGAGTGATATTCTTGCAAAGGTGCGGTTCAGTTGATCGACCACCCTGTATTTACTTTGCTTTATGAATTTTAAGAACTCACATGCTTCTTCCTCAATCACTTCTTTCTTATAAACCTCTTGCTTTGCCGTCTTTAGTTCCAAGGTTTCTTGAGTAGAAGTTTCCCCTATTTTGCTTTTCCATTTCTGAATTCTTTCCACTTCCTCTACTTGCTCTTTTCGCAGATCCTCAGGTGTATAAATATGACCACTCGAAGTCATTCCACCGATCCCAGATATACTCGAGATAGTGGATGGGATTTTTATTTGATTATCCTGGAGGTCATCCACAACGACTTGCACATCATATTTTCAAGGCACAGCTTTAGTATCCTTGTAAGAAAAAAGGGTCGACACTTGTATGGTAATAGGATTCCGACCAAGAGGGACATGTGGAGACACCTTTTTAGTGTAATGAATCGTCAATGGCCTTAGTATACCTGGAGCTTGCTCTATGATTAGTGGCGTTGTATAGGTATTGGCGGCCTCTTAAACTAGTGGAGGTGTAATTTTTTTGACCATGTATATATCACTATTATCATACTGATTGTTTATTTGCACTAGGTGACTGTCCATTAAACTTTGAATAGTCTGTTTGAACTCATCACATTTCTCAATAGAATGCCCTACTTTCTCGTGGATCTTACACACTATTTCATCTTCATTGACTTTTTTTATCTCAACTTACCCAAATTTGCAAAGCTCTCTAAAAATAACTCTCATGGGAGTTTTTACATTAGCTACTTGACTTATGAGGTCAGAAGACTTCTCTATCGCATTAACTATAGAACCTTCATGATCGGGTAAGGGATTGCAGCCTACATTAGGAGTTTTTTTTTAAAGTTCAACCATTTTGCATTGATCAGGTCTTGCACCTTGAACTTCAAGGCTTTGCAATTTTCGTTGAGTGACCTTCAGCCCCGACATGGTAATCACACTTAGTATTTAAGTCAAATCCTTTTAGGTATAGGGGTTCCACCGGCTTCATTGAGCAAAGGACCAATAAGGAGTTACGGATGAGTTGTGGTAGCAGCTCAGTGTAGGTCATGGGAATTAGGTTGAGTTTCTTTTCTTGGTTAGCTGGCGGCCTTCTTTGGTTATTATTTGGGTTTTGGGTCCATGGTTGGGTTGGTTGAGATGGCATGGTAATAAGTGTTTGGTTTGGGATGGGAGGTTGTGTATGATAAGGGATCATTGGGTAATAAGGTTGAAAATATGGAGCTTGGGAGGCATTAGCAATGTATGGTTTGTAAGGTATGTAGGGAGGTTACAAAGATGATTGAGGGTTGATAGGTGCTTGGCTATGTTTCCCTTGGGTAAAACTTCTCTGATCAAAAGTAACAGCATGAGCCTCACCTTCTCTTTTCTTCCCTGATAGGGGCCTTTTGGCACTAATTGTCTCTGTTGAACTTTCAGTGATCTTCCCACTTCTCATTCCTCCTTTGATTTTTTCCTTGATGATGACCATGTCTGAGAAATTCGATAACACATTTCTTATCATCTTGTCATAGAAGGGTGATTGGAGAGTGTCGATGAATGTGGCCACCATTTCTCTTTCTGTCAGTGGGGGTTCTACCTAAGCAACTATTTCTCTCCACCGCTGAGCATATTCCTTAAAGGTTTCAACTTCCTTCTTAACCATATTCTGCAAGTGTAGTCTATCTGGTGCCATATCGATGTTATATTTATATTACTTCAAGAAAGCATCATCCAAGTCCTTGAAACATCAAATATGGGTATGTTCAAGGTGTGTATACCGGTTAGACGCTGCCCCAGCTAAGTTATCTTGGAAGAAATGAATCAACAACTTATCGTCATGAGCATGCGAAGCCATCTTGTGGATGTAAATTGTCAGATGGTTCTTTGGGCAAGTGGTTTCTTTATATTTATCGAAATCTAGGACTTTAAACTTTAGGGGAATCACCACATCCAGGACAAAGCAGATTTCTGAGGCATTTAGAATACCATAGTTACTTGCTCCTTCTATAGCTCATAGTCTCTCTGTAAGAACTTTTAGTTTTTCCTTGGATTGAAGGCCTTTAGTTGAAGGGTTCAGCAGAGGAGTAGCAACAATCTTACGGGGCAAAAACGGTGGCATATAAAAAGGGGTTAAATGTTGCATCCATGAGGTCCCATTAGCACCAAGGTAAGAAGGTTGGGTTGGAGTCGAGTTTTGTGGCCCTAACGTAGGCATTACTAATGGTGTGCCACTCTCGGGAGGGTTGGTAATTTGTGACAACACGAAACTTAGGGGAAGACTATATGGGGGAATGAAAATAGGGAACTGAGGAATCTCATTGGCATTTGGTTGAGATCCTTGTGTTTAGGTAGCGTTTAGAGGGCTTGAAGTTGTCGTAACTGCCAGTGCACTGCCCTCAGGGGTATTGGTGGCTAATGGTGGCATATAACCAGGTGGAATGCCATATTGTGGGAATAGAGATGCGTGTGTTTCTTGATGACTGGTAACAGGGTTTTGTGCAGGGTCATTTGGGTAAAAGATGAGTGGCATCTGTTGGGAATTGCGGATCAAAATATCTCGCAGTGGAATAATAGGATTCCCATACAGGATCCATGTGAAAAGTCCATAATCCGAGTTTTTTTTTTTTAAATTTACCTCTTGAAGCGTGATAAACACAAGCGAGGTGAATCACCAACACCGTAATAGCGACGATGTTTCTGCGGTATCCACACGAACAGACTTGCAAAAGGAGTCACGCCTCTGTTTTGCGGTGCTAGCTGCGAATAGAAGAGAAGAACCTTTCACTGTCTCTCACTCACTTTCTTAGGTGCGGCTAGGGTTGTGATGTAACATCTATAGCAGCCCCTTAACGATACTATTTATAATAGTGGTGCCTTAAGTGAGTGTGAGCAAGTAGCAAGGTAAGTGTGCAACCCTAAAACCCATCTATCATGAGTTAGGCCCACAATTGAATCCGAGTCCAACTTGGATCCTTATTGCTCCAATTTAGTCTGTTCTAAGTGTGCGACCTGCGCAGGTTCTCATGACGTTGGTAATATTAAAATCTCATTTTAATATTACAAACAAAGATGAGCGGTATCTAGCAACACATCACTGCTACCCAAGTAATGAGAATGTCGGTGATTTGACATAACCTATCCGTGATCAATGTTTCCGTGTAGTTTAGTCCCTTTGTCCGGATATCCAGATTGAACACAAGGCATGGAACGTGTCACCCTTGTTTAATTCAATCTTCGGTTTCACGATTCCCGAGTAGACATAGTAATAACAAATGAGATCAATATCTCATATTGACTCATTTGAGCATGGCCATGCATTTCATAGTCTCACTCAATCGGGGGCCCGAAGATATCACTCTGTTATGTAGGAGGGACAAATCCCATCTAGGTCACTCACATTCCTCCACATGCATTGCAATATGTCTAATAACCAACTTTATAATCATCTTGTTACAGATGACGTTTGATGGCATTTAAAACACACAACTCCTCATGTAGGAATCGTAGTGATTTCAGGTCAAAGAACCACATACACTATTATCACTATGAGAATCGCTTATGACACTCACATAACGATCCACGTAGCGTTCTCATGGCGGGTCTGTCCAATACATCATTACTCTAATATGTATCCATGTGTAGACTTGATATCTCATATCCATGACCCGTGAGATGTGGTCATCAGTCTACGCACATACTAGTCTCAATGCATTATTGTTGTCCTAATTAACAATAATACTTGACTAGGGACATTTAAGAATAGTATTTTATCCAATAAGATCTCACCATCAAGTCATCCACTTGATGTCCTATGGTATCAAACTTACTATTCTAAGGACTTTATTATGTCTATCAAAAAGAACACAATAAATGAAATGCCTCATATATCAAAAATAGCATAATATAATGTATGTCAATACAAACAAAATGTATTGGCCACTAGGGCATACACCAACAGCATCATGGCCCCTTGAGTGGTGAGAAATTAGAGGATTCCAAGGGTAAAAAGAAGTGTGACAAATATGAAGGGAATGAGGAAAAAGATACCAAGACACAACCCTTAGAGGAGGAGGAAACTAGTGAGAAAGTGTCTAAGTATGTACCCCCTGAACCTTACCAACCCCTGGTGTCCTTTCCTCAAAGATTGGCTAAGGCCAAGTTAGATAGGCAGTTTGGGAAGTTCCTAGAGGTCCTAAAGAAATTGTACATTAATGTACCTTTCACTGAGGCATTGAAACAAATGCCTACCTATGCTAAGTTTCTTAAGGACATCTTGTCTAATAAGAGGGAGCTAGAAGAATATGAGACAGTAGCTTTAACTGAGGAGTGTAGTGCATTAATTCAAAATAAATTGCCTCCTAAGTTAAAAGATCTAAGTAGCTTCTCTATTCCCTGTTTGATTGGCAACACAAATTTTGATAAAGCTCTGTGTGATTTGGGGGCTAGTGTTAGTCTTATGCCTCTTTCTATATGTAAGAAGTTGGAGGTAGGTGAGCTAAAACCCACAACAATCTCACTTCAATTAGTGGATCGGTCTGTCAAGTACCCCATAGGCATCTTGGAGGATGTTCCTATTAAGGTTGGTAAGTTTTATATGCCGGTGGGTTTTGTTGTGCTTGACATGGAAGCTGATGCTACAATGCCGATCATACTTGGGCGTCCATTCCTTGCCACTGGAAGGGCGATCATTGATGTCCATGAAGGAAAATTGACTTTGCGATTGAATGATGAGGAAGTAATTTTTGATGTTTTTAAATCTGAAAATAATTCTAATTTCTCAGATTCATGTAATCGCATAGATGCTACTAATGTTGTGGATAGTGTTGTGCTTTCAGGTATGCAAGAATCAGTGGCTGATGCTATACTAAAAAAGACCTTGCCCAAGGGTACCAAAAAATTTGAGAAGTCCAAGACCTGCAAGAGAGGACCTAAGAAGCAGAATGACAAGTGTGTCGAGAAGCATGAATTTAAACTCGGTGATAAATTTCTTATTAATAACTCACTTCTACGTTTCTATCCTAGTAAGTTATGGTCAAAATGGTCAGGACCATATGAGATTATTCGAGTTTTATCCTACAGTGTGCTTGAGGTGAAGAAAGAAGGCCATAAGCCTTTCATGATAAATGGCCAGATAGTGAAACACTTTGAAGGAGTGGAGACTGAGCACTACTCCGTTGATGTCACTTGAGTACAGAAACTAGACCAAAGTCAAGCTAATGACTTTAAACAAGCGCTTCTTGGGAGGCAACCCAAGCTTATTTGTTTTTTATTTATTTTTTATTTTTTTTCTTTCTTTTGACTTTGTATGTTGGATTATTGGTTTGATCTTTATCTCATGGATCTTGTTTAGGTTTAACCATTTTTTAAGCTTAAATTAGAAGGAGAATGAAGTCAGAAAATTTCCACACCCAGCCCATGGAAAATTCCATGGCCATAGATTGAACACCATTTTCCACCACCTCAGTGAGTTCTTTTCTTTTATCCCTTCTCTTGTTATAGACTTTTACATTGGGGACAATGTAAGTTCTAAGCTTGGGGGGGTATTTTCATTTTCATTTTCCTATTTTCATTTTAGATCATTAGTTTCATGCATTTTCATGTCTTATTTTGGATTGCATCTTTATGTTGTGTTTTCACACCATCATATCTCAGCTTTTTGGTTGAACTTGTGCCCCTCTCTTTTAGGGATTTTTGAGATGGTATTGATTTGGAACCTAATTTGTTGATTCTTGTAGTAGGCAACAGGCATAGTTTTAATTGATAGTAGAGGTGATCTTTTGATAATTGATAATTAGCATATGTTTTTTGAATTTGTACTTCTCATTGATTTTTAAACCTCTAAATGTGAGTTTTGAGCCTATATGGGATATATACACTATATGATTTCTGTTCTCATTCTTTGTGTTGAGTGATATTCCTCATTGATCTTGTGCTCTAGAACTTGATTTGAAACCATTTTGAGGTGAAATTTTTGGTTGCATGCTTGAATGTGATTAAGGCATCTTAGGTATTTTTCTGGCCTTCTGAAATTGTTATAATTTCATCCTCTAGTTGCCCATTTTGAGCCTATTGCATACTTGTTTTCTTGATACCTATGCTGAAACATTGTTGATTATCATTTAGAATATTAAATGGAGCGAATTGGGCTTGAAAGTTGTTTGAAAGTTGTGTTGGGAATTATATGTATATGAGCTTCTTCTTTCTCAAATGAAAAAAAAAAGAGAAAAAAAAAGAAAAAAAAGAAACATCATGAGATGAAAGCTTGAAAATGAGGAGAAAGAGGAGAAGGAAAAGTAAGGAAGAAAATTCTTTCAAATGTGGAGTTATGTTTTAGATTGAAAAAACTTCACCTTTGCTCCATATATGTTCTATTGGATTTCTTGTGTTTATTGAAAATCTTGATGAGCCATTTATGCAAACCTTCCTTTCTCTGCCTTACCTATCATCATTCCCATGGCCCCATTATAACCCTTGAAAGACCTTTTGATTCTTGCATGCATGCTGATTATTAGTAGAAATCTGGTTTCTTATCAAGCATATGGAAGTGCAATTTCTTTGAAGGAATTTTGAGCGTATAGTTTTCACCCTTAAACACTTTGAGTGTGGTTAGTGGAGTGAACTTGATTCAATCAGTGAGGATGCATGATTTCTGAGAACTTAGCCTCTAATTACACTTGATTTTGATTACCTCTCAGATTCTTTGTTTGCCTTAGCCTATTGCTTGGATATTGTTTTCTCGGGTTCCTTATTCTTTATTGTCTTTTGATCCTACTTCTTAGTTTGACATTAATTATTGCTTGGGGACAAGCAAAGTCTTAAGCTTGGGGGATTTAGTGTGTGTGAAATAACATTATGTTTTGTTCTTGTTTTGCATGCATTCTTAGGTATTTTAGTTTCCCTTTTAGTTTATTTTTCCCTTAGTTCGGATAACAGCGGTGTTTTTGATGTTCTTGTGCAAGATTAATGTTGAATTGGCCTTGGATTGAATGGAATGCTCGTATGTTTGAAGTTTGAGCTTAATGGATAGCAATAAAGGTGCAAAAAGGCCATTCCAGAGGGATCCACGGCCTGCCTGTGGATCAAACCACGGTCATGGATCGAGGGGCAACTTAAAGAAGGAAAAGAGAATTCCAGAGAGTTCCACGGCCTGGCCGTGGAACCATCCACGGCCGTGGAACTCAAATGATGCAACATTGGCCTGTGGCAGAGAGATCCACGGCCGTGGATTGCAGTGTGCAGTAGTTTTTAAGCTTTTATTTTATTTCTTTTGGGGGCCTTTTAGCCAATTAAAAATCCTAGGCTATAAATAGATGTTCTATATACAATTAGAGGGTGCTAATTTGGTTTGGAAGGAGGCACATTGGAGGCTTGGAGTTCTTGATCTTTCTTCTCTCTTCTCTCTTGGATTACGGGTCTGGATGTTTAAGAACATGTTTTCTGATTCTTTCTTCTCTATGTCTGAGTAGTTTCTTTTGTTTCTAGGATTGGGCAATGCCCTTTGATACATTGATAATGACTAATTGACGTTATTTCCCCTTTTATTAATCTTGAATGTTCTTTGATTCAATTCTTATTACTCTTATTCATGTGAATTTGCTGGCCACTTATTTGCATCTCATAGGCATTTAGGGACGTACTGAGAGGTGAACCTAGGTGTTGGAACCATAAGAATTGAACTTAAGGTCTAAATCACGAGAGTAGTTTTAGCCTTTCGAGGATTCAATGAATTACCACAAAGCGTAATGGGTTCAATTTAAATTCAATTACCACGAGAGTAGGAGTTGGTTTAATTAGGCACGGATCTTGTATCTTGAGAAAGAACATTAACTAATTTAGGGTAATTCACCTTCAATTGAATTTTAGATTTAATAAAAGGGTTGTCAATTAGGATTTGTCTTGTATCATTGTGGTATCCCAATCTTGGAAGCTTTCTTGAATTTGAAAAACCCCTTCTTGATAACTTGCTATTTTTGTTCTAAATTCTGCACTTTGATTTTTAATTATTTAATTGCTTTGTTACTACGTTCTTCGTAATCAACAATCATATTCCCTTTTGTTTAATTTAATTGAATTAATTAATTAATTAATATTCATAGACACAGTCCCTGTGGATTCGATCTTTTTATTACTTGACGATGAAACCGTACACTTGTGGATTTCACGCATCAGTGACACCAGGATATTGCCAAGGAATTGGTGCAAAGTCAAGTGGGTGAGCAGGTGTGGCCGAAGGATCATCATTTGCTCCTGAAGGAGTCCCCTCTATGTTTTTTTGTTCTTTCCAAAGCTTGCAAAACTTCTAAGACCTTGGCCATTTGTTCCTTTAATTGTCTTACTTCATTCCTAAGCTCTTCCTGTGACTGCCCCAGTTCATCCATAACTTTTGATTGGGAGCGAGCTCCTATACGGGTGTCGTAGAGACAATTTTTTTTATATTATCATGAATATGATAAAAAAAAATACAAACATAAGTACACTAAAACAAAAGTAAAATTATACATGCGGAGACATGGTCCTAAGCTTAGTACCTATCCTAAAAGATGGGTTCTATGTACCATGGTAATTCTAAGGTTATTTCAGCAAATGATAGCTTTGGTTAGACCCCTATTAGACAAAAGGTTCCCAAATTGCCCCTTACTATTGCTAACACTTTGCCTAGCAAGAGTCCTCAATCCTCACCCATGATAGGTTACATGCGAAAAGAGTTCAATTTGAGTGAGGGGTTTTCATGTGCATGTTTGGAGACCAAAGGTCTCTTAAAGCAACACTATTTCACCCTCTATCTAAGCCTAAAAGGTACTAAGATAAGATATAGAGCTTGTGTGTGCAAGTGTATATGAGGGAACATGCAAGCAAATTCATTCACAATGCATAAGTAGAATGCATATAATGCAAACAAAATGTACAATAATATAAAACAAATAAACAAACGAAACAAAATGGACCAACAAAATCAAAGAACAAATAACATGAGATTAAAACAAGGCTTAACCATCTAATGTCCTCAGTGGAGTCGCCAACAGTCACAACCGTCCTAAAGGGGCACTGCGAAAATTAAAAAAGAAGGGGAGGAGGAAAGGACCTCGGGGTGTTGGGAGTCTCCACTAATCGCTTTATCCATTAATGGAATGGTGCAATTAGACACCTAAAAGATAGTCTACATTTCAGAGTTCGAGGTTCGGGGTTGATTACGGGTAGGAAAGGTATTAACACCCTATGCCATCCGTTCAAAGAACGGTTACTTATTTAATTTAATGTTATTTGCAAGATTAATTAAGTTGATCCTTTATTATTTAAAAAAGAAAAGAATTATTTTTTTATTTTTTTTTATTTTGACATATCCCATTTTGTCAAGCATAATATCAAGAATGATGAATGACTGAGACAAGAAATGGGTGGCTAAATAGCCATTATTTTGGAACAAATTTTAGGTCTGCAACATATTACATGAAAGTAATGAATTAAAATTGTGTTAATTTTGCAAGAAAAAAATTTCAAAATATTTTGTTTTTTATGAGGGATTTTGAATAAAATTATTTAAAAGGGATTTTGCAAAGAAAAATTTATTTTTGAAAAAAGGACAAAAGAATTTTTTTTTTACCACAATCATAATGTTGAAACCATATGAAATTGTTTGTTTTTATTTGAGGATTTTTTATTTTTATAAAAATGATTTTATTTGGATGTATAAAAAAATGTTGTGTTTTAGTTTGCAAAAATATTTTAATTTTAATGTAGGAATTAGACCTCACCAGCGCTTCCGACAAGATCTAATATAAAGTCTCAAGAGCATTGAGAAGAATGTACTTGATCGGTGCTCCAATCCTCTCCCAATTTTTTCGTAGTTGGCCATTTTAAATTGTTTGATTAATGCATTAATGCAAAAACGAGTGAATCAAATTAAAACACAGGTACAAATGTGTAATGATATATTTACAAGGAGTAATATAGAATAAAATTATTTAGAATTTATTTTGTGCAAGTAAAAATAGAATACCCCATGACTTCACCCAAGTAAAATACCCAATTAATAAGTCAAAAAAAAGAGTTTAAAATTAAACTAAATAAAATTAAAAAGAAATAAATAGTATATATATATATACACACACACATACACATATATATAGAAGCAAAAGAAACAAAAAGCAAGCGAGAAAAAGACTTTTAGTTTTTGTAAAAGGGAAAATGAAACAAAGAAACAAATGGGAGGAGGAAGTTTGAGGATGGCTCATAGTGGTGCATGGCTCTAGTGGACGGCCAACTGTGGGGAATGACGAGCTGCTAGATCTGCTCATGACAGATAGCAGAGCTGCGCGCGATAACTGGTGGGCTGCGGTCGCAGATCTGGATCGTGATGTAGGTGGTGGACTCTCAGCTAGCAGCGACTGAAGCAGAGCTACGATGGCGACGACGAGATTATGGGCAGAGGTGCGCGGTGTGTCGTTGGGTCGCTCAGATCTGGTCGAGCGACGTCGCAACGCGGGGTGAACTGGTCGCGGCTGACCGACATGGTTTTGGTCAGGGTCGGTGATGGGGTGGAGCTTGCGGTGAGGCGTGGAGGTATTAGGTTTGGATGGTTGAGAACAGGGTGGATTCGAGACGTGATTCACGGTGGAGTTTGCGGTGAGGTGTGGAGGTGCCTGGTTTGTGTGGTTGGTTCTAATAGGTTGCGAGAGGTTGTGGTTGTTTAAGAGTGGGTGGTGTGTGGTGGTGAGGTCATAGTGATGGCCGTGTTTGGTGGGCTTGGACGTTGAGGTGGTTATGGTGGGTAGTTCACGGTGGTCTTCATAGGTGAAGGTTAATGGTGGTTAAGGTTTGATGGTGGCTTGGAGCAAGATGGTGATGGTGGTTGTGGAGGATGATGATGAAGGGTGTTTAGGTTGCTAGTTGAAGGTAGTTTTAGGCTAAGGCAGAATGTTTGGAGGCAGAGGATTTTTAGGCCGTGAGTGTGGAATGCCTCTGCGTGTGAGGGATTTTTTTTTCTGTGATTGCCCTTTTGCCCTCTCCACTGCATAGGATTTATAAGATTAAGCCTGCAAAATTTCCTCTCCAATTTCCTGATGATTGAAAGTCAAAATAAGGAAGAAATCCTATCAGTGATTTCAAACAAAACTAAAAAGGAAAGCTGCCATGTTTGAATTTGGTGGCTAGGGTTCTTGGTTGTAGTAGGAAAAAGGGAATGGAATTGGGTCATGGGTTGACCAGTAACCTTTTTTTTCTTTTTTTTCTTTTTTTTTCTTTACTTATTTATTTCTCAAAAATAAATTCATTTTTTATTTTTATTTTTTTATTGAAATCAGACATAGTAAATAAAACAAATATGGACAAAATTGGGTATCAACAATCATGGATAGTTAAGGCCAAGTATTATAACACAGGTACTTTCTGATTTGTTAAAAATACTCAACTTTAGCTAAATCAAGTTTTTTACGTTCCAATAACTTTAAAATAAATATTAAGATTCATTAAAAAAAGTCATTTCACTAATATCATAATTTTTCATAGTTGTGACTAGTTAATCCGGTAATAAAATACACAACCAGTATGCCTAAAAATATCAAACGGATTCTGATTATTCTCAAACTTTAATCACATTATAGAATACATATTTGTGACTTAAAATAAATTATCCACATTTATTTCTATTAGCTAAGCCATTTAAGATAATATATGAGTTATTTTAAACTACTTTTTATCTTTTAACTTGCAGCAAAGTGGCTAAACTAAGTCAAATTGTCACGAAATTAAACAGACATGTTAAACAAGTATTAAACTACTTATGTAACTATTTATAAGTCTAATATGTTAAAAAAGATGTTACAATATATCTCATTAATTTAGCTCATTTACAAAATTAAAATTGTTTCTTTTTTATTTTAAAAATATATTTGCTTATCATTCTTTAATTAAATCATGTAGGAAGATATTTGTGTTTGATTGGCTACAATAATAGAACTATCTATTAATCATTTATGATACTATTTCAGTTGTCCAACGTGCTCTTAGAAGGTTAATGGGGTCAACTTTTATTTCAATTGTCCAATAATTTTTAATGATATTTCTCGCTTATATGAGGACAACGTTATGATGCTAAACGATTACATGAGACATTGGTAAAAGTATAAGAATGTGTGGTTGAGATTATTTTCCAAATCAACAATTTTTTTATTTTTTTTTGTTAAAAAACTTTTTCATTGTTCACGGTATGTTTGAGTAATTCTCTAACAGTTTTTTATTTAATTAATTATTGCTTTCAACTCAGTTGTGATAAGAAAGAAATAAAATTGCATAAATTAAAATCATAAATATGAGATATAACAAAATAAAATAATTTGTGATGGAATAATAATTGCTTAAAACATATATAGATACATGACGCTTCTTATCTTTTTCACGTTTCAGCTACAATAAATTATTATTACCCCACTTTCTTTCTCTGTATATGGCTATTTTAATAGATATTATGATGATGATTAATTCACTTCTCTTGAACTATGAATAAATTTAAATTTTAGTTAATATCTTGTCTAATTAGGGAACAATATAACAGTATCCTATATAATTAAAAAATATAGTAAAATAACCCCATATAATTAGGAGAATAAAGTAAAAATATCATAAATTGATTTTGTTATATATTTTTCTTATCAATAATTTTTTCAAGTACAAAGAGGGGATGTAGCCAAGTATTTTTACATTTATTATTATTTATTTATTTATTTTTATTGTATTATTACTTTATATTATTATATTACATTTTCCTTTTTTCTCTTTTTTTAAATATATTATTAATTGATTTTGTCATATCACATTATTATACTATACTATTATATTCTTTTCTTGATATTGATTTTGCAATCAGTTATATTTTTTCATTTTCCTTTAACTTAATTTCTCGTATCAATTAATTTGATAAGGTTATCGAGCATGACTAGAAATCATGTGGGCTCTGGTTTCATTAATTTGATATGGTTTGGTGATCATAGGGGATGGCTCTGCTAGGGTTTCCCACGTGATCTCCTAGGGTTTGCATGATCTTTCATGGCAAATGCTACACAAATCGGCCCTTGGGGCTTCCTTGCTCGTGCTTCTTCTCCTTCATCTGATCCTGTCTCTTCGTCCAGTTCTCCTCTTCAACGTAAATCCTTTGCGCAAGCGTTGAATAACTCGTGCGACGTTCCTTTAAGTCAACTGCCACACCCTTGCTTGAAGGGTGACGAAATTTCCATCAAGATCCCTGAGGAAGAGTATCAAGCAGGTCTTACTGGATGTAAAAACCATTTACATTGCAGACTTATACTGTCAAAAGGTGATGCACCATTAAAGATTCAAGACTTGAAGTTCAAGCTTTCTTGTTTGTGGAAACCTATTAGACAATGGGGAATGGTTTCTTTGGGACGTGGCTTTTATGAATTTTCTTTCTCATCCACTGATGATCTTCGTAGTGTTTGGTCGGTTGGATCTTGGTATCTCAAACTTGGAGTTTTGAGGCTTTCCTCTTGGACGCCTGATTTCAACCTGAGTATCCAAAGATAAACTCATGCCCAATGCTGGGTTCGTATTTTAGGTTTACCTCAGGAATATTGGAGACCTGAGATCATCTTTGCAATTGCTGGTGGTTTGGGAATTCCTATTACTTTGGATGAAGCCATTAGCAAGAAAACCGTTGGTCACTTTGCTAGAGTTTTAATAGACATTGACTTAAATGGTGACCTACGTGATCAAAATCTGGTTGAGAGAGAGGGTTTTGCATTCTTTGTAGGTGTGGAATACGAAAAAATTACCTCCTTTTCGACACTTCTTGCCAGAATATCGGGCACTCCTTGGCAGATTGTAGAAAGAAGAATGGTGCAGCAACTAATGCTTTTAAAGACTCTCATGCTTCGAAGGAGAAAGCACCATTTTTGGCTAATAAGAAAACTACTGCAATCTATGTTCCCAAAAATAAAGGTAATTCTGATACTAATGGTACAATTCCTAATCAGGTTAATTAACTCATTTCTGTTGAAGTTCAAAATACGGTTATTTCTAATCCTTCTAATGAGGTTAACCATGCTGATGAGGTGAATCATAATATAACCTCTAATGAAGGGAATGTGGCTTTTGACCCTATTTATGGATCTGATATGGTCTTGGATGGTAATCCAAATCATGGACCAAGTAGAAGTGTTGATCCTGTAGTAGACAAAATTGTTCACTCTGAGCAAGTTGATGAAAACTTACAGAATTTGAATGTTGATAACTCGGATGACAATGATTCTATTGAAACTATTTTTTATGAGACTGTGACCTCTCCTCAAAGTAATTCCAGACAGGATTTTGTGTCTGGATCGTGTTCTATGGATCATGTCTCAAACACTGTGAATGCTTCTACAAGTGGACATGTTTCTACTTCTAATGGAACTCCTCAGAATCTGCCTCGTACTGTTCAGAATGATATGAACATAATCTTAAGACTATGGAGTGATCAGATTGATGCAGAAGTTATGAAAGATACTCCTACTGTTGCAATAGCAGACCATGCCAATGTCCAAGAAGAAACTCCAAGTTTCACTGTTGTATTGTCCAAGTCACAAAAAAAGAAGCTGAGGAAACAAAACAAGCAAGCAAATGTGATCATAAATAGAGCCCAATCAAGGGCAGGTCCTAAACAATTTGTCTAATGAAGGTCGTCTATTGGAATGTGAGAGGAATTGCCAATCTTGACATAAGATTGGTATTGAAGAAGCTATGTTCTATGCATAAACTAGATATGTTATTTATCTCTGAGCCTTGGACAATGTTTAACCAAATTCCTGGTAGTTTTTGGAAAAGTTTGCAGTTAAAACTGTTTGCTAAAAATAATAGAAATTCTCTAAATCCTAACCTCTGGTGCTTATGTTCTAAGAACCTTTTCCCTACTGTTATTGCCAATTCTTCCCAGCAAGTTGCTTTCTCCTTAATTATTGAATAGCAGCAGGTTTTCTTCTCTGCTGTGTATGCCTCCACATCATACTTACCTAGGAGACATCTTTGGACTGAGCTATCTTCTTTGCAGCAACAACATCCTGGACCATGGTGTTTTATAGGAGACTTTTATGTCATCCTAGGGGCTCATGAATATAGAGGTTCAGGTCTGCCATCAAGGATTCCATGTGAAGACTTTAAGGGGTGGACTGACAGTGGCATTTTAATCCATATTAATACCAGAGGAGCTGAGTTCACTTGGAGTAATTCTAGAAGAGGTACTGCACATATAGAGAAGAGACTAGACAGGGCCATTTGTAATGATAGTTGGCTTTCCTTTTGGGACTCAACTTCTTGTTGTACATTGACAAGAAGTAAATCTGATCATTATCCAATTTTGTTAGTTTTAAATAAAGGTGTTAGACCTCATCCCTTTCCCTTTAAATATTTCAACATGTGGGCTAATCACCCTGATTGTAGTAAGCTGGTTGCTGAGGCGTGGAACAAATCGTATATTGGTTGTCCTATGTTTATACTTTCACAAAAGCTTAAAGCCTTGAAAATTGAATTAGAAACTTGGAATAAAATAGTTTTTGGAAATGTACATGATAAGGTTGACAAAGCTCTAGCTAAAGTGGATTCTATTCAAGCTAATATTGTAGCTTTTGGCTTATTGGATGACTTGCAAGATCAAGAAGCTATAGCATAGTTAGATCTTTAACAAGCTCTCTCTTTCCAGGAACAGTTTTGGAAGGAAAAAGCCCGAGTGAACTGACATACACATGGAGATAGAAACACTTCATACTTTCATAGAGTAGCTAAAATTAGAAGTGCTTCTAAGCTAATGTCTATCCTGAAACATGGTGATTCTGTCCTAAATGAAGCATCAGACATTGACCAGCATGTACTATCCTATTTCTTTGATTTATATGCCTCAGATAATGTTTGTTCTTCCAATGATCTAATTGCTCAAGCCATTCCTAATTTGGTTTCCACTGTGGATAATCATATGCTGACAATGATGCCATCCAAAGAGGAAATTAAGTCTGCAACCTTCTCAATGAATGGAGGTGGAGCCCTGGGCCTGGATGGTTTTAGTGGTTCTTTTTATTAGAGTTTTTGGGACATAGTTGGCTCTTATGTGTGCAATTCTGTTTCACAGTTCTTTGATAAAAACTGGATGCTTCCCAACATGAACTCTAATCTAGTGGTCTTGATCCCAAAATTTCCTTATGTTGATAAAATAGAAGATTATGGGCCAATTTCTTTGGCCAACTTCCAATTCAAGATCATTACCAAGATACTTGCTGATAGGTTGGCTATCACTGCCCTAAAGGTAATCTCAGAACAGCAGAGAGGTTTCATTAAAGATAGGCACATTGTTGATTGTATCTGCCTTGCATCCGAGTCTATCAACTTACTTGATTATAAAACTTTTGGCAGCAATATTGCACTAAAATTTGATATTAGGAAAGCGTTTGACACTATTGATTAGAAATTCTTACTTGATGTATTGATGGCCTTTGGTTTTGACCCCAAATTTTGTGGTTGGGTAAGAACAATCCTTCACTCAGCCAAGCTCTCCATCTCTATCAATGGCAAAGTTGTTGGTTTTATCACTTGTAAGAGAGGTGTGAGATAAGGGGATCATCTCTCACCTCTCTTGTTTTGCCTAGCTGAAGATGTGCTTAGTAGAGGTATATCACTGCTCATTAATAATGGCTTGCTAAAGCCTATGGCTAGACCAAAAGGTTTTAAAACTCCCTCTTATATTCTTTATGCTGATGACATAATGGTCTTTTGCAAAGCAATAAAGCAGAATTTGGAAGCTCTTATGGCTCTTTTTCAGTCTTATGGACAAGCCTCTAGTCAGCTTCTCAGTCTAAGTAAGTGCAAATTCTATGCTGGAAACTTAAATTCTAACAGAATCACATCTATTTCATCTATCCTTGGTTTTAATTCTGGTCATCTACCTTTTACATATCTTGGTGTACCTCTATTCAAAGGTAAACCAAAGATATCTCATCTTGAAGCAATAGCTAATAGGATTAAGACCAAACTTGCTTCTTGGAAGGGTTCCCTTCTATCAATTATGGGCAGGATCCAACTTGTAAAATCCATCATCCATGGCATGATTTCCTATAGTTTTCATGTCTATGCTTGGCCTATTAGTCTCTTGAAAATGGTTGATAAATGTATTAGGAACTTCATTTGGTCTGATGACATTAATGTCAGAAAACTGGTCACAGTCTCTTGAAAAACAGTCTGCTCTCATCTCAATGAAGGTGGGTTAGGCTTGAGGTCTCTAAGATCTATCAATGCCACTACTCTATTGAAACTAAGTTGGGATGTTTTATCTTCAAATAATGAATGGGCTCGGTTTATCAAGAATAGGTTCTTTACACAGAACAAGCCTATAATCAATTATGTAAAATCTGCAATTTGGCCAGGTATTAAGGCTCATATGAATATTGTTCTGTCTTCATCCTTCTGGTAAATTGGTAATGGGAATACGATAAACTTTTGGAAGGATGTTTGGCTTGATCAACCAATAGTTGACATATTAAACATACCTCATCATTTGTATAGTTCATTACAAGCTTCTGTTGCAGACTTTATCATTGATCATAAGTGGTCTACTCCTACTGATCTAGTTGATAGATGCCCTCTCCTTAATGTTGCCATATCAAAGATTGATATCCCTTTGTCTGTTGAGAATGATCATCTTGTTTGGTCAGGTAATGACTCAGGCACACTCTTTTTTAAGGAAGCTTTTCTGCATTTATTCCCCCTACACAATTCTATTAATTGGAGTAAGCTGATTTGGTCATCTTCCATTCCTCCCTCAAGATCCTTCTTACTATGGCGTGTTATCCATAATAAGTTGTCATCTGATGATAATCTCATGAAGAGGGGATGCACTTCGATTTCAATTTGCAACCTATGCAATACTTCTGATGAAAGCTCAGAGCATTTGTTCCTTACCTGTAGCTTTGCTAGACAGATTAGGAATTAGTTTAGATACATCATTAAGTCTCCAATTGACCTGTCCTCAGTCCTCTCCATCCTCTCAGTTTGTAACTCTAACTGGTCATCTCAAGCTAAAGAGCTTGTGCTGGCTGCGATTGCCAACATTTTCTGGTTCATTTGGCACTGTAGAAATAAGTGCAGATTTGATAATCAATCAATTTCATACAGATCTGCTATTATTATGGTTAAAGCTTCAGCTGCTCTCTCGGATAATTTGTCTAAAGGTACTTTATCAGGCTCTATGGATGATTTCTTACTTTTGAAAGCATTCAATGTCCCTGGTCATCTTAACCGAGCCCCTAATATTGTACAAGTTAATTGGAAACCTCCTTCTTGTTATTGGATTAAGTGCAATACGGATGGAGCTGCTAAAGGAACCCCGAGTCATGCTGGAGGTGGAGGTATCTTTACAGATAGAAGTGTTGCAGTGTTAGGATGTTTTGCTTCATATTATGGAATCACTTCTTCTTTGCAGGCTGAAATACTAGCAGCCATGTTTGGTATTGAGACAGCATACAACAAAGGATGGTTTAATTTATGGTTGGAATGTGACTCTAGTTTAGTTATTCAGGTTTTCACATCTCCTGAGCTTGTTCTTTGGAGAATCCGCACTAGATGGAAAAATAGTATTCTTATAACTAAGAAGATGAGGTTCAAAGTGTCTCACATCTATAGAGAGGGAAATGCTTGTGAGGATAAACTAGCTAATTTTGGTGTCTATTCAAGAAGCAATACTTGGTGGGACCTTATACCTAACTTTATTAGTGATGATTTTTTTAGAAATATGTTTGGACTTCCAGATTTTAGATTTAAATAATTTGTATTCTTTTCATGGGTGTTGGTCAATGTCCCCCCGTGGCACTTTTGTTTCTATAATTTCTTTTTCTTAATAATAATATTTCATATTAGTGTGCTACAAATAATGGATAGGGTTTGGGGTGTCAACTTAGTTGGAATTCCTCTTCCTATTATAATGTCTCTGCATGCCAATGCTTTTTTATCAAAAAAAAATTTCTCCTATCAATACATGTTGCATTTCTCATTCAAATTTTTTAAGTAATAACTATTATTTTGTCTAAACTCAACTCATTGTCAAATTAATAGAAACTTTTTGGTGATATGTGTATGTGTCCGTACGATGCAAGAGATAATATCGATACCAGGAAATACATGCAAGAGATAATATTTATATAGTGGTACAAGGTTTAATCTTAATTAAGAAAAATCATATTATTTTAAGGAGATTATGGAAATAATACTTCGAAAAAATTATATAATATAATACAATCAGAAATTAATTTCCCAATTAATGAGTATTATTATGATTTATTAGAAAATATTGATAAGGGATATTTGCCAGCATATAAATTTAAAATATTGATACTAGATTGATATTTATTGGTTAGAAAATAAATTTAGAAACTACTGATACTGATTAACTGAAAATCAATATTATAAACAATTTAGGATATATTGTTACTTTATTTTATAATTATATGGGATAATGTTTCAATATTACAATATTACAGTATTTCTCGCTTATGTAAGGATAATGTTATGATGCGAAACGATTACATGAGACACTGGTAAAAGTAAGATTATGTTTAGTAGAGATTATTTCCCAAATCAATAATTTTTTATTTTTTTAAAAAATACTTTTTTCATTGTTCATGATATGTTTGGGGAATTCTCTAATAGATTTTTCATGAAATCTAATGCATTATAATAATTTTTTTTATATGCTTGAAGCTTAAAACTTATGATTCTAGATTCTAAATTATTCCAAAATTTTTGAAATATAAGTATTATTTTATCTTCATCAAAAAAATTTTTAAATCATTCTATATCTTTTTTGATAATTTAATACATAAAAATATTTTTTATATCATTTAAATGAATCAAATTATTTTAAAATTATTTTTTGACTAATATATCTAAACATAAAATTGATTATATTAAAATCAATTATATAATAATTGATTGTTAAAATAATTAAAATTTATACAACTGAATCAAATACACCATAAAACATACGCTAAAAACGGGGGGAGAAGTGAGGGAGGTACTAGTAATAATTTATTATACCTAAGAAGTGAAAAAAAAAAGGCAAGAGCCATCTTACATTCAAGTTTCAAACATTTGATATTTTATCACATAATTTTATTATATTAAATCTCACATTTTTTATTTTTGTTTTAGTCTTTGATCGAATATTATCATAGACATTGATTTGAGATCAACCCTCAAACATCTTACATCTCATATTTAATTTATAAATTTTATTTCTTTCTTATAAAAAATGTTGAAGTCAATAATAAATTAATTAAATAAATAAAAGTATTATTAACTCGACATTGCCGAGGTTAAAATATAATTTTAATTATGTTGAATAAGTTGTTCGCATAATATTATTTTTTGTTTGTATAAAAATTTAAAACCAAACTAAGAGTTTAAAGAAACCTAACGTGAGACAAAATTTTTCATATATCTATTACAATATTAAAAGGAACCCCACCCCATGCTACATGTCATCTAATGGGAAAAAAAATTTCTGCCTAAAACTCCTATCTTTTATTGTTTTATGGTAGATTTTTTTTTCTTGTCTACATCATTATTTACATATTCCCGTATAGAAATGTCAACAAAGTGGGATGTAACATCTCAATACCTATACCCTAATATATCTAACATATACCTAGATAAATAGTATTCATCATGTTACTTCTAACTTAATATTTAACTAATCCATAACATTTAAATAAATAATTATAGAGAGTCATATCTAAAAGCCATAAATATAAGTATTATACATACAACTTTTTACATTCTCAAAGCAAATATAAACAAATACATAAGCTTTGAACTGAAAATATATAAATAAAAAAAAACTAAACACTTCTAGTTCTTCTGTTACTTCGTCTTCTTACCCTCTTGTAGATATGCATTGATGTGAGAATATAATGGGGTGAAAATATAATGATTCTCAGTAATAATATATATCTCTTGGTACTAAAACATATATACACAAAGGTACATTTATAAATTTAAAACTCATATATTTACTTTCGATATCAAACAAATGTCTACACAAATATAAAATATCAAAAATTCTCTTATGCCTCAACTTTACTCTTTAAAGTGGGCATACTACACTTACTCATCCTTAGTCTGACATAGGATGTGTTCATCTTTAGTCTAGCATAGAATATATTGATCCATGGCCTAGTATAGGACATACCCATCCATAGCGTAGCATAGAATATACTGATTCATAGCCTAGCATAGGACTTTCTCTAGTCCACCGCCTAGCGTAGCAATTTCTCTAGTCCACCACCTAACTTATAACTTCCTCTATTCCACCGCCTATTGTAGGACTTCCTCTAGTCCACCGCCTAACTTATGACTTTCTCTATGGTTCAACCTCATTGCTTGAAGGATCCATTTTTTTAGGATTCAACCTTATTGCATAGGGGAGCTAATTTACTAGGTTCAACCTTATTGCATAAGGGATCTAATTCACTACTCCACTCAATCTTAACTTAATGAGAGAATAGAGTATTCTTCTTGAAACTAGCATAATCAACTCATCTTTAACTACAAGAGAGTGAATCTTGCCTATAACTTTCTTCTTAAACTTGTTTCTAATCTACCTTGCCATCACATCACTAATGGTGTTATAAACCACACTAATGTGATTAAAGGTCCTAGACTTCTTTTCCAAACAAATTCTTCTCTTGAAAAGTTTGAAAATTCAACTTGTTCTTATATACTAGGTGGTTTATTTCCTTTGTGAAATATCCCAAAAAGTGTCTTAACAAACGTAGATAAGTTTATATAAGTGATCCCAACTAATAGGGAACGTTAAAACATCAAGAATATAATTCCTGAAAAATCTTGGAACTCACACCTAGGCATGACTTTCCCACGCCTAGGCGTGACTTCCTCATGCCTAGGCATGGAATTCCCATGCCTATGCGTGACACTCTCTGTCTCGCCTAGATTGAAAACTGATCAGCTCACGCTTAGGCGTGACTTTACCACGCCTAGGCGTGGCACTCTCTGTCTGGTCAGGACTAAAAACTGATCAGTCCACACCTAGGCGTGACCAGGCTGCGCCTAGGCGTGACCAATTCTGTAGAAAATTCTGCAAAATTGAGCCATTAGTTCCTTTGGCCAAAAATCATATTCCAGTCACTCATGATCAGTTTTCTTGTGATTTCTAATACCAATCCATGCCCCTAAACTTGTTGCAACTCTCATACAACCTATTGATTCACTAGGGCATAGATTTAGGTTCCAAATCATACTAACCCCAACCATTTACCAATTCCACATCTATGAACCAACATGGTTTGGGTTGAGTCATAAATGGTCATCTAACATTCATTGAGTTAAAACTAACCTAACTTAATCCTTGGTATCAAGAATCAAGCTAAGAACTAGGATTTGACTCTCCAAATCCATTTCCCCTATCCAAATCCCTAATTTCTGTCAAGAGAAATAAAAAGGAAAAAGATGGTAAGAACTCTCCTACCTTGTGGTGATGACCAATCTTAGAGTCTCTTGATCTTGCTCTTGATCTTCCTTGAGTTCTTCTTCTTCTCTTCCTATTCCCCTCCTTTCTTTCTTCTCCTTTCTCTCTTTTTCCTTTCATTTTTTTGTTTCTCTTTTTTTATTCTGCTGAAACCGTGAGAAAGGAGAGAAAATAAAGAAAAAAGGGTAACTTAAGTTTCTACACTGAAACTTATATCTGCTAAGGACACTCGAATCATACTAATTCAAGTTTTTCAACTTCCAACAACTTTAAAAATAAATCATAATTTCATCTAAATTGTTGTTTCACCTTTATCCTATTTTTCCATATCTGCTAGGGTTCAATCCGGTATTAAAAGTACAACCAGTATGCCTAAAAATACCAAACGAACTCCGATTGCTCTCAAATTTTAACTGCACCATACTTAACTCATTTATGACCTAGAAACAAGTTATTCATACTTGTTTCCCTCAACTTGACCTTTAAACCCATTTTTTGAGTCATTTTAGGCTACTTTTTAACTTCTGGGTTGCAACTAAGTACCTAAACTAATTCAGTTTGTCACAAAATTGAACTGACATGTTAAGTAAGTATTAGGCTACCTTTATAACCTGTTTACAAGCCTAACATGTTACTGAGGGTGTTACATGGGATAAGTAATACTTTCCCCGTTCCAATTATAAATACTCATTTATGATCCCTGCAGAGGAAGTAGGTAGTCATAGGTATCCGCATGTAGTCATAAAATATTAAAAATCACCAAAAGAAAACATAAATAAAATAAATTTCTACATCCATCGAATTTGTTGAAGTCAAATTCTATCTACTAAAGATAGTTTCTTCTGCTGAAAACTTATTGAATAAAAAATCTTATTAGTTGCATTACTAATCTTATTCTTATTTTTATTTTTCTATCTACATTATTTACATGGTCTTAGATAGGAAAATTTAGTGGCAGGGTGCGGTGGGTAGTGCTTCCCCTATCACTATTATGAGTACTCATTTATGATCTCCATGGGAGCGGGTACACATGGGTATTCGCATATATTTAATAAGTAAATAACAAATTTTAAAATTCACCAAAAAAAATATAACAATAAAATAAATTTTAACATATAGCGAATTTGTTGAAGCCAAATTCCATTCACCATTTTTTTCCTGAAAAACCTCAATCAATACATTGCTAATCTTATTCTTCTTTTTATTTTTCTATCTACATAATTTACATGTTCTAATATGGGAATGTCAACGAGGTAGGGACAGGTCGTGCTTCTCGCATCTAGATTGCTAGTTCTATTTATGATCCCTATGGAGGAGGTGGGTAACCATGGATATCCGTAAAATTTTAACAATTTGAAATATAATTTTTAAAATTATCAAAAGAAAAATGAGATATTAAAATATTTATTGTATATTTGATATGTTTTATTATTTGAGTTTACTTTTGATGTATTGCCAATGTAAAATTGTTTACGTTATTAACCTATCATATATTATCACATGTGTTACTTTTGAAATAATTATTGTGAGATTAAAATATTTTTAATAATGTGATAATATATAATTAAATAATTGTGTAAAATTTTTTACATCATATAAATTAAATTCTTATTTTTATGCTATTATCTTTTTGTAATTATTGATGTGCAATTTTTTAATTACTTTATTATTTTAATTATTAACTTATTTAATGAACCAACATATTATATTAAAATTTATTTTTAAATAAATAAATTGTTATTAAAATAATTCAAACAAATAGCAACTCATGCGATCGCACGGTTACCATGCAAGTTATTAATTAAATCTTGCAATAGTCCAGTACTAGGGCTCTCTTACTGCATCAGTGTCTGGATATGATGTTTGGCTGATGTCATAAGTGCATACAGGCGTGAGTTTATGAATAAGTCTGAAAATAGGAAATATTCTAACAGTGAGAACATTATTATGCGCCTTTTATAAGTTTCTGAAATGCTATCATGCAATGAAGATCAGATGAAGAAGCCATAAAAAGTCTTGACATGTGGCGTGATGTGATACGATGGATCAAGTTATGAAATTTGGAAGAGTGGTATGTATGCTTACTTGGTAGAATATTTATCTGAGTGCATGTAAAGCTTAATTTTTAAAGAAAATTTAATTTTTTTAAAAGTTATTTTAGTGAGATTTTAATTATAAATTATTTTGATTATAAAATAAACTAATTCAAATATATACTAAGTAATTTTTATGCTTTAGATTTTATTTACATTTTTTATATAATATTTTAGTTTTATCCGATGACATGCATTTATATTTTATACTATGTATTAGGATTTTCTAACATTTCCAAAAAATGTCAAAAGAAAATAAGTCATACTATTCGAATAACTAAATGATTATTTAAATAAAATTGCTACTGTACAAAAAGATAGGAGAAAAATGTCATTTTATTCGAATAAGCTCTCTGTTATTCGAATAATTAACTATATTAGTACCTACGAACTAACCATGTTATTCGAATAACTATATTGTTATTTGAATAAAGGAGTTGATATCAGGAGAAAAAAATGGGAACACCCGTAATAAAATGAAAACCAAGTTTTCATCTAGATTTTCTTGCTTCTTTTGTTCTAATGGAACTAAATTGATGAAGTAGAGTTAATGAAGTACGACTTACATCATCAAGAAACAGGTGTCATGCAAGGAAAACTTATGGAATCTTAAGAAATCTAGAACAAGGACATGTGTTAATGAATGAATGGAAAATTAACAAAGCTTAGCTCATAAGCCACTCCACGAAATGATTGTAGAGAACATTTGTTAAAAGATGAATGAAACAGGAGAAGAATTAAGGCCAAGTATCCAAAACATTAATGATAGATGAGCTAAGCTTATGACATCAACATTAACATGTGTCATGAAGGGGAACTTTTGAAATGATGAAGAAACAACTGTCAAGAATTAGGTGATGGATAACAAAGGCTTAATGCTTAAGCCTCTTCACGTCCAATAATTCAAGAGGAAGTGTCAAGTGAAATGATTATAGGGGGAGATTTTTTAGGATATGCAACATCCCCTACGTAAGGCAGCTCAACTCCAGCTCTATAAATACCTCACCTCTCCTTCATTCACGTCACAACACACTCATCTAACCCAAAAACCAACAACTCTGTTTTTAGCAACTCAACTCCTCCTTTCTTCAACTACCTCCTTTTCTATTTCAAATCTATAAAACAAAAGTAGAGAATTACGAAAACGCCACTCTTTCTTCTTTATTTCTTCCAGCCATACCTCATAGACCATCCTTTTCAATCTATTTTCTTATGCTCTGATTTTTGGTTAATGAAATAGTAAAATTCATGTTTCTGTAAATAGACTTTTAAATGATTTATTCGAATAAGCATTGGCTTATTCGAATAAACCAAGTTGAAAAATGCTTTTAAAAGCTAATCTCTAACTGATTTATTTGAATATGGTTTTCCTTATTCGAATAAAGATTAATAGACAGCCTTGAAATTGAGTTTTTATGAAATCTATTTGAATAGGCTTTTCTTTTATTCAAATAGACACCCTACATAAAGTTAATTTTGAACACTAAGTACTACTTTTACTAACTTTTTATCATACTTTACTCTTTTAAATTCTTTATCATATTGTTTTTGGAAGATGAGCTATTCTAATGACTCTTTTTCCTCAAACTTTTATTTAACCAATTTTATTATGAACTATTCTTTTATTGTGAACTAATCTTTTTTTTTTTTTGAACTATTCTTTATACTAGTTGTGTTAAATATTGATTTTATTTAAAAGAAATTTATAATTTGATTTTATGTGATTATTATATTAAAATATTTTTTTATAAAAAAAATTCATCCTATGAATAAAAGTGAATCAATGCAAAAAAGAAAAAAATTATTGTGGCCATGATTAAAGAATTAAGAGATGCCTCAATTAGAGATTATTATTGTAACCATGATTAGAGGATCACGGGATGCCTTGGTCAATTTATTGTGTGCATGATTAGAGGATCAAGGGACGCTTTGGTTAAATTATTGTGGTCATGATCAAAGGATTAAGAGATGCCTTAATCAAAATTGTTGTGATCATGATTAGAGCATTAGGGGATGCCCTGTTGAAAAGAAAGAGACACATTTGATTAAGAGTATTAAACTGGGATGATAATTTACAAGAAATGATAAAGACATATTTATAATGATGGTTTTTTTTTATGATGATGAGATGAGGATTTTTCAAAAAAGATGATGAAAGTCTACAAATATTTTTAAATAGAATTTTGTTATTCATTACAGGGATTCTTATTACTTTATTCAAACAATTATTCTTTTTTTCATTATATTGAGCTGCTCCCTCTTTCTTACTTATCTTTATTTTGAACTATTAACTATTAACACCAAATGATTTCATCAATAATGGATCAAAATACTAAATCCTTTATCCAAATCCCTAAAATCAACATTTTGCGCTTTAACGGTTCAAATGAAAAAATTTATATTTCTAATCCAAACTCTTAGCATGAACAAATCATAAACACCATTTAAAACTTATCCAAGCAAGAAAATCACTTAAAATGCCTTAAGATATCATTTTGGCATATTAACCCTCAAATAAGCTAAGCATGAAAAATGAGGAAGATGAAGTTTTAAGCTCAAGAACCCCTACCTTCAAGCTCCTTGATGCTGCCTTAATGCTGCAGATTGATCTTCAATCTCTAACCTTGGATTTCCCCTTTGATCTCTTCTTCTTTCTCTCTTGTTCTTCCTCCTTTTCTCCTTTCTCTCTTGTTGTTTTTGTTTCTGTTTTCAACTATGAAGAGGGAATGAGAAACAAGTGAATAGAAACAAATATCATGAAAGAAAAGTCCACACAAACGCTTAAAATCATTGTTGCAACCGTCTCGAAGGGGGGCTACGAAAATTAAAAAAGAAGGGGAGGAAGAAAGGACCTCGAGGTGTTGGGAGTCGCCACCAATCGCTTTATCCAATAAATGAAATGGTGCAATTGGACACCTAAAAGATGGTCTACATTTCAAAGTTCGAGATTCGGGTGTTGATTACGGGTAGGGAATGTATTAACACCCTACACCGTCCGTTCTAAGAATGGTTACCTATTTAATCAAATGTTATTTACAGAATTAATTAAGTTGGTCCTTTATTATTTAAAAAAGAAAAGAATTATTTTTTTTATTTTGACATATCTCATTTTGTCAAGCATAATATCAAGAATGATGAATGACTGAGACAAGAAATGGGTGGCTAAATAGTCATTATTTTGGAACAAATTATAGGTCTATAACATATTACATGAAAGTAGTGAATTAAAATTGTGTTAATTTTTCAAGAAAAAAATTTCAAAACATTTTGTTTTTTATGAGCGATTTTGAATAAAATTATTTAAAAGAATTTTGCAAAGAAAAATTTATTTTTGAAAAAATGACAAAAGGATTTTTTTTTAATTCACCACAATTATAATATTGAAACTATATGAAATTGTTTGCTTTTATTTGAGAATTTTTTTGTTTTTACAAAAATTATTTTATTTTGATCTATAAAAAATGTTGTGTTTTAGTTTGCAAAAATATTTTAATTTTAAAGTGAGAATTAGACCTCACTAGTGCTTTCGATAAGATTCACTATAAAGCTTCAAGAGTATTGGGAAGAATGTATTTGATCGGTGCTCCAATCCTCTCCCAATTTTTTCATCGTTGGCCATTTTAAATTGTTTGCTTAATGCAAAAACAAGTGAATCAAATTAAGACACAGGTACAAATGTGTAATGATATATTTACAAGGAGTAATATGGAATAAGATTATTTATAATTTATTTTGTGCAAGTAAAAATAGAATACCCCATGACTTCACCTAAGTAAAACACCCAATTAATAAGTCAAAAAAAAAAGAGAGTTTAAAATTAATCTAAATAAAAGTAAAAAGAAATAAATAGTATATATATATATATATATATATATATATATATTGAAGCAAAAGAAACAAAAAGCAAGCAAAAAAAGACTTTTAGTTTTTGTAAAAGGGAAAACGAAACAAAGAAACAAATGGGAGGAGGAAGTTTGAGAATGGCTCACGGTGGTGCATGGCTTTAGTGGACGACCAACTGTGGGGAATGACGAGCTGCTGGATCTGCTCACGACGGACAACAGAGCTGCGCGCGATGACTGGTGGGCTGCGGTCGTAGATCTGGGTCGTGATGCAAGTGGTGGACTCGCAGCTGGCAGCGACTGAAGCGGAGCTATGATGGCGATAGTGAGATTTTGGGCAGAGGTGCGCAGTGCATCGTTAGGTCACTCAAATCTAGTCGAGCGACGTCGCGACGCGGGGTGAATTATTCGCGGCTGACTGACATGGTTTCTGTCAGGGTGGGTGATGGGGTGGAGCTCGCGGTGAGGCGTGGAGGTATTGGGTTTGGGTGGTTGAGAACAGGGCGGATTCGAGACATGATTCGCGGTGGAGTTTGCGATGAGGTTTGGAGGTGCCTAGTTTGGGTGGTTGGTTCTAATAGGTTGCAAAGGCTGTGGTTGTTTAAGAGTGGGTGGTGCGTGGTGGTGAGGTCACAGTGATGGCTGTGTTTAGTGTGCTTGGACATTGAGGTGGTTATGGTGGGTAGTTCACAATGGTCTTCACAGGTGAAGGTTAATGGTGGTCAAGGTTTGATGGTAGCTTGGAGGAAGATGGTGATGGTGGTTGTGGAGGATGATGATGAAGGGTGTTTAGGCTGCTGGTTGAAGGTAGTTTTAGGCTAAGGTAGAATGTTTGGAGGAAGAGGATTTTTAGGCCGTGAGTGTGGAATGCCTCTGCGTGTGAGGGAATTTTTTTTTCTGTGATTGCCCTTTTGCATTCTCCACTGCATAGGATTTATAAGATTAAGCCTGCAAAATTTCCTCTCTAATTTCCCGATGATTGAAAGGCAAAATAAGGAAGAAATCCTATAAGTGATTTCAAATAAAACTGAAAAGGAAAGTTGCCATGTTTGAGGTCTACAGTTTGGTGGCAAGGGTTCTCAGTTGCAGTAGCAAGAAGGGAATGAAATTGGGTCATGGGTTGACCCGTAACCTTTTTTTTCCTTTTTTTTCTTTACTTCTTTATTTCTCAAAAATAAATTCATTTTTTATTTTTATTTTTTTATTGGAATCATACATAGTAAATAAAACAAATATGAACAAAATTGGATATCAACAACTATGGATAGTTAAGGCCAAGTATTATAACACTGGTACTTTTTGATTTGCTAAAAATACTTAAATTTAGCTAAATCAAGTTTTTCAAGTTTTAACAACTTTAAAATAAATACTAAGATTCCATAAAAAAGCCATTTCACCAGTATCATAATTTTTCATATCTGTGACTAGTTAATTCGACATTAAAACACACAATCAATATGCCTAAAAATACCAAATGAATTTTGATTATTCTCAAACTTTAATCACATCATAGAATACATATTTGTGACTTAAAAATAAATTATCCACATTTATTTCTATTAGTTAAACTATTTAAGATAATATTTGAGTTATTTTAAGTTATTTTTTACCTTTTGACTTGTAGCAAAGTACCTAAACTAACTTAAATTGTCACGAAATTAAATAGGTATATTAAGCAAGTATTAAGTTATTTTTGTAACTATTTACATGTTTAACATGTTGAAGAAGATGTTACAATATATCTCATTAATTTAGCTCATTTACAAAATCAAAAATAATAGGACTATCTATTAATCATTTATGATACTATTTCAGTTGTCCAATATGCCGTAAGAAGGTTAATGGGGTCAACTTTTATTTCAGTTGTCCAATAATTTAATGATATTTCTCGCTTATATGAGGACAATGTTATGATGCTAAACGATTACATGAGACATTGGTAAAAGTATAAGAATGTTTGGTTAAGATTATTTTTTAAATCAACAATTTTTTTGTTTTTTTTGTTATAAAACTTTTTTTATTGTTCAAGGTATGTTTGGGTAATTCTCTAACAGTTTTTTATATAATTAATTGTTGACTTCAACTCAGTCGTGATAAGAAAGAAATAAAATTGCATAAATTAAAATCATAAATGTGAGATATAACAAAATAAAATAATTTGTGATGGAATAATAATTGCTTAAAACATATATAGATATAAGACGCTTCTTATCTTTTTCACGTTTCTGCTACAATAAATTATTATTACCTCCCTCTCGCGACGCTTCCCACTTTCTTTCTCTGTATATGGTTATTTAGCTGGCAAAATGGATTTAATTTATTGGATTAATCTATCAACTTATTATTATTTTTTAGATTGAGTTTAAGAATTGAACCTATATTTTTTTTTAATCCGCATAATCCATTTTACTTAACCTGTGAGTTATGCGGGCGATGGACGATTGACCTATCAGTTGACTCTTTTCTTTTTTAAAAAAAGTGATAAGTAATACTATAAAATAAAAAGTTTTTTGATGTTATAATTTATATTTGAATATTTAATTAGGCTATTTTAAAAATTATTTTTTAGATATGTGGTTTGTAATTTTTTACTATTATTATTTATTATTTTTTTAAAATTTTTATAGTATTTTTTAGTTTTTTATATATTTTTTTATTTTTTAGACAAGTTAAGCGAGTTGACCCACAAACCCATCTATTTTTTCTTATTTTATCTTTTATGCGGCTTTAATTACATGAACCCGCCAACCCACTTTAAAATGGGATAAGTTGGCTCTTCCAACTCATTTCTTAAAACGGACTAATCCACTCCGCCCTATATTTTAGCAGATTGAGACGGGTCAAAACTGGTTAGAACGGATTGGCCCATTTTATCACCTCTAATTTTAATAGATATTATGATGATGATTAATTCACTTCTCATGAACTATGAATAAATTTAAATTTTAGTTATGTCTTGTCTAATTAGGGAACAATATAACAGTATCCCATATAATTGAAAAATACAGTAAAATAACCCCATATAATTAGGAGAATAAAGTAAAAATATATCATAAATTGATTTTGTTATATATTTTTCTTATCAATAATTTTTTCAGGTACAAAGAGGGGATGAAGCCAAGTTTTTTATATTTATTATTATTTATTTATTTATTTTTATTGTATTATTATTTTATATTATTATATTACATTTTCCTTTTTCTATTTTTTTAAATATATTATTAATTGATTTTGTCATATCACATTATTATACTACACTATTATATTCTTTTCTTGATGTTGATTTTGCAATCAGTTATATTTTTTCATTTTCCTTTAACTTAATTTCTCGTATTAATACATGTTGCATTTCTCATTCAAATTTTTTAAACTATTATTTTGTCTAAACTCAACTCATTGTCAAATTAATAGAAACCTTTTGGTGATAAAATTAATGGGACTTGAATTCTAACATATCCTAAATTGATTTTATTAGATTATATTTTTTTCAATATTTTTTTATTAAAAAGAAGGGTCAAAGCCCTTTTTAAAAAAATTATTTTACTTAGTTTTGCATCTCGATATAATTGGAAAGATAATGCAACAAAATATTTTAAATTGATTTTAATAAATTATTATATTTTTCTTTTAGTCTCAATTTCTTAATTGTCATGATTCTTTCGAGATTTTCTTATTTAGTTTTGCCTTTAATTATATTCTTAGTTAATTTTTTATTATTTTAGATTAACTTTTATTTAGCCAGTAATTTCCAGTATGTTAATATGTGAGTGATTCTGGCATATGGAACATTCAAATAAAAGAATCTACCTAATAATAGTTTGACAAATCTTTTTACACTTACACAAATAAAAGTTGACCCCATTAAACTTCTCAGAGCATATTGGACAACTGAAATAGTATCATAAATGATTAATAGGTAATTCTATTATTGTAGCCAATCAAACACAAATATCTTCCTACATGATTTAATTAAAGAATGATAAGCAAATATATTTTTAAAATAAAATAAAAAACACATTTGATTTTGTAAATGAGCTAAATCAATGAGATATATTACATTTAGTATTATGATTTTATCAATTATTTTCATTTCATAATTATATTACAACTGAGTTGAAGTCAATAACTAATTAAACAATTTAACACAAATAAAATATTATTAAAATTATATTACATATATTTTCCTAATTTTTCAATTGTAATCAAATTTAATATATTACTTAGTTTTTGTATTAAAAGTATTTATCATTTATTTTTTAATTTGAAATTATTAAAATAATATTATAAAATTAATTTAATTTATATTATTTATGTATTATTTTGATATTATCTCTTGTATTGTACGGACACATATATTAGTATGTATGTTTGTATGTATTATATATATATATAAGATCTTACTCAGATGAGATAAGTGTTTATTGTGAGAAGTTAGAGAGTGAATCTTAACCATTAGATTTTTCATGAATGGTCAAGATTAAAATATAAATGCATGTGACTTTTTTAAGTGATCACATGACTTTCAAGTAACTTTTAATCTTGATCATTTATGTATAGTTATATGGTCAAGATTTACTTCTCTCACCTTTTCACAATAAAAACTCCTCTCACTAAATATGTCTCATATATATATATATATATGAATAGTTTGACTGAGGAAAGTGACAAGTACTGGTACAAAGTTTAATCTTAATTAAGAAAAATCATATTATTTTAAGGTGATTATGGAAATAATACTTCGAAAAAATTATATAATATAATACAATCAGAAGTTAATTACCCAATTAATGAGTATTATTATGATTTATTAGAAAATATTGATAAGGGATATTTGCCAGCATATAAATTTAAAATATTGATACTAGATTGATATTTATTGGTTAGAAAATAAATTTAGAAAATACTGATACAGATTAACTGAAAATCAATATTATAAACAATTTAGGATATATTGTTACTTTATTTTATAATTATATGGGATAATGTTTCAATATTACAATATTACAGTATTTCTCGCTTATATAAGGATAATGTTATGATGCGAAACGATTACATGAGACACTGGTAAAAGTAAGATTATGTTTAGTGGAGATTATTTCCCAAATCAATAATTTTTTATTTTTTTTAAAAAACTTTTTTATTGTTCATGATATGTTTGGGTAATTCTTCAATAGTTTTTTCATGAAATTTAATGTATTATAATAGTTTTTTCATATGTTTGAAGCTTAAAATTTATGATTCTAGATTCTAAATTATTTTAAAAATTTTGAGATATAAGTATTATTTTGTCTTCACTCAAAAAGCTTTTTGAATCATTCTATATTTATTTTAATAATTTAATGTATAAAAATATTTTTTTATATCATTTAAATAAATTTAATTATTTTAAAATTATTTTTTAATTAATATATTTAAACATAAAATTAATTATATTAAAATTAATTATATAATAATTAATTATTAAAATAATTAAAAATTTTACAACTGAATCAAATACACCATAAAACATACACTAAAAACGGGGGGAGGGGTGAGCGATGTACTAGTAATAATTTATTATACCTAAGAAGTGAAAAAAAGAAAAAGAAAGACAAGAGGCATCTTACATTCAAGTTTCAAACATTTGATATTTTATCACACAATTTTATTATATTACATCTTACATTTTTTATTTTTGTTTCAGTCTTTGACCAAATATTCTCATAGGCATTGATGTGAGATCAACCCTCAAACATCTCACATCTCATATTTAATTTATAGATTTTATTTCTTTCTTATAAAAAATGTTGAAGTCAATAATAAATTAATTAAATAAATAAAAGTATTATTAACTCGACATTGCCAAGGTTAAAATATAATTTTAGTTATGTTAAATAAGTTGTTCGCATAATATTATTTTTTGTTTGTATAAAAATTTAAAACCAAACTAAGAGTTTAAAGAAACCTAACGTGAGACAAAATTTTTCATACATCTATTACAATATATTAAAAGGAACCCCACCCCATGCTACATGTCATCTAATGGGAAAAAAAATTTCCGCCTAAAGCTCCTATCTTTTATTCTTTTTTGGTAGATTTTTTTTTCTTGTCTACATTATTATTTACATATTCCCATATAAAAATGTCAACAAAGTGGGATGTGATATCTCAATACGCGTACCCTAATATATCTAACATATACTTAAATAAATAGTATCAGTTATGCTACTTTTAACTTAATCTTTAACTAATTCATAACATTTAAATAAATAATTATGAAGTGTCATATCTAAAAGTCATATATATAAGTATTATACATACAACTTTTTACATCTTCAAAACATATATAAACAAATACATAAGCTTTGAACTGAAAATATATAAATAAAAAAACTAAACTCTTCTAGTTCTTTTGTTACTTCGTCTTCTTACCCTCTTGTAGATATGTATTGATGTGAGAATATAATGGGGGTGAGAATATAAAGATTTTCAATAATAATATATATCTCTTGGTACTAAAACATATATACACAAAAGTACATTTATAAATTTAAAACTCATATATTTACTTTCGATATCAAACAAATGTCTACATAAATATAAAATATCAAAAATTCTCTTATGCCTCAACTTTACTCTTTAAAGTGGGCATACTACACTTACTCATCCTTAGCTTGACATGGGATGTGTTCATCTTTAGTCTAGCATAGAATATATTGATCCATGGCCTAGCATAGGACATACTCATCCATAGCGTAGCATAGAATATACTGATTCATAGCCTAGCATGGGACTTTCTCTAGTCCACCGCCTAGGTTAGCAATTTCTCTAGTCCACCACCCAGCTTAGAACTTCCTCTATTCCACCGCCTATTGTAGGACTTCCTCTAGTTCACCGCCTAGCTTAGGACTTTCTCTATGGTTCAACCTCATTACTTGAGGGATCCATTTTTCTAGGGTTCAATCTTATTGCATAAAGGAGCTAATTCACTAAGTTCAACTTTATTGCATAAGGGATCCAATTCACTACTCCACTCAATCTTAACTTAATGAGAGAATAGAGTATTCTTCTTGAAACTAGCATAATCAACTCATCTTTAACTACAAGAGAGTGAATCTTGCCTATAACTTTCTTCTTAAACTTGTTTCTAATCTACCTTGCCATCACATCACTAATGGTGTTATAAACCACACTAATGTGATTAAAGGTCCTAAACTTCTTTTCCAAACAAATCATTCTCTTGAAAAGTTTGGAAATTCAACTTGTTCTTATACACTGGGTAGGTTATTTCCATTGTGAAATATCCCAAAAAGTGTCCTAACTAGATAAGTTTATATCAATGATCCTAACTAATAGGGAACCTCAAAACATTAAGAATATAATTCCTGAAAAATCTTGGAACTGGCTTCCTCACGCCTAGGCATGGAATTCCCATGCCTATGCGTGACACTCTCTGTCTCGCCTAGACTGAAAACTGATCAGCTCACGCCTAGGCATGACTTTACCACTCCTAGGCGTGGCAATCTCTGTCTAGTCAGGACTAAAAACTGATCAATCCACGCCTAGGCATGACTAATTCTATAGAAAATTCTGCAAAATCGAGCCATTAGTTCCTTTGGCCAAAAATCATATTCCAATCACTCATGATCAGTTTTCTTGTGATTTCTAAAACAAATCCATGCCCCTAAACTTGTTGCAAGTCTCATACATCCTATTGATTCACTAGGGCGTAGATTTAGGTTCCAAATCATACTAACCCCAACCATTTACCAATTCCTCATCTATGAAATAACATGGTTTGGGTTGAGTCATAAATGGTCATCTAACATTCATTGAGGTAAAACTAACCTAACTTAATCCTTGGTATCAAGAATCAAGCTAAGAACTAGGATTTGACTCTCTAAATCCATTTCCCCTATCCAAATCCCTAATTTCTGTCAAGAGAAATAAAAAGGAAAAAGATGGTAAGAACTCTCCTACCTTGGGGTGATGACCAATCTTGGAGTCTCTTGATCTTCCTTGGGTCCTTCTTCTTCTCTTCCTATTCCCCTCCTTTCTTTCTTCTCCTTTCTCTCTTTTTCCTTTCATTTTTTTGATTCTCTTTTTCTATTCTGCTGAAACCGTGAGAAAGGAGAGAAAATAAAGAAAAAAGGGTAACTTAAGTTTCTACACTGAAACTTATATCTGCTAAGGACACTCGAATCATACTAATTCAAGTTTTTCAACTTCCAACAACTTTAAAAATAAATCATAATTTCATCTAAATTGTTGTTTTACCTTTATCCTATTTTTTCATATCTGCTAGAGTTCAATCCGGTATTAAAAGCACAACCAGTATGCCTAAAAATACCAAATGAACTCCGATTGCTCTCAAATTTTAACTGCATCATACTTAACTCATTTAGAAACAAGTTATCCATACTTGTTTCCCTCAACTTGGCCTTTAAACCCATTTTCTGAGTCATTTTAGGCTACTTTTTAACTTTTGAGTTGCAATTAAGTGTCTAAACTAATTCAGTTTGTCACAAAACTGAACTGACATGTTAAGTAAGTATTAGGTTACCTTTATAACCTGTTTACAAGCCTAACATGTTACTGAGGGTGTTACATGGGATAAGTAATACTTTTCCCGTTCCAATTGTAGATACTCATTTATGATCCCTGCAGAGGAAGTAGGTAGTCATGGGTATCTGCAGGTAGTCATAAAATATTAAAAATCACCAAAAGAAAACATAAATAAAATAAATTTCTACATCCATCGAATTCGTTGAAGTCAAATTCTATCTACTAAAGATAGTTTCTTCTGCTGAAAACTTATTGAATAAAAAATCTTATTGGTTACATTACTAATCTTGTTCTTATTTTTATTTTTCTATCTACATTATTTACATGTTCCTAGATAGGAAAATTTAGGGGCGGGGTGCGGTGGGTAATGATTTCCCTGGTGCGGTGGGTAGTGATTTCCCTATCATCATTATGAGTACTCATTTATGATCTCCATGGGAGCGGGTACACACGGGTATTCACATGTATTTAATAAGTAAATAACAAATTTTAAAATTCACCCAAAGAAAATATAACAATAAAATAAATTTTAACATATAGCGAATTTGTTGAAGCCAAATTCTATTCACCATTTTTTTTCCCGAAAAACTCAATCAATACATTACTAATCTTATTCTTCTTTTTATTTTTCTATCTACATAGTTTACATGTTCTAATATGGGAATGTCAACGAGGTGGGGACGAGTTGTGCTTCTCGCATCTAGATTGCTAGTTCTATTTATGATCCTTATGGAGGAGGTGGGTAACCATGGATATCTGTAAAAGTTTAATAATTTAAAATATAATTTTTAAAATTATCAAAAGAAAAATGAGATATTAAAATATTTATTGTATATTTGATATATTTTATTAGTTAAGTTTATTTTTGATGTATTGTCAATGTAAAATTATTTGTGTTATTAACCTATTATATATTATCACATGTGTTATTTTTGAAATAATTATTATGAGATTTAAATATTTTTAATAATGTGATAACATATAATTAAATAATTGTGTAAAATTTTTTACATCATATAAATTAAATTCTTATGTTTATGCTATTATCTTTTTGTAATTATTGATGTGCAATTTTTTTAATTACTTTATTATTTTAATTATTAACTTATTTAATGAACCAACATATTATATTAAAATTTATTTTTAAATAAATAAATTGTTATTAAAATAATTCAAACAAATAGCAACTCCTGCGATCGCACGGTTACCATGCAAGTTATTAATTAAATCTTGCAATAGTCCAGTACTAGGGCTCTCTTACTGCATCAGTGTCTGGATATGATGTTTGGCTGATGTCATAAGTGCATACAGGTGTGAGTTTAAAAATAAGTCTGAAAATAGGAAATATTCTAACAGTGAGAACATTATTATGCGCCTTTTATAAGTTTCTGAAATGCAATCATGCAGTGAAGATCAGATCAAGACGCCATAAAAAGTCTTGACATGTGGCGTGATGTGATACGATGGATCAAGTTATGAAATTTGGATGTGGTACGTATGCTTACTTGGTAGAATATTTATCGGAGTGCATGTAAAGCTTAATTTTTAAAGAAAATTTATTTATTTTTAAGTTATTTTAGTGAGATTTTAATTATAAATTATTTTGATTATAAAATAAAATAATTCAAATATATACTAAGTAATTTTTATGCTATTTTAGTTTCATCCGATGACATGCATTTATATGTTATACTATGTATTAGGATTTTCTAACATTCCCGAAAAATATCTAAAGAAAATAAGTCATATTATTCGAATAACCAAATAATTAGTTGAATAAAGTTGTTATTGTGCAAAAAGATAGGAGAAAAATATTATTTTATTCGAATAAGCTCTCTATTATTCGAATAATTAGCTATATTAGTACTTAGGAACTAATCATGTTATTCGAATAACTATATTGTTATTTGAATAAAAGAGTTGATATCAGAAAAAAAAATTGGGAACACTCGTAATAAAATGAAAACCAAGTTTTCATCCAGATTTTCTTGGTTCTTTTGTTCTAATGGAACTAAATTGATGAAGTAGAGTTAATGAAGTAAGACTTACATCATCAAGAAACAAGTGTCATGCCAGGAAAACTTATGGAATCTTAAGAAATCTAGAATAAGGACATGTGTTAAAGAATGAATAGAAAATTAACAAAGCTTAGCTCATAAGCCACTCCACGAAATGATTGTAGAGAACATTTATTAAAAGATGAATGAAACAAGAGAAGAATTAAGGTCAAGTATGTAAAACATTAATGATAGATGAGCTAAGATTATGACATCAACATTAACATGTGTCATGAAGGGGAACTTTTGAAATGATGAAGAAACAAGTGTCAAGAATTGGGTGATCGATAACAAAGGTTTAATGCTTAAGCCTCTTCACGTCCAATAATTCAAGAGGAAGTGTTAAGTGAAATGTTTATAGGGGAAGATTTTTTAGGATATGCAACATCCCCTACGTAAGGTAGCTCAACTCTAGCTCTATAAATATCTCATCTCTCCTTCATTCACATCACAACACACTCATCTAACCCAAAAACCAGCAGCTCTATTTTTAGCAACCCAACTCCTCCTTTCTTCAACCACTTCCTTTTCTGTTTCAAATTTGTAAAACAAAGGTAGGGAATTGCGAAAATGCCACTCTTTCTTCTTTATTTCTTCCAGCCATACCTCATAGACCACCCCTTTCAATCTGTTTTCTTATCCTCTGATTTTTGGTTGATGAAATAGTAAAATTCAGGTTTCTGCAAATAGATTTTTGAATGATTTATTTGAGTAAGCATTGGCTTATTCGAATAAATCAGTTTTAAAAATGCTTTCAAAAGCTAATCTCTAATAGATTTATTTGAATATGGTTTTCCTTATTCGAAAAAAGATTAATAGAAAGCCTTGAAACTGAGTTTTTATGAAATCTATTTGAATATGCTTTTCTTTTATTCAAATAGACATCCTACATAAAGTTAATTTTGAACACTAAGTACTACTTTTACCAACTTTTTATTATACTTTACTCTTTTAAATTCTTTATCATATTGTTTTTGAAAGACAAGCTATTCTTATGACTCTTTTTCCTCAAACTTTTATTTAACCAATTTTATTATGAACTATTCTTTTATTGTGAACTAATCTTTTTTTTTTTTTGAACTATTCTTTATACTAGTTGTGTTAAATATTGATTTTACTTAAAAGAAATTTCTAATTTGATTTTATGTGATTATTATATTAAAATATTTTTTTATAAAGAAAATTCATCCCATGAATAAAAGTGAATCAATGCAAAAAAGAAGAAAATTATTGCGGCCATGATTAGAGAATTAAGAGATGCCTCAATTAGAGATTATTATTGTAACCATGATTAGAGGATCAAGGGATGTCTTGATCAATTTATTGTGTCCATGATTAGAGGATCAAGGGACGCCTTGGTCAAATTATTGTGGTCATGATTAGAGGATTAAAGGATGCATTAATCAAAATTATTGTGATTATGATTAGAGTATTAGGGGACGCCCTGTTGAAGAGAAAGAGACACATTTGATTAAGAGTATTAAAATGAGATGATAATTTACAAGAAATGATAAAGAGATATTTATAATGATGTTTTTTTTATGATGATGAGATGAGGATTTTTCAAAAAAGATTATGAAAGTCTACTGATATTTTTAAATGGAATTTTGTTATTCTTTACAGGGATTCTTATTACTTTATTCAAATAATTATTCTTTTTTCATTATATTGAGCTACTCCCTCTTTCTTACTTATCTTTATTTTGAACTATTAACTCATTCTTATTATCTTATTTACTTCTCTTCAAATTTATTTCTCAAATATAGAATTTGTTTATTAAATCTTATGGACTCTCAGATATGGTCTTAGAAAGAGAGAATTGTAAATAGTGGAATATGTTTAATTATTTTTGCTCTTTCCTACTGAGATTGTATCTCACCCTTTTGTGGTGTATATTTTTCAAATAAGATCGATTGAAAGAATTGTTTGATAGTGTTTGTGTAGAGCAAGTTTACAGACTAGGAGCTTAGAGACCAATTTAATTTTTGTAATTAGTGGCACCTTAAGAAGGCTTATGTAAGCCTCAATTTTTGGAAAGAAAATTGGTTCCTAATTTAGAAGTATTTGTATGTTTTAACTAAATGTGTAACCCTCAAAACTATGCAATTATACTATTTTTACAAGCTAATGATAATGTTAGAAGTTATTAGTAATGTATTACTCTATTAGATTTAAATACAATAATAATATAATAAGAAAAATAATTAAAATTAGAATAGGATGTTACACTATGGTATCAGAGTAGTGTCCTAGGCAAAGTGGTTTGGGAACCATTATTGCTTTCTAACCAAATAAGTAAGTTGTTTCAGGAAAAGATGTTTTGCAGGCAGAAATAGAATGATGAATACGTAGCGGAAGAGTGGAAGGCCATAAAATTCAAATTGGGTTTAAGGCCAGAAATTAAGAAAGAGGTAAGTAAGCTGGAGATTAGAAATTTCTCTAGATTGATTAATAAATGTAGAATTGTAGAAATGGATCTTTTGGTGTATAAGGCTGAGGAGAAAGACAATTCCTGCTTAATAGAAAAAGGGAAGATAATGGAACGAGAGCTAGAAATAATAAGTTCAAGCCAAATGAAAGTAAGGAAACACAGGAACAATCTCTAGGTATGATACGAGGTTAGTACTTTTTGAAAGAATGTAGTCTTAGGTTATCTAATGAGACTAAATCACCACTTCCTAGAATAGATGATTTATTAGATCAAGTACTTAAGGTTAGAATACCACCAAATTATGGTTAAGTAGAAGATATTTTTAAAATAGTTTCTAGGACTAGATATGGACAGTATGAAAATTTGGTGAAGCCATTTGATTTAACAAATGCGTTGTTATACTTATGGATGATACGAATAAGGTATTTAGGCCATATTTGAATAAATGTGATATTTTAAGGAACATTCAATATATTTGAGGATAGTGTTAGAAATTTTTAAGCAAAATAGTTATTTGTAATATTGGGAAAATGTGAATTTTGATATGAGGAATCAAATCTATAAGAACTTTTGAATTATTTTGTGGTTTATAGTGATGTATTAAAAAGAAATTAAGATGAGTGTTAATGCAAGAGGGAAAGGTAATAGCTATGCCAGTAGACAACTTAGGCCTTATTATTTGGAATTAGTAGCAATAGTTTTACTTTGAAAATTTGAAGATATTAATTGAGGTATATATTGATATTTTTAATATAGAGATTAATTGAATTTCTTAAAGATTATGATATGGAAATCAAGTATCACTCATATTATTTGATGTTTTAATTAGGAAATCATATTTAATGGTTCAAGAAATGGATTTGATAGAGAGGTTTAGGGATTTAAATATTTGAATCTAATAGGATTTAAACTTGTGAGATGATTAAGGAGGCATAAAAAGAAGGTTAATTTTTGTAAGCTCTTAAGGAGGTAATACTTAAAAGGATAATGAAGAGAATATGTACAGAAGTGGATTATGTAATTTGGAAAGAGAATTTCTACAAGTAAATTTCGATGGCTTAGAATGAGATTTGAAATAGTTAGGCATGTTTTGTAACCCTTATAAATCCTAGAATGGAAATAAGATATTATTTCTATGGATTTTGTTAGACCAATCTAGGTCATGATGCTACATGAATGGTTGTAAATAGATTAACTAAGTCATGATTATTTTAATATGCACCCAAGGTTTATCACTAGGATAAGGACAAAAGTTTTGTGGCAAAGTTAAGAAGAAGAAGAAAGCATAAGAAAATTTTGAATGAATGTATCTAGTATTAAGTAAAAATTTTGAGGACAAAATTTTATAAGAAGGGAAGAATGTAACATCTCTGAAAAATATAAAATGAAAATAAGTCATACTATTAAAATAACCAAATGATTATTCGAATAAAGTTGCTGTTGTGCAAAACGATAGGAGAAAAATGCCATTTTATTCGAATAAGCTCTCTGTTATTTGAATAACTAGCTATATTAGTGTGTTTGGATGCATACCTTTGAAGATTTGTTTTGATGATAACAAACGGGAAGACTAAATGAAGATGATAAATAGACCAAGTCCAAGTTTATATATGATTAGCATTAGGACTTAGGATCTATTGTAAGGAGCTCACTTTGATATCTCTCTGTTTTTGAAAGAAAAGATAAAACTTGTTTTAAAATAAACTTAGTTTCTTTAAAACATCTTCTCCAAATCTGTTTTACACTGATTTATTTGAATAGAGCTTAGTCTATTCGATTAAACTCCTTTATGAGTTTCTGTGTTTAAAGATGCTATTCGAATAGCATGACTTTTATTTGAATAACTGAGGTCTTTCAGAACTGTGCTTTTAAGTAAGTTATTCGAATAACTCAAACGTTATTCAAATAAACCTTTTCTATCTGAACTTGTCTTTTAAACTTTATTCGGATATTTCAGCTGCTATTCGAATAACCTCTTCGTTTTAGAACTCTGGTTTTAACAGAGTTATTCGAATAATACATTAGTTATTCGAATAACCCATATCAGATGGCCTTTTAAGTTGGTTTTAGAAACAGTGTTATTCGAATAACCTGTTAAGTTATTCGAATAAACACGTTTGAACACGAAGTCTGATATGGAAACTTTCAAAGGTTTTAATTCGGTTAAATTGATGTTAAATGCTCTTAAATATACCCAAACGGCTATCTCCGTGTTTTTCCCTATAAATAGGAACCTTGAGTCACGAAGTTTTCAGCATATAACTCTGAATTTTATTCTACTTGTTCTAATCTGTGAAAATTCTTTTCTATGTTCTTTTTTATTAAAAACTTTGAGATATTTCTGTGAGAGCTCCATTAGCACTTCAATTTGTATTACCTACTCTGAGTGAGAGTTTCTCTTCATCTATTTTTCTGACTTTCTGTATCGAGGGTGAGGTATTCCTCAAGGTTTGTATAAAGGGTGAGGTATCCCTGCAGGCTGAGACTTTAGCACAAGGGTAGAGTTTTCCTGTGTGTGAAAAGTGCTCTTTTGTGTAACGATAGCAAGCACCTATTGAAACTTGTATACTTAGTGAAAAATCTCGACTTTCGAGGACTGGACGTAGACCACAAGTGGGTTAGTAGTCGAACCAGGATAAATACTGTGCCTGCTTCTCTCTTCTTAATCTATTTATTTTATGCAATCTTAATTTACTATATATTTATTTTTCGTTGCTCTTTATTATTTCTTTTCTTCTTCTTGTTCCTTCTATGCATTTATTTATTAAGTTTTTAATATTAGTTTTTGATAAAAAGAGGTTTTTCAAAAAAGCTTTAAACTCAATTCACCCCCTCTTGAGTACTAGAAGCCACTTGGTAATAAGTGGTATCAGAGTTAGACTTTTGTATAAAGAGCTTAGCAACTTCAAGAGAATATGGCTTCTTCAAATGTTTTTTAAGAAGGATCTTCCATAAACCGACCACCCTTTTTCAATGGGGATGGTTACGCATATTGGAAGGAAAGACTGAAAATCTTCATCGAAGCTATTGATCTAGATGTATGGGATGCTGTCGAAAACGGCGCTTTTATACCCACACATGAGGTCGATGGCGTAAGGACCGAAACACCGCGAAACAAATGGTCTGATGAAGACAAAAGAAAAGTTCAATATAATTTAAAAGCCAAAAATATTATTATTACTGCTTTGGGATATGATAAGTTTTTCAGAATTTCAAATTGCAAAACTGCTAAAGAAATGTGGGACACTTTGTAAGTTACCCATGAGGGTACTAGTGAAGTTAAGAGGTCGAGAATCAATTCTCTAACTCGTGAATATGAATTATTCAGAATGAACCAAGGAGAAAGTATTCAGGAAATACAAAAGAGGTTCACCCACATAGTTAATCACCTTGCATCTTTAGGCAAAAGTTTTTCTAACGAAGATTTGATTAACAAGGTTTTGAGATGTCTTAGCAGGATTTGGCAACCTAAGGTAACAGCTATTTTAGAATCGAGGGACTTGTCCATAATGACTCTAGCTACCCTTTTTGAAAAACTTCATGAACATGAATTGGAACTGAGCAGATTAAGTCAAAGCGAAGAAAACGATAAAAAGAAAAAGGGGATAGTTCTCAAAGCCACTTCATCGACATTTGACAATGATGATGAAGAAAATGAAGAAAGCTCAGAGAACATCGAGGTAAGTGAAGAAAATCTTAGTTTGTTGGTTAAAAAGTTTGGTAAATTTCTCAGGAAAAAGGGAACGCAAAGAAAACCTCCATTCCCTCCGAAGAAGACTCATTACAAAGGCGAAGGAGCTTCATCGACTCCAACTTGTTATAAATGTGGCAAACCTGGTCACATGAAAATGGAGTGCCCAGTTTACCAAAAGAAGAAGGAGAAATTTGAAAAGAAGCCCTTCAAGGAAAGGAAAGGAAGAAAAGCCTATATAGCATGGGATGAGAACGACATGGATTCAACTGACAGCTCAGATAGCGAGGAAGCTCAATTATGTCTCATGGCAAAAGGAGAAGAAGAAGAAAGTGAAAATGAGGTAAGTTCTAATACTACTTTATTACCTTCTTACGATGAGTTACAAGACGCTTTTGAAGAATTACATGAAGAATCTTTAAAATTGACAAAAATTATTTTTTCTTCTAAGAAAACAATTTCTTCTTTAGAAAATTAAATTCTTGTTTTAAATAAAGAAATAGAAGAATTAAAAATTGAAAATGAAACTTTGGGAATCATTGATGCATGCACAAATCATTCTTCACATGCTTCTACTTCTTCATCTTGTTCTTCATGTCATATGCTTGAAAAAGAAATTGAAGACTTAAAGAACACTCTGTCTAAATTTACCTTTGGAAGAGATAACTTAAATATCTTATTAGGAAGACAAAGAGTGGTTTTTCAAAAAGTCGGGATAGGTTATAACTCGAAAAATCAATAAAAACTCTATAAAAATTTCTTTGTGCATTCTAGTGTTTCAAGTAGCCCTTTTATTAAATGTTTTTATTGTGGAAGGAAACAACATAGTGTTTCAACATGTAATGCAAGGAAAAACATAAATACAAAAATTGGAACAAAAATAATTTAGGTTCCCAAGGGTACTATACCCAAAACTAACACACAAGGACCCAAGAAAGTTTGGGTACCAAAGGTTAAAAACTAAACATGTGTTGTAGGTGTGCTTGAAAGCCAGGAGTTCAAATTGGTATCTCGACAGCGGCTGCTCCAAGCACATGACCGGGGATGACTCAAAATTCACCTTGCTTATTCCCAAGAATCATGGACACGTCACTTATAATGATAACAACAAAGGAAAAATCCTTGGAATCGGCAAAGTCGGTAAGAACCCTAACTCCTCTATTGAAAATGTGCTGCTTGTTGAAGGTTTGAAACATAACTTACTTAGTATTAGTCAGTTATGTGATAAAGGAAATAGGATAATATTTGATTCAAACTGTTGCATAATTGAAGATAAAAATGACAAGCATGTTAAATTCATTGGTCATAGAGTAAACAACATCTATATGATTAGTCTTGATGATATATCTTCAAATGATGTGAAATGCCTTTTAAGTAAGAATGATGATTTATGGTTATGACATAGGAGAATTGCACACATTCACATGGATCACTTAAAGAAGTTGGTCTCTAAAGAGCTAGTAATTGGTCTACCTAAGCTTAGTTTTGTAAAAGATAAATTATGTGATGCATGTCAAAAAGGTAAACAAATAAAGGTCTCTTTTAAAGCAAAAAATATAGTTTCAACTACTAGACCTTTACAACTTTTGCACATGGATCTTTTTGGACCTTCTAGAACTATGAGCTTTGGTGAAAATTACTATGCTTTAGTGATTGTGGATGATTTTTCTAGGTTTACATGGACTTTATTTCTTGCAAATAAAAATGATGCATTTCTAGCTTTTAAACGACTTGCCAAAGTTATTCAAAATGAAAAAGGTTTTCAAATATCTTCTATAAGAAGTGATCATGGTGGCGAATTTGAAAATAATGTTTTTTGAAAATTACTGTGATGAACATGACATTAATCATAATTTCTCTGCCCTTAGAACTCCGCAACAAAACGGAGTTGTAGAAAGGAAAAACCGTTCTTTAGAAGAAATGGCGAGAACTATACTTAATGAGGCTGCTCTTCCTAAATACTTTTGGGCGGATGCTGTAAGTACAACTTGTTATATGATGAACAGGGCCCTTATAAGGCCTATTTTAAAGAAAACCCTATATGAGTTGTATAAGGGAAGAAAGCTGAATGTCTCACATTTTCATGTTTTTAGTTGCAAATGTTTTGTTTTAAATAATGGAAAAGATAACTTAGGCAAGTTTGATGCTAAGTCTGATGAAGGTATATTTCTTGGTTATTCAAATCATAGTAAAGCTTTTCGTATATATAATAAAAGAACTATGACTATTGAAGAATCTATACATGTTGCATTTGATGAAACTGACCCAAATGGATCGAGAAATGATCTTATTATTGATGATGTTGCAGAAGTCTTGGCGGAAACACACTTGGATAGTAAAGAAAAAGAAACCAAGGAGCAAAAGGATAAACAAAGACAAGAAGATTTGCAAGCTTTGAAACTTCCCAAAGAATGGCGAACTTCAAAATATTATTCCCTTGATCAGATTATCGGTGATGTATCTAAAGGTGTAAGTACTCGTAACTCTCTTAGAAATACTTATAATCACTTAGCATTTGTTTCTCAAATTGAACCTAAGGATTTAATTGAAGCTTTTGATGATGAACATTGGATCTTAGCTATGCATGAGGAATTAAATCAGTTTGAAAGAAATCAAGTTTGGGAATTAGTTGTTAGACCTAATAATCACCCTATAATTGGAACTAAATGGGTTTTTAGAAACAAACTTGATGAAAATGGATTAATAACTAGAAACAAAGCTAGATTGGTTGCTAAAGGGTATAATCAAGAAGAAGGAATAGATTATGAAGAAACCTATGCACCTGTAGCTAGATTAGAAGCTATTAGAATATTACTTGCTTATGTTTGCATCATGGATTTCAAATTATATCAAATAGATGTCAAGAGTGCTTTTCTAAATAGTTTTATTCAAAAGGAGGTATACGTTGAACAACCTCCGGGTTTTGAAAATCATGAACTACCCAACCATGTTTTTAAACTTAAAAAGGCTTTATATGGTTTAAAGCAAGCTCCTAGAGTTTGGTATGAAAGGTTGAGTAAGTTCCTTTTAGAAAATGATTTTTCAAGAGGAAAAGTCGACACTACCTTTTTTATTAAATATAAAAAGCATGATATTCTTCTTGTGCAAGTATATGTGGATGATATTATCTTTGGTGCTACTAATGAATCCATTTTAAAGATAAGAGAGAGCTTTGCAAAGAATTTGCTAAGACAATGCTCTGGTAGAATGACCTAATTTGAAATGTCAATGATGGGAGAGTTGAATTTCTTTCTCGGACTTCAAATCAAACAAACAAACGAAGGGACATTCATAAGTCAAACCAAATTTGAAAGCTAAGATCTAGACAAAATCTTCATGGAATTGCTCAAGAGATTCGAAATGGAAAAAGCTATAATTTTTCACACATGGCCAACTTTTCCACTCATCCACTTACTCCATACATCCACCTACTCCACTCACTTCTTGCTACTTGGACAAAGATGAAGGAGGTAAATCATTGTAATATGTAGAAATAACGAAATATAGAGGTATGATTGGATCTCTCCTTTATCTTTGACAAGCTTGATGATTAATCCTGAGATAATCGTTATACGGCCGGATATTATGTTTAGTGTATGCATATGTGCTACATATCAAGCAAACCCTAAGGGATCTCACTTAAGTGCTATTAAACGAATAATGAAATACCTACTAGGCTACTGGCCACAAATGGGCTTGTGGTACCCAAGGGTGCTCTTGTAGCCTAATAGGCTATTTGACTCAATGATGGGAGAGTTTTTCTTTCTCGGACTTCAAATCAAACAAACAAATTGGACACAAAAAATACCGCAAGGAATACTAGTGAGACATGCCATAGAGGTATGATTGGATCTCTCTCCTTTATCTTACTTGGTAGTTCTTTAGTTTCTTAACATAATGAAATAAGAAACAAAATAATGTAGCCTAATAGGCTATTCTCTCGATTTGTTGCTTTGTGCAAATTGGACAGAAAAAGTACTAGTGGGACATGCTACTTGCTTGGTAGTACTTTAGTTTCTTAGCATAGCAAGAAACAAAATAGTGTGACTTTGTCTATCGCTGAGGCTGAATATGTTGCAGCCGGGAGTTGTTGTGCTCAAATCCTATGGATGAAGTAATAACTTTTAGACTACGGTCTTCAGCTTGATCACATCCCGATAAGATGTGATAACACTAGTGCAGTAAATATCTCTAAGAATCCCATTCTGCATTCCAGAACAAAGCATATAGAGATAAGACACCACTTTATCAGAGATCATGTACAAAAAGGGGATTGCATTCTTGAATTTGTTGAAACATCTAAGCAACTTGCAGATATCTTCACCAAACCCTCAGCAAAAGAAGCATTCTTTTATATTCGAGGAGAATTGGGCATAATTGATCAATCCATTATCTAATTGCATGTTTTATTGCTAAATATTATCACATGAATATATGCTTTGAATTTCATGAACGTATGCTTTTCTGTGTTTCCTTGTTAGGTTTATTCGAATAAGCAATCTTTTATTTGAATAAACTTCCTTACTGCTTGTGTTGAATATCAGCTTTATTCGAATAAAACATAGTTTATTCGAATAAATTGGCTCCTGTGTTACAAACTGTTTGTTTTTCATCTTTGTCTATTCGAATAAAACCCTCCCTTATTCGAATAACCAGACTCCTTCTTTTATCAGTCTTTGTCTTTGCTCTCTGTTTATTCGAATAAATATCTATCTATTCGAATAACCGAAAACTTTCGTTATCGGTTTTATATACGCCTCTGCTTATTCGAATAAAACCACAGGTTATTCGAATAACTGAACCTTGTTTTATCAGTCTTGACTGATAGCTCTCAGTCTATTTGAATAACTCCTATAGTTATTTGAATAAACCCTGTCAGTTCGCCAATACGCTTGGCTTTCCCAGTTGTTCTATTCGAATAGATCCCACCCCTATTCGAATAAACCCTAGCAAAAACACCTCTTCAGTCTCCTGCGCGCCTGTCCTTTTAGTTTTTGAGTAAGGTTTATTCGAATAAACCTATGTTTATTCGAATAAACACGGGGCTTTCTTTAAATAACCCCTGCGCGCCCAAACGTTTTGTACTTTCTATTTTCTTCTCTGCTCTTCACGTCTCCATAGCTCCTGCCATCTCAAACTTGTTTACCCCTGCGTTTTCACTCTCTTTCACCTTCTTCCACCATGGCCTCCTCCTCCAACAAGCGCCTACGCACGAAGACTGCTCCATGCAACAATCCTCTTGATCTGAGAAGGCTCTCCTCCAACGAAGAGCATCGTGCACGCTTCATCATGCACTTTTGGGAGCGTAACTTAGTCCAACCCAAGTACCTTGACCTCTCTTTCTTCCAGCAACACCGAGACTTCGACTTTCTAACCCTGCTACAAAATCAGGGAGTTCTTCAGCTTTGCTCTCACTGGGCTACTCTCTATCCAGCTCTGGTGAAGATGTTCTTTTGCAATCTGGCGTTTGATGGCCAGAATCTTCTCTCCGAGGTCTGTGATCAGAACATTGTGATCACACCACAGGACTGGCTAACCTTGTTCGGGCTGTAATTCACTGGCGCCCTTGTTGAAGACGGTGACACCTCTTTTCTTGACGAGTTCAACAAGTTTCAGGCGATTGAGGACCTGCTGAAGCCTGGTCTAGCCCTGCTAGATAAGGGTCTCAAGGGTGGTATGCTGAAGAGCGAAGATAGGCTTCTGCATTATGCCTTCGCTCATATCTTGGCTCCCTGCAGTGGCAACTACGCCTACCTCAGCGAGGAAGACATCTTCATGCTGTGGTTTTTGAAGAATGGCCATCAGATCAACTGGCCTGTGTTTATCATGAGACACATGATGAGGGCCAAGGGCAAGGAAAAATCAGACCTGCCTTATGGCATTCTCGTCACTACCTTGCTGAGCAAGTATCCTCAAGTCTTGGAGACTGAGCGAGTCATTGCCCTGACTCACCACAACGTCTTTGGCGCCCACACTTTACGCAAAATGAAGATGATCCAAACCGATGAAGGCTGGGTGTACCCAGATGAGGTTGCTGAGGATAAGCTTGACCCTGCTGACGCCCCTGCTGCCCTTGCTGATGTACCTGCTGCTGCTTCTGCTCCTGTCACTTTGGAACAGATCATGGCCACCTTGCAGGATAACAGAGCTTACATGGAACATACCTTCTCTATTCTGTTTGATAGAATAGAAGGTGTTGAACGTGAGATTATTGCCCTCCGATCTGCTTCACCTGCTCCTGCACCAGCTTCTTCACCACCACCTCCGGATACTTATTTCTAGGAACTTTAGTTCTTAGGCTATCTGTTTTTGCCTTCATGTTATTTATTTTCTAGTTTTTGTAATTGGACCTTTTTTTTATTAATGCATAAATAAAATTTCTTGTTGATCTATTGATATGAGTATGCTTCCTTTTATGCACTTATACTTAGTTATATGTTTATGAGACTTACCCCTCCTTTTTGCTCATGACAAAAGGGGGAGAAAAATTTGATTATTTGGATTTTAATTGAGAAAAGACAGGTAAACTTAAAATGAGATTGGATTCAAATTGAAAGGGGGAGCTGCGCACATATCTGATATACATTACCTTTTATAATTAAAGAGGGGGAGTAAGCTTTTATACCTCTTTATGAATTCCAATTATATGCACTAACGCTTTTCTTATTGACAGTTTGTCATCATCAAAAAGGGAGAGAATGTGTTTGGATGCATACCTTTGAAGACTTGTTTTGATGATAACAAACGGGAAGACTAAATGAAGATGATAAATAGACCAAGTCCAAATTTATATATGATTAGCATTAGGACTTAGGATCTATTGTACGGAGCTCACTTTGATATCTCTCTGTTTTTGAAAGAAAAGATAAAACTTGTTTTAAAATAAACTTAGTTTCTTTAAAACATCTTCTCCAAATCTGTTTTACACTGGTTTATTCGAATAGAGCTTAGTCTATTCGAATAAACTCCTTTACGAGTTTCTATGTTTAAAGATGCTATTCGAATAGCATGACTTTTATTCGAATAACGAGGTCTTTCAAAACTGTGCTTTTAAGTAAGTTATTCGAATAACTCAAACTTTATTCAAATAAACCTTTTCTATCTGAACTTGTCTTTTAAACTTTATTCGGATATTTCAGTTGCTATTCGAATAACCTCTTCGTTTTAGAACTCTGGTTTTAACAGAGTTATTCAAATAACACATTGGTTATTCGAATAACACATTGGTTATTCGAATAACCCATATCAGATGGCCTTTTAAGTTGGTTTTAGAAACAGTGTTATTCGAATAACCTGTTAAGTTATTCGAATAAATACGTTTGAACACGAAGTCTGATATGTAAACTTTCAAAGGTTTTAATTCGGTTAAATTGATGTTAAATGCTCTTAAATATACCCAAACAGCTATCTCCGTATTTTTTCCTATAAATAGGAACCTTGAGTCACGAAGTTTTCAGCATATAACTCTGAATTTTATTCTGCTTGTTCTAATCTGTGAAAATTCTTTTCTACGTTCTTTTTGATTAAAAACTTTGAGATATTTCTGTGAGAGCTCCATTAACACTTCAATTTGTATTACCTACTCTGAGTGAGAGTTTCTCTTCATCTATTTTTTTGACTTTCTGTATCGAGGGTGAGGTATCCCTCAAGGTTTGTATAAAAGGTGAGGTATCCCTGCAGGCTGAGACTTTAGCACAAGGGTAGAGTTTCCCTGTGTGTGAAAAGTGCTCTTTTGTGTAACGGTAGCAAGCACCTATTGAAGCTTGTATACTTAGTGAAAAATCTCGGCTTTCGAGGACTGGACGTAGACCACAAGTGGGTTAGTGGTCGAACCAGGATAAATACTGTGCATGCTTCTCTCTTCTTAATCTATTTATTTTATGCAATCTTAATTTACTGTATATTTATTTTTTGCTGCTCTTTATTGTTTCTTTTCTTCTTCTTGTTCCTTCTATGCATTTATTTATTAAGTTTTTAATATTAGTTTTTGATAAAAGGAGGTTTTTCGAAAAAGCTTTAAACTCAATTCACCCCCTCTCTTGAGTACTGGAAGCCACTTGGTAACAATTAGTACCTAAGAATTCACCATGTTATTCAAATAACTATATTGTTATTCGAATAAAGGAACTGATATCAGAAAAATGGGAACACCCGTAACAGAATGAAAACAAAGTTTTCTTCCAGATTTTCTTGGTTCTTTAGTTCCAATGGAACTAAATTGATGAAGTAAAGTTAATGAAGTAAGACTTACATCATCAAGAAACAAGTGTCAAGCAAGGGAAACTTATGGAATCTTGAGAAATCTAGAACAAGGACACGTGTTAAGGAATAAATGGAAAATTAACAAAGCTTAACTCATAAGGCACTCCATGAAATGATTGCAGAGAACATTTGTTAAAAGATAAATGAAACAGGAGAAGAATTAAGGCCAAGTGTCCAAAAAAATTAACGATAGATGAGCTAAGCTTATGACATCAACATTAACATGTGTCATGAAGGGGAGCTTTTGAAATGATGAAGAAACAAGTGTCAAGAATTGGGTGATGGATGACAAAGGCTTAAAAGCCTCTTCATGTCTAATAATTCAACAGGAAGTGTCAAGTGAAATGATTACAGGGGACAATTTTTTAGGATATGCAACCTCCCCTACGTAAGATAGCTCAACTTTAGCTCTATAAATACCTCACATTTCCTTCATTCAAGTCACGACACACTCATCTAACCCAAAAACCAATAGCTCTATTTTTAGCAACCCAACTCCTCCTTTCTTCAACTACTTCTTTTTCTATTTCAGATCTGTAAAACAAAGGTAGGAAATTACGAAAATGCCATTCTTTCTTCTTTATTTCTTCCAACCATACCTCATAGACCATCCCTTTCAATCCATTTTCTTATGCTCTAATTTTTGGCTAATGAAACAGTAAAATTCTGGTTTCTGCAAACAGATTTTTGAATGATTTATTCGAATAAGTATTGGCTTATTCGAATAAATTAGGTTTAAAAATGCTTTCAGAAGCTAATCTCTAACTGATTTATTTGATAAGGTTTTCCTTGTTCGAATAAAGATTAATAGAAAGCCTTGAAACTGAGTTTTTATGAAATCTATTTGAATAGCCTTTTCTTTTATTCGAATAGACATCCTACATAAAGTTAATTTTGAACACTAAGTACTACTTTTACTAACTTTTTATCATACTTTACTCTTTTAAATTCTTTATCATATTGTTTTTGAAAGATGAGCTATTGTTATGACTCTTTTTCCTTAAACTTTTATTTAACAAATTTTATTATGAACTATTCTTTTATTATAAAACTATTCTTTTATTATGAACTAATCTTTTATCTTGAACTATTCTTTATACTAGTTGTGTTAAATATTGATTTTATTTAAAAGAAATTTCTAATTTGATTTTATGTAATTATTATATTAAAATATTTTTCTATAAAGAAGATTCATCCTATGAATAAAAGTGAATCAATGCAAAAGAGAAGAAAATTATTACAGTTGTGATTAGAGAATTGAGGGATGCCTCAATTAGAGATTATTATTGTGACTATGATTAGAGGATCAAAGGACGTCTTGGTTAAATTATTGTGGTCATGATCAGAGGATTAATGGATGCCTTAATCAAAATTATTGTGGTTATGATTAAAGCATTAGAGAACGTTCTATTGAAGAGAAAAAGACATATTTAATTAAGAGTATTAAAATGAGATGATAATTTACAAGAAATGATAAAGAGATGTTCATAATGATGATTTTTTTATGATGATGAGATGAGGATTTTTCAAAAAAGATGATGAAAGTCTACTGATATTTTTAAATGGAATTTTGTTATCTATACACGATACAATTGCAGAAGGTGAAATTCTACTATTCTTTTACTGTTCATTTCCACGTGGAACATTTACATTACTCATACGCTTAGCTCGTGTGGAGGGTTTGAATGGAGAGAGGAAGGATAATGTGTGTGAAATAAGGTCTTGTGTCAGTGACCGTGGAGGGGTTTTGTCTTGAAGAAGCTGAGTTTGCTTCTGATCCATTTAGTTAGCGTGTTGTCATAATCCTCCGGCCCTTCACGTAATGCTTTCCATCCATCAGTTGTAGGAAGGGAGGCTGAGGATGACGGAGAGGTTGAAGAGCATATCATCGGAGTGGTTCACGAGAGTGTCGACGTATCAGAGACTGAACCACTTGTCCAGTGCGATTCTGGTCTTCTGAAGCAAGCGGCGAGCCACCGCGTGTTATTTAGCCACGCACACCTCCTCTATTGTATCTGCATCAAGGGTTTTGCTTCAATGGTACTTGCTTTCTGGATCCAAATGAACCTAATCCATGCTCGAAGGCGGTGGTTATATTTTTCATATGCTAATTTTAAATGCAGGGGATGGGGACAAGGCATTTGGTAAGAGGAGGAAGATGACCCACACCCTCTGTGTGACATTCGGCCGCCACAACTTTCACCTCCAAAAGAATCGTTGCACTGCCTGCGCTTTCCCTGCTACGCCCAAGAGAAAATGTAATGTTGCTTATTAGAAGCAACGATATTTCTTCAAAGCAAAAATGAAATGGCTATTGATTTTGTTTTCTCAAAATTCAATTTTGATTTTGTAATGTTTTCTTATCTATTTATGGTGTTTAACTTTTTCAGATAAGTCGAGTGTGAAGGTGATTCAGAGAAAGACCACAGGGATTGGTAGGATGAGGTACTTGGGTCACGTTTTAATCACTTCCTAAGGTTTTTTTTGTCCTTCAATTGAGCCATTTTTGTGTGTAGGTTCATGTTAATTTTATTAATGTGGGTGTTCAATTGAGTGGTTTTCGTGTGTGAGTTTACTTTGTCAGCCTAATATATTACTGGGTGATCGGTCTTAGACTTTTTCTCTTAAATCATTTGGTAAGGTAACCCTCTCTGCATTTATCTGACAATTGATTTCTTGAGGGTTACCCAGTAATCATTTTGAAAATGAAACCGTAGCTATCTTCTTCTTCATGGTTCTATATATATAGGTGCATTTGGTTGTTTAAATTCGTGCTTTATTTTATCTCCTTCCTGATTCTAAAGTGATTGCTTTGTTTATTGTGTTTTATTGTTATGGCTCCTCCAATTGACCCATTGGTGAAAATATGCCTTGAGAGTGAGACATGGAGGCTGAAGGTTTGCATAGTGCGGCTGTGGTACATTCCCAGCTTCAACAACCCATCTGTCATGAGCTCTATTGAAATGGTCTTCTATGACGATTTTAAAATGGTTGATTGTACATTTTATTGATCCTATAAAACCAATAACAAGTGATGAGCTCTATTGAAATTCTCATTTCATCGATCCTATATTTTATCTATTATTTAATCATGTTGAATTCATACTCTTGCAGGTTGGGACACCTGGACGAGTTTTAGATCACCTAAAACATACCAAAGGATTAGTAGATTAAAATATTTGGTATGATTTTTACACTATTGTGATTTAAGCTCAAGTTTTCTTCTTTACTTTTGACATCTAATGATTGGGTACATGTGTTGTGTGAACCAAATTTGTTGTTTATATATTGATGGTACTTTCTGCATAATAAGGGGTTTTAACTTATATTAGTCTAATGCTTTATTCTTGGTTTCTTCGTGTGATTTGTTCCCTGATGAATTTACATGAATGTTTTTAATGGTTGTAAATATTATTGCTTTGCATGCACAACTGAAAATTTCTCATGCTGAACTTGATTTGCTTTTATTAATTAAATAACAATTTTCTCATGGAAGTAGTGGTTTTATTGTTTTATTGTATACATCAGAGGAGTTTGATGATTGCAGCTCCATGGGCTGTGCATTTTGCAGTGCCTCCCATTGTGATCGAACTTGGAGGATTGATTTATGAGACAAATTACAAGAATTTTTTTCACCAAATATTATTTATTATATATTAATAGAATAATATTTATTTATTTATTTTTTAACTAAACCAAACAGGAGGATGACTCTCTTACCTTTCCATGCCCTTCTCAATTTTTCTGATCACTAATCCTTCCTATTTTTGTGTCAAAAAGAACAGCATAAGTTTAGTTCCATTTGTGATTTATCTGCCCACCTGATTTGCTCCTTGCATTGATAAGTTCAAGGATCTACCTGTCTTGCTTCATTAAAATTTTTATTTAGTCAAATATTTAGAGTTGTCAAGTAGAATTCATCATTCATGTAGCTAACCTGATGAATTGATTTTGATGACTTGAATATGGTTTTGTAATTGACACAAGTTGATTTTTCTTGAGACATCTATGTTTCTGCATTGGTTTAAGTGTATTACACTATTGCACAATTATGTTTAAGGCAATTCAGCTGCTAATTTGCAATCCATCTACATATTACATGTCATGTAGGATGCCTTGTGTTTTGCATGAAAACATGTTATGGATGCTTGGACCTGTTTGTGGATACTAGGAAAAAAAATATTTATGTAGTTTTTTTTTGGGTAAAATTTAAGTAGTTTTTTTGTTGTCTACTTTTTCTCCCTCTTTTTCTTATTATACATATATTTGGACTTGCTTGATTACTCTGCATTTTGAGCAGGTCCTAGATGAGCAGACAGGCTATTGAATGAGGACTTTGAGGAATCACGTAATGAGATTTTACAAATGATTCCTCATGAACGGAGAACATTTCTGTTTTCTGCTACAATGGCTAAGAAGGTATATATGTAGATTTATTAAGAATTGTGCACTTACTTAAGAATGCACGAGGTTATTTAAGTATTTAACTGATTTTTTCCTCCATTAGCCAAATATGGTATTTTAATATGCAAGTAAAACCTTTTTCTTCACATATTCTGAGATATGGAACCAGACATTAGATGTAGGTCCTTTAAGAAAGCTTTTTGGCATTAAAAGTTCTGGTTGTTGGTTTATAATTTTTGATAGATTTTGAAAAGCATTTAATCATATTATTTTAGGCCAAATCTCTTATATTTTGTTATGTTAACATGCATCTACTCTATTAATTAAGGATGTTATGGTGCAAATGATGTTGAACAAAATGTTTCCCTGGAACTGCTTATATACTTCAGATGCTTGATAATTAAGATATATTCATTTTTAAATTTATAATGCTAATTTTGTAATTTTTTTCAAGGGTGTAAGATTCAAGCCCTTATCAAAAAGACTTTGGTGTATAAATTTATGCCTCTTCTCTCTTAGGACTGTGTTTACATCATGGTTTATTTTGGAGTGGGTTCAAACTCGGGGGCTTTCTGAACCAGTAAGCATGAATTTCGATTGAACTTCCAATTTAGAACCACGGTGAGACACTACTGTCATTCTAACTTGATTCCATTGCATGGGTTATCTCTAATTCCCTTGGATGACATATTTGAAACTAATGGAGATTCTGCATATTTCATTGGTACATGTTGTCTTAACTTCAGTTTTAAATTGAGTTATTCTTTTAATTGATAGTCATTCTTTCTTTTTTTCTGCAGATGTGATGGGATTACTTACTGGTGTTAGTAATGAGAAACAGTTTGAAAAGGATGGTAAGTTGACTAGAATGATTGTTATTGACCTGGGTGTGGACAGGTAAGTTGGAAATCTTGCATATGTGGTTAGTTCTCTAGAATTGAATTGTAAATTAGTTTTACTAATGTATTTAGATTTTTATAATTGATTTTTCGATTAGGTTTACTTGTGTTATTATTGAATATATGCTATTTTCTTTATGCAGTGCGAAAATTGAGTGTTCTTTACTTATACATTATGTGGATGACGTTATATCATTCCTTGCTTCTGTTGATTTTTGTGCAATTCTTAATGAGGTTTTTATTAGTGGGTTTGATTGGTTGGTTTATATATATAGGCATTTTGTAGAGATGGGGGAGATAGCAAAGTAAAGCTATGAAAATAAACTCGAGTTATAATTTTTCCATAGCATCACATTTCCTTTGGATCATGTTGTCATTATGTCATAGTTTTTTTTCCATGCTCTTATGTAGAACAAGTGGTAAATCTCACTTAAATCAAATGGTATAATTTTTTTATTTCATTCAATTTTTTTTTAAAATTGTATATTTACTGGAAGCTATGTTTTTTTCTACGTATGAACTATGAAGCCATTTTAGAGTCTAAAGTGAGGCATCTTATGAAATTTGGTGATGTATGAATGTGACTCATAGTTTTCTACTTTTAATATCCAATTCCATGGTGGGTATGTTCTGTTCTGATACTCATGGATGGGTCTTGAAGGTCAAGTCTATAAACGATACAACTAAGGACTATTTACTTCTACTATTTTTTTACTATTCATTTGCACGTGTTGTCTCCCTATCAATTGCAAGTGTTTTCTATTTCCATTTCTATTACTTTTATATTGCTATTGCTATCTGTTTTCTTTTTCCATTTCTACTCTACAATTTTTTTATTATAGTAGACGGATAGTCATGTGCGCCTATTTCATTTTCACATGAGCTATGCAGCTTCATTTACCAGTTCCATTAATAGGGCAATTGATTGATTTGCATAGGATGAAGATGGAGAGAGACCTGCAAATTGATTTAGAAGCAATTTTTTAACTATTGAGGTTCCTGTTCATTTTCCACTTGCCTTCCTCTCCTTCAACGTTAACGGTTGCAATTTTTTCCTTTGATTTTTTTCAAGTACCTTCCATGTATTACTTTCCAACTGTAACCAGCTATATCTTTCTCCACAAATAGTAGATTTGAGAGAGAATTTTTTTACTTTTGAGCTTCCTGCTCATTTTTTGCGTGCCTTCCTCTCCTTCAAAGTTAACGGTTGCAATTTTTCCCTTTGGCTTTTTTTAAACACCTTCCATGTATTACTTTCCAGCTGTAACCAGCCATATCTTTTTCCACAGGTAGTAGATTTGAGAGTTTAGGTTAAATAGATTATTAGGTGAGGGAAGTAGAGAGATGGATTTTGACAGCTAAGTTGTTCTTATCTTCAATTGCAGCTCAGAGTGTTGAATGAGATGCGTGTTGAGGAAGGCAACAGTGATAAATGATACAACTATTTAAGGGTTTTTTCCACTGTAGCCCATTCTTTTCATCTCCTCACGGCCGCACATCCTGGTTTTCCGGAGTTTTGCTTTGACTGGGAGTTGATGTCGTGTGGAATACATTTTAGGGGTAGTAGAGAAATGTAGATAGCACATCTTCTTCTTCTTTTCTCTTCTCTCGACATCTCAATGGATATTCCCAAACCCTAATATGTCTTCAACCACATCAACTCAAGGGAGCTCAATGCCTTCAAAGGTTTCCTCCCCTTCTATCTCTCTTTGTAAAAACCATTACTCATCGCTTTTTTAGATCGGTTCCTCATTTTGTTTATTTGTTTGTTTTTACAGTTCGAAAACAGCCTCATATTGGTGGAATCAAGTCTGGCTTCAACAAAATCAGAGCTATGGCTGAGCAACGCAACACCAAAAACACTATTCCCCTCTCTCTGTACTTCTGCAAGGTACTCACTCTCTTACCTAACCTAACCTAACCTTCTCAAGTTCCAATTTTCAACATACCTATTCGTTTATTCACCCAAAACATTACATGGGTAACCTCTGATTTTCAATTTTTTTTATTTTTTATTTTATTTTTTGTAGACCTCTAATTCTCACACATACTTGCCTTGTCCGATGAGGATGGATACCTGAGCTTGCTCAATACTCGCCTCAACTTCCCTAATTCCTATCCTTCAAAGAAAACATAGGTCTGTTTCTCTTTTTCTGTTATTTTTTAAACTGGGGTTTGAATTTTTTTAAAAAAGAAATTTATGGTTTGAAATTATTAATATAATAAATAGATATTAGAGAATTTTTTACATAGGTTATTATTTACAATGGTGCTTGAAGTAAGCCCTGATATTCCCTTTGCGTTGATTTCAACTAACTATACTATAGCATGCCAATTCCCCGCATTCTTCATCCATTTTATCTAACAAAATTAGGGTTTTTGTTGCTGTTATTGGAACACTTTTTGATTTGGATTCTTTTGTTCAATAAGCTATAATGATCTATATTGACAATTCCGAATGGATGTATAACGGGGATTATGCTCCTTCTCGATTTCAAGCTTAAGTAGACACTGTCAATCTTATTTGCAGTGCTAAAACACAGGTTAACCTATTCATATATCAATATTCTCTTTTGTTTTTCCCTCTTTGAAGTTGAACAGAGTTGATATACATATTTTAATAAGTAGTAGTTGGATGATGTGATATTTTATTTGGTAATGATTTCTTAATATTTTGTTCTCTTATTGTTTATTTGTTTCAAACAATCGACATTTATTTATAGTCTATACTTATTTAAAATATTTATTTAGGAATTAATTAAATGAAGAGTTAGTTTGGTAAGAGATTCTTGAAAGAAGCATACAATGTAGGTTCGATGACTATGGTTGGTAGTGAGAAAGAACATGAAAGGGATGGGAAACCCACCAAAATGGTTGTAATTGAATTGTCTATGGACGGGTAAGTGTGTTTTATGTAGCTGTGTAGTTTAAAAGTGTATCATTTGATAATTTGAGGAGCAGTTGAGTAGATAGTAAATTTTTTTAAATAATTAAGTAGGATTTTTTTTTACTGTTGTCTGCTGTGTTGAATTTGTTCATGTTAATAATGAAACATTTTTTGGCTGTCTTTAAACAGTGAAAACTGTAGTGTGCTTTATTTCGGGAGTATGTACAGAGCCAAATAATTTTCTTGACTCTGGTGGTTTAAATCAACATGTTGTGGTCCAGTTTGCCAAATTGAAGAGTTTTAAGGGTCAATATTTTTATTCTTAGTTCTATTCTTATATATATTACTATTTGTGTTATTTGTTCCTGAACCCCACCAGTTCTATTTTGAAGAGTTTGCCACCTGAATGCTCCCATCCTAATTGATGATTTGTTCCTTTGTTGGGTTTCTTCCTCTTCCTCCTCTACTAGCAGATGAGGCATGGTGTTTCGCTGCTGGCAATGGGAATGGAACCGAAACATCGATGGTGGTGGGGAAGCCCCAATTAGGGGGTTACTTCCAAGTTTCAAGGGGCTATCCCACGCCCTTTGGTGCCACCATTGGAGATGGTGGGGTCTATTTCTCCATTTACTCTCTCAATGCACTCTCCATTACTCTTCGTATGATCACTCTTTCTAATTTTTAGAACGTGAGTTCTTCATTTTTTTCTCCATTTACTCTCTCAATGCACTCTCCATTACTCTTCGTATGATCACTCTTTCTAATTTTTAGAACGTGAGTTCTTCATTTTTCTTTCTCATTATTATTATTTTGTGCACTGGAAATTGTAACTGTTAGAATACATTGCAACAGTTCAAACCAATCACACTTCATTGATGAATGAATTTTATATATACCAATTCTAAATTTTTGGTCAATTTTAGTGTTTTCCCAATTAGTTTTTTAAATTCTTTTTTAATTTTTTTGGGCCTTCAGTTTCAACCTTAGATATCTGATTGCTCCTTGGAAGTGACTAAGGTGGTTGTTGAGGTTTGCAATGTTGTTACTACACGTGGTGATTGTCTTTTTGCTGGAAACTTGGAGAACTTGAAGAAATCAATGACGTAAAGAGTCAAAATAACATGATATTAGATATTACAATTCTTCTCATACTAACAATTGTCTTTTTTTTTCCTTACATGATAGGTACCAATAGCAGCTTATCAAAGCAAAGATAACTCTCTCTTCTTCATTTTTTTTCTTGCTGTGTTATCATGTTTCAATCCAATTACTTTGTAAAAGGTATTTTTTTTCCCTTACAGGATAGGTACTAGAGTTGTAGTTGCTTATCAAAGCAAGGTTAGCTCTCTTTTCATATTTTTTTCCTACTGTGTTGGTATGTTTCAATCCAATTACTTTGTAAAGAAAAACTTATTGTATGTTCACACGGACATTAACTTAGATGGAGTTGACACCAATCACATCTTCTCTGAAGCCACCACTGCTATCTCCACAATCATTGGCAAACCTGAAAAGGTATGACATTCTCTCTCTTTCTCTTTGATAAATTTTTTTCAGCTAAAGCTTATGAAATTTGGCCTCAAGCTATGTGAGAATCATTATGGGGTTGACACAAATATTAATTATGGGTTTTGTTGTTTACCTATTGGTTGATTGCATTGTGCTTTTTGACAGAATTGATTTGTATTCTATGATTGGTTTCTGGTGAATTTGGATGTAAACTGTTTAGCTTTATCTTGCTCTAGATTATTATTCTCAACAAGTCCATTTCTAGCAACGCTTAGGGAATCTGATTTACATGTAAAATTGGACTCAACTTTAAATCTGACATTTTTTTTCGTGAATGTTCAAACGTACATGCTTTTGATTGCTATGCATTTGATTAATTGCTCCCTTTCTCCTTTTGCATTTCAATTTAGTTTAATAATGGTATCTAGAAATATGATAGTTACTAATTCTTATGCAATTTAGCATTAAAAAAATGGTTGTATTAACTTTTTTTGCACTGAAGAAACTTTTTAATGAAAAGCTTTTTTTTAAAAAAATTGATTATAAAATTCTAAAAATAAAATAAACTAATCCAAATAGGTGAAAAAGTTGGCTAAAGACAGCCAAGTTGGAAGGTAAAGTGCAGTATTTTAGTTCTATTTATGATTGTTAAAGGCATAAGAAATCGCATCACAAGAATAAAATAATGCGATAGAAAATTTAAGACACCATATTTCACATATTGTCATGATTGTATATATGGTGCTTTTTTCCATGATAAGATACTTTAAAAAAAGGAAACTTCTATTAATCATGTTTAAGTAATTAAATGGAAGATAATAGATACCATGAATTTTTTTAGCTTCTTTCTCTCTATTCTTTTATCACACGTGAAAGTGAAATGAGGGAACATAGTGGAATAAGAAGCGGAGTATCTCTGTAGATTGCACTTCAGCAAAGTTTTGTCTATCTAAATTTACAGCAACTTTGCATTTGTCTCCACATAATGGTGATGCTTAAATATGTGGAAGGGACTGTGCAATTGGTACAGGAAGAGACTGTGAACTTGAAGCAGCCATATATGTGTTTCAAAGGAAGGTGAATATATCTGCAGATGGGAACTGTTTTTGGTTCTTATGTATTAAAAGTGACTTTTCCTGTTGGGTTTAGGCCAGATGTTGGTTACCTTGAGAAACTTGAGAGGTGGCAGAATTTGAAGTTTTCTTCTGCTTTTTTGAATAGGAGTTTCCTCCTTCATGTTGTACCAAAATTTTGATGCTTTTGTATTATTTGTTATTGATTTTATTTTGACCTTATTTCATGTTTTTTTTTTTTAGCATATCTATCTACCTGGAAGCTACCAATGCATATATGTGGGGATACCCATTTTAATGTTATTTTGATTGATGTATTTGGAAGTAACCAAATGTTTGTATAAACTTATGGTAGCCTACCTTTTTGTATAATTTGTTGAATGGTGAAGTAACTCTTGGACTTATATATTCTAATGATCCTTTGACATTGTTGACAATCTTATGCTATAATGTTTAATATGCTATCCACATTAACAATTGATGTTAAGTGGTTTGGATGAAGCCTATCATGATGCTGCTAGGCCTCTGCCGTTGCCCTTGGTTGAAAAATGATTAAGGGTTTGGATGCATCCTATTCACCAGCTGATTTATACAAACAAGTATTCCAAATCAAGAGTTAGTAACTAACAATTTGCTTACTCAATAATATTACCACCATCTGATCACTCTGTGGGTTTTTAAACTATGCGAATGCTTTTTGTATTAGCTTTAAATACTTATTAAGAAGCTAAACCATCTATTTTGTTGAGTGAATATCTATTATGTTATTTGTGATGTTAATACTCTCTATACTTATTGGACAGTATGGAGTTACCCGTGCATTGCACGGGTACTCTAACTAGTTCTTTACAAAGATTCTTATTACTTTATTCAGATAAATTATTCTTTTTGTCATTATATTGAGATACTCCCTCTTTCTTACTTATCTTTATTTTGAACTGCTAACTCATTCTTATTATGTTATTTTCTTCTCTTGAAATTTATTTCTCAAATATAGAATTTGTTTATTAACTCTTGTGGACTCTCCGATATAGTCTTAGAAATAGAGAATTGTAAAGAGTGGAATATGTTTAATTGTTTTTGTTCTTTCTTGCTGAGATTGTATCTTACCCCTTTGTGATGTATATTTTTCAGATAAGATCGAATCAAAAAATTGTTTGATAGTATTTGTGTAGAGCAAGTTTATAGACTAGGAGCTTGAAGATCAATTTAATTTTTGTAATTAGTGGCACCTCAAGAAGGCTTATGTAAGCCTCAACTTTTGGAAAGAAAAATGGTGCCTAAATTTGAAGTATTTGTATGTTTTAACTAAAGGTGTAACCCTCAAAACTATGTAATTATACTGTTTTTACAAGTTAATGATAATGTTAGAAGTTATTAGTAACGTGTTACTCTATTAGATTTAAATACAATAATAATATAATAAGAAAAATAATTAAAATTAAAGTAAGACATTACAGATTTCATTAGATTAGTGTAGTAAGCAAATACAAATTTCTCGCTGGTGAAAAATACTAATTAATGATCCAAGTGTTACAAGATGATTCATCAATGTTGTCAATGTTGTTAATGGCCCCTTATTATGAGAAATTATTATATGTTCTTGAAGTACAATAAATATATGTTCTAAGAAATATATTTATCATTAATTTTAAATAAAATTATATAAATTTTAAGTCACTATCTTAAAATTAATAATGGACATCCTTCTTGGAATTTGCATTTATTATGTTTTAGGAGCATAAAATAATTTCTCCCTTAATATTGCTAGAAATGAAGATAAAAGCAAGAAAGTTGAGTTAAAACAATGGAAAGAGTTGAGAAGAGAGATATTACTCATAGAAAAAGAATTGGGTAAAACCCTATGTTCATCCCTAACATTTGACTGGAGTTTGATTTAGTCCTATGTTTTATTTTTGTTTCAATTAAGTCCTAAATGTTACTAAATCATTTCATTTTCTTTATTTTCCCTAATGCTATCCATTTTTCTAACAGCAAGCATTGGTGTGAATCCTAAGTTGATCATTAACGTTACTAAAACCCTATTTTTGCCTATAAAGTTTGACCAAAGTTTCAAATTAGTCCTATTTTGTTTTGTTCCAATCCATTTGACTCATTAACAATATGCTTAATGCACTTCCATTGCTTAACTAATTTTGGTTGATGGGAAACCCAAACCTAAAATCAAATCCACCATCCCAAATTACTACATCACCACGTAAACTACCTAAAACATATACCTTAAAAGAGAAACCCATCCTCTGCTTTCTAACCATACTTGATCAGCACCGTAAAATCATTCCCCAAAAATTAAAATGCTCAACATGTAACATCCCAATATTTACTATCTAGATATATCGTCATATAAAAAAATAATTAATATTGACCATGTCACTTCTAACATACAACCACTAACCCATATTATTCATATATAATGAGTAATTATGGAGAGCCACGATAACAAAAGTTGTATATATACATCATTGCCTCCAAGGCACATTGTAATACATAAAATTTTACAACAATGAAAACTAGCACATTATACAAGCTTTATCATAAAAAACATATAACTATACTAATCTTCATACATCTTCTCCTTCCTTTTTGAAGAACTAGCACATGGATTTACATGGCAACACAATCGGGGTGAGAAAAATATATCTCAGTAGAAGTATTCTAATACTAGTATATATACATATACAAATACATAATATACTCAATTATCAAATTAACACTTCAATCACAGAAGCAAACAATACCTCCTTCTCAAAGACTCGCAATCGGCCATACAACTGCAATGTCATGGTTTTATGTCATGATAGCAACCATCCATACAATCGCCATGCTATGCCAATTTATGTCTAGTGTTTATGTCTAGTGTTTATGCCTATGCAGTATCCTAAACATGAAATGAATAATGTTATGATAGCAAGTCCATGGAAATGCCATGTTATACATGAGTTCTCGAACAAAACAAAGGAACCCGGTTCCATAAGCTTTGAATAAGCACTGGAAACTTAGTTCCAGCAGTCTTCATCCCAGGTAGTGAGGGAATTGAACCACCATCATCAACATGGTCTTCAACAATGATCACTATGATAAGAAGGATTAGTTACCCATTTATTCAAAATCATATTTGATCACAACAATGATCTCTATGATAAGAATGATTGATTACCTACTCATTCAAAATCACATTAAATCATCTACAACGAGGACTCAACCTCATCAACTTAGTTATGGAACAACAATAATGCCAATTACTACAATAACTAGCATATCAATTGATTTACATTCCTAACTAAGAACATGAAATACAATGATGTTAAATACCACAATAATTAACATACTAATTGATTTACATTCACCACATATCCACTTCATTAGATACTCCTATTAGAGTCTCAACACACTTTAGGAAACATATACTAATGATCCAATCTAGCCAAGAACTTGAAAATATCAAAAATGACTTTTTTGAAGATTCTGGCCTTAGATACGGGCCATGTTCTACTTACACGCCCCCCCCTGTCTTACTCTGTGAACACTGTTTCATGAATTCAACTAGCAGAGAGGGACACGCCCTTCCCCCTCGTGTCTTCAGACATGAGCCGTGCCTATCAACCAGATAACTTTTGCAGCAAATTCTGCAGGTCCAAGTACTGTTCCATTGGAACTTACTCCTCTTCCAATCATTCAAACTTCATATCCAAGTGATTTTCAACCTTCCACAAGGTTCAACTACACATAGCAACTCTTAATTTCACTTCATTTTCACTCATAACCATTAATCATGGATAATAATCCAATATAAAACTTAAAACCCCAAATCTTAACACAAAAGGACTTAAAGGTATACAAGGGCTGGAAATCCATTTTCATACACTCAACAACTTATAAACAAGTCATCCTTAAGTTCTCCAATAAGATTCAACCTAAAAATACAAAAAAATAACTCAAAACCTAACTCACCACATTAAGCCAAAACTCATGAACAAGATGAAGAGAATAGGAAATATGAGTTTAAGAATAAGGTTTCCCCCTACCTCAAGATCTTGAAGATGAAGCCAACATCCACTTGATTCCTTTTCCTTGGTGGTTGATCCACCTCTTTAGTCTTCTTTCTTTCTTCTTTCTCTTCTTCCTTCGGTTCCCTTCTTTCTTTTCTATTTTCTTTCCTCTGTTTTTCTTTCTTTTCTTGCTACCGTGAGATATTTAAAGAAGAGAAGTCAAATTTGGCTTCTCTCAGATAAGTACTAAAACTCTGATCTGCTAAGAACATTCAGATTCCACCAAAATAAGTTTTCTAGCTTCCAACAAGTTTAAAATAAATCCTAAGATTCTTCAAAAATCTTGTTGTACCATTTCTCTATTTTTCCATATCAACTGCTAGTCAAATCGACATTAAAACACATAACTAGTATGCTTAAAAATGTTAAACTAATTCTGATTATCCTTAACTTTAACTGTAGCACAGTTCACACATTTGTGATCTAGAAATAAAGTCTCCACATTTATTTCCACTAACTAAGCAGTTTAAGACACTTCTGGAGTAAATAACTGCTATATTTCACATATAGTGTTATAGCAAAGTGCCTAAACATGCTCAGATAGTCACAAAACTACACAGACATGTTAAGTATGTATTAAGCTACCTCTGTAACCATATATAAGCCTAACATATATTCTAGGGTGTTACACAATATCTTTGTATCCCATTACTAAATTAAGAACACCACACTCCATCCAAACTCAACATACAAAATAGAAACATCTCCATAATCATAACCATTAGGGGTGTTCAAATCCAATTCAAATAGAAAATTAAACCAAAAACCAAACCAAAAATTGAAATCCAATCACAACCAAATAAATTTGGTTTTTTTTGTTTATTTTTTTGAAAACTGATTGGATTGGATTTGGTTTTCAAAACCGATCCAATCCAATCCAAACCGATTAATATTATTTGATATATTTGTTTGTTATTGAATTTGTACTTTAACTTATAGTAACTACAATTTCTTATACACTTCTCTCACTTTATGTAATCAAATATTATTTTAGGCATGTGAAATGTGTTATTTCTATTTTCTATTTTTTTATTTCTTTTTTTTAATGGCTAAGTTGTGTTTAAATAAAAAAAATTTAGGCTTAAAAAAACTTTTAGCCAAAAAAAAAATTAAACTGATCTAATCCAAACCAATTTAAATAAGTTTGGATTGGTTCAGTTTTCATAATGTAACCTATCTAATCAAATCCAAACCATTGTAAATAACATTATTTGGATCGGTTGGGTTTTTGACTCAACTAATTCAAACTGAACCTCGAACACCCCTAATAAACATAAATAGAAGCCCAACCATTATCAATAGAACCATGAACCACCTGAAACCAGAAACCTTCACTATCAACCTCCATTATGCACTCCCCAAAAAATAAATGCATCAACCCAACCATAAAAAAATGCCATTCCTCAATTCTTGAACCAACTGAGTCAAGCAAAAAAAAGCAACCATATCTCTGTAAAATCACCGTCGATGACCCACAAACTTGACCCACACAAACACTTCAAATCCTAGTACCTATAGACACCACGAAAACACCCAACTAAGACACCATTTCACAAATACACCTCCATAATGAACCAACGTTTCACCCTCAATATTTGTAACTTGTAATATCTCTTAGGTTGAACTTCTAGAAAGTTCCATGTAAATATCTTAGATATTTTATAGTTAGGAGATAGGAAGGTTCTAGAGCCCGATCTCCACCATAAATTTTGCAAAATCTCCATCATCACTGAGGAAGTGGAACTACCATAAATAGGTGAGTCCATTCTATGTCTAGCCATGGAGAGATTGATAGCTTCCTTTGTACAAGCATTCATCAAGTAATACAACTTCCCTTTTAAATACTTACACATTTTACTCCTCTTAGTCCTAACTACCTACTTTGTGTAAGTGAGGCAGACTTGGTCTTTAATCAAGAGGTTGAGAAAGTGTCAAGTGTAGGCACAATTGTGTTGGAGTATGTCTAGTTTGTCTAGAGCCATACCATAGGCCTCAACTTTCTAAAAAGATTTCATCTGTATTGACTATACTAAACTTGTTTGATAATAGATTTGACAATTAGAGTGTTAGAGAGATTGTCTAGTAAGGGAGCTTGTAGGCTAAACTTGTTTTGATTGTAGATTTGACTTTTATCATCTAGTAGGCATATTAGGTTGAACCATTTTAAATCTTGTATGATTAGTTTGTGATGTTTTCCCAATTAATAGTATTTATATAAGCATGTGAAGAAGGGAATGTGATTTTCCTAACAAGTTTGAAGAAAGAGATGTAATATTCCCCAATAAAATTGAAAAAGGAAATGTGGTATTCCCCCAACACAATTTTCTGCCATAAGATCTTAATTGTTTTCATTAGATTTTCTAAATTAGGTACTAAAGATGGACAATAAGACCATTTTTTCCTTTGTCAACATCTACTATTCTTTGCATGACTCTATCAACTCTTATATTATTTACTAAATATTATTTCCTTGGGTTAGGTGATAAGGTTCTCCACCTTCGATATGAGATAATTCCTTGCATGACTCTATCAACTCTTATATTGTAAATGTCTCCTTTAACACATAAAATTTGATATAGAATAAAGCAGTAACATCTACCATATATACAAAGTTCTCATCAAAGAAATTGGCTAGCTTGATGAAGTTAGAGCAACCTAAATCTTTATGTGTCCATGCAACAATGCCTCATTAGACGTCTTAAGATCGATTTTGTGGAATTCCTATGATTCATCATCCATAGTTGATGATGAGTTAAAATACTCTAATCGCTTGAATGTTCTGAAGTATGACTTTGATTGAGTGAAAGGTTACTTAGTTCATGAAACTTCCCTATTTTATCAAGTGTTGATCAAAAAACAAATTTGTTCTCCCTTTTCTTTTCTCACTCCCATTAACTAAATAAGTACTAAACAATCACTAGAAGTGATGCAAATGCATTTAATGATTAATACATTCACTTGCAGCCATTATTAATTTTAACATATATTATTTAGTGTTTAAGCATTTACAATGTTATGTCATGATGTTACAATGCAACTTGTGAATTAGATATGTGTCCTAGACCACGATCCGGGATCCTATCCCATGGGTCAACCTGGCATGCATCCAGCCAGAGTCCGTTGTTAACATCCCAGCTAAAATTCATGATACACTATTGAGATCCCATCACAACAGATGTCAGACCACAACATTGGGTAATAGCACGTTACCATGAGATTTGCGCAATGGATAAATTTTATGAGTATCCATAACTGTCAATCATGATCTTGTGTAATAATAACACCCATGATCACATTTGACTGCTCATAACTGCAGTATCAACATTTTGATTTTATAGGGATCCTCTATAACTATTAAGGGAACATATCTCTCTATCCAACCTCTATAAATACCAGGCTCAATCACCTCTAATAGGTATCTATTACTCTTTAGTATAAACCTTAATTGTGCACAACCTGACTTGAGCATTAGAGTGTCTTTGTAGGTACCAACCTTCTATTTTAACACTCTGTGCTGTAGTGTAAGGAAGAAAACACCAAAACGTGCCTATCTAGGTATAGCTCAGTATCCACTACTGAACATTGGCACCGTCTATAGGAAATCCTTGAATTCCTATTCCCACTCAACCAGGGTGAACACGAGACAGAACTCTAGGAGAGGAGATATTGTGCCAACCACCGCAGGCCAAAGGCGAGGACCAGCAGCGCACCATCCTCCTCACATTGTCCCACCACTAGCTGCTAAAACCTCCACCACAAGGAACTAAGAACCCAACGCTAGACACCAACACGATGGGCATAAAACCTTACTTTTTGATGAAAGCCCTCACCATCCTGGAAAACCTCTGTGAGGGATCAGCTTGATCACCGTATGAATGTTGCTGATGATAATGGGCCTAGAATCCCAGTGTACCTCGCTTGGGACCTAGGAATGAAGAAGTTGACATTTGTATGTCTCATCCAGAGGGAATGATTCAATCCAATGCATCCAAAATCACCTTATGGACTTAGTGCAATAACAAGCTAGTGCAACAACAAGCTGCGGTGCTGGAAGAACAACATCACATATTATAAAATCTGGAATGATTTGTGTAGAAAAGTCAGCCCAAACCACATTGTGATGACGGAAAGTGGAATGCAGCTAACGGCCAGAGGAGAATGCCACACTTTGATGTTGAAATGTCCAATGTTGTTAATAACAACCTGGACCTCGACGATCAGGAGCGGACCTTCTCTACCCAACTCATGGAGTATATCGTTTCAAGAAACTTCAAGTTTTCCACCAACGTGGAGCTCGATGACAGGACTACAGACTCAAGAGCACATAAACTTCTATGTCCAATATATGCCCTTCCATGGGGGATCCTCTCAATTACTATGCCATGCTTTTCCCTTTTCCTTAAAGAAGGTAGCCTTTAGATGGTTCATGACCTTACCATGGGGATTCGTCCTTAATTGGCAAGACCTCAGATATCATTTCTTGCTCTACTACACTACTAGTAAAGACAACACAGATCTATTGAATCTCTTTTTAAGATTCGCCAAGGGCGTGATGAACTTCTTCGCGAATACCTTAAGAGGTTCAATATGACGTGTATCAATGTGGAAAACCTTGATGAGAGGGTCACTCTCCACTATGCTAGAAGCGACCTCCGGACTGACTCACAGTTTTTTCAATCTTTGGCGAAGAAAAAGCTAGAGAACATGGAAGAATTCTACCAGTAGTCCTAAAAGTACATAAACCTAGAAGATGTTACTAAAGCTAAGAGGAGCTTGGAGAAGGTTAAGCCCTCTCACCAAAAAGGCAACCAGAACTCTTCTCAGCCCCAGAACTCCTTTAAGGATGACCCACTTTTGGAAAAATACTCTAGCTACACTCTTCTGAACACTCCGTGCATAACAATTCTGAGGGATGTGTTTCAGACTGAGTTTCGGGGTATTAAGAGGTCAGCTCCTTTGAAGAAACATGCACAGATGGATCGCACCAAGCATTATTCATGACACAAGGGTTACCCCATGACATTGAAGATTGTTTCCATCTCTATGATGCTATTGAGTCCCTAATTAAGGTAGGACGGCTGGACCTGTACATTAATCATGTCCAAAACAATGGACACCACAGAGGACGGAGTGAAAGAAGATGCAACCCTCGGTGAAGCCTGTCTCCGCGCCAAAGACGAAGGACTTAGAGTCCTAGGAGAAGAGCCCAGAATCCACCTCGCCGGGATACTGATAACCAACAGGATCAAAACCAAGACTCTCCATTTAATGACAATGATGACCACTATGCCTAACCTAACCGCACCATTAACACTATCATTGGAGGTTTTGCTGGCGGTGGGTCATCCAATGGTGCCCAGAAGAAAGTGCTCTAGATGGCAGTGTTGAGTGTCTCTCACTTTGCGCCCAAATCACGGGCCGGAGATCAGAAGGCGCCCCCATCTCTTTTTTAGACGAAGACTATAGTGGAATTATCCCAGATCATGATAACCTACTGGTTATCTTGGGAATAATACATCATCTTGGGTTGTCTTGTCCTAAATGCATTTGACGTCATGGTATCTACTACCCACTTGGCTATGAAATTCTTTGACAAGAATAATGTGGTCATCACGGTCAAGGGAGGTCAGAACATGGCACGTAAATGCTACAACAAAAGCCTCAAGATTAGCCGGACACCTAAGAAAGCAAAAGCCAACACCTCTAGCCCAGTTTTGGACTAAGTCAATATCCTCATGATCAAGCTAGATGTTCGTGAAGAAATCTGAGGTACTAGACCCTAGCCGGAGGGTGAACTATAGCCGCTCCAACTTGGTAGCAAGCTGGGTCAAGTCACCAAGATTGGAGAAAATTTAGAGGATGAAAAGAGGCGCCAGTTGATTGAGCTCTTAGAGAAAAATAAAGACCTTTTCACTTGGACGTCCTTTGACATGTCTGGGCTTGACCCCACCTTCATTTGTCATCACTTATTTATAAGGAAGGATACGAGGCTGGTCTCCCAAAAGAAGAGGAAAGTTGGGCTGGACAGACAGTTGGTCATTGAAGAACAAGTCAAGGAGCTGCTCAGTGTCGGCTTCATCTAGGAGATAGCTTACACAACATGGCTACCTAACGTTGTCCTGCTGAAAAAATCAAACGAGAAGTGGAGAATGTGTGTGGACTATATAGACTTAAACAAATCCTGCCCCAAAGATCTATACCCACTCCCCAATGTGGACAAACTGGTTAATAGCTCCTTCGGATTCCATTTACTGTCTTTTATAAATGCATACTCAGGATACAATCAGATTCTGATGTACTCTAGAGATGAAGACAAGACCGCTTTCATCATTGACAGGTCGAGCTACTGCTATAGGGTTATGCCCTTTGGACTAAAAAATGCCAGAACCACCTATCAGAGAATGATGAATGAGGTCTTTAAGGGCCAAATGGGGAAAATATTAGAGGTGTACATTGATAACATGATAGTGAAGACAACCAAGGTCGGATCGCAGATTATAGACCTCAAAGAGGTGTTTATATAACTTCGAAAACAAAACATAAGGCTCAACCTGGAGAACTGCACTTTTTGGGTCCAAGTAGGTAAATTTCTGGGTTTCATGCTGACTCACCATGGGAATAAGGCAAATCCAGACAAATGCCAAGCAGTGCTCAATATGCGCAGCTCATAGAGTGCCAAGGAAGCACAACAGCTGAAAGGTCAGATTGCGACCCTCACACAGTCCTTGCTAAAGTTGTTCATAAATCTCTTACCTTCTTCAGACTACACAAAAAAGGGAAAAATTTTGAATGGAGTCAGAAATGTGAAGATGCTGATGCGTGAAATCTGCAAGTGTACGGTTTCGTCGTCAAGTAATAAAAAGATCGAATCCACAGGGACTGTATCTATGAATACCAATTAATTAATTAATTCAATTCAATTAAACAAAAGGGAATATGATTGTTAATTAAGAAGAACGTAGTAACAAAGTAATTAAATAATTAAAAATCAAAGTGCAAAATTTAGAACAAAAATAGCAAGTTATCAAGAAATGGGTTTTCAGATTCAAGAAAGCTTTCAAGATTGGGGTACCACAATGATACAAGACAAATCTTAATTGACAACCCTTTTATTAAATCTGAAATTCAATTGAAGGTGAATGACCCTAAATTAGTTAATATTCTTTCTCAAGATACAAGATCCGTGCTCAATTAAACCAATTCCTACTCTCGTGGTAATTGAATTTAAATTGAACCCATTACGCTTTGTGGTAATTCATTGAATCCTCGAAAAGCTAAAACTACTTTGGTGATTTAGACCTTAAGTTCAATTCTTATGGTTCCAACACCTAGGTTCACCTCTCAGTACATCCCTAAATGCCTATGAGATGTAAATTGTAACACCCTCCTTAGGGCGTCACACTTCGTGTTACTCAATTATCATATCACCCCTTCGTTATGAATCGTGCTTGTAATATAAATACGAGTTGTAAAATTTCTTGGTGATAGTAAGATAAACTTAGCGGAAATTAAAACATTACAGCATCCTTACAATAAAATTTTACATTATATATACATAAGTCGTAGTACTGTCACACTTTAATATTTACAAATTGGACTCTAAAAATATTTACACATTAATTAAATTACATAATGCCCAAGTAACTCTAAACATGCGAGAACCCTCGACGGGTCCTCCTCAGACTCCTCAACAGGGAGGAATCCAACTTGACACAAAATATACAATACTAACCGTACCAGGAGTACGGTAGTAAGCTCCCTATTACTATTTATGTGAGAAATACATTTTCCAGCAAGCTCGACGCACTATGCCTCCGGTTCCCATAAACCTTACGAAAACTCAGCATCTCCATCTCTTTAGAACTCAACTTCCTTCTCGAAAATCTGATCTTCCTTGCGTTCTCACTCAACGTCTTGCTCAATCTCTTTACAATTATAAATACAATACATAAATACGGACACAAAGAGGTGAGATCACCTACGCCAATACCAAGTATGGTAGCAATGAAGATAAACACATACAAATTCTCATACCATACATCATACATAATTACAATTATATCATCATTATCATTTATCTAACACACATCATATCTCATATCAACACATCATACATAACTACAATTTTACCACCAACATCATTTATCTAACACATATCATTTATCATCATAATTCATACAATAATTCATAATTACGTTCATGTCCTTATCAATATTCACTTATTCAATAATTCAGTTATCAAAATCAATAATTATGATAATACCCTCAGTATCTCTGTATATGCATCTAGACTCATGTACCTAGACTCAAATTTCCTACTCCATGGAGCTAAAACTCAGGTCGAAAAGAGTGATCGAAAAGAATCTGTCTGCACAACATGCCTCAGACCACGTGCTCATTCTCTTTGCTCATTTAGCATTTGCTCATTTAGCATTTGCACATCTAGCATATGCATCACGGTCTTTATCGATCTCGATTATGGATAGTGTCTCGGTCCGGATCATCGGTGTGTTGCATCGGTCTAACCTACGGTACAGAAGCTTTATTCTCTGTCCATTGTAGGCAACCCGCACCCCGATGCCCCCAAGGTTAACGAGTGACCTACACTACGCACATCGCACCCACTCAGGAGGTGTGTTCTTTCCTTCTTTCGGCAATCAATCTTATTCAAATTTCTCGGACTTTTTCAATGCACATTCAAATGCACCTTTCTCAGTTCAATTCATTCTCTCATCTTCTCAATTCAATTTTCTTTATCTCATATTCGGGGTCCTCATATAGGCCTAATAATATTATTACTGTAATTTCATCGCGAAACCATATTTTTCGCATTTTCTCAAATCACGTATCAATTTTTCATCATTTCTCAATCACGTAAAATACTTTTCACACGTTTTAAATCAAGAATACTAGTTTCCTCGGTTAACACCAAAACTCAACTTCATTTTTCATATTTGCATAATAACTCCTCAAAACATAATATTTGCATTATAATCCTCATCCAAATAATATTTTCACAACAGTCCCTCATAAAAGTCATATTTACGAAATAGTCCCTTGAAAATTCATATTTTACGAAATCATCCCTCATAAAATTCATATTTACAAAATAGTCCCTCAAAAATTCATATTTACAAAATGATTTTTTTATAAAATTCCTTTTTACGAAATAATCTTTCATAAAATTCATAATTTACAACATAGTCCCTCATAAAAATCCTATTGACAAAATAGTCCTTCATAAAATCACATTTACGAAATAGTTTCTCATACAAATTATATTTATGAAATAGTCCCTCAAAAATCATATTTACTAAATAGTCCCTTATAAAATCATATTTACAATATAACCATTCAAAAATCAATAATTACAACATGTCCCCATTAAACACAAAAATTACAATATTGCTCTATAAAATCATAATCAGATTGTTTCTCCAAAATCATTTCATCTTGTTTGTATTCAACTCTTCCAAATTCAATTCCTTTTCTTTCAAATTCTAAATTCTCAGTTTAATTCATCATATTATTCACATCCTAATTTACACATACACTTACATGCATTCAGTTTCATACATACCAACATTTTTCAAAACAATAAACATATTATCATACATGCAATCATAATTTCAAAGCCATAAACACCACAATCACAAACATAAAATCACCAACAACACAATCACAACTAAAGAAGTAATTAAACAATAAGTGAATAAACCCTTAGGGGTTTTTCACCAGACACAACCATCTCCACACCACCAAAACTTGGTTGGTGAGGTTAAATCTCCCTCTTACCTCTTGAAGAACCTCCAAAGCTCCTTGTATGTCTTCTTCAAGTGACTTCCTCCACCAAGAGCTTCAAGCTTCAAACTTGAGCTTTGAAGAACAAGATAGAAAATAGATGATTCAAGCTTTTTAAGCTCTTCTCCTTCTCCTTGTTTTCGTACAAGCCACAACAATTCCTCCAAGGAAGTAAGATAGAAATTGGATTTTGAAGCACTTAGAGTGGAATTTTGTGAAAACTTTCTAAATGAAAGTGTTTAGAATGGTATTTGGCTTTAGGAAGTGGTGAGAATGAAAATTACAGGTGATGGATGGTATCGATAGGATGTTTGGCCGAACCAAAGAAAAGAAAAAGAAGAAAACTGATACTTCTGTTCGTGAGATTTTTGAGAGAAAAGATAGATGCTTTTTGATTAGAGAGAAAATGAAATTGTGGAAGAGTGAAATTTATGAATGCTGCTGCCGTGGGATAAGTTTAAATAAAGTTTAGAATTTACATGAAGTAAAATATCTTATTCTGAATGCATGTGGCTGATGTCATTCATTTGACTTTCAAGGTTATTGGATTGTTCAAGAACCTTGTAGAACCTCCTTCAAGCTGCTACGTGGCCGACGTAGAACCCCTCCAAATCGCTGCATGAACGTGAGTTTCCAAGGAAATTTTCGACGAAAAATGACATAACAAAATTCGGTAAGATGGGAGAACATTATTTCCCCAAGAATGGTTAAAATTAAGTGTTGTCGGATGAGAACTCTGTCGAATGGTGATTCTGTCAAATGAAAATGAAAGGCTGTCGGATGAACTTGAAACGGTCAACAAATATCCTAATTCGTCGGACAGGTGTTGACGTTGAAGAAATCTTCCAATTGTCGAATCGACGAAATATTATATGGTCAGAAGATCAAATTCGATGAATTTTGACATTAGAGAAGTTTTTCTACTGAAATCAGGAATTCTTACTCGACGGTCATTAGCACATAACTCGACGAACATTATCATTCAAATTCGACGGACATTGGTATCCCCACTTGACGGAAATTGACATTCTAACTCAACAGACATGAGCATCCTCACTCGACGAATTTTAACTAGTACTTAATAATCAAAAGATCCAATTCGACGGATTTTAACATGGTACCAACTAGTAATAAGATTAAATTCGACGTATTTGGATAGAAGTCCAAATTCGATGGATATGACATTGTCTTAAAAGATCCTATTTCGACGGATTTTGGCATTATTTTAGAAGGTATATTTCGACGAATATAAACATCTTCATTTTGATTTGTAGAATCGTCCAACAAGATTTAGGGAAAAGGAGAACCATATTGTTCTTAACTGATTCTTTGCTAACAGAACGTCCATCACTTTGTCGAACCTGAGGACTTCTCCCATGTTTTGAATAGATGGTCTTCTGTCGGAAAGATGGTCTTGGTCGGAATAGATGGTCTTTGTCGGAAGAGGTAGCCATAACAGCCAAAATCTTTGATTTCTGATTCAAGAATTGAGAATCAGTTTCATCCAATCTTGAGGTATTTTGGGTTTTGTCGAACTACCGATTGATGTTATCGGGAAAATGCTCTGAAGGTGTCGGATTCAACTCACCATTAGCATATGCTTACATGTAGTCTTATTAATTAAATCCGACGGGATCAAAATGTTAGGAAAATTTCTTCAAGTGTTTGGATCTTGTCCAAATTACATCGATGTCAAGACCTTCAAAAATCTTGGATTGTCGAATGAGTTACGCGAGATTGATCTTTTGGATCCTCGTAAGGCTTGAGAAAGACCGAGTCTATCGACGGGAGTATATTCATAAACTGTCGAGCTTTGTTTGTCGAATAGGCTTGAAATGAAGTCGATCGACAAGAATCTATTCTCAAAAGAAATTGTCGAATTCGGTTTGTCAAAACAGGTTTTGAAATGAAAACCATTTGGGAAAATGTTGAGGAACTTCATGTCGGATTGGGATTTCAAATTTTGGTCGAATTAGAATTCCTAATTTTGGTCGGTTGATTATTATGGCAAATTACACTATATCGGGTCAAAATAATTCATAGCAATAACAAACTATGCATTAAGCAACATATATTTATCAAGAAAATAGAATTATTTTACGATAAATTCTAAAAATTAATAGATTCTTTTCTGTTACTCGGATTCGGGTTAAGTAAGATCCCCGTCTCTAAATAATCGACAAGAATTTTCCTACCAAAAATTATTATTTTCTTGACCAGAGCAAATCACTCAAAATAATCACAAATAGTATCAAAATAATCAAATTATTTTTATAATGCACAGAAAAACACAAAGTAGTGTAATTCTCACACTCTTGCAACATAGTCTAAAATTTGGGGTGTTACAACTCTCCCCCTCTAAAATAAGTTTCGTCCTCGAAACTTGACACACTTAAAATAAAAACGAATACTACTCTCTTATCTTATCTTCTAATTCCCATGTTGCTTCACCACGTATATTGTTCCAAACCACTGTAACCAATGCGCTTTCTTTTCCTCGAAGTTGCTTTGTCCTTTGATCTTTAATCTTGACTAGAAACGTCTCGTAGGTTGAATTTTCCTTCATTTGTACGATGTCCAACAAAGTATCCGATACTATCTAATAAACTTTGGAGTGGGTTTCTTCGACTTAATCACTTGTCCATCTCTTATCATAGGTGTCACACGTAGAGACACATGGTTACCTTCTTCAAATTCAAGCGGTCTTCGTCTTTTATCTTCATAACTCTTTTGTCGTGTCTGAGTTGTCCTTATTTTGCCTTAGATCGTCTTTACTTTCTCAGTAGTTTGCTGCACAATTTCTGGTCCTACCTCTATACTTTCAACATCATGATGCTAACACAATGATGTTCTACATCATCACCCCAACAATGCCTCATAGGGTAGGTACCCTATATTCGAACGAAAACGATTGTTGTATGTGAATTCTATCAATGGTAGAAATTCACCCCAACAACCAGCTTATTCTAGAACACAAGCTCTCAACAAATCCTTTGAAAATTCTATCTACCGTCTTTTCCTTATATCCTAGCCCCTCTTGATTGTACAGGTACTTCAAACCCTTGAAATTATGGTAGACTTTATAGGAAAGAACATATCTTCAAATTTTAGTGACAAAACAACTATCGCATATTCTAAAATGTAAATCGAATGATTCTTCTCATGTATGTTTCACTGCCTTGAAGTATACGTCACCATCTTTCTATTTTATCTTAACACTCAATCTAAATTCACGAGTTGAACTTCTAACAGAATTTGTATTTGACTAGTTTTTACGCATAACTCCTTCTTAATTGAGATATATGAAAGACACTTTGAAAGTCATAAGGAAAATTAATAAGACTATTCAATAGGTTACTAGATTAGTCCAACAAGAATTTGAAATGGTCTAATAGATTTTCAAAAAGAACATGGTCCGATAATTTTAGAAATGAACTTTCTAGATTCGAATCCAAAAATCTCAGGTCAAGGAAACACTAAGGTTACATTGTAACAATCTAGTAGGATATGGTTAGAAAATAACCAATCCATTTATAAAGTCAGGTTCTCAAATAGATGTAATTTTAGATAAACAAATCAAATCAACAGAAAAGATTTGATATTCAATAGGTATAGGATAAAGTTAGAAAACTTGCGTATAAACAACAAGTTTAACAAGAAGAGTAGAAATACTCCGATCACACTATAACGAAGACATGGATAAGTCAAATTGATTTACTCAGTCTATTTGAACAAGAAATAGACAAACCAGATCAACAGAAAAGTTTCAAACTCCAATAATAATAGGGTAGTTTCGAACATTGAGTAGTAATAACAAGTTTAGAAGTTGAAGTAGTATTATGAAAAGAAACAAAACACGAGATAACCCCAAAAGATTCACACAATCATAGATCACAAGAGACTGGGTTACTTTATGGATTATACAGCACAATTTTAAGACTACCCTTTATGGCACAACTTCCTCGCTCGTTAAGTTTTGTATTTGAACGTTCTCACTACACTCTTTGCACCAGCTCTTTCTTCTTCTTCTTCTTGAGATTTTGAAATACGTGCATCACTAATGGAAAGTTCCATCTTCAATTGATCACAATCTTTGGAGAAATGTCCAAGCTTCCCACATCTATAACAAATAACCCCTTTATGCTGACAATCTTTGGTAAGATGATTTTTTCCACACTTGAAACATTTCAGTGATGATGCCACAATCTGACCAAAATTGTTGCCACTAGTACTTCCTCTCTTTGTTCGTTGTTGCTTCCTCAATGGTCGTGCATACGAATTTTGCTGAACACGATCGACTTTACGCTTCCTCCCATCTTGGATTATCGAAGGTTCTAAGTTACAGCTTCTCACATCCGATGGCTGTTCCAATCCTAGTAAGCTATGAAGTTCGATTATCAGTTCCTGTTGCTGAGTGATCATCTGTCTCTGTTGTACTGCTACTTCAATAATCTTTTGCATTACACTTCTAGCTGCGGTTATACGATCTTCATCACGTCTCGCATCCTCATGCTCATGTTCGCTTCGTTCCATTATCTTTCTTCAAAGATAAACAAAATCAAAAACACGTCGAACTAAATGTAAATATTTCACACAACTTCGTCTCCTTTCGGAAACCAAAACATATCTCTGTATTCAGTGTCAGAGATTCACACAACACAAACAAGACAAACCTACCCACAAACCCAAAAGACTCTAACTTGGGCTCTGATACCACCTAATGTAACACCCTCCTTAGGGCGTCACACTTCGTGTTACTCAATTATCATATCACCCCTTTGTTATGAATCGTGCTTGTAATATAAATACGAGTTGTAAAATTTCTTGGTGATAGTAAGATAAACTTAGCAGAAATTAAAACATTACAGCATCCTTACAATAAAATTTTACATTATATATACATAAGTCGTAATACTGTCACACTTTAATATTTACAAATTGGACTCTAAAAATATTTACACATTAATTAAATTACATAATGCCCAAGTAACTCTAAACATGCAGAACCCTCAGACGGGTCCTCCTCGACTCCTCAACAGGAGGAATCCAACTTGACACAAAATATACAATACTAACTGTACCGGGAGTACGGTAGTAGTAAGCTCCTATTACTATTTATGTGAGAAATACATTTTCCAAAGAAGCTCGACGCACTATGCCTCCTGTTCCCATAAACCTTACGAAAACTCAAAGATCTCTATCTCTTTAGAACTCAACTTCCTTCTCGAAAATCTGATCTTCCTTGCGTTCTCACTCAACGTCTTGCTCAATCTCTTTACAATTATAAATACAATACGAAATAGACGGAAAAGAGGTGAGATCACCTACGCCAATACCAAAGATGGTAGCAATGAAGATAAACACATACAAATTCTCATACCATACATCATACATAATTACAATTATATCATCATTATCATTTATCTAACACACATCATATCTCATATCAATACATCATACATAATTATAATTTTGCCACCAACATCATTTATCTAACACATATCATTTATCATCATAATTCATACAATAATTTATAATTACGTTCATGTCCTTATCAATATTCACTTATTCAATAATTCAGCTATCAAAATCAATAATTATGATAATACCCTCGATATCTCAGTATATGCATCTAGACTCATGTACCTAGACTCAATTTTCCTACTCCATGGAGCTAAAACTCAGGTCGAAAAGAGTGATCGAAAAGAATCATGCGCACAACATGCCTCAGACCACGTGCTCATTCTCTTTGCTCATTTAGCATTTGCTCATTTAGCATTTGCACATCTAGCATATGCATCACGCCTTTATCGATCTCGATTATGGATAGTGTCTCGGTCCGGATCATCGGTGTGTTGCATCGGTCTAACCTACGGTATGAAGCTTTATTCTCTCATTGTAGGCAACCCGCACCCCGATGTCCCCAAGGTTAACGAGTGACCTACACTACGCACATCGCACCCACTCAGAGGTGTGTTCTTTCCTTCTTTCGGCAATCAATCTTATTCACCCCTCGACTTTTTCAATGCACATTCAAATGCACCTTTCTCAGTTCAATTCATTCTCTCATCTTCTCAATTCAATTTTCTTTATCTCATATTCGGGGTCCTCATATAGGCCTAATAATATTATTACTGTAATTTCATCGCGAAACCATATTTTTCGCATTTTCTCAAATCACGTATCAATTTTTCATCATTTCTCAATCACGTAAAATACTTTTCACACGTTTTAAATCAAGAATACTAGTTTCCTCGGTTAACACCAAAACTCAACTTCATTTTTCATATTTGCATAATAACTCCTCAAAACATAATATTTGCATTATAATCCTCATCCAAATAATATTTTTACAACAGTTCCTCATAAAAGTCATATTTACGAAATAGTCCCTTGAAAAATTCATATTTTACGAAATCATCCCTTATAAAATTCATATTTACAAAATAATCCCTCAAAAATTCATATTTACAAAATGATTTTTTTATAAAATTCCTTTTTACGAAATAATCTTTCATAAAATTCATAATTTACAACATAGTCCCTCATAAAAATCCTATTGACAAAATAGTCCTTCATAAAATCACATTTACGAAATAGTTTCTCATACAAATTATATTTATGAAATAGTCTCTCAAAAACTATATTTACTAAATAGTCCCTTATAAAATCATATTTACAATATAACCATTCAAAAATCAACAATTACAACATGTCCCCATTAAACACAAAAATTACAATATTGCTCTATAAAATCATAATCATTGTTTCTCCAAAATCATTTCATCTTCTTTGTATTCAACTCTTCCAAATTCAATTCCTTTTCTTTCAAATTCTAAATTCTCAGTTTAATCCATCATATTATTCACATCCTAATTTACACATACACTTACATGCATTCAGTTTCATACATACCAACATTTTTCAAAACAATAAACATATTATCATACATGCAATCATAATTTCAAAGCCATAAACACCACAATCACAAACATAAAATCACCAACAACACAATCACAACTAAAGAAGTAATTAAACAATAAGTGAATAAACCCTTAGGGTTTTTCACCGTGACACAACCATCTCCACACCACCAAAACTTGGTTGGTGAGGTTAAATCTCCCTCTTACCTCTTGAAGAACCTCCAAAGCTCCTTGTATGTCTCCTTCAAGTGACTTCCTCCACCAAGAGCTTCAAGCTTCAAACTTGAGCTTTGAAGAACAAGATAGAAAATAGATGATTCAAGCTTTTTAAGCTCTTCTCCTTCTCATTGTTTTCGTACAAGCCACAACAATTCCTCCAAGGAAGTAAGATAGAAATTGGATTTTGAAGCACTTAGAGTGGGATTTTGTGAAAACTTTCTAAATGAAAGTGTTTAGAATGGTATTTGGCTTTAGGAAGTGGTGAGAATGAAAATTACAGGTGATGGATGGTATCGGTAGGATGTTTGGCCGAACCAAAGAAAAGAAAAAGAAGAAAACTGATACTTCTGTTCGTGAGATTTTTGTGAGAAAAGATGGATGCTTTTTGATTAGAGAGAAAATGAAATTGTGGAAGAGTGAAATTTATGAATGCTGCTGTCGTGGGATAAGTTTAAATAAAGTTTAGGATTTACATGAAGTAAAATATCTTATTCTGAATGCACGTGGCTGATGTCATTCATTTGACTTTCAAGGTTATTGGATTGTTCAAGAACCTTGTAGAACCTCCTTCAAGCTGCTACGTGGCCGACGTAGAACCCCTCCAAATCGCTGCATGAACGTGAGTTTCCAAGGAAATTTTTGACGAAAAATGACATAACAAAATTCGGTAAGATGGGAGAACATTATTTCCCCAAGAATGGTTAAAATTAAGTGTTATCGGATGAGAACTCTGTCGAATGGTGATTCTGTCAAACGAAAATGAAAGGCTGTCGGATGAACTTGAAAAGGTCAACAAATATCCTAATTCGTCGGACAGGTGTTGACGTTGAAGAAATCTTCCAATTGTCGAATCGACGAAATATTATATGGTCAGAAGATCAAATTCGACAGATTTTGACATTAGAGAAGTTTTTCTACTGAAATCAGGAATTCTTACTCGATGGTCGTTAGCACATAACTCGACGAACATTATCATTCAAATTCGACGGACATTGGTATCCCCACTCGACGGAAATTGACATTCTAACTCAACAAACATGAGCATCCTCACTCGATGAATTTTAACTGGTACTTAATAATCAAAAGATCCAATTCGACGGATTTTAACATGGTACCAACTAGTAAGAAGATTAAATTCGACGTATTTGGATAGAAGTCCAAATTCGATGTATATGACATTGTCTTAAAAGATCCTATTTCGACGGATTTTGGCATTGTTTTAGAAGGTATATTTCGACGAATATAAACATCTTCATTTTGATTTGTAGAATCGTCCAACAAGATTTAGGGAAAAGGAGAACCATATTGTTCTTAACTGATTCTTTGCTAACAGAACGTCCATCGCTTTGTCGAACCTGAGGACTTCTCCCATGTTTTGAATAGATGGTCTTCATCGGAAAGATGGTCTTGGTCGAATAGATGGTCTTTGTCGGAAGAGGCGTACCATAACACCAAAATCTTTGATTTCGATTCAAGAATTGAGAATCGATTTCATCCAATCTTGAGGTATTTTGGGTTTTGTCGAACTACCGATTGATGTTATCGGGAAAATGCTCAAGGTGTCTCGATTCAACTCACCATTAGCATATGCTTACATGTAGTCTTATTAATTAAATCCGACGGGATCAAAATGTTAGGAAAATTTCTTCAAGTGTTTGGATCTTGTCCAAATTCATGTCGATGTCAAGACCTTCAAAAATCTTGGATTGTCGAATGAGTTACGTGAGATTGATCTTTTGGATCCCCTGTAAGGCTTGAGAAAGACCGAGTCTATCGACAGGAGTATATTCATAAAACTGTCGAGCTTTGTTTGTCGGAATTGGCTTGAAATGAAGTCGATCGACAAGAATCTATTCTCAAAAGAAATTGTCGAATTCGGTTTGTCGAAACAGGTTTTGAAATGAAAACCATTTGGGAAAATGTTGAGGAACTTCATGGGATTGGGATTTCAATTTTGGTCGAATTAGAATTCCGATTTTGGTCGGTTGATTATTATGGCAAATTATACTATACTGGGTCAAAATAATTCATAGCAATAACAACTATGCATCATAGCAACATATATTTATCGAGAAAATAGAATTATTTTACAGATAAATTTTAAAATTAATAGATTCTTTTACGTGTTACTCGATTCGGGTTAAGTAAGATCCCCCGTCTCTAAATAATCGACAAGAATTTCCCAAACTTTCGAAAATTATTATTTTCTTGACCAGAGCAAATCACACAAAATAATCACAAATAGTATCGAAATAATCAAATTATTTTTATAATGCACAGAAAACACAAAGTAGTGTAATTCTGTCAGCTCTTGCAACATAGTCTAAAATTTGGGGTGTTACATAAATAAGTGGCCAGCAAATTCACATGGATAAGAGCAATAAGAATTAAATCAAAGAACATTCAAGATCAATAAAAGGGAAAACAACATCAATTAATCATTATCAATGTATCAAAGGGCATTGCCCAATCCTAGAAATAAAAGAAACTACTCAGACATAGAGAAGAAGGAATCAGAAAACATGTTCTTAAACATCCAAACCCGTAATCCAAGAGACAAAAGGGAAGAAAGATCAAGAATCTAAGCCTCCAATGTGCCTCCTTGAAAACCCCAAATTAGAACCCCTTAATTCTATTCAGATCATCTATTTATAACCTAGGGTTTTAATTGGCTAAAAAGTCCCCAAAAGAAATAAAAATAAAAACTTAAAAACTGTTGCGCACTGCGATCCACGACTGTGGATCATTCCACGGCTAGGCCGTGGATGGTTCTGCCAAGAAGCCAATCCTGTGTCATTTGAGTTCCACGGCCGTGGATGGTTCCACGGCCAGGCCGTGGAACTCTATGGAATTCTTTTTTCCTTCTTAAAGTTGCCCCTCGATCCATGGCCGTGGTTTGATTCACGGGCAGGCCGTGGATCCCTCTAGAATGACCTTTTTACACCTTTATTGCTATCTATTAAGCTCTAACTTCAAACATGTGAGCATTCCATTCAATCCAAGGCCAATTCAACATTAATCCTGCACAAGAACACCAAAAAGACCGCAGTTATCCGAACTAAGGGAAAAACAAACCAAAAATGGAAACTAAAATGCCTAAAATGCTTAAGAATGCATGCAAAACAAGAACAAAACATGATGTTATTTCACACACATCAAATCCCCCTAAGCTTAAGACTTTTCTTGTCCCCAAGCAAAAATTAATGCCAAACCAAGAAGTGGGATCAAAAGATAATAAAGAATAAGGAACTCGAGAAAATAATATCCAAGCAATAGGCTAAGGCAAACAAAGAATCTGAGAGGTAATCAAAATCAAGTCCAATTAGAGGCTAAGTTCTCAGAATCATACATTATCACTGATTGAATTAAGTTCACTCCACTAACCACACTCAAAGTGTTTAAGGGTGAAAACCATACGCTTAAAATCCTTCAAAGAAAATGCACTTCCATATGCTTGATAAGAAACCAAATTTTCACTAATAATCAGCATGCATGCAAGAATCAAAAGGTCTTTCAAGGGTTGTAATAGGGCCATGGGAATGATGTTAGGTAAGGTAGAGAAAGGAAGGTTTGCACAGATGGCTCATCAAGATTTTTAATAAACATAAGAAATCCAATAGAACATAAATGGAGCAAAGACAATTTTTCAATCTAAAACATAACTCCACATTTTAAAGAATTTTCTTCCTTACTTTTCTTTCTCCTATTTCTCCTCTTTTTCAAGCTTTCATCTCATGATGTTTCTTTTATTTTCTTTTTCTTTTTTTTCCATTTTTTTTTCATTGGAGAAAGAGGAAGCTTAAATACATATAATTCCCAACACAACTTTCAAACAACTTTCAAGCTCAATTCGCTCCATTTAATATTCTAAATGATTACTAATAATGTTTCAGCATAGGTAACAAGAAAAATAATTATGCAATAGGCTCAAAATGGGAAACTAGAGGATGAAAGTGTAACAATTTCAGAAGGCCAGAAAAATACCTAAAATGCCTTAATCACATTCAAGCATGCAACCAAAAATTTCGCCTCAAAATGGTTTCAAATCAAGTTCTAGAGCACAAGATCAATGAGGAATATCACTCAACACAAAGAATGGGAACAAAAATCATATAATGCATAAGTCCCATATAAGCTCAAAACTCACATTTAGAGGTTTAACAAATCAATAAGAAGCACAAATTCAGAGAACATTATGCTAATTATCAACTATCAAAAGATCACCTTTATTATCAATTAAAACAATGCCTGTAGCTTATCACAAGAATCAATAATTGGGTTCCAAATCAATACCATCTCAAAATCCTCAAAAGAGAGGAGCACAAGTTCAACCAAAAAGTCGAGAGATATGATGGTATGAAAACACAACATGAAGATGCAATGTAAAATAAGACATGAGAATGCATGAAACTAATGATCTAAAATGAAAATAAGAAAATGAAAATGAAAATACCCCCTAAGCTTAGAACTTACATTGTCCCCAATGTAAAAATCTATAACAAGAGAATGGATAAAAGAAAAGAACTCACTGAGGTGGTGGAAAATGGTGTTCAATCCATGGCCATGAAATTTTTCATGGGCTGGGTGTGGAAATTTTTGACTTCACTCTTCTTCTAATTTGAGCTTCCAAAAGGGTCAAACCTAAACAAGATCCATGAGATAAAGATCAAACCAACAATTCAACATACAAAATCAAAAGAGAAAGAAGAAATTAAAAGGAAAAAAAAAACAACAATGAAACTTGGGTTGCCTCCCAAGAAGCGCTTGTTTAAAGTCATTAGCTCAACTTGATCTGGTTTCTGTGCTCAGGTGATGTCAATGGAGTAGTGCTCAGTCCTTACTCCTTCAAAGTGTTTCACTCTCTGGCCATTTATCATAAAAGGCTTATGACCTTCTTTCTTCACCTCAAGCACACCGTAGGATAAAACTCGAACAATCTCATATGGTCATGACCATTTTGACCATAACTTATTAGGACAGAAACGTAGAAGCGAGTTATTAACAAGAACTTTATTCTTGAGTTTAAATCCACGCTTCTCAACACATTTGTCATTTTGCTTCTTAGGTCCTTTCTTGCAGGGCTTGGACTTCTCAAATTTTGTAGTACCCTTGGGCGAGGTCTTTTCTAGCATAGCATCAGTCACTGATTCCTGCACACCTGAAAGCACAACACTATCCACAACATTAGTAGCATCTATGAGATTACATGAATTTAAGGAATTAGAATTTTTTTTCAGAATTAAAAACATCAAAAACTACTTCTTCATCATTCAATCGCAAAGTCAATTTTCCTTCATGGACATCAATGATCGCCCTTCCAGTGGCAAGGAATGGACGCCCAAGTATGATCGACATTGTAGCATCAACTTCCATGTCAAGCACAACAAAATCTACCGACATGTAAAACTTACCAACCTTAATGGGAACATCCTCCAAGATGCCTATGGGGTACTTAACAGACCGATTCGCCAATTGAAGGGAGATAGTTGTGGGTTTTAGTTCACCCACCTCCAACTTCTTACATGCAGAAAGAGGCATAAGACTGACACTAGCCCCCAAATCACACAGAGCTTTATCAAAATTTGTGTTGCCAATCAAACAGGGAATAGAAAAGCTACCTGGATCTTTTAACTTAGGAGGCAATTTATTTTGAATTAAAGCACTACACTCCTCAGTTAAAGCTACTGTCTCATATTCCTCGAGCTTTCTCTTATTTGACAAAATGTCCTTAAGAAACTTAGCATAGGTAGGTATTTGTTTCAGTGCCTCAGTGAAGGGTACATTAATGTATAATTTCTTTAGGACCTCTAGGAACTTCTCAAACTGCTTATCTAACTTCGCCTTAGCAAGTCTTTGAGGGAAAGGAACTGGGGGTTAGTATGGCTTAGGGGGTACATACTTAGACACTTTCTCATTAGTTTCCTCCTTTTGTAAGGGTTGTGCCTTAGTCTCTATTTCCTCATTCCCCTTATCTTTATCACTCTCCCCATTACCCTTAGGATCCTCTAACTTCTTTCCACTCCTCAAACTCACAGCTTTACAATATTCATTGCCTGGGTTGACTTCAGGTTGACCAGGAAACTTACCTTGCTGCCTAAGAGAAGCGCTTGCTTGTTGGGCAATCTGGGTTTTCAACATCTTATTATGAATAGCTAAATTATCAACCTTAGCTGACAACTCTTTAATTGCCTCAGTTACAACTTGCCCATGGTGCCTAAACTCCTCTTTTTGCTTAGACTGGCTCTCAACAAAATTCTCAAGAAGATACTCAAGTCTAGATTTCTGTACCTATGGGACTCCAGAAGAGGGTTTAGCATTACCTTGCCCAGCTTGGTACTGACTATTCTGGTAAGAGAAGTTAGGATGTGACCTCCAACCAAGGTTGTAAGTTTGAGAATACGGATCATTCCTCCCCTTTTGGTTGAAGTCATAGAAATTATGGTATGATTCCACTTGCTCCACCGGTGCACCATGTGAGGAACCCATTCTAACTTGGTATTCAGCACCTATATATCCCTGTGCTCCACAAATCTCATAAAAATGGTTAGGGGCACCTATGGTATTAACATGAACTTTTTCAAGTATGTCAAAATGTTTATTCAAAGAATCAAACTTTGACATAATTAAATCAACACCATCTACCTCAAACTTACCTCCCGAGAGCTTTCTCGGGTTGTGCCCTCTTTCATTAGCCCATTGGTGATGATTTGAAGCTATACTCTCAATTATCCCATAAGCTTCTGTGAGCCTTCTATTCATCAAAGCTCCACCAGCTGCGGAGTCAAGAGACACCTTCGAAGAATATTCCAAACCATTATAGAAGGTGTGGATGATTAATCATTTCTCTAACCCATGGTGTGGGCAGGCTTCCAGCAAAGCCTTATATCTATCCCAAGCTTCTGACAATGACTCACCATCTTTCTGAACAAAGCTTGTGATTTGGGTCCTTAGGTGAGCAGTCTTGGAAGGTGGAAAGAATTTATCCAAAAAGGCTTGCTCCAATTAGTCCTAAGTAGTTATCGTCTCAGCAGGAACAGACTTTAGCCAAGCTCTAGCTCTATCTCTCAACGATAGAGGAAACAGGCGGAGACGAATAGCATCAACAGAGGCACCTTCGATCTTGAGGGTCTCACAGAACTCCAAGAACATATCCACATGATCATTAAGATCCTCTGACGGCAATCCTCCAAACTAGTTTTGCCTTATCATAGAAAGTAGGGCAGGAGGTATGGTGAAGTGCCTGGCTTCAATGTCTGGTCGAGCAATTCCAGATCACAAACCCCGAGCATTAGGGGCTGCATACTCTTTTAATGGTTTATTATCCTCAGCTGCTGCCATGACAAGTGGTAGTTCAGATATTTCTCTTACTCTTTGCCTTTGTTGTCTTCTCCTTCTACGTAAAGTTCTTTCAATTTCAAGATCTGCTTCAATAAGAGTCCCAGAACGTCTAGTACTTTGTATAAACAAGAGAAATTACCCGCAGAGAGTCAAAGAGAAATCAAGAACATAAGAACCAAATAAAAGAAAAAGGTTTAAAATAATTAAATTAAAAATTAAATTAATATTCAAGAAAAACACAGTCTCCTGCAATGGCGCCAAAAACTTGATGTGTGAAATTCGCAAGTGTACGGTTTCGTCGTCAAGTAATAAAAAGATCGAATTCACAGGGACTGTGTCTATGAATACCAATTAATTAATTAATTCAATTAAATTAAACAAAAGGGAATATGATTGTTGATTAAGAAGAACGTAGTAACAAAGCAATTAAATAATTAAAAATCAAAGTGCAGAATTTAGAACAAAAATAGTAAGTTATCAAGAAAGGGGTTTTCAGATTCAAGAAAGCTTCCAAGATTGGGGTACCACAATGATACAAGACAAATCTTAATTGACAACCATTTTATTAAATCTGAAATTCAATTGAAGGTGAATTACCCTAAATTAGTTAATGTTTTTTCTCAAGATACAAGATCCGTGCCCAATTAAACCAATTCCTACTTTCGTGGTAATTGAATTTAAATTAAACCCATTATGCTTTGTGATAATTCATTGAATCCTCGAAAGGCTAAAACTACTCTCGTGATTTAGACCTTAAGTTCAATTCTTATGGTTCCAACACCTAGGTTCACCTCTCAGTATGTCCCTAAATGCCTATGAGATGCAAATAAGTGGCCAGCAAATTCACATGGATAAGAGTAATAAGAATTGAATCAAAGAACATTCAAGATCAATAAAAGGGGAAACAACGTCAATTAATCATTATCAATGTATCAAAAGGCATTGCCCAATCCTAAAAACAAAAGAAACTGCTCAGACATAGAGAAGAAGGAATCAGAAAACATGTTCTTAAACATCCAAACCTGTAATCCAAGAGAGAAGAGGGAAGAAAAATTAAGAACCCAAGCCTCCAATGTGCCTCCTTGAAAACCCTAAATTAGAACCCCCTAATTCTATTCAGATCATCTATTTATAACCTAGGATTTTAATTAGCTAAAAAGTCCCCAAAAGAAATAAAAATAAAAACTTAAAAGCTACTGCGCATTGCGATCCATGGCCGTGGATGGTTCTGCCAAGAAGCCAATCCTGTGTCATTTGAGTTCCACAGCCGTGGAACTCTCTGGAATTCTCTTTTCCTTCTTAAAGTTGCCCCTCGATCCATGACCATGGTTTGATCCACGGGCAGGTGCCGTGGATCCCTCTGGAATGGCCTTTTTGCACCTTTATTGCTATCCATTAAGCTCTAACTTCAAACATACGAGCATTCCATTCAATCCAAGGCCAATTCAACATTAATCCTGCACAAGAACACCAAAAACACCGTAGTTATCCGAATTAAGGGAAAAATAAACCAAAAAGGGAAACTAAAATGCCTAAAATGCTCAAGAATGCATGCAAAACAAGAACAAAATATGATATTGTTTCACACATATCAGATGCCTTTGCATCATTAAAGAATCTTCTATCCTCCCCCGATACTGACAAGACCGGATCCCGGTGAGACACTGTACTTGTACCTTTCAGTTTATAAAGAGATTGTAAGTTTAGTGTTGATCCGGAGATGGCGGAAGGGCAGAAGCTAGTCTACTTCATCAGCAAGGTGTTACAGGGCCCAGAGCTTCGCTACCAGAAAATTGAAAAAGGTTTCCTTCACACTTATAACCACGGCCAAAAGACTTAGATAGTAATTTTGGTGCCATCCCGTGGTGGTGTGGACAGACCAACCTATTCGTCAGATACTGCATAAGCCAGTCCTAGCAAGAAGAATGATCGCCTAGTCTATTGAGCTTTCTGAGTTCGGAATCGTATATGAGCGTCGGATAACAATCAAGGCTCAAGTGCTCTCAAACTTCTTGGCAGAACTCTCATTGGACCCCAGCGACCTCGAGGGAATTTCTTGGACCATATTCATTGATAGATCCTCAAACCCTAAAGGAAGTGATGCCGAGGTGATTTTGAAAAATTCTAAAGAGGTAACGGTCGAGAACTCCTTAAAGTTTGAATTTCCCACTTCAAATAATCAGGCAGAGTATGAAGCATGCATCGCCGGACTGGTAATGGCAAAAAATATGGGGGCAGCTAAGATTACACTTTGTAGTGACTCCCAACTTGTGACCTCCTAGATCCAAGGTGATTATCAAGCTAAGGAGCCCCTCCTTCAGAGATATTTGGCCAAAGTCCAAGAACTCTTCTGGAACTTCTAGGCTTCCAAGATAGAGCATATTCCTAGGGAATAGAACTTTAGGGTGGACCTCCTATCCAAACTAGCTAGCACTAAGAGTCCGGGCAACAATCGCTCAGTGATCTAAGAGACCTTCGCCCAACCTTCCATCTCAGCGACAACCATTTTTTAGGTGGAAGAAGTGTGGTATACTTGACTTACCCCCAATAACAGAGTACTTACAATCTGGAACTCGGCTCGATGATCTAAAGGAGGCTTTCAAGCTAGTCAGAATCGCAGTCCAGTACACTATCCACAATGGACAACTGTACTGCCGTGGTTTTCCTCTACCTCTCCTCAAGTGCCTCACACCAAAGGAAATAGAAAACATCTTGGATGAGGTCCATGAGGGGAGTTACAGACACCACTTGGGGGGCAAAGCCTTAGCTTTCAAGGCACTTAGGGCCAGATACTATTGGCCAATAATGAAAGTTGACTCCCTCTCACATGTCTGAGTCTGTGATAAATGGCAGCGACACTCGGGCCATTATCAAGCTCTTCCAAAGGAAATATCCACGACATTCATTCCCTAGCCATTCTACAGATGATGTATGGATATCCTAGGTCCATTTCCTCAAGCTCCTTAACAACTGGAGTACTTGGCGGTGGCTGTGGATTATATTACTAAATGGATTGAAGCAGAGCCCCTAATGACTATCACCTTTATTGGGATCCAAAAGCTCATTTGGTGTCACATCATTACCAAGTTTAGACTTCCAGAGTCCATTATGATGGACAATGAAACCTAATTCAAAGATAAGGGTTTTGAAGAGCTACATATTGAGCTAAAAATCAAGCATCATTGCAGTCAGAATCCCAAACAAATGGACAAGTTGAAGCTTCCAACTGGGTTATCATTCGAGGAATTAAAAAAAAGTTCGACGAAGCTAAGAGAAACTGGGCTAAGTAACTTGGCTATGTCCTCTGGGCCTACCGGACTATGTCTCACTCCACAATAGGGGAAACCCCCTTCAAACTCACTTATGGGTACAAAGCTATAATCCCGACGAAGATAGAGAACCCAGCTGGTGTCATCAACAATTCTCACTTAACAATAACCCAGACTAATTAGAGAAAACTTAGATCTTCTAGAAGAAAGAAAGCACGTTGCTCACATACGCGACATCGCCCTTAATCAAAGAACAACTGCTCAATATAATTTGAAAGTTTTCCTAAGGAAGTTTGAGCCAGGTGATTTAGTATTTTAGAGAGAGAACATCGGTGGAAGGAATGCCTCCCAAGGGAAATTAGCCCCAAATTAGGAAGGCCCTTCCCAGATTTTGATCAGTACTGACAAGGGAACTTATATCCTAGAGACACTAACAGGAAAGCCAATCAAAAACTATTGGAATGCGAATAAACTTAGAAAGTACTATAGCTATGTGCCTTTTAAGGCCTAGTCTTCTAGTTTACTTTATGTTTGATCTACCCCAATTTTTGTGGGTATACATTGTACGGACTTTGGTCTTTCATTCAATCAATAAAATATGGAAGTTATTTTTATACATCTACTTGCACACTTTAGTCTCAAAAGACCCTTAAGCCAAACTTTGCCTTGAGAATGTCTATAGAGCCCACTCCTTATGGGATATGGGGCTTCTTTTTAAGGTTTAAAGACCCTCAAGCTAGGAAACGCCTTGAGAATGTCTACAAAGCCTATTCCTTATGGGATCTACAGCTTCTTTCAAATTCACGACCCTCAAACTAGGAAATGCCTTGAGAGTGTCCAGAACTCGTTCCCTATGGGATCCGAGGTTTCTTAGATTCCAAGTTAAGAGAAATAACCCACAAAACCCATTTGAGTGTTTTGGTTGTGATTTATGGACCCATACCCAAATCCTCAACACGTGGCCATAACCATTTTGTGGTTATGAAATTAATTGGCAATGCAAGTTACATCATCCATGGTCCGCCATTCGGTACCTTTCGAGGATGTCTTATGTTAAATTGGTTCTGAACTTGAAAATTCCTAAGTGTTAGGCGATTTTCTTAACTAGACGGTTAACACCAAAGACCCTCATTATGGATAACCATTTATTTTGCCTAAGTCCTTAAAGGAATTCTGAGAGCTCAAAATTTAGGCGTGGGACCCCAGACCAAGGTTTTTATGTGATTGCAATTATCCTAAGTCCCTAAATGGCTACCAAATGCACATTAATGATGGGCGTTGGACCCAGTATGGGCCATTGAAAAAGAAAAAAGAAATAAATATAAGGAAGCAAGGATGTTTAATTGCATCTTGGTAATCGAGAAAATTGTCTTTACAAAAATAATGCTTGATAACTGCTGAGGCTACCAAATTTAAATCAATTTATAACTAATTTACCAAAATTACTTGCAGCACAAGGTAACACCAGGTCAAGTCCACAGATCACTCTGATTATGATCATGAAATCAAATTGGAGGTTAGTAAACAGGGGGAAAGGGGTTTGCAAGATTAAAATGCAAAAACAGAGAGTAATTAAATAGAAAAAACAGAATTAAGAAATAACTAATCCAAGGGAATTAACCGATCTTGACTTTAATCTATCCTTGATCACTTTAAATTCATTCAATTATCAACCAAATCCTTGGTCTTAAATCACATCAAGACACCTCAAAATGATGCATGGATCTTCCACTAGATAAGCATCCAGAATTCAATTAATTGAGGTTAGACAAATTAAGCATCCATTCAAAAACCCAAATTAACTTAAAATCCAAGATCCAACCAAGCTAAACAATTCATCAACCACCTTCAATTCCTTGTTTAGTCTCTAGAATCCTCTCTTAGCACATGATAATTACACAATTAACATATAATTTTTTTTAAATCAAATTAAGTATTCAATCAGAATCAAACAAAGAGAAGAAGAAGAAAAAGAGAAACTTGATTAATAATCAAATGTATAATAATTAAAATAGAATCTCAAGATTAAACGTCAAGAATGCCAATCCCTTGGATTGATTAAAGGCTGTACCCTTCCATGAATAGGAGGGAAGAACTCAAAAAAAATAAGAAAACAAAATAAAAACCTAAAGAGAATGGAGAAAACTCTAGGAAGAAGAATCAAGTAAGAACGATTAGGGTTTCTATCTAACTTAGATCCCTTATTTATAACAAAATAACTGACTTAAAAACTAAGAATACTAATTTAAACCTAGGTTAAAGTTAATCCTTTGCCTCTTAACTTTCCTTGCCACCGAAATCACTTGATTTAGGCTTTAGATGAGAGAGTTATGCCCAATTCACTCTTAATAGGTCTCTGATCCCATTAGACATTTGATTCAGACTTCAAGCTCTCATCAAAGTTGTAGAGATTTCTCTCAGATTTCCTACAAGGTAAAATTCATAATTTTTAGATTTCTAGAACTCAAGATATGGCCAAAATACAGAAATAGTGTAAAATCTTGATAATGCTAGAAAGATCAATTAAGCCCAATTTGAGCCCAAACTTACAAATTATGGTCAAAACCAATAAATTAAGCATATAAGAGGTCCAAGAGACTAAATATGAAGGTTAAATAATGTATGAAAATCGTGTTTATCAAATTCTCCTACACTTAGCTTTTGCACGTCCCGAGCGAACTAAAGATTCAAACTAAGGGACAAGAAATACAAAAACTCAAAAACTAAAACTCAAAGAGATTCACTTTCCATTGACCTTCAAGAATGAAAAAGTTTACAAGTAAGAAGAGCAAGAAAAGTTTCAAGGAACCAAAACATTCATGAAGTAACATTTCTTCACATCTCAATCCAACAAGTAAGGTAGCTTCAAATTGAAAAGCATGAATCAAGAATTATAGGTCCTCGCAAGATATACTCTCAATCCCTCAAGTATTTAAAAGGTAGGTATTTCATTCAATTCAACTCATAAAAATTACACTACCATAAGCTTGCTTATCTTCTACTTCTCCACTATTCAAACCACATGCACACAAAAATCAATATGACTTTATTCAAAGTTATAATGGGGCCTAGGTAAGGGAAGAAAACAATATGGATATGACAAGCTAAATACCTAAGAGAATAAAAGAGCATTGGAGAGGAACTCAAATGATAAGCATGCAATTTTATTTTTGCCCCCAATTCCATATAATGTGCATTTCTCTTTACATATTCCTTTCCTCCTCTCTCTCTTTTTTTTTTATTCTTTTCCTTCAAAACCTTCTTACATTTATTCTTTTTCTTTTCTCTATCTTTTTTCTTTTCCATACAATGCTTTGCATATTACACATCAATTTGCATAACCCCACACTTGTACTATTAATTACTCACAAGCAAAAGAGCTCCTCCAATGAAAATGAACAAATGCTCTCCCATTCCCTAAGGTAAAGTAAAAAAAAACATGATTTTTTACATAAGGCATATAATGAGCTAAGACAAAGGATAGGTAAATAGGCTCAAGGGGGTTAATAAAAGGGAAATGATGCAAGATTGGCTATTTAGCCAAAGTAGCTAATTCAAGAAAGAATGTCTCAATCATATTTATGCATGTAAATGAAAATGTAGCCTAAAAAAGAATCAAAACAAGTTTTAGAGTGATCAATTGACATGAGTGAAAATCACACAAGAAAGAAGATAATGACACAAATGCTAAATCCATCTATCAATAGGCTCAAAATCTCATAAGGTTTGCATATATCAAACTCAATCCACCAATCCAACATCCACAACCAAGCATGTCAAATTCAAGAAGGAAGAAAATTTATGCAATCATACTATGAACCTTGAATTTCAATTGCTTCAAACTCATAAACTTCACAAATCTCAAAACATCATTGGAAAACAATTAAAAACACACATTTTTTCAAACACAAAGAAATTAAAAAAAATAAAAACAAAAACAAAATAGAAAATAGAAACAAAGTTAAAAATACAAAATAGAAACATAAAATTAAGACAGGAGAAATAAAACAAAAAAAAAATTAAGTACAAAAAATAGGAATAAAACAGAAACAACAAAAATAGCAAAAATAGTAAAATTAAAATGGCAAACAGTAGAAAAAAACAAAATGCTAAAATTCCTCCTCCATACTTAAATTTTACATTATCCTCAATGTAAATCACAAAAATCATTGGCAAACCATCAATATCATCAACAAATATAAGACAAGCAAAATAAAAGAGAGGGGAAAGAAATATCCTTATCAATTGTAGATGGTCGTTTGCAAGTAGAGCTCCTCCACTATGTTCTCTTGAGTTTGTGCTCCTTTATAGAATGGTTTGAGGTGGTGTCCATTGATTGTGAAAGCTTTGTTAGTTGTCTCACTTGTAACCTGCACAACACCATCAGGAAATATTTTATTAATAACAAACGGACCAAGCCACCTAGAATGGAGCTTTCTGGGCATAAGCTTGAGGCGAGAGTTATAGAGAAGAACTTTTTGACTAATTGAGAACTCCTTCCTCGTTAACATCTTATCATGAAGAAGCTTGGTCTTTTCCTTGTAGATTCGGGAGTTCTCGTAAGCCTCCAACTGAAGCTCTTCAAGTTCTTGGAGTTAGAGCTTCTTTTGGGATCCGGCGAGGTTCAAGTCAAGATTGCACTTCTTTACTGCCTAATATGCCTTGTGTTCAATCTCCACTGGAAGGTGGCATGATTTACCAAAGACTAACCTGTAGGGACACATTCCAATGGGTGTCTTAAAGGCGATCCTATAGGCCCAAAGAGAATCCTCAAGTCTCAAGCTCCAATCTTTCCTGTTAGGTTGGATAGTTTTCTCCAAGATTTGCTTAATATCTTTGTTTGAGACTTCGACTTAGCCATTTGTTTGAGGGTGGTACAGTGTGGAAACCTTATGCAAGACCCTATATTTTGTCACTAAAGCCTCTATGCTCCAATTGTAGAAATGTGAACCCTGATCACTGATGATGGCCATCGGGACTCCAAACCTGCAGAAAATCTGTGATCTAAAAAAATCCACTACAATTTTAGAATCATCAGTCCGAGTGGCCTTTGCCTCCACCCATTTAGATACATAATCAATAGCTAACAATATGTAAAAAAAAACTAAGAACAGACTGGAACTTATGATCAGGTACACATCTCCTAATAACTTCGTCACTATAAAATCTCCACAAGTAAGGATCATCCAACATATAATATTTAGACTCACTTTTTAATTTATCATGTTGAACCCTAGTAAAACATGCAGGAAAAACACCAACAACTAAGTAACCGACCATATCTACAAACCAAGGAGAAGCGACCTTACCTTGCACATGTAAAAGCTGCTCATTGTTGTGAAATCGGTAAGTGCATTAAATCACAAAAGTAATAAAAAGTGAGTAAGAGGATTGTCCCACGAGGAATAAGTTACTAATTATTAAATTCACTGAAATTGACACTATCTAAGCTAACGAAAAAGAGCGTTATTGCAAATATAATTAAAAAGAAAATTTAAAGTAGAAATTATTAAAAGATATAAAGTAAATAAACAAACCAATAAAAAAGGGGTGAAAAACAATGGTATTAAAGCATTAGGGTTCCAACTTCACTTGAACTCTTTAAATGCACATTCAAGTATTAGTTTAACTATGTTCTATTTCAATGATTTATAGTCAATTCCTAAATTTAATTAATGTTCAATCCCTTGATATATTAATCCTCTTCACACTATTTATAATTAACTAATCTCGTAATCTAACCCCAAATAGAGAAGGCTTTATAAAAAACGAGGGAATTAAAAGAAAGATCACAAAACCCACAACATATATTCATAGTGATTATGAAAATTATGGTGTTTATCACAAGTTCTAGGTTCATGCAAATTTTCTCAAATCATACATTAACCCAAAAATCATTCCCAAATTGATCAAGTTTAGAAAAGCATTAAGAATAAAGATAAACACGTAAATTATGAAATAGAAACATAGATTAAACCTATAAAAAAAGTTACATCATCAAAATTCAAGATCCATCATCCTCCTAATAAGGGGAAATGAGTTACACATGAAAAAAGAAGAACACAAAGGGAAGAATACAATGAACTCCATTATAGAAATGTGAAAAGGTTGAAGAGAATTCCTAATCTTCAAGCCTAATTACGCCCACACCACTTTAGGGTTTGTGTCTCTTGACGACTGTTGCAGTATGTGTTCCATTTTGCATGACTTTTCTATTTAAAAAGAATCAACGTGCTCTGTTACGCATTTAGCACTCAAGCGCTGACTTTCCAACACTTAGGTGCTGGGACACTGACGCGCTTAAGTGTTGAGTGTCCAGTACTCAAGCTCTGGACATCTGAAATAGAATTTCCTTTTTTTTCTTGTTTCTTTAAATATCCAGTCTTTTCCATATACAATTACCTAAAAAAATACATAAAACACGTAATAAGAACATAATTTGAAATACTAAAAATATAACAACTTGAAAATAAAGCTCAATAAAAAAAATTAAAAGAGGATGAAAACCCATAATTTGAACTGTAAAAATATGAATTTTTGAAGGTTCATCACTCTCCCAAACTTAAGATTTTACTTGTCCTCAAGCAAAAGGAAAAGATAAACAAAACAAAACAAAAAGACTAAACAAATTAAAAAAAAGCTCAAAACACAGACTCAAACATGACAATATTGAGTATTGAAAATCATTCATATCCTTAAAAATTGCTTCACAATCTCATTTCAAAGTATCTGCATGTACAATCCAATTGCTACGTTGCTCTCACATGTAACTCTCATGCAACAATGACTTCCCAAAAATATGAATGAAAGACAAAATCTACTCATTAAGTACAAGCTCGGAAAGGTTTATCAAACTACAAATGCACATCAGACCCGTATCCATAGGATTATTTTTCATCTCTCTCACCACTAATATAAACAACACATAATCAAGGATCAAAAGGGTGTTTTAAAACTTATAATGTAAGGCCAATGATGAGAGTTAAGAAAGAAACGGTAGGATAATGAAAACAAAAGTTGAGATACATAATCATGCAAATTTCAAAATTCAAGCCACAAAATGTAGAACAAGTGCAAAACAAAGCATAAGAAACAACAATTTATTCTCTTCTTTTTTTTTTATATTTTTTTTATTTCTTCTTTTTTTTAACAACCTCCACCCCCAAACTTATTTCTTTGCAATACTAATAACTCCATGAAATGTAGTTATTTGTGCCTTATATCTGTGCTATAAAGAATGCTTAGTCCTTGTTTGTTATGTATATATGAAACGTTTTAAGCATATATTTGTTAAATTCTAATTTGGATATCTTCCTATATGTTTTTGAGCAAATTGTGCATATTTTTTAAATGATTAAATGGATTTGTAATTGTGATTGACTTGGTGATTTCTCTATATTAGGATTGGCTCCAAACAAGCTAAAATTTGGAGGATTTGGACAAAAAGTGGAAGAGAAAGCCAAGTTTGCATGTGAGCAGCTCTCGTCGCGATGCAGGCATATCAATGCTACGATGTGATGCATTCCCCTGCTTCAGTACATAGGACTCAAGGCTAGAGTACCGTAGTGCAAAGTATGGACGCTGCGGCGTTGGTGACCTAAATTATATATGCGCCACGACTTAGGCATGTTAATGCCGCAGTGTGACTTTGTTTTTTGAGCTTATAAATACTATTTTATTAGATTTTATTAGTAAGAGGATGTTAGGTTTAGAGAAGCTGTGGCTAGGTTTTCAGTTCTGGGCTGAGAGGAAGCCAAGGGAGTCAAGGTTGGAGGCTATCTTCTTCATGGAAGGAGATTCAAGCATCAAAGATGAAATCCAAGAGCTTTCCTTCCTTCTCCTTTCTCTTTTCTCTCTCCCTTGTATATTGAACATGGTTTTTGATATATATTTTCGTGTTCATTAAGTATTTCAGCTGTATTAGGGATTACTTTGGATCATTCTATAAATATTGATGATTTTGTAGTACTTTGAGTTGATATAGATGTTTAGTTTTGTTCAATCATATGGTTCTTAATGCTCTTGATTGTCTGATCAACTTTTAAGTGATTTTTTGAAATATGATGAACCTAGACAGAGGAATTTGGATTTTAGATCATATGTATGGTTGATGCATGCTCGATTTCATTTAATTGGCTTGGATAAGTTAGTTTGCTAATGGTATAAAAATATACCTCTTAGCCATACATAACATGTGTTTGAGAATAGATCTTAATGAGTGGATTTTGTATCTAGCTTTCATGGAAACATAGTGAGTGAGGCAACTGAAACATGGTTGATTGACCTAGACATAGACTTTTAACTAAATTAAATTCTCAAGCTAACCTAACTATTTCATTGATGTTGATTTAGAGGAATGCATGTTATTAATTGAGGTAGGAGGTGAAGAAGGATTCCTTGAACTCTAAACATTATCTTTATTGCTTTCTAGATATTAGAATTATCTTAAATGCTTTACTTTATTTTTTATGTTCTTGACTAGAATTATCTAAGTTATTGGTTGATACTTAGCTTTGGAAGTATCCTTATCTTTGTGGGAACGATCTCTACTCTTCATTGTATTACTTGTTCGATCCGTGCACTTGCGCCTATTAAGGGACAAATAAGTTTTTGGCGCCGTTACCGGGATTAACAATTTATTTCTATATTGTTAATATTGACAATGAGCATAGGTAGTTCTAATTCAAGTTTTGTATAGTTCATTTTCATTTAAGTTTTCTTTATATTGTGTTTTAGGTACAATAATAATGGTGGATGACCATAATCATACAAGGTCCTTGCAGGAGTTCGCGACTCTTTAAAAGGAAAACCTTTAATCAAGTTTAAGAAGACCACTCATCTAGACAAATAATTTTGATAAAGTCCTGCCGAGACTGGAAATCAGGCCCTTTTTGGGAAGGAACCTAAATTTATGTTTTTGTCATTACTTTTTGTGTTAAACAGGTAGTATGTTGGTTTTGTAGTTTTATTATATTTTTGTTATAAATATAGTAATTTAACCTTTTGAACAAGTTTTGCAGGTGTTGGAGACCCAAGGGAAGTAGAATTAGCAGCAAAATTGTGTTTGCTGTAGAATTTTGTAGGCTGATCTCTTATGCCGCGGTGCAAGACACTTCTGGCCGCAACGCCGGTGCAATTTTTTTGCAGAATTTTACAGATGAGATACACATCACAGTGCAGATAGGTTTATGCCGCGATGTTAACCCCTGTTTTGTACATATTTTGGCTATTTTTCATGTATTTCTATATTTTAGTATGCTCAGACTAATAGCGTATATACTTTTGAGAAGTTTAGGTACTCTTTGTGCCATGTAAAGTGAGAACGTTGTCTCACTTTGGTTTAGGGGAGTATCATTACATGCTTTGAATATATAATGATGAATGTGTAACATGTTATGATATTTGCTGTATGCAGTAGTGATAGCCATCATGTTATCATGTTGTTATATTGCTTTGGCTATTACTGATGGCTTTGGATGAAAATATTTTAATTTTTAATATTAGGCACATGATGTTATGCATGCTTGAATTGAAAAAGTTGGATCTATTTGAATGCATGATATATTGCAAATTGCTAGTGTTATTTTGGTTGTCCAATGATATGAAAGGTTGCTATTTGCCCCCTTTTCAGTGAAACCATTTGTAATCATGAAGCATGTGAACCAATTTAGTCATTTTTTTTATTCATGATTTACATCCCTCTTATATGCATGTGTAACTTTGAACATGATAAGAGTGCATGTCTAGAGAAAGTTTATGAATGTATATGTAGAGTTTTGATTATCTTAAAAATTGTTTTAAAACTTTCTTGAGGTAAAATCCTAGATTATACATGATTGAGGAAATGATTAGGGTATTGTTTGGATTGATTGACCTTTAAAAGCTTACCCTGATATGATTATATCCATAGGTCCCTTTTTGAAGCTTTATAAATGTTTGGCCGTATTTGTTTTTCACCGCCATTGTATTCGTTAACTTGTTAACCATTCTAATGCATGTGAAAGCATTGTATTTTCTTCCTACCATCATTGTTTGTTGAGTACATGATATGTTATTTCTTGAAGTGAGTCTAGTGATTAGAGGTATTAATGCATATTCAATACAAAATGAGCTTGAAGGAACCAAATGCAGTCAAAGAAAAAGAAGCATTGCTTTTCAAAATAAAAAAATGAAATGAAGAGAAAGAAAAAAAGAGAAAAGAAAAGCAAAGCATAAAAAAAGAAAAGTACGAAAAGCATTACATGGTTCTGGCAAGTTTTCTTCATTCATTGTTGAATACTCTACTAATATCAGTTGGAGGCTCAAGTCTTGAAATAACATATTATGTTTCTCAATATTTGTATTGTATCTTTTTCCCTTTGTTCTTTTACCCATGACCCTTGGCTTTACATTACAAGCTGTTAAAGACTCTTTTGATCATCAGTTGTGTGTAATTTATATTAGTGGAAAGAGAAAGTTTAGAATCAATTTTTTTGATCTCCTAATTCATATACATGCATGCTCATAAACTTATCTGGATGTGTATGAGGAGAAGTTTATCTTGCATATTTGTGGAAAATGTGACTTGCATGAAATGATATTGGATTGCTAGCATGTTAAGGATTGTGTATGTGTAGAGTTGATTATAAGGCATTAGTACTTTTTGAGGGCTATACAATCTTTATGCACTGGTTGTAGTTTAAAAGGAAAATTGAAATTTTATTAGATGCTGAATGAATGTTGAGTATGACTTGTTAAGCATATTTACTTAGTCATACTTTGTTTTCTCGAGGACTAGCAAAATATAGGTTTGGGGGTGTGATAACTCCATGAAATGTAGTTATTTATGCCTTATATCTGTGCTATAAAGAATGTTTAGTCCTTGTTTGTTATGTATATATGGAAGATTTTAAGCTTATATTTATCAAATTCTAATTTGGATATCTTCCTATATGATTTTGAGCAAATTATGCATATTTTGTAAGTGATTAAGTGGATTTGTAATTGTGATTGACTTAGTGATTTCTCTATTTTAGGAAGGGCTCCAAACAAGCTGAAATTTGGAGGATTTTGACAAAAAGTGTAAGAGAAAGCCAAGTTTGCATATCAGTAGCTCACATTGCGACGTAGGCATATCAATGCCGCGACATGATACATTCCCTTGCTTCAGTACATAAGACCCGAGGCTAGAGAGCTGTAGCTCAAAGTATGGATGTCGCAACATTGGTGATCTAAATTACATATGCGTCGCAGCATAGGCATGTTAATGCTGCGACGTGACTCTGTTTTCTGAGCCTATAAATATTATTTTATTAGATTTTATTAGTAAGAGGCCATTAGGTTTAGAGAAGCTACGACTAGGTTTTCATTTCTAGTCTGAGAGGAAGCCAAGGGAGTCAAGGTCGAAGGTCATCTTCTTCATGGAAGGAGATTCAAGAATCAAAGATGAAATCCAAGAGCTTTCTTTCATTCTCCTTTCTCTTTTCTCTCTCCCTTATATATTGAACATGGTTTTTGATGTATATTTTCATGGTCATTGAGTAGCTCAACTATATAGGGATTACTTTAGATCCTTTTATGAATATTGGTGATTTTTTAGTACTTTGAGTTAATATAGATGTTTAGTTTTGTTCAATCATATGGTTCTTAATACTTTTGATTGTCTGATAAACTTTTAAGTGATTTGTTGAAATCTGATGAACCTAAACATAGGAATTTAGATTTTAGATCATATGTATGGTTGAGGCATGTTCAATTTCATTCAATTAGCTTGGATAAGTTAATTCTCTAATAGGATAGAAATATACGTCTTAGACATGCATAGCATGTGTTTGAGAATAAATCTTAATGAGTGGATTTTTCATCTAGCTTTCATGGAAACAAAGTGAGTTAGACAATTGAATCATGGTTGATTGACCTAGACATAGCTTTTAACTAAATTAGATTCTCAAGCTAACCTAACTATTTCATTAATGTTGATTTAGAGGATTACATGTTATTAATTGAGGTAGGAGGTGAAGAAGGATTCCCTAAACTCTAAACATTATCTTTATTACTTTCTAGATATTAGAATTATCTTAAATACTTTACTCTATTTTTTTATGTTCTTGACTAGAATTATCTAAGTTATTAGTTGATACTTAGCTTTGGAAGTATCCTTATCCTCGTGGGAATGATCTCTACTCTTCATTGTATTACTTGTTCGATCCGTGCACTTGCGACCTATTAAGGGATAAACAAATACTTTGGGTAGACTTTCTCTTTTTGAATTTTTTTTCTTTTCTTTTTTCTTTTCTTTATGGCTCTTGAAATACTTCATGCACAAAGACTGACTAAGACTTGAATAATAAAATAATACAATATATGCACTCAACAAAGGGTGTGTAAGAGAGGAAATGTTTTATGGGTATGAGAAAGGTAAATGTGGGTAATGAAAAAAAATAGAGGCCAAACATACACAAGGCTGCAAAGGGGACCTAGGGAGAATAGACTATGTTTTACATGTTAGCTTGAAAGGCTCAAACGGTCCAAAGAAGGCCCTTATCATTTTCTTAATCATGCACTACCTAGGATTTCTCCTCAAGAGAGAATCTAACAACTTCTAGATGCAAGTCATCCACACAAATACAACCTTATAAATTTTTTCTAAGCTTGACATGCATGCATAATCCAAGGTCTATCAAACATAAAGATGGGAATAACATCTATACACAATTGAAATAATAGAGATAAATACAACTCAGATTCTCATGTGATATCCTAAGAAAATAGATCAATCCATAATTTATGCAATCATTGAATATTCAATTCAACACACCGGCATGCACAATTTCAACAAAATGACTCGAAACATAATAAAGTGATGTTGACAAAATAAAATCAATAAGAACAAATAAATAAATAAAACATTAAAGAAAGGAAAAGAAAAAATCTTTCTAGCGGCCGACGGCTATATACATCCCCGTACAAAGGTTCCAAACTTGGGGAAACAAAAATAGAAAAATATTAGTTAATAAAATAAGAAATAAAAAATTAATAGCAAAAATAGATAACTAACTGAAGAAAAATAAATAAATAACAAATTTCAAAATAAAAGAAAAGAAAGAAAATTTGGGTTACCTCCCAAAAAGAGTTTGTTTAACATCGTTAGTTCGACATTGCCTGTTGTTTATGGTAGCTTGAAGCAAGAGAAATAAGATGACAATTTTCTTTTCTCAGACCAATGCTTCATTCCTTGGTCACTTGCCTTAGGATCTCCTCTAAAAATATTTTGAACTCTAGTTGGAATTGGTTGTCCCAAGTGTGCATTGGCATGATAGATTCGGTTGTACCATGGTGGCTCCAATCGATCAGAAGATGAAGAATCAGTTTGTAGAGAAGTATTGATCGTGGGAGGCCCTTTCTCTATTTCAACATTCTGAGAAGTAAGAAGATTGACATTAATTAATGGTGGAGGATCTTTGATAGCCAATGCTTCCTGCTTCTTAGCTAGAATGATATTGACAGGGGCATAGAGATCTGACATTGGGGAGGACTTATTAAAAAACATTAATGGTCACCTGATCTCAATCTACCCTCAAAATAAGTTCACCCATAAGGACATCAATCAAAGCTCCTAATATTACCAAAAATGGTCTCCCCAAAATGAGAGGGATATCAGTATCCTCGTTCATATCTATCACCACAAAATTAATTAGAAAAATGAATTTATCTACCTTAACTAACACATCTTTGACTATATCGTAAGGGTGCTTGATAGATCAATCTACTAGTTGAAGGGAGATCATTGTTGACTTCATTTTCTCAATTCCCAGCTTGTGCATAATAAATTTCGGCATCAGATTGATATTTGCCCCAATATCATATAAAGCTTTCCCAATATTCAGCTCCCTAATAGTGCAAGGAATGGTGAAACTATTTGGATTTTTCAATTTGGGTGGCAGCTTCCTCTGAATAATAGCATTATATTCTTCAGTAAATGCTACAATCTCATCTTCCTTGAGTTTCCTCTTCTTTGAGAGCAAGTCCTTCATGAACTTAGCATATGAGGGCATTTGCTTAAGTGTCTCAGCAAAAGGAATGTTTATCTGTAACTTCTTAAAAACATCCAGGAACTTTGAGAATTATTTTTCTTGCTTCTTCTGAGTGTCTTTCTACAGCAATACCTTCACTAGATACTACATGACCTAAAACTATACCCTGCTCTACCACGAAATGACATTTCTCAAAATTCAGAACAAGGTTAGTCTAAATGCATCGATGCAGCACTCTAGATAAGCTATCTAAATAGGAGTAAAAAGAAGAACCATATGAAGTGAAATCATCCATAAACACATCCATGCATTCCTCTAGAAAGTCAGAGAAAATACTTATCATGCACCATTGGAAAGTACCAGGGGCGTTGCAGAGGCCGAAGGGCATCTGCTTGTAAGCAAAGCTGCTGAAGGGACAGGTGAATGTGGTCTTCTCTTGATCCTCAGGTCCAATATGGATCTGAAAGTAGCCTGTATAGCCATCCAAGAAATAGTAATGTGATTTAACAACTAACCACTCTAGCATCTGATCAACGAAAGGCAAGGGATAATGATATTTTCTAGTAACTTGTTTGAGCCTCCTATAATCAATGCAGAGTAGCCAACTGTTCTGCACTCTGGTAGAGATTAACTCATTCTTCTGATTGGCTACAACAATCATGCCAAATTTCTTGGGGACAACCTGCATAAGACTCACCCAAGTACTATTAGATATGGGATAAATAATGCTAGCCTTCAGTAACTTGGTCACCTCTTTCTTTACCACATCTAAAATTAGAGGATTCAGTCTCCTCTGGGGCTGCCTCACTAGTTTAGCACAATCTTCAAGTAAAATTATGTGCATGCATGTGGAAGGGCTAATGTTAGGAATATCCGACAGTGTCCATCCGATGACCCTCTTATTCTCTCTCAAAACCTGCAACAATCTTGCCTCCTATTCAGTAAGGAGGTTTATGGCTATAATCAATGAAAGCTGCTCGTTATATGCCAAGTATGCATATTTCAAGTGTTCGGGGTAATGGCTTCAGCTCCAACTTTGGTGGCTGCACTATATAAGGTAGTAATTTAGGGGGCAACAATGATTCTGCTTCTACTACTTGAACCTCTACATATATATCACCTGTTGCACAATCTGCTAACATAGGAACAGATTCATCATATCCCAAAAATATAAAAATTTCAGAACACACAAAACATAACTTATCACCATCACAACAAGCACACAAATCACGACACCTAGAGTCATCAAAATCAGCAATCTCAGGAAACTCCTCACACAAGTTAGCATATGAATTATTAACCAAATCATCAATTAAATCAATATGAAAGACAAAATGTTCTTCCATGGGATGTTTCATAGCATCAAGAATATTAAACCTCACAATGGAATCTCCAAACTCCATGGAAAGAACTCTTATATGCACATCAATCTTTGTCCGTGCTATTTTGAGAAAAGATCTCCCCAGAATGAGTGGAGCCATACTGGATGGTGACTTTTCCTCTATCTCCAAAATATAGAAATTTGTAAAAAAAATAACCTTATTCACCCCGACCAACACATCCTCCACCAAACTAAATGGGTAAGTATTATTCCTATTAACTAGCCGGATCACCACACCTGTAGCCTGTAAGGACCAAGTTCAGGGGAGTTAAATATAGAAATAGACATTACATTAATGGAAGCACCTAAGTCTAGCATGGCATGTTCAAATCTGTGATTTCCTATATTTTGAAAGGAATTGTAAAAGTCCCAGGATCCTTGCACTTCTGTGGCATAGGCTAGATGAGGGATGAAATATTCTTTCTCATGTTGACTCTCTCATTGCCCTTTAGCCGCCTCTTGTGTATTGATGCGTGAAATCCGCAACTGTACGGTTTCGTCGTCAAGTAATAAAAAGATCGAATCCACAGGGACTGTGTCTATGAATATCAATTAATTAATTAATTCAATTAAGTTAAACAAAAAGGAATATGATTGTTGATAAAGAAGAATATAGTAACAAAACAATTAAATAAAATCAAGAAAACAGAATTCAGAACAAAAATAGCGAATTATCAAGAAAGGGATTTTCAAATTCAAGAAAGCTTCCAAGATTGGGATACCACAATGATACAAGATAAATCCTAATTGACAACCCTTTTATTAAATCTGAAATTCAATTGAAGGTGAATTACCCTAAATTAGTTAATGTTCTTTCTCAAGATACAAAATCCGTGCCCAATTAAACCAATTCCTCCTCTCGTGGTAATTGAATTTAAATTGAACCCATTACGCTTTGTGGCAATTCATTGAATCCTCGAAAGGCTAAAACTACTCTCGTGATTTAGACCTTAAGTTCAATTCTTATGGTTCCAACACTTAGGGTCACTTCTCAGTACGTCCCTAAATGCCTATGAGATGCAAATAAGTGGCCAACAAATTCACATGAATAAAAGCAATAAGGATTGAATCAAAGAACAATCAAGATTAATAAAAAGGGAAACAACGTCAATTAATCATTATCAATGTATCAAAGGGCATTGCCCAATCCTAGAAACAAAGGAAACTACTCAGACATAGAGAAGAGGAGACAAGAAATCAAACTTAAAAACATTCCAAACCCGTAACAATGGAGAAAGATGAAGATCAAAAGCCAAGCCTCCAATTTTGCCTCCTCCCAAAACCTAATTGGAACTCAATTAGAACCACCTCCTTGTATTCAGAACCCCTATTTATAAGCTTAGGGTTTTAATTGGCTAAAAAGCCCCCGAAAGAAATAAAAAGAAAAACATAAAAACTGCTGCGCACTGCGATCCACGGCCGTGGATCATTCCACGGCCAGGCCGTGGATGTCTCTGCCAAAAAGCCAATTCTGCAACATTTGAGTTCCACGACCATGGATGGTTCCACGGCCAGGCCGTGGAACTCCCTAAAACTCCCTTTTTCCTTCTTTAAGTTGTCCTTTGATCCATGGCCATGGTTTAATCCACGGGCAAGCCGTGGATCTCTCTGGAATAGCCTTTTTGCACCTTTATTGCTATCCATTAAGTTCCAACTTCAAACATGTGAGCATTCCATTCAATCCAAGGTCAAATCAGCACCAATCTATACAAGAACACCAAAATCACGACAGTAATCCGAACTAAGGGAAAAAAACAAACCAAAAAGGAAACTAAAACGCCTAAAATGCTCAAGAATGCATGCAAAATAAGAACAAAACATGATGTTATTTCACACACATCAAATCCCCCCAAGCTTAAGACTTTGCTTGTCCTCAAGCAATAATTAATGTCAAACCAAGAAGTAGGATCAAAAGATAATAAAGAATGAGGAACCCGAGAAAATAATATCCAAGCAATAGGCTAAGGCAAACAAAGAATCTGAGAGGTAATCAAAGTCAAGTCCAATTAGAGGCTAAGTTCTCAGAAATCATGCATCCTCACTGATTGAATTAAGTTCACTCCACTAACCAAACTCAAGGTGTTTAAGGGTGAAAACAATACGCTCAAAATCCTTCAAAGAAAATGTACTTCCATATGCTTGATAAGAAACCAAATTTTCACTAATAATCAGCATGCATGCAAGAATCATAAGGTCTTTCAAGGGTTGTAATGGGGCCATGGGAATGATGTTAGGTAAGGTAGAGAAAGGAAGGTATGCACAAAGGGTTCATCAAAATTTTCAATAAGCTCAAGAAATCCAATAGAACATAAATGAAGCAAAGACAATTTTTCAATCTAAAACATAACTCCACAGTTCAAAGAATTTTCTTCCTTACTTTTCCTTCTCTTCTTTCTCCTCTTTTTCAAGCTTTCATCTCATGATGTTTCTTTTATTTTTTTTTTTTCTTTTTTTTTTTTTTGAGAAAGAGGAAGCGCAAATACATATAATTCCCAACACAACTTTCAAACAACTTTCAAGCCCAATTCGCTCCATTTAATATTCTAAATGATAACCAACAATGTTTCAGCATAGGTATCAAGAAAACAAGTATGCAGTAGGCTCAAAATGAGCAACTAGAGGATGAAAGTGTAACAATTTCAGAAGGCCAGAAAAATACCTAAAATGCCTTAATCACATTCAAGCATGCAACCAAAAATTTTGCCTCAAAAAGGTTTCAAATCAAGTTCTAGAGCACATGATCAATGAAGAATATCACTCAACACAAAGAATGGGAACAAAAATCATATAGTGCATATATCCCATATAGGCTCAAAACTCACATTTAGAGGTTTAAAAATTCAATGAGAAGCACAAATTCAGAGAACATTATGCTAATTATCAACTATCAAAAGATCACCTCTACTATCAATTAAAACAATGCCTGTTGCCAACTACATGAATCAACAAATTGGGTTCCAAATCAATACTATCTCAAAATCCTCAAAAGAGAGGGGCACAAGTTCAACCAAAAACCAAAGAGAAATGATGGTGTGAAAATGCAACATGAAAATGCAATGCAAAACAAGACATGAGAATGCATGAAACTAATGAGAATGAAAATAAGAAAATGAAAATGAAAATACCCCCAAGCTTAGAACTTACATTGTCCCCAATGTAAAAATCTAAAACAAGAGAAGGGATAAAAGAAAAGAACTCACTGCGGTGGTGGAAAAACTTCTGGTGTTCAATCCATGGCCATAGAATTTTTCATGGGTGAGTGTGGAACCTTCGATCTCTCTCTTCTTCTAAATATGACTTCAAGAAGGGTCAAACCTAGACAAAATCCAAAAGACAAACATCAAAACAACAATCTAACAAACAAAATTAAAATAAAAAGATGAAATAAAACAGAAAAAATAAGATAACATGGGTTGCCTCCCAAGAAGCGCTTGTTTAAAGTCATTAGCTTGACTTTGGCCAGGTTTCTGTGCTCAGGTGACATCTACGGAGTAGTGCTCAGTCCTCACTCCTTCAAAGTGTTTCACTCTCTGGCCATTTATCATGAAAGGTTTATGGCCTTCTTTCTTCACCTCAAGCACACCGTAGGATAAAACTCGAACAGTCTCATATGGTCCTGACTATTTTGACCATAACTTATTAGGACAGAAACGTAGAAGCGAGTTATTAAGAAGAACTTTATCCTCGATGTTAAATTCACGCTTCTCAACACACTTGTCACTCTGCTTCTTAGGTCCTTCCTTGCAGGGCATAGCATCAGTCACTGATTCCTGCATACCTGAAAGCACAACACTATCCACAACATTAGTAGCATCTATGCGATTACACGAATTTGAGGAATTAGGATTATTTTCAGATTTAAAAACATCAAAAACTACTTCCTCATCATTTAATCGCAAAGTCAATTTCCCTTCGTGGACATCAATGATCGCCCGTCCAGTGGCAAGGAATGGACGCCCAAGTATGATCGGTATTGTAGCATCAGCTTCCATATCAAGCACAACAAAATCCACATGCATATAAAATTTACCAACCTTAATGGGAACATCCTCCAAGATGCCTACGGGGTACTTGACTGACCGATCCGCCAATTGAAGAGAGATAGTTGTGGGTTTCAGCTCACCCACTTCCAACTTCTTACACACAGAAAGGGGCATAAGACTAACACTAGTCCCCAAGTCACACAAAGCTTTATCAAAACTAGTATTCCCAATCAAGCAAGGAATAGAGAAGCTGCCAGGATCTTTGAGTTTAGGAGGTAACTTATTTTGGATTAAAGCGTTACACTCCACAGTTAATGCTACGGTCTCATACTCCTCTAGCTTTCTCTTATTAGACAAAATGTCCTTAAGAAATTTAGCATAGGTAGGCATTTGTTGCAATGCCTCAGTGAAGGGTACATTAATGTACAACTTCTTAAGGACCTCAAGAAACTTCCCAAATCTTATCTAGCTTGGCCTTGGCCAATCTTTGAGGGAAGGGCACCGGGGGTTGGTATGGCTCAGGGGGTACATACTTAGACACTTTCTCATTAATTTCCTCCTCTTCTAAGGGTTGTGTCCTAGTTGTTTCTTTTTCTTCATCCCTCCCATCTTTGTCATTTTTCCCCTTTGCTTTGGAATCTTCTAGTTGCTTTCCACTTCTTAAACTCACAGCCTTACAATGTTCATTAGGATTTATTTCAGGCTGTCCTGGAAATTTCCCGTGTGGTCTATATGAAGAGCTAGCTTGTTGGGCTATTTGAGTTTCTAACATCTTGTTATGAATAGCTAAATTATCAACCTTAGATGTCAAATCCTTAATAGCCTCACTAACAACTTGACCATGGTGCCTAAACTCTTCATTTTGTTTGGTTTGACTCTCAACAAAACTTTCAAGGAGAGTTTCGAGTTTAGACTTTTGTACCTGGGGGAATCCAATAGAAGGTTGAGCACTACCTTGTCCAGCTTGATTTTGATTGTTCCGATAGGAGAAGTTGGGATGAGACCTCCAACCGGGATTGTAAGTCTGTGCATATGGATCATTGCACACCTTTGGTGGAATGTCATAGAAATTGTGGCATGATTCCACTTGCTCCATCGGTGCACTATGTGAGGAACCTTTTTCAGCTTGGCATTCCGCACTCATATGTCCCTGTACTCCACAAATCTCACAAAAGATGTTAGCAGCACTTATGGCATTAGCACTAGCTTTTTCAAGCTTATCAAAACGTTTATTTAATGAGTCAAACTTAGCCATAATTAAACTAACACCATCCACCTCAAACTTACCTTCCGAGAGCTTTCTCGGGTTGTTACCTCTTTCACTGGCCCATTGGTGATGGTTTGCAGCGACACTTTCAATAATCTCATAGGCTTCATCACAACCTTCTGTTCATTAAAGCTCCACCAGGCAAGGAGTCAAGAGACACCTTCGAAGAATATTCTAATCCATTGTAGAAGGTGTGAACGATCAACCACTTCTCTAACCCGTGGTGTGGGCAGACTTCCAGCAAAGCCTTATATCTATCCCAAGCTTCTGACAATGACTCTCCATCTTTCTGAACGAAGCTTATGATTTGGGTCCTTAGGTGAGCAGTCTTGGAAGGTGGAAAGAATTTGTCCAAAAAGGCTTGCTCCAATTGATTCCATGTGGTTAATGTATCAGTGGGTACCGATTTTAACCAAGCTCTAGCCTTGTCCCTTAATGATAATGGAAACAACCGGAGGCGAATGGCATCAACTGAGGCACCTTCAATTTTGAGAGTCTCACAGAATTCTAAGAACATCTCCACATGATCATTTGGGTCCTCCGAGGTAAACCTCCAAACTGGTTCTGCCGTATCATAGACAGTAAGGCAGGAGGTATGGTGAAGTGCCTAGCTTCAATGTCTAGCCTAGCAATCCCAGATCGCAAACCCCGAGCATTAGGGGCTGCATACTCTTTCAACGGTTTATTGTCCTCAGCTGCTGCCATGACAAGTATTGGTTCAAATATTTCTCCCGCTCTTTGCCTTCATTGTCTTCTCCTTCTACGTAAAGTTCTTTCAATTTCAGGATCAGCTTCAATAAGAGTCCCAAAACGTCTAGTACTTTGCATAAACTAGAGAAATTACCTGCAAAGAGTCAAAGAGAAAACAAGAACGTAATAATATAATAAAAGAAAAAGATTTAAAATAATTAAATTAAAATTAAACTGATATTTAAGAAAAACACGAGTCCCACAGCAACGCGCAAAAACTTGATGCGTGAAATGCACAAGTGTACTGCGGTTTCGTCGTCAAGTAATAAAAAGATCGAATCCACAAGGACTGTGTCTATGAATACCAATTAATTAATTAATTCAATTAAGTTAAACAAAAAGGAATATGATTGTTGATAAAGAAGAATGTAGTAACAAAATAATTAAATAAAATCAAGAAAACAGAATTCAGAACAAAAATAGCGAATTATCAAGAAAGGGATTTTCAAATTCAAGAAAGATTCCAAGATTGGGATACCACAATGATACAAGATAAATCCTAATTGAAAACCCTTTTATTAAATCTGAAATTCAATTGAAGGTGAATTACCCTAAATTAGTTAATGTTCTTTCTCAAGATACAAAATCCGTGCCCAATTAAACCAATTCCTACTCTTGTGGTAATTGAATTTAAATTGAACCCATTACGCTTTGTGGCAATTCATTGAATCCTCGAAAGGCTAAAACTACTCTCGTGATTTAGACCTTAAGTTCAATTCTTATGGTTCCAACACTTAGGTTCACCTCTCAGTACATCCCTAAATGCCTATGAGATGCAAATAAGTGGCCAGCAAATTCACATGAATAAAAGCAATAAGGATTGAATCAAAAAATAATCAAGATTAATAAAAGGGGAAACAACGTCAATTAATCATTATCAATGTATCAAAGGGCATTGCCCAATCCTAGAAACAAAGGAAACTACTCGGACATAGAGAAGAGGAGACAAGAAATCAAACTTAAAAACATCCCAAACCCGTAACAATGGAGAAAGATGAAGATCAAAAGCCAAGCCTCCAATTTTGCCTCCTCCCAAAACCTAATTGGAACTCAATTAGAACCCCCTCCTTGTATTCAGAACCCCTATTTATAAGCTTAGGGTTTTAATTGGCTAAAAAGCCCCCAAAAGAAATAAAAAGAAAAACATAAAAAAGCTGCGCATCTGCGATCCATGGCCGTGGTTGTCTCGCCAAAAAGCCAATTCTGCAACATTTGAGTTCCACGGCCGTGGATGGTTCCACGGCCGTGCCGTGAACTCCCAGAACTCCCTTTTTCCTTCTTTAAGTTGTCCCTCGATCCATGGCCGTGGTTTGATCCACGGGCAGGCCGTGGATCTCTCTGGAATGGCCTTTTTGCACATTTATTGCTATCCATTAAGCTCCAACTTCAAACATGCGAGCGTTCCATTCAATCCAAGGTCAAATCAACACCAATCTGTACAAGAACACCAAAATCATGGCAGTTATCCGAACTAAGGGAAAAAAACAAACCAAAAGGGAAACTAAAACGCCTAAAATGCTCAAGAATGCATGCAAAATAAGAACAAAACATAATGTTGTTTCACACACATCATGTATACACAGTTCCTTCAAGAACTTGGCATACTTTGGTATTTGCTTGATTGCCTCCAACAATGGAATATTAACGTCCACTTTCCTGAAAGTCTCAAGGAGCTCTCTATCCTTCTCAGCATCATGTATCTTTTTGATTTCAATGGCTTTCTGTGAAAAGGGAAGAGCCACTGTAGGTTGCTACTGCTCATTGGAAACAACTGATTTCTTCTGACTCGGATTTTTGGGCTGTTTCATCAGAAATTATTTCTTCTGTTGGTTGATGTTTGCTTGCTGGTTTAGGTTCAGGTGATGCTTCTAGAAATTTTTCATACCTCAACATAATGGCACTCACATTCCCCTTTGGATTGGGAACTGTTTAGGAAAGGAGTTGTCCAGAACCTTGGGTTTGTAGCTGACTCAATGTAGATGCCAATTGTCCAATTTGAGTTTCTAAATTTTGTATGGTGGCCTCTATCCTCTACTAGAACTAAATGTTATTTGTGGTCATCTGCTTCACCAAATCCTCAAATGAAGGCTCAGATTTTGTGGCTACTGGACTTGGTTGTTGGAATTGCCTACTTGGTCTAGCTTGAGGTTGAAATTATTGTTGTCTCATTGGCTGCCTATACTATAATGTTTGCTATTGTTGTGAGGCTGCATTGCCATATCTCAGGTTTAGATGATCTCTCTAGACAGGATTATATATACTGGAGAATGAATCATATTTAGGCTGCTGTTGCTACTAATATTGTGGTTTACCAGGAAAGACACCTGCTGCAGCAACAAATTGATCTGGAAAAATTGAACCACCATCCTGAAGTATAGGGCACACTTCTGTGGGATATGAAGGACAAGAATAAATGCAACATACATTTGCAGGCCCCTGCAATGGTAATTGTTGTCCCAGTGCCAATTGTCTTACTAAGGAAGTCATCTCATCAAGTCTATGCTCCATTCTTTGTTGATCAGCATTAGAAACTGGACTTCATTGACTCCTCTGGTTTGAATTATCATTCTAGTACCAAATTGCTATGAGTTAGCAGCCATGTTTGTAATCAGGTCTCTGGCTACAGCTGGGGTTTTGTCAACTAGGGCTCCTCTACTTGCAGCATCCACCATGGTTCTGTCCATTGGTAGCAAGCCTTCATAAAAGTACTGGATCAACAGCTGATCACTAATCTGGTAGTGTGGGTAGCTTGTGCATAATTTCTTGAATCTTTCCCAGTATTCATACAAGGTTTAACCACCAATCTGTCTAATCCCACATACATCATTTCTGATTACAGCAGCTCTTGAGGCAAAAAAAATTTCTCCAGAAATAGTCTCTTCATGTCATTCCAACTTGTTATGGAAGCTGGCTACAAGTAGTATAACTAGTCCTTGGCTACACTTTCTAATGAAAAGGGAAAGACTCTCATCATGATATGTTCCTCTGCAATTCCTTGTGGTTTTATGGTGGAACAAACCATATGGAACTCCTTTAAGTGCTTGTGAGAGTCTTTTTCTGCAAGGCCATGAAACTTAGGTAGCAAGTGAATTAAACCAAATTTAAGTTCAAAATCAGCATCCAAATCAGGAAATTAAATGCATAATGGTTGATAGTTCAGACCAGGTGTAGCTAGTTCCTTTAAGGTCCTATTTTACATGTTATAAGTAGTGTTATCAACGGTGTTGTCAGTAATGTTATAAGCCATAGTTTCAAAATCACTTAAGCTCTCAGATGTACTTGTAGATTCAATGTCAAAATCAAGTTCAGATATAACTCTTTCACTAAGTTAGCGAGCTCTAATCAATGTTTACAAGGTCCTATCAATTTCAGGATCAAAATCAAGTAAAGAACTAGTTTGAGACCTATTCATACATCATCCACAACTCAAAAAGACAAAAACACTCAACAAGCAAAATACACTACATAAGACTAAAAATGCACCAAAATAAATCTAATTGACATATCAAATGATTTTTAAAAATTATGGGACCACCACAGCATGAAAACTACACAAAAATAAAATTAAAAAAAGTAATAAAAAACTTTAAAAAATGAAAAAGTGGTCTAAAAGATGGAATTTGGCTTAGATCTGGGTGACCTCAAGACCCTGAGCTTTGTTCTTCTAGCCATTTTCCTTCAACTGATCAAGTTTTAGCTCGTTCAGAGCACAATAATTTCATCCAAAATTTACCAAACTACCATTGAATAAAGACTACCTGAAATAAAAGGAAAACAGAAGTAAAACAAGGGTTAGTGATGGATTAGTGGTCAAATAAACTCCTAATATGATTAAACAAGATCAGAATGATCCCCAGCAATGGCGTCAAAAAATTGATAACTATCGAGGCTACTAAATTTAATTCAATTTATAACCAGCTTATCAAAATTACTTGTAGCACAAGATAACACTAAGTTGAACCCACAGATCACTCTGATTATGATCACGAAATCAAATTAAGAGGTTAGTAAATAGGGGAAAGGGGTTTGCAAGATTAAAACATAGAAACAGAGAGTAATTAAATGGAGAAAACAGAATTAAGAAACAATTAATCTAAGAGAATTAACCAATCTTGATTTTAATCTATCATTGATCACTTTAAATTCATTCAATTATCAACCAAATACTTGGTCTTAAATCACATCAAGATGCCTCAAAATGATTCATAGATCTTCCACAAGTTAAACAATTCATTAAACACCTTTAATGCCTTGTTTAGTCTCTAGAATCCTCTCTTAGCACATGATAATTATGCAATTAACATATAAAAAAATCTCAATCAAATTAAGCATTCAATCATAATCGAACAAAGAGAAGAAGAAGAGAAACTTGATTAATAATCAAATGTATACAAATTAAAATAGAATTTTAAGATTAAACATTAAGAATGTCAATCCCTTAAATTGATTAAAGGCTCTACCCCTCCATGAATAGGAGGGAAGAACTCAGAAAAAAGAAGAAAACAAAATGAAAACAAAAAAAAGGGAGAAAACTCTAGGAAGAATAATCAAGTAAGAATGGCTAGGATTTCTATCTATCTCGGATCCCCTATTTATAAGAAAATAACTGACTTAAAATTTAAGAATACTAATTTGAACCTTGTTAAAGTTAATCCTCTGCCTCTTCGCTTTTCTTGGCCACCAAAATCACTTGATTTGGGCTTTAGATGAGAGAGTTATGCCCAATTCATTCTTAACACGTCTCTAATCTTATTAGTCGACTTCATAGGGGTGAAACGCCATCAAAACATTATAGTTTCAATTCGTGGTCTCATAAGAGTTTGATCTTTGTCTATAATCTTTCTAATTCCCCTAGTTTCAGGTCCATATCACACTTACAGCCTAAGTTATAAACCAATTAGTGAATACTGCTCGAGTTCCAGAGACAACATTGTGTTCTGACTTTGTGGCCCAATTTGACTAACTAGAAATTTGATTCAGACTTCTAACTCTTCATCAAAGTTGTATATATTTCTCTCATATTTCCTACAAAGTAAAATTTATAATTTTTAAAATCCTAATAATGTTGGAAAGATCAATTAAGCCCAATTTGAGCCCAAACTTATAAATTATGGAAAAAATCAATCAATTAAGCATATAAGAGGTCTAAGAGACTAAGTATGAAGGTTAACTAATGTATAAAAATCATGTTTATCAATGCCCCTTATAGGGGGCAGGAGAAAGTAGTAGGGAAAAAGAAAAAATAAGCTAGACCTCAACTTCACCGTCCTCTAGAATTGGATGGACCACACTCGCTACATTTCCACCCCCTTCGACTGAAGTTATGTCATAGTCAGCAGTGGAAAGGACCTTAGTAGGAGCTTGTTTGGCCTGTAAAACTTCATTTCCTAGTACCAGGCGATCATCAACAATCAACTTTTAAGAGTCTAATCCATCCAAGGTTAGGGCGACCACTAAGACTCAAGAATTGGACTTGGGCAATTGCGTTCTGGAATTGCTCACCGCTTATGTCTGTACAGATCGTCATTAATTGTCAAGTATCCTCTTGCAGCCATACCACTTCGGTTCAAAAATTTGGATTCTCAGTATGAAGGTCAGCATTGGCTTTTTAAACCTTGTTAGAACTAGCCCTCTCTTCTTGAGCTTGTCCTCGGAGTCTGCCAATTTCTCCTTCAAGTCATCAATTTTCACTTTGGCATCCTCTAAGGCCTTTTGGGCATCCTCCAAGGCCTTATAGGTCTCCTCCTTAGCCTTAAGAGCCAAGTCGAGCTTCCAGGCTCCTCCCTTTCAACCGCCCTCATCTTCTCAGCCATTTCCTCTTCAAGTTGGTCCAAGCACCTTTCAAGGAAACGGGCTTTGATGACAAGGTGGAGTCCACTAACCTGAAACCTTGTTAGGATCTCTGACGTACTTTTCTTGGAGTTGCAAGCAATGACGTCTTCATCAAAAAGCTGAAAGTCCACAAATGATCTGGGCGATGCATCCTTCTTGTACAAGGAGATAGGGCCCTAGACCTCATCCAGTTCCATAATCGGTCTCTTCCCATAGTCCTCCACCCTAGTGTCTAATATCTGTCAAGACTATCAAATTAAATCAATTTATAAACTAATTCAACAAAATACTTGTAGTATAAGGCACAATCGGGTCGAGCCCTTGGATCAATCTAATCAAGCAATCAAATAAAGAGGTTAACAGGAGAGAAAAAAGGTTGCAAAATTAACTAATAGAAAGTAATTAAAAACTATAAACATAATTAAGAAAATAATCAATATAAAGAAATTAACTATTCATAAGTTTAATCCATCCTTGATCACTAAGAATCCATTCAACTACTAACCAAATTCTTGGCTTTAGATCACATCAAGAAGCCTTAAGATGATCAATGAATTATCAACTTGATAAGTATCTAGAATTTAATTAATTAAGGTTAAACGAATTAAGTACCCATTTAATCCCAAATTAACTTAAAATTCATAATTCAACCAAGCTTAACAATCCATCAAACACCTTTGATGCATTGTTTAATCTCTTCCATTTAATTGCTAATCAGATTCTTGGTCATAGATCACATCAAGAAACCTTAAGATGATTCATAAATTCTCTACTAGATAAGCATTTAGAATTTAATTAATCATGGTTAAATGAATTGAGCACCTATTTAATCCTAAATTAATGTAAAACCTAGAATTCAACCAAGCTTAACAAACAACATCCAAGAAGCCTTTGATGCGTAGTTTAGTTTTTATAATCCTCATTATACACATGGTAATTATGTAATTATCACATCAACATCCAAATCAAATTAAGCAATCAAATTCATATTTAACAAAATCAAAGAGGAACTTGATTAACAAGTAAAAGATAAACTTGATCAACAAGTAAAAGAGAGACTCGATTAGTAATTAAATGTAAAATAATCAAAACAAGATCTCATAATTAAATATCAAGATTGTCAATCCCTAGGATTAATTTAAAAGGGTCTAACCCTCCATAGATGGAAGGGAAAAAATACAAAAAAAAGGAAACTAGAGAGAAAGAAGAAGAAGAAAGATGAAGAGAGGAAATGCAAGCAAGAGCGAGTAGGAGAAAATTAGAGTTAAGTTTCATGGTTGCAGCTGCTGCTTAAATAACTATATCTAAAATTAAAAATATCCAAGTTTATCCTCAACTTAGGATTACTCCTCTTCCTCTTAGCTATAATTGGACATTTAATTCGCATAATTTGGGCTTAGGACGAGAGAGTTACGACCAAAACATTATTAACAGCTCTTTGAGCCCTTCAGCCAACTTAAAAGGGTTAAAACACCATCAACACATTACCTTTTTTATAAGTATCTCATAATAAATGAAGATATATGTCTTAGCTTTCAAATGCCACCGGTTTCAGGTCCAAATGACACCTACAGCCTAAATTATGGCTCAATCTTTATACATTATTCACATTCAAGTGACAACATCTCTGTTTTGACTTCGTGGCCCAATCAGACCCACTAGACATCTGATTCATCCTTCGAGTTCTTTATAAGAGTTGTAAAGCTCTTTCATATATTTCATAAAAGGTAAAATTAATAATTTTTAGATGTCTAGAACTCAAGTTATGCCCAAAATACAAAATAGTATAAAATTCCCATTAATACTGAAAATACAATTAAGCCCAGTTTGAACCCAAGCTTATAAAATGTGGCCAAAATCAATCAATTAAGCATATAAAAGGTCTAAAAGATAAAATATAAATTTTAACTAATATATAAAAATTGTGTTTATCACTGCCCTCAGCTTTTCTCTTCCACCTTTGCAGTGGCTGAGCAAGAGACTCCTCCTATTAGGCTGGAACTACCTCACTCATCAGGACTTGGACTGCGGCGGTTGGAATAATGTGTGCTAGAGTGTTAGATGGCCTGGCATCCTCTGCCCTCGCCTTCATATCCTAGAGGGTGATAAGAGCTGATTCAGATGCCATATTTTCTGTAAAATAGATGCAACACAAGTCAAAAATAACAAAAAAGAGTATTATGAACAAAGGATTAAAGATGAACTATGGCCTAAGCTTCACCTAGAAGAACCCTAAGAGTTTCATCATCAGTAAGGTCCAAGACATGCTTACAAGAAATGAAGCAAACATCATGAGCCCATATATTCAAGAAACCAACATACTTGGTGTCATACCAATCAAGATTGGGCATCTTCATTTCAATCATTTCAATGGAGGTGTCCCACGCCCTTGTAATCCAGTACAAGTCAAATGTCAGGCCCATCGGCCTCTAAGAAGAATGGATAGGTCCTTAGCGCTGCCATCAGCGTAAAGAACTTTGTCTTGTAGTTCTTAAAGCTATCTTAGAAGACTCTAAAGACCTTCCGACCTTCCGACCGGGCCTTGACTGAAGTATGAGCCAGTTTTTCTGCATTGCCCTCTCCCCTTGGGGGCACCACTAGGTGAAGAGGTAGAAAAATGCCTTTTCTAAGTACCATAGTCTGATTACCCGACAAAATCTTTCAAATGCGAGAATGTTTCCTTAACTGTTAGGATGAAGTTAGGACGGAGCCACATTGAGAGTACAGAGGACTGTAATTTGAAACGGGGTGAACGAAATCTAGAGTCTTAATCGAACAAAGAGATTTTCGTACATAAACATGTAGTGTGCGCCTGCCTCTTGAGACAAACACACCCTCTCGTCCACCCTTGGAGCCAGGACCTGGTACTCGTGATCCCCTGTGCCACCCTCTGTTAGCTCTAAGTAGCTCGTAAGTTGTTCTACTTTCTCCTTAGTCCAAAATTTGGAATCGTTATTCTAAACGTCATCTCCAACCCAAGGGTACACCCTCCTTCCTTGGACATGTACCATGGACCTCTCTAGGGTTGGTCTATGTTGTACAACTCTTCTCCTCACCATGGACTCCTAGAAACACCCACAGAGGCTAGTAAGGTTTTGTCAAAATAAAGAAATTCTAGCAACCTATAGATTCAAACACAGAGGAAAACTGACAATGGATGGAAGTTCTATTAAGACTTTCTACATTTGCCATCATCTTTTGTATCCAATGGTCTACACCATTTACAGCCACCGGCCTTCATGTCCTCAAAGAGCTCTAGAGAGCAATGCCATTGAGCAGGACTTTAATTACTAGTATCCTTACTCATTGGTCACTAAAAGAGGGAGAATACCCCATAAAGGAAGAAAGCAAAAACCCTCTATGATGCTGAAAAATAGCAAAAATAGAGGGTAGAAGGAGACATACCTTAAAAAAGTTAATAAATTAGATGATTGAAGGATGTTTAACAAAAGAGAAATCGTTGAAAACTGCTTGGAACCACTGGAAACTACTAAGTGAACAGTGCTTCTCAGTCGCGCTCAGTTGCCGAGAATCGCTTCAGGCCGTTAGAAATCTGAGAGGAACAATAAACTGTGATGGAGGCACCCTTAGCCCCTATTTATAGAGACAAGGTAGTTGAGGGGCAATTCCATCCAAACACTTCGAATTTTAAAACTTCCCATCATGACGCGCGAAAACCTAACCACGATTATCTAATCAGAGCGTGCCACGTGGACTTTACAACTGTCACAATAGTTGAGCAATGGTTGCTTAGAAAACCAAACGTCATGTAAACCCTGTTGTTTTGAGCATGGATTTATTCTACGGACCCTGGCTATGCCCCGAAATGTCCACCTATGGTCACTTGATGTGTGGACCTTGTCCGGACTATGGCACATCCACGATTATCAAATGACTTAGTTGTTAACGCCTCCAAATTAGAGCTCTTTATCCCTTAGAGGTAGCACAGGCTCTGGCTTCATGATAAGCTCAGACCCCGTCACCCGGGGGCATTGAGACTTAACTTAATACTTTAGCTAAATTAGCTAAGCATCAAGTTAGGGGTAACATGACGTGATTAAACATATTATTACAATGATGAGCATTGGACTTATCTCAGTGAGGGGAACAGAATGAAAAATAGAACATTCAAAGAAGCAAAAGGAAGCAAAAGGGAAGCTTTTTATTCACATTCCAAATGTAACATCATCCCTAACTTATTAGTTTTAATTTAGTTATAGAAGTGTATTAACACTAGTATGAGTTAGAATGACATTTTCGGGTCTACATAAAAGACTAAAGTATCTTAAGGGGAATAAAACTCTCAAATTACCCAAAGTCAAAGGATTTTATCTTAATTCCACTTTCCCACCACCTTTGACTTTGTGCATGTATATCTCTCACTTTCTCTTATTCCACATGGCAGTTAGTAGTAGAAAAGAGAAGCAAAGTTAGAGATAGGAACGAAAAGAGGAAACGAAGAAGAAAGAAAAGAAATAGGAGAAAGAGAAAGCAGATCAAAAGAAAAAGAAGAGGAAGAAGTAAGAACTAAAGGATGAACAAGATAAAGAATCAAACTCCATACATAGGGAGATGAGGTAGGGGGTTGCTGTGTTTGTTTTCTATGTTTTTATCATTCTTTGTTCGTGGAAGTTAGCAAAGAATGGACAGAATCGAGTTCCTTATAATACTCGAAGAAAAATCATGATTGAGTGTAACAAGAGATATGTATTATGAGACTTCAGCATATATTTGCATGGATATGTATATGCATGAGTACAACTACTAGAATTTGTTGTTAATGATTTTCCAATACTTTACTACATGATTTATGGTATAAGTAGATGCTTGTATTAACAGGGATTGGTATATAGATGAAATGAATAGGAAAATAGTTATTCTGATGTTCCAGAATATCTTTCTGTAGTGTTCCATTCGAATAGGCCAATGGGTAATTTGAATAGAATGTCTTTCTATAGTGTTAGGTTCGAATAGCCCAAGAGACAATTCGAATAGAATATTACATATTGTTCCAAATTTTTTATTGTCAACTATTCAAATTTGTATGATTTCAATGATAAACTTGGTAAACTAAGTGAGCGATTCGAATGACATGATTTTAAGGCTAATCGAATAGACTAGGAGAGCTATTCGATCGGCTTAATTCAGAAAGGCATATTATTAGTGCTAATTGATTAGACTAAGTGTGCTATTCAATCTGGTATGATTTCGATGTTAATCAAAATATTATGATAGATATTTGAATGGCAGTTCAGAATGGCATATTTTTTATATTGATCGAATAAGCTAAGAAAGCTATTCAAATAGGCCATTTCAGAATAGTAAGTTTGAGGCTGACCGAATAGACTGAGAGCTATTCGATTGGTATGATTTTCAAGGCTAATCAAATATACTAAGAGAGTTATTCGACTAGTATGTTTTCAATTCTAATCGAAAGAGGCAAAGTTATTTTTAAAAGCATAATCAAAAGTGATATGTTTCTTATGTTGTTCGAAAAGGCTTAGAAAGCTACTCAAATAACAGAAATTCATAATGTCATGATATTTGCATAACATATCATGAAACAAGGGAGTAAGAAAAACCCATTGTCAGGTTAAAGGAGCAAGAAAAGCCATTTGTCAAAAAAAAATAAAGTATTCAGTAAAGGAGTAAGAAAAACACTCTACCAAAAGTAAAGGAGTGAGAAAAGCACTTTACTAAGGTCAAAGGAGCAAGAAAAACCCTTTTTTGAAGGACATGACATTGCATAAGCATCAACATAATACATTTCATAAACATTAACATTTATCATTCCATAAGCATCAACATAATACATTTCATAAACATTAATATTTATTGTTTCATGAGCAACCTTGCATAATTTCATTTGAATTGTTAACTTATGTATTTATCATGAAATTATATTTCGAATGATTCTATCTTATGTTATACTATTGAGAATATTCAAATTCTCACCCCTTTATTTGTTTCCATGATAATTTACAGATCGAAATCGAAATTCTTCTGAGAGAGGAAACTGAAGTTTAGTTTAAAGTAGAATGTTTATTTTTGACTTATGAATGTTGTATATTTGCTATAGAGCTTAGTTGGTATTTATATACTTACTGATGTACTAGTTATGTATACTTAATATTTCAGTAAAGAATCAAAATTTCTAAATGTGTATTTGTTGACTAGTTCGAATACCTTCCTTCGATTACTTTCTTTTCGAGGCTCTATTTTTTGACTCTATATACTTTGATATATCCATAGTTAAAGGCTTTTATGATGTATAAAAGAAGTAACGTGCCTAATCCTATTTACGTATGCATATTTTTAATATGCTATAGTAAATCGAACTAGGATGTTATATTATGGTATCGGAGTAGTTCATCCTGTTGAGCCAGGGTATAAACTGACTATACTTTTGGCATAATTCGATATTCCTATTTTATGTTGTACATTTTCTTATCTCGATCTGAGCTATATGAATAGAATTGTATGATAGCCTTAGGTATGAATGTTATCAGCTACTGTCACACTGTTACATGATATTGAGACTAATAAACTCAATATGTATTATTCTATGTGTACAGAAAACTATGGCTTCACCTAGGCAAACTAGAGGGAACAGGAACTCTACTTTTGAGGGTCCAGCTAATATGACTGGAGTGATCAAGGAAATGATAGCTGCTATAAGGGAGCATATTGCTGTCATAAACAGGGTTCTAGAGAAGATAGAAGCAAATCCACCTCAATAGCTAACACCTCTTGTACAGCCAGTATAACAGTTGTAAGAAGTACCGGTGGTTAGGAACCAAAACATCCTAGATCTTTTAGAATTTAGGAAGGCCAACCTTTCATCTTTTAAGGGAGAGTACAACCCGGTTACAACAAAGGGTGGTTGAAGGAGATGGAGAAGATCTTCACAGTTATGACTTGCTCTGATGAGTAGAGGGTATTGTTTGCCTCCTATATGTTAGTGAAGGAGGCAGAGGACTGGTGGACAAATGTGATGTGTGTGAAATAACATCATATTTTGTTCTTGTTTTACATGCATTTTAGGCATTTTAGGCACTTTAGTTTTCTTTTTTATTTATTTTTTCTTTAGTTCGGATAACTGCGTTGTTTGTGGTGTTGTTGTGTAAGATTGGTGCTAAATTGGCTTAGAAATGGGTAGAATGTTTGCATGATTGAAGTTGAAACTTAAAGGATAGCAAATGGGGACAAAAGGATTATTCCAAGAGCATCCACAACCTGCCCATGGAATACCCCATGGCCATGGATTGAGCAGCTGTGCAAAGAAGCAAACATGACTTGGCAGAAGAGTCCACGGCCTGGCTGTGGAATGTACCACAGCCTGGCTGTGGAATGCCCCACGGTTGTGGAACGTATCAAAGAAACAACGTGCACCCATCCAGCAAGATCCACGGCCTGACTGTGGAATGTCTCACGGTTGTGGAATGTACCACGGCATGGCTGTGGAATCTCCCACAGTCGTGGATCATAGTCTGAAATAGTATTTTAATTTCATTTTTATTTCTTTTTATGGGCTTGGACTAGTTAAAACCCTGAGGGTATTTATAGATGTTCTGAATACAATATGAGGGTACGAATTTCTATTTGGAGGAGGCACATTTGGAGGCTCTAGATCTTCATCTTCCTATTCTCTTATCTCTTTGCTACGGGTTTGGATGTTCTTTATTTTGTTTTCATGTTTCTTCTTCTCCATGTCTGAGTAGTTCTCTTTGTTTCTAGGATTGGGCAATGCCCTTTGATACATTGATGATGATTAATTGACTTAGTTTACCCCTTTTATTAATCTTAAATGTTCTTTGATTCAATCCTTATTACGCTTATTCATGTGAATTTACTGGCCACATATTTGCAGAGGTGAACCTAGTGTTTGGAACCATAAGAATTGAACTTAAGGTCTAAATCACGAGAGTAGGATTAGCCTTTCAAGGATTTAATGAATTACCATAAGGAATTGGTTTAATTAGGCATAGTTCTTATCTCTTGAGAAAGAACATTAACTAATGTAGGGTAATTCACCTTCAATTAAACTTCAATTTTAATAAAAGGGTTGTCAATTAGGATTTGTCTTGTATCATTGTGGTTACCCCCAATCTTGGAATCTTTCTTAAATTTGAAAACTTTTCTTAACAACTAGCTATATTTCTGTTCTAAATTTTTCACTTCAATTTTTATTTATTTAATTACTTGGTTACTACGTTCTTATCACTCAACATTTATTTCTTTTTATTTAATTGAATTGAATTAATTAATTAATTGGTATTCATAGACATAATCCCTATGGATTCGATCTTTTTATTACTTGACGATGAAACCGTACACTTACGGATTTCACACACCAAGTTTTTGACGTCGTTGCCGGGGACTATGTTTTTCTTGAATATCAGTTTAATTTTAATTTAATTATTTTAAACCTTTTTCTTTTTATCATATTCTTACTTTCTTGTTTTCTCTTTGACTCTCGGCAGGTAATTTCTCTTGTTTATGCAAAGTACTTGATGTTCTGAGACTCTTATTGAAGCAGATTCTGAAATTGAAAGAACTTTACGTAGAAGGAGAAGACAACAAGGGCAAAGAGTGAGGGAAATACCTGAACTAATGCTTGTCATGGCTAAACCTGAGGATAATAGACCGCTAAAAGAGTATGCAGCCTCTAATGCTCGGGGTTTGCGATCTGGAATTACTCGGCCAGACATTGAAGCTAGACACTTCACCATATCTCCTGCCTTACTTTCTATGGTAAGGCAAAACCAGTTTGGAGGATTGCCATCAGAGGACCCGAATGATCACGTGGATATGTTCTTTGAGTTCTATGAGACCCTCAAGATTGAAGGCTCCTCTGTTGATGCTATTTATCTCCGCCTGTTTCCATTATCATTGAGAGATAGAGCTACAGCTTGGTTGAAGTCTGTTCCTACAGAGACAATCACTACTTGGGACTAATTAGAGCAAGCTTTCTTAGACAAATTCTTCCTACCTTCTTAGACTGCTCATCTTAGGACCCAAATCACAAGCTTTATTTAGAAAGATGAAGAGTCATTGTCAGAAGCTTGGGACAGATATAAGGCTTTGCTGGAAGCCTGCCTACATCATGGGCTAGAGAAATAGTTAATCATCCACATCTTCTATAATGGTTTAGAATATTCTTCAAAGGTGTCTCTTAACTCCGCAGCTGGTGGAGCTTTGATGAATAGAAGGCTAACAGAAGCTTATGAGATCATTGAGAGTGTTGCTGCAAATCATCACCAATGGGTAAATGAAAGAGGTCATAACTCGAGAAAACTCTCAGGAGGTAAGTTTGAGGTAGACGGTGTTGATTTAATTATGTAAAAATTTGATTCTTTGAATAAATGTTTTGACATGCTTGAAAAAGCTCATACTAATGCTATAGGCGCTTCTAACAATTTTTGTGAGATTTGTGGAGCATAGGGACATATAGGTGCCGAATGCTAAGTTAGAATTAGCTCCTCACAAGGTGCACCGATGGAGTAAGTGGAATCATGCCTCAATTTTCATGACTTCAACCAAAAAGGGAGGAATGATCCATATTCTCAAACTTACAACCCCGGTTGGAAGTCACATCCTAACTTCTCCTACTGGGAGAGTCAATACCAAGCTGGGCAAGGTAGTGCTAAACCCTCCTCTAGATTCCAACAGGTACAAAAATCTAGACTTGAGTCTCTTCTTGAGAATTTTGTTAAGAGTCAATCTAAGCAAAATGAGGAGTTTAGGCAATATAGGCATGTTGTGACTGAGGCCATTAGAGAGTTGTCAGCTAAGGTTGATAATTTGGCCATTCATAATAAGATGTTAGAAACTCAGATTGCCCAACAAGCAAGCACTTCACATAGGCAACAGGGTAAGTTTCCTAGTCAACCTGAAATAAATCCAGGTAATGAACACTGTAAGGCTGTGAGTTTAAGAAGTGGCAAGAAATTAGAGGATCCAAAGGGTAAAGGGGAGAGTGATAAAGATAAAGGGAATGAGGAAAAATAGACTATGACACAACCCTTAGAAGAGAAGGAAACTAATGAAAAGGTGTCTAAGTATGTACCCTCTGAACCATATCAACCCCCAGTGCCCTTCCCTCAAAGATTGGCTAAGGCCAAGCTAGATAAGCAATTTAGGAAGTTCCTAGAGGTCCTTAAGAAATTATACATTAATGTGCCCTTCACGGAGGCGTTGCAACAAATGCCCACCTATGCTAAATTTCTTAAGGACATTTTGTCTAATAAGAGAAAGCTAGAGAAATATGAAACAATAGCTTTAATTGAGGAGTGTAGTGCTTTAATTCAAAATAAATTGCCTCCTAAGCTAAAAGATCCAGGTAGCTTCTCTATTCCTTATTTGATTAGTAACACTAGTTTTGACAAATCTTTGTGTGATTTGGGGGCTAGTGTTAGTCTTATACCCCTTTCTATGTGTAAGAAATTGAAGGTGGCTAAACTAAACCCCACAACTATCTCCCTTGAATTAGCAGATCAGTCTGTCAAATACCCCGTAGGCATCTTGGAGGATGTTCCTATTAGAGTGGGTAAATTTTACATTCCGGTGGATTGTGTTGTGCTTAACATAGAAGTTAATGCTAAAATACTGATCATACTTGGGCGTCCATTCCTTGCCACTGGAAGGGCGATCATTGATGTCCACAAAGGGAAATTGACTTTGCGATTAAATGATGAAGAAGTAGTTTTTGATGGTTTTAAATTTGAAAATAATTCTAATTCCTTAAATTCATGTAATCGCATAGATGCTACTAATGTTGTGGATAATGTTGTGCTTTCAGGTGTGCAAGAATGAGTGGCTGATGCTATGCTAGAAAAGACCTTGCCCAAGGGTACTACAAAATTTGAGAAGTCTAAGCCCTGCAAGAAAGGACCTAAGAAGCAGAATGACAAGTGTGTCGAGAAGCATAGATTTAAACTCGGGGATAAAGTTCTTGTCAATAACTCGCTTCTACGTTTCTGTCCTAGTAAGTTATGGTCGAAATGGTCAGGACCATATGAGATTGTTTGAATTTTATCCTACGATGTGCTTGAGGTGAAGAAAGAATGCCATGAGCCTTTCATGATAAATGTCCAGAGAGTGAAACACTTTGAAGGAGTGGGGACTGAGCACTACTCCGTTGACATCATATGAGCACAAAAACCAGACCAAAGTCGAGCTAATGACTTTAAACAAGCGCTTCTTGGGAGGCAACCTAAGTTTTTTTATTTTTTCCTTTTAATTTCTTCTTTCTCTTTTGATTTTGTGTGTTGGATTGTTGGTTTGATCTTTATCTCATGGATCTTATTTAGGTTTGACCCTTTTTGAAGCTCAAATTAGAAGGAGAGTGAAGTCAGAAAGTTCCACACCCAGCTTATGGAAAATTCCATGGGCATGGATTGAACACCAAAAGATTTTCCACCACTGCAGTGAGTTCTTTTCTTTTATCCTTTCTCTAGTTATAGATTTTTACATTAGGGACAATGTAAGTTCTAAGCTTGGGGGGAGTATTTTCATTTTCATTTTCATATTCATTGTAGACCATTAGTTTTATGCATTCTTATGTCTCATATTACATTGCATATTCTTATTGCATTTTCATACTATCATATCTCTCAACTTTTTGGTTGACTTTGTGCCATTCTTTTTTGAGGATTTTGAGACAGTATTGATTTGGAACCTAACTTGTTGATTCTTATAGTAGGCAACAGACATTGTTTTAATTGATAGTGGAGGTGATTTCTTGATAGTTGATAATTAGCATATGCTCTCTAAATTTATGCTTTTCATTGATTTTTGAACCTCTAAATATGAGTTTTGAGCCTGTATGGGATGTATGCACTATATGAATTTTGCTCTCATTCTTTGTGTTGAGTGATAATTCCTCTTTGATTTTGTGCTCTAGAACTTGATTTGAAACCATTTTGAGGCGAAATTTTTGTTTGCATGCTGGAATGTGATTAAGGCATCTTAGGTATTTTTCTAGCTTTCTGAAATAATTGTCACAATTTCATCCACTAGCTGCCCATTTTGAACCCATTGCATAATTATTTTTCTTGATACCTATGATAATACATTGTCGGTAATCATTTAGAATATTAAATGAAGCAAAATGGGTTTGAAAGTTGGGTTGGGAATCATATGTTTTTGAGCCTTCTCTTTCTCAAATGAAAAAAAAAAAGAAAAATAAAATAAAAAAATCATGAGATGAAAGCTTGAAAAAGAAGAGAAAAAATATAAAAAAAAAAGAGGAAGAAGATGCTTGGAAATATGGAGTTATGCTCTTGTTTGAAAAATGCCTTTGCTCCATTTATTGTCTAGTGGGTTTCTTGTGCTTATTAAAAATTTTGTTAACCCCTTGTGCATACCTCCCTTTCTTTATCTTACCTAACATCATTCCCATGACCCTATTACAACCCTTGAAAGACTTTTTGATTCTTGCATGCATGCTGATTATTAGTGAAAATTTGTTTTCTTATCAAGCTTATGGAAGTGCTGTTTCTTTGAGGAATCTTGAGCGCATTGTCCTCACCTTTAAACACTTTGAGTGTGGTTAGTAGAGTGAACCTAATTTAGTGAGGAGCATGATTTCTGAGAACTTTAGCCTCTAATTGGACTTGATTTTGATTACCTCTCTAATTCTTGGTTTGCCTTTGCCTATTGCTTGGTTGGTTATTTTCCCAGGTTCCTCATTCATTATCGTCTCTAGATTCTAGTTCTTGGTTTGGACTTAGTTATTGCTTGGGGACAAGCAAAATCTTAAGCTTGGGGGGATTTGATGTGTATAAAACAACATCATATCTTGTTCTTGTTTTACATGCATTTTATATATTTTAGGCACTTTAGTTTCTCTTTTTATTTATTTTTCCTTTAATTCGGATAACTACTTTGTGTGTGGTGTTGTTGTGCAGGATTGGTGCTAAATTGGCTTAAAAATGGTGGAATGTTTACGTGATTGAAGTTGAAACTTAAAGGATAGCAAATGGGAACAAAAGGATCATTCCAAAAGCATCCACGGCCTGCTTGTGGAATGCCCCACGGCCATGGATCGAGCAGCTATGCAAAGAAGCAAACATGACTTGGCAGAGGAGTCCACGACCTGGCTGTGGAATGCACCATGGCCGTGGAATGTACCACGACCTAGATGTGGAATGCCCCACGGTCGTGGAACATATCAGAGAAACAACGTGCACCCATCCAACAAGATCCGCGGCCTAGCTGTGGAATATCCCACGGTTGTGGAATGTACCACGACATGACTGTGGAATCTCCCACTGGCGTGAATCGCAGTCCGAGATATTATTTTAATTTCATTTTTATTTCTTTTTATGGGTTTGGACTAGTTGAAACCCTAAGGGTATTTATAGATGTTCTGAATACAATACGAGGGTACAAATTTCTGTTTGGAGGAGACACATTTAGAGGCTCTAGATCTTCATCTTCCTATTCTCTTCTCTCTTCGCTACAGGTTTGGATGTTCTTTATTTTGTTTTCATGTTTCTTCTTCTCCATGTCTGAGTAGTTCTCTTTGTTTCTAGGATTGGGTAATGCCCTTTGATACATTGATGATGATTAATTGACTTGGTTTACCCCTTTTATTAATCTTGAATGTTTTTTGATTCAATCTTTATTGCGCTTATTCATGTGAATTTGCTGGCTATATATTTGCATCTCATAGATATTTAGGGACGTACTGAGAGGCAAACTTAGGTGTTGGAACCATAAGAATTGAACTTAAGGTCTAAATCACGAGAGTAGGTTTATCCTTTTGAGGATTTAATGAATTACCATAAAGCATAATGAGTTCAATTTAAATTCAATTACCACGAGAGTAGGAATTGGTTTAATTGGGCACGGTTCTTATCTCTTGAGAAAGAACATTAATTAATTTAGGGTAATTCACCTTCAATTGAATTTCAATTTTAATAAAAGAGTTGTCAATTAGGATTTGTCTTGTATCATTGTAGTTACCCTCAATCCTGGAATCTTTCTTAAATTTGAAAATTTTTCTTAACAACTAGCTATATTTTTGCTCTAAATTTTTCACTTTTATTTTTATTTTTTTAATTGCTTGGTTACTACGTTCTTATCACTCAACATTTATTTTTCTTTTTGTTTAATTTTATTGAATTAATTAATTAATTAGTATTCATAAACATAGTCCCTGTGGATTCAATCATTTTATTACTTGACGACGAAACTGTACACTTGCAGATTTCACACACCAAAATGTTAAATGATTGTTTGAGGCATCAGGGACTCAGATTACTTGGGGGTGTCTAGGAATTCTTTCTTAGGCAAATACTTTCCTAAGAACCTGCAAAATGCCAAGGAGATAGAATTCTTGGAACTTAAGCAAGGTGACATGTCTGTTGGCCAATATGTGCCTAAGTTTGAGGAGTTATCGAAGTTCTCCTTTTACTTTAGGTTTAACTTGGATGATGAGTGGAAGTGTACAAAATACGAAGAAGGATTAAGAGATGACATCAAAAGGGCCGTTAGACCTTTTGAGATTCAAGACTTTCTATCCTTGGTAAACAAATGTAGAATTGTGGAAGGTCATGATAATGAATCTCCAGTGAAGCAAAAATCACAAAGTTTTCAAAAGAGGAAGAGAGGGGATGATAGGTACAAGAAGGGTGTTTCTAGACCAAGTTATCCTTAATATAAAGACAAGCAAGTTCCAGTGGAACCTAAAGGACCAAAATGTGATAGATGTGAGAGACAACATGGTGGCAGACTTTCTTTAGCGGGCCAGTCAATATGTTATACATGTGGCCAACTAGGACACTATGAAAAGGAGTGTCCATAGAGACAAAGAGCAGTGACCAACCTTAAACCTCAAGCTAGAGGAAGAGTTTATACTCTGAGTGGTAAGGAGGTGGCTCAATCTCTTGATCTTATACAAAGTAAATCCACAGTTAAAGATAATTTGTTAATTGTATTATATGATTCAAGAGCATCTCACTCATTTATTTCATATGAATGTGTGAAGAGATTAGATTTACCATGTTTGAGCTTCTCCATGTTTTATCCGTGTCTACACCAACAGGAAAGCTAGTCACAACTTCCTTTGTTTGTTTGGATTTTTGTGTGAAAATAGAAGATAAGATTTTCTTTGTGAATCTTATCTGTTTACCTCTTCTTTACATTGATATTATTCTAGGCATGGATTGTTTGTCATCAAACCATGTTATTTTGAATTGTTCAGATAAGACTTTGATGTTTTTGTCTGATAATCCTTCTATGACTATTTCTTTTGAGTCTATGTTTTTAAGTGCTAAACAAGTTAACAACTGCTTAGTAGAATGGGCTTAGGGATATGTTCTCCTTTTCTCCTCAAATGTTGAAGTTGAGCAAGACTTAGGACATATACCTGTGGTGAGGGATGTAATTGGCTATTGACCCATGAAGTGTAACGCCCCTTTTTGGGAGGGAACGTCACATCATTATTTACGATGTGAAAAACAAAAATATAAAATAAGACCCGATTCATTATATTATAGACAAGCTTGCTTAGTTGAAAACGTATAAATAAATTAGTGAATATATATATATATATATATATATATATATATATATATATATATATATATATATATATATATATAAATTAGTGAATATATATATATATATATATATATATATATATATATATATATATATATATAGCGATGAGATGTAATTGCAGCAAAGAGTAGAATAAAAATAAACCATACATTCGAATAATATACATAAATATATAATCATATCAAACTTGTTTAGTTACAACACCTGATATACAAAAAGCAAAAATTATGCATTCCCCAAAAGATTATACATGTACAGCCCACCAAAAAGATAAGTTATCAGGCCCCAAAAAGAACACAGATAGCCATCAGTAGCTATCGACAGTATCAGCCCCTAAGAAGAAAGAGAAGGAACCGTGTTAAGATCCTCCTCATAATCTTCCTCGTCAGAGGAGACCCTCATCGGAGCCACCTAATTGGGGGCCAAGGCTCAGGCAGTGGAGAGGAATGAGTCCTCCTATGGGGAGTAATGACGTTCACCCCACATATCCGTAATGGGCAAATAAAATTCTAAATGCAAACGAACGCTACAGGTAAAGATAGGTGGATCATATTGCCCCTAAGCTAGTGACACCGTCACATCTCCTAGATAAACACAACGATCTATAGCTAGGTTGATATACCAGTAATCCGGACCTCTGAGAAAAGTCAGTCACACATATCCCAAAAAGCCTCATGGACAGGTCGTCATAATCAACGCAGGCGCTAGTCAAAGTCTAGCCAAAAATCGGGGAACTCGTGTACTTCCCCTTCTTCACCACCGTCTTCAGAGAAACATATATTTATACACAAGTAATAGAGATACAGAAAAGAGGTGAGACATCCTACATTCATTACTAATTATGGTAGTAAAGAAACAAAACGGTGTAGGACGCCCACATAGCATTATAGAGTAATAAACAGTAATCAAGAGGCAAATATTAAATAACATAACAATTCCAGGCAGTTATACAACAGTAATGTAATAGTTCTAATTATCATAAGAGTTAAATGCCAGATAATATATTGACTCACTATGCACATGCATGCGATATCAAAATCCTACTCCATGGAGCTAGACACAAACATTCGGAGAGAAAGATCAGGAGACATGTTTATAACTCGGCTGCCGCGGCCAAAGTGCTATAAATCATCAATTTATCCACGTGCACATTAAGACATTGTACAAGACATTCTTCACTAGATTGCGATATAGGATAGTGTCTCAGTCCGGATCATCGATGCGTTTGCATCGGTCTGCTCCATGGACAGAAGAGCTACCAACTGTCCATTGAGAGGTACCCGCACCCCGACGCCCCCAAGGTCAACAGTATGACCTACACTAGTCTACTCGTACCCGCACTAAGGTGTGTTCAATCTCCTAGGCAACATGACCTTAACAATAGTCCATTGGACTTTCATAATGCATGATGACTCAATACATATATCATGTATATTCAACAATAATACACCTTCCATCACATGCCACAATTTGGCTAAGATAAGCATCAACATATTCTTGGTCAAACTCATGGATTCACAATAAATATTATTAAGTCCTTAAATAATACATTACACTTTTAGGGTACATTATGAAATTATTTAACATTCTTACTTACACTCATGGTCTTACTTTAATTAAAAATTATCCTAAGTTTTGGATAAAACTTCATTCTTGATTCTTTCCATTTTATGAATCCTTAATTATCCAATTAATTAAGTTTCACTTCAATTTAACATTTCTTATTAAATTCTTCTCTAGAGGAATTCTCTTGATTGTTAAGTTCCTTACTTTAATTTTATTCAAACTCACTTAGAGAATTATTCTAGGGTTTTCCAAGTCTCACACTCTTGTTCTTTAGTTAGGTCAAAAGATTAACTTTTAGGTTATCAATTAAATTTCTCTCCATTACCTTATTAACTACTTATTACTTGATTATTGAATTCCCAAAGTTAACTAAAAATTACATCTTTTGGACCTAGAATGGCCTAGAGGCCATGGCCTCTCAAGGGTAGTGACCTTAACATTTTTTCTTAACTCCATTATATCTTATTCACTTGATTAATTATGTTCCCATCTTAATTACAAAATTTCAATCATGATCCCTCCAATTGGGGGTCATGGCCATGAGCCTCCATAAGGGAAGCAAGGGACTTTTATTTCCATTTCATGATTCTAATCCAACCAAGATCATCATTATACATATAAGATCAACCAAAAAGAATAAACAAAGTAAAATCAACACATAACTACAAAAACCATACATCAAAGAGCGTAACCCTAACTAGGGTTCCTGATGCGTGAAATCCGCAAGTGTACGATTTCGTCGTCAAGTAATAAAAGATCGAATCCACAGGGACTGTGTGTATGAATACCAATTAATTAATTAACTTAATTAAATTAAACAAGAGAAAATATGATTGTTGATTGATAAGAACTTAGTAACAAAATAATTAAATAAAAATTAAGAAAACAGAATTTAGAACAAAAACAGCAAGTTATCAAGAAAGGAGTTTTCAGATTAAAGAAAGCTTCCAAGATTGGGATACCACAATGATACAAAACAAATCCTAATTGACAACCCTTTTATTAAATCTGAAATTCAATTGAAGGTGAATTACCCTAAATTAGTTAATGTTCTCTCTCAAGATACAAGATCCGTGCCCAATTAAACCAATTCCTACTTTCGTGGTAATTGAATTTAAATTGAACCCATTACGCTTTGTGGTAATTCATTGAATCCTCGAAAGGCTAAAACTACTCTCGTGATTTAGACCTTAAGTTCAATTCTTATGGTTCCAACACTTAGGTTCACCTCTCGACGTCCCTAAATGCCTATGAGATGCAAATAAGTGGCCATTCACATGAATAAGAGCAATAAGAATTGAATCAAAGAACATTCAAGATCAATAAAAGGGAAACAACGTCAATTATTCATTATCAAAGTATCAAAGGGCATTGCCCAATCCTAGAAACAAAAGAAACTACTCAAACATAGAGGAACAAAACAGAATCAAACTTAAAAACATCTCAAACCGAAAACAATGGAAGAAGAAGAAGAAGAATGAAGAAACCAAGCCTCCTTTGTGCCTCCTTTAGAACTAGCTCCTCCTCCAAGGAGTTGTAGCTGCTCCTCTAGGTCGAACACACCCCAAAACGTGCTAAGAATGTCAATAAATAGGCCCCCAACACAAACTTCGCATAGAAGTTTCAATAATTGCTTGTCTCATTCAAACCACGGCCGTGGTGGCTACCACGGCCAGGCCGTGGTTGGTTCTGAGTTAGAGGGATTTCACTTCAGGCTTCAACCACGGCCGTGGTGTAGACCACGGCCAGGCTGTGGTTGCCTCTGATAACTTACTTCCAAGCCTAAAATGACTTATTAGACGTCCAAATCTTGAAAAGTGCTCAACATGAAAGTTGTAGATTTGGATCTTAACTATCAACCATCAAATTTTCAGCTTATTTGACAACTTGTAGCTCGAGATATGTCATGAACATTACACAAAGGTCAAGCTGTCAGGATCAGCACCCTAGTTCTTGCTTCAGCTCCAATTTGAGTTATTCAAACGTGTGATTGGGCCTTTGAGGTCTGCATGAAAGTAGTAGAGAATTGTCTTATCTTTCCTTTATTGTTATCCATTAAGCTCCAACTTCAATCATGCAAGCTTTCCATCTATTCCAAGACCAATTTGGCACCAATCCTGCACAAGAACACCAAAAACACTGCAGTTATCCGAACTAAGGGAAAAACTAACTAAAAAGGAAAACTAAAATGCCTAAAATGCTCAAAAATACATGCAAAACAAGAATAAAACATGATGTTGTTTCACACACATCAGTTCCTCACAAACAACACAAAATCAAGTCTCTCACTACCAAGAGAGGTTGAAGAGGATCATCTCCCTCTTACCTAAGGGGAAAACAAGAAAAGAACTCCCTTGAAGCTCCTTGATGAATTCGGTTCCACTCCTTCAAAACCCTAAAAATTTCAACTTCAACCAACCAACACCAATGCTTGAAAAAGAGACAATATATGGTCATGAAGGTGGTCTTGAAAATGAAAATAAGGAAGAGGAGGTGTGGAACCAAGTATCTTATCCTAAAGCTTCAAACTTGAAGCTTGAAGAAGATGATGAAGATGGAAGCTTTCCAAGAAATCTTCAACTAGAAAAGTGTTTAGAATGTAGTGGAGATTAAGGAAATATGTTTGCTTGAAATTTTTGTGTTGGTGGAAGGCATGGAAGGGAGGTAGCCGTATGGTGTGGTGGTAGAGAGAATGAGGAGAAAATTTGAGAGAAGAAGAGAGAAGAAAATGTAGAGAGAGAAGTTGATAGTAAGAAATGATTTCAAAATTAGTAAATGAAAGCAATAATGGGTAAAACAAAATTTTGGCTCCAAAGAAAGGCCATGCAGTCGTGTGGTGTGTAGGAGGAGAGAGAGGATGTGTGTAGCTTCTTTGAGAAGCTTGGTAGCTTTTTCAAAAGAGGATTTGATTAGACATAAAGTGGATTACATTTGGATAGGATATTTAGGTGATAAAGTGATTAAAATAATAAGGTGATTAGGGTTTTAACTACAAGCTTTTATTCAATGAATAATTATTACAGTGCACAAATCTAGTATTAATTATCCAATGGATAATAGAGCGTATCACAAAATTTTACTTAACAGTACGTACAAAGATTTTTATTTATCAGATAAAACCTCAAAAAATATGAACCTCATAAATTGTGCCCAGCCTTGGGTTTAGTAAAATCTCCTATCAACGTTTTCACAGTTCAAAGTTTACCAGCCTCAGGGAAAACATTTCGTTTTCCCAGCTTTGCTCAGCGCGTGCCCAAAATGAAGAATATATTAAAATATTTGACATTTCCAGAAAAATCTAGAAAAATTCTCAAAAATTACAAATATTAGAAAATGACTATTCATCATGAAACAAACAATTTCTGAGGTGTTACACTGACTCTGCTCAGTGTGCACGTAAAATAAGAAATATATTAAAATATTCAACATTTAACAAAAAAATTCAAAATTTTTTTCAAAAATCATAAATATTATAAAATGATTATTTATAATAAAACAAATAATTTTTGGGGTGTTACATGAAGACTTTGTTTTGATGATAACAAACATAAAGATGTTGCAAGATCAAGTCCAAGACCTTCAAGAATAGCTTTAGGACTTAGATCATTATATAAAGGTGTAAAATGGTTCACACTAATGCTCTAAAAATTATTTTTCATAGAAACCAAATAACACATATGTTTTCAAGGCTTTAAAATGGTTTTTGGTTTCCAAAGAAAGAACTATTAAGTGCCCAAAAGCTTATAAAATCATTTGGAATCAATTGGCAATGTTTAAAAGCTATATGAAATGACTTTCAGATGGCTTAATCGAATAAAAGTTTCCTTATTCGAATAACTAAAGTCAGAGAAGCCAAGAATTCCATATGATCAAACTTTATTTGAATAAAGTCTTGCTTTATTTGAATAAAGGTTCAAAATTAGCTTGGGGGCTTTATTCGAATAAAGGTTCAAAATTAGCTTGGGCACGCATGGTTTATTCGAATAACCAAGGTGTTATTCGAATAACACATTTTCCAAAAATCATATCTTAAATGGTTTATTCGAATAACGGGTTTGTTATTCAAATAACACGTTTTTCAGAAAATGGGTTTTAAAAGGGTTATTCAAATAACATAAGTGTTATTTGAATAACTCGTTCAAGAGGCAAAATTGCCTCTATGCTATTTGAAGCTTTATTTGAATAACAAAGTTGTTATTCAAATAAATGCTTATACTAGAAATAGAATTAATGACTAGTTTGAAGCAATTAATGTTCCAACCAACCACCCAACGGCTCTAATATTTAATGGGCTATAAATACAAGTTGTTGGGCATTTATGGAGGTTAGAAAATCAATCTGAAAACCTTGGTTAAGCATTAATACGAGCTTTCACAACCTTTTCATTATATACTCTATTTTGAGCTTCAAAGTGTGAATCCATATACCCATTGAGCTTCAAGTTGTATTATCCACTTTTGGGAGAGTTTTATTTCATCTACACTTTGTTTAATCTGTAAAAGAGGGTGAGGTATCCCTCAAAGTTGTAAGGGTGAGGTATCCCAAGGTGTGGTGAGTACTCTATTGTGTAAAGGTTGCAAGCACCTATTGAAACTTGAAGATATAATAATGGAAAATCTCAAGCGATTACTTAAGGACTGGACGTAAACCACAAGTGGATTAGTGGCTGAACTAGGATAAATCTTGTGTTTGATCTTCTAAACTCAACTCCTTAACATTTGTGTATTTAATTTACATGCTTGCTTGAGCACTCTCTGCTTTGGTTTATTCATTTGTGAATGAAAGTATACAATCTTCTCTATCCATTCATCTCTATCAATCAATAGCTTCAATGAAAATTGATAATCAAGTGTGTTGTAAAAAATTTAAGAAATTATTTTATAAACTCAATTCATCCCCTCTTGAGTATTGAGTCCACTTGGCAACAAGTGGTATTAGAGCTAGACTCTTGTGTAAAGAGCTTAGCAGCTTCAAGAGAAGTGATGACTTCAAATGGTTTTTCTTCTGAAAGTTCTTCTATAAATAGACTTCCCTACTTCAATAGGGATAGTTATGCTTATTGGAAAAAAAAAGATGAAGATTTTTATTGAAGCTATTAATCTTGATGTGTGTAATGCCATTGAAAATGGCTTTTTTATTCCTACACATATGGTTGATGGTGTGAGAACCAATACACCAAGAATTGAATGGACCGATGAAGATAAGAAAAAGGTCCATTACAATTTGAGAGCCAAGAACATCATTACTACTTCCTTTGGGTTTGATGAGTTCTTTAGGGTGTCAAATTGTAAGACTGCCTAAGAGATATGGGATACCTTACAAGTAACCCAAGAAGGTACAAGTGAAGTAAAAAGATTAAGAATCAATACTCTCACTTATGTGTGATTGGACATATGCCTTTGAAGACTTATTTTGATGATAACAAACGTGAAGACAAAAATAAAGATAATGGAAAGACTAAGTCCAAGATCTTATTAGAATAACTTTAGGACTTAGAGTCTTTTTGTACGAAACTCACTTTAATATCTCATTATTTTGAAAGATAAGATAATTTTGGCTTTAAAAAGGAACTAAAATGTTTTTTGAAAGGAATTTAAAACTATCTTCAAACTATTTTTAATTGTCTTATTCAAATAATGTCACTTCTATTCGAATAAGTCAATCCAGTAGTTTCTAGTTTTCAAACAGTTATTCGAATAGCATCTTTTTTATTCGAATAAAAGCTTTTCAAATCCTACTGTGATCTTTCTATTTTCAAACAATTATTCGAATAGCATATTAGCTATTCGAATAACAGGGTTTTTCATAACTTTTTGATAAATGCATTATTCGAATAACCCACCTGTTACTCAAATAATCCTTTTCTTTCAAAACTCTGGTTTTAACAGAGTTATTCGAATAACACATTGGTTATTCGAATAACCCATATCAGGTTACTTTTCACGATGACGTTATGAACAGTGTTATTCGAATCACATTTTACTCTATTCGAATAAACACGGTCTTTCACTTACTGATATGGAAATATCGTTTGACTTTTATGAGTTTTAATTATACCTAACGGCTATTTCTTCAAAATTTCTCTATAAATAGAAGCCTTGGGTCATCTCTAAAATTGCCTAACACTCTGAATTATTTTCTACTTGCACTAACTCGTGAATTTATTTTCTATGCTCTTTTTTCGATTAAAACTTTGAGATATTCTGTGAGAGCTAAATTAGCACTTCAATTTGTATAATTTGCTCTGAGTGAGAGTTTCTCTTCGTCTACTTTCTACTATTCTGTATCGAGGGTGAGGTATCCCTCAAGGTTTGTATAAGGGTGAGGTATCCCTGCAGGCTGAGACTTTAGCACAAGGGTAGAGTTTCCCTGTGTGTGAAAAGTGCTCTTTTGTGTAACGGTTGCAAGCACCTATTGAAGCTTGTATATATAGTGAAAAATCTTAACTTTTGTTTCGAGGACTGGACGTAGACCACAAGTGGGTTAATGGTCGAATCAGGATAAATACTGTGCTTGCCTCTCTCTTCTTAATCTCTTTTTTTTACGCAGCTTTATTTTATTACATATTTATCCTTTGCTGTTTCTCTTTCTTAAAGCTTTTCTTCTACATCTCGTTACTTCTGTGTTTTTATTTAATAGTTTTAATATTTATGTTTTCTCTAAAAGAGGTTTGTGAAAACTTTTTATACTCAATTCATCCCCTCTTGAGTATTGGAAGCCACTTGGTAACAAGTGGTATCAGAGCTAGACTCTTGTATAAAGAGCTTAGCAGCTTCAAGAGAACATGGCTTCTTCAAATGGTTTTTCAGAAGGATCTTCCATAAACCGACCACTCTTTTTCAATGGGGATGGTTATGCATATTGGAAGGAAAGAATGAAAATCTTCATCGAAGTTATTAATCTAGATGTGTGGGGATGCTGTCGAAAATGGCATATTTATATCTACGCATGAGGTCAATGGGTTAAGGACCAAAACACCAAGAAATAAATGGTCTGATGAGAACAAAAGAAAAGTTCAACATAATTTAAAAGCAAAAAAATATTATTACTACTGCTTTGGGATATGATGAGTTTTTTAGAATTTCAAATTGTAAAACTGCTAAAGAAATGTGGGACACTTTGCAAGTTACCCATGAGGGTACTAGTGAAGTAAATAGGTCGAGAATCAATTCTCTAACTCGTGAATATGAATTATTCAGAATGAACTAAGGAGAAAGCATTCAAAAAATGCAAAAGAGGTTTACCCATATAGTTAATCATCTTGCATCTTTAGGAAAAAGTTTCTCTAATGAAGACTTAATTAACAAAGTGTTAAGATGTCTTAGCAGGATTTGGCAACCCAAGGTAACAGCCATATCAGAATCAAGGGACTTGTCGACAATGACTCTAGCTAGGCTTTTTGGAAAACTTCATGAGCACGAATTGGAGCTAAGCAGATTAAGTCAAAGTGAAGAAAATGATAAAAAGAAAAAAAAGGAATAGTGCTCAAAGCCACTTCCTCAACAATCGACAATGATGATGAAGAAGGCTCAGAAAATAGCGAGGTAAACGAAGAAAATCTTAGTCTTTTAGTTAAAAAATTTGGAATATTTATCAAGAAGAAGGGAATGCAAAGAAGACCTCATTTTCCTCTGAAGAAGAATCATTACAAAGGCGAAGGAGCTTTATTAACTACAACTTGCTATGAATGCGGCAAACTGGGTCACATGAAAATGGAGTGCCCAGTTTACCAAAAGAAGAAGGAAAAATTTGAAAAGAAGCCCTTCAAGGAAAGAAAAGGAAGAAAAGCCTACATAGCATGGGATGAAAACGACATAGATTCAATTGACAGCTCAGATAGCGAGAAAGCCCAACTATGTCTCATGGCCAAAGGAGAAGAAGAAGAAAGTGAAAATGAAGTAAGTTCTAATACTACTTTATTACCTTCTTACGATAAGTTACAAGATGCCTTTGAAGAACTGCATGACAAGTCTTTAAAACTCATAAAATTAATTTCTTCTTCTAAGAAAACAATCTCTTCTTTAGAAAATTAAATTCTTATTTTAAACAAAGAAATAGAAGAATTGAAAATTAAAAATGAAACTTTGGGAATTTTTGATGCATGCACAAATCATTCTTCGCATGCTTCTATATCTTCATCTTGTTCTTCATGTCATATACTTGAAAAAGAGATTGAAGACTTAAAAAATACTCTTTCAAAATTCACATTTGGAAGGGACAATTTAAATATTTTATTAGGAAAACAAAGAGTAGTTTTTCAAAAGGCCGAGATAGGTTATAACCCAAAAAATCAACAAAAACTATATAAAAATTTCTTTGTACATTCTAATGTTTCAAGTTGTCCTTTTATTAAATGTTTTTACTATGGAAAGAAAAGACATAGTGCTATAATGCAAGGAAAAACATTAATACAAAAATTGGAATGAAAATGGTTTGGGTTCCCAAGGGTACTATACCCAAAACTGACACACAAGGACCAAAGAAAGTTTGGGTACCAAAAGTTAAAAACTAAACATGTATTGTAGGTGTGCTTGAAAGCTAGGAGTTCAAATTGGTATCTCGATAGCGGCTGCTCCAAGCACATGACCGGGGACGACTCAAAATTCACCTTGCTCATCCCCAAGAATCATGGACATGTTATATATGGTGATAACAACAAAGGAAAAATTCTTGGAATCAGCAAAGTTGGTAAGAATCCTAGTTCATCTATTGAAAATGTATTGTTTGTTGAAGGCTTGAAACATAACTTGCTTAGTATTATCCAATTATGTGATAAAGGAAATAAAGTAATTTTTTACTCAAATTGTTGCATAATTTAAGATAAAAATGATAAGCATGTTAATTTTATTAGTCATAGAGTAAAAAACATTTATATGATTAGTCTTGATGATATATCTTCAAATGATGCGAAATGCCTTTTAAGTAAGAATGATGATTCATGGTTATGGCATAAGAGAATTGCACACATTCACATGGATCACTTAAAGAAGTTGGTCTCTAAAGAGCTAGTAATTGGACTACCCAAGCTTAATTTTATAAAAGATAAATTATGTGATACATGTCAAAAGGGTAAACAAATAAAAGTCTCTTTTAAAGAAAAAATATATAGTTTCAACTACTAGACTTTTACAACTTTTACACATGGATCTTTTTGGACCATCTAGAACTATGAGCTTTAGTGGGAATTACTATGGTTTAGTGATTGTGGATGATTTTTCTAGGTTTACATGGACTTTATTTTTTACAAATAAAAATGATGCATTTCTAGCTTTTCAAAGACTTGCCAAAGTTATTCAAAACGAAAAAAGCTTTACAATTTCCTAAATAAGAAGCGATCATGGTGGCGAATTTGAAAACATTATTTCTAAAAATTATTGTGATGAACATGGCATTAATCATAATTTCTTTGCCCCTAGAACTCCGCAACAAAATGGAGTTGTAGAAAGAAAAAATCGTTCTTTAGAAGAAATGACGAGAACTATGCTTAATGAGGCTGCTCTTCCTAAGTATTTTTTGACAGATGCTGTAAATATAACTTGTTATGTAATGAATAGGGCCCTTATAAGGCCTATTTTAAAGAAAACTCCATATGAGTTATACAAGGGAAGAAAGCTAAATGTCTCACATTTTCATGTTTTTGGTTGCAAATGTTTTGTTTTAAATAATGGAAAAGATAACTTAGGCAAGTTTGATGCAAAGTCTGATGAAGGTATATTTCTTGGTTACTCCAACCATAGTAAGGCTTTTCGTATATATAATAAAAGAACTATGACTATCGAAGAATCTATTCATGTTGCATTTGATGAAACATGACCTAAATGGATTGAGAAAGGATCTTGTTATTGATGATGTCGCATAAATTTTGGTGAAAACTCATTTGGGCATAAAAGAAAAAGAAGTCAAGGAGCAAGAAGATAAATAAAGACAAGAAGATCCAAAAGTCTTGGAACTTCCCAAAGAATGGCAGACTTCAAAATATCATTCCCTTAATCAAATAATAGGTGATGTGTCTAAAGGTGTAAGTACTCGAAATTCCCTTAAAAATACATGTAATCACTTAGCTTTTGTTTCTCAAATTGAACCTAAAGATATAATTGAAGCCTTTGATGATGAACATTGGATCTTAACTATGCATGAGGAATTAAATCAGTTTGAAAGAAATCAAGTTTGGGAATTAGTTGCTAGACCTAATGATCATCCTATAATTGGCACAAAATGGGTTTTTAGAAACAAACTTGATAAAAATGGACTAATAACTAGAAACAAAGTTAGGTTGGTCACTAAAGGTTATAATCAAGAAGAAGGAATAGATTATGAATAAACCTATGCACCTGTAGCTAGATTAGAAGCTATTAGAATGTTACTTCATGGATTTCAAATTATATCAAATGGATGTTAAAAGTGCTTTTCTTAATGGCCTTATTCAAGAGGAGGTATACGTTGAACAACCTCCAAGTTTGAAAATCATGAACTACCCAACTATGTTTTTAAACTTAAAAAGGCTTTATATGGATTAAAGCAAGCTCCTAGAACTTGGTATGAAAGGTTGAGTAAGTTTCTTTTAGAAAATGGTTTTTCAAGAGGAAAAGTCGACACTACCCCTTTCATTAAAAAAACATGATATTCTTCTTATGCAAGTATATGTAGATGATATTATCTTTAGTGCTACTAATAAATTCCTTTGCAAAGAATTTTCTAAGACATTACAGAATGAATTTGAAATGTCAATGATGGGAGAGTTGAATTTTTTCCTCGGACTTCAAATCAAACAAACAAATGAAGGGACATTCATAAGTCAAACAAAATACTGCACGGAATTGCTCAAAAGATTCGAAATGGAAAATGCTAAATATATGGCCACTCCAATGGGCACTTCTTGCTATTTGGACAAAGATGAAGGAGGCAAATCAATAGAAATAACAAAATACAGAGATATGATTGGATCTCTCCTTTATCTTACTGCTAGTAGGCCAGATATAATGTTTAGTGTATGCATGTGTACTAGATATCAGGCAAACCCTAAGGAATTGCATTTAAGTGCTGTTAAACGAATAATGAAATACCTAGTAGGCACTTCACAAATGGGCTTGTGGTATCCTAAGGGTACCTAATGTAGCCTAATAGGCTATTCCGACTCTGATTTTGCTTGGTACAAATTGGATAGGAAGAGTACTAGTGGGACATGCCACTTGCTTGGCAGTTCTTTAGTTTCTTGGCATAACAAAAAATAAAATAGTGTGGCTTTATCTACCGCTGAGGCTGAATATGTTGCAGCCGGAAGTTGTTGTGCTCAAATCCTATGGATGAAACAACCACTTCTAGACTACAGTCTTAAGCTTAATCACATCCCAATAAGATGTGATAGCAATAGTGCAATAAATCTATCTAAGAATCCTATTCTACATTCCAGAACAAAGCATATAGAGATAAGACATCACTTTATCAGAGATCATGTACAAAAAGGGGATTGCATTCTTGAATTTATTGAAACAACTAAGCAACCTGCAGATATTTTCACTAAACCCTTAGCAAAAGAAGCATTCTTTTATATTAGAGGAGAATTGGGAATAATTGATCAATCGAATATATAATTATTTGAATTTATTGCTTAAATATTGCTTTTATCTCCTTTAAATCTTTTACTGACTTAAGCTTCGAAGATATCCCAAATCTTGTTTTATAGGTTATTTTATAGTTGGGTAAGTTAATTCTCCTGAATGTATGCTTTTCTATTTTTTTATAGTTTTATTCGAATAAATCTAGGTTTATTCGAATAAACTAACTTCTATGTAAGTTCTGTGTTTGCTGTGCTCTCTGTCTATTCGAATAAAATTCAGATCATTCGAATAACCAGAGACTTGTTTTATCAGTCATTTACTTTTGCTCTCTGTCTATTCGAATAGAATTAAGTGTTATTCGAATAAACTCAAGCTTATTCCAATAACCAGACACTTGGCTTATCAGTCCTGTTTGGCTGCTCTCTGTCTATTCAAATAACCCCTAGGTTATTCGAATAAAACCTATTAAAAGGCCACAACGCTTGACCTTCCTTTTTATTCGATATTCCTCTATTCGACTAAACCCTAGGGTTATTTCTTCTGAAGAATATTCGACCCTCTTAGTTATTCGAATAACCATGGGCCTCTATTTAAAAGGCCCCCTACACCTTCAAACGTTTCACTCCTCTTCTCTCTGTTTCCTCCTCTGCTCTTCTTCTTCACTACCCATGCCTCCATCTTTTCTCCTGTCACCCTTCCATTTCTCTCTCTCTCTCTTTCTCTCCACCAACCCTTCAAACACCATGGCCTCTTCTTCTAAGTGTCCTCGCACAAAGACTGCATCTTGCAATAATCCACTTGACTTAAGAAGGCTTTCCTCCAATGAAGACCACCGTGGCCACTTCATTACGCACTTCTGGGTATGTAACCTTGTCCATCCAAATACCTTGACCTCTCCTTCTTTTAGCAAAACAGAGGCTTTGACTTTCTGACCCTGTTGCAGAACTAGGGGGTTCTACAGCTCTGTTCTCACTGGGCTACTCTCTACCCAGCTCTGGTGAAGATGTTTTTCTGCAATCTGGCATTTGATGGCCAGAACCTCCTCTCCGAAGTCTGTGATCAAAACATTGTAATCACTATGTAGGACTGGCAGACTCTGTTTGGGTTGCAGTTTACCAGCACACTCATTGAAGATGATGATAACCCCTTTCTCAAGGAGTTCAATAGGATTCCAGCTATTGAGGACCTGCTGAAACCTGGTCTAGCTTTGCTTGACAAGGGCCTCAAAGGTGGTATACTGAAGAGCCAAGATAGGCTTCTGCATTATGCCTTTACTCATATCCTGGCTCGCTGCGGTGGAAATTACGCCTACCTCAGTGAAGATGACATCTTCATGCTTTGGATCCTAAAGAATGGTCATCAGATCAACTGGCCTGTATTTATCATGAAACACATGATGAAGGCCAAGGGCAAGGAAAAATCTGACTTGCCTTATGGTATTCTCATCACTACCTTACTCAACAAGTATACTTAGGTCTTGGAGACTGAGCGAGTCATCGCCTTGACTTATCACAATGTCTTCGGCTCCCACACCTTGCGTAAAATGAAGATGATCGAGATTGATGAAGGTTGGGTGTACCCAGATGAGGTTGATGATGAGTTTGACCCTACTGATGCCCCTGTTATCCCTGCTGCCCCTACTCCAGTCACTTTGGAGCAAATCATGGCTGCCTTGCATGATAACTATGTTTATATGAAACACACCTTCTCTATTCTGTTTGATAGAATAGAAGGTGTTGAACGTGAGGTTATTGCCTTACGAGCTGCATCACCTGCTCCTGCACCTGCTTCTTCACCTCCGCCACTAGATACCTATTTCTAGGAGTTTTAGTTCTTAGGATCTCTATTTTGCCTTTGTTTTATTTATTTCTGACTTTTGTAAATGCACCCTTTTTGGTTAATGAATAAATAAAGTTTTTGATGGTCTATTCCTTTTGCATTGATATGAGTATGCTTTTTGGTTCCTTTTATGCTCTTATACTTGAATATCTGTCTATGGGACTTACCCCTCCTTTTTGCTCATTACAAAAGGGGGAGAAAAATTTGAATTTAATTGAGATTTAATTGAGAAAAGACAAGTAAAATTAAAAAGAGTTTGGATTCCACATGAAAGGGAGAGCTGCGCACATCTCTGATAAACGTTACCTCTTATAATTAAAGAGGGGGAGTAAGCTTTTAATACCTCTTTGTGAATTCCAATTATATGCACTAATTCTTTTCTTATTGATAGTTTGTCATCATCAAAAAGGGGAGAATGTGATTGGACATATGCCTTTGAAGACTTGTTTTGACGATAACAAACGTGAAGACAAAAATGAAGATGATGGAAAGACCAAGTCCAAAATCTTATTAGAATAGTTTTAGGACTTAGAGTCTTTTTGTACGGAGCTCACTTTATAATCTCACTATTTTGAAAGATAAGATAATTTTGGCTTTAAAAAGGAACTAAAATGTTTTTTTGAAAGGAATTTAAAACTATCTTCAAACTGTTTTTTAATTGTCTTATTCGAATAATGTCACTTCTATTCGAATAAGCCCATCCAGCAGTTTCTGGTTTTCAAACAGTTATTCGAATAGCATCTTTTTTATTCGAATAAAAGCTTTTCAAATCCTGCTGTGATCTTTTTGTTTTCAAACAGTTATTCGAATAGCACATTAGCTATTCGAATAAAAAGGTTTTTCATAACTTTTTGATAAATGCATTATTCGAATAACCCAACTGTTATTCGAATAATCCTTTTCTTTTAGAACTCTAGTTTTAACAGAGTTATTCGAATAACACATTGGTTATTCGAATAACCCATATCAGGTTACTTTTCACGATGACATTATAAACAGAGTTATTTGAATAACATTTTACTCTATTCGAATAAACACGGTCTTTCATGTACTGATATGGAAATATCTTTTGACTTTTATGAGTTTGAATTATACACAACGGCTATTTCTTTGTAATTTCTCTATAAATAGAAGCTTTGGGTCATCTCTAAAATTGCCCAACACTTTGAATTATTTTCTACTTGCACTAACTCGTGAATTTATTTTCCATGCTCTTTTTTCAATCAAAACTTTGAGATATTCTGTGAGAGCTCCATTAGCACTTCAATTTGTATAATTTGCTCTGAGTGAGAGTTTCTCTTCATCTACTTTCTGCTATTCTGTATCGAGGGTGAGGTATCCCTCAAGGTTTGTATAAGTGTGAGGTATCCCTGCAGGCTGAGGCTTTAGCACAAGGATAAAGTTTCCCTGTGTGTGAAAAGTGCTCTTGTGTGTAACGGTTGTAAGCACCTATTGAAGCTTGTATACATAGTGAAAAATCTTGACTTTTGTTTCGAGGACTGGACGTAGACCACAAGTGGGTTAGTGGTCGAACCAGGATAAATATTGTGCCTGCCTCTCTCTTCTTAATCTTTTTTTTTTTACGCAACTGATTGCTACCGCAAATGCACGGATCACTCAAGTAATACAGATACAGAGTAAAAGTTTATTCTCACGAGGATATTTGTTTATAAAGCTAAGTACCAACCAATAGCTTAATCAGTTCTATCAAAGGACATAAAAATAAGAAAGCAATAATCTAAACTAAATCTAATCTACAAAAGTAATAAACATAAATGGTTAGGTTTCAGTTCTTCTTCACCCCCTACATCTACCAACAACATGCAATCCTCCTCATAAACACAAAGTATTGATTAGGTTAGCTTGAGAATCTTCATTAGCCAAAAGCCTATGTCTAGGTCAATCAACCCTAGTTTCTATTGCCCAACTCACTAAGTTTCCTTGAAAGCTAGCGCAACATCCACTCATGAACGATCTATTCTCAATCACACACTATACGTGACTAATAGGTATATTTCTATCCCATTAACGAATCAACTCATCCAAGCCAATTGAAATCGTCGAACATGTATCAACCATACCATATCCATATCAACAAATCCCTATGTCTAGTTCATTTATAAATATTAGGATCATGCAATTGATGGCCAACCAACAGCAAGCATTAAGCATAGATTATGATTGAACAATAACTAAACATTCACACAAACTCAGAGAAGAACACATCATTAATATATATAAACGGATCCAAAATATTCCTAAACATAGCTCAGCTATACAATAGATAAGGAAGAGAATAGAGAAAGGAAAAAAGAGAAAGGAAGCTCATTGATTTATCTCTTTGAAGCTTGAATCCTCCTTCATCCTTGATCCTAGGCTCCAATCCACCATCAATGGAGAACTAGCCAAAGCTTTCTAACCTAAAACTACCTAAACCTAAACTAAAATAGGGAAAACTAAAAATGGAAATGGTTAAGGCAGCCAGAATTGAGAGAAAAATGTGAAAAATCCATTTATAGGCTCAGCTTGCTGCCATCGCGCCGCGGCCCCAACATACGCGCGCCGCGACGCCCACAGTGTTGGTCTCTTTGCGCCGTAGCACTCACTTCTTCTGGGTCGCGGCCCTCTCATCTCGGGTCCAAGTATGGCATGCTGATGATGCCTCTCTGCGTCGTGGCGCCCACGACCTTGCGTCGCGGCGGTGACTACTGAAATGCAGATTTGGCTTCCTCTTCCTCTTTTAACTCAAATGCTCCATATTTAACCTTGTTCGGAGCCCTTCCTATCATAGAGAAAATATCAAATCAGTAACATATGTAAATATACTTAATCAATAATAATTAAAGCACAATTTGCTATAAAACATGCAAGAAAGACTTAGAATCAGAATATGACAAATATAAGCAATAAACTCTCCAAATATACATTATAAACAAGGACTACGCATTCATTCTAGTACAGATATAGGGCACAAATAACTGCATTTTATGGAGTTATCAGTAACTTTATTTTATTACATATTTATCCTTTGCTGTTTCTCTTTCTTAAAGTTTTTCTTCTACATCTCGTTATTTTTGTGCTTTTATTTAATAGTTTTAATATTTATGTTTTCTCTAAAAGAGGTTTGCGAAAACTTTTTATACTCAATTCACCCCCCTCTTGAGTACTGGAAGCCACTTGGTAATATTATGAGTATGAATTGTTTAGAATGAACCAAGGCGAAAGCATTCAAAAATGAAAAAGAGATTCACACACATTGTAAATCATCTTTATTCATTGGGAAAGACTTTTCCTAATGAAGATCTTATTAAAAAATTCTTGAGATGCTTAAGTAGGAAATAGCAACCCAAGGTAACGGCTATTGTGGAATTAGAATTTATCAACAATGACATTAACCACTCTATTTAGGAAGCTTGAAGAAGATGAATTGGAGCTAAATAGGCTCAATCAAAATGAGGAGCTTGATAAGAAGAAAAAAAGGATTGTACTCAAAGTCACCTTCTCCACAATTGAAGATGATGATGAAGATGGTGGAGATGGAATAGAAAACCTTGAGCTAAACGAGGAGAATCTTAGTCTCCTTGTAAGAAAGTTTGGAAGATTCCTTAAGAAGAAAAAAATTCAGACAAGACTACCTTTCCTTCCTAAGCAGACCTATCATAAAAGGGAAGAAATCTCATCTACTCCAACATGCTATAAATGTGAAAAATTGGGGCACATGAAGATGGAGTGTCCCGTCTATCAAAAGAAGATGGAGAAATTTGAAAGGAGACCTTCAAAAGAAAATAAAGGAATAAGAGTTTACATTGCTTGGGATGACAATGACATGGACTCCACCGATAGCTCAGACAATGAGAAAGCTCATCTATATCTTATGGCTAAAGGAGAAGAAGATGAAAAAAGTGAAATGGAGGTAACTTCTTCTAACCTTGATTCTTTACCTTCCTATAGTGAATTACAAGATGCATTTGAAGAGTTGCATGATGAATCCATGAGGCTCACAAATTAGTTTCATATTCCAAGAAAATAATCTCCTATTTGGAAAACAAAATTTCCATGGTAAACAAAGAGATTAAAGAACTCAAAATTAAAAATGAGACTCTAGGACTTATTGATGCTAACTCATCATGCCTGATTTGTTCTTCACATGATAATGCACTCACACCCTCATTTTGCTCATCATGTAAAACATTTGAAAATAAAATTTAAGATTTGAAAAACACTCTTTCAAAATTTACTTTTGGAAGAGATAACTTGAATGTATTACTAGGGAAACAAAGATGTGTTTTCTAAAAAGTCAGTTTAGGGTATAATCCCAATAACCAACAAAAGTTTCTCAATAATCTCTTTGTTTCCTCAAGTACATCAAGTAGCCTCTTCATCAAATGCTTTCATTGTGGGAAGAAAGGGCATAGTGCTTTAACATGCAATGTTAGGAAGAACATAAACACCAAGGTTGAGACTAAAATGGTTTAGGTCCCTAAGGGCACCTTGCCTAAATCTAACACACAAGGACAAAAGAAAATTTGGGTACCAAAGGTTAAAATCTAAATGTGTGTTATAGGTGTGCTTGAAGGCCAAGAGCTCAAGTTGGTATCTTGATAGTGGATACTCCAAGCACATGACTGGTGATGGCTCCAAGTTTTCCTTCTTTGTCCCTAAGAAGAATGGACATGTAACATATAGTGAGAACAATAAAGGTAAGATCCTTAGAGTTGGCAAAGTTAGTAAAATGCATTCCTCCTCTATTGATAATGTTTTACTTGTTGAAGGGCTCAAACATAATTTGCTTAGCATTAGTCCATTATGTGATAAAGGAAATAAAGTTATTTTTTATTCTAATTATTGCATAATTGAAGAAAAAGATGATAAGCAAGTTATGTTTATTGGTCATAGGGTCAATAATATATACATGATTAGCCTTGATGATATATCTCCAAATGATGCAAAATGTTTTATCAGTAAAGAAGATGATTTATGATTATGACATAGAAGGATTGATCACATTCACATGGATAACTTAAATAAGTTAGTCTCAAAAGAGCTTGTAATTAGACTTCTAAAGCTCAAATTTGAAAAAGATAAACTTTGTGATGCATGTCAAAAGGGAAAGCAAATAAAAGTCTTTTTTAAAGCTAAAAATGTTATTTCAACTACTAGACTTTTACAACTTTTGCATATAAACTTTTTTGGTCCCTTTAAAACAATGAGCTTTGGTGAAAATTACTATGCACTAGTGATTGTGGATGATTTCTCTAGGTTTACATGTACATTATTCTTATCTCACAAAAAAGATGTTTTTCCATCTTTTAAGAGAGTTGCCAAAGTTATCCAAAATGAAAAAAGTTCTTATATTGCATCCATAAGAAGTGATCATGGTGGTGAGTTTGAAAACCATGATTTTGAAACCTCTTGTGATGAACATGGCATTAAGCATAATTTTTCTGCCCTAGAACTCCATAACAAAATGGGGTTGTAGAAAGAAAAAATCGATTTTTAGAAAAAAATAGCAAGAACTATGCTCAATTAGGTCAACCTTCCTAAGTACTTTTGGGCGAATGCGGTAAATACATCTTGTTATGTTATGAATAGAGTCCTAATAAGGCCAATTTAAAAAAAAAACCCTATGAGTTGTACAAGGGAAGGAAGCCAAATGTTTCATACTTTCATGTCTTTAAATGTAAATGCTTTGTTTTAAATAATGGAAAGGATAACTTGGAAAAGTTTGATGCCAAATCAGATGAAGGTATATTTCTTGGCTATTCAATGTATAGTAAAGTTTTTAGAGTTTACAATAAAAGAACTTTGACCATAGAAGAGTTCATTTATGTTGCATTTGATGAAACTAACCCAAATGGACCGAGAAAGGATTTAGTTGATGATGTTGCAGAAACCTTGGCAAGAACACACTTGGAGAATCAAGAGAAAGAGACTAAGAAGCAAGAAAAAAGCTCATTTGATCCCCCAAGGCAAGAAGATTCACAAATCATAGACCTTCCCAAGGAATGGACGACATTAAGATGTCATCCTCTTGACAAAGTGATAGGTGATGTATTAAAAGGAGTAACCACTCGTAACTCTCTTAAAGATGCATGTAGTTATATGACTTTTGTCTCTCAAGTTGAACCTAAAGACATAAATGAGGCCATTAATGATGAACATTGGATCTTGGCCATGCAAGATGAACTAAACCAATTTGAAAGAAATCAAGTTTGGGAGTTAGTACCAAGGCCCAATGATCATCCCATAATTAGCACAAAATGGGTCTGTAGGAACAAACTTGATGAAACATGATTAATAATAAGAAACAAAGCTAGGTTTGTTTCTAAAGGTTATAATCAAGAAGAAAACATAGATTATGAGGAAACATGTGCTCTCATAGCTAGATTAGAGGCCATAAGAATGCTACTGACATATGCATGCATCATGGATTTCAAACTTTATCAAATGGATGTCAAAAGTGCTTTCTTAAATGGTTTTATACAAGAAGAGGTGTTGTGAAATAACCTGCTGGTTTTGAAAACTTTGACCTTCCCAATCATGTTTTTAAATTGAAAAATACCTTATATGGCTTAAAACAAGCTGCTAGAAGTTGGTATAAAAGGTTGAGCAATTTCCTTTTAGAAAAAGGCTTCTTTAGAGGAAAGATTGACACTATTCTCTTCATCAAGCATAAAAAGCATAACATACTTCTTATTCAAATATATGTTGATGATATAATATTTAGTACTACTAATGAGTCTTTTTGCAAGGAGTTTGCTAACATTATGCAAAATAAGTTTAAGATGCCTATGATGGGTGAGCTCCACTTCTTCCTTGGACTCCAAATCAAGCAAACAAGGGATGAGATTTTCATAAGTCAATCCAAGTATTGCAAAGAGTTACTCAACAAGTTTGGAATGGACAACACCAAGCATATGGCTACACCTATGGGTACCTCTTATTATTTGGACAAGGATAAATGAGGTAAATTTATAGAAATCTCAAAATATAGAGGTATGATTGGCTCACTCCTTTATCTTACAGCAAGTAGACCAGGCATTATGTTTAGTGTGTGCATCTGTGCTAGATTTCAACCAAATCCTAAAGAATTACATCTATGTGCTGTAAAAGGAATTATGAAATACCTAATAAACACTTCACAAATGGGTTTGTGGTACCCTAAGGGTGCCTCATGTAGTATAATTGGTTATTTTGATTCTAATTTTGCTGGACGCAAAATGGATAGGAAGAGCACTAGTAGGATATGTCATTTGCTTGGAAGCTCACTAGTTTCTTCGCATGGCAAGAAACAAAATAATGTGGCATTGTCTACAGCTGAAGCTGAATATGTTGCAGTTGAAAGTTGTTGTACTCAAATCCTTTGGATGAAACAACAACTTCTAGACTATGGTCTTGAGCTTGATCACATCCCTATAAGATGTGATAATACTAGTGCAATTAATTTGTCTAAAAATCTCATTTTGCACTCAAGAACAAAGCACATAGAAATAAGGCACCACTTCATTAGAAATCATGTTCAAAAATGTGATTTCATGCTTGAATTTATGGAAACAACTAAAAAACTTGCCAATATCTTCACTAAGCCTTTGGAAAAAGAAGCATTCTTTTACATAAGAAAAGAATTGGACATAGTTGATCAATTATGCATATGAATGAATGCTTGTATTTATTGCTTTAACATTGATTTATTCCTCTTAAATTATTATTGACTTGAGCGTCAAAGGTATCCTAAAATTTGTTTTGCATGTACTCCATCAATTGGGTAAGAAATCTCCTCCCAATCTTCTATTTTAAATGAGTTTACTGATGTTTTTCTTTTAGTCTTATTCGAATAAGACTTCTCTTATTCGAATAACATATCCCAGTAGCTCTATTCTCTGCTTGTTCGTATATTTTATTCAAATAAGGCTTCCCTTATTTGAATAACGCTTAACAGAAGCGTTCCCAAATTCTGGTCTTATATGTGTTATTCGAATAACAACATTATTATTCAAATAACGCTTAACAGAGAGCCAAGACCTTTGAGCTTTGACGTTGTTATTCGAATAATAGCATTATTATTTGAATAAGGCTTAGCAGAGAGCCAAGAAGTTTCAGTTGCCACGTTGTTATTCGAATAACATATAACTTAGAAATGGGTCTCTGCCTACTCACTCCCTCATTTCTTAATTTTTTCTCCTCTTCCTCTACTCTTTTCTCTCTGAAGTGCTATGCTTCCCTTTACCCAAAAACCCAAAATCCCTCTTCCACCATTATTGCATGTCCAACCCCCTACCATTATTACACGTCCAAACCCCCTACCATTATTTCACCCACACGAACATCGTACCCTTTCCTAAAGCTCCAGCCATGGCCTCCTCTTCCTATGTAAAACGTGCCTGTACCAAGATTGCTCCATGCAACAATCGTTTGGATCTTCGAAGACTCTCTTCAAATGATGATGATTTGAAGCGTTTTAGTAAAAATTTATGGAATAGAGATCTTGTGCAACCTAAGCACATTGACATGAAGTTCTTCGAAAATGAAAGAGGATTTGAGTTCTTGGACATCCTGAACCACCAAGGGATGCTCAAGCTGTGCTACTACAAGGATACCATCTTCTCAGACCTCGTGGTGATGTTCTACTGTAATATGATGCTGGATGGTATTAACATCATCTCTGAAGTTAAAGACCAGCAAATTATGATCACTCCGGAAGATTGGATGAAGTTCTTTGACTTGAGAGCTACTAGCACTGCTATTGAGGAAGATAGTAGGCCACATATGAAGGACTACAAGAAGGATGATGCTATGCCTCTAATTATGAAACCTGGTACGCAGTGACCTAAGGTTGGGCTGAAGAGTGGCACGCTCAAAAGTTAAGATAGGCTGCTCCATTATGCATACACGCACATTCTTGCCCCTTGCGGTGGTAACTACGCCTATCTAACCGAGGACAATATCTTCATGGTTTGGGTTCTGCACAAGGGTTAGAGAATTAACTAGCCTAACTTCATTAGGAAACATATGATGAAGGCAAAAAGCAAGGAAAATTCTGACTTGCCTTATGCTCTGCTAATTTCTACGTTTCTCAAGAAGTACTCATTGGTCAGGCAGACTAAGCAACTAGTCCAGCTCAATCACTTCAAAATCTTTGGAGAATACACTCTGAAGAAACTAAAGATGGTTCCAGATGATGAAGGCGATTGTGTGTACCTAGATGAACTAGAGGACGCTGGAGATAATGAGGTAGCTAAAGGTGCTCCTGCTGAAGGTGCCCCTACTGAAGGTGCTTCTGCTACTGTTGCTCCTAGTCTAGTCACCTTGGAGCAAATAATGGCAACCTTGCTTGATAACCGTGCTTAAATGGAGAACACCTATTCTGTTATGCTTGATAAAATAGAAGATATTGAACGTGAGCTGCCAGCATTGCGAACCTTGCAACCAGATCGTGCGCCTAACTCCCCTCTTCTGCCACTGGATACATACTTTTAGGAATTATAGTTCATAGGATCCTTGTTTTTTTTTCCTTTGATTGTATTAGCTATTTTTAATGCAAATGTAAATGTAATTGGCCAAATTATGAATGAATGACAAATTAATCTTTGCTTACATTGTTGTGTTCAATTTAATCTTATCTTTATTTAGGCTTATTTTTATGTGATAAATTTATTGCCTTCTATAAAAATACCATACTGAGCTTAATTGACTATCAATTGCTTATGCTTTGGTTTTTTCTTGCCCCATCTTTTTTATCTTGACAAAAGGGGGAGAAGAAGTTAAAGATCTCATATTTTTAGAATGTTTTTGAGAAAAGAAAGGAAACTATAAACTGGATCTTAAGATTCCAAAAGTAAGGGGGATCTGTGCATAACTCTAAATTAAATTTTCCTCTTATACAAAAGAAAGGGAGTAAGTCTCTCTAATGACCTTATGAATTCCAATTTATGAAACTAACTCTTTTCTCAATGGTTGTTTATTATCATAAAAAAGAGAGAATGTAATTGGTTATTGACCCATGAAAACTTTGTTTTGATGATAACAAACATAAAGATGTTGCAAGATCAAGTCCAAGACCTTCAAGAATAGATTTAGGACTTAGATCATTATGTAAAGGTATAAAGCGGTTCACACTAATGCTTTAAAATTTTTTTTTTAAAGAAACCAAACAGCACATATGTTTTCAATGCTTCAAAATGATTTTTGGTTTCCAAAGAAAGAACCATTAAGTGCCCAAAAGCTTATAAGATCATTTGGAATTAATTGGCAATGTTTAAAAGCTATATGAAATGATTTTCAAATGGCTTATTCGAATAAAGTTTTCTTTTTTCGAATAGCCAAAGTCTGAGAAGTCAAGAATTCCATCTAATCAAGCTTTATTCAAATAAAACCCTACTTTATTTGAATAAAGGTTCAAAATTAGCTTAGGTGCACATGGTTTATTCAAATAACCAAGGTGTTATTCAAATAACACGTTTTCCAGAAACTAGATCTTAAATGGTTTATTCAAATAACAGGTTTGTTATTCGAATAACACGTTTTTCAAAAAACATTTGAATAACATAAGTGTTATTTGAATAACACGTTCTAGAGGCAAAATTGCCTTCGTTCTATTTGAAGCTTTATTCGAATAACAAAGTTGTTATTCGAATAAATGCTTATACCAGAAATAAAATTAATGGCTACTTTGAAGCAATTAATGCTCCAACTAACCACTCAATGACTCTAATCTTTAATAAGCTATAAATACACGTTGTCGGGCATTTATGGAGGTTAAAAAATCAATTTGAAAACCTTAGTTGAGCATTAATACGAGCTTTCATAGCCTTTTCATTATATACTCTGTTTTGAGATTCAAATTGTGAATCCATATACTTATTGAGCTTCAAATTATATTATCAACTCTTGAGAGAGTTTCATTTCATCTACACTCTGTTTAATCTGTAAAAGAAGGTGAGGTATCCCTCAAAGTTGTAAGGGTGAGGTATCCCTTGAAGTTGAGGCTCAAACACAAAGGGTGAGGTATCCTAAGGTGTGGTGAGTGTTCTATTGTATAAAGGTTACAAGCACCTGTTGAAGCTTGAAGATATAGTGAAAAATCTCGGGTGATTACTTGAGGACTGGACGTAGGCCACAAGTGGAATGGTTCCTGAACCAAGATAAACCTTGTGTTTGATCTTCTAAACTCAACTCTTTTATATTTGTGTATTCATTTTACATGCTTGCTTGAACACTCTCTGTTTTGGTTTATTCGTTTGTGAGTGAAAGTATTCAATCTTCTTTATCCATTCATCTCTATCAATTAATAGCTTCAACAAAAATTAGTAATCAGGTGTATTGCGAAAGATTTACGAAAATATTTTACAAACTCAATTCACCTCGCTTGAGTATTGAGGCCACTTGGTAACAATGGAATACCCAAAAGTATTTCCTAGAGAAATCATTAAGTAGCCACCTAAGAGAGAAACATAGTTCACTATAGATTTAGTGCCATGAATTGGACCTATATCTATAGATCCTTATAGAATGACACCCTTAGGGTTAGCAGAATTCAAGAAACAAATAGAAAGATTATTAGATAAACAATTTATCAGGCCTAGTGTTTCACCATAGGGAGCACTAGTTCTCTTAGTAAGGAAGAAGGATGGTAGTATGAGATTGTGCGTAGATTATAGACAGTTAAATAAGGTGACCATTTAGACTAAGTATTCGTTGCCCAGAATATATGATTTGAAGGATCAACTGAGAAGAGCTTTTGTTTTCTCAAAGATTGACCTAAGATCTGGGTGTCATCAAATAAGAGTTAGGAAAGAGATATCTTTAAGACTGCTTTTAAAAACTAGGTATGGATATTATGAGTGTTGTGATGTCCTTTGGGTTAACCAATGCACCTGTTATGTTCATAGACTACATGAACAGAATCTTTAGACCCTACCTAGATAAATTTGTTGTTGTTTTCATAGATGTATCTATTCAAGGACAATACAGGAACATTGTAATACCCCTCGATTTAGTAACCACGGCACAATCGTCATTACACCATAGTCACTAAATTTTTGGCGTGTTACAACTCAAATAACAAGTTTTCAAATTTAATCATTGTGCATATAAAGAAAATATGAGCCACGAATGAATAGATACGCATGCTGTCATTTGAAAATATAATTTAATAAGATATACTCAAAATACAGCACATAAGACTGGATAATTACCTTAAAACATACATGTACTCAAAAGAACCTTTATACAGGTAATGCAAAGGAAACATAAACTACCCTTAATGACATCACGACTAAGGCGTTGGGCACTCCGTCGGATCCATCTCGGGATCCTCCCTCGGTTCATCAGAAGATGCTAGGACAAGACAGAGTGCAATCTCACGGGTAGGTGCCCTAGCTGTTGATGCCATAGAATCCTCATCCTCTCTAGGGGTATGAATCGGATCACTCCATAGCTCTCGAATGGGTAAAGTAAACTCTAGATGCACTGATATGGTGAGAATCAAGATAGGATTTTCATCACGGTCATCCTCACGGTCAAGATTAGATCCCCAATATATTGCATACGCTTGTCGGCCCAGACGACTAGCCAAGCATTGGCACCCCTGGTGAACACAATCCTAACGAAACCAATAGAACCCCTTCTTATTGCTCTCACTGAATGCAAGAGATCAAACTAAGTAAAACCTAGGAGATTCAACCTCGTCCCCTTTATAATCTTTAACCAAAAATCACATAGAACAAGAATAGTGCAAGCAAGATGTGAGATATCCTACATCATTACTAACATGGCAGCAAAGGAACATAACACGAATGACAAAGTCATTCCATACATACAGATATTACAATATTCAAGTTATCAATTGCATAGATTTCATCAGAAAGCATATTCCACAATAATATGAATATCAACAACACTATATCAACAGATATCCACCATAGATATATAGATAATAATTAAGTCACTACAATATGTATGTTGACTATGTCATGACAATTATGTGAACTGACCATGCATATGCACGATGCGTATGCTAACCATCCTCATGTACAATGTACTAATTTCCTACTCCATGGAGCTAAACACAAAAATCAGATATGAGTGTTCCAGAATATCTATCCCCCCTCAAAAGAAAGTCTACGCCGGACCACGAAAAGCAATAGTATTTGTCGGGTCCTCATCGTGCGTTGCAACAGATCACCATGACCAGGGGTATACAATGTGACAAACAGGTCATTAAGTGGATCACCACACACGGACACCCCTTGAGATCCATCATGGATCGCACTATCTTATAAGTTCTCGCTCACTCCTTAGGCATAAAACACCACAACAGCCACGACTGTATGATGCTCAAATGCATATTCACTGTTATCCAACAACCATTGTACTGTTTCCAATGATATTAAAACAACCATCCATACAATTGTTCAATGCCATTTGCATCAATGATATTATATAATCGTCTATATGACTGCACAATACCACTGATATCTGGGTTTCCTCTGATAACTAGTCCCATATGACTAAATTGTCTACCTGACGTTTTTGGTTATAAAAGCAAACCACATCTGACTAAATCGTCCATCTAATGCTTCTGGGTCCGGTACTTCGGTTCCAAAAGTACAATGCCAAATACATGTTATCACAGAGTAATCTCAATTGTGCAAATTCAAGAGTCATCATTTATGTAACATGATAATCTTACTATTACTTTCAATTATGAGATACCTTCATTAACTAACATTCTTCCCAATATTTGCATTGTTCTTATTTTAATGAAGCCTCTTTCCATCCTTAATATTATAAATCTTTAATTGAACTCCTCGATTATCCAGTCAACTAGATTCGCCACTAATAGATCATTTTCCATCATTCCAATTATTCCCCCAAAATTGCTTCCATAGGTATATCCAAAAGTCATTATTCCTCAAGTCACGACATTATGATCATTTTCTCTTAGTTCTAAACATAGCCCACTTGACTAATTATTTGAGCCTTTCACAACCTCATCTATGTTCATGTTCTTTCTTTGTCCAATCCTCACTCTAGTCTATAGGATAAAGTTGTGTTCTTTATTCTTTCCACATTAGGAACTCCTAATTAAGTTCCTATTCATTTAATTAACTAAGTTCTAGCTTGATGCAAAGTCTCCTATTGAGTGCCCAATGAGGCCATGAGCCTCCAATGGGCTAGAAAACCAAACCATTTCCCATCAATCTCAGTCTATCCTACACGACCGTGTCACATTACACGGCCTGGGCCATGTGCTTCTTTAGAAGTACCTGAAAACGTGTCAAAATTGAAATGCCCGATTACACGGCCATGTAAATTTACACGGCCTGGGCCGTGTAATGCTCTGTCTTGTGCGTATGAGCCATGTTCCTAGTAAGGAACATGGCCTGGGCCATGTAAATCCACACAACCCATGGATCTTGCCCAGAATCCATGCAAATGAGCTTCTCCAAGCCTCCAAATCAAATGGGTACAAATTCATATACATATTTAAGCATTTAGACACTTACAAATCCATCAAGATTCATAATATCAAGTATAGAAAATCATGCAACACATTCAAATCATAACATTATCAAAAATCACAAACAAAGTGAGAAACCCACAAATGGATTCCTCACCATCAACACCAAAGACGTTTCCTCACCACCAAGATTAGTTGAAGAGGATTATCTCCCTCTTACCTCAAGAGACAACCAAGAAAGCAAGCTCCTTGATGCCTCCCAGCAATTTCTTCCACCACCACCCTCAAAGCTTCAAGCTTTAGAGCTTGAAGAAAATGATGAAGATAGAGGAAATCAAAGGAAGATCTTCAAAGAGGAAGGCTTCAAAGCGATGAGAGGAATCAAGATCCCAGATTGGCTTAAGCAAATGAGCTTGAGTGGCCATCAATGGAGGTTTGGCCGTGTGGGTGGAGGAGAAAAGAGAGGAGAGGGCATGAGAAAGATGAGAAGAGAGAAATGAAATATGAGAGAGAAAGTGAATGGTGAATGGAGGTTGGATGAAAAGATGACAATTTGTCACTTTTCTTTCCCTTCATGGCCGTGTAAACCAAGAAGGAGGAGAGAGAATGTGATGTTGGGTAGGAAACTTCCTTGAAGCTTCCTTGAGAAGCTTCACACGCTTCTCGATAAAGTGAAGGGTGATGTTGTCACTTAGATGCTATCATAAAAGTAACTAGATAGAAATACTCTGCTAGAGCTATTATCCAGTGGACAAAAGTTACAGTTAGTAGAAATAATATTTTATTATCTCACAAATAATAAAATATACTGCGATTTTTATTTATCAGGTAAAATCTTGAAAAATAAAAACTTCGTAAACTGTGTCCAATCTTAGGTTTAGTAAGATCCCCCATCGACGCTTCTACAGTTCAAAGTTTTCGAACTCGAAAAAAATATTTTATTTTTCCCAGGTCCCACTCAGCGTGCACAAAAATTGAGAAATATATTAAAATAATCAAATACTTTAAAAATTTTTAGAAAAATTCACAAAATCACAAATATTATAAAATAATAATTTATAATAAAATAAATAATTTTTGGGATGTTATAAACATGAGAAGCTTGTTAGGATAGTTTTGGAAATTCTTAAAGAGAAGAAGTTGTTCGCTAAATTGACTAAGTGAGAGTTTTGGCTAAAAGAGGTACAGTTTTTGGGTCACGTGATTTTTCAAGGTGGAATATCAGTAGACCCTAGTAAGATTAAGGCAGTGTTACAATGGCAAAAGTCAACCACTGTGACTGAGATTAGAAGTTTTATAGGCCTGGTTGGGTACTACAAGAGGTTCATTAAGGGATTCTCTCATATAGCTCTACCCTTAACTAGGTTAACTAGGAAAGGTAGTTCTTTTGTTTGGACACAAGAATGTGAATATAGTTTTCTAGAGTTAAAACAAATATTAACCACAACACCTATCTTGGTAATTCCAAATCCACTAGAGTACTTTGAAGTATATTTTAATGCTTCAAAGAATAGGTTAGAGTGTGTTCTCATGCAAAATAAGAGAGTAATTACCTATGCCTCCAAGAAGTTGAGGCCACATAGCGGGAATTACCCTACCCATGACTTAGAATTGGCAGTTGTGGTGTTTTCTTTAAAAGTCTTGAGGCACTATCTTTACAGAGTTAAGTTTGAAGTTTTTAGTGACCATAAAAGTTTAAAATACTTGTTTGATCAAAAGGAACTAAATGTGAGACAAAGGAGATTGATGGAATTCTTGAAGGACTATGACTTTGAGTTAAAATACAACTCAGGTAAAGCCAATGCAGTAGCTGATGCACTTAATAAGAAATTCCTACATGTGTCCTGAATGATGGTCCAAGAGAATGGGTTGTTAGAGAGTTTTAGGAACTTGAGTCTAGCAGTGACTATGTCACCACATAGTTTCTGTATAAGTAAAGTAGATATAGTTAGTGACTTTTAAGGACTCAAATCAAAGAAGCTCAAGAGAGAGATGAGACTTTAAAGAGAATAAGTGAGCAAATTCTCTTAGGAAACCCAAAAGAGTTTAGTAAAGCAGATGATAGGATAATTAAGTTTAGAGATAGACTTGCATTCCAAGGGAATCTAAAATCAAAGAAAGAATTTTAGAAAAAGCTCACAAGAGTAGGTATACCATCCATTCCGAAGCCACAAAGATGTATTAAGATCTTAGAAAATTATTTTGGTGGCCTAAGATGAAAATTGATATAGCAGAATATGTGTCCAAGTGTTTGACATGTCAGAAAGTTAAGACAGAGCACTAGAAACCTTTAGAGCCATTACAACCCTTAGAAATTCCTGAATGGAAGTGGGAATGTGTTATAATGAATTTTGTAATGGGGTTACCTAGAACCCAGCTAGGGTTTGATGTCGTATGGGTCATAGTGGATTTATTTACTAAATCTGTCCACTTTTTGCTAATTAAAACTAACTTTTCTCTAGATAGACTAGCTCAACTGTACTTACATGAAATTGTTAGGTTGCATGGAATCCCCGCAAGCACAGTATCTGATAGAGATCCTATATTTACTTTTAGATTTTGGGGAGCCTTGAAAAAGGCCTTTGAGACTAAACTAAGTTTTAGCACAGCTTATCATCCACAAATAGATGGACAGGCTGATAGGACTATCCAAACCCTAGAGGATATGTTTAGAGCTTGTGTTCTTAATCGAAAAGGTAGTTGGGATAGATTTCTCCCTTTAGTGGAATTTGCCTACAATAATAGCTACCACACTAGCATAGGAATGGCACCATATGGCACTTTATATGGTAGGAAATGTAGATCACCAATATGTTGTTATGAGGTAGGAGAGAGAACCATCCTAGGTCCTGAGTTAGTCCAACAAACCACGGAACAAATAAATAATCAGGAATAGATTAGTTACTGCTAAAAGTAGGTAGAAAGCTATACTGATAAGAGGATGAGACCTCTAGAGTTTAAGGAAGGAGAACATGTTTTCCTGAGAGTCACTCCTACTACAGGAGTTAGTAGAGCTTTGAAAACAAAAAGGTTAAACCCTCGGTTTCTTGGTCATTGCCAAATCCTGAAAAAAAATTGGACCCGTAGCCTACCAAATAGCCCTACCACCTAACCTATCTAACCTTCACTATGTCTTTCATGTTTCTAAACTTAGAAATGACAACTCAGATCCTTCACACATTATCAAAATTGAATCAGTATAATTAAAAGATGATTTAACATATGTGAATAAACCAGTGAGGATCGTGGACAGAGGAGTCGAAGAGCTCAAAGGAAAATAAATTCCTTTGGTGAAGGTTACATGGGATAGGATTAGCATAGAGGAGTCTACCTGGGAGTTAAAGTCCCACATGAGGCAAGACTATCCTAAACTTTTTACATGAGGGTAGTAATTTTCAGGACAAAATTTTAAAAAGAATAGGAAAAGTGTAACATCCTCCCTAACTTATTAGTTTTAATTTAGTTATAGAAAGTGTATTAACACTAGTATGAGTTAGAATGGTTGTTTTGGGTTTACGTAAAAGACTAAAATATCTTAAGGGGAATAAAATTTTCAAAGTTACCCAAAGTCAAAGGATTTTATCTTAATTCCATTTTTCCCACCGCCTTTGACTTTGTGCATGTATATCTCTCACTTTCTTTTATTTCACACGGTGGTTCACAGCAGAAAAGAGAAAAAAAGATAGAGATAGGAACAAAAGGAGGAAACAGAAAAGAAAGAAAAGAAATAGGAGAAAAGAGAAAGCAGATTGAAAGCAGAAGAAGTAAGAACCAAGGGAAGAATAAGATAAAGAATCAAACTTCATCCATAGGAATTGAGGTAGGGGGTTGTTGTGTTTGTTTTATGTGTTTTTATCATTCTTTGTTCATGGAAGTTAGTAAAGAAAGGACAGAATCTAGTTCTTCATGATACTCGAAGAAAAATCATGATTAAGTGTAATAAGAGAAATGTATTACGAGACTTGAGCATATATTTGCATGGACATGCGTATGCATGAATACAACTACCAAAATTTGTTGTTGATGAATTTCCAATACTTAACTACATAATTTATAGTATAAGTAGATGCTTGTAGTAACAGGGATTGGTATAGAGATGAGATGAATAGGAAAATAGTTATTTTTATATTCCAGAATGTGTTTCTGTAGAGTTTTATTCAAATAGGCCAAGGGGCAATTTGAATAGAATATCTTTCTATAGTGTTCAGTTCAAATAGGCCAAGGGAAAATTCGAGTCGAATATTACAGATTGTTCCATATTTTTTATGTGTTAGCTATTCAAATTTGCATGATTTCAATAATAACTTGGGTAAACTAAGTGATTGATTTGAATAGCATGATTTTAAGGCTAATCAAATAGACTAGGAGAGCTATTCGATTGGCTTAATTCAAAAAGGTATATTATTAGTGCTAATCAAGTAGATTAAGTGTGATATTCGATCTTGTATGACTTCGATGTTAATCAAAATATTATGATAGATATTTGAATAGCAGTTCAGAATGACATAATTTCGATGTTGATCGAATAAACTAAGAGAGCTATTTGAATAGGCCATTTCAGAATGGTAAGTTTGAGGCAGACCGAATAGACTGAAAGTTATTCGATTGGTATGATTTTTTAGGCTAATCGAATATACTAAGAGAGTTATTCAACTAACATGTTTTCGATTCTAATTGAAAGAGACAAAGTTATTTTTAAAAGCATAATCAAAAGTGATATGTTTTTTATGTTGTTCGAAAAGGCTTAGAGAGCTACTCGAATAACATAAATTCAAAACGTCATGACATTTGCATAACATATCATGAAACAAGGGAGTAAGAAAAACCCCTTATCGGGTCAAAGGAGTAAGAAAAGCCCTTTGTAAAAAATAATAAAGTATTCATTAGAGGAGTAAGAAAAATACTCTGCCAAGAGTAAATGAGTAAGAAAAGCATTTTACTAAGTCAAAAGAGCAAGAAAAACCCTTTGTCGAAGGACATGACATTGCATAAGCATCACCATAATACATTTCATAAACATTTGTTACCAAGTGACCTCAATACTCAAGAGGGGGGTGAATTGAGTTTATAAAATAAGTTCGCAAATCTTTCACAAAATACTTGAATTCTTATTTTCGTTGAAGCTATTGTTTATTAGAGATGAATAGATAGAAGAGATGTAAACTTTTCATTATTGAATAAAATAACCAAGAGAGATAGAATTCAGATAAATCAATAAAATAGTGTTCAAAGTATAGAGTTGAGTTTAGAAAAAATAAACACCAAACTTTATCCTGATTCAGCCACTAATCCACTTGTGACTTACATCCAGTCCTCAAGCAATCACTTGAGATTTTTCACTAAATTCCAAGCTTGAATCAAGTGCTTGTAACCTTTACAAATTGGAGTACTCAACACCACCTTGAGATACCTCACCCTTTGTAGCTAGAGCCTCTTCAAACAAGGAATGCCTCACCCTTTACAATTTGGAGGGATGCTTCACCCTCTTCTTTACAATAAACAAGATTGATAGAATGAAACTCTCACAAGAGTAGTTAATACAAATTGAAGCTCTAGAATGCTCTTCAAAGATATCTTAAAGATTTGTACAAAAATAGAGCAAGAATGATTTCAAGGATTGATTTTCGTATATAGTGTTAGAAAGATGTTTCAAGGTTCAAGGTTAGCCATTAATGATGCCCCAACACAAGTATATAAATTATTTTTCATTAAAAGAGTCATTGAGTGCTTTAATGTCCAGCATTTAATGCACCTAATATAGTTGTTGGGCACTTTCAGACTAGTGGTAATCGATTACACCATAGTGGTAATCAATTACATGGTTGTTTGAACGTGTTCTTGACTTTCTTGGCAGGATGTAATCAATTACCAGCCTTGTGTAATTGATTACATGGCCTCTGTCAGACTTGTAATCAATTACAGTCTCAGTGTAATCGATAAGGCTTCTGTCATGCTTGTAATCGATTACATGCTCAATGTAATCAATTACAAAGTCTCTGTTTAGCTTGTAATCGATTACAACACATGTGTAAATGATTACCTTGTCCTTTGAACACATTTTTCAACCCCAATTAAGTGTATTGGCCAATCCTTACATATTGAAGCTTGGATTTTGACAAGATTTACATTTGAGTTGTGAAATCCAAGATTGAAATCAACATATCTTTAAAAAGATGAACTTGGAATTATTAGTTGATTTAAAAGGATCTTTAAAAAATCATTTGAAGATCATTGAGATACCTTGAGAGCATTGTACATTGAAATCCCAAGACCTATATCTATGTACCTCTTGGTTTCCTTCTTTTGATCTTGGTCTTTTCTTTTGATCTTGATCTTCTCTTTTGCTTTGTTATCATCAAAAACTCATTTGATATGCTTCAAGACATAAGCATTCATGACATTAACATTTATCATTCCATAAGCATCAACATGATACATTTCACAAACATTAACATTTATCATTTCATGAGTAACCTTGCATAATTTCATTTGAATTGTTAACTTATGTATTTATCATGGAATTATATTTCAAATAATTCTATCTTATGTTATACTACTGAGAATTTTTTAATTCTCACCCCTTTATTTGTTTCCATGATGATTTACAAATCAAAATCAAAATTCTTTTGAAAGGAGAAATTGAAGTTTAGTTTAGAATAGAATGTTTATTTTTGAATTATGAATATTGTACATATGCCGTGGAGGCTTAGTTTGTATTTATATACTTACTAATGTACTAGTTGTATATACTTAATATTTCAGTAATGAATCAAAATTTCTAGATGTGTATTTATTGACTAGTTTGAATACCTTCCTTCGATTACTTTCTTTTCTAGGCTCTATTTTTTGTCTCTATATATTTTGATATATCTATAGTTAAAGGCTTTTATGATGTTTAAAAGAAGTAACATGCCTAAATTTCAAGTATACTGTAGTAAATCGAGCTAGGACATTACACTATACATCGTCAGCCCAAACAAAAGAGCCTATAAACTACCCTAATACAAGAATGCCTACTAGAGAAAGCCAGAAAGGAAGTCAGATAAGACAATGACGATAATAATCACCACTAACCACGACCACCTCCACGGTTCTTTTAGAAACCAGTACCCATCTTTCTCCTATTGCAAAATGCTTCACTCCGAGTGATTGTTCCACCTGAAGAGTAAGCTTCACAATCCTTCATATCCAACTGCACACCATGGAGAAACTAAGGCACTTGGCAAGTACCTTCGGTTGCAGTCAAGAGAGTGGAGGAGTGAGAGCGGTAAGCTTCCATGCATCACAGGAACTACAGTAGAAATGGTGAATCCTCCCAGTAAGTGCAGAAAGGTTGCATACTCTTGCGTAGGCCTGGAAAGAAAGGCTTCTGTCACCCATATGCATGTTGACTAACCCATGTAGGGCCTACTTGGTCCCCACAGAACCATTACGCCTAGTAAGAAAGGCATTCATCAGAGGAATATGTTGGGGAAAAGGAAACACCTTTAAAAATTTGAGAAAGAAATGAAAAAAGAAATCAAAAAGAAACATGGCTCTCCACAAATGACAACCATACTGTAAGCATCCCTTATTTATAGAGGGAATAAAGCATTCTGATTGGCTCCTCATAAGGCTAACTGACTACAAGTTTGAGGTCGCGTTTTAATGCCATTCCTCGTGATTGGCCACAAGAGTAGCGGGCAATTGGGAAACAGCCTAAAACTGCCACCTTCATTGAAGCAATTTTCATTCTCAATAAAGTCAAAGTGACAGTTCCTAAGCAAGCTTATATTGCTACAAACTGCAGAATAAAGGCTTTAAGAAAGGACAACAAAAATCCCATGAACTACACATGGAGGTAAGCTATGAGATGCCCCAGATAACAGAATGATGACGTTAGCAGAGTGATCCAACTCGAAACCTGGCCTTACTCATTAACCCTGAAGCATTCTATGATGTATCACGAACCTCGACCCTTTGGAAAAAAAATATTGTGAGATCCAGCTCTAACATTGACTTGGATCCCTTTGTCCACTGCATGTCGTGTGCTCCTATCAAACTTAGATACCTTGATACTTAGTTGTCCCATCTAAGTGCCAACTAGGGGGTAACTGTTTTGGACCACGATCCAAAATCTTATCCCATGGGTCAACCAGGCATGCATCCAGCTGGAGTTCGTCGTTGACACCCCAGCAAGATTTCATGGTACACTGTTGAGATCCCATCACAATGGATGTCGGACCACGACATTGGGTAATAGCACATTACCATGAGATTTGCAAGTGGATAAATCCTATGAGTATCTATAACTAATAATCATGATCTTGCATAACAATAGCACACATGACCGCCTTTGACTACTCATAACTACAGTATCAACATTCTGATTTTACAGGGATCCTCTATAACTATTAAGGGAACGTATCTCCCTATCCAACCTATATAAATACTAGGCTCAATCACCTCTAATAGGTATCTATTGCTCGTTAGCATAAATCCTAATTGTACACAACTGACTTGAGCATTAGAGTGTTTGCCATCTTTATCTTCATTTATATAATAATATTGAAAAATAAATTACAACACTAAAATTTTGCAAGGACATGTTACATGTGGCTCGTTGAAATAACAAAATGTGCAAGATATAATAAAAAAAGAATAATTTGAATTTTAGATAATAATGAATTGTGGAATAAATTTGAATTTAGATTTGGGCAATTCTATCCTTTATAGGTTCAAATTTTACTTATTATTTATTTTATCCATTACATAATCTTCAATGTATATTATCAAGTGCATCATATGTGATGTGCACATGCATTGTAGTGACTATTAATCTAGTACTATCAACACAAACACTAATCATTTTCTTCTTCTTAAAAGGAAAAAAATTCCTTCAACTAGATAACATTTTTAATCTCATAATAGAACCTACCATAATCTTATATCTTGTAAGTATCAAAGTCAAACTATGGATTTTTTTTTTGGAATATGGTTACTGAAATATGTTTATACTTTATTTTACCACATAGAAATAGATGCATCAATGTGGGTCAGCCCACCCCATTCAGCCCTAGCCCACGTGGCCCAGGGCCAAAAAGGGCACATTGACAAAAGGCTCATAGGACCAAAAACCATAAAACAAACTGATTTTAAGCTTCCTATTAACAGGCTGGCCCTAGCCCACCCTATGGACCAACCCACTATAAAAAAAAAAAAATTTAAGCCTCCAATTAAATGGGCTAGCCCTAGCCTACCCTGTGGGCTAGCCCACTATAAAAAAAACTAAAATTAACTAGTTGGACATAGCTCTAGTGACATTATTAAGAACAAAATATTTGACTATCGTGTTATAAATGGATAATCACAAAAAATTCTTCAAAATAATTAATTTATACATTTTGCACATCATAGACCATAATTCTCCCTTAGAAGAGATGACTAAAGAATAGTAAAATAACCCATTGTGTTATGAAATATGGATGTCCAACTATTATCTTGTCATGATTTAGATTTGATCTTATCTTTTGGATTAGGATTATATTATAGGGAATATTGTATCTAATAAGGACAAATATTGGTTTTTGTTTTGAATACCTCAACCTTGGGCTATAAATGCCCTATTCTGTTCCTATTGTTATACACTCCTTTGATATTAATCAATTATCTCATTTACTCTCTCTATTTTCTTCTCTAGTTCTTCTATGTCTCTTGAGTTCTTTACATTTATGTTATAACATGTTATTAGCACGAGTTTCTACCATTTGAATGACAATTTGATCAACATGGAGTTTTTATTAAAAGAAAACTATATATAGTACGTGGTTCATTGATTGACAGAATGAAGGAAAATAAATCAAGCATCCTTGTAGGATTGTGTAAAAATCAATAATTTTCTTTGATCAATATTTATGTGAAAAATTGTAATATAGTTCCTAAAGAATTAAATAATTAGATCAAGACTAAATTTGTATATTGACTCTATATGGATGTTGGAAATACAATCAAATCAAGAAAGCAATGACTTTTCTTCACTGCTTTCTAAATGAAGGATTGAAATATCATATCTTATTCTAAAAGATCTAGTTGATCTTTGGAATGGTTTGAAAGATAAATATGACTACCAAAAATGAAAATATTGATAAAAATCCAGTCGATCTTCAGAATCATTTCTCGATTGAAATTACAAGCAAAAAATATTTTTGATAAAGATATATTAGAGAAAACATTCTTTGCTTTTCATAACTCGAATGTGCTCCTACAACAACTATATCGAGAAAAAGGGTTTTTAAAATATTTAGAATTAATTTCATGCCTTCTAAACGTTTCTTCTTAAGAGGTTAACTATTTTCTCCAATGATATAGACTATTATTGAACCTCATGGTTTTGCCTAAAATTGCAAGACTCCTATATATTTTGCTACAATATTCTGAAATTTTTTACATGGAAAATCTTTGGCAAAATATAATGCAAGAATATCACGCGTAATAATATACTTGAGTGGCCTCATATTTAAATCATGAGGCACCACTAGAAAAAAAATATATTTTCATGTTTAGTTGCTCAACAATGTCTTATTCTGCATGTTTTACCATCAAAAGGAGCTCTAATGAAAATGGTGTACTATGTATGTTTTTCATGTTATATTTATATTACTATCCTCTAATGAAATATGTATTAATAATGCATAGCTTTATCAGCAATTGTATTAGCAATATGTAAGATTTATAGTCATAGGTCATAAGATATTTTGGATTATTAGTGAAGCTAATATTGATACAGTTATTGATAGTACAAAGATGATGGAAGTATTCAGAAGAGCTAGTGTATGTTACCTAAAGTAACAAAAAAATACTATTATCTATAAAGTCACGAAGATACTCTTTGAGTTTTAGAGATACCCGTCAAAATGGATATCGTATTGAGATTCTGTATGAGGGATATTGACCACCTCTATATTACAATTATTGTTTCAGGTAAGAAAAGTATATTATAAAGATTATCCACATTTATTTTGGTCTACATTTCACTGAGTGTAATTGAAGCATATATTATTGTAAACCACGAGTTTATTATGCTATTATAAACCAGAAGTTTACTAGTTTAAATTATTTTTATTATTATTTGGCATGACTTGTTAGGACATCTCAGATCGATAATGATTCAAAAAAAATTATTGAGAATTCATTTGGATATTTATTGAAAAACCAAAAGATTCTTCAGTATAATGAGTTTTCATGTGCCGTGTGTTCTCAATGTAAATTGATTATAAGGCCTTCACTAGCTAAAATTGGTGTTGAATCTCCTAAGTTTCTAAAACATTTTTAATGTGAGGTTTGTGACTAATCAATTCAAAATGTGAAATGGGCCCTATTTGGTTTTAATATATGCATTTATAAGATGGTCACGTGTATGCTTATTATTACTCACAATCTGGTGTTTGTGAGATTAGTTGTGCAAGTTATTCAATTAAAAGGACATTTTCTAGATAATGTAATTAAGACATCTTGTCTTAACAATGCTGGTAAATATTCTTCTCATATTTTTAGTGATTATTGTATAGCCATTAGTAAGAATATTGAACACCCTACTTGTATTCATATGCCTTCAATTGATAGCTAAAATAATAATTGATGATAACATAATTCCCAATTTTGCTTAGGAATATGCTATTTTACATGTTGCAGTATTTGTTAGTATAAGGCCAACAAATTTTTATAAACTCTTTCTACTATAATTAGATTTTGGCCAGAAGCCAAATATTTTCCATAAAAGAATTTTTATATGTGCGATATATTAACAATCGCTCCACCACATCGCATTATAATGGGTCCCCAAAGAAAATTTGGGATTATATGTTTTAATATGAATGTTTCCAATAAGAGGGAAGAGAATAAGTAGTTGGAAAATGAAATTACTTGAAATACATCGCCATAATATAATTTAGATCCTTGAACAAGGCAATATGATAATACTTTTGCAAAGGATAACAAATGAATGGCGAGATGCATTTTTACAAAAAAGATAACTAAATTGCATACCAGCTATAAATGCTCCATAAATGAAAGGCATGTCAGCAGCATGGTTGATCAATCGATATAAAAAAAATCTCAAAAAAAGAAAGGGAGCAAAAAATATTGTTAAGGAGGCAAATAATCCTAAAAGAATACTCTTGATGAAGAGGTTAGAGACATAATTAAGACTCCTAAAGTAGTCTAAAATTCTAAAATAATAAGTTCAGGTACCCAAAATAATGATATTGATGAGATCACAACAAATTATGTCTCTATGGGGAAAAAGGAATAAAATGAAAATAACTATTGACAACATATTTGAATATAATGTTGTGCGGAAAATTATGAGAACGAGGATCTTGAAATTAGAATAGTCAAAAAATGTTGATGTTGAAATGATTAGCCAAAATAGATAAATGTCTACAGGAAAAGGTTGAGCTCACTTTCAAAATGTGATGATTTTGAACATGTAGTTTGATCCCCAAAAAATGTTTTAAAGGATTTGAAGTCCAAACCCCTAGAAGATGCAAATGTTTGTGGGACTCGTTACCAAGTGACTTCAAACCCAAGAGGGGGGTGAATTAAGTTTGTAAAAGATTTTCACAATTTTTTTTCAAAACAATTGTTTAATAATTTTTGTTGAAACTATTAATTGCAAGAAATGAATGGATAGAAGAAAAAGAGCATTTGTCACACAAATATTTATCAACTAACAACAAAGGTGAAAGAACATAAGTTTGCACAATCAGATAAATTGATAGAAATTAAAGAGATAACAAAGAGAGGATCCAAACATTGATTTTGTACTAGTTCAGTAACTCCTTGTGACATATATCCAGTCCTCAAGTGATGTAACTAAGATTTTTCACTAATCCTCCAAGCTTCAACAAGTGCTTGATACCATTACAACAATGAAAGCACTCCTCATACTTTTGGCATACTTCACCATTAGTGTTTGAGCCTCACTTACAAGGGATATCTCACCTATTTCTTTCTTGAGGGATACCTCACCCTCATAGAATGATTTACAAGATGAAAAGAATATTGAAACTCTCACAAGAGAAAATATTATAACTTGAAGATCAATAGGCAATATAGCATAAACTTACTAAGAGCTCAAGATTAGAGGATTTTTAGAGAAATTATCAAATCATGAATTTAATGCTCAAAATATGTTAGCTTAGCAATTTCATCAGTGTACTAAAGTCTCCATGTGAAAATATTTTGGGATTTATATTTAATGCAAAAAAAAGTTGTTACAAGACTTTTAGATATAGTAGATAATTGATTATCCCAAAGCTATAATCGATTATTACTAAGAATTTTTCACTATTCGATGAAATAATCAAATAGCAGTAAGCTATAATCGATTAAGTAGGAAACAAAAGCCACTAGAAGTCCACATAATTGATTATGTGAATTATAATAATCCATAATTGATTATAAACAATTCATAATCAAGTATGGGTAATCCATAATCAATTATGAGCTTGTCATAACTGATTAAGAGCTTTCAAACCAAATAGAAACTTAGTTATAAACTTATTTTCGATTTCAAACATTTTCAAAGATACCAACCACCAATTTTTGAGAACATCAAGGGCTATGTAAAATCATTTTGAAAAGAATGGTAACTTTGAGCTGAAGTGTATTAATCCTAATACCTTCACATGGGATCTAAGTCCTATAAAACTAAGTTTTGAAGAAAGTCCAAAATATTTATGGTTAAAAGCAACAATTTCATATGTTAAAGATTATTGTGGATTATCTTTTGAGTATGAAACTCCAAAAGTTTTATATGAAGACAATACTTGTATAACTAAACTAATGAGAAGATATATTAAAGAAGACAACCTTCCTCGCACATGATCTTCAAAAGAAAGTAAAATTTTAAGCTCCAAAGCCTTTTTAGTTCTTAACACTGCGTAATTTGTTTTGATGATAATAACTATATTGAAAATATGATTTGAATCTTCTCACAATTCAATTCATTTATATTTAATCTTTTTGGAGTGTTTTCTACTTTATTAAGTTTTCCAAGACTACAAAAAAGCTCAAGAAGGTCTTCTGGTCATCTTAAAAGAATTGAGAAGATCAAATTATAACTTGAGAAAGTTCAAGTAAGGCTTGAGAAGCTTTCTAAAGAACATGAGAAAGTTCACTGTGAGAAAGTCCTAAGAAGATTAAAAGATTGTGCAAAACAAATCTTCCATAAATTACTCCATTGGAAGAAACTCAAACTAACATTACCATAAAGTAGAATGAAGACTTATCACTAAGATGGTGAAGATCAAAGTTGAAAAGGTTGAAGCTTTCAGGCATGAGATGGACAAGTGAGAAAGCTGGTGAGAAAGTACTTGAAAAGCTTTTAACTGAGAAGACTCGATGAGAAAATAGACCTTGTGAAGGTTTCTAGTGAACCTTCTCACCTTAAAGCAAGATGTTGATGTGTCTAGGAAAAACATGAAATAATAGTCACCTACAACCAGCAAGTACCATCATTTGGATTGCCCAACAGTCATATTTCGAAGCCTATACAAGAGATCAAGCTTAAAGATCATCAATAGAAGTTTACTGAAAAAAAATTTGACAAGCTGACAAAAGCTGAACCTTTTCACCTTTACCTACCTGAATTTGATCTATGTAAAATCTATAGTAGGTGTTGTTTCTAATTTGTATAAGTGTTTGTATCCACTCTTAGAGTGATTTCAAGAGCTAAACAAGTTAAACAAACACTTCTTTCAACCTCTGATTCTGTCTTGTAATGAGTGAGCTTGTGAGGTTGTCCAAGCTGCTTAATTCTGAGTTTGTAGGCCTGATGAGGCTGTAGAAGAATACTTGTGATTAAGCCTGAAGAGGCTTTTGTCAAGAATACTCATAGCTAGTCTGAAGAGGCTGTTGCCAAAGAACACTTATAAGTAAGCTTAGAGCCGTTTAGTACTGGTATTGGATGTAGCCCCACGTTGTTTAGGGGTGAACCAGTATAAATTTCTGGTGTGATCTTCTCCTTCATCTTTTAATTTACTTCTACTTGTTCAAAGGCTTTATAGACCAAAATCTTGGTGTGTTCTTTTAAGAAGTTCTTTAAACCATATTTGGTTAAAGTTTATAAGTTGAATCTGGTTAATTTACTGAATCTCAAGTGTTTGATTCAAGGAAATATATATTTTTTAAGAATTTATAAGACCCAATCTGATTAAGAGAAAGAATTTAAAGTGGCGAGAAGGTTGTTTTTATTTAGCTACTAAAGTTTTTCACAAACCTTCTCACCTTGGTTTGTTAGTGTTATTTTTGAAGTTTCTTACTAACAGCTTACATTAAGTTATAACCTTCTCCCTTCCAAGTATATTAACTTGAGAAAGTTGTGAGAAAGTTAATTTTTAGGAAAAAGGAAAACACAATTCAACCATCCCTTCTTGTTTTGCTGCCAACTTCAGCTGGCATCAAAGGTCAGCCTCTAAGTTGAGCATACCTAATAGTGTGAGAGGATAAAGATCCTGAAGGAAGTATGGCATCGGCTTTTGATGGCAGAGACTACTATTACTAGAAGGACAATATAAGATTATTCATAGAATCTCAGCATGTAGATTTCTGGGATATTATTGAAAGTGGCCTTTACACACCACAAACCAGATTTAATGATGGGAGCAAAGTTGAGAAGGCAAGAGAAAGTTAGACAGATGAAGAAAAGAATAGATATTTTCTTAACTTATAATGTTCTTTCTGACTTGTGCCTTTAGTAGAAGTGAATATAACAAGATTGTTAGTTGTCAAACAATAAAGGAAATATAGGATACTCTTGTCATAGCTCATAAGGGAACAAATCAAGTTAAGGAAGCAAAGACAAGTATGTTTGTTCATCAATACGAAATATTCAAGATGAAAGATCATGACATAATAGATAAGATGTTTGTAAGCTTCACAGTTATTGTGAATGATCTAAAGTCACTTGGGAAGGTTTACTCTAGCCAAGAGCACGTGAGAAAGTTATTGAGAAGCATGCCTAAAGTGTGGAGACCAAAGGTTACAGCAATCCAAGAAGCTAAGGACTTATCAATCCTAGGTTAGATGAGCTTCTTGGATCATTAAAGGTCCATGAATAAGAGCTTACATAGATGGATGAGGATGTTGCTAAAAAGGGAAAGAGCATTGCGTTGAAGTCAACACATAGAGTAGTCAAGCAACCTTCTCATCAATCTTCTTAGAGTTTTCTCAGTTCAAGAATAGAAACTAATGATGAAAGTGATGATGAAGATGATGATGAGTCAGATGAAGATAAGCTTTCCTTCATCTCCAGAAAGATCCACAAAATATGGAGGAAATAAGAAAGGAAAGGAAAATGGTTCTAGACAAAAAAGGACCTTCAAAAGAGTGAACCTAGAAACTTTAACAAAGAACAAATCATCTAATTTGAGTGCAAGAAACCTAGACATATTCGATTAGAATGTCCATTGTTAAAAAAGTCCCAGAAGAAGTTCTCTAAGAAGAAAGGGATGATGGCAACTAGGAAGATCTGGATGACTCTTCAAGTGAAGATGATCAAGAGGAAGTTATAAATCTGTGTCTGGTTACTTAAGACCAAGACATTGATGATGAGGTATCAAAAGATGATCCTTCTCACCATTCTTATAAAGAGCTTGGGAATGCTTTTGTTAAGCTTCTCTTAACTCTAATACTCTGGCTCAAAAGTGCATTGTCCTAAAGGCCAAATTAGCTGATTTAGAAAAAAAAATGATTTATTAAAAAGGGATAATGCAATTTTGAGTAAGAGGGTCAGATCCCTGGTTAGTTTGAACTTAATCCAAAATAAGACAGGTTGAACCTATGGAAATATGTTTGTCCCAGTGGTTTAATATATTAAGTTTTAATGATGACAAATACAAAATAAAAGGATGATGATTATGCTATATAGATGTACTTAATAGATTATATTGGATCATGCATGATAATATACTCCATCTTGTTATATTTCAAATAAGAATCATGCATATTCTTTATAACATCTTTTATAGAATATATCCAATAATATGTTATATTAGTTGTATTAAATTAATATTGCATTTGGCTCTATTTAAATAAAAATGTGTAAAATGTTCTTTATTACATCTTATATAGAGTATATTTGTTAGTAATTGATATATGTCTTATTTGGATGTGTCTATAAAAGTCTTATATGCATGTTAGACTAACTAGAATTATACATCTATGAATTATGCATATGAAGATATTGAATTTTGAATTTGGACTAACTATGTTTATTTTAATTAAGCAATACTTTGTAGGATAGTCTAAGTACTAAGAGTGAGCATTGCAATAACAAAGTAAAAGATCTTAATTATACTTAAATCAAGGAGAATGAGAATGCTTATTTCATGAAGGTTTTGATGATAACAAAACCATGACAAAGACCAAGTCCAAAGGAAGCTCAAATGAAATAATTGTATAGGACTTAGGATCTTTGTGTGAGAAGCAATCTAGGATATCTCAAAATGTTTAAAATGTTTTTGAAAAGTCCATCATGAAATCCTTTTTAGTTAGTAGTTGCTGTGTTTGATAAATCTAAGTGTTTTCACAAAAACATGATTTAATATTGGATTATGAAAATTGTGTTTGAAACTCTAAAAAATCCAAGTGTTCTTTGCTTTGTTTGGGCTCAAACATTGATTTTAGGATGATTGTAATTTCCTACAAAAGTTTAGTAATTCATTACAAGCATTTCAAAAAGTTTATAATCGATTACCATGAGCTTGTAATTGATTATAAGCATACGAGAACTTGTTTTTCACAAAACAGAGGCTTGGTAATTAATTACCAAGCCTGGTAATCGATTACCACGAGCTCATTTCTCAAATAGAAGCTTGCTAGGAACAACTTTTTGAAAGATGGTAATCGATTACCAACATCAGTAATCGATTACCAAGTGTTTTACAACACCTAGAATGTGTTTTAAGGCATGGTAATCAATTACCACACCTCTGAAACCAGCAACGACTAGTTTCCTATATGCATTTAATGCTGCAAAAACTTACTTTAACCAATCTATTTTCATTGATGGCTATAAATAAAAACATTGGGACACTTAATGTTAACTCTTGGAGATATGAAAACTCATTCCCAAGCATTAAATTCGTTATTTAATTCTTTCATTCATATTGCTCTATTTTTTAACATTTTGAGATATCTTTGAGAACTTCATAGAACTTCAATTTGTATTATCTGCTCTTTAAGAGAGTTTATTTCATTCAATCTATATTGTAAACACTTGTGAGGGTGGAGAATCCCTTTAGGAAACAAAGAGGTTTCTACACATAGAGATAGGTGATTCTTGAAGTGTAAGAAGGGTTCAAAGTTTGTAAAGATTTTTCAAGCACTTGTGAAGCTTGAAGAGTTAGACATTCTAGCACAAGGGTGGATGATCCCATGGTGTGAGGAGTGTTGTCATTTGTATAAAGGTTATCCTAGAACCCATGAAGTCTAGGTGATAGTGAAGAAAATCTCAAATTAAGCTTAGGGACTAGATGTAAGCCACAAGTGGTCGGTAACTGAACCAGGATAAATTTTTTGGTTTGATCCTCTCTTTCCTACACTCTTTAACTTCAATATTTGGTGCAGTATATTTATTTATTACATATCTTGTCATCTTGGTACTTTGATGTTAATAACTTAATATCTAGCTTGTTTGCTTGTTTTCTTCTTTTAATCCAAGTTTTAATTGAGTGATCTATAATAGTTGTACCTTTGTTATGCATATTTCACTGCATTTATTAATTAAATGCTTCAAAATGCTTAATTTCTTAGTGTTGTTTCAAAAACTTGTAATAACTCAATTCACCCCCTCTTGGGGTGATGGTTGCCATGGCTGACAGAACCTTCTCACCAACTCTCTCAGCAACCTTCTCAGCAATCTTCTCATGTGTTGGAAGAGAATAAACTACTGAGAAAGAAGGTGAATAAGTTGACAAGAGACCTGGCCAAGTTTGTTGATGGTATAAACAAACTTGAAAAGCTACTTGCTAGCCAAAAATGTACTTTTGAAAAAGCTAGTCTAGGCTACAAAGGAGGTTCAAAGCAGAAATGGTATAAAAATCTAATTGTGCCTGCCAAGAAGCTTAAATTTGTGTGTGTGTTTTTTTTTTTCAAAAGAAGGGACACAAAGTTGCAGAATTTTTTTTTAAAAGGCAAACCACCAAAAGCTAAACCTTCTAACATGAAAGGATCCACAAAAGCCTAGGCACCTAAGAGTATGATACATTCTCTTACAGATGTGTCTAGTAACAAAGAAAAAGAAGGACATATAGTACTTAGACAGTAGTTATTCCATGTGTATGACTAGGGACAAAAGTAATTTCTTGTTATTAAAGGACAAAAATGGAGATGATATAACTTTTGGAGATAACAACAAAGCCATAATCAAAGGGATAGGTAAGATTAGTAAGAGAAACTCTCCAATTGTGTATAATGTATACTATGTGAAAGGGTTAGAACACAACTTTCTCAACATAAGTCAATTTTGTGACAATAGGTATGATGTTGTGTTTGAACCTACTAAATGCATAGTAAGAGAAGCCAATGGTGGCAAAGTCCTCTTTCTTGGGAATAAAGACAAAAATGTCTATAGAATTCAATTAGAGGATCTTAGCAATCAAAATGTAGAATTCCTCATATCAATGAGTTTTAAAAAATGGTTATGGCATAAGAAGGTCAGTCATGTAAACATGAAGACTATCTCTAAGCTGATGAAACATGACCTTGTGAGAGGCTTGCCAAAGATTAAGTTTGACAAAGATATGGTATGTGAAGCATTCCAAAAAGGCAAGCAAACAAAGTCAAGTTTTCAACCTAATAATGTTGTCATAACTCAGACCTTTTGAGCTTCAACATATTGATCTCTTTGGTCCTACCAAGATTGCTAGTCTAGGAGGAAAAATGTATGGCTTTAAAATTGTTAATGATTTCTCTAGATATACCTGGGTTCACTTCCTAAGAAACAATGATGACTCTTTTGAGGCCTTCAAAATCTTTTGTAAACAAGTTCAAAATGAAAAAGGCTTTTGTATTACTACCATAAGAAGTGATTATGGTGGAGAGTTTGAAAATATTGTCTTTAAAAACTTCTGTGACGAAAATGAAATTGTCTACAATTTCCCCTATCTAAGAACCCACAGCAAAATGGAGTTATGGAAAGGAAAAATAAGACTCTTCAAGTGATGGTTCAAACTTTCCTATATGACACTAAATTACCAAAGTATTTTTAGGTTGAGGCAGTCAACACCTCATGTTATATCCTAAATAGAGTCTCAATGCGACTAATATTAAAGACAACACCATATGAATTGTGGAAAGGAAGAAAGTCCAACATATCATACTTTCATGCATTTGGATGTGAATGCTTTGTGTTGAACAACAAAGAACAACTAGGAAAGTATGATTCAAAATCTGATAAATATGCATCTTTCTTGGATATTCTACCACTTGTAAGGCATATAGAGTTTATAATATGAGAACTCTAGTAGTTGAAAAAAGTATGCATGTGGTATTTAATGATACTAACAATCTTGATGAGATGAGAAAGGTTGCAAACCTTGATGAGGAAATGGAGAAGCTCTCATTTTCAATGAAAATAGAGAAAAATATGATAAAAAGAAGGATGAAGCCAGAGGAAGCAGCAAAGAAGACAAATCTAGTAGTGAGAAAGTTGAAATAGAAGAGAAAAAAGAATAAACTAAAGCTGAAAAAGTTTATGAAGCTACTCATAAACTTTCTCACCAACCCTCTTACCAACCTTCTCACCAAACTTCTCAACTTCCCAAAGACTAGAGACTTCACTCTTCTCATCTTAAAGAATAAATCATTAGAGAAACATCTATTATGTAGTAATAGATAATTCAAAGAACTAATTTTTGTAACATCCCGAAATTATTTATTTCATTATAAATAATTATTTTATAATATTTATAATTTTTTAAAAAAATTAGATTTTTCTCAATATGTCGAATATTTTAATATATTTTCATTTTGTATGCATACTGAGCAGAATTAATGCAACAACTCAAAAATTATTTGTTTCATAATAAATAGTTATTTTCTAATATTTTGTGATTTTTGAGAATTTTTTTGATATTTTTTGAATTATTTGATTATTTTAATATTTTTTTCAATTTACGTGCACGTTGAGTGAGGCTAGAAAAATGAAATATTTTTCCTGTGGTCAAAAAATTTTAAACTGTAGAAACATCGACGGGGGATCTTACTAAACTCGAGACTGGACACAGTTTATGAGATTTTTGATTTTCTAGATTTTATCTGATAAATAAAATCATAATATATTTTATTATTTATGGAATAATAAAATATTATTTCTGCTAACTGTGCTAGTTGTCCACTGGATAATAACTCTAGCAGATTATTTCTATTTTATCACTTTTATGATAGCATCTAAGTGACATCATCATCCTTCACTTTATTGAGAAGCGCGCGAAGCTTCTCAAGGAAGGTTCAAGAGAAACTTCTAGGAAGTTTCCTCTCAACCACCCCTCTCTCTCTCCTCCCTTCCCTCTCACACGGCTGCATGGTCTCTTGGGAGACCAAATATTCATTTTTTCAATTATTTCATTTCTACTATCCACTTCTCTCTTTACCCTTTTCTCTTCTCTTCACATTTTCTTTTTTCTCTCTCTTCCTCTCTCCCCACGAGCTCTCTCTTCTCTTCTCCTCCATCCACACGGCTGCACCACCTTTGGTGGCCATCCACCATTTCTTGCCAAGACAACCTTGTTTCTTGTATCCTCTTCTCATCCTAAGACTTTTCTCTTTGGGGGTCATCCCCTAAATCTTCTCCTTTCTTCTTCTACCATTAAAGCTCAAAGCTTGAAGCTTTTGAGGGATTTTCTTGGAGGTGTTGGATGAATTTCAAGAGGCATCAAGGAGCTTGTTCTCTTATCTTCTCATTGAGGTAAGAGGGAGATAATCCTCTTCACCCAATCTTGGCGGTGGGGAAGTGTCTTTGATGTTGATGGTGAGGAATCCATCGTAGGTTTCTCACTTTGTTGTGATTTTTAATAATGTTAAGATTTGATTGTGATTGTATGATTTTATATGCTTAATATTGTGAATCTTGATGGATATGAAAGTATATAAATGCTTGGATATGTGTTTGGGAAGTAAGGGATTCATACCCATTCGATTTGGAGGCTGGGGGAATCATTTTTGCAAGTTTCTGGTGTTAGATCCACAGAGCAGAGGCACACACAGCCTAGGTTGTGTAATATTGCACGGCCGTGTAATCAAGCAACATAAAAATGAGCATTTTTCTAGAGGCGTACACGGCCCAGGCCATGTATTTAGACAAGGCCGTGTACTCCAGGCCGTGTATTTTGGTACGACCGTGTATTTGTTACCAATTGGCTTCCAGTACTCAAGAGGGGGGTGAATTGAGTATAAAACTTTTTCTCAAAACCTCTTTTTATCAAAAACAAATATTAAAAATTTAATAAATAAATGCACAGAAGGAATGAGAAGAAGAAAAAAAATAATAAAAGCAGCGGAAAATAAATATGTAATAAATTAAAATTGCATAAAATAAAGAGATTAAGAAGAGAGAAGCAGGCACAGTATTTATCCTGGTTCGACCACTAACCCACTTGTGTTCTACGTCCAGTCCTCGAAATCTGAGATTTTTCACTAAGTATACAACCTTCAATAGGTGCTTGCTACCGTTACACAAAAGAGCAAAAGTTGCAGAAATTGGTCAAAAAAAAAAAGTTTTGCTTTGAGATTATCATCTGCACCTACTCCTTGGAAAATTGAGATCTAGGTGGCACTTTCCTGGTTAAATGGCGGATAACGGTACTCCGTGACTCTCAAGTCGGTTTGTTTTTCAGTTTCCCATAATAACTGATTTCTTCTCCTTTCAAAATGGATGTCATTCTCTCAAATCTAAGAAAACATTTTCATTCTCTCCCTCTAAATGCTCTAACAAAAGTTTATGAAGCTAGGTGTGAAAGACTGAGATTGTTAATGTATAAGGGCATCCCAGAAGATATACGATGGATAATCGAAGCAAAGGTTCGTTTAGCTGGAGAATCTTCAGATTCATTTGTCCCATACATGCCTGGTCTCGGTAAAAGTTCATTTTCAAAAAGGAGAAGAGCAAAAAGAATGAAAATTTGTTACAAGTGTGCATGATGGAATTGCAACACGCGATGTCACTCTTTGGGGATGATTTTCGTAAACAGAGAAGATAAAATATTCTTCATTAAGAATGCGTCTCAAGAGTCATTAGATAATATCTTATTGACTCTTGAGACGCATTCTTGTGGAATTGTGCAGCGTGAACTTCTTAGTTTGTGGAATCTCTTCAGGGGACGAGCAAGAGCGTTACGATCTTGGGAATCTGACTCAAAAAGACCCTGTTTGCTAATTTATAAGAAAATTGGATGGGAAGCTTATCCTCGACTCATAGAAGGTGTTTAAGCCATTTCTGGATGTGAAATCAGAGGAAGATGTGAGCCACAATCACAACATGTATATACTATCTTGTACATCAAAAAAAAAAAACAAAATGAAAAAAAAATGATGATAAAATATATATATATATATAAAAAAAAAGGGAAACTTCGGTTGTACTTGGTCTTTAATTAGATTAGGAGCCCTGCCGGTGGAGTGGCGGACCGTCATTGACTCGGGTGGACCTTCGCACGCCGGTCGATAAATAAGGTTCGTGTGCCATGCTCACAGAGAGCCGCGTTAAGCATTCTCGTGTTTTAACCAAAGGCTCAAAATGGACGAAAGAAGTGTCCGTGTTTGCATTCTCGTGTGACAATGCCTCCGAGTGGATCCTGTGATTTAATGCCATGGGCTTCAAATAACCTCTCACCGGCCGTGGTCGTTGGTGGTAGTCCGTCGATTTACGCACTTTCATTAGTGGCGTCGTAGCTCAATCCAAAATATCCCACAAGCGGGAGAGAGAAGAATGCCCAGATTGGCTGAGTCGTCCTGGTATTACTGCACTCATGACGCGCAGTATAAAGATCTGCCATGAAACCTGTACATAAAGGGTTTGATGCGGCACTGACAGTGTGCTTCTTTTCTGCTTGGCGTTGATTCACTCCTTATCAGGTTGTGTTGCTCTTTTCTATATCTCTCTTTCGCATTGAGGACAATGCTTATATTAAGTGTGGGGGAGAGATTTTAGAAATTTTTATTTAAAAAAAATTATTTCAAAAAAAAAAGTTTCATTGCATGATTGAATAACTTTTCTCCCTTCTTGAACTGATATGCTTGGTGATGGATGATTAAATTGATGAATTGAGTTTGATGGATGCATACCTTGTGAGATTTTGAGCCTAATGGATGAATTTAACATTTATGTCATTCTCTTCTTTCTTGTGTGATTTTCACTCATGTTAATGACCACTCTAGAACTTACTTTGATTCTTTTTAAGACTACATTTCACTTGCATGCATGAACATGATTGAGGCCCTCTTTCTTAATTAGCTAGTTTAACCAAATAGCCAACCTTGTTTTCAATATGATATCAAGCACTCTTTTGACTTCTTGAAAATTCTCTGATTCCTGCTAACCTTGTATATTTTCCTTTGCTTAACCCCTTTGAGCTTATTTGACCATTCCTTGTTTCTAGCTCATTATGTACCTTAAATGAAAAATCGTGTTCTTATTTTACATTAGGGAATAAAAGAACATTAGCTTGGTTAATGGATGAGTTTTTGAACAAGTGTAGGGGTGTGTGTACAAAATGGTTGTTGAAAAAGGAAAGAGTGCCTAAAAACAACAAAAAATAATAATAACAAAAAAAAGAAAAAAAATGTATGTATATAGTTATGTTCATATATAAAAAAAAAAGAAAAGGATTGAGAAATGAATATGTAAAGGGTTATACATTAGAGTTGGGATGAACTTTTATGCTTGTTATTTGAACTCAGCTCTCATTTGCTTTTATTCTCTTTGGTATTTATCCTCTCATATCCATTTTACCCTCTTCTGTTACCTTGACCTCACTACAACCTTGAATAAAGTCCTCATGATTTATGTATGCATGTGTTTTGAGTAGTGGAGAAGTAGAAGATAAGCAAGATTATGGTAGTGCAATTTTCATGGTTGAATTGAGTGAAATACCTACCTTTTAAACACTTGAGAGATTGAGAGGGAATCTTGTGAAGATCTATCATTCTCGATTCATGTTGAAGATACCTTGCTTGTTGGTTTGAGATGTGGAGAATTATAAACTCATGAATGTTTTGATCCTTTGAACCTTTGGTTGTTCTTCTTGATTGTAAAATTTTGGGCTCTTGAATGTCATTGGAATTTAAATTTTTGTTAATCTCTTATGTCCTTGTTTTGGTCTTGAGTTTTGCCCAGGAGTGCAAAAAGCTAAGTGTGGGGGAATTTGATAATCACATATTTTATTTATTAAAAAACCCTTATGTTTAGTCATTTACACTCTCCATATTCTTAATTGATTGAGTTTGGTATGATTTAGTGAGTTTGAGCTCAAATTGGTCCTAATTGAATATTTTCAGCATTATTGAGATTTTACACTGTTTCTGTATTTTGGCCATAACTTGAGTTCCTGATATCTGAGAATCATGAATTTTATCTTGTAGGAAAGCTAAGAGGAAGCTCTACAACTTTGATGAAGAGCTCGAAGTCCTAGACAGATGTCTAAGGGACCTAAATTTACATGGAACTCAGAATACGGGTTCTATCACTAGAATCCAAATGGTGTGCACTCATAAAATCATATCTCAATCTGTAATAATGGAGATGGGCTGAAATTTGGACAGTTGATAGTCAAGACCAAAATAAACAACTTTCATGAAGAACACCTTTTGAAAGAATGAAGTCTAATGGGTCAGTTTGGGCTTGCAAGTCGCAACAGAGGTACTAAAGTTGGGTTTGAGTAACCTGTGGTATTTGGGTCATATCTTGGGCTGTAGGAAGCCAAATTGGACGATCCAGATATGCATGTTATATCCAAGACAAAGATCTACAACTTTCATGAAGAGTACTTTTCATGAATCTGAAGTATAATTAGTTGTTTTTGGCTTCCAAGTCAGACCAAGGAATTTTTGCACTCAACCACTCCACTCCACTCATCCACTCAACTAACCCACTCAACCAAACCACTCAATCACTCCACTCATCCACTCAACTACTCATCCACTAAATCAATTCACTCAACCACTCCACTCCACTCACCCACTCAACCACTCCACTCCACTCAACCAAATCACTCCACTCATCCACTCAACTAACCCACTCAACCAAACCACTCATCCACTCAACCACTTCACTCATCCACTCAACTAACTCACTCAACCAATCCACTCAACCACTCCACTCCACTAACCCACTCATCCATCCATTCCCCTTTGTCATTTTGTTACCCCATACTTCTATAAAAGACACCATTGGTTATCATGAAAGAAGTTAGACTCTCCTTCATTTCTCTCATAGTTTCTTCTTGTTTCTTCATAGTTTTTCTTGTGATTTCCTTCTAGTTATGTGTAACTAAACCTCCCTTGGTTAAGGGAGTGATGAAACCACTAGTATTAATATTGTGAACCTTGCATATTTGATTATTTCAACACAGTTATGTTTTTATTCATATATTTCTTAATCTATTATTGGTATGATGGTTTTTGTACTTGTTCCCACTTTCAAAGTGGTAGATCTAGGTTTATTATGCGCGGTTGCGGTAGTAGATCTAGTGGGATGTATGATGTTCATGTGGGTATAATTATCTTTGTGCTATTTGCCAGTTATAAAAGTGGTAGATCTGGGTTTATTATGCACCTGTTTGCATGGTAGTAGATCTAGAGAAATATATGTTCTAAGTAATTTAATCCCTGTGTGATTAGATCTTAGTGTAATTGGTTTTCTAAATCTTAATGCAATTGTTGGATAGTTGTAAGAGCGGTTGCTTTATGATTAATCGCGATTAGGAGTTGATTTGAGCGTTTAAAATTGGCCAACACGTAAGGAAAACAGAGATTTACTCTCACAATTGCATAAAAACATAATTGAGCATATTGGAATAAAATGATATGTGGATTTACATCATCATATAAATCTAGTGGTGGATTCAATCTCTTAACCAATTTTCTTATATTATTGTTTTCAGTTTATTTATTGTTATTGTTTTTGAAACTATTCATTATTTATCAAAACTCCAAAACCCGCCTATTTACTATTTATTGTTAATCAGAGTCTAATTTGGGAATTATTTAATAGTGTTAATTGAATTGGTTCTCTGTGGATCGACCCTTACTAACTACAACTAGTTGTAAGGTTTTTATTTTCTGGTGGGCCTGACAACTGATTTTTATCTAAATTTTAATCACTACATCCGCACGCATCAGTAGGTAATACAAATTGAAGTGCTAAAGGAGCTCTCACAGAAATATCTTAAAGTTTTTAATCAAAAAGAGCGTAGAAAATAATTTTCACAGATTAGAGAAAGCAAAAAATAATTCAGAGTATTGGGCAAAAATATTCGTGACCCAAGGTTGCTATTTATAGGGAAAAATAGATGAATTAGTCGTTGGGTAGCATTAAAAGCAATTTAACCGAATTAAAACGTTGTTTGTTTCTATATCAGTGTTCATAACCATCGTGTTTATTCGAATAGCTTAACATTCTATTCGAATAACATTGTTCCTGAACCATCGTGAAAGGCTATCTGATATAGGTTATTCGAATAACTTCTATGTTATTCGAATAACACATTTAAAAGGCTGTTCAGATAAAACAGATTTATTTGAATAACGCTTGAGTTATTCGAATAACTCACTTAAAAACATAGTTCTAAAAAACCCATTTATTCGAATAACAGGATAGTTATTCGAATAGCATCTTTAAAAAAGCAGACCCTCGTGAAGGTGTTTATTCGAATAGACTATGCTCTATTCGAATAAATCAATGCAAAACTGTTTTGGAAAAAGGTATTTCAAAGACATTAAGTTTATTTTAAAATAGGTTTTATCTTTTCTTTCAAAAACAAAGAGATATCGAAGTGAGCTCCGTACAACAGAACCTAAGTCCTAATGCTAATCATATATAAACTTGGACTTGGTCCATTTATCATCTTCATTTAGTCTTCACGTTTGTTATCATCAAAACAAGTCTTCAAAAGTATACATCTAAACACATTCTCCCACTTTTTGATGATGACAAACTATCAATGAGAAAAGAGTAAGTGCATATAATTGAAATTCACAAAGAGGTATAAAAGCTTACTTCCCCTCTTTAATTATAAGAGGTAATGTATATCAGATATGTGCGCAGCTCCCCCTTTCAATTTGAATCCAATCTCAATTTAGGTTTACCTGTCTTTTCTCAATTAAAATTCAAATAATCAAACTGTTCTCCCCCTTTTGTCGTGAGCAAAAAGGAGGGGTAAGTCCCATAAACATATATCTAAGTAAAAGTGCATAAAAGAAAGCATACTCATATCAATAGATCAACAAGAAATTTTATTTATGCATTAAAAAAAAGATTCAATTACAAAAGCCAGAAATAAATAACATGAAGGCAAAAAAACAGAGATCCTAAGAACTAAGGTTCCTAGAAATAGGTATCCGGAGGTGGTGATGAAGAAGCTAGTGCAGGAGCAGGTGAAGTAGATCGAAGAGCAGCAACCTCATGTTCAACACCTTTTATTCTATCAAAAAGAATAGAAAAGGTATGTTCCATATAATCTCTGTTATCATGCAAAGTGGCCATGATCTGCTCTAAGGTGACAGGAGCAAGAGCAGCAGTAGGTATATCAACGGGGGTAGTAGGAGCGTCAGCAGGGTCAAGCTCATCCTCAGCAAACTCATCTGGGTACACCCAGCCTTCATCGGTTTGGATCATCTTCATTTTGCGTAAGGTGTGGGTGCCAAAGACGTTGTGGTGAGTCAGGGCAATGGCTCGCTCAGTCCCCAGGACCTGAGGATACTTACTCAGCAAGGTAGTGATGAGAATGCCATAAAGCAAGTCAGATTTTTCCTTGCCCTTGGCCCTCATCATATGTTTCATGATAAACACAGGCCAGTTAATTTGATGGCCATTCTTCAGAAACCAAAGCATGAAGATGTCTTCCTCGCTCAGGTAGGCGTAATTTCCACCGCGGGGAGTCAAGATGTGAGCAAAGGCGTAATGCAGAAGCTTATCTTAGCTTTTCAGCATACCACCCTTGAGACCCTTGTCAGGAAAAGCTAGACTAGGCTTCAGCAAGTCCTCAATCGCCTAAAACTTGTTGAACTCTTCAAGAAAAAGGGGTGTCACCATCTTCAACAAGGACGCTAGTAAACTGTAACCCAAACAAAGTCAGCCAGTCTTGTGGTGTGATCACAATGTTCTGATCACAGACCTCGAAGAGAAGGTTCTGGCCATCAAATGCCAGATTGCAAAAGAAAATCTTCACCAGAGCTGGACAAAGAGTGGCCCGGTGAGAGCAGAGCTGAAGAACTCCCTGGTTTTGCAGCAGGGTCAGAAAGTCGAAACCACAGTGTTGCTGGAAGAAAGAGAGGTCAAGTTACTTAGGTTGGACCAAGTTACGCTCCCAGAAGTACGTAATGAAGCGGGCACGATGCTCTTCATTGGATGAGAGCCTTCTCAAGTCAAGAAGATTGTTGCATGGAGCAGCCTTCGTGCGTGGTCGCTTGCTAGAGGAGGAGGCCATGGTGAGAGAAGGTGTGGAAGAAAGAGAGAGAGAGATAAAACAAGTTTGAGAGCGCAGGGCCTATAGAGGCGTGAAGAGCAGAGGAGAAAATAGAGAGTGAAAACGTTTGGGCGCGCAGAGGTTATTTAAAGGAAGGCCCGTGTTTATTCGAATAAACATAGGTTTATTCGAATAAACCTTGCTTGGAAACTGAAAGGACAGGCGCGCAGGAAACTGAAAGGTGTTGAAAAGGTGTTTCTGTTAGGGTTTATTCAAATAGGGGAGTTCTATTCGAATAGATCATTTGGGAAAGCTAAGTGTTTTGACCAACTGACAGGGTTTATTCGAATAACTGTAGGAGTTATTCGAATAGACTGAGGGCTATCAGTCAAGACTGATAAAAACAGGTTCTGGTTATTCGAATAGCCTAAGGTCTATTTGAATAAGCAGAGGGCAGATTTTAAACCTGATAAACGAAGGCTTCTGGTTATTCGAATAAGGAGGGATTTATTCGAATTGACAGAGATGATATTCAAACAAGTTTTAACACAGGAGCCAGTTTATTCGAATAAACTAAGTTTTATTCGAATAAAACTGATATTCAACACATTTTTAACAAGCAGTAATGAAGTTTATTCGAATAAAAGCCTGTTTATTCAAATAACACTAATAAAGAAACACAGAGATGTATACGTTCAAGAATTCAAAGCACATATATATATGATTTAAAGAGAGATAAAATAAAATATGCAATCATATATTGGATTGATCAATTATGCCCAATTCTCCTCAAATATAAAAGAATGCTTCTTTTGCTAAGGGTTTAGTGAAGATATCTGCAAGTTGCTTAGATGTTTCAACAAACTCAAGAATGCAATCCTTTTTTTGTACATGATCTCTGATAAAGTGATGTCTTATCTCTATATGATTTGTTATGGAATGCAGAATGGGATTCTTAAAGATATTTATAGCACTAGTATTATCACATCTTATCGGAATGTGATCAAGCTGAAGACCGTAGTCTAAAAGTTGTTGCTTCATCCATAGGATTTGAGCACAACAACTCCCGGCTGCAATATATTTAGCCTCAGCGGTAGAAAAAGCCACACTTTTTTGTTTATTGCTATGCCAAGAAACTAAGGAACTACCAAGCAAGTGGCATGTCCCACTAGTATTCTTTCTGTCCAATTTGCACCCAGCAAAATCAGAATCAGAATAGCCTATTAGGCTACAAGAGGCACCCTTAGGGTACCACAAGCCCATTTGTGAAGTGCCTACTAGATATTTCATTATTCATTTAACAGCGCTTAAATGAGATTCCTTAGGGTTTTCCTGATATCTAGCACACATGCATACACTAAACATGATATTTGGCCTACTAGCAGTAAGATAAAGGAGAGATCCAATCATACCTCTATATTTCGTTATTTCTACTGATTTACCTCCTTCATCTTTGTCCAAATAACAGGAAGTGCCCATTGGGGTGGCCATATGTTTAGCGTTTTTCATTTCGAATCTCCTGAGCAATTCCTTGTAGTATTTGGTTTGACTTATGAATGTCCCTTTGTTCGTTTGTTTGATTTGAAGTTCGAGAAAGAAATTCAATTCTCCCATCATTGACATTTCAAATTCATTCTGCATTGTCTTAGCAAATTCTTTGCACAGGGATTCATTAGTAGCACCAAAGATAATATCATTCACATATACTTGCACAAGAAGAATATCATGCTTTTTATTTTTAATAAAAAGAGTAGTATCGATTTTTTCTCTTGAAAAATCATTTTCTAAAAGGAACTTACTCAACCTTTCATACCAAGCTCTAGGAGCTTGCTTTAAACCGTATAAAACCTTTTTAAGTTTAAAAACATGGTTGGGTAGTTCATGATTTTCAAAACCCGGAGGTTGATCAACGTATACCTCCTCTTGAATAAAACCATTTAGAAAAGCACTTTTGACATCCATTTGATATAATTTGAAATCCATGATACAAGCGTAAGCAAGTAACATTCTAATAGCTTCTAATCTAGCCACAGGTGCATAGGTTTCTTCATAATCAATTCCTTCTTTTTGATTATATCCTTTAGCAACCAATTTAGCTTTATTTTTAGTTATTAACCCATTTTCATCAAGTTTGTTTCTAAAGACCCATTTAGTGCCAATTATAGGGTGATTATTATGTCTAGCAACTAATTCCCAAACTTCATTTCTTTCAAACTGATTTAATTCCTCATGCATAGCTAAGATCTAATGTTCATCATCAAAAGCTTCAATTAAATCCTTAGGTTCAATTTGAGAAACAAAAGCTAAGTGATTACAAGCATTTCTAAGAGAATTACGAGTACTTACACCTTTAGATACATCACTGATAATCTGATCAAGGGAATGATATTTTGAAGTTTGCCATTCTTTGGGAAGTTCCAAAGCTTGCGAATCTTCTTGCCTTTGTTTATCCTCTTGCTCCTTGATTTCTTTTTCTTTATTATCCAAATGTGTTTCCGCCAAGATTTCTGCAACATCATCAATAACAAGATCCTTTCTCGATCCATTTGGGTCAGTTTCATAAAATGTAACATGTATAGATTCTTCAATAGTCATAGTTCTTTTATTGTATATCCGAAAAGCTTTACTATGATTTGAATAACCAAGAAATATACCTTCATCAGACTTAGCATCAAACTTGCCTAAGTTATTTTTATTATTATTTAAAACAAAACATTTGCAACCAAAAACATGAAAATGTGAGACATTTGACTTTCTTCCCTTATACAACTCATATGGGATTTTCTTTAAAATAGGCCTTATAAGGGCCTTGTTCATTATATTGCAAGTTGTACTTATAGCATCCGTCCAAAAGTATTTAGGAAGAGCAGTCTCATTAAGCATAGTTCTCGCCATTTCTTCTAAAGAACGGTTTTTCCTTTCTATAACTCTGTTTTGTTGCGGAGTTCTAGGGGCAGAGAAATTATGATTAATGTCATGTTCATCACAGTAATTTTCAAAAAAATTATTTTCAAATTCGCCACCATGATCACTTCTTATAGAAGAGATTTGAAAACCTTTTTCATTTTGAATAACTTTGGCAAGTCTTTTAAAAGCTAGAAATGCATCATTTTTATTTGCAAGAAATAAAGTCCATATAAACCTAGAAAAATCATCCACAATGACTAAAGAATAGTAATTCCCACCAAAGCTCATAGTTCTAGAAGGTCCAAATAGATCCATATGCAAAAATTGTAAATGTCTAGTAGTTGAAACTATATTTTTTGCTTTAAAGAGACCTTTATTTGTTTACCCTTTTGACATGCATCACATAACTTATCTTTTATAAAGTTAAGCTTGGGTAGTCCAATTACTAGCTCTTTAGAGACTAACTTCTTTAAGTGATTCATGTGAATGTGTGCAATTCTCCTATGCTATAACCATGAATCATCATTCTTACTTAAAAGGCATTTCGCATCATTTGAAGATATATCATCAAGACTAATCATATAGATATTGTTTACTCTATGACCAATGAATTTAACATGCTTATCATTTTTATCTTCAATTATGCAACAGTTTGAATCAAATATTACCCTATTTCCTTTATCACATAATTGGCTAATACTAAGCAAGTTATGTTTCAAGCCTTCAACAAGCAATACATTTTCAATAGAGGAGTTAGGGTTCTTACCGAGTTTGCCAATTCCAAGGATTTTTCCTTTGTTGTTATCACCATAAGTAACGTGTCCATGATTCTTGGGAATAAGCATGGTGAATTTCGAGTCATCCCCAGTCATGTGCTTGGAGCAGCCACTATCGAGATACCAACTTGAACTCCTGGCTTTCAAGCACACCTACAACACAAGTTTAGTTTTTAACTTTTAGTACCCAAACTTTCTTAGGTCCTTGTGTGTCAGTTTTGGGTATAGTACCCTTGGGAACCCAAACTATTTTTGTTTCAATTTTTGTATTTATGTTTTTCCTAGCATTACATGTTGATGCACTATGTCCTTTTCTTCCGCAGTAAAAACATTTAATAAAAGGACTACTTGAGACATTAGAATGCACAAAGAAATTTTTATAGAGTTTTTGTTGATTTTTCGGGTTATAACCTATCCCGGCTTTTTGAAAAATCACTCTTTGTCTTCCTAACAAAATATTTAAGTTATCCCTTCTAAAGGTGAATTTAGAAAGAGTGTTCTTTAAGTCTTCAATTTCTTTTTCAAGCATATGACATGTAGAACAAGATGAAGAAGTAGAAGCATGTGAAGAATGATTTGTGCATGCATCAATGATTCCCAAAGTTTCATTTTCAATTTTCAATTCTTCTATTTCTTTATTTAAAACAAGAATTTGATTTTCTAAAGAAGAGATTGTTTTCTTAGAAGAAGAAATAATTTTTGTGAATTTTAAAGATTCTTCATGTAATTCTTCAAAAGCATCTTGTAACTCATCGTAAGAAGGCAATAAAGTAGTATTAGAACTTACCTCATTTTCGCTTTCTTCTTCATCTCCTTTGGCCACAAGACATAGTTGAGCTTCCTCGCTATCTGAGTTGTCAGTTGAATCTATGTCGTTCTCATCCCATGCTATATAGGCTTTTCTTCCTTTTCTTTCCTTGAAGGGCTTCTTTTCAAATTTCTCATTCTTCTTTTGGTAAACTGGGCACTCCATTTTCATGTGACCAGGTTTACCACATTCATAGCAAGTTGGAGTCGATGAAGCTCCTTCGCCTTTGTAATGAGTCTTCTTCGGAGGGAATGGAGGTTTTCTTTGCGTTCCCTTTTTCTTGAGAAATTTACCAAACTTTTTAACTAACAAACTAAGATTTTCTTCGCTTACCTCGATGTTCTCTGAGCTTTCGTCATTTTCTTCATCATCATTGTCGAATGTTGAGGAAGTGGCTTTGAGCGCTATCCCCTTTTTCTTTTTATCATTTTCTTTGCTTTGACTTAATCTGCTCAGTTCTAGTTCATGCTCATGAAGTTTTCCAAGGAGGGTAGCTAGAGTCATTGTGGACAAGTCCCTCGATTCTGAAATAGCTGTTACCTTAGGTTGCCAAATCCTGCTAAGACATCTTAATACTTTGTTAATCAAATCTTCATTAAAAAAAATTTTGTCTAAAGATGCAAGATGATTAACTATGTGGGTGAGCCTCTTTTATATTTCCTGAATGCTTTCTCCTTGGTTCATTCTGAATAATTCATATTCACGAGTTAAAAAATTGATTCTCGACCTCTTAACTTCACTAGTACCCTCATGGGTAACTTGCAAAGTGTCCCACATTTCTTTAGCAGTTTTGCAATTTGAAATTCTAAAAACTTATCATATCCCAAAGCAGTAGTAATAATATTTTTGGCTTTTAAATTAAATTAAACTTTTCTTTTGTCTTCATCAGACCATTTATTTCGTGATGTTTCGGTCCTTACACCATCGACCTCATGTATGGGTATAAAAGTGCCGTTTTCAACAGTATCCCATACATCTAGATCAATAGCTTCAATGAAGATTTTCATTCTTTCCTTCCAATATGCATAACCATCCCCATTGAAAAATGGTGCTCGATTTATGGAAGATCCTTCTGAAAAATCATTTGAAGAAGCCATATTCTCTTGAAGCTGCTAAGCTCTTTATACAAGAGTCTAACCTTGATACCACTTGTTACCAAGTGCCTTCCAGTACTCAAGAGGGGGTGAATTGAGTATAAAACTTTTTCTCAAAACCTCTTTTTATCAAAAACAAATATTAAAAACTTAATAAATAAATGCACAGAAGGAATGAGAAGAAGAAAAGAAACAATAAAAGCAGCGAAAAATAAATATGCAGTAAATTAAAATTGCATAAAATAAAGAGATTAAGAAGAGAGAAGCAGGCACAGTATTTATCCTGGTTTGACCACTAACCCACTTGTGGTCTATGTCCAGTCCTCGAAAGCCGAGATTTTTCACTAAGTATACAAGTTTCAATAGGTGCTTGCTACCGTTACACAAAAGAGTACTTTTCACGCACAGGAAAACTCTAACCTTGTGCTAAAGTCTCAGCCTGCAGGGATACCTCACCCTTATACAAACCTTGAGGGATACCTCACCCTCGATACAGAATATCAGAAAGTAGATGAAGAGAAACTCTCACTCAGAGTAGGTAATACAAATTGAAGTGCTAAAGGAGCTCTCACAGAAATATCTCAAAATTTTTTATCAAAAAGAGTGTAAAAAATAATTTTCACAGATTAGAGCAAGCAGAAAATAATTCAGAGTATTGGGCAAAAATATTCGTGACCCAAGGTTGCTATTTATAGGAAAAAATAGATGAATTAGCCGTTGGGTAGCATTAAAAGCAATTTAACTGAATTAAAACGTTGTTTGTTTCCATATTAGTGTTCGTAACCATCGTGTTTATTCGAATAGCTTAACATTCTATTCGAATAACACTGTTCCTGAACCATCGTGAAAGGCCATCTGATATAGGTTATTCGAACAACCTCTATGTTATTCGAATAACGCGTTTAAAAGGCTGTTCAGATAAAACAGATTTATTCAAATAACGTTTGAGTTATTCGAATAACTCACTTAAAAACATAGTTATGAAAAACCCATTTATTCGAATAACAAGATAGTTATTCGAATAGCATCTTTAAAAAAGCAGACCCTCGTGAAGGTGTTTATTCGAATAGACTATGCTCTATTCGAATAAATCAATGCAAAACTGTTTTGGAAAAAGGTATTTCAAAGACATTGAGTTTGTTTTAAAACAGGTTTTATCTTTTCTTTCAAAAATAAAGAGATATCAAAGTGAGCTCCGTACAACAGAACCTAAGTCCTAATGCTAATCATATATAAACTTGGACTTGGTCTATTTATCATCTTCATTTAGTCTTCACGTTTGTTATCATCAAAACAAGTCTTCAAAGGTATACATCCAAACACAGTATTTTGGGTAGTGAAGAATAGTTGGTTCTTTTCTAGTCCCTTAGAGGCTCATAGTCTCATTGGGCACTTATTGTGAGACTTTATAACAAGCTAGAACTTAGTTAATTAAAGGAATATACACTTAACTAGGGAATCATAACGTGGAACGAATAAAGAACCCGACCTTATCACAAAACTTAGAGTGAGATTTGGACAAAGAAAGAATATAAGTGTGAGAAGAGTTGTGAAGAACTCAAAGTAAATATTCTAAGAGAGTTAACGCAAGGATATAATGGAATTAAAGCATAACTTTCGTAGTAACTTTGAATAGTATGTGTTCACCTTTGAGGTCTTAATATTGATTTGTTGTGGCTTGAGAATTTGGATAAGTTATGTTATAATTATGAATCTATGTATATATATATATATATATATATATATATATATATATATATATATATATATATATATATATATATATATATATATATGCATTGAAATCTATATGCATTGAGGCATGATTGATATAGTTTGACATGATGAGCATGATTGAAGCATGCATTGACATTGTGATTATGGAACCAAAGTACCAGACCAAGAAACATCAGGTAAACGATTTATTCAGATGTGATTTGCTTTTATAACCAGAAACATCATGTAGATGATTTAGTCAGAAAGGACTGGTTATCAGAGGAAACCCAATTAATAGTGGTACTATGTAGTCGTATGGACGATTATATAATATCACTGATGAAAATGGTATTGAACAATTGTATGGACGGATTGCTTCAATACCAATGGGAATGGTACAACGGTGGTTGAACTATTGTTAAGGCCATGTTACCTAGGAGTTGAATCACACCTTAGTGCGATTGCGAATAGACAAGTGTAGGTCTCTTATTGACATTGGGGGCGTCGGGGTGCGAGTACCTCGCAATGGACTATTGGTAGCTCTTCTGTCCGTGGGGCAGACTAATACAAATGCACCGATGATCTATACCGAGACATTGTCCTATATCGAGATCTATGTAGAATGTCTTGTACAATGCCATGATGTACACTTTGATAAATTTATAATTTTTAGCACTTGAAGGCCTCAACAGCCGCGATACAGACATATCCTGATCATTCTCTCCGACGTTTAGTCTAGCTCCATAGAGTAGGAAATGAATACATTGTACATGAGGTTGGTCAGCATATGCATTGTGCATATGCATGGTCAATTCACATATTGTCATGGCATGGTCAACATACATATTGTGATGACATAATTTATTATTCATATATCTATGATGGGTGTCTGTTGTTATAGTGCTGTTGATATTTATATGATTGTGGGATATGTTTTTCTGATGATATATATATATATATATATATATATATATATATGTGTGTGTGTGTGTGTGTGTGTGTGTGTGTGAAATTGATAACTTGAATATATCTGAATTATCTGTATGTATGGAATGACTACGTCATTCGTGTTATGTTCTTTTGCTGCCATGTTAGTAATGATGTAGGATATCTCACCTCTTCGTTGTATTGTCCCGCTTTATTTTGTGTTCCAAAAGGCTATGGTGGGGACACAGTTGAATTGGCTGGTTGTGGTTGAGTTGACTTTCTAGTTCCTGTGATGGCATTGAGACGGGATTTCCTTGGCAACGTGCGAATGTAGCTTTATGGGGACGTTGATGCCTAACGGGTCGAACGAGACACCGAACGTTTCATTGTAAATAGGGTTAGTGGCTTTGTCTATAGGTAGTATCTATCTTGGGGTTATTACTTACCCTTTCATGTTTTGGTACATGTCTTTTGTTATTTGGGTATGTAAGTGTTACGTTTTCATGTTAATAGTACCTTGTAATCATTATATATATATTTAATGTACTTCACTCTGTAATTGGACTTTTGGGAGCTATGCGATAAATATATTTCATTCGTGGCTCATAATTTCTTTATATGCAAAATGGTTAAATATGAAAAACTTGTTATTTGAGTTGTAGCACGCCAAAATTTAGTGACCGTGGTATAATGATGATTTTGTCGTGGTTATTAAATCGAAGGGTGTTACATTAGGTGGTATCAGAGCCAGGTTTTGATCCTGGGGCCTGTGGGTTATGGGCCCACTCAATGTGTAATGTTCTGTGTTTACGAAAAACTGTGACTTCAACTAGGCTTATTAAGGCTATAGGAGTTCTTTAGAAAGAAGGTCGGCTGGTATGACTGAACTTGCCTAGGATTTGTTTGCATTTACACCCTTGTTGTGTTACCTCTAGAATTGTTTGAGCTAATGGATTAGGAAAAGGTTAGTTAAATAAAACCTCGCAACATTTGTGGACTGAGACGTCCAAAAGGTTTGGAAAACTGATTCCCTTGGGAAAGGAGTATCTGGCGTAAGTTTGGTTCAAGAAACCACTTGGGAGATAAAGACTTACAGGAGATCGCACCGTAGAAGGTGGAATGAAGGAGCTCAAGTTATAGTTCTTTGGGTTTTGGTGGTTAGGTTTGTCTTACTGTATTGTGTGACTCTTTGTGTTTGGTTTCTGAAAGGAGACAATAATGTTTGAATTGATTGCTTTTGATTTTCCTTATGCTTCGATTCGTTTATCCTTGAAGGAAGGCAATGGCTCGGGGTAGACGTAAACTTGTGAATGCAGGGAGTGACGATGATGATACGACTATAGCATCCAAAGTAATGCAAAGAATAGTTGATGTGACAACACACCAGGGCCAGAGGGCCGCACAGCGGCAAGAATTGGAACTCGAGGTTCAGAATTTGTTGGAAGAAAATCGATTTTGGGGAAACTCTGGATTACCTAACTTCTAAAGGAGGAATAATAGAAAGGTCAATCAGTTTAAGCAGAAATTGTATTCACGATAATCGAGGGAGCAATAGTGACAACAAATGCATAAGGAGGTGCGAGTGGTAGTAAATCCAATTCGACCGTAGTATCCTCATCAAAATGTAAGAAGTGTGGAAAGAACCACTCAATGAGGGAATGTAAGATCAAGAGGGTAATTTGCTTCAAGTGAGGAAAGGACCACTTAACGAGGGACTATACGATAAAAGGAATAATTTGTTTCAAGTACGAAAAGCCAGGACATGTGGCTAGAAATTGTACCTTGCATAAGACGAAGCCTTCCGTTTGAGATATATGTACTTCAAAATCTCACGAAGAAGGGAGAGTTAATTCCTTAAATGGAGCGAAAGTCTCTCAGACTGAAGGCCTAAACGAGGGAACTTGTACCGCGATAGATGACCCTATGATTTTACTATATAATTCTAGGGGTAACCCATTTCTTTATGGCGTATGACTGTATGAGTCCATTAGGGTCATTTGTATCTTCGTCATCTTTTGATTAAGTTATTTCTATTTTTGCTACTAAGGACCTATTGTTGATAGCCAAGTGTTTAAATTATCTTATGACCTATTAAAGATGGGATCTTTCCTATTAATCTGATTTGTTTACTTCTCTCACAAATTAGATGTAATATTGAAAATGGATTGGTTATTTTTCAACCTTATCCTGTTAAATTATTCCAATCAAACTTTAGTACTTCTTAAGACAGAGATTTCTCGATCTAAATCCATGAAGCTCATCTCAAAATTTTGATGAACCATGTCAAATTCTTCATCAGATAGATCCGTTCTGAAAGTAGTACCATTAGAAAAGAACATACCCTATAAGACACTTTCCGTTAAGATTAAGGATAGATGGCTTAATGAATCAATTGAAGGAAGACATTGTTTTCTCAAAGATCAGCTTGTGTTCTGGACTATCATCAAGTTTGCTCAAAGGTAGAAGACTTTTCTAAAATAACTTTTTCTGACGCGTTATAGGCACTACGAGTATTTTGTAATGTTATTCCGTGTAACGAATGCTTTGGTAATATTCGTCGATTACCTGAATAGAATCTCTCTTCCTTGTTAAAAATAGATTTGTCGTTGTCCTTGTTGGTGACATTCTAATCTATTCTTAACAGACGGAGGGACGTATCGAACCTCTCGTTTTGATTCTTCAAATCCAGAAGAAGGAGAAGAAGATATGCGTGAAGTTGTCCAAGTGTGAATTCTGGTTAGAGGCAATTCAACCTTCAGATCATATGATATCAAAGGAAGGAGTTGCTATGGATCCATCGAAAGTTGAAATGGTTCTTCAATGAGAACGACTGACGACCGTAATAGAGATTCGTAACTTTATAGGATTAGCTGGTTAATATGGGAGACTCACCGTAGAATTCTCCAAAATGGCGAGACTTCTTATCTAACTCGTACGAGAGAGTTATATTTGTAGGATTTATGTATATAAGGAAAGATTTTTGAGGATTGGAGAAGCACTCGACTACCTTGCCGACGATGATTCTGCCCAAATTCCAATGAACCTTTTTGGGATGCCTAGTGATACTTCGCATTTGAAAATTTTGGATGTGTGCTTGATCGGAATAGAAGGAAGGGTAACGTATGCTTTGAGACAATCAAGAGCACATAAGGAGAATTACCTTACACTAACTCGGAGTTAGCCTTTGTAGTGCATTGAATATCTGGAGGCGTTTTCTACAAGGAGAAATTTCTAATGTCTATAGTAATCTTAAGAGTTAGAAGTATTTTGTTCGATCAGAATAAGTTGAAATATGAGGCAGAAATGATGATTAGAAGTTTCGAAAGATTTTAATTTTTTTTTTCCATTTTAGTATAATCCCGGAAGAGGCGAATGTTGTAGCGGATACCTTAAGAAGAGAACAAGCTTAGTCTATCTACTACGGTGAGCAAGGAGAATAAGTTTGATAGAGCCACTTAGCGATGTACAGTTGTTTGGGGAGTCGGCTGTTGAATGGTTGAAGACTCAGAGGGCGTAAAATCTTTTATTGATCGGCCTACGATGTTAACACGCTTTTTCCTGTTAATATAAGATACTCAATGGAAGGAAGCAACCCTAGTACCGGTGATTTGGATTGATGCAGCTGGAGATGCAACATGAGAACTAGAAGACAAAATGACAGAAACATAGTCGCGTTTGTTCTAAGATATGATAAATTTCAAGGATGAAATTCCTTTTAGAATGGGAGAGTTGTAACATCCCGGAAATTATTTATTTCAATATAAATAATTATTTTATAATATTTATAATTTTTGAAAAATTTTCTAAATTTTTTTGAATACACCGAATATTTTAATATATTCCTCGTTTTGTATGCATACTGGGCAGAGTCAGTGCAACATCTAAAAAATTATTTGTTTCATGATAAATAGTCATTTTTTAGTATTTGTGATTTTTGAGAATTTTTCTGGTATTTTCTGAATTGTTTGATTATTTTAATATTTTTTTCGATTTGCATGCGCGCTGAGCGAGGCTGGAAAAATGAAATACTTTTCCTATGGCCAAAAAACTTTGAACTGTAGAAACATCGACGGGGGATCTTACTAAACCCGAGGCTGGACATAGTTTATGAGGTTTTCATTTTTTTAAATTTTATCTGATAAATAAAATCGTAGTATATTTTATTATTTGTGGAATAATAAAATATTATTTCTGCTAACTGTGTCAGTTGTCCACTGGATAATAACTCTAGCAGATTATTTCTATCTGATCACTTTTATGATAGCATCTAAGTGACATCATCATCCTTCACTTTATCGATAAGCGTGCAAAGCTTCTCAAGGAAGTTTTAAGGGAAACTTCTAGGAAGTTTCCTCTTAACCACCCCCCTCTCTCTCTCCTCCTTTCCCTCTCACATGGCTGCATGGTCTCTTGGGAGACCAAATATTTATTTTTTTCAATTATTTCATTTCTACTATCCACTTCTCTCTCTACCCTTTCTCTTCTATTCACATTCTCTCTCTTCTCTCTCTCTCTCTCTCTCTCTTCCTCTCTCCCCACGAGCTCTCTCCTCTCTTCTCCTCCATCCACACGGCTGCACCACCTTTGGTGGCCATCCACCATTTCTTGCCAAGATAACCTTGTTTCTTGCATCCTCTTCTCATCCTAAGACTTTTCTCTTTGGGGGTTATCCCCTAAATCTTCCTCTTTCTTCTTCCACCATTGAAGCTCAAAGCTTGAAGCTTTTGAGGGATTTTCTTGGAGGTGTTGGACGAATTTCAAGAGGCATCAAGGAGCTTGTTCTCTTGTCTTCTCATTGAGGTAAGAGGGAGATAATCCTCTTCACTCAATCTTAGTGGTGGGGAAGTGTCTTTGATGTTGATGGTGAGGAATCCATTGTGGGTTTCTCACTTTGTTGTGATTTTTAATAATGTTAAAATTTGATTGTGATTGTATGATTTTATATGCTTAATATTGTGAATCTTGATGGATATGAAAGTATATAAATGCTTGGATATGTGTTTGGGAAGCAAGGGATTCATATCGATTTGATTTGGAGGCTGGGGGAGCATTTTTGTAAGTTTCTGGTGTTAGATCCACAGAGCAGAGTCATACATGGCCTAGGCCGTGCAATATTGCACGGCCGTGTAATCGAGCAATGAAAAAATGAGCATTTTTCTAGAGGCGTACATGGCCCAGGCCGTGTATTTTGGCACAGCCGTGTATTTTGGGTAGTGAAGAATGGTTGGTTCTTTTCTAGTCCCTTAGAGGCTCACAGTCTCATTGGGCACTCATTGTGAGGCTTTATAACAAGCTAGCACTTAGTTAATTAAAGGAATATACACTTGCCTAGGGAATCATAACGTGTAACGAATACAGAACCCGGCTTTATCATAAAACTTAGAGTGAAGTTTGGACAAAGAAAGAACATGAGTGTGAGGAGAGTTGTGAGGAACTCAAAGTAAATATTCTAAGAGAGTTAACGCAATGACATAATAGAATTAAAGCATAACTTTCATAGTAACTTTGAATAGTATATGTTCACCTTTGAGGTCTTAATATTGATTTGTTGTGGCTTGAGAATTTGGATAAGTTATGTTATAATTGTGAATCTATGTATATATATATATATATATATATATATATATATATATATATATATATATATATATATATATATATATATATATATACATATATATATATATACGCATTGAAATCCATATGCATTGAGGCATGATTGATATAGTCTGACATGATGAGCATGATTGAAGCATGCATTGACATTGTGATTATGGAACCAAAATACCAGACCAAGAAACATCAGGTAGATGATTTAGTGAGATGTGGTTTGCTTTTATAACCAGAAACATCAGGTAGACGATTTAATCAGAAATGACTGGTTATCAGAGGAAACCCAGTTAACAGTGGTACTATGTAGTCATATGGATGGTTATATAATATCACTGATGAAAATGGTATTGAACAATTGTATGGACGGATTGCTTCAATACCATTGGGAATGGTACAACGGTGGTTGAACTATTGGTAAGGCCATGTTGCCTAGGAGTTGAATCACACCTTAGTGCAGGTGCGAATAGACAAGTATAGGTCTCTTATTGACCTTGGGGGCGTCGGGGTGCGGGTACCTCGCAATGGACAGTTAGTAGCTCTTCTGTCCGTGGGGTAGACCAATGCAAACGCACCGACGATTTGTATCGAGACACTGTCCTATATCGAGATCTGTGTAGAATGTCTTGTACAATGCCATGATGTACACTTTGATAAATTGAGAATTTTTAGCACTTGAAGGCCTCGGCAACCTCGATACAGACATATCTCCTGATCATTCTCTCTTACATTTTGTCTAGCTCTATGGAGTAGAAAATGAGTACATTGTACATGAGGTTGATCAGCATACGCATTGTGCATATGCATGGTCAACATACATATTGTGGTGTTATAATTTATTATTCATATATCTATGATGGGTGTCTGTTGTTATAGTGATGTTTATATTTATATGATTGTGGGATATGCTTTTCTGATGATATATATATATATATATGTGTGTGTGTGTGTGTGTGTGTGTGTGTGTGTGTGTGAAATTGATAACTTGAATATATCTGAATTATCTGTATGTATGGAATGACTACGTCATTCATGTTATATTCCTTTGCTGCCATGTTGGTAATGATGTAGGATATTTCACTTCTTCATTGTATTGTCCCGCTTTATTTTGTGTTCCAAAAGGCTGTGGAGGGGACACGGTTGAATTGGCGAGTTGTGATTGAGTTGACTTTCTAGTTCCTGTGATGTCGTTAAGATGGGATTTCCTTGGCAACGTGCGAATGCAGCTTCATGGGGGCATTGATGCCTAACGGGTCGAATTAGACACTGAACATTTCATTGTATGTAGGGGTAGTGGCTCTGTCCACAGGTAGTATCTATCCCGGGGTTACTACTTACCCTTTGGTATTTTGGTACATATCTTTTGTTATTTGGGTATGTAAGTGTTACGTTTTCATGTTAATAGTTCCTTGTAATCATTATATATATATTTAATGTACTTCACTCTGTAATTGGACTTTTGGGAGCTATGCGATAAATATATTTCATTCGTGGCTAATAATTTCTTTATATGCAAAATGGTTAAATATGAAAAACTTGTTATTTGAGTTGTAGCACGCCAAAATTTAGTAACCGTGGTATAATGATGATTGTGCCGTGGTTATTAAATCAAAGGGTATTCCAGTTTTCCTTGCTAGTACAAGAGTTGCAGCATAGTGTAGTAAACGGATCATAATCAATTTTCATTAATATATTCTTTTTTAAGATAAATTTTTCATTAAATCTATTCTAGGATAACAAACATTGTATCATATATGACACGCTGAAAACATTTGAGATAAACTTGAAACTAAGACAAGAAAGTCTTAATTTTAATTTATCTTCAGTATAATATTTTATAATTACCATTCAATCTTGTAGATATATTAATTATTAAAAAAATTAATTCTTAAGTATTTATTATCATAGTAAAACTCGTTTTACATATAAGAACAGGCTATTAAATGATAGTATAAAAAGAAATAATATAATGACAATACATGAAAATTAAATACAAAAATAATAAAAATATTTATATTAATTCTCTTTCTACAGTCTCAGTCTCACATATGGGAGGTTGGGGGCCTCCATTGGATGGCATCCTTACAGCTATATATCCACAGTTATGCATACATTAATGAATACATATTTATATCATTTTGGGCGACCACATTTTTTTAATTTTAAAAGAGTTGCCAACTACCAATTTTAGCTTTACCTGCATCAAGGATTGTACATAATTAATAGATCTCATCAGAGCGGCTTATAATGCAGTACCCCTTGATTTAGTTAAATAGGTGTTTTAGATTGGAGAGTAATCAGAAATAGAGAGGAACTTCTTTGCTAGATGGATTATTAATTATTAGAGTTTAGCTCTTTTTTTTTTCTTTAATACTAAATGCTTAGGCTTTTCCTCGCAAGGTAGCTAGGTTAGCATGATATGATTATTTCTAAGTAACAAGAGACATCATCTGAGATTGTACAACAAAGAACCTTGCAAAGATCCCTTTTCCTTTTAAATTTAATTAACAACAACTCATTTGATTTAACCCCACAAGCTCTCCATGATTAAGTTGGGCATGGTGATTAAATAAGTTGCAGAGAGGACAGCTTTTGGAGTTACTGACATATATGGCTTTGGCTTAAGGCTGAGGTTTCTCTGTGCATGCTCGTGTGCAAGGCACCTTGACACCCACCCACCAACCCCATCACTGTTAGGGAGCATTAGGAAAAGGCTAGCTGGTTTTAAGCCTTTATCAGGCAAAAGCTTGATGAATCGATTGGTACTGTCTTTTAATATTGCGTTGTCATCATTGGCAGGTGTAACATGGAAACCATAATAGGAGCCAATTATTTTGGTATAACTTGGTTACTCTAATTGTTTTCAAGATACCTCTGCACCAAGTCGTACAGACTATTTATGTACTACCCCACTATCAAGAGCATGTCGATTTCTTCCAGAAGTATACCAATTGAAAGTGAAATTCAACACATAAATTACCTGGTACACTTTGTTTTGGATCATTTGGGGGAAAACAAAATAATTTGTTTAAGACTTTAGGAAATATGAAATAAAATCATATAATGAGAATATAAAAGAATGATAGGATACAATTATTAACTTCCATTTTTGTTTTTTAGATTTTTAAGATAATAAATACTTGTAATTTTTATTTAATAATGAGAGGAGTTTTTATTGTGAGAGAGTAAAAGAAGTGAATCTTGACCATACAACTACACATAGATGATCAAAATTAAAAGTTACTTAAAAGTTATGTGACTACTTAAAATAGTCACATGTGACCACTTAAAATAGTCACATGTATTTATGTTATAATCTTAACCATTCATGTAAAATTCAATAGTTAAAATTCAATCCTCTCACCTCTTGCAATAAACAGTCATCTCACCATATATATTTCATATATATATATAGTAAATTGTAACTTACACCATTTAATTTTACATACAAATGATTTTTTTAAATACTGTGTGTGAAAAATATTCTTTATTAAATAAATACTTAAATTCAAATGTTAGAAATGGTTTGTTTTATTTTTTAAATTTGTAATTTTCTAATAATCTTAATATAGAAAATTACTATTAAAACATAAAGATCTTAGAATTCATTAATCTTAAAAATAAGAAAGTATTAAAATACTAACTTTTATCTATAAATAATTAGCATACTATATTCTAAGAGTGTTAGAGAAATCTCAAAACTCACGTTCTATTCATTTGTCTTTCTTTACTTTCTTCTTCTACTTTAGTGATAGTGAGAGAAGAAGAAAACTCTGACGGTCAGGAATTGTACCTTGAGTTTTACGTAAAAAAAAATGTTTCTTAAATACTGCTAACTTATATCAGTTAGTAATTAGCAAAACTATCATTCTTAAATACTTCACTTTCTTAATTGCAAAATTATCATTTCTCTTTTAACCAATAAGAATTTTGGCTAGTAACTTAATTTGATTACTTATAAAACTAATAAGATAAGTCACATGTTCATCACATGAGAGATGAGAAATTTAATCCAACATATTTGACATAGAAACTTGAATTTGTATTAGTGATCACTATGACATTAAAATAAGAGCATTTGTTTTTTTGTTTAAACCTTGTTTTAACAAGAACATTCAACCTTGTTCATTTGTGAAAACAAATAATACATTATACGAGTTTTCGAAAGAGGAAGTGTTCCAAAACAAAAATAGAAAATTCGGTAAGAGGTAAGCCGTTCTAAAGTGTTGGCCTTAAGTACGAAATGTTACTTTCAGGTTCTATATTGATTTCTTTAAGCCGTCCAAGAACCTGTTGTGACTCAATATTTGATTGTTGGATGAGAGACACCACAATACAGCTGGATAATATAAACTTGAATGTTAATTGGTAGGGTTATGCTGCTTCTTGTGGCATGCCATGATTTTAGAATGGAGCAACATTCCCGTCCCTTAAATTTTCTTCCATAAAAAAATATATAGAGTTGAAATAATTTTTATTAGAGTTTAATTTTGGTTTGATTGTTAGTTATATTATTATTTAATTGTTTCCATATTATTAAAATATTTCAATTTGTTAAGTAATTGCTATCATATTTAAACTCTTTCAATAATGTAATAACGTATGATTAAATTAAATGGTGATATAAAAAAATTTATGCTGAATTTAAACCAAACTGACTTTACTCAGTTTGGTATTATAAGAATTAGTTTTACATACAGATTTTTACTTAAAACTCATTCATAAATTATTATTCTTTATTACTAATAGGAAATGCTATTACCGTATTTGAGTAGTATTAACTTATAGATAATGTTTTCCTTATAAATAAAATGATTTACTTTGTACTCCTCGCAATTTGATTTGATTTTATCATCAAAGAAAATAAAACAACTCAATAGCTCTTTCAATTAATTTATTTATTTTTAATAAAAGGATCTAACTGTTTAAGAGGGCTAGGATCCTTTGCTGTTTTAATATAACTGCAAGAAATCCTAACATTACGAACTATTTTATTTAATGGCAAAATATCAATGGTAAATATAGTTTATTGGATGTGGATACTAGCTTGCTCAATTGATAAAGACTTTTGCATAACGTGAGGTTCAAAACATTATAGAGGTCACACAAGCATCATATAATTCATTTGAGTCTAGAAAGTAGTCCTAGAAGCCCTTCTCTACTAACATTAACCTAATTGATCTAAAGAGGTTCAAAAGTTCCAAGCTAGAAAACTTGAGGTAACGTTCTAGAGGTCACAAAACATTATGTAATTCATTTGACTATAGAAAAACTTGCTCACTAGTCTTAGAAGTTCTTCTCTATATGAAGATTAACCTAATTGATCTAAAGAGGTTCAAATGCTCCAATCAAGAAAACTTGAAGTATAACCTTCATGAGGGCTTGAAGGACGTTATAGGGCCAAACAAAAAATTTACAACTCATTCGTAACACCAGTAGCTTTAGATATTTATATTATAGTAGCTTGTGAACTTCAAATTTTAACTTGGGTCCTTGCCATGCTAAATATGTAGTATATAGAAGACAATAAATTTAGAATTGGGCAGGCGGAAAGCCCGGAGATAGGCCCATTACCACATATATATTTTGATGGTAAAGCTATGACATAATGAGATTCTGGAATTGATGGTGAGGACCCCTAGGGACAGGGTTTGTATTCATCATATATAGTTATATACCTACTGAGTGATACCTGCATAAGCAACAAATATATGCTGGTTTTCCAAGAGGATGACACCCCACAAGGGTGCTTAACTCCTACCTACCAACGTACCAAACTACCCACTCTTCTGGAATAGGGAGCACCTCACACCTGGGATAAGGTTGCAGTTCTTGTACAACTCTATTATTTGTTAAGGCTGGCCTCCTTAAGGACAGTTTGTTTATTGCATTGTATGCCGCATAACAAGCACCAATTATTGAAGCTTAGTGTAATCCAACCCCACACGGAGAGCCAAAACCAACAATGTCCATGTATATCAGTACAGTTTGTTCATATAATGAAAGAATCTAATGTGCAGGTATCCTGGATTTTGGGAATCGATTCATGAGGACTTAAGAGAAACAGCAAAACTTTTAGTTAGTTTTCTTCCATGCACTATGCCAACTTTTTAATTGGGACAATTTTTTAGCTAATGTGGGTTGGACACAATTGAGTATTGGACCTTTTATTTCTGTTCATTAGGACCAAAAGATTTGGCATCTTGGCCTAATTATTAGTACATTGTCGGGAAGTTAATTATGCAGGTTATTCTCCTGAAGGGGTACTTGGGGCTCTACAGCATTAATTGGACGGCAATGGATTAAAGCACTATCTATCTTTCATATGTATTACATATTGGAATAAAAACTAGAAATTTTTTTCTTACAATTTTATATATATCATTATATATATTTCCAAGTGTTATACAATATTTCATATGTTTAGTCATCTAAAATGACATGATCAATAGTATTATAATGCTTTTGTTTAGAGGGAGTTCTTGCAAATGGGATCGTAGATTTACCATTTTCCATTTTTTTTTCTGAAAATTGAAAGCATAATCCTGAAGGGGTACTTGGGGCTCTACAGTATTAATGACGGCAATGGATTAAAGCACTATGTATCTTTCATATGTATTACATATTGGAATAAAAACTAGAAAAAAAATTTCTGAAAATTATATATATATCATTATATATATTTCCAAGTGTTATACAATATTTCATATGTTTAGTCATCTAAAATGACATGATCAATAGTATTATAATGCTTTTGTTTAGAGGGAGTTCTTGCAAATGGGATCATGGATTTACCATTTACCATTTTTTTTCTGAAAATTGAAAGCATAATCCTGAAGGGGAACTTGGGGCTCTACAGTATTAATTGGACGGCAATGGATTAAAGCACTATGTATCTTTCATATGTATTACATTGGAATAAAAACTAGAAATTTTTTTCTGAAAATTTTATATATATCATTATATATATTTCTAAGTGTTATGCAATATTTCATATGTTTAGTCATCTAAAATGACATGATCAATAGTATTATAATGTTTTTGTTTAGAGGGAGTTCTTGCAAATGGGATCGTCGATTTACCATTTACCATTTTTTTTCTGAAAATTGAAAGCATAATTATATTACTGGTTTTTTTGCTAAAAAATAGCCAAACATTATGGTAATTAATGTTTTCAAAATTGAACCAAAAATTAAACTGATAAGAGTTTTAAGTTATGATTTACTTAATTTAACTAGCTAAATTAATAATTTAACTAGAGTCAAATTAAATAATATAATAAAAGATTAAATAAAAAATATAACTCGCTCACAATTTGATCAATTGAACTGTCCAACCCAATTTGGGCTTTAAGACATTGATGGTAACGAATCCGCGAGACCAAATAAGTATGTCATTTTACGAACATGCGTATGATACTGAAAAGCATGTATCTCACGCTTAGTTGACCTTTTTCTAGCTCTAACTTCATTCTTCTGTGTGACTTTTGATAAGCTTAAGATGACATCATCTAGTTTGTCAGAAACAGAATGTAGTTAATATCTATTGAACAGAAAGCCTAACACGTTTACACTTGTGCATTACCGATTGTTTTCACATCTCTCTACAAACTAATGTCAATTATACATGATACGTGCATGCATTGATTGGAACATCCATTATGTAGTCAGAAACAGAAAGTAGTTAATATCCATTGAACAGAAGGCCTAACACGTTTACACGAGTGTTGTGCATCACCGATTGTTTTCACATCTCTTCACAAACTAATGTCAATTATATATGATACGTACATGCATTGATTGGAACATCCATTACGTATTTGACAAATGGCATGTGAACTAAAATAGTGCATAACTAGATTTCTTGTAGCAAGGATTACAAGCAGTAAAGATGAAATGGTAAATCCAAGTTAAGTTAATGGTGGTAGATGCCTAATTAATAAGAGTCAAATTAACATATGAAAATGATCACAAAAGTTAACTCAACAAGGGCTAACCATGTTTAATTGGCTTGAGATGTGTACTTTTTATTAGAAAACCTTTCTCACCGTGGTAAATGCTTAATTAGATTATCTGCGACAGACACATTACGGATTTTAAACTGAAAAGAGTTACCATACCGTACACATAACTCTTTAATTTCAATCTTGTAATTAAGTTTGTATAGTGCAAATAGCAGTGCTGTTGTTGTTTTGCCAATATTTAATTACGTAATTCTAGCCTTGCTCTTCTATATAAGGACCTTCTCCACGCTAAACCCATGCCATCTCACCAAGCTTTGCTGTTCCGCAGTCTTCTTCTCTTCTCTTCCAATCGCTTATCATATCCCTCTCTCTATATATATATATCCACTTTGACATCATGGAGAAGAAAGCCTTCCTCAGACTTCTGCTTATTCTTGTTGGGCTTTCCTATGTTGTATATGCCGTTGCTGTTCCTGCAACCAGTAAGTTTCAAGGGTTTTGACCTTTTAGGGTTTTGATTCAGACTTTTTGGTTTGTTAATTTATACTTTATATATATGTATATATATGGAATTTAAGGATTTACAACTTGTGAATATATAGGAAGCCCCATGACCGGGAAAGTGGATCCATCAGTGCAAGATCATCAGGTTAAGGTTCTCTCTCTCTCTTTGTGCCCTCTCCTCCCCTCCACCTTCATTTTTGTTCTCTCAAGCACAGATATTATTCTTACCACTTATCCTATAAATCTTAAATAAGAAAATAATGGGCAAAATAACCTCGAAGAAACATTTTTATGCTGCCCTAGCTACCTGGCAGAATCAATTTTATCTTCATTGACTAATATTTGAAATTGTAAGGACTAAAACAGATCTGTAAAGATCTCAAAGTAATAAAAATGTTCATAGCCATAAACAAGCCATCATTCATCAGGTTTCCAAATTTTGATTTCCCAAAAAAGGTCCAAATCTACAAGTTATAACCCAAAATAGATGGCAGTTTCCTTCTGTATATCTATCTATGGGTTACTACTCTAATCCCTGGTTCTTTTGGCGTGATACTGTAATTTATACTCTTGTCCAAGTCCCACGTAGTTGTGATCTTCTTTAATTTGCAGGAGGATCTGGTTATGGACCTAAGGAACAGTGAGGAGCTGTTTGACATGAAGGAAGGACTTGAAGAGGGAAGAATGATGATGGATATTGCAGATTACCCTGGAGCAAGGGCAAATCCAGCCCATGACCCAAAATCCCCAGGAAAACCTTAAAATTCTATTCTATCAAGTTGGGAAAACCTTAAAACAATAGTTATTAATTATGTGCAGACTAAGAGTTCAGCAAGAGGCTAGACTCTAGATAATGGTTTGGATTGTCCTGGTTTGCTATATGAATGTGTTTTTCTATCAGCGCTGTCTTTAATCCATCCTTTAAGTCAGTCAATAAGCGCTTTGGTTTTCCCAATGTGTGTTGTAACTTGTAAGGGTTTGGTGTTGTAAGATAAAATATTTTGTTTCTGGCATAATGAGGCTTGTACTGGTTGATTGATAGATTGATGTCAATCCCGTACTGTTAATAACTTTGATTTCCACAGTGATATGTGAATTAAATTTGGTTTACTTCTGATCATCAAATTACACGTGATACTGATCTATGTTACAATTAAATACATGGGAATGTTAATGTTAATCTCAAATGAATGCTAAACAAAAGCATAATTAGGGCTAGAGGAAAATTTGTAAACCAGCTTGAAATAGAAAGCTTAAGAAGCAGCTTGTTTTATGTACCCAAAAAAAAAAGAAGCTTGTTTTTTTACGAAAAAGCTTTCGTGAATACTGAATCGTGACAATCAGTATTTCCAGCTTCCAACATTGTATTGCATTTTCATTATGGTACGTTATGCTCAAATGTAAATATTTACGTGTACTTGCAGATTGCACTCAACATATTGTCGTTATCTGAATGTTCACACTAGATAAATATTTAAAAAACACCAAAAATGCTGCTTCCTAGTTTTGTTCCCCCATGTATTAGCTTAAAAAAAATTGTCAATATAATTAATTTTCACCAGTTAAGGTTAAATTTATGACTCTAAGTAACAGGCTTTCTTATCATGTTGCAAGGAAACTTCAATAACTGACACAAAAAGAAGAAAACCCAAGCAAGGGGAAATTCTTTGGGCAATAACCATATAGGAATATTTTATAGAAACCAAAGTTGCGCATTTTATAGATTCTGGGTTTGGAGAAGAATCAGAAGATCTTCATACTCGGAATCGGAAGAATCAGCTTTTCCGTCAAGAAAGTAGCGATGATAATATGCAATAAGAAAACTCTAGTTTGTACCCAAAAAAAAAATTCTCTAGATTCCTAGATATTATTTAGATTGAAAAAGTTAATCATACACCTCTAAATGTATGCATTCTTTATACCCTTTTTAAGGATGTATGATCTAGTGAAAGAAAGTGATAGAAAATATTATGTATGATGAATGATATTGAAAGAAGTATAAAAAGTAATGTGAGAGGAAAAATAGATAAGAATATCATAGTTGTATTTAGACAATTCCAATTTTTGAACACCACTTTTTATTACATTGTTTTCACACCACTTTTATTTACATTGTAAAATTTTTACAGTCTAGTAGTAAATAACTTAATATAATATAGTAATTATGTTTAAGTTAGTTAGTGTTCTGAATGAGTTTCAAAAAATCACCTAAATAAGGTTAAAGAATGTGATTTCCTTTATGTGTGGTGATTGCGACGGTGGTGCAAGGAGTGAGTACTGGCAAAAAGCACTTCAACGCTCAAGTTAGACATGCACAAAGTAGGTAGTGTTTTAAAATTAGATGTATATCTTTACTACTTTGTGTAATATTTATAGGAGTTTCTTAGTAAATAAGAATAATGTTTAAATTTACATTAAATGCTATTAATTAGGATAAAAATCCAGTAAGATTGTTATCTCTTATAACTGTCTCATTTATTTATGAAGGATAAATTGATTCCTTTATTTATGAAAAATTATATTAGAGATTTACTTCTCATAAATGAACATATTTACTTATCCAATAGCTCTCATAAATATTAGGGATCCAACTCTAGCGGGTCGGGTTACTCCTAAACTGCTAACCCGAAACCCGCTCCGAAACAGTTGCCCCAGCTTGACACTTAGATGTGACAGCTAAGTGTCAAAATATTTGAGATTATCGGGAGAAAACATCACGCATAGGACAAAAGGATCCAAGTCATGATATACATGTTGGATCTCGCGATATCTCTAACAATGGGCCGACATCCGTGATAAAATAAAAAATCGGGATGCCCCCAGTGTTGATTAATTTGGCTAGGATCCAATATAGATCACTGTGCTTTAAGTTGATACGTCATTGTTCGTGATTCAAACTGAGTTGCCGCCACACCAATTTAGGCAGTGGGACCTATTGTTAATTTTAAGATAATCTGAAGATGAGCCTGGAATCCATATTAGGAATTTATAGTAACATCATGGTGTTAGTCTGTGATCCGACATGGATATCATGTTGCCTTGGGCATGCGTCACTTTAATTATGACCGCAGTCCTTTCAGCTGCTGCGTCAGGTTCGTACCCCCACATGGTAAAAAGTTAGTGGAAGTCATTGTTTAATCATCGTGCCACCATGATTGTCGTTTTCAAATTCAATATAATGCAAAATTTCAAAATGAAGGCAGAAAGACCAGTTTTCCCTTACACGTGGTGATGGTTGAGGGTTACCCCCGTGCTTATAAATAGGAGTGAAAGGTTCCCCTCCCCCCCCCCCCACTTTCTCATTCTCCTCCATTTCTGTGTTTTTCCTTCGGCGAACCAGGAAATTTTCGGCAAATGTCCAGCTATTATTTTCCTGCATTTTCAACCTCTTTAGCAACTTTTCCCTCCTCAAACACAAGGTATTTCCTTTTCCAACTTATATTTTCTTCTATAAACATCATGGTAAGGGTGAGAATAATGAACAGTAGCGATGGAGAGAGTAGGTCTTTAGAGATTTTAAGTGCTTTGTGTAACATCCTGAGACTGCTTACAGGATCGATGAGTATCCTCACAAACTAACACGGGTCTTTTCAGCGTGCTTTGTCCTCACTCGCATGCATCCTAGGAAACCTCCTAGGAGGTCACCTATCCCACAAGTGCTCCAAATTAAGCACGCTTAACTATGGAGTATTTATGTTCATGGCTCCCAAAAAAAAGATGCATCTTGTCGATATGGGTGGTGCTAATCAATTCCTTTAAGTCATCCTCAACTATGTAGTCCCTCCACCTAGAAGCCTTCCAAGAGCCGCTCCTTGTCCGTACTTCATCTTTTGCACCGGCGACCACTCCCCGCCTTCGTCGGCCTCAGGTGTCACATGCCCACCAGCTTCTACATAGTTCGTCCCCAAATCACACCGTACTGGGAGAGGTCCTCTCTGATACCATTAATTTGTAACTTCCCGAGACTGCCTACAAGATCGATGAGTGTCCCCACAAACCAACACGGGTCTTTTCAGCGTACTTTGTCCTTACTCACACGCATCCTAGGAAACTTCTCAGGAGGTCACCCATCCCACAAGTGCTCCAAGTCAAGCACGCCTAACTATAGAGTACTTATGTTCTTGGTTCCCGAAAAGAAGATGCATCTTGTTGATATGAATGGTGCTAATCAATTCCTTTAAGTCATCCTCAACTATGCAGTCCCATACCTGCACAGTCTCTGGATCCCTCTCATTCTGATATGTATTCAGTTCATTCATGTGTCCCTCCGCCTAAAAGTCTGCCAAGAGTCGTTCCTTGTTCGTGCTTCATCTTTTGCACCGGCGACCACTCCCGACCTTCGTCGGCCCCAAGTGTCACATGCCCACCAGCTTTCGCATGGTTCGTCCCCGAACCACACTGTACTGGGAGGTCACCCGTCCCACAAGTACTCCAAGTCAAGCATGCTTAACTATAGAGTACTTATGTTCTTAACTCCCGAAAAGAAGATGCATCTTGTTGATATGGGTGGTGCTAATCAATTCCTTTAAGTCATCATCAACTATGCAGTCCCATACTTGCACAGTCTCTGGATCCCTCTCATTCCAGTGTGTATACAGTTCATTCATATGTCCCTCCGCCTAGAAGCCTGCCAGGAGCCGTTCCTTGTTTGTGCTTCATCTTTTGCACCAACGACCACTCCCGACCCTCGTCGGCCCCGAGTGTCACATGCCCACCAGCTTTCGTATGGTTCGTCCCCGAACCACACCGTACTGGGAGAGGTCCCTCTCTAATACCATTTGTAACGTCCTGAGACTGCCTACAAGATCGATGAGTGTCCCCACAAACCAACACGGGTCTTTTCAACGTGCTTTTTCCTTACTCACATGCATCCTAGGAAACTTCTCAAGAGGTTACTCATTCCACAAGTGCTCCAAGTCAAGCACGCTTAACTATGGAGTACTTATATTCTTGACTCCCGAAAAGAAGATGCATCTTGTTGATATGGGTGGTTCTAATCAATTCTTTTAAGTCATCCTCAACTATGCAGTCTCATACCTACACAGTCTCTGGATCCCTCTCATTCCGGTGTGTATTCAATTCATTCATGTGTCCCTCCACCTAGAAGCCTGGCAGGAGCCGCTCCTTATCCGTGCTTCATCTTTTGCCCCGGCGACCACTCCTCGCCCTCGTCGGCCCCAGGTGTCACACTTTTCTGTTCCCGCCTCCTCAAGCGTGGCGGATACAGGCTCCTCACCGTGGAGGTACAGGTAAGACACAGAGGTCGTTATCCGAGGTGAATATCTTGGAAATGATACGGAGAACGGATAGTGCCAGGGAGCTTGCAAGGCAAAGATCATCACGTTCACTCTTCATACTCATGAGGGAGTTAAAGAGTTATGATAAAACCTGTTCTAATTTTAACATGAGTACGAACTCTATAGATAACGCTAGCAACTTGGAGATAGGACGACGAAGAGCGGCCACATCAAAACCAAATGAATATATCTTTCCAGAGAATGTCAATCTATATGAATGAGTTGATTGTGAAAATCTGGGTACTCCGTCCAACGTCAAGACCTTGAAGGACGCCAATGCTAAACAGGAATACCTACATCTTACCAAAGATTGGCTGCGGCATAGCAAATACACAATCCAGGCCTTGTCATATTAGGAAAGGGTTGGCTCGATCAGAATGAAGGGCGGCCACTTTATTTATATGCATGATGTGCTATTCACCCGCATTGGAATCCACATTCCATTCTCCAACTTTGAGATTGGAGTCCTAAACCACCTACAGGTAGCTTCGACTAAACTTCATCCAAATGCTAGAGCTTCATGAGGACATTCGAGCTCATTTGCAAAACCTTTGGATGGTCGTACTTTGTAGGGTCTTTTTTTTCCTTTTCACCTTCTAGGAACAGCTTTCAGAAGGGGTGCGTTACTCTACACACACAAGCAGGGTACAAAGTATTTTCCCATAAACGGCGCCAATGTTCTGAACGGGTTTCAGAGAATCACCTGAATAAGATTGAAGAAGGTGGTTTCCTCTGATACATAGTGATTGCGGCAATGGTGCAAGGGGTGGGTACCTGCAAAAGGCACTCTAACGCTCAAGTTAAATCGTGTACAAGGTGGGTAGTGTTTTTCGAATTAGATGCATACCTTTTCTACCTTGTGTGGTATTTATAGGAGCATCTTAGTAAGTAAGAATCATGTTTAAATCTACATTAAATATGGTTAATTAGGATAAGAATCTAGTAAGATTGTTAACTCTTATAACTGTCTTATCTATTTATGATGGGTATAATTGATTACTTTATTTATGAGGGATTCTATTAGAAATTTATTCCTCATAAATAGGCATATTTACTTTTTCAATGGCGCTCATAAATATTCGGCATCCAACTTTAGAGAGTCGGGTTTCTCTTAAACTACAAACCTACAACCCGATCCAAAACAGGTAGTAACCATTCAAACATTCACAATGAGCTTCCTTCAAAATATGCTCTTTCATTAACTTTGTAATAACCTTAAAGATTATTAAGTAGCTTAATATAAGATGGTAATTACTTTTATGTTATGTAATAACTCATTCAGAACTCTAAATAAACTTTCTCCCAAAATATAAAATCTTTCACTTACTTTGTAAATACCTTAATGTTTACTAGTAATTAACTTAATATCATATGATAATTATTTTTCAAGTCAGATAGTAACTAATTCAGACCAATCAATGCATATCCAAAAATTGTTCTTTCATTAACTTTGTAAAAACCTTAAATCTTAGTAGTAAGTACCTTAATATAAGATGACAATTACTTTCAGGCTAAATAACAACTCATTTAGAACCCTCAAATAAACTTTCTCCTAAAAAATATACTTTTTAAGTTTTTTTTTCAAATACATTGGCATCGAGTAGTAATTAAATTAATATCGTGTGGTAATTACTGTTAGAACAAATGGTAACCTCAAGTAGTGTAAAAATTAGTGTAAAAAAAAAAAAGTGTTGGGTGATAAACATTTTTCTTATTTAGATAATTTAGAATATTTAGGATATTTTAATTTGTAATTTTTGGATTTTTGATATTTTACTTTATTTTCAAAATATTTTTTTATTCTTAAAGATTTTATCCTTTTTTATTCGTTTTTGAAAAATTATTATCTAGTTATGATTTTATATTTGTTTAAGATTTGATTACCATTGGGTTATAAATATACCCTGTAAGTGCATTATGCAAAAAAAGTTTTGGTGTTGGTTGAATAAACTTATAGACTTTTCTTCAAGCATGGAGTTTGTTTATTTTTAAAGCTTAATTGTGTGCTAGTCTTGTACCCACGCTAATCTCGCTGCGTCATAAAAGAGTGTGCACAAATTTGTAATGTAACATTTCTTGTTTACAAAATAAGAGAAAATAACATATAAAGAGAAAATGTCAAATAACATAATCACTCTTTCTTTTGTCAAAGATAGTAAAATTCATTACTATAAATGAAAATGGAACCAAAGTCCCAAGTACAAGAGAAAATGGGCATGTGCCCAAGACTTCCAACAAGCTTGGAAGAATAGCTATTGTGCTCAAGTGCGCTTTAGTTCCAAGTCTATGTCATGGCCATACATTCTCTTTTCCCCTCCTAATCTTTGTTTTCATCCAGGCTCCTCTTTTTCACTAATCATTCGTCAAAGGGAGTTTGCTTGATGGGGAATGCTATAAAGGGTGAGGTTTCATGCTTGTCAGATTGATTGCTAGCCTTCTTCTTATTTCATTTTTTTTCGAGCTTTACCAGTCAATTCTATGGAAGCCCCTATGGTGAATTGGATGGTGGATGTTTAACTGTGATGTTGCGGGGCTGAGCTTGGTGCATATAGAGTGTGTTGTTGATTTTTTGCCTCCTAGGTGGTAACACCTTTAACTAGGCATTGTTATAAGGGGTGAGGTTTCATGCTTGTCAGATTGATTGCTAGCTGTCTACATATATCATTTTTTGTTTTGAGCTTTGTCAGCCATAGAAGCCCCTATGGTGAATTGGATGGTTGATGTTTTAGTGTGATGTTGTGGGGATAAGCTTGGTCTATACGTAGTGTGTTGTTGATTTTTCACCTCCTGGGTGGCAACACCTATAACCGGGAAGATAGTGTCTCTAGAGTTATCTCCAAGTTGTGTCGTCTCCAAGTTCTGCACTTCTGGTTTAGGCCTTGGGGTATCATCACCCCCTGACTCTAGCTCTACTTGGTCCACCGGTATCTTACATGGAATTTGACCTCTCTTGCATTCCTATTCCGAGAAGGATAAGGAGGACAAGTGTTAGGATACTTGGTCTGCTACTACTTTGTGTCCTCTTTGGTTAGAAACATATGTCTTGAACTCTTTGGGTTGGTGTCGTGGTTCTTGCTCCTTTTCTTTTAACTCATTTCCAACAGGAGTAGCTTTCAATTCTAGGCCGTATTAGATTTCTCAGGTAATACCCTTCATTTCATCTTTGAGAAAATTTGAACATGATCTTTCCTCGTGGCTAATCTTGTCGCAATAATAGCAAAACAAAGGTAGTTTTTTATTTAAATTCAACCCAAATTTTACCTGTATTCCCAACATCAAGATTCACTCATTTCTTCAAGTGTTGATTGACATCTATTGTCATAAGTGCTCTAGGAGTGAGCCCTTATTTGTCCTAAATTGAGAACAACCTTGATTCAACCATTGGACCTATAGTAGAGCATAGTTTCTTTCTGATTGATGTGGTTCTGTATTCTCTCGGTAGACCCTAGCATTGAACCCATAGTGGTACTAGGTGGAAACCATAATCGACAATGGCACGACCCTTCTCCCATTATTTGATGACCAGCATTTGCCCTTTAATCTTCTAGGGTTGTTTACGGAGGGCCAAGCAAGCATCAATGACTTCACCAAAATAGAATCTGTAGGTTCATGATTCAACCTCCTCACACCGGAACCCGTTAGGGTTCTTCCAGATTCCGATTAGGACTACAATTAGTGTGGCGTGGGTACGTGGCTTATCATAAATAGTTTTCCAAAGAGGCATCTTCACATTGCTTCCTCCTACTACGAAAGATTCGCTTCATCAAGCACCACGACCTCCACATCTTCATCAGGGATCACTACTATGCTGGGGGATGCCATGGTTGCAGATCTGAATGTCACAAGCAAGGTTATGCATATTTGGACTTTTGGGTGATCGATTCACTGCTGGCAATAAGCATGACAGGGCGCAGGGAGGTTGGGGTTTTGGTCAGAACTGTTCACAGTGGCTAAGGGACAAACATAGGCAAAGTGGATTGCTTGGCAGTGCGGTGGCTGGTGGCGCAATGTCGAGGTCTAAGCGGCGCAGGAACTGTCGAGATCTACAGTGCTCTATTGAGTTGGTTCGCGTCTTTGGTCATCGAGCTGGGTCAATGAAGAAGGCCAACAATGGACTGGAATCTCACAATCTAGAGGAAGCCCTCAAGTGGGAATAGTAGCTGCCAAGCGGAAGATGTTGCACAATTGGGGCGACACTAAGAAACCCTAGCTGAGCAAACCACAAGCAATAGATACATTCTACTAGAATGTTTTAAAATTACATAATCACTTACCTACTTTTTCTTTTCTGTTTAACATGGATTTTAAATTTTTACTCTATTTGAATGTGATTAGAAATGTCAAAACGATCGGGCGGGTTGTGTTTTCCTTACCCTTACCCCAGTCCCCAATGCAGGTATCCATTTATGATCTATGTGGGGAGATAAGTATCTATTGGTATTTGTGAGTATCTAATAATTTAAAATAAAATTTTTAAAATCTTAAAAAGAAAACATAAATAAAATAAACTTTAACATTACATACAACTTTGCTCAACAATTTAAGATTGTTACAAAACTAAAAGCATATCACAAATAGCATACCAAATTAAATTATATTTTGTAACAATTCATCAAAGTAAATAATTATTACATGAATGATATATTTTTTAACAAATTTTATAAGTTTATTCACTAAAAACTTTATTGTAAAATAATAAAAATATATATATACATTTTCATCTTATCTCATAGTAAAAGAAAAAAAATTATAATATATATAGTATATTAAACAAAAAAATATATTTTACAGACTCATAATATTTAAAAGACAAGTATTATAATGTTTGCTCTAATATCTATTTATTAAATAGATACTCATTCCAATTGTCTTGCAAATAAGCAGATCCCATGGAGGCGGGATTTTTGCCATTTAGATTTGCGCTTAAAAGTCTAAATTAGATCTAATGAGAGTAGAAAAGGGGGTAAAAAGAATTTTAGATCCATCCAAGAGGCCAAGCTTCCTTTGATGTCTCCACTCGGATTTGGTTCTAAAGGTCACATGCTAGAATAATGCGTATCAATATATGCTACGTGTATTATAGTTCTACCATCTATATATGGTATCATGCTACCTGAACGATAACTTTTTGCACGTGCTACCTAAATAATATAAATAGAACGGAGAAGAGGAGGAGAAGAAGAAGAAAGCGGTAATATTTGTTTAACAAAAACAAACATTATAGATTCCACACAGACCCTAATACTAGCCATGGAAATGGTCGAAAAAATGAGAGAGAAAAAGCAAGAAAAAACAATGAATGGTTATCAAAGTCTACGAATTTATGATTTATTTTTTGTTGCAGTGGACATATTTATCCATTTTCCATTATCTCCCAAAACGAAGCAGGGGAACGTACATAGTGTGTATTAATTACAGACAAATTAAGTCTTGACACGACCCCTCTGATAGTGTAATCCTACATAGTGTCTATGTAACATGCTTTTCTTTTAGAAATTAGATTTTAATTAATGTGTAACGTGGATAGTTAATACATATTTATTTCACTATTTTTTATGAGATTTTAATTCACTTTTGTTTTGGTTAAGATGAGATTAAAATTGCCTTTATAATCGGCTGCCTCCATGGAAACATTAATTGATAAAAGAAATGCATTGGAATTAGTTGAGATCGAGGGAAATTCTTCATTGAGGCATATGAATTAATGGTAATATGTGTTTTTTAATAGAATTAAAGTGATTTTACATTTACGTCCACTAATATTTTAAAAAATTATTTTTATTTTAATTAATTAGAGAAAATAATAATAATAAATACTAATTTCTCAAAATTTTAGTAAATATCAATGTAAATTTTTTTACAATGATAGTGCATACTAATTAAACTCTTTTTAATATATCAAAAGTTTGTTATTATTACAATTCAAAATTTAAGCTTTTACCTGCTTCGAGTGAATTGATAATATATTTTTAATTTTTAATCTTTTGTTTATATTGGCAATTTTAATGCATAGTATTTTCATTTGATGATTATATTTTTAGCCTTTAGATAGTTAAATCATGATTCACTCAAGAAATCTCCACCTCTCAAGGTATTTTTCTTTTTCGGGGTACATGATTAATTAAGTTTCGGGTTGTTATATTTTCACTGAGTATTAGCCATTACTTTCTTCATATATTTGTTCATTTTACTTTCTAAATTTATTAATAAAATACAATAGTAACCCACTGACCCTGTGATGATTTTCATATAAATTTTGTTCAATAATGAAGTGTTGAGTTAAAAATTTGTTAAGTGGTGATAGGTCAAATGATTATTAGTATGATAATTTTAATTATGAGAACAAAAATTTAATAACGTTGCATGTAATTATTTAATAAAATAATCTTGATGAGAAATCACCATAAGAACAGTATTAGGTATAATTAGTAAATTAAGGGATTAAATTGGGAAATTTAAAAAAGCAAGGAATAAAATTAACATAGAGTACAATATAATTGTACAGAGATTTCACTGCTAATCTTTAAAATAAAGAGAAATTTTTTCATAAAATACATTTATGTATATAGAATATATATTTTTAAATGTGTTAGGTACTCTTAAACACAATATTGATATAATTGGCTTATTTTATTTTTAAAAAAGAAAATCATTCTTGACATGCACGCTTATTTAATTGTATAAAATATTGCAATTTCATAAGCTGACAAGTAATAGCTTTAGAGACTGAGCAATTATAATTATCATATACGAAGTCTATAGCTTTGAAAGGTGGAGTATTATTTGTTTGTTAATTTTTTAAAATGTCCGTCGTTTTACTCAATCAATTGAAAGAAATAAGTGTGGAAACGAATCTAATGCTAGAAACTTAAATAAATTAATTAAGATGCACATATTAACTTAGACATCATATAGTAATCAAGACAAAAGTAAAGTTAAAGAAAAAGGTTAGCAAAGTCCCAAGCCAATGAAAAATGGATCTGAAGAAGTAAATTCTATATAGGATCTAGTTTTCTTGTAGACATGGTCTATTTCTAAACTATGATGATAGATATTGTTTTCGCATAATGTATTGCGTTCTTCACAATGTCTATATGTCATATAAGGCAAAGCTAGAGCGTGTTAAATTAGTGTAGGGTGTAAAGCCAAAGTTAAGCAATTATAGGCTTTCGCTTGAGCACATAGTTATGGTCATAAGAGACAACTGGTCCACATTTTTAAAGCGATTCTTGCAACATGTGCACTTCAAATACTTTATTAATCTGTGAATGCAATTAACAATTAAGCTAATCAATTAGTCATCATAATCTTTGGTTTTTTATTAATTAGATCAAAGACTTTGATAATTGATTGAATTGCGTTTATGATGATAAGGACGGTTGTTTACCTTTTGTTTAATATATACGCTACACCCATTTAATTAAATTAACATATCTGATATCCAAGTGCAATTATGGCTGTTAAACAAGCACTATATGAGATTTAATATCCCCTATCATGACCTAAATAGTGCTCATGGGACCGAAACCAAAACTACTTGGCTTTGACTTGGAACATGGTTAATAAGAACAGGTAACCCCATTCACACACCGTAGGGCCACGGGAGACTAACTTGACATGATTATGTCTTAGCTTCAAGAAACAAGCCTTTAATGTCACTATAGCATGTCAGTTCAAAGTCCTGTGCTGTGACTTGCAAATGTGAATCCATGTAAGTGGGATTTTTAGGTATTCATTTTTTAAGGAGATATATATATAAGTGGGATTACTTTATCAAGAGAAGTACATGCACATTCTCACTGATTATATATTAGCAATTTGCGTATCCTATTCTATAATAGTACTAACCAAGGAATTAACTGGGACTTGGCAATGGTTTTTTCTTTATTGCTCCTTTTTTTCCCTCTGTTTTCTCCTTATAGGGTTTGAAGTGGTATAATTTTGTATTTTCCAAAGGTATAAATATTACGATGTTTGGCATTATTTGCCGGAAGTAAAGTGAAGCTTCATATATATTAGATAGAAACTAATAATTATGACTATTCAGAATTGGGTTATGAGGATTATTTGAGAAGGCAGTGGTGAGTAGAACCCTCCGTGACACATCAGCTACAACGATGGTGGGAGAGGGTGAATACTTACAAAATGTACTTTGACATTTAAGTCAGTATAGTGTACAAGGAGGGTAGTGTATAGAATTAGAGATTGGATTCGTACCTTTTTACCTTACAGGATATATGTAGAAGACTTTTAAGGTGTTGAGAATTTGTTCATTCAATGCTGTTGCGTAAGATTCGGAGGACCATTATTATTTTTCTCCAAATCCTTATTTAAGTGGGATATGATTAGTATTCATATTCCTTGAGAGAGTTATGTCTATCAATTAGGCAGTTACAAACGCACTATAATGTCTGGGTTTTATTCTGGTAGACTGGATCGCTCCAGATTTGTGGACCCAAAACTTGATCCAAAATAATTATCCTCAGTTTGGCGCTTAGATGTGACAACTAAATATCTAGATACGAGTTCAACTGGAGCACACGACGCTCGATGGACAAAGGGGCCCGAGTTATACTATCAACGTCGGATCTTGCGATCTTTTCCCAAAGGGCTGAGGTCTGTGATGTATCATAGTGTGCTCCCAGGGTTAATCAGTAAGGCATCTGTGATAGATCACTCTGCTTAAGTCATCAAACCATTATTTGGGGTAGGTTGTAGGTTGCCCCCATATAGTTTATGGGGTCTGTATTATAAGTGTACCTCAGTTTTAGGCTAAGGCCCATGGTGTTATTTTATCGTGGTACCTTGTTGAAGGTTTGTGAGCTGGCTGGGTGTTCTAGAACGTCACGCGTCGTTTCAATTTCGATCGTTCTGAGCATTGTCCTTTTGGTTGCCTTTATTCAGGAACAGTATACCACATGGTTGAAGAATAGTGGTTACCGTTGTTTGGGGCTCGTAGCATTATGATTAGTCATTTTCAAATTTTAAAAAGGAGGCGTCATGATGACGTGCTTTAAACAAAAAGACATATATGCCCCCTTTAATGATAACGATTGGGGTGATCTCTCCATACTTATAAATAGGAACAAGGGCTTAACTCTTCCCACTTTTTGCCTATTTTCGCATTCTTAGTTCCTTTCTCTATAGAGACAGGAGATTCCCAGCAAACTTGCGCAGTGTCCATTGGTGGTTCCAAGTTTTTTCAGGCTTTCTTCACCGTTTAGAAGCTCTTTTTCTCTTCCAAAACTCAAGGTACTCCTCATTTTCACCCATTTTCCTTTCTATAGACATTTAGTGGGGGGAATGTCATATAGTGAGGACACGGTGCAAAACAGTGGCCCGTTAGTGGAGGTTTTGAGTTCTCTGTTATCCCCACTTCCTCGACCACGACAGAGGCTTCAAGCCCACGGTGGGGATTCTGATGAGGGTCTGAGTTCCTCAGTCGGGGTGAGGATTCTGGGAGTACTCCCGAGGGTGGATCAAGCTAGAGAGCTGGCCAGACATGGATCTGCTCATCCGTTCCCTGAGCTTTTAATGGCATTGGGAGACTTGAATTATTCTTCAGAGTCTAATTTAGGTGCATCCTCTGTAGGTATAATGCAAACCCGGAAGGCTGTACATGTGAAGCAGAGGGAACTCATCTTTCCATGAGACACAAACTTATACCAGTGGGTGGACCGAGAGGTTCTAGGCACCCCTTCCTCAATAAAGATGGCCAAGGATGCGCACGACAAACAATAGTATTTACAGCTTACTGTGGATGGGCTAAGAGATCGGGAGTTCACCATCTGGCATCCTCTTAAGGACGAGAGGTTGTGCTTGATCCGTACAGAGGTTAGGCACTTCATGTATATGTACAAGGCTCTCTTAACTCAGATCGGGGTGCGACTGCCATTCACCAAGTTCAAGATGGGTGTGCTCAACCATCTTCGCATGGCGCCTACCTAACTCCATTAGAATGCCTGGGGATTTGTCAGAGCATTTGAGCTCATCTGCCAAGTTTTCGATTTGCCTTGCTAGGTTAGCTCCTTTTTCTACCTTTTTTCCCAATTATCGACCTCTGGGATCAACTAGACTAAGGGATGGGTCACCCTACGAGCATAAAGTAGGTGCAGGGTTTTCAAGCCCTATCAAGAGTCCTTTAAGAACTTTAAGAATGACTTTTTTCGAATAGAACAAGCTCTGGGGTCAACACCTTTTTTCGTCACCTCGGAGGGCTAACCACACCTTTAATTATACTGGACCTAAACTAGTTAGGAGCATAAGAATAAAAAGATAGAGACTTTGATCTTCGAGATCTCTCTTCCCGAGGTCGAGGTTCTGCATTTCCTAATTGATTGACCTAAAGAAAAGGGGGCCATCTCCTATAAATGTCTTGGATGAGCCATCCGATTTTGTAAAAATCTTGCTAGGTATCTCATCTTGCACATTTTTTTCTTTTTGCACTCTTACGCTTAATAATTTTCTAAGTGTTGTAATGTTTTTCCTTCTTTTGCAGAAAAAACATGGCTCCACAGACCGAACTTCAGCGCTTGATTAAGAAGTTAGTAACCAGAAATGGTGCGGCGTTTGGATCTTGGGCCCCAGTAGTTGCTCAAGGGGTGACTGTTATTGTTCTTACACCTTCGAGCAGTACAGTCCCTTTTTCTGCGACTGTAGTGGTCACCCACCTCCCTCGAACACTGAGGCACAAGATGCCGAACAGAGTTCTCCTGATCCACCGTTGTGGCCCTGGAAGAGGCAGACTGAGAGCAACAAGGAAGCAATGGGGAAAAGGTCAGCCTTTGAGGACATCCTGGAAGAGCCCGAGTTGTTCGAGGTCTCAACCGGTCCGAGGTTTGGGGGTGCTCCGTTCCATTTTTCATTTGGATCGGTGTGGACTCAGTAGAATGATCCTACTGACTTTATTGACGGTACCTTATTGAGTTTCATCGAGACCAATGTACTGATTGAGCACGACATGGTGGAGCTCCTCCATGCGGCCCAACTCCGGGGTTTGTGCATCATTTCTTTCCTTCAATTCATTGGGGAAAATTGGGAGTCTGCTTGGGAGGCTTCCGATTTAGAGAGGATGCTTAACACCCTTCGGGGCAAAAAGTAAACTCTTGAGTTGGAATTTTCCTAGAAGGATGGACAACTAGCTTAGGTTGCCACGGAGGTCGCCTAGAAGGATGGGCAGCTAGCCCAGGCTATTAAGGAGCTTAAGATGTGCGACTCCGAGGTGCGTAGGCTTTAGGATGAGGTCACTCGCCTCACTGCTAATGCTGCTGAGGTCATTTTTCTCTGGGCTCAAGTTGTTAAGGTGGGTTTGCTTCGAGCTAAGGCGACTGAAGCTGACGCACTTCGAGTCCAACCTGGCGAAGCAGTGACTCTGGAGAACATGTTGAGAAAGAACCTAACCTCTACTAAGTCCTCCCTTATCGATGTCCAGGCTCAATGTGAATCTCTATGCCAGGACGAAACTAAGATGAATGAAAAACTTTCAAAAATGGTAGATGACTGGTCGAGGTCTATAGTGGAGTCGTTTGAGAATGCTCTTAACCAACTCAGCCTACTTAATCCTGGTCTTAATGAAAAGGGGATTGGTGCACTGAGGGAGGTCCGAGATGGCCAAATTATAGATGTTATTCCTATGCCTGCCCCAAATGATCAAGTAGACTAAATGGTGGATGGCGGAGGAGGGACAGAAGTTACACCAGAAGCTGGACGAAAAGAGGCTAGGGTCGTTGTGGCTGAGGATGTGCAAACTGAGGTGGTGTAGATAGAGGCGGCATCATTCGAGGTTATGGTGGTGACTCTGGGAGGTTCAAGCCTTACCTAGTGTCCAATTTTTCATCTCTTTGCCCCCTGCATGGGGCTTTATTGTTGTATCTGGACAAGTCCCGACCTCAAGCATTTTTAGTTTAATTTCAATACTTGTAATTTTCTTTATATTGATTTCTTTCTTTCACCGAAATGAGTCTGATGCTCAATTTCGATGTCTTGTTCATACTTGGTCAAATTTTAGCCTTTGTAGAGTCGAGATGGGCCTAACACTCAATCATGATGTTCATTTTACACTTAGCAGTTCACTCGCGTAGTTCACCGAGACGAGTCCAACGCTCGATCTCGGTGACAAGACTTTGGATTGTTGAATCATTTAGGGATCCACATTCCTGTTGGGGTCCATGGTCCGATATTCGCAAGTCAATGTCCAAGGCATTCCTCCATAGTCTCTCTACTAATTGATACTTGAAGGAAGTTAGGAACTTTATTACTATTTAAGGATCTACCGTCCTATCAAATTGTAGCATCCTGTGCACGCTTAAGAACCGTTGCTTTAAAGCCACTTTAATGACAATAGCAATTTTCTGTTCCATTTCTCAACTGCCCGCTGCTCTTGTAGCCAATCACTGGAGAGGAACAATTAAACCTGGCTTTAGATATACAGTCGATTCACTTTTTTGGGAATCAATCAGGGTGCATTACTCCCTTTATAAATAAGGAGTGTTTGTAGTAGGGTTATCACTTGTTCTTTTCTCCCGTTTTCTAGCTATATTTGAAACTAGGTCTTTTTGTGAAGGTGGCCCTTTTTTGCTTTTTGTGAGCATGTTAAGGGCTATATCCCTTTCTAAAATATTCTTTCATTTCTGTCCTAAATTCTTAAAGGTGTTCCCTTTTCCCCTGCATCCTTTTCTGGGGGAGGCATTTCTCTTCAGGTGTAATGGCTCAGTGAAGGCCAAGTAACTACTCTATGTGGCTTGGTCAACATGTTTCCAAGTAGCAAAAGCCTTTCTTCCCAAGTGTATGCAGCAGCAGAATAAGATCCTACTCTTTCCAGGAAAGCTTATAGTTTCTGTTATAGTTCTTATGAGGCGTGGAGGGGTTTCACCATTCTCCCTCCTTTGCTTCCTTGACTACCACCAAAAGTGCCCACCATGCCTTGGGTGCACAAAGGTATTTAGGTATTGTATGGTTGTGAAGTCTCCTCTTCATGTTGATCATGACGGAAGAAGCGGGTGTCAGCATCTTGAGGAACAGTTGAGGTGGCCATGGTCAGTGCTTGATTATCATCATCATCTTACCAAGCTACCTTCTTGGCTTCTTTCAAGGGGGCAATCTTGTACAAGGGTAGTTTATAGGTCCTTCTTGTAAAGTTGATGATATTTGGAATGTGAATAATAATAAGTTTACTTTTTTTTAATATTCTATTTTTTGTTGTCTTGTGAAGTTGGTTTGCTACTCTATATCTTGATGACGAACACTCATTTTTCCTGACTAAGATGAGTCCAATGCTCAATCTCGGAGGTCAGGTTCGTTTAGTTTGATGAACACTCGTTTTGCCTAATCGAGATGAGTCCAAAGCTCGATCTCAGTGGTTGGGTTAGTTTGGGAATAGTTGACACTTAGTCAAACTTTAGGTGTGAGTGACACGAAAGCCTCTTGGTGTGGATTCCATGATCCCAGACTACAGTCGAATATGCTTAATCTCTGTAAATTTGGTCAGTTTATTAGTCAAGGTCAGGCCATAAAGGTATGGGTGAAAACCTTTGAATGCTTTATTTGACATCAGTTTATAATCAAGTGGATTCCCTTATTCGGCCATCATGTAAAAATACGCTTAACCTCTATAAACCTGGTCAGTTTATAAGTTAAGGCCATGCTCAAAAGGGCATGGGTGATAACCCTTGAATGCACTCCTTAACCATAAAGGGTGGTCAGGTGGATTTCCTTGTTTGGTCGTCATGTACAGATGTCGAAGTAGCTTATCATTTTTGGATATTATATTCCTTGGACCTAGCCAAGGTGTGGTAACCTTGTGAGTTGTGTCAGGTCAAAGTACTTGTGGACTCAAAGTCACAGTCGAAGTACTAGCTTAGATGATGTCGGACCAAAGTACTCGTGGACTTGAAGTTGTAGCCAAGGTACTGGTTGTGGATAATAATGAGCCAAAGTACCCATGGACCCAAGGTCATGGCTGAGGTACTGGCTTTTGATAAGATAACAGTTGGAAAGATAATTGATTTATTGATATCAAAAGATGTTTCTTACACAACAAAAGTAACAATTACAAAGCATTACAAAATTATCCAGGTTACTTTAGCATGATAACGATTGTCCTCTTGGTTGTCGTTCCGAGGTTGTGCCCTATCTTGATTTTGGGCATTAATCCGAGGTGAACATAGGCTGGGTTGTTATTCCTAGCTAGAGAATGTCTTCTTTTGTAAGGAGGAGAAGGAATTCGAGGGCTATAACTCTGTTTTCTATAATGTCCTCCCCTTTAATTATCGCTCCAGGTTTAGCGCACATACCGACCCAAATGTCTATCCCAGATAAGAAACTCAATGGCATCTTGGAGGTTAGTATAATCCTCCATGTTGTGACCATAACTATCATGCCAAGAGCAGTGCTTGGATTTGTCCCTCTGCAATTACTTTTTCAAAGGAAGAGGTCTCTATACATTCCGGAGCTCGATGTTCATGACCTCCTGATAGATATGAGCCTGAGGTGTATTGAAAGGAGTATAGTTGTCGTGCTTCCCCTTGAAAGGTGGCTTTGAATTCTACCCCTGATGGTTTTGTTGCTCCCCGAACTTAGGCTTAGCATCCTCTTTCTCGAGATGCTTTCTAGCTCGGAGGACATCTTCATCATTGATGTATTTATCAGCACGAGCGCGGAACCCATCCATGATTTTGGGCTCCTTCTTTGCCATTGAAAAAGAGAATGGTCCAAGTTAGAGCCCTTTTTTCATGTAGTACAATCCAAGTCTTTCATCCCACTCATGCACGTTCACAATCTCCTTGTTGAACTAGGATATAAAGTCTTGGAGAGACTCCTCCTTTCCTTGCTTGATCTAGGAGAGGCATGAATTGGATTTATGCTGCACTTTGCTAGTGGTGAAGTGTAGTAAAAATCTCGAAGATAGGCTCCCCCAATTATCCACGGACCTTGGAGTTAAGGTGGTGAACTATCTCAAGGTGACTTTCTATAAAGACAGGGAAAAAGCACGACACATGAGGGAGTCATTGCCTCCAACAACAAAAGCACAAAAACATAGGCATTCAAGTGTTCCTGAGAGTCTGTGGTCCCATTAAAGGCCTCAATATTGATAGGATACTTGAAGCACCTAGGGATTTTGTAAGTCATCAATCTATCAGAGAAGGGTTAGTTTTATGAAACTATGTTCCTTGCTCTATGTTCTTACTTTCTTGCATGGGCAGATTGAGCATTATGATCGGGGTCTGCGATCCTAGAGTTCTCTAGATGGCAATCATCTTCCTGATGTCGGTCTCTTCTGTTTTCATGATTTCTTCTCAAAGACCAATTTTTAGCTTCATTGTCCTAGTTAGGAGCTCTAGGTTATGGGTTCTTTCATCTTGTCAATGAATCCTCTCATCTTGAAGCCTAACCAAAGAGAGCAGTTCTGCTCTAGATAGCTATTAGTGATATGTCTCAGCTTGGCGGGACTGAGGTTCATTCTCCACCTAGTCTCCAACACATTGTAGCACTAATACTAGCTATCCAGTATCCCCAGAAGCTGCCTTTTATGGACCGAGGTGTTACCTCATCGAAACTCTCAAGGGAGGAGGGGGAGATTCTCTCCAATGAAAGAAGTCTCTTATCCGTTTTGCTTGGGTTTCAGTTCGACTACGACTAGTCCCAAGACTGGTTCGTGAGCAGCAGAGATAGATGCTGGACAAAGATTTGCATATAGTGGGTTATGCGCAGTAGAATCACAATTTTGGTTGGTTGAGGTTTGCCTTGTCCTCGTGTTAACCCTGTTGATGGTGTGATGGGAGCGTTGATGGTTGTGTTGGGAGTAGAAACTTATCATTTCCCACAGACGGCGCCAATGTTTAGAACTGGGTTCTGAGGGTTACCTGAGAAGGTAATGGTGAATGGAGCCTTCCATGGCACAACAACTGCAATGATGGCACGAGAGGGTGGGTACTTGCAAAAAGCACTCTGACACTCAAGTCAGTTTTGTGTGCAATGAGGGTAGTGTATAGAATTGGTGGTTGGATTTGTACATTTTTGCCTTGCAAGGTATATATAGGAGCCTCTTAGGATTTGAGAATCTGTGCATTCAATGTTATTATGTAAGATCCGGAGGACCATTTTTCTTTTTGTCCAAATCCCTATTTAAGTGAGATATGATTAACATTCATATCCCTTGAGGGAATTATGCCTATCAATTAGGCAGCTACAAATGTGCTGTAATGTTTAGGCTCTATTTTGGCGGGTCGGGTCACTCCAAATTCGTGGACCCAAAACTCGATCCAAAACAATGGCTGATTAATGTCGTGATAGTTTAATATTTTGCTGATTTCAAACTGAGAATTGTTTTATAATTAAATAGAAAATTCAATATGTATAATAATTACAATAAGAAGATTCTTTTTTTGGTCAGAATAATAAGAAGTCAAAAATGTCTAAATTGTTAGTTTTAACTCAAATTCCATAAAAAATTTGTATCGATACTTTCTATTATATTAGTAGTGTGTTGGATAAGTGTAAACCAAAGGCCCAATTAGCCTAGCTAGCAGCCTAGTTGACCACTGCTCAATCCTTCTTAACCAAAGCCTAACCAGCTAGTTTGGAAATAATAGAATTAGTCACCTCCCTATCCTTTCACCACTCCATGACCCACTCAAAAAGACTATTACAAGACCTTGATGAGACCCTAATATCCCGTCGCCATTGGCACAATTGGGCTAATCCCATAGGCCATCATCCTAGCCAGTCCTAGGTTGTCTAATCCCTTGCCCACATGCAAGGTCACCCATGAAATAGACAGAAGAGCCAGGTAATTAAGAGCTAACCCAAATCTACTACTGTTTTCATTTCTCTAAGCTCCTAGACTAACTTAAGCATCAGAGTGGGTTTGCATGTGGCGATCCCCTTCGTCAGAGGTTGGAGGACGTGTCAACAATAGGGCACCAAACAAATTTGGTCACAATAGGTAGATATATGAAGATATGGAAGATATGCAAAGATATATGAAAGATATAATAGACATGTAAAAGATATGCAACAAATATGTAGAGATTTAACATATTTGTGAGATTTGTTTATAAGAGGAAACTAGAAAAGTTGTGTAAGGGTGGTTGGCTATAAATACTTGTATTAGGAAATTGTAAGGATTATAAGAATGAGGAAGAAAAAATTATGAATAATATTGCGGAGGAGGGATTGCAAATTTGTCTACAAAATTTGCATTAGAAAGGGTTTGCAATTTTATCCATACAAAAATTGTTTTGTAGGAGGGTTTGTAACTTTATTCGTGTAAAAGTTATACTTTAGGAGATTTTACAACTTTATCTATGCAAAAGTTGTGTTGTAATGTTATTCATAGTAAATTTGATCTCTTCTCATCCATAAATATAAATATGTTAAGCCAAACTATGTTAAGTTTTTGCGTGATTTGTACGATGTTTTTCTCTACTTTCTAATATTTAAGCAAGCAAGTATAGAAAGGGTTCCTCCAACAAGTGATATTAGAGCTGATGGTTCGAGGATCTAGGCGATGGTATGGTCCTGTGCTTATGAACCCTTGTGTCGAAAGTTTTCTTGACAATGTGGAGTTAGGTGGAGTGTCTCGTTATGATGGTGACAAGTGTGTCAAAAGTCTTCTTAACATGGAGATCAAGCGATGTGTTCCATATAACATCAGTGCAAGCATAAAGCTTTGATTGGAAATTTGTTTGGCAATTTTAATTTGAAAATTTCTTTTGTTATGAATGGCAGTACAAGAAGTGTATTGGAAGTCTTCTCATGAATGTGGTGGTCAAGTGGTATGTTCTATTGTTAACAAATGTGTTAATTTGAATATTTGTGAAGAATTGAAGTTTGAAGGTCTGCTTGTTGATGATGGAATTTGAATTTAGGTGAAGATTGTTGATTTTAACTGAAATTCCATTAAAGATTTGTATTGATAATTTCCTATTATATTGGTAGATATGTGAAAATATGAAAAATATGCAAAGATATGTGAAAGATATGATAAATATATAAAGATATGTAACATATATGTAAAATATATGTGACAGTGTTGACGGCTTTCACACCATGCAAGTACACGTATCCACACAAGTAATATAGTGATAAATAGATATCGTTCTCAACTAAATCTTGCTATGTACTAAAATCGTATCAATTCCAACCTTATTTAAAAAAACAAAAACTTGATAGAAAAAGTTAAGATTAAAAATTAAAGATTATAAAAAAGCAAGAAAAAGTAAACAAGAATTTAAAAGAAAGTAAAATTTACTTAAACCAATCAATGAGAGAACCTTGGATTACAACTTCACTCTACACTTTGTATAGATTTCATTCACTCTTTCTTAACTTATCCAATGCTTATGAGTTGCTAATCTAGGGCATTAATTTATTTATTAGTCTCTTTTGATAGTCAAATAAAAATTTCCTTCTTAACTAACTCCCTGTATTCCTATGAGAATTAAATCAAGAAAGATTCTTTAAAATCAAGCCCTAATCTTGATTGCCTATGGCTTGGGAATATATTCCTATCTCACAAGCATATCAACTCACCATTTAATTGAATGGATATGATCATAAGCTATCCAATCTATGACTTAACCACAAATTCCCCTTTCTAAGTTCAAATTAGGGTTTCCAAGAATCAATTAATTGGTGGTTAAGCAATTAAAAGCATTAGGAACAAGATTGAATAAACAACTCAAATAAACATTGGACTAATAAAGAAAGAGGAATTCAATTCAAACTACATGTAGAGATCCATTGAAACCCAAGAATGAGAGATTTAGTTCATCATAGACATGAATATCACAATCAAAGATAGGTTCACCATACAAAACATTACAAAGAAACCAAAGAAGAGAAAAAGATTAAAAAATTGTTGCCCTTTGCTCCTTAAATCCTCCAAAAATTCCTTGATAATCAGTGGCTCCCTCTTTCTCTAAAACTCTCTCTCAAAGTTAGACTAAAAGTATGTAAAAATCCTTAAGAGACCCTATTTATAGATCTCCTATAATCTTATTACTTGGCCATCAAGTTTTACATTTAAGAATCGTATTACTTGCCGAGCAAGTTATATTTGGCCAACAAGTTATGATTTTTCATGCAGGGTGCTAGGGTGCTAATATTTGGGTGCTGGGTGCCCACGTTGCTGCCCAAAATTTTGTTTCCTAACTTGCACACAATTTTACATCCACCAAACATGAGAATTAGGCTTCGAAGTATTCATCAAAGTTGTAGGATTGTCTTCTAGCTTTACAATAGCACTAGAATCAACCCCATATGACATCCATAACTCGAATTGCACTTAGATTACCATAGACAAGTCAATAGGCTCTTTTTCTTGCTTTTCTTACATAATTGACTTCCTCCTTCACTTTGTACCTTTAAAATACCAACACATACACAAGTGAGGAATACCATTAGATGAAAAACTTAATCAATTAATGCCTCAAAATCTATCCAAATACACATTAAACTACATAGAAGAGCAAAAAGTAGAAAACTAAGCTGAAAACTAGCTAATCTAAGTAATTTGTCATCATCTCAACAATCTTTTAAGCACAAAAAGAGACTAAATAACTCTATGGAATAGAGTTTATCTAGATATGTAAAGAGATTTAACATATATGTAAGATTTGTTTATAATAGGAAACTAGTTGTGTCAAGGTGGTTAGGTATAAAAACTTGTATTAGGGAATTGCAAAGGTTATGGGAGCGAAGAAATTTTGAATAATATTGGGGAGAGGATTTGTAACTTTGTCCACTAAGGTTACAATGAAGAGGGTTTGCAATTTTAACTTTATTCGTGCAGAAATTGTAGTGAGGGGGTTTATAACTTTATTTGTGCAAAAGTTGTGCTATAGTCTTGTTCAAAGTGGATTTAATCTTTTCTCATCCGTGAATGTAGACATGTTAGGCCGAACCATGTTAAATTTGTACGTAATTTATGTGATATTTTTTTCCTAATTACTAGTATTTATACAAGCACGTGTAGAAGGGGATGAAGTATTCCTCCAACATAAATAATATTATTTGTGTTTTTCATTTATATAAGTGAATAAGAGAAAATTAGAGAGACTATACTTAAAAGTCAAAATAGTAAAATAGTCAAGTGTAAACATTTACTAAGATAAAAAGAAATGTACAATCATTAACATATCAAGTCTAACTAATAAAATGTGTAATAACAACCCTAAGCATCCCAATGCCTACTACAAACTCACAAACATATATAGAACTTTTGTGAGTCTAGATACTACTAAACTTGCTTTCTTGAAAATGTGCTTAAGCAACACCTTGTGGAATTTTCTTAACTTTAATATGCAAGATAGAATCTAGACTTCTATATGTATGGGTGAAAATTCAAACATTGTTGAGAGTATAGTAATAGAATTAGTATCCACTTTGCAGTATTAAATATATTGGGATCCAAGGTTGTCCTTAGTTTACCAAGCCAAGGTTTTTGACAAAACTTTGGATCCAATTTTATTTTATTTTATTTTTTTTAATCGCTTACAACTTTTGATTATTCTTGGGTTTTAACCAGCTACAATGTCTACATTTAAGATAAAGAAAAGTCCAAGAAACTACCTTCAACTTGTCCGATGTGCACTTTGATCTTGATACTTTTAAAATGTGCATATAGGTCCTTTAACTTACAGATGTGTACATTATGCTACAAAATTGTAATGGCTGTCTAAATTTGGATGGAATAACACATGTGATGCATAAAAAGATCTCAAGCCACCCATCATGTATACAACACATGAGAGCATCTTGGTGAAGATCTCATTAAGATGGCCACATAATGGGCATGTGAGGATATAAAAGGGAGAAAGAGGAAGAGGGAGACTAAGTAATAAGCTACCTAAGCTTTGTCAACCTTGACGTTTAGGGTGGTGTACTTCGCGGTGACTTATGTTGTGTTGCAGGGAGGTTATTTGGTTTGAAGTGGTGGTTGGGTGACAACTTGGGTGAGTTTGGCGGAGTGATTGGGTTTGGTTTGTGGTAAGGTTTTGTAGATTGTGATTTCGATTTCATGATTGATTTAATGGGTCTTGTATTGGCTCACGATGGTGGCTAGAGTTTGTGCAGGTCATATTTGCGATTAGGCAACTTGTAAGTAAAGGGCCAAGGTTCAAGCAAGTTGCTGTTATGATAGTACTTGATCTTGATTTTCAGGCAAAAAGGCCGAGGTTTGTTCATAGTGGTGGCTTGGTTTGGTTCAAACAATGATCATGGTGATTTGGTTTTAGTTAAACTTAGGAGGGTGTATGGTGTTGATAGTGGATTTGGGTGTATTGATGTTTGTGATTTTTTGTTTAAATTTTGTTTCTCGGTTCTATAATTCTAAGTTGGTGTGTTGATGATTTTTTATTTTGGGCTTAGATAGGGGGATGATGGTATTGTGATTTAGGTGCTGCTTCAGAGGTACATGAGTTGAATTTCTAGGGAGGTGATGGCTCTATTTGGGGACTAATTCAGGTTTTTTGGGTGGTGATGGGAATATCTCTTAGGATAGTGTTGGAATGTTACTCTCAAATTCTTCTTTATATTATTGTCTCAATTTTTTTCATTCTCTTTGAATAATGCACCTCTCACTATATCCCCCACAACATTAAGTTTTCACTCCTCTCCTGCTATTACTTTTTTAATTTAATTTTGATTTTTTGATAAATTATGTATACATTTAATAATTATTTAACTAATTGTTAAATTAATTTAATCACTTAAAAACTTAACAATTAATTATAAAATTTTAAACCATAAATTTATGATCAATATCTTTTAAACTTATTTTTTTGTTGCCAAAAATTAAAAAAAATCATTCATAAAATGAAAAGGGAATTCAAATCCCAATAATTTGATAAAAAAAATAATCCAAAAACTACTTCCAATAAGCTTAGAAGTATGACTAATACAATGAAAAAAAGAAGTGAGGGAAGAGTTCTTAGTTGGTATCCATGCACATCATCTTGCCTTCTCCTTCATTGCTAGACTTTAGGCTATGCTTCTTCACCAAGCGTTCTTCAATGGCAACCTATTGTACAGATATATTAACATGAGATATCTCGTTCTTCTTAGACTTTTCATTTTGCTATTGCTTCCTTTTTAATTTTTTTTTAGCCCATGCATTCGCATATTTTGTGTCTGAAGCTCCATTGTTAAACAGAGGGCTAGACTTTTCCAAAGGATTATCTTAGATCTTTTGAAAATTGGTTTCTAATTGGAGAGAGCTTGCTTGGGGAAAAAGAAATTTTATAAAAAGAAAATTTTAATCATCAAAAAAGAAATTTGCATTGTGTTAATTTGAAGGTTTTCAGTTGAATTCTTGCAAGTGATTCTTCAGGTTTCTAGGATGCTCTCACCTCAAATTAAGATAATTTTTTTCTCCCTAAATTTTCTTGTGAAAAATTAAAGTTGAATAAATCCCGAAATTTATTTTAAAGAAAAGCCATTAGTGAAAATCTAATTACTGTGATAATGTGTCATTTTCTTGTTTAGTAATGATGTAAAAAACTTAACTGTTAAAATAAATCAAATTTAAACTCTTACTATTTTAAAAAGATTAAAAAAACAGTTGGCTTCAAAAATAAAAAACTTGCACAATATCAACTAGAAGGGAGAGAGTCTAAATGTAACGTTATTTACACAAATAAAAGTTGAGTACACTACTTGTACTTATACGTACATTTTAAGGAAAATTGTACAAACAGTTTTACCTTACTTTGAAATTGACATGCCAGTAAAAAAAAAAGTTATAATAAATTTCTAATTTCGGATGAAAGTCCTTAACTTGCTAAAATTTGTAAATAGACCTTTTCTTAAATAAATTAAACAAAGTCTGTTCATCATGTGACTTATATGTATTAAAACATGATAAAATAGATATCGTCATATATATTACTCAACACATGCAAGTGATCACATGATAACTAGTTTTAGCTTAATTAATGAATAAAATAGTTTGTTTGCACGTTTCGAAAAGTTTAAGGACCTCTCACCTAAATTGAAAGTTAAAAGACAATTTTTTCAAAATAAGATAAAGTTTAAGAGGTGTTTATGCTTTTTCCATATCTATGTCAATCCTTCAAAGACAATAGCAAAGGTAGACCCCAAAAGTTAGGAGGAGTACCAATATCTATAAAAATATAATATAAATCTATTAAGAATATCATAACATATATAAAAGACAAACAAAAATTGAATTTATATTATCAATTGAATTAAGAAGAAGATCTTCACTCTTAATCTTTTGTTAAGTCAAAATATTGGCAACTTGTGTAAGAAGAGAATTAGAAATTTGAAAAAAAAATATTCTTTATTCTATTAGGTTTAAACAATACGGCATGAGGGTAATATTTTCTTTTTAAAGAACACTCAAGTCTTTTAAGTTTTTTAATACTTATTAATTAAAAAAAAAGAAGTCATGGGGAGCATGTGCTCCCTTGACAAGAGTGTGGTTTAGCCAATGCTTAAAAATACAAGTGTCCTAACTTTGGTATATGTGCAAGTAAATGTATATAAACTAATGTTAATTGCACATAATGTGTAATTCACATAACTTATATAGGGCAATGTGCATTATTGATATTGATGAATAAAAGGAAGTGGGAAAAAGAAAAAGAAAAATAAATGATGGTAATGAGAGTTATATGAATTTTTTTTAAAAGTAAATTTCTATTTTAGTCTTTTGAAAATATAAGTATCATCACTTTTATTATTTAAAGAATTTTGATATCAATTTAGTTTTTTAATTATAAAAAATATACTAAAATCATTCTTATGTAAATACACCTTGAGATTAGGGGACTATATTATTATTTTCTTATTGAAAAATTAAGTTGATGTTAAATTTATATAATTGAAGGACTTTTTATGACAAAGGGAATCAATTAATGTCAAAGCTCTTTGAAGATTCAAGATGATGTATAAAATTAAAATAGGATTTTTTAATTTTTTATGTGTAATTAACAATATATATATATATATATATATATATATATATATATATATATATGTGTGTGTGTGTGTGTGACTAAGACAACGCTTTACATAACTTTTGACTTGTATTTAATTAGAGCATAACTTAGGAGACTCTTTTGATACTGTTTGCTTTTATAAAGGTATCGATATTTTTCAATAATTAATGATTAATATTTTATCATTTCTCATCTAATTGACATATAAATACAAAAATAGCGTGATGCATTTATATTTTAAATAAGTGTGACATATAAACACATATTAACTATTAATTATTAAGAGATACCGATATATTCACAAATACTAAGAGTACTAGAGAATATATTGATAATAATTTAATTTTATATATTTTTTATAAAAAATAAGTATTATTATAACTTAATATAATTAATTTTAATAATTTTATGATATTATTATTTAATTATTAAGAAAAGTTAATTTTATTCAATTGTCATCATATGTATTGGATTAAAAAAATAACAATTTTTAATGGTGTGAAATTATTGAGATATGTAATTGTATCATAGAACATAGTCATGCTCAAATTATAAAGTTTAACCCACTTTAAATGTATGTTGTGCGGGTACCAATTGGCTTTAGTGGCCCAAGATTATTTTTTTTTACAAAAAGAAAAAATTAGAGTGTGTTTATAGAGATATTTTTATATGTATATAGATTTATTATATTATATTTATATATAAAAGATAAAAAAATGTAGAGGGAAGATAAACAGATCTCATTAAATTTATTTTTATATAAAAATTATATTTTCTTTCTAATTTTTTACCTCTTACATATAAATATAACCTGATAAATCTATATGAATATCTCGTGATTCTAAGGCACAACGGACGGCAGCATGGAGGTTCTTTTGTTTTACAATTCAATAGGCTTTTAATTGGAAGAGCAACATAAAGTCAAAACAAGGCTTTTAATTGGCCACGAGGTTGAAGTCATCTCAAAACGGTGCACTCAATTTAAAAGCCTGCTGGATGAGGCGGTGCAATGAGGGGATATAAATGAAGCACAGTGCTAAGGATTGACAACACAGCGCTAAGGGAGAAAGGAAACACAGCGCCAAGGGAGAAAGGAAACACAGCGCAGCGTGGAAAAATTGCAGAGAAGACAAAGAGGAGTATCAATAAAAAATATTAATAAAATAATTTTATTGTGTTTTAATCTTATTATGTCTTCTTAAATTCTTTATATTAAGAAAAGATAAAATTTTTATTATTTCGATATTGTTATGTTAAATTATTTTTATTTAATTTTAAGATTTAATACTAATTGATTCTATTTTCGTATTAAATTATATAAATAAATTTTTAGATAAGTTCATCATATTTTTATCATATTTTTTAATTTATTTATATTATTTAAGTGTTGATAGTAATTGTTGGATATTAATTGTGATTTCATTTTAAGGATATATTTGATGATTTAATAATTTACTATTAATTTAAAAAATTTAATATACAATTGATTATTATTTTTAGTGCTTCATTAATAGATTTTTCGTTAGCACATGTTTTATCACTAAATATTCAAGAGATAAATTATTTGGGTATAATAATTTGACATAATTAATGTTAAAAGTAATCTTAGTGGATTTTGAACTTTAGTCATCTTGCATCTGGTTGAAACCAAATTTATATATAAGAATCATGCATATTTTTTATAGCGTCTTTTATAGGATATATCTAATAATATATTATATGAGTTATATTAAATTAATATTGAATTTGATTCTATTTAAATAAAAATGTACAAAGTGTTCTTTGTTGCATCCTATATAAAACATATCTATTAGTAATTGATAAATGTCTTATTGGGATGTATCTATAAAAGTCTTATATGCATGTTAGATTAAGTAGAGTTATGCATTTATTAATCATGTATATGAAGATATTGAATTATGAGTTTGGACTAACTATGTTTTAAGTGAACAATACTTTGTAAAATAGTTCAAGTATCAAGAGTGAACATTGCAATAAGAAATCAAAAGATTACAATTATGCTAGACTTAAGAAGAATGAGAATGATAATATGTTCCAAGCATTTACAAGATTTGAAGAGAAGAAATTTTGGAAACTTGGATTACATCAAGAAACCTAAAGACTAGAATTAGTATATTTTCCTTTCAGGCTTTCTTTTATGTAAAAATAGAGGTTTTACGTGAAAAGAGCTCAAATATGTTTTTAAATCTTTACAAATGGTTCTTACATGCTAAAATGTCCAACAAACATATTTTGAAAAGTTAGTTATGGTGGTAGTTAAAAATTATGAAAAATGATCAAGTTTGAGTTTTAAAAAACTGAACTTTGGTTACTATTTTGATCATAACTTTCAAAATATTTTGAATTTTGTTGTAAAATGTTTTAAATGAAAATAGACTCAAAGATCTTTCCAATGAATGGTCATTTGTTTAAAACAGATGAGAAATGAAGAATTTATAGGTGTTTAAAGTCGTTTTCCAAGCATCAAAATGTTGTAAACACGTTTTTAGAAAATAGAGGCCATGCAATCGATTACATGAACCTTGTAATCGATTACATCCTGCCCAGAAAGCCCAGAACGTGTTCTAAGAGTCATGTAATTGATTACAACATCCATGTGATCAATTACTACGAGTCTGAAACATTCACAACGACTATAAATAACTAGTTTTCATATGAAATCATTTTTAAACACTACTAACGGTTATTTTATCACTTGAACTCTATATATAAGTGTTGTTTAAAGCTTTTACAACTCTAAAACAGTTGATTTGATCCATGAATCATCAAAATCATATTTTGAGCTTTTTATTACAAAATCATTCTATTCTTTTATTCTTCAACTTGTATTACATACTCTTGTGAGAGTTTCATCTTTTATACACTTTGATTCTTTGTAAAGAGGGTAAGACATCCCTCAAATAATTTTTAAGGGTGAGGTATCCTTTAAAGTGAGACTCAAACACAAAAGGTGAGGTATCCCAAAGGTGTTGTGAGTGCTCTTGAATGTAAAGGTTTTTCAAAGACCTGTGAAACTTGAAGAGTTGGAGGCTCTAGCACAAGGGTGAGGTATCCTAAGGTGTGAGGAGTACTCTTACTTGTACAAAAGTTTTACTAGCACCCATGAAGTCTAGGAGATAGTGAAAAAATCTCAAGTTAAGCTTGAGAATTGGATGTAAGCCACAAGTGGTTGGTGGCTAAATCATGATAAATTCTTGAGTTTGATTCTCTCTTCCCTACACTCTTTAATTTCAATATTTGGTGCAATATATTTATTTATTACATATCTTGTCATCTTGATGTTTTGATTTTAAGAACTTGATATCTAACTTATTTGCTTAATTTATCCTATAACTCAAGTTGCATTTGAGTAATCTACAATTGTTGTATCTTTGTTAGACTTATTCTGCTGCATGTGTTGATTGAGTATATCAAAATGTATAATTTCTCAAAGTTACTTTAAAATTTTGTAATCACCCAATTCACTCCCTCTTGGATGATGGTTGTCATGCCTAACAAGTGGTATTAGAGCTTCGTGCTCTGTTGAAAACTTAACCGCTTAGAGTTAAATATCCTTATTTATTTACAACCATTGAAATCTTTTCAAAATGGAAGGTTTTGAAATTGATAAACCACCATTCTTTGATGGTGTACCTTTTGTTTATTAGAAAGTTAGAATGAAATTTTATATGCAATCTATTAATCTTGATTTGTGGGATATTGTGCTTGATGGATGTACTTGCAAATCGAAACAAACTTGGAATGCTTATGACAAGAAATACTTTTCTTTGAACATCAGAGTTATGCAAATTTTGAGAAGTGGTTTGAATGATGAAGCTTATGCTAAAATTAAGAGTTGTTGTAATGCTAAAGATATATAGGATGCTCTTGATACTATTTATCTTACTAACAATGATTTTTTACATAAAATTGTATATAGAAAGCAAGAAGAGCAAAAGCCTTTAGAATGAGATAATATTGAAAAATGTCCTCAAGAAGATGTACTTGAATTCTTGAAGGACAATAATGAGGATGATGATGATTCCCTTAAAGAGCCAAGTATGCTAGAAATTGAGACTACTTCTTATATGACTATAAAGGATTTTGAGGTAAATAACTATAAACTAGATTATGACCCTTCCTATGATGAGCTATAATGTATATATGATGAATTGTATGATGACTTGTTGAATTTAGAAAAGAAAAACTTATCTTTTTTGAAAAACATTTCCTCCATTGAAAATAAAATTGAGACTTTAAAAAATGAATATACTTATCTTGATGAGGAAATGTCATTAAATGTAAAACCTCAACTTCTTATGAAAAGTGCATTGATTTAGAAAATCAAGTTGATGACTTATATTCTAAATTTGTCAAAGCTAATGATTATAATTGCTTATATTCCATGCTTGTTAATAAGAATAAAATTAATGTTATTCCACATAAAAATTCAAGTAAGGCTTATGGCAAAAATAATTTAAAATGTAAAAATAATAAAATGCTTAAGTTTGTCAAAAATGATCTTCAATGGACCAAGTCATCATTTAATTCAATTGTTTGTAATTTTTGTAGTCATCTAGGGCATATTTCTCATTTATACAATTATAGAAGAAATCCTTATATGAGAAATTGTATGATATGAGCTCCTAAAGATTTTAAAGGCCCTAGTACTAACATTCAAGGACCCAAGATGAAGTGGGTACCAAAATGTCCTCATAATATTTTAATTATGTAGAAAATTTCTCAAAAGGATCAACTAATTAGTCAAAGGAAAAATGAGTCATCAAGGAGAATGCTTCCAAAGCTTAATGGTAGAAATTTTAGTCAAAGATGGAAGATGATTTCAACCAAAGCTTCTCAAGTACAAAATGTAGAACTTATAAAGACCAAAACTCCAAAAGAGAAGCAATGGGTAAGGAAAAGAGTTTCCTTGATTACCAAGGCCAAGGTATCAAAAGCTTTTACCTCTTATACATATTTACTTATAAAGTCAATGAATTTGAGATATATTCCTTGTAGGCCTTAAGTGGTTGATAAAATCATGTGTACTTGGTATTTGAATATTATGTTTAGTACATGATTATATTCATTCTTATTGTACCACAGCTCATTAATTTGCTATATATCTTGTTACAGAAGGTTCTACAATGCCTAAGTATACTTGCTATATTGTCTATATATCATGAAAGAAGGCATGTTATTGGCTATGTGTTTAGTGGATTAATAATCAATGACTAACACCTATGGATCCAAAATTGGTGGATACCAAAGAAAGTACTTTGAATTATGTTGTAGGGTGACTATTAGTTCAAACGTGCATTGAAGTGAAATACAACTATACTACTTGAGGTTGAAAAAATTTGAAATGGTTCAAGTTCTCCAAGAGTGATGAAATCATAAAAAGAATGGAATGAAGAACCACAACATTCTCAAGGAGCCTTGAGATATGGAATTTAGAGTCACCTAAAAAACTCAAAGAGTACACTTTTGGTGATATCAATCTATTATCCTCACTTATGCTTTAAATTAAATATCATGTGATATTTGGAGAAGTAGAGAGTTTTTTTTATGCCTTAACATGCCTTAAGTTGTACTTTTCTAGCATTGTGTCTTGAAAGTGTCTTTACATATGCTAATATGCTAGATATGTACACACTTTGTTTGGAATGACATGTTTTATGATAATATCTTTGTTCTTGAGCTTGTGACCAATTCTCTTTGTTCAAATATGAAAATTCAAATACTCATAAGTAGTTATAATCCTTTCTTTTTTATGCTTAATTGTCTTATATACTTACTTGAAGATTTGAAATTTAAAAGTTACATGTCTTACTGTTTGAAATTGCTTGATATGTTCATATCTTAAAAGCAAGAAGTAAATGATTCAGTTTGTGTCTTGAACTTGTCTTTGAACTTCAATGGTTTACATTGAAGTATATCTTGAAATGAATCATAAATGGTTTCAAAAGTTATAGTTCCATGGTTTTTCAATTCTTACATTATAATAAGGGACTTTTTGTTCTTGATTGACGTGTACATACTAGAATTCTTTACTTGACATAACATGCCTAACATGATCATTGTTTGCCAAAAATGCCTATATAAGTTTTGATGATGATCATGTATTTCTTGATAAACTTGAATCATGCCTTAAAATGCTTAAACCATATTTTTGGATTCAAGTGCATATGTCCTTTTTTTGTTCTTGTTAGAGCCAAAATTACATAGTTAATAATGTGGTATATGCTTTATATTATATATCAACCTAAGTTATGTCTGTAAATGGGTTTAAATGATATTTGATGATAGATTATGATTTAGAGAACTTTTGAAGTTAGCTTTGCAAGTCTCTCTATGTGTTTCAAATATAGCCATCAAATATTAAAAATTTCAAGCATAAATGGATAAAGAGAAGAGTTGAATGAAGAGGGACATGAGGAGACTTTCTTCAAGTGCAATGAAATGGAATACTCAATGGAAGAAAGTCCAAACTCAAAAGACCAATAAACGAAGAATATTCTAGAGAAGCATCACTCTCTATCTAACTTAATAGGTATCTCTATCCCTAAGCTTTTGTGGTATTTTATATGCTATGGATTATATGATACTTGTTAATAAATTGATCTTAAATGATTAGATACTTTCATTTCTAGAGAAGTATGCTTAGTGTTGACAAGTGCCTAATTGGATATTAACTTGCTAATTTTGTCATTACATATAGGTGGATGATGTTAGTTTTATACATGCTTTGATCCCTAGAACATATTTCATCAATGTGAATATTTGACATCTATGATTCTCTTGATTTATGGTTTCTTAGTGGTATAATACCTATGAGAATCATGCTCTTGTTTTTTAAAAAGAGTTTCTAGTTTTATTTTTTTTTAAAAGCAAAATCTCTTATCATATTTGAAAGAAGCTTTTCAAGTTCCATATCCTTGAGAATATTTTGAACTTGTCTTAAGACTTTGAAAGTATTATCACATCCTAAATGTCTTGAAAATTTGGAAATCATTAGATATGTGCTATAAATATAGTACTCTCTTCTTTTACTTTGAAAAATTTTATTAAATCTTGAGAGAATGTTTAAGAAAGTTTCCAAATAAATCTTTTGAAATGTTCTATAGAGTCTATCTTGATACTTCAAAAGATAAGTATTGTTCTTCAAAGTGTTTTATTTTCTCAAGGCTCTTGTTCAATGAGAAAGAAAGAAGATGTACTTTTAGATGTTCTTTTAACTTGAGTTTGATTTCTCAAGGAATATGTGATTTAATATAAAACTCCTCTACCCTTCTAAAATGCTTTTGAAAATATAACGTGTTCTTGTAAAATTCTTTTTGAAAAGGGGTAAAAGTTTTAAAATGATTTTTGATTGATGGATTAATAATAAGTATCTTTTGCATTGCTTACTTTATGGTAGTGTGCTTACATGATCTTGACATACATATTTCTCTTTATCAATCTTGTGCTTTAATGAGGGGGAGCCTAGCTCTTAAGTTGTTTATATCTCTTAACTTACATCCTTGTTTGACATAAAGTATTTTATTACTATTATATACTAAATGTTGATGTATCAAAATATGACAAGCTTTGCATGAATAATCCTTTATATCTTGAAAACATGCTTGTTTTATCTCTCAATTCTTGAATTATATGTATAATCAAATAGGGGGAGATAGTTATGTTTTGAATAACTTGAAGAAGTTTTTAGTTTTGATGATCCTACTTTTTTTGGTAACATGAGTTTTATCTATAGTAGGAGAGAAAATATTATCTTTCCTTCCTAAGCCTTTTTGTTGATGTCAAATATAGGGAGTGAGAATTGGAAAGAAAAATATATTCTTGTACTTATTATTTGATATGCTTACACGAATATTTATTCTTCTATATTACTTAACATATTTTTTCTTTAGTAATTTGTTATCATCAAAAATAGGGAGATTGTGGAAATAAATTTGCTCCAATAGTTTAATATGTTAAGTTTTGATGATGACAAATACAAGACAAAAAGAATGATGATTATGCTATCTAGATGTACTTAATATATTATATTGGATCATACATGATCTTGTACACCATCTTGTTATATTTCATATAAGAATCATACATATTCTTTATAGCATCTTTTATAAGAGATATCCAATAAAATGTTATATGAGTGGTATTACATTAATATTGGATTTGACTTTATTTAAATGAAAATGTGCAAAGTGCTCTTTGTTACATCTTATATAAAATATATCTATTAGTAATTGATAAATGTCTTATTTTAATGTATCTATGAAAGTCTTATATGCGTGTTAGACTAAGTAGAGTTATACATTTATGAATCATGCATATGAAGATATTGAATTATGAGTTTGGACTAACTATGTTTTAGGTGAGTAATACTTTGTAGGATAGTTTAAGTATCAAGAGTAAGCATTGCAACAAGAAAGTAAAAGATCACAATTATACTAGACTCAAAAAAAATGAGAATGATAATATATTCCAAACATTTGCAAGAATTGAAGAGAAGAAATTTTTGGAAGCTTGGATTACAACAAGAAGCCTAAGGACTAGAATTGATATATTTTCCTTTTAGCCTTTCTCCTATGTAAAAATAGAGGTTATAAATGAAAAGAGCTCAGATATGTTTTTAAATATTTACCAATGGTTCTTACATGCTAAAATGCCTAACAAACATGTTTTGAAAATGTAGTCATGGTGGTAGTTAAAAACTATGAAAAATAGTCAAGTTTAAATTTTGAAAAATTGACCTTTGGGTACTATTTTGATCATAACTTTCAAAATAATTTGATTTTTGTTGTGAAACTTATTTCATATGAAACTAGACTCAAATATCTTTTCAATGAGAGATCATTTACTTAAAATGGATGAGAAATGAACAATTTGTGGGTATTTAAAGTCGTTTTCCGAGCATCAGAATGCTATAAACATGTTTTTAGCAAACAAAGGTCATGTAATTGATTGCATGAACCTTGTAATTGATTACATCCTGCCTAGAAAGCCCAGAACGTGTTCTAAGAGCCATATAATCGATTACAACATCCATCCATGTAACCTTGTAAATTATTAATGATGATTTTTTTAGAAATAGGTTTGGACTTCTAGATTTCAAATTTAAATAATTTGTATTCTTTTCATGGGTTTTGGTCAATGTCCCCCCATGGCACTTTTGTTTCTTTAATTTCTTTTTTTTTATAATAATATTTCATATTAGTGTGCTGCAAATGATGGATAAAGTTTGGGGTGCCAACCTAGTTGGGATTCCTCTTCCTATTATGATGCCTCTGCATGCCAATGTTTTTTGATCAAAAAAGATTACCACTAGTTTGAAACGTTCCCGATGATTATAAATGACTAATTTTTATAAGAAATCATTTTTAAACACTACTAATGACTATTTTATCACTTGAACTCTATATATAAGTGTTGTCTAAAATTTTTACAATTCTAGAACACTTGATTTGATTATTGAATTATCAAAATCATATTTTGAGCATTTTATTACAAAATCCTTCTATTCCTTTATTCTTCAACTTGTATTACATACTCTTATGAGAGTTTCATCTTTTATACACTTTGATTCTTTGAAAAGAGGGTGAGGCATTCCTCAAACAATTTGTAAGGGTGAGGTATCCCTTAAAGTGAGGTTCAACCACAAAGGGTGAGATATCCTAAAGGTGTTGTGAGTGCTCTTGAATGTAAAGATTTTTCAAGTACATGTGACGCTTGAAGAATTAGAGGCTCTTGCATAAGGGTGAGATATACTAAGGTGTGAAGAGTGCTCTTACTTGTATAAAGGTTTTCCTAACACTCGTAAAGTCTAGGAGATAGTGAAGAAAATCTCAAGTTAAGCTTAGGGACTGGATGTAGGCTACAAGTGGTCGATGGCTGAATCAGGATAAATTCTTAAGTTTGATTCACTCTTCGCTATACTCTTTAATTTCAATATTTGGTGTAACATATTTATTTATTGCATATATTGTCATCTTGATGTTTTGATTTTAAGAACTTGATATCTAGATTATTTGCTTGATTTATCTTATAACTCAAGTTGTATTTTAGTAATTTACAATAGTTGTATCTTTGTTAGACTTATTCTGCTGCATGTGTTGATTGAGTATATTAAAAAGTATAATTTCTCAAAGTTACTTTAAAAATTTGTAATAACTCAATTCACCCCTCCTGTTGGGCGATGGTTGCCATGACTAACACTTGTGAGTATTTTAAAGCATTTAAGTAACTTTTAATCTTGACCATCCATGTATGGTTGTATAGTTAAGATTTACTACTCTCACTTTCTCACAATAAAAAAATTCTCTCACTGGATATGTCCTCTCTCTCTCTCTCTCTGTATATATATATATATATATATAAGAGCGTATTTTGTGAGAGAAGTATTTATTGTAAGAGGTGAGATGAGAGAATATTGACCATTGGATCTTACATGAATGGTCCAGATTAAAACATAAAATGCATGTGACTTTTTTAAGTGATCACATGACCTTTAAATAACTTTTAATCTTGACCATCCATATATGATTGTATGGTCAAGATTTATTTCTCTCATTCTCTCATCCTCTCATAATAAGAACTTCTCTCACTAGATATGTCCTATATAGATATATATATATACACAGGGTTGGTTGTAGTTATAAAATTAACTAAATGTTGTATTTTACCCGGAAAAAAAAAAGAAACCTAAAAGTTGTTTAACTAGAAATAACATGGCATAGGAGGAATATCAATTGGTCAAATTGTCCAAAAACTATGGGGTTGTATTGTGCTTTATTCTTTCCCCCATAGAGGTTGTATTGTACTTAAACGTTGTAGCAATTTTTTTTTAAGGGGGGAGAGAGGAGATAAACAGAGGGGTTAAAGACCCAAACAAAACAAACCAACCAGAGCTATATCTATCAAAAAAACACACCAACCATATCTGTTAACAAAGGAATACTCAAAAAGGAGGGTGCTTCCTACTTTTGTGGGGAAATTAAAAAGAAAAAAAGAAGAAGGAAGGGGCCTGGTTGAACACCGTGACACCAAGAGCATGATAACCAAGATGATGCCACTGACCACCCAGTTAGGTGAAGGAAGGATTCGAGCAAAATATCATTCACTATAAAGGAGCACAAGGATGGGTGGGCTCACAAGGAATGTTTAACATAGAACTTGCAATTTAGGGTCCATCCATGATCTTTGTCTTATTACGCGTTGGATGCATAGAAATTGAAATAGATGGCCAAGAGTGAATACTAGTTATCTGATGATGAGGTAAAAAGGGAAAGTTTAATATTTTTAAGCTGATACTTAGTAATCTTGAAATTGTTCTAATTTTTTTTTTGCTAACTACACCCATTTATCTAATTCCACTACCCAATACCCATTCACCATTGTGGTTCCGAGTGGACGAGAAGAACACGAACAACTAGTCAGTCGACATGAAGAATGCGAACAGGATGTCAAGTTAGACCCGCAGTGATTTAGAAGAACTAATCCACGCTATTTGGTGGGTAAATAGTTAAACTCCTATAAATGTGAATGTACGATTTTATAAATTTGATTATTGAAAGAATTATATATTTGTTTTATTTTTTATCTAGAAGTTGTAGCCTTCTTAATGTACTATTTTGCTATTATGCAATGGAATGAAGTGCAGACTTGCCATTAGAGTTTTCTAAGATGTATGATTTGGTAGTAATTTGTTTAATTGCCTTGAATTAGTTGTTTGACCAAATGTTGTTTCCCCTAAATACATGTTAATACCTATTAAGTTCAGGATAATTATCCAAGTAACTGGCTTTGTATGTAGTGTATGATGATGATTAAATTGAAGGGTTTTGTATGTAGTGAATGAGTGAATAAGTGAAGATGTTAATTACAAGATAACCTGTAAGTGTGTTATCCATCTTTCTATTTTGTATATATACTTCCAAACTGAGAGTGATTAATCTCTAGTTTTTGGCAAGTTTAGCATAAAATTAATTGGTCCTAGTTTGCTTCATATTGAGTCTTAATCATATAAGTTCCTCTAACTAAAAAAATCCATGTAAAATTTCCATCTAATTGCATTTGATAAAAGCATTTGAAACCACGAACCCTAAAGGTAGTTTTTTTATCATCAAATCGATATACCAATTCAAGAATTCCATCAACAAATGCTTTTAAATGTCTAAATCCTTAAACCAAACAAGTTTAACAAAATACTGATTTAGTTCGCCAAACATGGAATCGAACCTCACTTTACAGTCAATTCAAAAAACAAATGGTGAAGCTCAGAGTTACATCAACACTGCCAAATCCAGATTTGATCTTTTCTTATCCACCTCGCAGGTGTAATGAAATACACACTTATACAAATCTGAAATGGGAAACGACAAAATAACCTGCCAACGACATCGACTTCAAATCACAGAGCCCACCTTATCAACGATATCGCCATACTAGTTGGCTCCCCTTCAGAATGACATATTGGTTTTCACTACTCAACTTCTTTCAGGCTCTCTTCCTTTCTGGGCACTATAGAGTATTCTAAATATCAAGCATCTAATGGAGGTTTTATAGAGATAATAGAGGAGAACAAGGATCCTCTAAAGTGAGGATCCTTGTAAAGTGAGCAAGTAAGCCCACATTAACCATTGATGATTGATGAGGGCTCATCTATCAATGGTTGCTGTGGGCTTATTTGCTCATTTTACAAGGATCCTCACTTTAGAGGATCCTTGTCCAATAAAGGAAGCAGAGACTTGAGTTAAGGGCATTGAAGATATTAAAAGTTTGAACACTAGATTTGATACCCATTTATTTCAGTTAAGACTGTAAAGGATTATGATCACAATGCCTCAATTGCAGCATCAAATCAAGCAGAATCAATAAAACCATTGGAGACTAATCTCAATGAATGCATTGCCTTAATTCATGGAGTCAAGCCAAATCATTGTTATAAATACCCTTGCTGTCATTTCCAAATATAACTCTGTCACTTCCAAATATAACTCTTATTACCATTAGACTTATATTTATATATATGTAATATCGTGGTGTGAAACAATAATATACTTTCAAACTCATTACATCATTTCCAGAATTGCAAGGTTGGGGTACGTGAGTCAATTTACCTTTTCTATTATTATTTTTAAACTCATTATGGTGTTAGAGCTAAATTCTTCAAAGGCCTTGTCCTTTGAAGAACCCAAACTCTCCATTCAATCCTTTCCCCAATGCTCCAACTTGGTCTCCATTAAACTATCCACCACAAATTTCCTTATTTGGAAAACTCAAATCCTACCATTGATTCGAAGCCTCAACCTCGCACATCATATCACAAGCTCTGAAAAACCAGTTGATGAACTCATCAATTCAGCTGGAACCAAAACAAAAAATACAGATAAAGAGCAATGGATGCTAAATGATGGATTACTTACCTCATTGCTTCTTGGAAATATGAAAAAAGAAACTCTTAGCATGATCTATGGAGGGGATACATCCAATTCAATCTGGAGTGCTCTTCATGACCAGCTGTTGCCCAACTCTGAAGATAGTGAGGCCTAATTGACAAACAACTGATGCGAATTAAAAGTTGCAAACACAAGTGCAAGTTATTTCAAGTAATAAATTCTCGGAAGTCCGAGGTCGATCCACAGGTAATTAATGAAGAAAAATTCTTTGACGTAAGGTAAATATTTTGTCACAACAATAAAAGTGATAAAACTTGATCACAAATAAAAAGGATTTACTTGGATTAGGAGATCCACTCTTAGTAAGTAAAATAAGGACAAGATTAATTCTTTTTATAACTTAATTAGAATCCACACATAATGGAGATTCTAATCGAAAAATACAACATTTAAAGTTCATTTAAGATTATATAAGTAATTATATTATGATTTCTTTAATTATCTATTAACATCACCACTTATAAATGGGCTCAAGTATTCATTGTGCCAATATATTGTCTACAACAAATCAAGATCTCCACTTTACAATGAGGGTTTCTAAATTGATTGGAAACAAAATACAACATATATAATGGCTACTTAATAATATATTATTTAAGCATAAGAAAGAGATTAATCTAACCTTATTTCATTACTAAGAGCTTCACCCTTTCACCTAAGTAAAATGAAAATTAATTACTCATATAACTTCAAATTAGAATAAAAGAAAACTACAACAAGATAAACAAACAACACAATAGCATGATCTTGATCCCTAAGACCAAGATTCCTCAAATGATCAGTCACGACTCCCTTTTATAGAGAATTGGGGATACAAAATGACAAGGAAGCTGATTCATGAGTGAGTGGATGAGTGAAAAATGCTAAATGACTTTTGATGAGTGAAAAATTATAGAGATTCTTTGTCTTCAAAATTATTCAGTTCTGAAGTTATTGAATACATCAAAATATTGAAATGTGGTCTTTATTAAGGTTGTAGGCCTGGATCTTAACTTTCAAATGCTACTAGAATGATCTCAAAATGTCATCTACAGCCCGAGATATGGCCCAATTACTGCACAGTATTCAGGCCTGATTACAGCTCCTCTGTTATGACTTCCAAGCCCAATATGACCTCCAAGGAGTCCGAATTTAGTCTTGTGTTCTTCATGAAAGTTATAGATATAGGTCTTAACTTACAGATACTAAAATTTTAGCCCAATCCAGATCTTACATCCTGAGGTATGTTTTGATTACTGCACACTATTTAGGTTCCAATTACAAAACTCATATTCTGAATTCCAATCCCAATTAGTTCCACTAGATGTCTGACTTTGACCTAGAGCTTTCATGAAAGTTGTAAAGCTTTCTCTTATCTTTCCAACAAGGTAAAATGCATAGTTAGTAGATATCTAAAACTCAAGATATGGCCAAAATACAGAAATAGTGTAAGACATAAATCTTGTTGAAAAAATTAATTAAGTCCAATTTGAGTTCAAACTTACAGAACATAACCAAACTTAATCAATTAAGTACACAGAGAGTGTAAATGATTAAAAATGAGAGTTTACTAATGTATAAAATATGTGATTATCAAATCCCCCCACACTTAGCTTTTTTCACTCTTGGACAAAACACATAAGACCAAAACTAAGGAACAAGGAAAAACAACACATACTCAAAAGCTAGCAATTCTAAAAGACTAAATTTCTAATAATATTTAAGAATGAAGAGCAACCAATCATTCAAGGGATCTAAACACTTATGAGGTAATATTTCTTCACATCTCAAACCAACAAGTAAGGAAACTTCAATTGAAAAGCATGAGTCAAGAATGATAGATCTTCACAAGATTCATTCTCAATCCCTCAAGTGTTTAAAAAGGTAGGTATTTCACTCAATTTAACCCATGAAAATTGTACTACCATAAGCTTGCTTATCTTCTACTCCTCCACTACTCAAAACATATGCACACACAAATCATGAGGACTTTATTCTAGGTTGTATTAAGGTCAAGGTAAAGAATGAGGTAATATGGATATGACAAGTGAAATACCAAAGAGAATAAAAGAGCATGAGAGCTGAGTTCAATTAACAAGCATGAAAGTTAATCCCAACTCCACATAATACAAATTCCCTTTACATATTTTTTTCCTTTCCTTTATTGCCTTGTTGGCCTTTCTTTACACTTTTTTTTTTGTTTTTTGTTTTTGTTTTTTGAAGAAGAAGTAGATAAACATAATATATACATTTTTAATTAAACATTTTTTCTTTTTTTTATCAACTATTTTGAACACACACCCCCATACTTGTTCAAAAACTCATCTAATGACAAAGTTAATGCTCTCTTATTTCCTAAGGTCAGATAAGAACATGGTTTTTCATTTAAAGCACATAATGAGTTCGAAACAAAGAATGGTCAAATAAGCTCAAAGGGATTAAGTAAGGGGAAATAGGTCATTTCCAATGCCTTACATTGGCAGGAATCAGAGAATTTCCAAGAAGTCATAAGAGTGCTTGATATCATATTGAGAATCAGAGAATTTCCAAGATATCATAATAGTGCTTGATATCATATTGAGACAATATGCTGCTGAGCAAGACTGCCTATTTGTGCGCCAGTCATTCTTGGCTTTTTGGTTAAAGTAGCTATTTCAAGAAAAATGTCTCAATTATGTTTATGTATGCATGTGAAAATATAGTCTAAAAAAGAATCAAAGCAAATTCTAGAGTAATAATTCCATGAGTGAAATTCATACAAGAAAGAAAAGAATAGTACAAATGTTCAATCCATTCATCAATAGGCTCAAAATCTCACAAGACATAATTCTATCATTCTCAGTCCACCAATTCAACATCCATAACCAAGCATGATATTTTTTAAAAAAGAAGACAATTTACTCGATATGCAAATTTTACTGAATTTAAATTGCTACTTCCACATAAATTAGTTGTCCACCCCAACTAAGATGCATCTCAAGAGTAAAATTTACTCGTTACTCTGTCATCCTTAACTGGTTTAGTAAGTTACTGATAATCATATCATACTTCCCAATATTTTTTTGAACAACTATCCTTCCCCCCAAACAGATCACAACATTGTCCGCAATGTTAAAATATAGATGAGTAAAGGATAGAAGACATTACCTGTTGTAGCAATTACCGAAAAAAAAAACTTCACACAAATTTAAACAGAAACAAAGTATGACAAATAAAACTAAAGCTTATAATTATTTAAATAGTTGGAGTGTCTGATCTGGCTTGCTTTTCATACTGCTTCCCTCACAACTTTCTTCTACCAATCTATCTGAGTTATTATTAGATCAGGTTCATAAACAAAAGCTTCTAATTTATCAGTTAACTCATCAACAGTGGAAGCAGAGATAAGGAGTCCTCTTACCGAAGGTGTGATGAATTTCTGTTCCATAACATGGCCAAGAAAAAATAACAAAAGATCAAAGAAATTATTAACATTCAACAAACCTATGGGTTTATGGTGGATGTTTAGTTGGGCCCAAGAGATAATTTGAAAAACTTCTTCCAAAGTACCAAAACCACTTGGTAAGGCTATGAATGCATCAGAGTTTTCAAGCGTTACCTTAATTCATCCATGCATAGATGATACTTGAAGTTCCAGCCCAATTCTCTTTCCAGTAATGTTCTTTCGAGTTAAAGGTTCAGGAATGATACCTAAAACTTGACCACCTCTTATATATACAGAAAGTGATACAGCCCCCATTAATCCAATGCTACCTCCCCTATATACTACACGAATGTTTCTTGTAGCAAGTGTTCTACCAACAGTGCTTGTTGCATTTACAAACTCTAAATCCTTCCCATAACTGGTCCCACAAAATACATAAATATTGGTAAATCTACGAATTGAAGAAGAAGCTCCCTCTATTTCTACATTCATACTCTCTTTGAATGATTATGAGTTGTAGGAAAATGAAAAAAATGGAGTGTTTAAATAGGGAAGAGAATAGAAAAAGTAATAATAGCTCCTATATGGGTGAGTTGGCTGTTGTTAGAAAAGTTTGAAATTAAGAAACACAGTTTTTTTTAATTTTTAATTTTTAATTTTTTTATTTTTTACTTCAAAAAAAAAACATCAGGATAAAGAAGCCTAGAAACCCTTGAAAGATCCCGCTCAAAGGATCATTTGTTCAAAACCAAAATACAATAAAATCATACAAAGATAAAATTATAACAATAAATGATGACATACCTTTATATACAATTTTCATGACATATCTTTATACTGCGCATCATGAATGCAGTAGCCTTCATAATCTTATCGCCCCTTGAAAGAGACATCGAATTCCCTTAAGGAATTTCAGACTTAAGGCACTCCTCCCACTTGTGGGATATCCTAACCTATGCATCGTCCCTTTAGTTAAAGAGAGAAAATATGAATACGACGACCAGTGACCACAGCCAGTGGAGCTATGCTCAAGAACCCAATAAATCAATACTAGGAATTTAGCTTAGAGGCATTGTCATGCGAGAATGCAAACACGAGACACTTTTATCTGTCTATCAGCAAGCAGAGCCTACGGTTAAAACCTAGGAATGCTTGCGTGGCTCTCTATAGAGCATGGCACACGAACCTTATTTACGGACCGGCGTGCGAAGGTCCACCCTAGTCAATGATCGGACGGGCATCTACCCGGGGTTCCTAATCTAATTAAAGACCAAGTACAACCGAAGTTTCGCCCCTCTTTTTTTTTTCTTTTTTTTTAAAGATGTACAAGATAATATATACATGTTGTTGTGATTGTGGCTCACATCTTCCTTTAATTTTACGTCCAATAACAGCTTAAACGCCTTCTATGAGTTGATGATAAGTTTCCCATCTAATTTTCTTATAAATTGGCAAACAGGGTCTCTTTGAGTCAGATTCCCAAGACTGTAACACTCTTGCTCGTCCTTGAAAAGATTTCACAAATTAAGAAGTTCACGCTGTACATATCCACAAGAATGCATCTCAAGAGTCAATAAGATATTATCTAATGACTCCTTACTCAGTCCATTCTTAATGAAGAAAATTTTATCTTCTCTGTTTATAGAAATCATCCCCAAAGAACGACATTGCGTGTTACAAGAAAATTGACAATATTAGCAAACCAAGGCATGGAATTGACAGAAATAAAAATTCATCAGGAAATTAATCATTGATAGGTGTGATATCAAAGGTGAGCCTATTGTAAGTATAGGCAAATGATCTGCAATAACATTTTTAACTTCTTTCTTATTTTTTATTGTGATGTTGAATTCTTGAAGCAACAAAATCCACCATATCAACCTAGGTTTGCAAAAACTTGTTGTGAAAATTGACAAGTGCACCAAATTGTCAAAGTAATAAAGTTGATGATTAAGAGGAAAAAAAAACTAAAACACATGAAATTAAGAGGGAAAGGAGAGAACAAAGCACATGAATGCAAAACACATTAAAGATGTAAACACATGAAATTAAAACACTAGGGATCTGACTTCACTTGATTCAATAATCTATCATAGACAATAGAGTAGCTTTGGGACCTTCATTCTAATTAATTTCTAATCATTCAATTGGTGGGAAGAATCCAGTAATTAATTAAAACTCAATTCCTTGGTCTAAACCTTAACACTTAAAGGCATGACCTTTACTCTATGGATTCTCATGGAAAATACCACAATTCTCCCACGCAACCTATAACCTCCATTCCTAGATGATTATAAATCATGACACTTATTATTTATGGTCTAAGTCATATGCAAACCTTCCGATTCTACATACACCTCACTAGATCAATTTATGAGTGGCCAATTCATAAAAGCATTAAGAATCATACTAAGCACTCAAATTGAATAAAAAAGAAATTGATTAAAATTCCAATCTTAATACATGTCGATTAAATCAAGTTACGCCTTCACCCTAGAAACACACAAATTTAACTACACATGATAAAAGAGAAGAAGAAATAGGAAGAATAAAATAAAAATATATACAGAGCTCAACCTTCCATAAAAAAAATATTAACAAGTAAGCGGTAAACCTGCCATGATAAAAAAAATATATTAACAAGTAAGCAGTAAACCTGCCATTAAATATTAACAAGGATGTGGTATAAACCAGCCACTAAATAAATATTACAAAGGTGTGGTATAAACCGACCACTAAATAAGTTAGTAAGCAGATAAATTTAAAAGTTAGTAAGTAGGTAAATTAAAATGTTAGAAGTTAGTAAGAGAGTTAGATAGTTAGTAAGTTAATAAGCAAGAAAATTAAGGAGTTGGAAGGTTAGTAAGTTAGAATAAAATACGAAAGTAAAACACAGAAAATAAAGTACGAAAAAATAAAATACGAAAAATAAGTATAGAAAATAAAATACAAAAAATAAAGTGCAGAAAATAAAGTGTAGAAAGTAAATTGTAAAAAGTAAATTTAAAATATGAAAATCGGAGAGAGGTAGGGCCCCACCAGAGCCGCCGAAGGAGGAAGAAGAGAAGAGTCAAGATTGAGATATTATTAGATCCTAAAGTAAAAATTAGAGAAACAGCAAGCTAATTTTTTTTTGCTCACAATAAATTTGTTCTTCAAATAAAGTCCCCGGCAACGGCGCCAAAAACTTGATGCGAATTAAAAGTTACAAACTCAAGTGCAGGTTATTTCAAGTAATAAATTCTCGGGAGTCCAAGGTCGATCCACAGGGAATTGATGAAGAAAAATTCTTTGACGTAAGGTAAATATTTTTTCACAATAATAAAAGTGATAAAACTTAGTCATAAATAAAAAGGATTTACTTGGCTTAGTAGATCCACTCTTGGTAAGTACAATAAGGACAATATTAATTTGTTTTTATAACTCAATTAGAATCCACACATAATGGAGGTTCTAATCAGAAAATACAACATTTAAAGTTCATTTAAGATTATATACGTAATTATATTATGATTCTTTCAATCATCTATTAACACCACCACTTATAAATGGGCTCAAACATTCAGTGTGTCAATATTTTGTCTACTATAAATCAAGATCTCCACTTTACAAGGAGAGTTTCTAAATTGATTGGAAACAAAATACAACACATATAATGGCTAATTAATAATATATCATTTAAGCACAAAAAAGAGATTAATCTAATCTTATTTCATTACCAAGAGCTTCACCCATTCACCCAAATAAAATAAAAATTAATTACTCATAAAGAAGAAGAAGAAGAAGAAGAAGAAGAAGAAGAAGAAGAAGAAGAAGAAGAAGAAGAAGAAGAAGAAGAAGAAGAAGATAACTTCAATTTAGAACAAAAGAAAATTACAACAAGATAAACAAATAACATTATAGCATGATCTTGATCTCTAAGATTAAGATTCCTCAAATAATTAGCTAAGGCTCCCTTTTATAGAGTTCATGAGTGAGTGGATGAGTGAAAAATGAGTGAAAAATGCCAAATGACTTTTGATGAGTGAAAAATTATGAAGATTCTTTATCTCTGAAATCATTCAGTTTTGAAGTCATTGAATGCATCAGAATATTGAAATGTGGTCTTCATAAAAGTTGTAGGGCTGGATCTTAGCTTTCAAATGCTACTAGAATCATCTCAAAATACCATCTACAGCCCGAGATATGGCCTAATTACTTCACAGTATTCAGGCCCAATTACAGCTCCTCTGTTCTGACTTCCAAGTCCAATATGACCTCCAAGGAGTCCGAATTTAGTCTTGTATTCTTCATGAACATTATAGATATAGGTTTTAACTTGCAGATACCACAATTTTAACCTAATCCAGATCTTACAGCCTGAGTTATGCTCTGATTACTGCACACTATTCATGTTCCAATCACAAAAATTGTATTCTGACTTCCAAGCCCAATTAGTTTTACTAGATGTCTGAATTTAACCTAGAGCTCTTCATGAAAGTTGTAGAGCTCTCTTTTATATTTCCAACAAGGTAAAATTCATAATTATTAGACATTTAGAACTCAAGATATAGACAAAATACAAAAATAGTGTAAGACGTAAATCTTGCTAAAAAAATCAATTAAGTCCAATTTGAGTCCAAACTTACAGAACATAACCAAACTTAATCAATTAAGTACATGGAGAGTGTAAATCAATTAAGTACATGAAGAGCAACCAATCATTCAAGGGATCTAAACATTTATGAGGTAACTTTTCTTCACATCTCAAACTAACAAGCAAGGAAACTTTAATTGAAAAGCATGAGTCAAGAATGATAGATCTTCACAAGATTCACTCTCAATCCCTCAAGTGTTTAAAATGGTAGGTATTTCACTCAATTCAACCTATGAAAATTGCACTACCATAAGCTTGCTTATCTTCTATTTCTCCACCACTCAGAACACATGCACACACAAATCATGAGGACTTTATTCAAGGTTGTAATGGGGTCAAGGTAAAGAAATAGGTAATATGAGTATTACAAGTTAAATACCAAAGAGAATAAAAGAGCATGAGAACTGAGTTCAATTAACAAACATGAAAGTTCATCCCAACTTCATAAAATATAAATTCCCTGTACATATTCTTTTCCTTTTCTTTATTGCCTTATTGACCCTTCTTTACACATTTTTTTTTTGAAGAAGAATAAGATAAACATAATATATACATTTTTAATTAAACATTTTTTTCTCTTTTTATTTTCACCAACCATTTTGCACACACACCCCCACACTTGTTCAAATATCATCCAATGATAAAGTTAATACTCTCTTATTCCCTAAGGTCGAATAAGAACATAATTTTTCATTTAAGGCACATAATGGGTTCACAACAAATAATGGTCAAATAAGCTCAAAGGGGTTAAGTAAGGGGAAATAGGTCATTTCCAATGCCTTACATTGGCAGGAATCAGAGAATTTCCAAGAAGTCATAAGAGTGCTTGATATCATATTGAGACAATATGCTGCTGAGTATGACTGTCGATTGTGCGCTAGTCATTCTTGACTTTTTGGTTAAAGTGGCTATTTCAAGAAAAATGCCCCAATCATGTTTATGTATGCATGTGAAAATGTAGTCTCAAAAAGAATCAAAGCAAATTTTAGAGTAATAATTCCCTGAGTGAAATTCACACAAGAAAGAAGAGAATGGTACAAATATTCAATTCATTCATCAATAGGCTCAAAATCTCATAAGGCATAATTCTATCATTCTCAGTCCACCAATTCAACATCCATAACCAAGCATGTGATTTTTAAGAAAGAAGACAATTTACTCAATCATGCAAATTTTCCTGAATTTGAATTGCTACTTCCACACAAACTAGTTGTTTACCCCAACTAAGATGCGTCTCAAGAGTAAAATTTACTCCTTACTCTGGTCCTTAACTGGTTTAGTAAGTTACTGACAATCATATCATGCTTCCTAATTTTTTTTTGAACAACTATCCTTCCTCCCAACCAGATCAAAACATTGTCCACAATGTTAAAATATAGATGAGCAAAGGATAGAAGATATTACCTGTTGTAGCAATTACTAAAAAAAGAACTTTACATAAATTTAAATAGAAACAAAGTATGATAAATAAAACCAAAACTTATAATTATTTAAATAGTTAGAGTGTCTGATCTGGATTGCTTTTCATACTGCTTCCCTCATCGCTTCCTTCTGACTAATCTATCTGAGCTGTTACTGGATCAGGTTCATAAACAAAAATTTCTAATTTATCAATCAACTCATCAACAGTGGAAGCAGAGATAAGGAGTCGTCTTGCCAAAGGTGTGATAAATTTCTGTTCCAGAGTATGGTCAAGAAAAAATAACAAAAGATCAAAGAAATTATTAACATTCAATAAACATTTGGGTTTATGGTGGATGTTCAGTTGAGCTCAAGAGACAATTTGAAAAACTTCTTCCAAAGTACCAAAACCACCTAGTAAGGCTATGAATGCATTAGAGTTTTCAAGCATTGTCTTCATTCGTCCATGCATAGATGATACTTGAAGTTTCAGCCTAATTGTCTTTCCAATGATATTCTTTCGAGTTAAAGGTTTAGGAATGATACCTAAAACTTGACCATATCTTATATGTGCAGAAAGTGATATAGCCCACATTAACCCAATACCACCTCCCCTATATACTACACGAATGTTTCTCGCAGCAAGTGTTCTACCAACAGTGCTTGCTGTGTTTACAAACTCTAAACCCTTCTCATAACTTGTTCTAAAAAATACACAGATACTGGTAAATTTACGAACTGAAGAAGAAGCTCCCTCTATTTCAATACTCACACTCTCTTTGAATGATTATGAGTTGTAGGAAAGTGAAGAAAATGGAGTATTTAAATAGGGAAGAGAATAGAAAAAGTAATAATAGCTCCTATATAGGTAGGTTGACTATTGTTAGAAAAGTTTGAAATTAAGAAACACAGTTTATTTTATTTTATTTTATTTTATTATATTTTTTATTTTTGACTTCAAAAAAAAATATCAGGGTAAAGAAGCCTAGAAACCCCTAAAGGATCCTGCTCAAAGGATCGTCTGCCCAAAATCAAAATACAACAAAATATTACAAAGATAAAATTATAACAATAAATGATGACGTACCTTTATGTACAGTTTTCATGACATATCTTTATATTGCTTGTCATGAGTACAGTAGCCTTCACAATCTTACCGCCCATTGAAAAAGACATCGAATTCCCTTAAGGAATTTCAGACTTAAAGCACTCCTCCCGCTTGTAGGATATCCCAGCGTATGCATCGTCTCTTTTGTTAAAAAGAGAAAATCTGAATACGATGACCAGTGACCACAGTCAGTGGAGCTACGCTCAGGAACCCAATAAATCAATACTAAGAATTGAGTTCAGAGGCATTGTCATGCGAGAATACAAACACAGGATGCTTCTATCTGTCCATCAGCAAGTAGAGTCTACGATTAAAACCTAGGAATGTTGCGTGACTCTCTACAGAGCATGGTACACGAACCTTATTTACGGACCGGCATGTGAAGGTCCAACCAAGTCAATGACGGGACGGGCATCTACCAAGGGTTCCTAATCTAATTAAAGACCAAGTACAACCGAAGTTTCGCCATCTTCTTCTTTTTGTTTTATTTTTTTAAAGATATACAAGATAATATATACATGTTGTTGTGATTGTGACTCACATCTTCCTCTGATTTTACGATTTAAGCTTCCGTCCAATTTTCTTATAAATTGGCAAACGAATCTTTTTGAGTAAGATTTCCAAGACTGTAATGCCTCTTGCTCGTCCCTGAAAAGATTCCACAAATTAAGAAGTTCACGCTGCACATATCCACAAAAATGCGTCTTAAGAGTCAATAAGATATTATCTAATGATTCGTTACTCAGTCCATTTTTAATGAAAAAATTTTTATCTTCTCTGTTTACAGAAATCATCCCCAAAGAATGACATCGCGTGTTACAGGAAAATTGACAATATTAGCAAACCAAGGCATGGAACTGATAGAAATAAAAATTCATCAGGAAAATAATCATTGATAGCTGTGATATCAAAAGATGAGCTTGGTGTAAGTATGGACAAATGATCTACAACAACATTTTCGGCTTCTTTCTTATCTTTTATTATGATGTTGAATTCTTGAAGCAACAAAATTCACCGTATCAACCTACGTTTGTAAAAACTTATTGAGAAAATCGACTAGTGTACCAAATTGTCAAAGTAATAAAGTTGATGATTGAGAGGGAAAAAAAATATAAACACATGAAATTAAGAGGGAAAAGAGAGAACAAAGCACATGAATGAAAAACACATTAAGGATGTAAACACATGAAATTAAAACACTAGGGATCTGACTTTTCTTGATTCAATAATCTATTATAGACAATAGAGTAGCTTTGAGACCTTTATTCCAATTAATTTCTAATCATTCAATTGATGGGAAGAATCCAGTAATTAATTAAAACTCAATTCATTGGTCTAAATCTTAACTCTTAAAGACATGACCTTTACTCTATGGGTTCTCATGAAAAATACCACAATTCTTCCACACAACCTATAACCTCCATTCCTAGATGATTATAAATCATGACACTTATTATTTATGGTCTAAGTCATATGCAAACCTTTTGATTCTACATACACCTCACTAGATCAATTTATGAATGACCAACTCATAAAATCATTAAGAATCATAATAAGCACTCAAATTGAATAAAAAAATTGATTAAATTCCAATCTTAATACATGTCGATTGAATTAAGTTACGTCTTCACCCTAGAAACACATAAATTTAACTACACATGACAAAAGAGAAGAAGAAATATGAAGAATAAAATAAAAATATATATAGAGCTCAACCTTCCATAAAAAAATATTAATAAGTAGGCAGTAAACCTGCCATTAAATATTAACAAGGATGTTGTATAAACCAACCACCAAATAAATATTACAAGGGTGTGGTATAAACCGACCACCAAATAAGTTAATAAGCAGATAAATTAAAAAGTTAATAAGCAGGTAAATTAAAATGTTAGAAGTTAGTAAGAGTGTTAGATAGTTAGTAAGTTAGTAAGCAAGAAAATTAAAAGGTTAGTAGGTTATTAAGTTAAAAATAAAATACAAAAATTAAAATATAGAAAATAAGTATAAAAAATAAAATACGAGAAAATAAAGTGCAGAAAGTAAAGTGCAGAAAGTAAATTGTAAAAAGTAAATTTAAAATATGAAAACCAGGGAGAAGTAGGGCCCCACCAGAGCCAGCGAACGAGGAAAAAGAGAAGAGTCAAGATTGAGATATTATTAGAATATAAAGTAAAAATTAGAGAAACAGCAAGTCAATTTTTTTTTGCTCACAATAAATTTGTTCTTTAAATCAAGTCCCTGACAACGGCACCAAAAACTTGATGCGGATTAAAAGTTATAAACTCAAGTGCAGGTTGTTTTAAGTAATAAATTCTCAGGAGTTCGAGTCGATCCACAGGGAATTGATGAAGAAAAATTCTTTGACATAAGGTAAATATTTTGTCACAATAATAAAAGTGATAAAACTTAGTTACAAATAAAAAAGATTTACTTAGGTTAGGAGATCTAGTCTTGGTAGGTAAAATAAGGACAAAATTAATTCTTTTTATAACTCAATTAGAATCCACATATAATAGAGGTTCTAATTAAAAAATACAACATTCAAAGTTCAATTAAGATTATATATGTAATTATATTATGATTATTTTAATCATCTATTAACACCACCACTTATAAATGGGCTTAAGCATTCATTGTGCCAATATTTTGTCTACAACAAATCAAGATCTCCACTTTACAAGGAGGTTTTCTAAATTGATTAGAAATAAAATACAGCACACATAATGACTATTTGATAATATATCATTTAAGTACAAGAAAGAGATTAATTTAATCTTATTTCATTACCAAGAGCTTCACTTATTCACCCAAGTAAAATGAAGAAGAAGAACATAAGTTCAATTTAGAACAAAAGAAAATTACAACAAGATAAACAAACAACCTCTCTTTTATAGAGGATTAGGGATACAAAATGACAAGGGAGCTGATTCATGAGTGAGTGGATGAGTGAAAAATGAGAGGAGAATGACAAATGACTTTTGATGAATGGAAAATTATGGAGATTCTTTGTTTCCGAAATCATTCAATTTTGAAGTCATTGAATATGTCAGAATATTGAAATGAGGTCTTCATAAAAGTTGTAGGTCTAGATCTTAGCTTTCAAATGCCACTAAAATCACCTCAAAAGGCCACCTACAGCCCGAGATATGGCCTAATTACTACATAGTGTTTAGGCCCAAGTACAACTCCTCTGTTCTGACTTCCAAGCCCAATATGACCTCCAAGGAGTTCGAATTTAGTCTTGTGTTCTTCATGAAAGTTGTAGATATAGTCTTAACTTGCAGATACCAATATTTTAGCCCAATCCAGATCTTACAGCTCGAGTTATGCTCTGATTACTGTACACTATTCAGGTTCTAATCACAAAACTCGTATTCTGACTTCCAAGCCTAATTAGTTCCACTAGATGTCCGACTTTGACCTAGAACTCTCATAAAAGTTGTAGAGATCTCTCTTATATTTCCAACAAGGTAAAATGCATAATTAGTAGGCATCTAGAACTCAAGAATGACCAAAATACAGAAATAGTATAAGACGTAAATCTTGCTGAAAAAATCAATTAAGTCCAATTTGAGTCCAAACTTATAGAACATAACCAAACTTAATCAATTAAGTATATGGAGAGTGTAAATGACTAAAAATGAGAGTTTATTAATGTATAAAATATATGATTATCAATAACCTCTACGGTTTATCAAAGGGGACTTTATCATTGGATGAATATATTAGAAAATTCAAAGAAATTTGTGACAAACTTGTAGCCATTGGCAAACCACTCTCAGATGTAGATAAAGTGTTTCAGATCACAAAAGGACTTGGAAGAAAATACAAAGAATTTCGAATTGCGATTTTATTAATACCTCCATCTCCTTCATTTACTCAATTCATTATATCTTTGCAAAACTTTGAACAGGTATATCTTGCTGAAGAAAATTCTTTTATTGATCACAACCATGCCTTCTTTAGCTAGCGAGGAAGAGGAAGAAATATGTGTGGAGGCAGAGGAAATTTTAAAGGTCGTGGCTCAAATAATTTCACACAGAATCGTCCAAATAACAACCACAATTATCAAGCCTCAAACTCTTGAGACCCACCAAATTCCAATAATAATTGGAAAGGACCACTGAAGCAACAAAACAAGGAAGCTTGTCAAATTTGTAAAAGAACAAATCACATTGTCACAAAGTGCTATTATAGGCATGAATACAATAGTGAAGATGAAAACACCCAAGAAGCATTGGCGGCATTAAATCTCAATGATGACAATGATTCAAATTTTTATGCCGACTTTGGAGCAACCATTCATATGAAAAATCAAGGAGGCAACTTAAAAAATCTTAAACCTTATTTTGGCACTGATACAGTTCTTGTTGGAAATAGGCAAGCTTTACCTATCACCCACGGGTAAAGCATTGCTTAAAAAAAGACAAGGTAAGCTTCACCTAAACAATATTTTGGTAGTACCTAAACTTAAAAAGAATTTGTTATCTGAGTCAACTTATTAATGATAATGATTGTACCATTGAATTTAACTCTGATGATTTTGTCATTAAGGATCAGAAACAAAATACCTTGGTCAAAGGACATAAACAAGGGAATCTCTATGCACTTAAGGGAGGAACAATTGAAGCTTTTGCTGCAGTCAAAGAAGCATCCTCTGAAATATGGCATGCTTGCTTAAGACATTCGAATTTAAAATTTCTACAAACTTTAGAAAATAAGAAAGTTATCAATGCTTCAAATTGGTTAACAAAAAATAGTCTATGCAATAGTTGCCAACTTGGAAAACGTTGTAAACTTTCCTTTAATAAATCTAATTCAGTTTCAAGTTTTCCTTTAGAAATAATTCATAGTGATTTGTAAGGACCTACTCCTACACTTTCCTCTCAAAAATTTCAATACTATGTGATTTTTGTTGATGAATTTACTTGCTACATGGTTATATCCTTTAAAAAATAAATTTTATTTTTACACATGTTTTTCTTAAATTTCAAGCTTTTGTTGAGAAACATTTTGATAAGAAGATTAAAATTTTTCAAAGTGACGGCAGTGGTGAATTCACTTCAAAAGAATATACAACTCATCTGGGTCATAGTGGTATTGCCCAACAACTCTTATGTCCTCACACGCTAGAGCAAAATGGACGTGCCGAACGTAAACATCGACATATTGTTGAAACATGATTGACTTTACTTTTTCATGCCAATGTTCCCTTAAAATTTTCGGTTGATGCTTTCTTAACCGATGTCTACTGATGATCACATATTTGATACATTGATAAGTCTTCATTTTTAGTCATTTACACTCTCCATGTACTTGATTGATTGATTTTGATTATGATTTGTAAATTTGGACTCAAATTGGACTTAATTAAATTTTTTAGCATAATTTACGTCTTACATTGTTTCTGTATTTGGACTATATCTTGGGATGTAGGTAGTCTTTGGAGGTGATTCTAGTGGCATTTGAAAGATAAGAGAGAGTTCTATAACTTTCATGAAGACCTAAAAGGCCCAATCACACAAGTAGATAACTCAAATTGGGGTTGAAGCAAGAACCAGAGTGCTTTTCCTGACAGCTTAACCTATGTATACTGTTCATCACAGTTTTGGGGCTAGAAGTTGTCAAATGAGCTGAAATTTGGATGATGAATAGTTAAGACCCATATCTACAACTTTCATGTTGAACACTTTTCCAGAATCGGACTCCTTAAAGGTGATATTGGGTTTGGAAGTCAGAATAGAGGAGTTGTGACTGGGCCTGGGCAGTGTGCAGTAATTTGAACGTATCTAGAGTTATAGAAATGATATTGGACTCAAACTAAAGCCATTTGAAAGCTAAGATCTAGGCCTACAACTTTCATGAAGATCACTTAGTTCAAAAATGACGAGTGCAATGACTTCAGAGCTACATGATTTCGGAGACAAGGAATCTCCATAATTTTTCACTCACCAAAAGTCATTTGGCATTTTCCACTCATTTTCCACTCATCCACTCACTAATGACTCAGCTCCCTTGTCATTTTGTATCTCTAAACCTCTATAAAAGGAGGCCTTGGCAGATCATTGAGGGTGTTAGGTGTTAGTTACCAAAATGATATCATTTTGGTACTAGATTTTCTTGTAGTAATTTTCCTTTGTTCTAAATTAAAGTCATGTTTTCCTTCTTCTTCTTCTTCTTTCTTTCTTTCTTCTTATCTATGAGTAACTAAGTTTCATTTCACTTGGGTGAAAGGGTGAAGCTCTCGGTAATAAAATAAGGTTAGATTTATTCTTCTCTTGTGCTTAAATGATTTATATTTTCTAGTAACCATTATACGTATTATAATTTGTTTCTTATAATTTAGAAACCATCTTTGTAAAGAGGAGTTTTGATTTGTTGTAGACAAAATATTAACACAATAAATGCTTTAACCCATTTATAAGTGGTGGTAATATTTTTAGGAAACATAATATAATTACGTATATTATTTTAAATGGACTTTTAATATTGTATTTTTCGATTGGAACCTCCATATTGCGAGGATTCTAATTGAGTTATAAAAAAAATTAATCTTACATTTACTTTATTTACCAAGAGTGGATCTTTTAACCCAAATAAATAATTTTTACCATAGTAACAAAATATTTACTTCACCTTAATTAATCTTCAATAATTCCCTGTGGATCGATCTCGGACTCCCGAGAAATTTATTACTTGAGACAACCTGCACTTGGGTTCGCAAAGCAATAATTAATCCCGCATCAAGTTTGTAGACTTGTTTGAAACTAAAAATTGTGCATCATTTACCTTAATAATCGGCTACCTCTCTCGTCTATTGGAAAGGAAATTCCCTACTTTAAACTTTTTGTTAAAAATCTTGATTACTCTGGAATAAGAATTTTTGGCTCTCAATGTTTTCCTTATTTAAAGACAGTTGGATTACATAAATTTTCTAGAAAAACAATTCCTTGTGTCTTTTTAGGATATAGTCCACTCCATAAAGGATATCATTTCCTAGATCCACACACTCATCATGTTTATATTTCTCGTCATGTAGTATTTAATGAAAATTATTTTCCTTATTTACCCCGCCCAAATTCCTTACCTATAATATCTTATGATTCATCTATTTCTACTTTTCCTAACTTTGATGAATGGTTTTCAGGAAGTACGAATAATACCTCACCACCTGAAGAGTCATTGATTGATCCTCCTAAACCTCTGTTCTTGGATTCATCAGATCTCCCTGCACCTAATTTAATCACTTCACCATCACTATCCACCGATCAAAATATCATTCCTACTAACATTGAAGTGGCTCCAATTTCACCACTGTCTCCTTCATCTCCATCAATGTTTGATCCACCATCACCTGATATTATCCCTTCCTTACCTAGTAACCATGTTAACACTCTGTCTACGACTACAAGACCAATTCGGGACAAACGATCCCCATCCTACCTAAAAGATTATGTATGTTCACAAATTTAGAACCCCTCACAATCTCATGATGCATTTATTACCTCACTTGAAGAACCCAAAACCTATAAAACTACTCTCATATATATAAACTGGAAGACGACCATGCAAGATGAAATTGATGCCCTTCATTGTAACCACACTTGGTCTCTTGTTCCACACCCACCTAGTGCCAATGTTGTGGGTTACAAATGGATCTTTCGGACTAAAGTCAAAGAAGACGGCACCATAGATAGGTTTAAAGCTCGCTTGGTAGCTAAAGGTTATACATAGATTCCAGGTCTTGACTTTGGAGAAACTTTCAGCCCCGTTGTCAAGGCTCCAACCATTCGGGTTATCCTCTCTTTAGACGCCAAGAATGCATTCTTGCATGGCATACTCAATGAACGTGTTTACATGGAACAACCACCAGGCTTTGTGGATCCATAATTTCTGGATCATGTTTGCCTTCTCCACAAATCCCTTTATGGTTTCAAACAGGCACCTCGTACTTGGTTCGCTAAACTCTCTACTTGCCTTATTTCAATTGGATTTATATGTAGTAAAGCAGATTCATCACTCTTTATTTATCGTTATGGCACTAACTTTACTCTTCTACTTGTTCATGTAGATGATGTTATCGTTATAGGCAACACTCCATCTTTTACATCTAGTCTTACCCAACAACTTAACAAGGACTTTTCTCTGAAAGACTTAGGCCAACACCAATATTTCCTAGGACTTGAAGTCAAATACTTCTCTGGTGGTCTTACAATTTCCCAAACAAAGTATACTCATGACCTTCTAGCCAAAGCCAACATGTTTGAAGCCTCCAAGATCAATACTCCCATTGCTCCAAAACCAATTGAACTATTTGATGACAGTGAGCTCGTGGACCCTATAGAATATCGATGCCTATGTGGCTCTCTCCAATATCTCACATTCACTCGGCTGGACCTTACTTATGCTGTCAATCTCGTGTGCCAACATTTTTAAAATCCAATCAAAAAGGAACTTCTTGTTGTCAAACACATTTTGCGTTACATCAAAGGCACTTTGACAGATGGCCTTCGTTATTTATCTCAAAGCCATCTCACTCTTAATGCTTTTTGTGATGCAGATTGGGCAGAATGTCCTACTACTCGAAAAAGCACCACTGGTTATTGCATCTTTCTTGGGTCAAATTGTATATGTTGGGCCTCAAAGAAACAACCCACCATCTCTCGTTCAAGCACTGAAGCTGAATATAGATCCTTAGCGACCACAACTGCTAAACTTACCTAGCTTCAATATCTCTTCCATGGCATTAGTATTCAACTTGACTGTCATCCACTCCTTCTTTATGACAACAAAAGCGCCATTCACTTGTCTCACAATCCAGTGTTTCATGCTCGAATCAAGCATATTAAAATTGATTATCATTTTATTTGAAAAAAAGTTACTGCATGTGCTCTCCAACTTTGTCACTTGCCTACAACTTAACAAATTGCCAATGTGTTCACTAAAGCGTTACCCAAAGCTTCTTTTGCAACATTTGTTTACAAGCTTGGCGTTCATCCCCTTTTACTGCCAACCTTAAAGGGGGTGTAAAGGATTCTGATCAGAATGCCTCAATTACAGCATCAAATCAAGAGGAATCAATAAAACCTTTGGAGGCCAAAATGCATTACCTTAATTCATGGAGTCAAGCCAAATCATTGTTATAAATACCCTTGCTGTCATTTCCAAATATAACCTTGTCACTTCCAAATATAACTCTTATTACCGTTAGACTTATATTTGTATATATGTAACATCGTGGTGTGAAACAATAATATACTTTCAAACTCATTACATCATTTCTAGAATTGCAAGATTGGGGTACGTGAGTCAGTTTACCTTTTTTGTTTTCAAACTCATTAAAGATAAGTCTCAATGTGAAAATACATAGAGTTTAAGGGTTTAGGAGTAATATATAATTTTTCCTTTGCTGCAAATTTCATAAATGTATTATCATAAGTAAAGTCAAAAGGGTCCAGCATAAAACGACCCGGGCTCACAACAGATATAATAAGGCGCAAAGCACAAGAATAATCCACTTCCAAGATGTTATTATCCCCAACAAAGACATAAACCAACGTGCATGAACGCAAGCGCAAGAGGGAACGGGAGCCGAGATAGACAAAATAGGAACCTTGCCTCGACCCACCAAAGCCAGGCACCGACGAGCAGAACCCCAATAATGTTATGGGATTTCTTATCCATAATATTTTTGGACTCAAATATTCTATTCAAATTATTTTGTCCAGTCCAAGACTTCAATGAACCGAACTTGTTCATAGGCCTTTTTCACTGAAGGCCCGTGAATCAGTTTGGACCTTCATTTGGTGCGTCTTGAAACAACAGACGGTTGATGATGATGGAAACTAGAAAGAAAAAAAAAAAAAACTCCACATGACGGTTAACAAGAGAAATATTATAGGGTAAGGCAAGACCTTGCGTATTTTCTCAAAAAGTAAAATAAAAATTAAACCATGAAATTTATATTAAAACTCAACATTGATTTAGAGTTTGTCTAAATTTTATCATTAACTTTTTTTGTTGGTCTTTTCATTTCATTTCTAAGGACATCTATAACCACCCTTTTAAATTCACAATAGCTCATAAATTTCTGGTACCTTAGATTCTTAGAGCCATTACTTACAGATTTTACATCATGTTAACACTTCTCAAACCATGAAAATAATGTTTTGATAATTACACAATTTATTTATGGCGCCAACATAATATATTCTTTATATAATTTTATGGGATGTCATTGAAGAGACGCCGCCAACTCGTTATGTAAATCCTAAGCGAAATCTGATCCCATACTTATTTTTATTCTAATTTAAATTTAAATGAAAGATGTAAAACAAAATTAATAAAAATGTAAATAAAAAAGAAGAAGATATACCTCACCTTACCGGGGTGCAGCCACCTCCACGTTGATCTTCATGCTGGCAGTGAGCTCAGGTATTTGATATTCTGAAAGCTTCATCCTAGGATTGAATCCAGCTCAATCACTTAACATTAGATTTCTTTAATTGTGCTTGTCTTCTAGTATAATTTACAACTTGACCAAAATATATTACAACACTTCTGTCTTTCAGTATAATTCATGTCTAGCTTCGTTGTTACATTTGACTATTATTCACATGTAATATGAGGGTTTCTTTTTGTCTTGGTATGCTGGAGATAGTTTGGAAGGTAGTAATGTTTCATCATCCACTCACCGAACCAGGGTTACACACTTGCCCTACAAGGATATCGAACGTTCTTGTTTAAATTTCACTTCAACTGCTTCGCTTTTGGATACATTGAATTTCTTTAAGCACTTATGAAACTGAATATGTTTTAATGGAGTTTTAATTTGAAGCGAGGAAGATATTCTTTTAATGTCCATATATATTTAGTGAGTTCATCCAAGTGTCTAGATGATTTTAATTTCTGATTTCTATCATCCGAACAAGAACAACCTCATTGAAAATAGTAGGGAATGAATAAACTTTGAGACATAAATCTTTCCTAATTGCAGGATTTATCCAGAAATTATCTTGTCATGTACCATATGTCTTTGTTGTATTTTTTTATGATAAATATGTCAAAGAAGGATAGACAGAAATCTCTTTGTACATTTTAATATCATCATATCAAAGATTCTCTTTTTATAACCAGAGTAAGATAAGACTGATCATGTTTTTATATTATTAAATTAATCTTCACTTTATGCAATGTCAAATTAAAATTTTAAAATGAATTAATGATTTTGCCTATTTATTATTTAAGTTCTATTCGTGATCTTATCTCTAACACTTCTAGAACCAAAGATGAAAGAAGGGAAATGTGGAATCTCATAGAAATCATTTGATGGTATGCACCTTACCTTGAGTTATGGCGTGCGTGTAAAATGAATACTGAAAGAAAATGACAGACTGTTACAAAGTTCAAAAGCAATTGTTAACTTTTAAAGGCCATATATAACTTTTAATCACAATTGCTATAATCACAATTGTTAACTTTTATTTCACTTCTTATATTTCACAATTGTTATCTTTTATCTTATATTGTTATAATCACAATTGTTATAATCACAATTCTTAACTTTTATCTTATATTTCACTTCTCTTATAATCACAATTGTTAACTTTTAAAGGCCATATATTATTTATTTATTGATTGATTTATTATTATTATTATTATTATTATTATTATTATTATTATTATAGAGTTTTTTATTTCATTTTTTAAAATTCTTACGTTGGAGGCAGCAATGTAGCAAACTCAAACCAGTAAAGTACAAGTTAAAGGAAAAATTTGCTCGATAATCATCGAATAATATGCTCGGATTATATTATTAAAATAAAAACTTTTAAAAAAAATATTACATAAGAATTGATTGTAAAATGATTTATTTATGCTTAAAAATAATATTTAAAAAGTGATTTTAGAAGATTAATTTGTTTAGAGAGAGAGCCAACACCGTCAGTCTTATGTTAAAATATAACAAAAAATTTAAGAAAAACAATAACTTAATTGAGTGAACCGTAAGATTTTTTCTTGAAAACGTTTTCGTGATAATAAATAATTTTCTTCACAGAAATGATTGTTGTACAAAGTAACAATCTCATACAGTCTCACAAAGTTGAAGTTTGGTCATTAATGGATGTGCGGCATCCCTTAGGTACTCGTCTTTTACACAGAAAGGTTTTGATTTTTATTTTGAACTGAATTTAGAGGGTTATTTGGGAAGGTAATTAATGGTAGATTCTTCCGTGGCACAGCAGCGACAACAATGGTGCGAGGAGGTGAGTACCTGTAAAAGGCACTCTAATACTCAAGTTAGTTTGTGCGCAATGAGGATAATGTATAGAATTGGAGATTGGATCTGTACCTTTTTGCCTTACAGGGTATATGTGGGAGCCTCTTAGGGCATTGAGAATCTGAGTATTCAATGTGAATTGAATATTGTTGAATAAGATCCGGAAGACTGTTATTTCTTGTGTCCAAATCCTTATTTATGCAGGATATGATTAGCATTCATATCCTTTGAGCGAGTTACGCCTAGCAAATAGGCGGTTACGAACGCGTAGTATTGTCTGGGTTCAATTCTGGCGAGCTGGGTCTCTCTAGATCGGTGGACCCAAAACCTAATCTAAAACAGTTGCCCCTAACTTAACGCTTAGATGAGACAACTAAGTGTCAAGATATCAAAGGAATCCAAGCCATAATGTTTACAACGGATCTTGTGATGTTTTCTTCCAAACGGCTGAGATGAGTGATGCATCATAATGAGCTCCCGAAGTTAATGAGCAAGGTCTGGATCTGTGATGTATCACTTTGCTTAAGTCATTAGACCGCTATCCAGTGTAGGTAGTAGGTTTCCCCCGTGTGTAGTCTGTGGGGCTCGTATTATGCATGTACCTCAGTTTTAGTTCGAGCTTCGAGTTGCAGTTTTACCACAATCTTGATGAAGTCCGTGATTTGGGTTAGATGACCTCAAACATCACGCATTGTTTCAGTTTTGAACGTTCTGTGCATTATCCTTTAAGTTGCTTTTGTTTAGGAATAATATACCACGTGGTTGAGGAATAATGGAAGCTACGGTTTGGGATGTGTAGCATCATGACTAGCCATTTTCAAGTTTCAAGATGAATAGTAAGGCGCATCTACCCCCATTAATTATGATGGTTGAGAAGATTTTTCCTCACTTATAAATAGGAGAGGGATTTACCATTTTTCTCTCTTCTTAACCCCTTTCTCACATCTCACCTCTCACCTCCCCTTCCTTTCTATAGACATTTAGTGGGGGCAAAATGCTAGGGAGTGAGGTGACAATGCAAAACAGCACCTATCAGTGAAGGTTCTGAGTCTTCTATTATCCTTACTGCCTTAGCCACGGGAGAGGCTTCAAGCCCACAGTGGGGAGCTCAAGCCCGTGGTGGGGGTCCTGACGAGGATCCAAAGTGAAGCAGCGGTGATAGATGCCCTCTCCATTACTTTCCCCATCGATAACCGCTAGATCTCTTCTTCCTTTCGAGACCACACCATCAAGCTCTGAAACTTGACCAATTGCAAGCTGAGGAACAGGCTAATTGCCTAGCTGGGTATGTGAACACTGTGGCAGTGTTATCTGATGGGTCTTTGTGTGCCAGTGGTGGCAAAGATCAGGTGATTATGCTGTGGGACTCGACTAAAAGGAAGAGGTTGAGGTTGCGGTGGCCGAGGTGACTAAGACCAAGGTGGCCAAGGAGATCTGAAGATTCAAGCCCCACCGCTTAACACCTATTTGTTTCCCATTTCATTGCCCCCTGCATAGAGTTTTATTGATGTATATGGGCAAGTCTTGACCCCAGACATTTTTTCTTTAATCTTGATACCTAATATTTCTTCATATTAGTGTCTTCTTTCTTTCGTTGATATGAGTCCAACACTCAATCTTCGCGCCTCTTTTGTACATGGTCAAATTTTGGCCTTTGTAATTTCGAGATGACTCTAACACTCAATCTTGGTATTCGTGTTGCACTTAGCAATTCACTTGAGTGGTATACTAAGATGGGTCCAATGCTCGATCTCGGTGGCTATCAATGAATGCTCGTTTTGCCCAAGAGAGATGAATCCAATGTTAGATCTCGGAGGTTGGGTTCATTTAAGCATAATTGACACTTAGTCAAACTTTAGGTGTAAGTAGCTCTGATGCCTCTCGTAGTAATATTCACTATCTCGGGCGACCGTTTAAAAGGCATAACCACGTTAAACCTTTTGCTCGGTTTATAGGTTAGGCATAGTATTGTGACTGTGTTTAACTTTTATGGTTGGTTTAACTTGAAATTGTGGAATAAGTGACACGGAAGCCTCTTGGTGTGGAGTCCATAGTCTCGAGGTACGATCGACTATGTTTAACCTCTGTAAACCTGGTCAGTTTATGAGTTAAGATCAGGCCATAAAGGTACGAGTGAAAACCCTTGAATGCGCTGCTTGACTTCGGTCAATAATCAAATGGGTTCCCCTGTCAGGCCATCATGTAAGAATACACTCAACCTCTATAAACCTGGTTGATTTATGGATTAAGGTTAGGCTCAAAAGGGTGTGGTTGAAAATCCTTGAATGCACTCCTTAACCTCGGTTATTACTCAAGTGAATTCCCCTGTTTGGCCGTCATGTATAGATATTGGAATAACTGATCCTTTTCGGACCTTGTATTCCTCGGATCTTGCTAATTTGTGGTAACCTTGGGGGTTATGTCAGGCTGAAGTACTCATGGACTCAAAATCACAGCTGAGGTATTGGCTTAGATGATGTCGGGCCATAGTACTCGTGGACTCAAAGTCATACAGTTGGGAAAAATAACTGATTTATTGATATCAAAGGATGCTTCTTACATGATCCCAAAGTAATAACTTAATATAGTTCTCAACTATAATACTTTCTCAGCTTGTCTGCATTCTAGAAGTTTTTTATTGCCTTGCCCGAGAGGGTTTCTAGGGTGTAGGCTCCTGTATTGGTTTTGGACGTAATTCTGTACGGTCCTTCCCAATTAGGAGCTAGTTTCCCATCTCTTGTATTTTTTCCTCTGATGTTCACCCTTTGTAGCACAAGGTAGCTGGGGTTAAACTAATATGGGGTCACTTTGGGGTTGTACCATGCGGCGATCTTCTACTTGAAGGCTGTTTCTCGGACGTAGGCAATTCAACATTGTTCTTCTAGCAAATCAAGTTCATAGCGGATGAGGTCTAGGTTGATTTCCTTAGAGAAGTTTTGCTTCTTCCAGCTCGACTCACTTATTTCCACTAGGATCGTGGCCTCAGAACCATAGGTCAATTTAAAGGGGGCTTCTCCCATAGAGGAATTTGGTGTAGTCCGATATGCCTATAGGACATGATTGACTTATTCCACCCAATTTCCTTTAGCGTCATCAAGTCTTTTTTTATCCCCCTAAGTATAACCTAATTGGTGGCCTTAGTTTGTCCGTTGGGTTTTGGATGTTCTACCGAGGTGAAGTGCTGCTTGATCTTGAGCCCAATCAAGAGATCCTTAAATTTTTGATTAGTGAACTGGGTTCCGTTGTCCTTGATAATTGACTCCGGGATTCCAAATCTGCTAATAATATTCTTGTAAGTAAACTTTTGGATTCATGTGAAGATGATCATGGTCAACAGTTTTGTTTCAATCCACTTTGTGAAATAATCAATGGCTACCACCAAGTATTTGACTTGCCCTACTGCTTTGGGAAAGGGGCCTAAGATGTCCATTCCCCATTGGTAGAATGGCCAAGGAATGAACATTGTTACCAATTCCTTAGGTGTTGCTGCGTATGGATCCAATCTCCAATTCTATACATTACCCTCCTTGTGCACAAGCTAACTTGAGTTTCAGAGTACCTTTTGCAGGTACCCGCCTCCTCTCATCATTGTTGTCGTTGCTGTGCCATGGAGGAATTTATCATTACTTACCTTCTCAGGTAACCCTTTGAACTCCGTTCAGAACATTGACGTTGTCTATGGGAAACGATAAATTTCTATTCTCAACACCACCATCAACACTCCAATCACAACTATCAACATGGTTAATACAAGGAGGAGACAAACCTCAACCAACCACAATCGCGCTTCTGCTCCATGCACCCCACCTTATACAAATCATCGTTTAGCATTTGTCCCTCCTACTCATGAGCCATTTCTGGAACCAGTTGTAGCTCATCCAGAACCTAGGCAAGATGAGCTAGAGACCTCTTTCACCAAAGAGAATCTCCTCCCTTCCATGAGAGTTCCGATGAGGCAAGCATTGGCCCATAAAGAGCTCCTTTTGAGGATGCTGGGCAGCGGATATTAGCGCCACCACACCTTGGAGATCAAGTGGAGAATGAATATTATCGTCGCTATGCTAAACTAACCCAAACAAAAAAAACCATCTCAGGGGCATCGCAAGCAGCAGTGCTTTAGGAAACGCCAGGAAGAGATCCTTCTGGGCTATGATGAGCATGGCGTCCCTCACAAAAAACCAAATCGGGCAGAGGGTCAAGAAAATGCCCACCGATCTCATTTTCTTATGAGGATTATAGAAACATTAGCCCATATCATGATGATCCCATGGTCATTATTGGGATAATTACCAAAGTCGAGGTCCGTAGAATGTTTGTAGATCAAGGAAGCTCAACTGACATTATGTTCCTAGACTTGTTCAATAAACAAGGATTATCAAAAAAAGAATTAATCCTGTACACTGGTGAGTTGATCGAATTCACAGGCGATATGATCACTCGAGTTGGGTACATTTTAGCCTACCTGACTCTAGGGAAGGACTCCCTCTTCAAAATTATCAAGGTCAAGTTTTTGGTGGTTGATTGTTGTTCGACTTATAATGTTATATTGACTCGTCCTTCACTTAGTAACTTTGGGTTCGTGATCTCCATGCCTCACTTGGCCATGAAATTTTTAAACTAACAGGATATAGTTGTAACAGTCAAAGGAGACTAAGTTGTGGCGAGAAAATGCTATAATGAGAGCCTGAGAATCGCCAAAAAATCCTAGGCTGTGGATCGATGCAACGATTCAACTCTGGTTACTACAGGCATAGCCAATGTCCTCTTGACCCAGTTGGACGTACACAAAGAAATCCACGGTACACGTCCCCAACTGATAACTTCATGAAATGTAGTTATTTGTGTCTTATCTCTATGCTGTAAAGAATGCTTAGTTCTTGTGTATAATGCATATTTGAAAGGTTTTTAACTTATATTTGTCATATTCTAATTCTGATGCCTTCCTATGTGATATTGAGCAAATTGTGCTTATTTGATAAGTGATCAAGTGAATTTGTATCTGTTATTGATTTGGTGATTTCTCTATATTAATAAGGGTTCCAAACAAGAACATATATAGAGCATTTGAGTCAAAAGTGGAAGAGAAAACCAAATTTGCATCTCAGCAAATAACGTCGCGACGTGGGCATGTTAATGCCCCGGTGTTGGTAGATTCCCCTATATCAGTACAAAGACCTGAGGCCAAAATGCCACGGTGCAAGGAAGTGAATGCCGCGGTGTAGGTTACGTAAATATCTAGAGCGTTACGACACTGAGAAGTAGACGCCACGGCGTCTGTGACCTAAATGAACACGCGTCACGGCGTGATGTGTTTAATGCCACGGTGTCCCCTATTTTTCTACGCCTATAAATACTGTTTTATTAGATTTTAGGAAAATGATTTACTTAGTTTAGAGAATTTACGGCTGGAATTTTCGTTTTGGAGGCTGAGGAGGCTAGGGGAGCCAAGGTTGGAGGCCATCTTCTTCATAGAAGGGGATTCAAGCTTCAAAGATGATATCCATGAGCTTCTTCCTTTCTCCCTAAGCTTTCCCTTCTCCTCCTTATCTCTTGAACACTATTTTTTATGTATATTTTCGTGTTCAATGATTAGCTAAGCTGTATTTAGAGATTACTTTGGATCCTTGTATGAATATTGATGTTTGGTTCTGTTTAATCATATGGATCTTAATGCTCTTGATTGTTTGATCAGCTTTTAAGTGATTTGATGAAATTTGATGAACCTAAACATAGAAATTTGGATTTTAGATCATACATATGGTTGATGCATGTTTGATTTCATTCAATTGGCTTGGATAATTTGATTCACTAATGAGATAGAAATATACCTCATAGCCATGCATAGTGGGTGTTTGAGAATAGATCGTTCATGAGTAGAGTTTGCACTAGTTCTCATGAAAACATAGTGAGTTAGGTAAATGAAGCTATAGTTGATTGACCTAGACATAGGCTTTTAACTAAAGTAGATTCTCAAGCTAACTTAACTATTCATTAATGTTGCTTATAAGAATTGCATATCATTAATTGAATTATGAGGTGAAAAAGGATTTCCTAAATCTCTAAACCATTATCTTTACTTTCATTTATTGCTTTTATGTCTTTAGATTAGTTTTACTGTACTTTTTTCTATTATATTTGTTCTTGAATAGAAATAGCTAAGCTATTGGTTTATACTTAGTTTTGGAAGCCAATTTCATCCTCGTGGGAATGATCTCTTACTCTGTATCTGTATTACTTGATTGACCCGTGCACTTGCAATAAGCAAATGGGCTAACAAGTTTTTAGTCAAAAAAATAAGTTTTTATATTATGAAAGGACCAAGACTTTGCTATCAAGTTTTTAGCACCGTTACCGGGGATGTTGGTTTATTTCTGTATAGCAGTAGCCTTATTCCTTAGCAATTGTCGGGGATACGATTTAATTCTGTATTGCTAATATCAATAATGAGTTTAGTTAGTTATAATTTAAGTTATATAGTTCTTTTTCATTTAAGTTTTCATTCTTTGTATTTTAGGTACAATAAATGGCGGATGAGCATAGTCACTCGAGACCTTTGAGGGAGTTTGCGACCCCTAAATAGAGACCTCCAATCAGGCGAAAGAAGGCCTACTATCCGATCCATCCATTTTGGGATCAAACTGACAATAATTCAAGGAGATACACACTGGAGTGTAGTGTGACGGTTTGCCTAATGACAAAGTCCTGCTAGGACTATAACTCAGGCCCTTCTTGGGAGGGAACCCAGGTTTTTTATGTTTTTGTTAGTTTTTATGTTTTTCTTGAGTTTTAAGTCTTATATATGTTAGAAGATTTAGTTTTGTATCTCTAGTTAAGTTTTTATGCTTTTCTCTTATTTTGAGTTTTACATAAATAGGTAGTATGTTGAATTTTATATGTTAATATGTATATGTTAATATGTTCATGTAATTATGTTAGTATGTTGTTTTTGTTAATATGTTGATAGGTAATATATGTTACAATGTTAATATGATAGTATATAGCTTTTGTTAGTTTTTAAGTCTTAATTGTGTTAGTTGTTATTTGTTAAGTTTTAAGTCTTATTTATGTTAGTACTTATATGTGTTAGTATGTTAATTTAGTAGTTTTATGTTTTTGTTAATCTTTATGTTTTAGTTATGTTTTAAGTCTTAAATAGGTTAGTATATAGATTTTGTTGTTTTATTATATTTTTGTTGTACATTTTGTAAAATAGTTTTTTGAACAAGTTTTGCAAGTATTGGAGACCCTTGGGAAGCAGACTTGGTAGCAAAACTGTGTTTGCTGTAAGATTTTGCAGACTTACCTCTCATGCCGCGACGCAAGGCACTCAATGCCGCGGCGCTGTGGTGATTTTTTGCAGACGAGCTTAACGCCGCGACATAGCCATGTCAATGCCGCGACGTTGTGCTCTGTTTTATGCATATTTCTTTTATTTTTCATGTTTTTCTAGATTTTAGTATGCTCAAATTAACAGTGTGCTTAATTTGAAAAGTTTAGGTACCAAAAAGTGAGGACTTTGTCTTACTTTGGTTTGGGGGGGTATCAGTACGTGCTTTGATTATAATGATTTATCTGAATGCATGTGATGATATTTTCTAGATGCAGTTGTGATAGCCACCATGTTTTCATGATTTTCTATTTCTTTGGCTATTACTAAAGGGTTTGAAAAAGAAGTTTCAATTTTTAATATTATGCAAAAGATGTTATGCATGCTTGATGAAAATGTTGGATTTATTTGAATGCATGATATGTTACAAAAATGCTGGTGTTGTTATGGTTGTCCATTGATGTGAAAGGTTGTTATTTGCTCCCTTTTTCAGTGAAACCTTATGTGATCTTGAAGTATGTGAAACAGTTTAGCTGTTTTTTATACATGATTTACATTTCACTTAGATACAAGTGTAACTTTGAAAATGATAAGAGTGCATGTCTAGAGAATGTTTATGGATGTACATGTGGAAAATTCAATTATCCTTGAAATTGTTTTTCAACTCTCTTGAAGCGAAATCTTAGGTTATGCATGATTGAGGAAATGATTAGGGCATTATTTGGACCGATTAAGCCTTTCGAGCTTACCTGAATTATTTTATCATAGGTCCCCTTTTGAAGCCTTATAATTGTTTGGCCTTATTTGTTTTTCTATAACCATTGTGTTCGTTAACCTGTTAATCATTCAAATGCATGTGAAAGCATTACATTTTCTTCTTACCTCCATTGTTTGTTGAGTATATAATATGTTATTTCTTGAAGTGAGTCTTATGATTAGGGGTATTAATGATTCAATACAAAATGAGTCTGAAGGAACCAAATGCAATCAAAGAAAAGAAAATTTTCTTTTGTATAAAAAAATGAAAAGAAAAGAAAAAAAAAAGAAAAGCAAAGCTTAAGAAAAGTAAAGTTAGAAAAGCATCAAAAATGATTCTGGCGAGTTTTCTACTTACACTGTTGAATAACCTACTAATATCAGTTAGAGTTTCATGACTTGGAATAATATGTTTATGTTTCTTAATGTTTGTGGTATATCCTATCCTTTCTGTTCTTTCACTCATACCATTGGCCTAACATTACAAGCTGTTGAAGTCCCTTTTGGTCCTCAATTTTGTGTGATTTACATTAGTGGAGAGAGAGTTAAATTACAGTCTTGTGGATTCTATGATTTATATGCATGTAGGTTTATAAACTTATTTGGATATATATGACTTGATTAGGAGAAGTTTATCTTACATGTTTGTGAAAAATATGAATTGCATGAAAGATGGCTGAATTGTTAGCATGTGAAGGATTGTATATATGTGGAGCTGGTTTTGAGGCATTAATACTTTTTAAGGGCTATACAATCATTATACACTGGTTGTGATTTAAATGAAAGATTAAAATTTTGATATTTGCTGAATGAAAAGTTGATTCAATTGTTAAGCTTGTTTACTTAGTCATATTTTGTTTTGTTCAAGGACTAGCAAAATGTAGGTTTGGGGGTGTGATAACTTCGTGAAATATAGTTATTTATGCCTTATCTCAGTGCTGTAAAGAATGCTTAGTTCTTATGTATAATACATATTTGGAAGGTTTTAAGCTTATATTTATCATATTCTAATTCTGATGTCTTCCTATGTGATATTGAGCATATTGTGCTTATTTGATATGTGATTGAGTGAATTTGTATCTGTTATTGATTTAGTAATTTTTTTTTATTTTAGGAAGTGCTCTAAACAAGAAGATATATGGAGAATTTGAGTCAAAAGTGGAAGAGAAAGCCAAATTTGCATCTCAGCAAGTAACATCGCGACGTGGGCATGTTAATGTCGCGACGTTGGTGGATTCCCCTACATCAGTACAAAGACCCGAGGCCAAAATGCTGCGTTGCAAGGAAGTGAATGTCGCGGTTGTGGAAATAAGTTTGCCCCAAATGGTTTAATATGTTAAGTTTTGATGATGACAAATACAAGACAAAAAGAATATCTTGCTTATATTCTTTATTGCATCATATATAGAGTATATCCATTAATAATTAGTAAATATCTTATTTGGATGTGTATATGAAAGTTTTATATGCATGTTAAACTAACTAGAGTTATATATTTATGAATCATGCATATGAAGACATTGAATTATGATTTTGGACTAACTATGCTTGTTTAAGTGAGTGATACTTTGTAGGATAGTCCAAGTACCAAGAGTGAGCTTGCAACAAGAAAGCAAAAAATCTCTATTAAGCTCAACACAAGGAGAATGTGAATGACTATTTCATGAAGGTATTGATAACATCAAAGTCATGTCAAATACCAAGTCCAAAGGAATATTAAATGGTATAACTTATAGGACTTAGGGTCTTTATGTAAGAAGCCTTATGGATATCTCAAGTATATTTTTTACAAATGGTTTTCACATGCTAAAATGTCCAACAAACAAGTTTTGAAAAGCTAGTTATAGTAATAGTTCAAATTTATGAAAAATAGTCAAGTTTGAGTTTTGTAAAACTGACCTTTGGTCACTCTTTTCATCATATCTTTCAAAATACTTTGATTTTTGTTTTGAAACTTATTTCATTTGAAAATGGACTCAAAGATCTTTCCAATGACTGGTCATTTGCTTTAAACGAATAAGAAATGAAGAAGTTATGACCATTTAAAGTCAGTTTTCAAAATCAGAGTAGTTTATTCAAATAAATGATATGTTATTCGAATAACACACCACAGAAATCATACCAGAACGAGTTTTTAAAGGTTTATTCGAATAACCAAAGAGTTATTCGAATAACATGACTTAGAAAACGTTCCAGAACTTGTTTTTAAAGGTTTATTCGAATAACAAATATGTTATTCGAATAGAGATGTCCAGGAACGTAACTTTTGAAGGATTTATTCGAATAGGACTACGTTTATTCAAATAAACACGGTCAGAATCTTGCAACGGCTATTTTCTATGCTTTTAATGTTGAAATAAATGATACCCAACGACTCTTTTTCTTAGAACACTATAAATACATATTTTTGAGACATCTTTTAAAAACACTCATTTATCTGAAACAATTCTTTCTTACTTTATTTTGTGGTACATATTTTACCAAATTTCTGTACTCTTTTTCACCAAAATTTGAGATATCCTTAGAGAGCTTTATAGAGCTTCAATTTGTATTATTTGCTCTAAGTGAGAGTTTCTCTTCATCTATATTTCTATTTTTCTGTATTGAGGGTGAGGTATCCTTCAAGATTTGTATAAGGGTGAGGTATCCCTTCAAGGTTTGTATAAGGGTGAGGTATCCCTGCAGGCTGAGACTTTAGCACAAGGGTAGAGTTTTCCTGTGTGTGAAAAGTGATCTTTTATGTAACGGTTGCAAGCACCTATTGAAGCTTGTATACATAGTGAAAAATCTCGGATTATTTTTTAGGACTAGACGTAGACCACAAGTGGGTTAGTGATCGAACCAGGATAAATATTGTGCCTGCTTCTCTCTTCTCAATCTCGTTATTTTACGTAATTTTATATTATTATACATTTATTTATTTGCTATTCTTAAAGCTTTTATTCTTCATCTCACAATTTCTTTTCTTTTATTTAATAACTTAAATATTTGTGTTTATTTTAAGAGCATTTGTGAAAAAGTTTTTATACCCAATTACCCCCTCTTGGGTAATGGTTGCCATGACTAACAAGTGGTATCAGAGCTTCGTGCTCGGTGAAAGCTTAATCGCTTAGAGTTAAAGATCCTAGTTTATTAGCAACCTTGAAAGTTTTTCAAAATGGAAGGTTTTGAAATTGATAAACCATCATTCTTTGATGGTGTGCATTTTGTTTATTGGAAAGTTAGAATAGAGTTTTATATTCAATCTATTGATTTGGATTTGTGGGATGTTGTGCTAAATGGATTTATTTGCAAACCAAAACAAACTTGAAATGCTTATGACAAATTTTTTTTTCTTTAAACATTAGAGCTATGCAAATTTTGAGAAATAGTTTGAATGATGATGCTTATGGTAAAATTAAAAATTGTTCTAGCGCCAAAGAAATTTTGGACACTCTTGATGCTATTTATCTTGTTAATAATGATTTTGTGTATAAAGTTGTATATAGAAAGTACGAAGAGCAAAAGCTATTGAAGAAAGCTTATCATGAAAAATATCCTCAAAGAGATGCTCAAACTATTGAAGGGAGTCAAATGCCTCTTGGTGACGATGGTGCTCAATTTGAAGAAGAGACAAAGCAAAACAAAATTAATGAGGAAGAAGGTGATTCTCTTAAAGAGCCAAGTGTGCTAGAAATTGAAACTACTTCCTATATGGCTAAAAAGGACTTTGAGGTAAATAATTCTAAACTAGATTATAGTTCTTCCTATGATGAGTTACATTGTGCATATTATGAACTGTATGATGGTTTATTGAATTTAGAAAAGAAAAACTTATTGTGTTTGGAAAACATTTCCTTTATTGAAAATGAAAATAAAACTTTGAAAAATGAATATGCTTTTCTTGATGAGGAAATGTCTTTGAAATGTGAAACCTCAACTTCTTGTGAAAAATGCATTGATTTAGAAAATCAAGTTGAGGACTTATATTTCGAATTTGTCAAAGCTAATGATTATAATTGCTTAAATTCTATGCTTGTTAATGAGAATAAAATTAGTGTTATTCCATGTGAAAATTCAAACAAGGCTTATGACAAAAATAATTTAGAATATAAAAATAACAAAAGGCTTAAGTTTTTCAAAAATGATATTCAAACGATCAAGCCATCATTAAATTCATTTGTTTGCAATTTTTGTGGTCATCTAGGACATATTTCTCATTTATGCAATTATAAAAGAAATCCTTATATGAGAAATTGTATGGTATGGGTTCCTAAAAATCCTAAAGGCCCTAATACTAACATTCAAGGACCCAAAATGAAGTGGGTACTAAAGTGTCCTCCTAGTGTTTTAATTATGCAGAATATTTCTCAAAAAGATAGATAAACTGGTCAAAATAAAGAGGAGTCATCAAGAAGAATACTTCCAAAGTCCAATGGTAGAAACTTTGGTCAAAAAAGGAAGATGACTTCAACCAAAGTTTCTCAAGTTCAAAATGTAGAGCTTGCAAAGTTCAAAACTTCAAAAGAGAAGCAATGGGTAAGAAAAAGCATTTCCTTGATTGCCAAGGCCAAGATATCAAAAGTTTTTACCTCTTATGCACATCCACTTAAAAATGATAATAATAAATATGAGGTATATTCCTTGTAGGCCTTAAGTGATTAATAGAATCATATGTACTTGATAAAATTTGAATATTATGTTTAACACATGATTATGTTCATTCTTATTATGTTCATAATTCATTAATTTGTTATATATCTTAGTACATAAGATTCTATAATGCCTAGGTATGTTTGCTATGTTTTAAAATTGTCTATATATCATAAAAGTAAGCATGCTATCAACTATGTGCTTAATAGTATTTAATTATTTAATTTATTGTGCTCAATTTACATATTATGAAAAATTAATCTTTATGAGAGCATAATAGATTAATATTCACAAACTAACACACAAGGACCCAATAAAATTTGGGTACCAAAAGTCAAAAATTGAAGTGTGTTATAGGTGTGCTTGAAGGTCAAGAACTGACTTTGACATCTTGAAAGTGGCTGCTCCAAGTACAAAGACCAGAAATAATTTCAAGCTCTCTTCCTTGTCTCCGTGAAGTTTGGACTTACAAGTTTTGGATAAGTGAAAACTTTTATTATGCTTTTCTAGCCTTATAATTTGAAAATATTTCTACATGTTAATATGCTAGATAAAGTATACTTCTTATTTGAAATGACATGTATCCTTGAGCTTGAGTTTTTTGATCAATCATACATATATTTAAATATTTAAATTTATTGCTTAATTTTTTTTCTTTTCTTTATTAAATTTCAATTCTAAACGTATGCTTTACTGTGTTCCTGATAGATTTATTCGAATAAATCTAGGTTTATTCGAATAAAGATCAATCAACGGATCAAAATTATGTTGCATACTAGTGTTATTCGAATAACATTACATTTATTCGAATAAACAGACCCTTAGCAACTACAGTCTCTTAATTTGGTCTCTGCCTATTCGAATAAAGCTAAGCTTATTCGAATAAACCGACTTCCATGTCAGTTTTGCTTTTGTTGTGATCTCTGTCTATTCGACTAAAATTCATTCTATTCGAATAAATTGAGGCTTGTTTTATCAGTCGTTTATGTATGCTCACTGTCTATTCGAATAACCCCATAGGTTATTCGAATAAAATTTGTTAAAAGCCACAACTTTGGCTTTCCCTGCTCATCTATTCGAATAAAACCCATTCTATTCGAATAAACACGGGCTTTTTAAAAGAAAAAGGTTTTGCTACGTTTCCTTTTTGCTATATGTGTTGTATAACATTAGTGGTAATAATTAATATATGTTGAATTCTTTATGATTGGACTAAAAATACAAATGCTTAATAAAATGTAATTGGCTATTCTTTTGATGTTATATGTACTTGGTTAAATTGATCAATGAAATGAAATTTCTTCTGCCTTTGTGAACTCATTTATTGTTTTATTATTTTGAATGTTTATTTGCTTATGAGTTTGACATAACGACTAACCTCTATGGATCCAAAATTGATGGATACTAATGAAAGTACTTTGAATTGTATTGTAGGGTGATAACTACCTCAAGTAAGCATTTAAATGAAATAAGTTCAACTTAAGGATAGTAAAGTTTAACAGGATTCAAATTTTTAAAGGGGTGCAAAGAATTTTTATTCCCTCATGAAAGCTTGAAGCTTGGAAGTTGATAGAAGTGAGAGTCATCTACAAAAAATCAAAGAGTACACTTTTAGTGATATCAATCTATTTTCCTTATCTATGCTTTAAATTTGATATCATGTGATATTTGGAGAAATAGAGAGTTGCGCTATACCTTTACATACCTTACATGATAATTATTTTTTTCCCTAAAAAATGCCTAAATAAGTTTTGATGATGATCATATGTTTCTTGATAAACTTGAATCATGCCTTAAAATGCTTAAACTTTTTTTTATTTATTCAAGTTCATATGTACTTCATACATTCTTGTTAAAGCTAACATTGCATGGTTAATAATGTGATACATGCTTTAAATTATATATTAATCAAAATTATGCTTATAAATAGGCTTACATGATATTTGATGCTAACCTATGTTTTAGAGGACTTTTAAAGTTAACTTTGCAAGTCTCTCTATGTGTTTCAAATATAGCCATCAGATTTTTATATACAAGCATAAGTGGATAAACGAGAAAAGTTGAATGGAATTCAAATGAAGAGGAAGATAAAGAAGCATTTCTTCAAGTGCAATGGAATGGAATACTCAATGGAAGAAAGCTCAAACTCAAAGGATAAATAAACGAAGAACATTCTAAAGAAGCATCACTCTTTATCTAACTCAATAAGTACCTCTATCCCTTAGCTTTTGTGGTATTCTATATGGTATGGATCATATGATACTTGTTGAAAAATTTGATCTTAAATGATTATATGCTTTCTTTACATGAGAAGTATGCTTAGTATTGACAAAGTGTCTAATTTGATATTAACTTGCTATTTTGTCATTGCAGTTAGTGTGAATGATATTAGTTCTATACATGCTTTGATCCCTATAGCATATTTCATCAAGGAAATGTACTTATGTTCTTTTAACTTGGATTGATTTGTCTTAATGAATATTTTTTTTAATATAAAATATTTCTACCCTTCTAAAATGCTTTTGAAAATATAATGTGCTCTTGTAAAATTCTTTTTGAAAGGGGGAGAAGTTTTAAAATGGTTTTTGTTTGAAGGATTAAAAAGATGTATATTTGATAATATGCATATTTTGAGGGGGAGTCTAGCTCTTGAGTTGTTTATATCTCTTACCTTACATCTTTGTTTGATTACATAAAGTGTTTTATTGCTCTCATATGCTAAATGTTGACATACAAAAATATGACAAGCATTGCATGAATAATCTTCTATATCTTGAAAGCATGATTGTTTCATCTCTCTATTCTTGAATCATATGTAGAATCTATAAGAGGGAGAAAATATTTTTTTTTCTAAGCCTTTTTGTTGATGTCAAATAGGGGGATTGAAAATTGGAAAGAAAAATATGTTCTTGTGCTTATTGTTTAATATGCTTACAAGAATATCCATTATTGTATATTGCTCAACATATTTTTTCTTTGGTGATTTGTCATCATCAAAAAGGAGAAGATTGTGGAAATAAGTTCGCCCCAAATGGTTTAATATGTTAAGTTTTGATGATGACAAATACAAGACAAAAAGAATATCTTGCTTATATTCTTTGTTACATCATATATAGAGCATATCCATTAATAATTGATAAATATCTTATTTGGATGTGTATAACTTATAGGACTTAGGGTCTTTATGTAAGAAGCCTTATGGATATCTCAAATATATTTTTTACAAATGGTTTTCATATGCTAAAATGTCCAACAAACAAGTTTTGAAAAGCTAGTTATGGTAATAGTTCAAATTTATGAAAAATAGCCAAGTTTGAGTTTTGTAAAATTAACCTTTGGTCACTCTTTTGATCATATCTTTCAAAATACTTTGAGTTTTGTTTTGAAACTTATTTCATTTGAGAATATACTCAAATATTTTTCCAATAACTGGTCATTTGCTTTAAACGGATAAGAAATGAAGAAGTTATGACCATTTAAATTCAGTTTTCGAAATCAGAGTAGTTTATTCGAATAAATTATATGTTATTCGAATAACACACCACAGAAATCATACCAGAACGAGTTTTTAAAGGTTTATTCGAATAACCAAAGGGTTATTCGAATAACATGACTCAGAAAACGTTCCAGAACTTGTTTTTGAAGGTTTATTCAAATAACAAATATGTTATTCGAATAGAGACGTCCAGGAACGTAACTTTTGAAGGATTTATTCGAATAGGACTAAGTTTATTTGAATAAACACGGTCAGAATCTCGCAACGGCTATTTTCTATGCTTTTAATATTGAAATAAATGTTACCCAATGGCTCTTTTTCTTAGAACACTATAAATATATATTTTTGGGACATCTTTTAAAAACACCCATTTATCTGAAACAATTCTTTCTTGCTTTATTTTGTGATACATATTTTACCAAATTTCTGTGCTCTTTTTCGCCAAAATTTGAGATATCCTTAGAGAGTTTCATAGAGCTTCAATTTGTATTATTTGCTCTGAGTGAGAGTTTCTCTTCATCTATATTTCTGTTCTTCTATATTGAGGGTGAGGTATCCTTCAAGATTTGTATAAGGGTGAGGTATCCTTCAAGATTTGTATAAGGGTGAGGTATCCTTGCAGGCTAAGACTTTAGCACAAGGGTAGAGTTTTCCTGTGTGTGAAAAGTGCTCTTTTATGTAATGGTTGCAAGCACCTATTGAAACTTGTATATATAGTAAAAAATCTCGGATTGTTTTCGAGGACTGGACGTAGACCACAAGTGGGTTAGTGGTCGAACCAAGATAAATATTGTGCTTGCTTCTCTCTTCTCAATCTCTTTATTTTACGTAATTTTATATTATTATACATTTATTTATTTGCTGTTCTTAAAGCTTTTATTCTTCATCTCATAATTTCTTTTCTTTTATTTAATAGCTTAAATATTTGTGTTTATTTTAAGAGCATTTGTGAAAAAGTTTTTATACCCAATTCACCCTCCTTCTTGGGTAATGGTTGCCATGACTAACAGCGGTGTAGGGTACGTAAATATCTAAAGTGCTGCGACATTGAGAAGTAGACGCCACGGCGTCTGTGACCTAAATGAACGTGCGCCGCGGTGTGATGTGTTTAATGCCACAGTGTCCCCTATTTTTCTACGCCTAAAAATACTGTTTTATTAGATTTTAGGAAAGTGCTTTACTTAGTTTAGAGAAGTTGCGGCTGGAATTTTCGTTTTGGAGGCTGAGGAGGCTAGGGGAGCCAAGGTTGGAGGTCATCTTCTTCATGGAAGGAGATTCAAGCTTCAAAGATGATATCCATGAGCTTCTTCCTTTCTCCCTATGCTTTCCCTTCTCTTCTTTATCTCTTGAACACTATTTTTGATGTATATTTTCGTGTTCAATGATTAGCTGAGCTGTATTTAGGGATTACTTTGGATCCTTGTATGAATATTGATGTTTATGTAGTACTTTGAGTATATATTGATGTTTGGTTCTGTTTAATCATATGGATCTTAATGCTCTTGATTGTTTGATCAGCTTTTAAGTGATTTGATGAAATCTGATGAACCTAAACATAGGAATTTGGATTTTAGATCATACATATGGTTGATGCATGTTCGATTTCATTCAATTAGCTTGGATAAGTTGATTCACTAATGAGATAGAAATATACCTCTTAGCCATGCATAGCGGGTGTTTGAGAATAGATCGTTCATGAGTGGAGTTTGCACTAATTCTCATGGAAGCATAGTGAGTTAAGTAAATGAAGCTATGATTGATTGACTTAGACATAGGCTTTTAACTAAAGTAGATTCTTAAGCTAACTTAACTATTCATTAATGTTGCTTATAAGAATTGCATATCATTAATTGAAGTATGAGGTGAAAAAGGATTTCCTAAATCTCTAAATCATTATCTTTACTTTCATTTATTGCTTTTATGTCTTTAGATTAGTTTTATTGCACTTTCCTTTTTTATATATGCTCTTGAATAGAAATAGATAAGCTATTATTTGTTACTTAGTTTTGGAAGCTAATTTCATCCTCGTGAGAACGATCTATTACTCTGTATCTATATTACTTGATTGACCCGTGCACTTACGGTAAGCAAATGGGCTAACAAGTTTTTAGTCAAGAAAATAAGTTTTTATATTATGAAAAGACCAATAATTTGCTATCACCAACCTGACGGAGAGCTCCAGTTCCTTCAACTTGGTGCCAAGCTGGACCAAGTTACCAAGATCGGAGAGTAACATAGTTAAGAGGAAAGATCACAGTTATTTGAGATCTTGTAGAAAAACAAGGATCTGTTCGCTTGGACTTCAGCAGACATGCTAGGTTTAGACCCAAACTTCATTTGCCACCGACTTTATATTAATAAAGAATTCAAAATCGGTGGCTCAACGTAAAAGGAAGGTGGGTCTGGAAAGGCAAGAGGTGATTCAAAAACAAGTAAACGGAGCTCCTGGATGCTAGATTCATCAAAGAAGTCTCTTATACCACATGGATTTCTAATGTGGTCTTAGTCAAGAAAGCCAATGGAAAGTGGTGTATGTGGGTTAATTACACTGACCTCAACAAGGCATGTCTAAAAGACCCCTACCCTTTCCCAACATTGACAAGATAGTGGATAACTCGTTTGGTTTCAGGTTATTTTCCTTTATGGATGCTTACTCTTGCTACAACCAAATCCCTATGAATCTAGAGGATGAAGACAAGACTGCTTTCATAACCGAGATGAGGAGTTACTGTTATTGGGTCATGCCGTTTGGACTAAAAAATGCAAGAGTAACTTACCAGCGCATGATGAAAAAGGTATTTGAGGGACAAATTAGTAAAATGCTAGCTAAAAGTGTACATTGATGATATGATAGTCAAGACGACCAATACCGGTGACCACATTAAAGACTTAGAGGAAGTATTCACTGAGGTTCAGAAGCATAACTTGCAACTGAATCCAAAGAAATATGCCTTTGGAGTACAGGCTAATAAATTTCTAGGGTTTCTTTGACAAATTGAGGTATTGAGGACAACCCAGAAAAATACCAAGTCATGCTTGATATGCACAGCCCCTGGTCCATTAAAGAGGTGCAGTAGCTGACAGGCCGAATTGTTGCCTTTATATATTTCTTGGCCAAGGATGCTCAAAAGTCTCTTCCCTTCTTCAAAACTTTAAAAAAGGGAAAGAACTTTGAGTGGACCTCGAAATGTGAGGCCACGTTCTAAGAGTTGAAGAGGATGTTATCCACGCCACCTATTTTGACAAGACCAGACCCCAGTGAAACGCTCTACATCTACTTCTCTGTTAGCAACAAGGCAATTAACTCAGTTTTGATTAAAGAAACAAACGAGGGTCAGAAGCTGGTCTACTTCATCAGCAAAGTCCTGCAAGGCCTGAGATCCATTACCAAATAATTGAGAAACGGTTATCACTACAAGAAGGCTGAGACAATACTTTCAATGTCACCTCACAGTAGTGAGGACAGATTATCCAATCAGGTAAATATTGTAAAAATCAAATTTCGCGGGGAGAATGATTGCTTGGTCACTAGAACTCTTTGAGTTTGGAATCACTTACGAGCCAAGGATAGCTATAAAGCTCAGGTACTATTTGACTTCTTAGTTGAGCTCACACCAGACTCCGGCCATCCTTGAGTATATTTCTAGACCATTTGTGTTAATGGATCCTCAAATCCTAAAGGAAGTGGTGCTAGGGTCATGTTGGAAAACAAAGCCAATCTCATATTGGAACATTCATCAAGGTTCTAGTTTCCTACATCAAACAATCAAGTTGAATACGAAGTATACATAGTAGACATTAACATAGCGAAGGAGATGGGAGCTACAGACATAATCCTATGCAGTGACTCTTAGTTGGTGACCTCCCAGATCTGAGGGGAATATCAGGCTAATGAGCCCTTACTACAAAAGTACTTAGCTATGGTCAAAGGGCTTATGGAGAGTTTTAATAGCTTTAAGGTGGAGCACATCCCAAGAGAACAAAACTCTAAAGTCGACCTCCTGTCAAAACTTGCAAGTACTAAGAGCATTGGCAACAACAGATATATGATCCAGGACACCCTACTCACTCCTACTATCAAGGACAATGAAGTCCTTTTATTGGAAGATGAGAAAACTTGGATGACATCTATATTAGCCTACCTCCACTATGGTTCACTGCTTGAGGACCAAAAGGAGGTCCAGAAGATAGTACGGATAACGACTTGGTACACTATTTATGACAACCAACTGTATCATCATGAATTCTCTTCCCTTCTCCTCAAGTGTCTCGGTCCGAAGGAGGCAGAATATGTCCTGGCCGAGACTCATGAAAGAAGCTCAGGGCATCATCTCGAGGGCAAGTCCTTAGCATCGAAGGCGTTAAGGGTTGGATACTATTGGCTCACCATAGAAGCTGATAGCAAAGAGCATGTGCAAAAGTGAAATCAATGCTAGCGTCACTGATAATTGTCGAGATTACCAAATTTAAATCAATTTATAACCGATTTACCAAAACTACTTGCAGCATAAGGTAACACTGAGTCGAGCCCGTAGATCACTCTAATTATGAAGTCAGATTAAGAGGTTAACAAACAGGGGGGAGAGTTTTGCAAGATTAAACAACAAAGAGTAATTAAAATGAGTAAACAAAATTAAGAAAACAATCAATCCAAGAGAATTAACCAATCTTGATTTTAATCCATCCTTGATCTTTATAAATCCGTTCAACTATCAACCAAATCCTTGGTCTTAGATCACATCAAGACACCTCTCAATGATCCATGGATCTTCTACTAGAAATGCTTCCAGAATTCAATTAATTAAGGTTAGACAAATTAAGCATCCATCCAAAACTCAAATTAACTTAAAAATCGAGATCCAACCAAGTTAAACATTCATCAAACACCTTTGATGCATTGTTTAGCCTCTGAATTCATCTCTTGGCACATGATAATTATGCAATTAACATATGCAAATCCCAATCAAATTAAGCATTAAATCAGAATTTAAACAAGAGAAGAAGAGAAAGAGAAACTTGATTAATAGATGAATTTATAACAATTAAAACAAGGTCTCAAGATTAATCATCAAGAATGTCAATCTCTTGGATTGATTAAAGAAGTTTAGCTCTCCATAGCCATCACCATTGGAGAACCTTCAAGAACCATACAAAAATAAAAATAACAAAGAGAGAGGAGGAGAGGAAGAGAAGAAGAGAATTCTCCAAAATCAAAAACTAAAACTATAATAACCACACACTACGTAGAAGCTCTCCATTCTCTCATCAAAATATGATTGCTCTCCTCTTCGTCATCCACTAACCCTATGTTTGGATGTTTTTTCATTAATGGAACGGAACGGAATAGGTAGGAATAGAATGGAAAGGAAAGGAATGAAATGAAATATAGTTTTCATTCTTTTTGTTTGGAAGTTTCATTAATGGAACGGAACGGAATGAAATTATCCATGTGTTCCTCCCATTCCCCTTCAATTTTGGGGGGAACAAAAGTTGGGCATTTGAGGGGAAGAGGGGGGAAATGATTCCCCATGTGTTCCGTTCCGTTTCTATGCATTTTTAAACTCCCAAACAAGGGAAGTTATTTCCGTTCCCCCCATTCTCTTTCCGTTCCCCTCATTACCTATCATCCAAACATAGTGTAAGAGTCAAAAGTGGTTCACCCACTTTTGTTAATTATTGCTCCATTATCAAAGTGTGTCTCCCACCTTCTAATGAATTATTTTCTCATTATGAAAGTATGTCTCCCACCTTCTAATGATTCCTTCACTTTTTTCATATTTCCATCTTTTGGATTTCTGTCATAATCTCTAATTCAAATTAAGTCCATCAGATAGCCTTTAAAGTAAGCTTTCCAAAGAGTACTCACATGCTTAATTTGGGTTTAAAATGAGTGAGATATGCCCAAAATAGTGAAGGTGTGTCAAGAATTTGTGACAGTACCACTGGTCCAACTTCAAGGCTATATTTGACTATTTAAACATCTGAATCTTCCAATTTGACATTTCACAAAACTTGTAGATCTTTTTCTCAATTTTCCTAGCATATAAAGAACATTAAAATCAGAGATCTACAACTCAAGTTATGGTCAAAATACTGAATCAATGTCAATATGCATTAAAATTCAAAAATTTTGCTTTAAAGCTCAATTCAACCCAATGATCTAAATGAGTGCTAAGACCACATAATTACAATATGGACATCATTAATAAGGTAATTGTGTGGATATTAATATGTTAAAAATCATAATTATCAAATACCCCCACACTTACTCTTTTGCACGTCCTCAGGCAAAACAGAAAAAAAATAAAAATAAAACTAGGGAACAAAGAAAAACAAAACAAACTCAAAAGCTAAAAACTCTAAAAAACTCAATTTCAAATGACCTTCAAGAATGCAAAAGCTATAAGCAAGAAAAACAACTAAAGATTTAAGGGGACAAGTAAGGTATCATCAATTTGAAATGAATGAATCAAGAATGATAGATTCTCATAGGATACACTCTCAATCCCTCAAGTGTTTACAGGATAAGTATTTCACTCAATTCAATCCATAAAAATTGCACTACCATAAGCTTGCTTATTTTCTACTTTTCCACTACTCAAAACACATGCACACAAAAATCAAGAGGACTTTATTCAAGGTTGAAATGGGGTCAAGGTAAGGAAAGGACATTGGGAAGGAACTCCAAATGACAAGTAACAAACATAAATTTTTATCCCCCAACTCTAAATAATACACATTCTCTTCACATATTTCCTTCATTTTCCTTTTTTTTTTTCTTTTTTTTTTTTTTCTGAAAAATTCAACCTCTCTTGCAATTTTTTTTCTTTTTATCTTTCTTTATTTTTTTTAAATATATATTTTTTCTTCAAACACTTTGAATATTGCACACACACACTAATCAATATTACACAACCCCCACACTTGAACTGTTAATTATTCACAAGCCAAAGAGCTCCTCTAATGAAAATGAACCAATGCTCTTCCATTCTTTAAGGTAAGGTAAAACATGATTTTCCACATAAGACATATACTGAGCTAAAACAAAGAATAGGCAAGTAGGCTCAAAGGGGTTAAACAAAGGAAATAATGCAGGGTTGGCTATTTGGCTAAAGTAGCTAATAAAAGAAAGAAGGACTCAATCATGTTTATGCATGCAAGTGAAAATGTAGTCTCAAAAAGAATCAAAGCAAGTTCTAGAGTGATCAATTAACATGAATGAAAATCACACAAGAAAGAGGAGAATGGTGCAAATGTTAAAATCCACCAATATGCTCAAAAACTCACAAGGTATGCATCTATCAAACTCAATCCACCAATTCAAACCATGAACCTTTTACTTGATTTATTTCTACTCATCACTTTAACACAGCTTAAAATCCATTCAAAAACACATTTTTTTCAAAGCATTATTTTTTTTCTTTTTTTAAATTTTTGTTTGCATCTTTTTTTTTTGCAATAAACAAACATAGAAAACAAAACCAAAATAATAATAGAAATAGTAACAGAAAAATAAACAACAGGGCTGAAATATCAAAATAGAAAAAACAGCAGAAACATTAAAATTGAAAACAAAAACAAAAAACAGAATGCTAAAATTCCTCTCCCACACTTAAATTGTACATTGTCCGCAATGTAAAGCTCACAAGAAAAACAACATTCCATCAAAATCATCAATTAATGAAGGACAAGTAAAATAAAAGAGAAGAAAGGAAAGAAATATCTTTATCAAGTGGGGTAGACGACTTCTTGCAAGTGGACCTCCTCCAAAATGTCCTCTTGAGCTCCCTCATAAAATGGTTTGAGGCAATGTCCATTGACTGTGAAAGCTTTGGTAGTATTTTCACTTGTAACCTGCACAGCACCATAAGGAAAAATCTTAGTAACAACAAATGGACCAAGCCAGTTAGATCTGAGCTTCCCGGGCATGAGCTTGAGGCGGGAGTTATAGAGGAGAACTTTTTGACCAATCTCAAATGTTTTTCTCATGATCATCTTATCATGGAAGGATTTGGTCTTCTCTTTATAAAGTTTATAACTCTCATAAGCCTCCAAGCGGATCTCCTCTAATTCCTGCAACTGTAGCTTTCACTCCATGCCCGCTTGATTTAGGTCCAAGTTACACCTCTTTACTGCCAAAAATACGCGATGCTCAATTTCCACTGGCAAGTGGCACGCTTTGCCAAAAATAATTCAATAAGGAGACATCCCAATCGGAGTCTTATAAGCGGTCCTGTAAGCCCATAAAGCATCCTCAAGCCTTTTGCTCCAGTCCTTTCTGTTAGGTTGAACTATTTTCTGAAGTATCTGCTTGATCTCTCTATTGGAAATCTCGGCTTGCCCATTAGTCTGGGGATGGTAAGGTGTAGAAACTCTGTGTAAGACTCTATACTTTTTCATCAAGGCTTCCATGCTCCGATTACAGAAATGCGAACCCTGATCACTAATGATAGCTTTTGGGACTCCAAACCTACAGAAAATATGTGATCTAACAAAATCTACAACAACTTTAGAATCATCAGTCTGAGTGGCTTTTGCCTTCAGTCATTTAGATACATAATCCACAGCAAGCAGAATGTAAACAAAACCAAATGACACAGGAAAAGGACCCATAAAATTAATACCCCAAACATCAAATATCTCACAGAATAACAAAGGTTGTTGGGGCCTCTTATTCCTACGAGAAATATTCCCTGTTCTCTCGCATTATTCATAAGATTTACAAAACAAATATGCATCATGAAATAGATAGGGCCAATATAATCCAGAGTCCAAAACTTTCCTAGCTGTACGAGTAGGTCTAAAATGTCCACCACAGGTAAATGCATGACAAAAGCTAAGAACAGAATTAAACTTATGATCAGGAATGCATCTCCTAATGACTTGGTCACTACAAAATCTTCATAAATAAGGGTCATCCCACACATAATATTTTGAATCACTTTTTAGTTTATCAATCCGTGCCTTAGTGAAATGTGCAGGTAGTGTTCTAGCAACCAAGAAATTAACCAAATCTGCAAACCAAGGGATATTACCTTGTATCTTGAAAAGTTGCTCATCAGGGAAGGCATCATGGATAGGAGAAGAATATGCCTCTCTCTCTCAATTCGACTCAAGTGATCTACCACCAGGTTCTCTGCTCCACATTTATCTCTGATATCAATATCAAACTCTTGTAAGAGCAACATCCACCTAATCAACCGAGGCTTTGCATCGGGCTTTTTCAGGAGAAACTTCAAAGCGGCATGATCTAAAAATACAACCACTCTAGAACCAAGCAAATATGATCGAAATTTATCTAAAATAAAAACAATTGCTAAAAGTTCCTTTTCAGTTGTAGTGTAGTTAGCTTGTGCAGTATCTAAAGTCCTCGAAGCATAGGAAATGACATGAGGCACTTTGCCGACTCTCTGTGCAAGGACAACTCCCAATGCATAATTAGAGGCATCACACATGAGTTCAAATGGGAGTGTCCAATCTGGTGGCTAGATGATAGGTGTACTGGTCAATGCTTGCTTCAAATGATTGAAGGCATCATTGCATCTCTGGTCAAAGTGAAACTCTACATCCTTTTGCAGCAAGTTGGACAGTGGAAAGGTAATTTTGCTAAAATCCTTTATGAACCATCGATAGAAACCTGCATGACCAAGGAAAGAACGAACCTCCCGCATGTATGTGGGGTAAGATTGGCATGAAATGACATCTATTTTTGCAGGATCTACCTCAACACCCTTGCTAGATACTACATGCCCTAAAACTATATCCTGTTCTACCATGAAATGACATTTCTCAAAATTCAGGACAAGGTTGGTTTTAATGCACCTATGCAAAACTCGAGCCAAACTATCCAAACATGCATCAAAGGAAGAGCCATAGACAGTAAAATCATCCATAAACACATCTATGTAACTCTCTAAAAATTCAGAGAAGATACTGACCATACACCTTTGAAAGGTTCCCGGAGCGTTGCACAGACCGAAGGGCATTCTCCTGTATGCAAATGTTCCAAATGGGCAGGTGAAAGTGGTCTTCTCTTGGTCTTCTAGGGCTATATGAATCTGAAAATAGCCTAAATATCCATCCAAGAAACAGTAATGCGACTTACCAACCAGTCTCTCCAACATCTGATCAATGAAAGGCAATGGAAAATGATCTTTCCTAGTGGCCTAGTTAAGCTGCCTATAATCAATGCACACTTGCTAACTGTTCTGGATTCTTGTGGGTAGGAGCTCATTGTTCTGATTTGCAACTACTGTGACTCCAGATTTCTTTGGAACCACTTGCACTGGGCTCACCCATTTACTGTTGGATATGGGATAAATAATGCCAGCTTGCAGCAGCTTGGTTACTTCCTTCTTCACCACATCCAGAATCAGGGGGTTTAGTCTCCTTTGGGGCTGCCTCACTAGCTTGGTACCTTCCTTCAATAAAATCCTATGCATACATGTGGAGGAACTAATACCAGGAATATCTGCAAGTGTCCATCTGATGGCCCGCTTATGTTGCCTCAAAACCTGCAATAATTTTTCTTCTTGTTCAGGTTGCAGATTCTTAGCAACAATCACTGGCAGCTTCTCACCATATTCCTAATATGCATATTTAAGGTGGTCTGGCAAAGTCTTTAGCTCTAAGGATGGGGGATGCACAATGGAAGGCAATAAGCTATTTGAAACAAGTAACTCAGCAGCATTAAATTCAACATAATTTTGACTCACATTTTTATATGTTGCATCAGTCAAATAAGCAACTGCATCATCACTCATAACCGCAAATATTTCAGCACATGCAGCACATGGTTCAGTATCACAGCTAACACATATATCACAAGTGACAAAATCCAGAAAGTCAGCAATATTAGGGAATTCCGCACTCATATCAGTATAAGTATCATCAACTAGCATTTCAATCACATCAACATGAAAAACTGAATGTTCCTTAAAAGGGGATGTCTCACGGCATCAAAAATGTTAAATTATACCACATCTTCACCAAATTCCATAGAAAGGGTGCCAGCATGCACATCTATCTTGGTCTTGGCTGTCTTGAGGAATGGTCTTCCTAGAATATATAGCACGTGATTTGTTAGACACTCATCTTATATGTCGGAATATAAAAGTTCCTGGGAAAATTAGCTCATTCACCCGCACTAACACATCTTCCAGCACTCCTACAGGATGAGCAGTGGTCATGTTTGCTAACTGAATCACTATGCCAGTGGGTTGTAAGGTGCCAATGTTCAAATACTTATACACTGACATAGGCATGACATTGATAGAAGCACCCAAATCTAGCATTGCATGGTCAAATCTGGAATTGCCTATAATACAAGGGATTGTGAAAGTTTCAGGATCTTTGCATTTCTTTGGCATGCTTGGCTGAATCATCACAGAAACATTTCTACCCATACTGACCTTCTCAGTACCCTTAAGTCTTCTCTTGTGAGTACACAACTCCTTGAGAAATTTGGCATACTTGGGAATTTGCTTGATTGCATCTAGGAGGGGAATATTAATTTACACCTTCCTGAATGTCTCCATGACTTCCTTTTCCATTTCTGTCTGCGCTATCTGCTTGGACTATGTCACTCTATTTGGGAAGGATAGTGAAATAACCAAGTCTGAATTCTCTGCACACTTCTTCTGGACCGGGGCATCTAGTTTCTGCGGATTTTGTCATGTCTGATCAATCTCTTGCTACTGTAATAGGAGCTCTGGTTATGGCAAACTAGGACCATCAATTTTTCTGCCACTTCTCAAGCTAATGGCACTTACATTGCCTCTTGGATTATTGATTGTTTGTGAAGGCAATTGGCTTGATCATTGGCTTTTCAGCTCACTCACAATGGTGGCCAGCTGCCCAATCTGAGTTTGTAGGTTCTGAATCGTGGTATTGACATTTTGTTGGAACTGAACATTATTTGTGACCATCTGTTTCATCAAATCTTCCAATAATGGCTCGGATGGAGTGGTTGCTGGACTTGGCAATATGAGGGGTTGCTGTATTGGTGGCTGTACAGTTTGTTGCTGTCTGAATACAAGTGGTTGGTATTTAGTATTTGGATCTGCAGCTTGATATCTAAATTATTATTGCTGTTGGGGTTGTTGTTGCTGACCAGAATTTCCATATCTCAAGTTAGGATGGTCCCTCCAACCAAGGTTATAAGTATTAGAAAATGGATCATATATCGGCTGCTGGGACTGCTGATATTGAGGTCTACTAGGAAAAATGCCAGCTGCTGCAACTGACTGCTCTGGAAAAGCAGAATCACCATCTTGAAGTGTGGGGCATGCATCAATAAGATGAGATGAACAAGAGTAAATACCATACACCCTTGCAAGCTCTTGTATAGAAACTAGTACATGTTGTCCCACTGCTAATTGCCTCACCAAAGAAGTCAATTCATCAAGTCTGTGTTCCATTCTCTGTTGGTCTACATGAGACAATAGAACTTCATTGACTCCTCTGGTGGAAGTAAGGATTCTTGTGCCAAATTGTTGAACATTGGCTGTCATATTTGCTATCAAATCTCTTGCTGCAGTAGGGGTTTTATCCACCAAGGCACCTCCAGATGTGGCATCCACCATACTTCTATCCATCGGCAGCAAGCCCTCATAGAAATATTGAATCAAGAGCTGATCACTAATTTGATGGTGGGGACAGCTCGAACACAGCTTCTTGAATCTTTCCCAATATTCATACAAGGTCTCACTAGTCATTTGCCTTATACCACAAATGTCTTTTCTAATGGCAGCTGCTCTAGATGCAGGGAAGAACCTCTCCAAGAATAACTTCTTCATATCATCCCAACTCGTGACAGAACCTGGTGAAAGGTAGAACAACCAATCCTTGGCTACATCAGCAAGAGAGAAAGGGAATGCCCTCAACTTAATATGCTCCTCAGAGATTCCATGCGGCTTCATGGTTGAACAGACCATATAGAACTCCTTTAAGTGCTTATGGGGATCCTCACCTGTAAGACCATGAAACTTGGGCAACAAGTGTATCAATCCAGATTTTAACTCAAAGTCAGCATCAAGATCAGGATATTGAATGCACAAAGATTGGTAAGTTACATCAGGAGCAGCAAGTTCTTTAAGGGTTCTATTTTGCCTGTTATCAACCATAATTTTAGAATCACTTAAGATCTCAAGTGCACCCTCAGATTCAATGTCACAACTAAATTCAGAACCAATTCTTTCACTTAGCCTACGAGCTCTAATCAACTTATGCAATGCTCTATTAATCTCAAGATCAAATTCAAGCAAGATATCAGGATTAGACCTAGTCATGCACCAATCAAAATACAAAAAAAAATACAAAATCAGTAAACAAGCAAAATACACTGGATAGCACTAAAAATATATCAAAATAAATCTAATTGACCTATGCAATGATTTTTAAAAATTATGGGACTTGTACAGCATGAAAACTACACAAAAATGAAACTAAAAAATATAATAAAAAATATTAAAAAATTAAAAACTGGTCTAAACGATGGATTTTGGAAAAACTAGGGTGACCTCACAATTATTGTGAGTCTTGTTTATTAGGCTATTTTCCTTCAATTGACCAAGTTTCAGTAGCATTCTGGGCACATTTTTCTTTAATACTGAAATTACGCAAAGTGACCCGTAATCACCCGTTTTCTCCTAAAAATCACCAAAACACAGCGACACAAAGGTTAGTGAGGGATTAGCAGTTAAATATACTCTTAATAAAATTGAACAAAATCAGAATGATCCCCGGTAACGGCGCCAAAAATTTGATAACTATCGATATTACCAAATTTAAATAAATTTATAACTGATTTACCAAAATTACTTGCAGCATAAGGTAACACCGAAGTTTAGATCACTCTAATTATGAAGTCGACCAAATAGGGGGAGAGTTTTGCAAGATTAAACAACAAAGAGCAATTAAAATGAGTAAATAAAATTAAGAAAACAACCAATCCAAGATAATTGTTGGTGTATGCCCTAGTGGCCAATACATTTTGTTTGTATTGACATACATTATATTATGCTATTTTTGATATATGAGGCATTTCATTTATTGTGTTCTTTTTGATAGACATAATAAAGTCCTTAGAATAGTAAGTTTGATACCATAGGACATCAAGTGGATGACTTGATGGTGAGATCCTATTGGATAAAATACTATTCTTAAATGTCCCTAGTCAAGTATTATTGTTAATTAGGACAACAATAATGCATTGAGACTAGTATGTGCGTAGATCGATGACCACATCTCACGGGTCATGGATATGAGATATCAAGTCTACACATGGATACATATTAGAGTAATGATGTATTGGACAGACCCGCCATGAGAACGCTACGTGGATCATTACGTGAGTGTCATAAGCGATTCTCAATAATGGTGTATGTGGTTCTTTGACAAATCACTACGATTCCTACATGAGGAGTTGTGTGTTTTAAATGCCATCAAACGTCATCCGTAACAAGATGATTATAAAGTTGGTTATTAGACATATTGGATGCATGTGGAGGAATGTGAGTGACCTAGATGGGATTTGTCCCTCCTACATAACAGAGTGATATCTTAATGAAATGCAAATGCTTGAGTCAATATGAGATATTGATCTCATTTGTTATTACTATGTCTACTCGGGAATCAGAAACCGAAGATTGAATTAAACAAGGGTGACACGTTCCATGCCTTGTGTTCAATCTGATATCCGGACAAAGGGAATAAACTACACGGAAACATTGATCACGGATAGGTTATGTCAAATCAACGACATTCTCATTACTTGGGTAGCAGTGATGTGTTGCTAGATACACTCGTTTGTAATATTAAAATGAGATTTTAATATTACTACCAACGTCATGAGAACTCATAACGGTCGCACACTTAGAACAGACTAAATTGGAGCAATAAGGATCCAAGTTGGACTCGGATTCAATTGTGGGCCTAACTCATGACGATGGGTTTTAGTTTTGCAAGATTAACACTCACTTAACAATAAATAGTTCGTTAAGGGGCTGCTATAGATGTTACATCACAACCCTAGCCGCACCTAAGAAAGTGAGTGAGAGACAAAAGGTTCTTCTTTCTATTCGCAGCTAGCCGCAAACAAGGCGTGACTCCTTTTGCAAGTCTGTTCGTGTGGATACCGCAGAAACATCGTCGCTATTACGGTGTTGTTGATTCACCTCGCTTGTGTTTATCACGCTTCAAGAGGTAAATTTTTAAAAAAACTCAGATTATGGACTTTTCGCATGGATCCTGTGTGGGAATCCTATTATTCCGCTGCGAGATATTTTGATCCGCAATTCCCAACAATAATTAACCAATCTTGATTTTAATCCATCTTTGATCTTTATAAATCCGTTCAACTATCAACCAAATCCTTGGTCTTAGATCATATCAAGACGCCTCTCAATGATCCATGGATCTTCTACTAGAAACGCTTCTAGAATACAATTAATTAAGGTTAGACAAATTAAACATCCATCCAAAACTCAAATTAACTTAAAAACCAAGATCCAACCAAGTTAAACATTCATCAAACACCTTTGATGCATTGTTTAGCCTCTGGATTCATCTCTTGGCATATGATAATTATGCAATTAACATATGCAAATCCCAATCAAATTAAGCATTAAATCAGAATTTAAACAAGAGAAGAAGAGAAAGAGAAACTTGATTAATAGATGAATTTATAACGATCAAAACAAGATCTCAAGATTAATCATCAAGAATGTCAATCTCTTGGATTGATTAAAGAAGTTTAGCTCTCCATGGCCATCACCATTGGAGAACCTTCAAGAACTATACAAAAATGAAAATAACAAAGAGAAAGGAGGAGAGGAAGAGAATTCTCCAAAATCAAAAACTAAAACTATAATAACCACACACTATGTAAAAGTTCTCCATTCTCTCATCAAAATATGATTGCTCTCCTCTTCATCATCCACTAAGAGTCAAACGTGGTTCACCCACTTTTGTTAATTATTGCTCTATTATCAAAGTGTGTCTCCCACCTTCCAATGAATTATTTTCTCATTATGAAAGTGTGTCTCTCACCTTCTAATGATTCCTTCACTTTTTCCATATTTCCATCTTTTGGATTTCTGTCATAATCTCTAATTCAAATCAAGTCCATCAGATAGACTTTAAAGTAAGCTTTCCAAAGAGTGCTCACATGCTTAATTTGGGCTTGAAATGAGTGAGATATGCCCAAAATAGTGAAGGTGTATCCAGAATTCGTGACAATACCACTGGTCCAACTTCAAGGCTGTATTTGACTACTTAAACATCTGAATCTTCCAATTTGACATTTCACAAAATTTGTAGATCTTTTTCTCATTTTTCCTGGATATAAAGAACATTAAAATCAGAGATCTACAACTCAAGTTATGGTCAAAATACTGAATCAATGTCAATATGCATTAAAATCTGAAAATTTTGCTTTAAAGCCCAATTCAACCCAATGATCTAAATGAGTACTAAGACCATATAATTATAATCTAGACATCATTAATAAGGTAATTGTGTGGATATTAATATGTTAAAAATCATAATTATCAGTCACTCTAACGGTGCCAATGTTCTAAACTAGGTTTAGAGGGTTACATGAGAAGGTAAGTAATAGTGGATTCCTCCATGGCACAACAGCGACAACAATTGTGTGAAGGGTGGGTACCTGCAAAAGACACTCTAATACTTAAGTCAGTTTGTGTGCAATGAGGGTAATGTATAGAATTGGAGATTGGATCTGTACCTTTTCGCCTTGCAAGGTATATGTGGGAGCCTCTTAAGGCGTTTAGAATTTGAGTATTCAATGTGAATTGAATGTTGTTAAATAAAATCTAGAAAACCGTTATTCCTTATATCCAAATCCCTATTTATGCGGGATATGGTTAGCATTCATATCCTTTAAGAGAGTTACGCCTAGAAAATAAGTGGCTACAAACCTGCAGTAATGTCTAGGTTCAATTCTGGTGGGCCAAGTCACTCCAGATCAGTGGACCCAAAATCTGGTCTAGAATAATTTTCAATACAAAAAATTGCCTATATTTTGTTATTACTATGGAAGAATAGGCCATGGACTATAATTGTGCTATTTTGATTGAGGATTAATTGTCTAGCTTAGTCAAAGACAAGAATTTTGGGCCATGGCTTCAAGCTAATTAGATTGGGTACAGAATAGATTCTCTAATTGACACATCTCCTAGTCAAAGGCCCTTTTTATCACTGTTGAGAAGGAGACAAAGCAATTGTGGAAAAAATGTCTCTCTATCTATCAACCTTCACCATGAAGGACAAAGCTCCCCTCTCAAAGCTGGATAATTGTTACTAATCTTTAAATTAAGAACTAATAGTGGAAATTAGATTAGGAATGACTAATAATAATTTGCATAATTTTTAGCAACAACAAATGACCCCCAAGCTCTTTATCTTGGCTAACAAACTAACTCAGGACAATAATTCAAAGGAGGAATACTCAATCCTGAAGGAGTTAGCAGCTAACAAAACCATTATTATTATTAACAGCTAAAGCAAGGAAAATGTGCACATCCATGCAAGCGACATGGAGCTCAAAGGAATGGGAGTAGGGCAATCATCGGAAGAGAAGACTCTCTCAAATCATGATAAAGGTATAGAACAACCCAAAAAGCATCCCGAGTCAACCTTCTCTAAAATCTTAGAGTCTCACCTCTTTTAATCATGCATTTTCTAGTAAAAAATCTCAAAGGAATTGATTCAGAGGAAGACCAGGAAGAGCTTTAAACTAAGTGGCAAAGCAAAGGTCATGTAGAATTCCTCAACTCTAATCTTAGACTAGAACAACCCACATGCTGGACCTGAGAAAGTGTGCCAAAAGAAGAGAGGTTTTAGCCTCTTTGAACATGGTGAAGGGAAGCAAGTATACTTGGAACAAGGCCTATACCGACTTTAAATTCCTTGGATGATTCTGGCATCCTTTATCCTTTGAATATAACTAGAATCCCTTTATTTTCTTGGTAGTATAAGTTTTGTTTCGGGTGTCTTGTAGTCATAATGGGCTTTAGCTTTTCTTTCCTTCCAAGTATGTTGAAAGTGATGTTGGGTATCTACCCTTGTGTAGTTTTTCTTACATCATTAAGTAGTCCAAAGACTAGCCCTTAAGCACAGAAAGGAACATCTGGTGTCGCCATAGACTGCTTTTTCTGCCATGATAATCAACAACAAGAATGCAGAACTATCACAACACTCAAGCCTACCCATAACTACATGTAATGTCTCATATTTTCAAATATCACAATTTTTCCATCATTGTTAGAGGAGAGAGTATCTTTCTGTATATGTGTTACACTTGTTATCCAAGTTACATTTGTTATCTGGTTTACATTTTTTGGTTTATTCTTTCACTGTTATGGAAAAAGTATCTTGATTCATTTGGGTTACATTTGTTAGTTTCTTGTTTCATTGTTGAAGGAGAGTATCTTGCTATATCTAGGTTACATATGCTAGTTTATTCTTTTATTGTTGAAAGAGAGTATGTTACTATATTTGGTTTACATCTATTAGTTTATTCTTTATCTGGGATAGGATGCCATCACCCCCTTTTATAGAAGACTTAACTAAAAAATAAGCTAAAAATGACATTCAAGTCACACGTGCAAAAGGAAGAAAAAATGCTAAATGACTAATGCTACCCAATTATCTTTTATTTGTTGATATTAAGCTAATACTCATTCTTTAACATCACTTTACACTTTTCTATGCATGTACACTATTATTTTATAGATTTCATCAGTATCATCTTGAAGACAAAGTCTTGACCTCTCACTTGGGCATTGAAGAAGTTTATGAATTATCATTAAGTGTTCAAGTAAGCTTCTGGTCCATAATAAAGATAGTTTATCCTAGCAAACTTAGATCACCATCCAAGCATTAATTCGAGAGAATTGGTATTTATACACTGCAAGAAACTCAAAGATTACTAGTGGCCATATTCGCCAATAATTTCTTCAAATCTATCAAAAATTTGAATTTTCTATGGATTTTCTGGTAGAAACTAGTCCCACAAAAAAATATAAGCAAAAAACAAAAATTCACCTGTATTTTCAATCGAATAGGCCGTTGCAAAATAAATCACAAGTTATCAGAGCATAACTTTTTCTGGCAAACATATCTGCTGGAAGTTTTCAGCAAAAACATATCAGATGGAAAATATTTGTTACTAGAACTTTTTTTGGCAAAAAATTCGCTGAAATCACTATATATGTGACTTTGAGTAGTCTGAGATTTGGCTGCTCTACTCATCTTTCATCTTCTACTAATAATAAGGATAATGACTCCAATAATAATATTTTCAAGTGGTTGATATGATCGAAAGTTTGCATAGTAAAAATAGTTCTACCTCTTATGACAATGAGAAAAGACTAGGTAATGAGATACGAAAAAGGAAGAAAAAAAGCATTGTGGATTATAATAATGAATTTTCACGATTTTATGAAATAATTTTTCTAGCTAATAGAAGTCCCCTAGTGGAGAAGTTGAAGAATAAGAAAGAAACCAAAAGCAAACAGAATTTTTTTGTAAAGTATAATGACACTAATGAAAATGATACTATAATAAAGTATCATGGAGAGGAATATCCCTATAATATTGTGTGCTCAACATTATTAGAATTAGGATAGTTGAGAGGGTAGCCCTAAGACCATTGCTCTTCCAAGTGGCACAAGAAGCATATGTCTACTTGCAGTCATATAACGATTTCTAAAGAGTACTAGAAAAAATTTAATCTCAAGAGAATTTGAACGAAAGTGAAATTAGAATTTAGAAAGTGGTAATGATGACAAGTGAATCATATATACTTTTCTTATTATGTGTAATATAATATGAACTCAAGGAAAGACTATCCAAATTTGACAAATCAGTCTTGAAACTAAGAGTGTCAGTATAAAAAAGGTCATTTTTCTTTTGAGCTCTTGAATAGATTGCGCTTGTGTTTAAAAAATTCTTGTGTCGGTTTCTCTCCAAATGAACTGGGATACCAATCATGCTCGCTACAATTTGAGAAGTACAATTTTTCCAAGAGCAATGTTCATTGTAAAATATTTCAATCATCATCATTGTCTTCAAATATTAAATACACAAATTTTATTAACATTCTTATATACGTTTTTTTCATACAGTCGATGATAGTCAAATCTTACAGAAGCCAACTTATATTCCTTCTCCAATCCAGAGATCTAGACCACACAACTTCTCTAATCTAAAGAGGTCTCTAGGTTGGAGAATGCATATGGTTTGAATTGTACGATGTGACTATCATTAAGCATAAGGAAAAGTGCAAGAATGTTGAGAACATTCGAGTATTTAACTATTGAAGACAATGATGATGATTGATGTATTTTGTAAGGAACATTACTTAGAAAAAGTTGTACTTTTTGAATAGTTATCAGTATTTCTATCCTAGCCCACTAGGAGATATCCAATATGAAAATCTTTTTAACACGAGTGAGAATAACTCATTAAAGATCAAAAGAAATTTTACTTTTCTTGATACTAACGCTCTTAGTTCCTAAACTCATTCATTAAATATGGATAGTCTTCCCTTAAGTTCCAATTGTATTACAAGTAATAAGAAAAATATATCTACGTCACTTGCCATCACAATCACTATCAAAACCTTAATCACAACTTCAACCAAATTCTCTTGAAATTAATTTTTTCTCAACTACTCTCTAAGACAAGTGCAAGGAGACATAATCTTCTAGTATCACCAGCAAGGGCAATAATCTAGGCACTACCCACTCAACTTTTCCAATCCTAAGATGTTGAGCTCATGATTTTATTGGGCATGTCCTCTCTACGAAACCCTTGTATAATGTCATTATCGTTGTTGAAATCACTCTTCATATAAATTTTGTCTTCTTTTGATCTTTGTCTTATTCCCCAACTGCTCCACCATACAACATATTTCTATTAGAAAATCTACTTTACAAAAGCATGTAAACTTATTTTGTTTAATCCGCAATGTCTTTCTCCATCCTTTTCTTACATCACCCTACCTAGTCTTCTCATTATCATAGGAGTTGGACTCTTGTCACCACTCAAACTTTCTATCACATTTACCACTTGATAATCTTATTGATAGATTCATCATCCTCAAAATTAATGGATGACAAAAGATAAGTTACTTGAGCAATCAAATCCAAGACGACTCAAAGCTACTTAATTTATCAATTCAAAACTAATATTGTCTAACTTAAGGTTTAGAGCTTCCTAATTAAGTAGAGCATTAATTATTTCAATAATTCAAGCACAACAACATGCATACAAATAAGTGTTAATAACAATAACATATTACTTTATTATTATTATTATATACAATTACACAACCATTGAAGTAATTTAAGTATTCAGTTTACGCGTGCAACTTGTAGCTTTGAAATCGATTCCTTTTAACTACTATAATATCTTCTTCATTGTCATATGTTCTCGACCCATTCGTGTGTGTATAAGTTATACGTTTTCCAGTTAGTCACTCATTTTATATAATTAATAATTTTTATTTATTTAATTAGTTAATTAAATAATTTATTTATTTAAATAATTATATAATTATTTAACTAATTATTTAATTATATATAGTTTAAAATTTTACTTTCTTTAATTTCATATTATATTAATTTTATTAATTTTATTAATTAATTATATTTGTTTACTATATTAATTAATTATTAAATTCATTAATCTATTAAGATTTTTACTTGAATTTTTTAAAATTTCATATTACTATTTTTGTCGTTAGTTTTTAATAAGGTCATATAATTTTATATTATTTTTATAATAAAATAGTATGTATCTTATATGATTTATTGTTATTATTCAAATCTTATAGCATAATATTAACTATCATCTATCATACCTACACAAACACCAATAAATAAAAACATACTATGCATATAAACATATATTCAAATATATACATAATCAAATTAAAATATAAACACCATATCATACATACATGTACATATACATATACATATATAACTTTCAAATTCAAATAAAAGAAAAGGTTACCATGCATGTATACACCACACCCCCTAGCCACCGCACCCACCGGCCACCAGAACCTGGTCAGAACCTCAACCACCGGCCACCATGAACTAGGCTAGAACCTTTGTGTGCCACCACCCACCATGAGTTAGGAACCTTAGTGCGCCACCATCCATCATAAACTTGAAACCTCAGCGTGCCACCACCCACCACCAACTTGAAACGTCATCAGCTACCACGAACCCGTAGCTTTGTTGTCCATTCCTTCGCTTAAAACCTCCACGACTAGAGTCTGCGGGCACTTCGGTGATGAGATGGGATGAAACGGCCATTCCTATCTCACTTGAAACTTGCACGCCCAGAAGTCGCATGCACCCCGATGATGGGATAGGATAAGAATGACGATAGGATAGGAAGAGAATGGAGAGAAAAATGAGTAGAATGGAAAAACGAAGAAGTAGAGGCACCGTGTGAAAGATATAAGAAAATTTTCTAGAAACTTTTATTAGCGAAGAAATTTAAACTCCTGGTGGATAATCCGCTAGAAACCTTGAAACACGTAATCGATACATTTACCAAAGTATTATGTTGGCTTAATTTCAGGTGGATCAATCGCCGAAAATTGTACAATGCTTGTATTTTGGAAGTTGGAGAAAAATTAAACCTCAAAACATGTAATCGGTACATTTATAGACAGATTAGTCAACAAAAATAAAAAAAATCATTGCCATTTTGCCAAAAATTTATTATAATTCTTTTTAACTGGAATCCAGTTTTTTGACGGATATGTCCTACTAGAAACATCTGTATTACCGATGGTCACATATTCATCGAAAAATCTGTCGATAATACCCAAATTTATTATAGTGTATATACTTTTTCATCAATTATTGGTATCTTGACTATATATGATGATTGACATACCATTACACACATAACCACTTAAATTGTAGCTTGCTTTCACTAATCTATACTAAGTTGTTTTCACTTTGGTTGTTGGTTACTAGTTATAACACTCTACAATCATTATCATATATCTTGTGCTATTGACACATTTGCTATCTTGCTTCATTGTGACACTCTAGCTTTGGAACTTTGACTTGTGCTTATCGATCAATATTCTTTGTTACTTCTATTTTCAAAGTGGGGTTTATGGTTGGTCGTTCTTGAACATGTTATGGTCTTTCCTTTACTTTCTTGATATTATTCTCATTTATAGCAATTTATCTATGTATCTCAAGCTAATTATACCTTGGATAAATTTAGGAATATATCATATTATCTTGCTCGAGCTAAGCATGTTAGAACTTACCAAGTTTTTCCTATTTATATTCAAAATCAAATTAGTGAGATTGAAACAAATATTGTTGCTTCTATTAGTAGACTTGGACAATATACAAGATCTCTTGGCTTCTATAAGGCCAACACTCATTATAATAGCTGTTGTTATGCTACTCTTGATATTTCTTGAATTTTCCTCTCATGTCTAGTAAGGATTATTATTATAGGTACATTTACATTATGTGGTATATTCCTTTTTATCCTTATAAATATTAGATACACCAGTTTATATATCTTGTCACCTAACGACTAACGTGCTAAGCTTATTAACTCCTGAACTGGAAGGTTGTGGACCATTATATCCTTATTGGACCCGAGCCACCTATTCTATCTCAATTTGATCTCAGTTATCACATCAATGAAGTCAAGTGTGATGAAATTATTAATTAGTAGACATTTATTATAAATTATAGCTTATTTTCCTTAGCACTCAACACACTCTGCCTATCAACTAGCAATCTAGGGGGTTGCGGACTTGTACATCCTTACTGGGCCCAAGCCCAATAACATGTAGAACGATGACCCATTATCATAGGTCATAAGGGGCCTTAGTCTCTATTTAGACACTTTAGAGGTTTTACCCCAAGTATGTTTACTTCTTTGCCTATACTCTTACTTCCATTTTCACTTTAAGATTGACTTAAGTGCTGGGGTGTCTTTGTTGGTAACCCACCCGCCTTCTGATCGATGGACCACCATGGTCGACAAAGGTGGAGCTCTCCAAGCATCATTAAGCAGTCCGAAGACTGATGAGTGTAACTTTCGGGTTTATTTATTAGGGTTTTTAATTTATTTTTATTTATTTTTTGTTTATTTTTATTTATTTTTAAAAAATTATCTCTTCACTTAGTCATATTTGAATTTTCACAACAAATTATCATATTTTGTGCAAAAAAAAAGAAATTCCTAAAGATAAGTATTTGAAGGATACTTATCCTATTCTTAGATGCTAATTAGAATTCTAATTAGATGCAAAATCTTAGATTGAAGATTGGATAAGGATTCTCAAAGAGATTAGATTTGGAGCAAAATTCAGATTCCCGTAGCACCCTAACCATTCCTCAGAAATAGAGTCATATCTTAGGTTATAGAGATCATACTGATGCGCTATTTGCGGCATTGAAAAGCTAACAAAAAATTATACAACCTCTCTATTGAGATTGAGGGCAAATTCGGCCATCTGGAGGGTGAGAAAAATCATGAAAGTTAGATACAAAAATTTGTTAGCTTTTCTATAAAAGGGAAAAAAAATAAGTTTAGTAAAAGAACTCTCTTTTGGTTCAAAAAATACATGAAAATATAGAGTTTTGGAGGCTCAAAGGTAGCGAGGGGATAAGCCTTAGGAGAGGGGGAGGATCCGTCATGGAGCTCTCATGAGGTTGGAGATCGAATTACTATTGAAGGTGTTTTGGTTTCTTTTCTACGATTCTATCATGATGAATTCTCTTTTTTCTTCTTATCTCTTCTTCTCTTTTGTCATGAGTAGCTAAACGTGTATTTCTAGGGTAAAGATGTAACTTGATTCGATCGACATGCATTAAGATTAGATTTTTAATTAATTTATTTTCTATTCAATTTGAGTACTTATTATGGTTCTTAATGCTTTTATGAATTGACCACTCATAAATTGATCTAGTGAGATGTGTCTACAATTTGAAGGTTTGCATATGACTTAGACTATAAATAATAAGTGTCATGATTTATAATCATCTAGGAAAAGATGTTATAAGTTGTGTGGGAGAATTATGATATTTTTCATGAGAATCCATTGAGTGAAGGTCATGCCTTTGAGAGTTGGGGTTTAGATCAAGGAATTGACTAGGCTTTGATAATTAAACAGAATTAACTCGTCAAGGAATTGATTTTTAATTAATTAAGGGATTCTTCCCATCAATTGAATGACTAAAAATTAATTAGAATGAAGGACTCAAAGCAAATCTATTTTCCATGATAGATTGTTGAATTAAGTGAAGTCAGATCCCTAGTATTTTAATTTTGGGTGTTTACATCCTAAATGTGTTTTGTATTCGTGTGCTTTGTTCTCTCTTTTCCCTCTTAATTTCTTGCATTCTTGTGTGGTTTTTTCTTTTATAATTTTGTATCTTTAATTACTTTGAATCACTCTTAATTATTAGTAGCTTAGATAATATTAATATTAGAGAAGTGATACTTGGTAAACTAATTCCTCATGGGAACGATATTCTACTCACTCTTTATTACTTGTTCGATCTGTGTACTTGCAGTAATATCATCTAAATTAATACATAATCACACGCGAGGTGATTAAGTTTTGGCATCGTTGCTGGGGAATTAGGCTTTTGTCAATATCATTAGTATCTAGGAAGAGTACTATCTAGGCTTTGTTTTTATTTTCATTTTGTTACTTTTGCTTTAATTGTTAATTTATATTTCTAATCATTAGTGGTGTTTCATTTTATACGAGGTAAAAGTGACCCTAATTCACTACTATTTGATCTGAAGATTGAAAGGACAATACGAGAAAACAAAATGTGAGCTAAAAAGATCAAGAAGCAATGGTGAAATAAAATGCATAAACTAATTGATGAATTTGTTTTTCTATTTTTTCGTATTTAAATTTTTAGATTAGGATTCGAGTTTGAAGTGTTTTGTGTTGTTTTGGTTTGTTTGTGTCTTGCTTTTCAATTTAATTTAATATACACCATGCTTTCATTTTAAGTTTGGGGGTTCCCCAAATTTTTTATTTTTCTTTTTCTTTTTATCTTTTATTTTTTTATTTTTCCATTAAAAAAAAGTCCTAGACAATGTAAATCACAGCCTAGTACACCCCAAAAAGAGTTTGTTAATTTTTTCCACCATCCAACCTCTATAGATTCCAGTGATCCCTATTATGGATTGAAAAAGGTGGCATGATAATTATGATTGTTGTGCAATTAAGAATTGATTTGTTTGGTACTTTTTTGACTGAGATCTTGATTCATTCTTAGTGTGCTCAATGCTTGTGATATGTTGGATCCCATACTCACATGATCTTAGGCTTTAGGTGAATGATTGAAAGATGAAGTGTAATTGCTTGATAATCTAATAACCGAATTTAAGACTTGATATATTAAAAGTAAGTGGTACTGATGTCACTTGCTAAACAGTGATTGTTGATGTTACAATTGTTGATAAATTGCAATATTTGGGTTGTACTTAATTGATTATTTTGTGAACCCATTTATTTGCAGTTGCTGACAATGAACTTGATAGTTTGTTTGAGATAATTCTTTCCACCTCCTACTGTGCTTGATTTGTTTCAACTAAATATCTTGAAGTATGTTCTTTATCTGTGACATTAGGAATAATGTCAACTTTTAAGTTTGGGGTGAGGTCGCATTCATTTATATGTCAATTTTTTATGTTAATTTTTATTTTTTTATTTTTGATTTGAGTCGGCTTAAGTTCTTTTCAGAGTTCAGAGCCTTTGTAGGGAAATGTATATAGTGTCAACCAACAAAAAAAAGATAAAAAATTAGGAAATAAACTCATTCTTTTTTGAAATTTGATGCAAATTGTAAAGTTCATTAATGAATATTTTTTAGTAAAGCTTTGATAAGTGTGAATGTAAAAAAAAATTCTTGATTTTATTCATGTCCTCTTGGTATATATTTGTCAATTGAGTGGATTTGAATTGAAAAGCTTGTTTTGCTTAATTATTAGCTCTTGAAATGATCATTGTTTATGACATGATTTTCTAAGATTCTCCCCTAATCTTAAACAGTTCTTCTACTCTTTTTGAAGCTGGTTCTAGGAAGTCCTAAGCTAAGAAAATTAAAAAAGTTGAATTAAGGAGTTTTCACCACCCAAGTGATAAAGAGTACAAGTTTGGGGGTGGTGAAAATTAAGAAAAATATTGGGAAAAGGGAAAAGCTTATAAAAGCCAATGGTGAGCCATAAACTCGGACACACGTTGCGCTTGAATTTTTGTTCCCCTCTAAAATTCTAAATTGTGAATAAGGGTCGGTGGTGAATCAAAAATTCAGACATTTTCACACTAAACTTCACAAGAGAGGAAAGAAGAAATAAAAGATATGAGTTTGGGATAGACTTGGATTAGTGAAGAATTGTGTAGCATTATTGCCTAGTGATATGGAGAGATTATTAGGAGTCGCTGAGTATATGAGTGATTGTCAAGAGAGCTTTGAATTTTGTGAAACTTTTTTTATAAAAATTTATCTTGATCGTTGATATATACTTGAGTAGGGCATGAATACATGAGAGAGTGATTGATCATTCAAGCTTTAAATTACTTTTTGGAGTTAGAATTTTTTTTTTTGAAAACCTTTGCATTTGCATTCACCTCAAAAAGATGAAATTTACCTTTAGTTTCATTCTTTTTCATTGCATGGGGATAAACAATATTTTAGTTTGGGGGTATTTGATGAGTGTCAAATACACTCATCTATTGAGTTTATTTATTAAGATTTTTAATTTATTTATTTATTTTTTGTTTATTTTATTTATTTTAATTAATTATCTCTTCACATAGTCATATTTGAATTTTCAGAATAAATTATCAGATTTTGTGCAAAAATAAGAAATTCCTAAAGATAAATATTTGAAGGATTCTTATCATATTCTTAGATTCTAATTAGATTTCTAATTGGCCGCAAAATCTTAGATTGGAAATTGGATAAGGATTCTCAAAGAGATTAGATTTGGAGCAAAATTCAGATTCTTGTAGCATCCTGACCATTCCTCAATAATAGAACCATATCTTGGGCTACAGAGATTAGATCGATGCGTCATTTACGGAATTGAAAGGACAACAGAAAATCCTACAACTTCTATGTTGAGATTGAGAGCAAATTCGACGATCTTGAGGGTGAGAAAAATCGTGCAATTTAGATACAAACAGTTGTCAGTTTTTCTATAAAAGAGGAAAAAATGAGTTTAGCAAAGGAGCTCTCTTTTGGTTCAAAAAATACATGAAAATATAGAGTTTTAGAGGTTCAAAGGCAGCGAGGGGACGAGCCCTAGGAGAAGGGGAGGAGCCTTCATGGAGCTCTCATAGAGTTGAAGATCGAATCACCATTGAAGGCGTTTTGGTTTCTTCTCTATTGTTTTATCATGATGAATTTGCTTTCCTCTTTATATCTCTTCTCTTTTGTCATGATTAGCTAAATTCGTGTATTTCTAGGGTGAAGATGTAACTTGATTCAATCGACATATATTAAGATTAAATTTTTAATTAATTTTTTTCTATTCAATTTGAGTGCTTATTATGGTTCTTAATGCATTTATGAATTGACCACTCATAAATTGATCTAGTGAGATGTGTATAGAATTAGAATGTTTACATATGACTTAGACCATAAATAATAAGTGTCATAATTTATAATCATTTATGAATAGAAGTTATAAGTTATGTAGGAGAATTGTTATATTTTCTATGAAAATCCATAGAATGAAGGTCATGCCTTTAAGAGTTAGGGTTTAGATCAAGGAATTGACTAGATTTTGATAATTAAAGAGAATTAACTCATCAAAGAATTGAGTTTTAATTAATTAAGGAATTCTCCTCATCAATTGAATGTCTAGAAATTAGTTAGAATGAAGGTCACAAAGCAACTCTACTGTCTATAATAGATTATTGAATTAAGTGAAGTCAGATCCTTAGTGTTTTAATTTCGTGTATTTACATCCTTAATGTATTTTGCATTTGTGTGATTTGTTCTCTCTTTTCCCTCTTAATTTCTTGCGTTCTTGTGTGGTTTTGTCTTTTATAATTTTGTGTCTTTAATTGCTTTGAATCACTCTTAATTATTGGTTACTTAGATAGTATTAATATTAGAGAAATGGTACTTGGTAAACTAATTCCTCGTGGGAATGATATTCTACTCACTCTTTATTACTTGTTCAAATCGTACACTTGCGATAATATCGCCTAAATTAATACATAATCAAAGACCACCAATTAGGTACAAGCAGGAACACTATTCCTCTCATTTAAAATGATGAAGCTCTATCTTCCTAAAAAATAATTTAAAATAAGTAATAATTATGTTTCAAATTAAAATTTCTAAAGAACTCTTAACTATAAGATTCCATATAATACTAATTAAATTATTGCCAGTAGTTAAGGGTGAAAATAAGTTAGGTTAGGCTTTGCCTAAATATGTTTTTGTTTTGGGGTTCAACCTGATCAAGCCTATTATATAGAATGTTGGCTTGAGCCTGACCTACTATCTTAGGCTTTTGTTTTGGGGTTCGACCTGATCTTTTTGTGAAACATAGAAGCTAGGCAAGGCTTGAAAGCCTTTTTAAAGGCCAACATTACATAAGGCCTTCAAATAAGTATAACATTTAATAAAATTTTTATATTGTGTATTAAAAAATATATTACATTCATATATAATTAATTGTGGGTTGTGGGCTAGCATCCTACCTTAGCAAGGCCTAAGTAAGGTTAAAGTCAAATCAAGCTATGATGCTTGCTGATGGGCTTATGCAGAGAGTTGTGTCCTGACTATTTACAATAGTTTTAGCATAGTAGTAAACGATTGATCCAACACATGGTGTCAATGACAAGTTCACGAGTTTGATTTATAGAAAGGCACGAAGTTTTGGCAAAGTGTTAGGAAGGGGATTGTTAGTTGTAGGCCAATACCATACCTTAGTAAGGCTAGATGGGTAGTAGTAGATCAAAGTGGAGCTTTAATTCTCGGAAAGGCATGAATTGTTAGAGATAAGTGTTGGGGGGATTTTTGGTTGTGGGCCAGCATTCTGTGAGCATTAGTAAGGCCTTGGTAGGGTTAGAGTCAAAGTGAACCATGGCGCTTTCTGATAGACTTAAGTAAAAATAGTTATACCCTTACTAATAGCTTTATCTTTTAGCATAGTGGTAAGCATTCATTTCAACATTAACAAATTTCATAAGTATTATAAATTAATACATATATATAACTACAAATTTGGTGTATGGCCATACTGGTTTTAGGCAATGCTTGAAAAAGGTTGCCTAAATCCTGTACAGACACTCAGGGGAAACACTTGAGGGAGGTTTTTGCAACAAAGCATAGGAAACACTTGTAAAGTATTCTTGTAGAGAACAAAGAGAACGCTTTATAAGCAAGACTAACATTTTCAAAGGTATCATAAATGTGAGATTAATCCTTTTAGGCATCCTTGCAGTTTCCACTTCACCCTTTGTGGGTGTGAAGTTGGATATGCTTAATTACATAGAAGGCAACATGTAACACAAGTGGTCCTAGAAGTTTTTATTAGCAACATTTTAAAAATGTGTGCTAATATTTTCAATTCATACTAAATTTCTCCTTGTTTCCCACTAATTCTGCACACACCAAAACCCTTATCAAAAATCTTCATTTTCTCACTTATTTTCTCATTGTCATACATGCGACAAAGAGTTCTTAGCAAAAGAAACTCAAGTCTTTCACCTAACCCACAATCGACAACTAAAGGTGCTTCTACTACTGCTGACCAAACCACAATCAACCAACCCACAATTAGTCGACCCATCAAACTCAAGTATGCCCTAAATCTTCATTTGTTCAATTCCTCATCCTCAAAAGAGCCCATCAAAAGATTAAAAGTTTTCAAGGTACCAAATTAAACTTGTGCCTTAACTCCAAGATTAAAATTCTTCAAGCTATTTAGAGAGGTTCTTATTTATGCTATTTTCTAGAATCTTTGCATATCATATTTCAAAGTGGGATAAAATTTAACATATCTAACTTTCTTACTTGTTGTCACAATTTTTGTTTCTTTTGGTCTAAACAACATTGGGATTGCAATAGATTCTAGATTTCTTGTTAATTTGATTAGTTTTGGTTTTCATGTAACAAATTTTATCATAGGATATTCCTTTTAGTGATTTTACTACAATATGGTCTTTTAGAATTGAGGAATAGATTTAAGTGTTCCCCTAACATTTGAAAGCTAGTTCTTCTTCATTAGGCCATAGCCTTCCTTCTTTACTACTAAGTAAATGGCGACCTTGCTTCTTTGTTGCTCTATGTCATGCTTATGATGAGAAGGTTTCACTTTTGATCTTAGTTTTTTCGAATATAGGCCATACTCTCTATTTCATTGATGAATGTTAAGTGATTTCAATTAGACTTGTTTATGTAATAAGTAAATTAGATTTTTGTTTTAAACGTGATTCAGAATGATACCTGAATTAGTTGACAATGGTGGTTTCCTCTGATGCACGGAGGCTACGACGGTGGTGGGAAGGGGTGAGTACTTGCAAAAGGCACTTCGACGTTGAAGTTAGACCATGCACAAGGTGGGTAGTGTTTGGAATTAGATGCATACCTTTGCTATCTTATGTGGTATTTATAGGAGTGTCTTTGGTGATAAGAATTGTAGTTCAATCTGAATTAAATGCTATTAATTGGGATAAGAATCCAGTGAGATCGTTATCTCTTATAACTAATTCCCTATTTATGTGGGATGTAACTAATGTCCATATCTATGAGGGATTTTGTGAGAAATTTGTACATCATAAATAGGTAGATTTACTTATCTAATAGTGTGCATAAATATATGGGATCCAATTCTAGTAGGCCATGTTGCTCATGAACTGCTAACTCAAAACTTGGTCCAAAACAGTTGCCCCCAGCTTGACGCTCTGATGTAATAGCTGAGTGTCAAGATATCTGAGTTCAACAGGAGCAAACAACATGCATCGAACAAAGGGATCTAAGTCATAACATAAATGTTGGATCTCGCAATGTTTTTACCGAAGGGCCGAGGTCTGTGATATGTCGTAGAATACCCCCAATGTTAATGAATAAGGTCAGGATCCAGAATGGATCACTTTGCTTAAAGTCAATACATTGTCATATGGGATTCATAGTAGGTTGCCCCTATACAAATTTTGTTTGTGGGGCTTATTTAATTCTAAAAGTAATTTGATCTTGAACCGAGATCCGTATTATGATTTTCATAATATAATGATGCAAGTCCATAATCTGGTTTATATATTCCAGTTCAACGTCTTGCTTTGTTTCAACTTTGAGCATTCTGAACGTTGTCTTTTCAACTTATCTACTCAAAAATAATATGCCTTCTGGTTGGAAGATATTGGAAGTCGTTGTTTGGGATTCGTAACGTCATGATTACTATTTTCAAATTTCAAAATGAGAAGGAAGAGATGCTTTTGCCCCTATTTGGGGTAACAGTTGGGTTGTCCTTTGCGTTTATAAAACGGAGTAAAGGGATAACCTCTCACTTTCTTCTCTTTTCACATTTCTGCTTTCACATTTGACGAACCCAGACGATTTCCAGTGACTTTTTTGGTGAGACTCCAATGACCATTTACTGCAGTTTCAAAGTCCCAACACCTTTTCCTTCTTAAAAATAAGGTACCTCATTTTCCCACTTTAATTTTCTTCCATAATCTTCCATTGTGAGAGGGAAAATGTTACAAAATAGTTATTAGGATAGTGTTTCCTTAGAAGTCCTTAGCGCTTCGCTGTCTCCACCGCCTCAGGCACGGTGAAGATGATCTTTTCATGGTAGGAATTTTGAGAGACGTCTGAGGCCGATAACCGAAATGGATATCCTAGAGGCATTATAGAAGGCAGAACGTGCCAGAGAGCTTGCAAGGCAAAGACCAACATGTCCGCTCTCCGCACTCATGATAAAGTTAGAGAACCATAATGCGTCTTCTTCTAATTCTAACATTAGTGTGGCCTTTGTAGGTAACACTATCAACTCGAAAATGGCACATCAAAGAGCGCCTCCAATAGAACCCAGAGAGCTTATCTTCCTAAAAGATGTCGGCCTATACCAAAAGGTTGAATGGGAAGTTTTAGGCATTCCTTTGATCATAGAGAGCTTAGAGGACGCCTGAGCTAAATAAGATTAAATTCATTTAACAAAGGGGAGATTAAAAGACAGAGATTACATTGTCTGTGCTCCGTCTGACCAAGGGATAACTTGCTTAATGAGAATGGAGGGCGACCACTTCATCTACATGTACGATGCGTTGTTTACTCGCATCAGTGTTCGTCATCCATTCTCTGAGTTCGAGATTGGAGTCCTCAACCACTTGTGTGGGGCTCTGATTTGTTAATAATTTCAGTCCTTAAATGTCTTTTGTTTGATCTAATTGAACTCCATATGTGTTCAATTATTGACATTTAGCTAAGTTTCTGATTTAGAGTTGTCTTTTGATGTTTATTGTGAAACTATGCTTAAATGTGGTTATAAACACTCATAAATGAATTATGCTTTTCAGGATATCTTTGAGTGTTTGAGTCCATTAGCATTGAACCGAGCTTGATGACCATTTAAGGAGAGAGATGAATGCTTAAGGAGATCAATATCACCTCTTGAAGCAATGAAAGAAAAGTATTTGTAAAGAATCCAGTGAAAATGAAGGTGCCAAATTACGGGGCCTATGTCAAATTACGGGCACAGGCCGTGTCAAATTACAGGGACCCATGTCACCCGACGGGGGTGGGCCGTGTCAAACGACACGGCCCATGTCAAATACAGTGTCAGGGCATGTGTTCTTCTCTGACTTGTGAAATACATGGAATTGGGCTGACAGAAAAGTACAGGGCCTGGGCGTGTCATATGACACGGCCCGTGTCGTCGCATCAGAAATTTAAATTCGAGTTTTAATGCTAAATTAGGTTTCAAAACCTATAAATAGGGTTGCTTAGAGCCCTTAAAGGAGGTCTGGACAGAGAGAGCCGTCAAGGAAACTGAGAGAAACACAAAGACCAAGAAGGGGAAGGATTCGATTGAGGATTGGAGACTCGGATTCGAGCGATCAAAGATCAATCACTCTCAAGCCTTGGAAACTAGTTTGATCTTTAGTTTTTCTTTTCTTCTTTTGTTCTGAACAATGTTTTCTTTTAATTCTTCTTCTGTTTTTGAATTTTTCATGTATGGCTAACCTTCTTGATTGGTTAAGGGAGGATGAAACTCTAGTTTTGATTATGTGAATCTTGCATACTTCTTTATATTAATACAATTATGTTTTTATTCATATGTTTCTATTCTTAAATCAATATAAAGGTTTTTATATTCTTGCTAAATTTTGAGAGTGGTAAAACTAGGATTGCTATGCGCGATTGCGGTGGTATGACTAGTGAGACATATGATCTAAGTAATTTAATCCCGGTGTGTGATTAGACCTTAGTGTGATTGGTTTTCTAATTCTTAATGCAATCATTAGGTAGGTGTAAGAGCGGTTGCTTTACAAATAACTAATGGTTAGGGTTTGATTTGAGCGGTTGCTGAATTAAGCGAAACTTAAGGAAAACAAGAGATTTATCTCACAATTACATAAGAACATAATTGATCATGTTGGTATAAAGAGTATGTAAGTTAGCATAATCATATAAATCTAGTAGTGGATTTCATCTCTTAACCAATATCTTTAACTTGATAATTCAATTTGTGTTTACTGCTTTGGTTTAAGTTTAATTTCTTTTGTTAGTTTTAATTAACAAAACCCCCCTTTTAATTTTATTGTTTATTTTTCATCAGAGTTTAATTTAGGAATTTGATTGATAGTGTTAATTGAATTGGTTCTCTGTGGATCGACCCTTGCTTACTACAATTAGTTGCAAGGTTTTTGTATTTTTTGGTGGAACTTAGCAACTGTTTTTAATATTAATTTTTAATCGTATTCCACATCACACCAGGCTCTAACCTAGTTGCATCCAAATGCTTATGGATTTATCCAGACCTTCGAACTCGTCTGTAAGGTTTTTGGAAGGTCGTACTTTGTGAAGTCATTCTTCTTCCTCTTCACCTAGTTTTTACCCTTAAGGAACAGTTTTCAGGAAAAGGTGGATCACTTTGCATGCACAACCAGGGTGAAAAGTGTTCAAGTTATATAAAGAATCCTACAAGAACTTTAAGAAGGATTTTTTCTACATTGAATGAGCTCCGAGATTAATGCCTTTTTTTGTTATCCCAGACGACGATCCACATATATACTTATACCGGACTCAAGTGGTATAGAACCAGAGATTAGAAGAAATAGAAACTCTGATGTCCTAGCTGCCTGAAGATAAGGCCAAGGTCCTCAACTTCTTAGTTGAGTGGCCGACAAGGGTGGGGCCGTCTACTATAAAGATGTCCTAGATGAGCCCTCTGACTTAATAAAGCCATTATTATGTATCTCGTCATATATATTTGATCATTTTGCACTTCATAATTTTTTCTAAGTGTGATCATATATTTGTTTCCTGTTTGTAGAAAGTATCGCACCTCCTGGTGGTCTTGAGCTTCTTGCCTAACGTCTAACGACAAGAAAAGCTGGGGCATCGGGGTCTAGATCCCAGTCGCCAGTTGCTGCTCCTCTATAATCCAAAATTGCAGTTCCTCCACCTCCACCTATTGTACAGGAGGCGGAGCCCGGATCTCCATTGCAGCCTCTTTGACCACAGAAAAGAAAGGCAGACAACCGAAGGGAGCAAAGGGGAAAGAGGTCGATGACCAAAGCTGCTCCTATTGACCTTACTTCTGGCCGAGAGTCTGAGATCCCGGACGGCGTACCCATGCATTTTTCTCTAGGATCAGTTTGGGACAGAAGGGTTGATCCCAGGAGGATCATTAACAGCACCCTTCTGTCCCCTACTGACTTGAATGTCTTAATAGACCAAAATCTGGTGGAGCTTCTCCGACACACGCAGGTGTAGGCTCTGATCAATGCCTCCATCCTCCAGTTTATGGAGGGAGCTTTCGAGTCTGGTCATCAAAATCGGGAGTTGGAAAAAGAGCTAGACGCCCTCCAGGGTTCAAAGCAAAGGCTTGAGCTGGCGGTTGTCCAAAAAGAAGGGCAGCTGGCTTAAGTCACTAAAGAGCTCGGCTTGCGCAGGGCTGAAATCTTTGGGCTCCAAGTCAGAGTTTCCCACCTTTTTGATGAGGTTGCTTAGGTAGCCGAACTCTAAGCCCAAATTATTAAGGGATTTGTTCAAGAGAATATTTTAAAAGATCAAATTTCTTCCCCGTGTTTACCCTAACCGCCCTTCGAACTGAGAACGAGATTCTCTACCAGTCTATGGCCAAGCTGCAAGATGAAATTCTGATTATTGAAGATGAATGGGCCAAGTCAGTGGATGAATTATTCTCTAATGCTCTTGAGTAACTTCGCCTGCTAAACCCAAACTTTGTCTAGGAGGGAACGAATTCAAGGAAAGTGGTCTGAGATGGTCAAATTGTTGATGTCATTCCTGAAGCCACTCTTATAACTTAAGTTCCTCCCATGGCAGAGGTCGGCGAGGAAGTGGAAAAGGAAAACTCGAAGGGTAGCCCAGCTGAAGAGGTCGAGGTGGCTGATGAACCTACCTCGGAGGAGCACGCCCCAGAAGCTTAATTTTTCTTGTTTCTTTTCATTTTACCCCTTGCGTGGGGTTCATTTTGTTTGTACTTGAACAAGTCTGGTCTCGGGAATCTATTTAATGTCAATACTTAGAATATTTTCTTCATATTCTTGTTGCCTTTTGCTTTTTTCTCATTGAGATGGGTTCAATGCTTGATCTCGGTGTACTATTTATACTCAGCGTATACTCTAACTATTGTTCAACCAAGATAGGTCCAACGCTTGATCTTGGTGTTTCTTTTCTATGCTTAGAAAATGCTTGTGTTTTTCGCAACCAAGATGGGTCCAACACTTAATCTCAATGGTTCTTTTACACTTAGTGAATGCTCGGCTTATTTGTCATAGTTGTTTCTCCACTTTTGTTGACACTTAGTCAAATTTTTAAGTGTGAAACTACGAAATACAAGTTTGACATGGAAGTCTCTTGGAGTGGCGTCCACATATCTTGGGTAACGGTCTAATACTCTTTAAACCATTTTTAGACTTATGGATTATTTTCAATGCTAAAATTATAAAGTATGATTTAGACATGGAAGCCTTTTGGAGTGGCGTCCACATATCCCGGACTACGGTCGAATACTCTTAATCTCTGTAAACTTTTAAGTTTATGGGTTCAGGTTAGACTCATTAGGGTATGGGTTAAAACTCTTGAATGCACTCCTTGAACTCAGATACCGGTCAAGTGGATTCCCTTATTTGACCTTTATTTATGCATCGGAATAACTGATCCTAATTGAACCTTGTATTCCTCGAACCACTCCAAGGTATGATAACCTTGTAGGTTCCAATAGTCATAGATGAATAAAATAATCAAGTGTTAAAGAAGTAATAACTGATTCTTACATGTCGGAACTCGTTACTTACATGATAAAAATAACAATACACTACAAAAAAATGTCATTTTGTGGCGATTCAACTGGCACTTAGTGGCGGTTTTAACTACCGCTAAATTCTACTCGTGGTAGTTTGTTAACCGCCGCGAGGTTAATTGTGGCTGTTAAGACCAACCATGGGAATAACCGCCACTAATTGATTATTCCAACCGCCACTAACGAGTGAAATATTTGATGATTCCTTATTTTTTTGTTACGGTTTCTAAATCACGACAATTTAATTTTTAAATTGTTTGAATTTTTTGTGGCGGTTTGTTACCGCAGCAAAAGACTCGCATGGCCTGAATATTAAATTTTTTTATAATTCTAAATTATGGAATGCCATAACTTAGTGGCGGTTGGAATAATATACTTTTATTTAATTTAGTGGCCACTATTTGACTAAAATACTGACAAAAAATAAATATTTTCGTATTTAACTCATTTTTACTTTTAATATGTAACCTATTCAGAACCAATATTCATCAACACATAAAAAACACACTCCAAATACTTCAAACATCAAATCAAATATAATAAGAAGCAAATGACATTGTAGTAAGTTAAGTAGCACAATGACTACTATCAAAGTAATACATTAACTAGTACCAAATTAAGTAAAAAACTAACTATTACAAGTATTGAAATATTCAAATGTTCATGAGATTGTCAAATAGTTGTAGAAACTACTACTCCAAACAAACATGTAGTTGTCCATTGGCTAAATACAAAAAGTATCATCTATTGATGTGAACGTGGGTCATGGTTAACTGATGAAAAGCGTCTTGCTGTGCTAGCTCCCTTGTTGGGGCCAAAACCAAAGCCTGGCACTGAACCAATCCATAATCAAGCTGCTGCAAAATTCAAGAACATAATGTTGTTGTCTTCCCAGTTCCATATTTAGCCTCTTGAATCACATCCAGACCTTTGCAGAAAGGAACAATTTTCCTTTGCTGGATTGCAGAAGGCCTCTCAAAACCTTCAGAACAAGAATAAAATATCACACACATGATCTTGTGAAAAAGTTTTAAATAAGAGTAACATTTATTCTTTTACAAAAACATTACAAATGTACCCCCACCAAAGATGTATTCAGTTTCAAAACAATAAAAAAATTTAGAAAGTATATTGATTTCTGTACCGTTGGTCCACTTCGTTCTTTTCTAGTAAGTAAATAATTTTGAAAGACAAACTAGGGTAAATTTAAAATACAAAAGCTGCAGGCACATATGTAATGAAAAAAAAAAGAGTAGATACCCTTTTTATATGTACATTATCAAGTCTGTTGTAAACCGTCCCAATTTGCTTAATCATTGCTGTTCTGAACTAGATTCAGAGGGTACCTGAGATAGGCACGTTGCGATGAGTTCTCCTTCGCGCAGCAGCTGAACTTGTAACACAGGGGGGTTGGGTACCTGCAAAGGGACTCCAACGCTCAAGTCAGGCAGTGCACAATAAGGTTTTTGGGATGGGGTTTTAGAGTTACCTTACTAAGATGATTTAGCCTTGTATTTATAGAGCGTAAGCAGAATCCCAATGGGATTCTTATCTGTTCTGAATGCAGGTAATTTAGGATTAGTATCCTGAAGAGGATTGTCTTCCTGTTATTATCAGATATATCCCTGCAAATCTGGGATTAGGATATGGAAAGTATCTAACCATTAAGGATATCAATAAATCCTATAATATCGTAAGTTGATGATTGGCAGTTACGGATATTTAGGGATTCATCCACTGCGCGAATCTATCAGTCACGATGTCGAATACTGATACTGCTCGAAGGCCGTAATCTGTTGTCCGGAATACGTCGTGAGTCTTCCTCTACGCCAGCTAGGAGAGTTCGGTAATGTGCATGCCGGGTTGATCCATGGAGCGAGATCCCGGATTACGGTCCAGAACAGTTGCCCCCAGCCTGGCTCTTGGATGAGACAGACCAGAGTCAAGTTTAGAACGGATCAACCATTCTGTGGTAATTCGACGGGTAGGTGTCAGACCTCGGGTTATTACCGATATCCTTGTCCATATTCAGTTACGAACAAGCATTGCTGCCCCCAAGCACGAGTACTAAGGATTCCTAGAGACATATTTGACGTAGATCCCAAACGTGATCCCTGACGTAACAGTCTATGATTTTCTGGGAAACTGATGCTTGGACTTTATTGGGAAGTAGTGATTCTTTAAAGAAAACGTCAGTTTCATACAGATTTTTTCAACTGCTCCCTATCTTTGTGACCAACCACAGATCAAAGCATTTATTTTGGCTGACTTCATGGGATCAGGTCACCTTTTACGGGACCAATCGGAATCCTTCATACATGCTATAAGTAGAGAACACTTCTTCGTGAGTTAGCATTCCCTTCTTTTTCATTGTCAAACAGAGATGATTTCTCCTAAAGGAATGAGTGTAATTCTTCCTTCGTTCCCTTCTTTTGTGAAGAGAGCTTCACCATCTGCAGAAACTATATTTTTATTTTTTCCAAAGTTCGTGAAGAGATTTGATTTTCTCCGAGTGTTCATCCTTATTGGACAGGGGCCTTTCTATCTTGGCGTAAAATCGGGTTGCTATGCATTTAGGGAGGCGGAAGCCTTTCTATCCTGGTGTACACGGGGGTGTCTGACCCAACGTGTTGTTAGGATGGAATAATGCTTCCGTCGTCTATTGCATGGGGACCCGATGGAGCACACTGTTCCTCTCTTCTTCTTCTTGGCGGGCTGCTTGAAAGCACTTGGTAAGTCTTTTTCGAAGTAACGGCTGGAAATGAAAGGATGCCTGGTCAAAGGAGTGAGGACCCCCTTGGAGCAACCTAGGGTGGTCTGCTTTCTTTGACTTGCTTTCAAGGAAGCAGCGCGTATCCCCTTCTGTCGTTATCCGTCGAGAAGGTAGGAGAAGAATGGGTAAATAGAGGATTTCTACTCCGGAGTGCCTTCACTTTGTTTCGGCGTAGAAAGGCCGCTGTAGCTGCTCCGTAACTTGAGGCAACTTGGAATGGTCGAGACTGGCGGAGGATTCTTCAGCTAGAGAGGTCGTACCCCTTCCAACCAGAAAAAAGGATCCCGGTCTTTAGTTGCATCACGGAGAAGCAGTGCAAAGGACTTTGGCATTTTCCCTAGGGCTATGATCCCGGTTTGCCAATGTTTTGCAAAGCCTATCCACTTTTTCAAAAGACCGTGGATTGAAGATGTGGATGGGGTACGATCCGGGCAGCCGGAGATGTTTGCCCTCGTTCCCAGAATTTCGTTATACATTCCAAGTCTCAATATTTTCTTTTTTCTCTTTTTTAATTGTATGACGATGTATGGAATGAAGATGATTCAATAGACTTTACCTTCTCTGTATTTGTTCTGTACTTTCATTGCACATATGCTTTTCCACCGAGGTAACTATGTCGGGATGAGTCCAACGCTTATCCCGGAATAATCAAGTAAAGAGATTGCCGAGGTAGGCCCAATGCTAACCCGGCATAATAGCCATAAACACACCTCGGAGTAGGAACGTTGTCCGTAGTGTCAATAGTTAATTGGACTTGGAATCCGTGGTAAAAACCCAGGTTCTCATCCAACGTTCGTACGACGCTTTGGATTACTACGTAACTGTCCTTTCAACTGCTATTATAGCTGGTGGGCCACGTGTTGCGATTTCATCGGAGGGACGTGCTTAGAGCCCCGCGAGCCATGATGAGCACTTTTTTGAACTTGCGCTGGAGGGGACAGAAATGCCCCTTAACCGTTTAAACCTTTATAAATAAAAGGTTTGTCTTCCTTGCTCTATTGGTTTTGCCCTCCTTCACTGAAAACACCGTGCGTTGAAAGTCTTGGCTTCTTTTTAGGTGCTCTCCAATCGCTGCTCCTCCATTGTTCTGACTCGACTTCTCAGCTTTCAAGTACTCTGTCTTTACACAGTAAGTTGCTTTCTTTCGGCCATTTTGTCATTTGCACTTTCAGTATATCAATAGCTTTTCAGAAAGTAGGGTAGCTTCACCTTCCAGGTTTTTCTTGCCTTCAAATAGGGCTTAGTGATTTAGGTAGATATGGTTGCCTCCCTGAGACACCAACTTCGCCGCGCCACGTGCGGTGGAGAGGTTCCCCCCGAATGCCTTGTTTCTGGTGGGACAGGAGGTCGATAAGGGAGGTTAGGATTACCTTGCTCTCCCTGTGTCTGAATCTGTGAAGCTATTGATTCTGATAGTTTCTTACCGACTTCTTCGGATGTTCTCAGGGTTTCCATGGCCAAAGGAAAGAAAGTTAGGGTCCAGCCCCTATATCACGACGTCCGTGATCCGGCAGAAGACGAGCTGGTTCGAGTTCGGCGGGGTCCAGGGTTGGTATGCCCATAGGTAGTGGACGACGTATGGGATCGTCAGTCCCAGTTTTCAAGCGAAGCTGTGCTCCGAGAATCTCTATTCGCCTTGGAGTTGACTGTGAACAACGCTCGAGATGACGAGTTCGAAGTCGTCTGTCCAAACTGGAACGAGAGGGTGTGCTCCTGTCGAGAGGAGGGTTCACATTTCATGTTTCTGTATGAGCCACTTTTCTTCAAGTTAGGGCTAAGGATGCCTTTTTTTGACTTCCAAATAGACGTTCTCCGTACTCTCCAAGTGGCCCCTTCGCAGATCCACCCAACGGTTGGGGCTACATCATATCGTTTGAGAGGTTTTGTCGGCTGATGAGCCTCAAGTGCTCGGCGAGCACCTTTTTTTATTTTTATACAAGAATAAACACCCAGGGGACGGTGCGGCAAACGAGCTGGCTCGTCATCCACTCCCGGCTTGGTCGTAAGTCCTTTGATGTTTTTGAAGAAAGCTTCAAAGGGTTCAAGACTGCATTTTTCAAGGTAAAAGCCAAAGAGGGATGTCAGCCTTTCTTCCTTAAGCCGAACGGGGAGCCGGAATTCCCTCTTTACTGGACGCAGAGGTGCTGGGACGTGCCCATCAACTTGATTGAGAAAGAGGAGGAAGATCTCGACCCTGAGGAACTTAGGACCGCGAGATTCATAACCCGACATGCTGAGAAGCACGGGAACATCAACATTAGAGATGTTCTTAGTATCCCTGGTGATGATCTTCTTTACACTTTGTTAGGTAGGAATTAGGGCGTTTATACCTCTAGTATCCTTAGGTGTTTGCATCGTCTTCATATATCAATGTTTCGTGATGATGTACTGATTATATCTGTTTCTGTTTCTTTCCAGTCAGCAACATGACTTCAGGATCTTCCATGGTTACCCTGCGAACTTCAAGAAATCGGAGGAAGGGGAAGAAGACGGCAGCTTCTTCCTCCTCAGCTATTCCGGACTCATCCGACCGCGATGTTGTCATTGCAGAGCAAGATCAGCCGGGATCCCCTGCCCAGAATCTTAAAGGGAAGAAAATGCAGGCTATTGAAGAGCCTCCCGAGCACGATGGAGGGTCGTCGGAGGGCGATGAATGGGGAGGGGCGGACTTCTTGCTAATCATGGCGGGGCACTCTGATCCCGGCCCCTTCATAGATGGGCGACTCTTGAGTGGCGAGGTGAGGCAGCATATTGCTGAGCAAGGTCTGACCCAAACCTTAGCCGCACTTCAGAGGCAAGCTCTCCGGGAAGCGGCCGAGATCCGTGTCATCGAAGTCACTATCGAGAACGCTGATCGCCAGGCATCGGAAGAGCTGAGGGCATTGAAGAAAGAAAAGGAGGAAATCAGCCAGAAGTTGACCGCGTCCTTAAAGGCCAATGAGGATAATAGGACGAGGGCCCTCGAGCTGGAAAAGAAAGTCCCTGAGCTAGAAAAGAAGGTCATTGAGCTGGAGAAAGCGTTGGCAGATTCTGAGGCTGCCAGGAAGGTCGAAAAGCTTGAGGCCAGGCCGACCGCATTGGCGCTTTGAGGGCCGAGGTAACACAACTCGAAAAGGAGGTGGAGGAACCGGACGAGTAGCCGGAAATATCGGGAAGAGCAATTCCAAAATCTTTGTGAAGCAAATCCAAGACTTCAACCCGGGTCGACCTTATCTTGGAGGGTGTTACCCCGGATAAAATGTTTCATAATGGCCACTTGTAGCTATTGAAGAGTTAGCCGCTAAAGCTCCTGGTGGCAACCCGGAGGTTATCCAGATCCCGGAAGAGGCCGACGTCTAATCTTTTGCTTGCTTTTTTCATTTTGCTGTTTTCTGCCCCCTGCGTAGGGTTTTGTTACTTGTACGAACAATTGCCCCGTGTTTGGGGTTTTATAATTAATGATTCTATTTAACCATTTATTTTTCATGGTCCGACTTGGGTCCAACGCCCATTTTAGTAGTCATTATAATGGACTTAGAAAACTTATTATCATAGAATACCATGGTCCGGGATCCTTCACTCATACCGCTGAGTGAATGGCATTCCACTTTGACTTAGGTAAAAATAACGCCTTAGTCTGTAATCTAACGCTTGTAATAATCAAACGTCAAGAAATTTGAGACTTAGGCAAAGTAAAACCTTAATCCATATTCTAGTGCTTGGTATGGGAAGCGTTTGGAATTGCAGACATAGGTAAGTAACGCCTGGCTTAGGGCAGTTTACGCGAGGACCCTTTTGCTTAAGGCATCATCATTATTTAACCTTGCCCGGGGTAGGTACCCCAACAATCATATAGATTTTGGGACCCCTTCTAGGCTTGGGTATAAAGGAGCGTGTACATATGATCCGTACTGCCTCCTATCGACTTGTCAATTTAAAGCAACGCGTTGGATAAACCTGGTTTCCTGAATAATAATTTTATTGATGAAATTAGGAGGACAAGAGTCCGTACATAGCATACTTATTTAAAACGGGAATGGATCAAAGGTAATTCCACTGGAGGGCAAAGCTGTTATGGGCATTCAGCTATAGTATTTTCTTAATTTATCCGCATTCCAGTAATTCTTGACCGGGGTCCCAGATAACGTTTTCAGGGTATAGGCACCCTTACCCGTACTAGTGACGACACGATAGGGGCCTTCCCAGTTAGGGGCTAATTTCCCTTGGGAGGCATTTTTTCCTCCTATGTCGGCTTTCCTAAGCACTAGACCGCCGGGATGGAATTTTCTTGGGACCACTTTCTTGTTATATCTGGCAGCTGTCTTCTGCTTGAGGGCAGCATCCCGTATATAGGCCACGTTTCTTCTTTCTTCGAGCAAGTCCAGGTCCTCTATGATTAGACCAGGGTTGCTGTCGGATGAGAACTGTTGGTAACGCCAGCTGGGTTCCCCTATTTCTACCGGGATCATGGTTTCACAGCCATAGGTCAACTTGAAAGGGGATTCTCCCATCGTGGAATGAGGAGTGGTCCAGTATGCCCAGAGAACGTGGTCGAGTTGCTCGACCCAATTTCCTTTGGCTTCGTCGAGCCTCCTTTTTAAGCCTCGCACGATGATTCTGTTGGCGGCCTCGACTTGCCTGTTTGTTCTGGGGTTCTCGACTGAGCTACAGTGGTGTTTTATTTTCAATTCGGCTAGTAACTCTTCGAAAGTTTTGTCTTTGAACTGGGTACCGTTATCTGTGACTACCGATTCCGGTACGCCGAACCTGGTGATAATATGGCGCCAAGTAAACTTCTGAATTCTCGCCGAAGTGATGGCGATCAGGGGTTCGGCCTCGATCCACTTAGTGAAGTAGTCTACTGCTACTACCAAGTATTTAAACTGCCTTGGGGCCTGAGGGAACGGTCCCAAAATGTCCATACCCCACCTATAAAAGGGCCAGGGAACCGACGTCGTGAACAATTCTTCAGAAGGGGCTTGAAAATGATCTGCATGACGCTGGCACTTGTCACAAATTTGAACATATGCATGAGAGTCAGCTTCCATTGTAGGCCAATAGAATCCTGCCCTTAATACTTTTTGGGCTAGGGCTTTGGCTCCCATGTGGTGACCGCAGCTTCCTTCGTGAACTTCAACTAGGGCGTACTCTGCTTCTTTGGGGGTTAAACACTTTAGAAGAGGGGAGGAGAAACCACGTCGGTATAAGCGACCGTTGTAAACGGTGTATCTAACCGACGTCTTTACCAATCTGGAAGCCTCCTTCGGGTCCGACAGTAACTTCCCATGTTACAGATAGTCCAGTATAGGAGTGATCCAAGATGGCTGATGGTCCTCCACTTGGGATATGCTATGATCCGTAATGGAGGATTGGGAGAGGATTTCTTGGATTACAGACCGGTTGTTGCCGGGGCTCTTCGTGCTGGCCAGTTTAGACAAAAGGTCTTCTCTAGAGTTCTGTTCCCTTGGGATGTGCTCTATCTTGACCTCTTCGAAGCTTTTCAAAAGTTCCTGGACCTTGTTCAAGTATTTCTGCAAGAGGGGTTCTTTGGCTTGATATTCGCCTTGAATTTGGGAGGTTACTAGCTAGGAATCACTGCAAAGCGTGATTCGCGTTGCCTCCAGGTCCTTTGCCATTAGCAACCCGGCGATGCAGGCCTCATACTCGGCCTGGTTGTTTGAGGTTGGGAATTCAAACTTCAGGGAGTGTTCTAAGGTCAGACTCTCCAAATTCTCGACAATCACCCCGGCCCCGCTTCCTTTGGGGTTCGAAGACCCGTCGACAAAAATGGTCCAGAAGGCTTTCCTTGGGTTGCCGTTGTCTGTTGTGAGCTCTGCTAAGAAGTCGGACAAGGCCTGGGCTTTTATTGCCAGTCGTGGTTCGTATGTGATTCCAAACTCTGAGAGTTCAATCGACCACGCAATCATTCACCCGGCCAGGTCTGGTTTGTGTAGCACCTGTCGGATAGGTTGGTCGGTTCTTACCACCACTGGGTGGCATTGGAAGTATTGTCGAAGTCTTCTTGCGGTGATGATGAGCACGAAGGCAACTTTCTCTACCTTTTGGTATCGAAGCTCAGGGCCTTGGAGGACCTTACTGACGAAGTAGACAGGCTTCTGTCCTTCGTTGGTTTCTCTAATCAAGATTGAACTCACGGCCTCGTCGTGGACGAATAGGTATAAGTAGAGCGTCTCTCCAGTGTCTGGCCTTGTCAAGATAGGAGGGGAGGACCAAAGGTTTTTTAATGACGTGAAGGCATCTTCACACTCCTGGGTCCATTCGAAGTTTTTTCCCTTCTTGAGCAATTTGAACAAGGGGAGGGACTTGTGCGCGGCTTTAGCTAAGAATCTTGTGAGGGCCGCTATGCGCCCCGTAAGCTGTTGTACTTCTTTGACGTTCCGGGGACTTCTCATGTTGAGGACGGCCTGGCATTTATCCGGATTGGCTTCAATTCCTCTATGAGTTAGCATGAACCCCAAAAATTTACCGGCCTGGACCCCGAAAGCGCACTTTTCTGGGTTTAACCTCATGTTGTACTTCCGGATTTGTGCAAATACTTCCTCGAGGTCCGCCGTGTGCGATCCGCAGTGTGGGGTCTTTACTATCATGTCGTCTATGTAGACTTCTAGCATCTTTCCCACTTGATTTTCAAAAACCTTGTTCATCATCCTCCGATAGGTGGCTCCTGCATTCTTTAGGCCGAAAGGCATGACCTTGTAGCAGTAGCTCGCCCTGTCGGTAATGAAAGCGATTTTATCCTCATCCCCAGTGTACATGGGAATCTGGTTATACCCTAAATATGCGTCCATGAATGAGAGCCATCTGAACCCCGAGGAGCCATCCACTAATTTATCCACGTTGGGGAGTGGATATGGGTCCTTGGGACAGGCTTTATTCAAGTCAGTATAATCTACGCACATCCTCCATTTTCCGTTGGACTTTTTTACTAGGACCACGTTGGAGAGCCATGTGGTATATGAGATTTCTCTGATGAAGTTGCCATTCAGTAGCTCTTTAACTTGGTCCTCTACGACTTGCTGCCTCTCGGGCTCGACCTTCCTCTTCTTTTGCGCGACCGGTCTGGTACCTTCTTTAATCGACAATCGGTGGCAAATGAAACTGGGGTCGAGTCCGGCATGTCGGAGGAAGTCCAAGCGAAAAGGTCTTTGTTTTTGAACAAGAGTTCGAGAGTTCTTGTTTTTCTTTTTCACCCGACGAGCTCCGATCTTGGTGACACTGTTCGTGGGTTGGCCCCGAGTTGAAGAGACTCCAGTTCGCCTTCGGGCTGGGGTCGGGTATCCCGGATTTCTTCTCTAACGTCCAGCTCCGTCATTAAAATGTTAACCTGGTCAATAGCTGGGGTGGATGCTACGGGGCTCGACCGGGGTGCTCTACAGATCTTCAAACTCTCATTATAGCACTTCCTGGCTACAATTTGGTTGCCTTTTACAGTGACGACATCATTGTTCTTATTGGGGAACTTCATCATGAAGTGGGTGGTGGACACCACCGCTCCGAGGGCGTTAAGAGAAGGGCGGCCCAAGATGATGTTATAAGCCGAGGGGCAGTCCACGACCAGGAACTTCACCTTGACGGTCCTGAATAGTGTAGATGATCCGAGAGTCAGGTGGGTTTCGTAGTATCCGACCGGGGTGATCTTCTCACCGGTGAAACCCGTCAGTTCTCCTATATGGGGAGTCAAGTCGGATTGCGGGAGCTCCAACTTCTGATAGAGATCTAGGAACATAATATCCGCAGAACTCCCTTGATCGACGAAGATTCGGCGAACTTCGACATTGGAAATTACCCCGGATATTACGAGTGGGTCATCGTGATCTGGGATTATTCCTCCGTAGTCCTCGTCCGAGAAGGTAATGAGTGGCGTTTTTCTATTCTCTGCTTGTGTTCTTGGCTCTGAGTGGACCACGCTAAAAACTGCCATTCTAAGGGCTTTCTTTCGAGCTCCGTTGGAGGATCCCCCTCTGGCAAAGCCACCGGCGATGGTATGGATCGTCCTGTTGGGCTCGGCGCGGTGGTCTTCATTATCAACAGGAGGAGTGTTCCTGGTTCGACCCTGTCGATCGCTGTTGTCTCGTCGAGGCGGAGTCCGGGATCTTCTCCTTGGGCTTCTTGTTCTTCTCCTGCGTGCAGGGGATGGACTCCGACGCCTGCTGTCTCTGCGCCTATTATCCCCTTCGTTGTTTTGAACACGGAGGATATACTGCTGTAGGCGTCCGGCCTTGATTAGAAATTCAATAAGAGCGCACAACTGATAGCAATCCTCTGTATCGTGGCCATAGGCCTTATGCCATGTGCAATGTTTGGAATGATCCTTCTACTTGTGCTTCTTAATAGGAGGCAGCCTCCGGATGTTCTGAAACTCCGTGTTCATTACCTCCCTCAAGATTGTTTCCCGGGGGGTGTTCAAAGGAGTGTAGTCAGCGTAGCTTTTCCGTGGTGGGCTACCCTTTGGGGGCCGCGACCTTGAGGAATTTTGGTTGGGCTTTTGGTGAGAAGGTTCATCTTTGTCCCACCTCCTATGGTCTTCTGTTGCCTCCTCCAAGTAGACATACTTCTCGGATCACTTCTGGAAATCGGTCAGATTGTCCGGCTTCTTTTTTGCCAAGGACTTGAAGAAATCGGAGCCTATCCGGAGACCGCTCCTGGCGTAATGCAAGGCTATTCTGTCTTCAAAATTTTCCACGTTGGTGCAGGCGGCCATAAAACGCCTAACGTAGTCTTGGAGGGTCTCGTCCTTTCCCTAGCGGACCTTAGCCAAGGATTCGATGGACTTAGGCTGTTCCTTGCTCGTGGTGTATTGCAGCAGAAAGCGCTGCTTAAGGTCGGACCAATCCACAATGGTCCCCCGTGGTTGGCTGGTGAACCATTTGAGGGGCCCCTTTTTGAGGGAGAGGGGGAAGGCTCGGCACAACAACTCCATGGAGCCGCCATAGAAACATAGGGACTGCTCGTAAGCATTTATGTGTTCCTGGGGGTCCGTGGTTCCATCGTAAATTTCAAGATTTGGAGGAAACTTGAAATTTCTCGGAACACGGAACTCCATGAGTTGGTCGGAGAAAGGTTGTTCCATAGTTCCTCGATTCCGATTATTGTCTCCAGTATCGAGGATTCCGTCATCATCGTGGGCCCTCCTTCGTTATTTTCCACGCCGACCGTCATCACGGCGGCGCGGCTTCGGTTGGTTGTCATGCATGGCGCGCTGCATGTCCTCCAGTCTCCTGAATTGATCGTTGAGTAAGTCCATATGTTGCTGCAACATATCCTGAAACTGGCGTTGAGAACCCCGAGTTTGATGTGTGCGTTCAGAGTGGGACGCACGATCATCGAACTCGTTGTTCTGGATTCCCAAACGTTGGTGCACTGGAATCCTGTGCTCTTGAAGGCTCTGATCTCCTCTCTGAGCTGGGAATTCAAGTCTTTCCCTGATAGAAATCCTGCGTGATGGGTTGGGAGACTCCTCAGAAAAGGAGGTAGAGTGTCCATCACGTCGGCTTCTGTTCCGTGCCCGATTTCTCACAAATGGAGGTTTGAGCCACGAGTGGAGGCGGTGGTGGTGGTGGACGTTGCATGTCGAGATTTTGCCTCTGATTGACAGAGGCTTGAGCAGCGTCTCTTCTGGAGTTTTGCCTCGTATTAGCCATGATTGGGTGGGATTAGAAATTTATGGTCCCCACAGTCGGCGCCAATGTTCTGAACTAGATTCAGATGGTACCTGAGATAGGCACGTTGCGATGAGTTCTCCTTCGCGCAGCAGCTGAACTTGTAACACAGGGGGGTTGGGTACCTGCAAAGGGACTCCAACGCTCAAGTCAGGCAGTGCACAATAAGGTTTTTGGGATGGGATTTTAGAGTTACCTTACTAAGATGACTTAGCCTCGTATTTATAGAGCGTAAGCAGAATCCTAATGGGATTCTTATCTGTTCTGAATGCAGGTAATTTAATATTAGTATCCTGAAGAGGATTGCCTTCCTGTTATTATCAGATATATCCTGTAAATCTGGGATTAGGATATGGAAAGTATCTAACCATTAAGGATATCAATAAATCCTATAATATCGTAAGTTGATGATTGGCGATTACTGATATTTAGGAATTCATCCAAAGGCTTGCGAATCTATCACCACGATGTCGAATACTGATACTGCTCGAAGGCCGTAATCCGTTGTCCGGAATACGTCGTGAGTCTTCCTCTACGCCAGCTAGGAGAATCCGGTAATGTGCATGCCGAGTTAATCCATGAAACGAGATCCCAGATCACGGTCCAGAACAATTGCCAACATAATCATAAAACATAAATCTTTATGATTTTAAATGACTTCATAGAAATTCAGTTTGTCCAGCACAAATTAATTATTTAGACTTGTTACTATAACTAGTATTAATTTTGTGAGAAGGGCCTTATGCGCTAATTGCGCTGATAGAGGGTGGAAATTTTATAATTTCAACAATGTAAATACGGCGAACAACAATGTCAAAACACATTAGATCTAATCCTGACTCCTGAGTGTTAAAAGTTGCTTACTGAGTAATTGGCACTCATGCTGACATAAATAAGCACACGCTGGCATAAATAAGCACTTAACATAAGTAATGAAAACAAAAAATCCTCCGGTACATGCCATAAGAATATATGCCTCGCAGAAGATTCTTGTAAAATCCATTGCATCAAAGTTATCATAGACTTCATCATATGAGGTGAAGAATTCTTGTCCATCAGTGGAAAGCCTGAAAATTTAATTTGCAGGGCATCAAATTACACGAAAGATACATGAATAAAGAATTCAAGCATTGAATATAGGGAAGAATATGAAGTGTAGGAACTTACAATTCATTCATCTTAGCATCATATTGACGAGCATCAAATTGTGTTCCTTCTGGAGCCAAACCTGCCATCACTACAAAAAGCAAAACTTCTATGAAAAATAAGTATTTAACAAGCAAGCCCATACATTCAAATACTCCACCAAAATCGAAACATGAAATAACAAAGGGAAGTTCATTGACACAAATAACAAAAATAAATGGGCCTCCATTATAAGTTTCCAAGAACATCATTAGCTTGGGAGAAATATTACTCTCATCCATGTATAAGAAAAACACATCCTCCATGAGATACATTCGATATTACTCTCACTAGCAGCTAGTTTAAGAAAGAAAATTTAATATTACCAACCTCCAAGGAGTGATGATGCAAATCAGATCCATGGCATAATGGAAACATAACTGACTTTGGGTGACGACTGGTATTTAATGGTCAGGAGTTAAAATTTGAAATTTTGGCAATTTAAAGCCATATGTGTGAGCCTTCCAATGGGACAGACGACAAGTGATTTTAAGCGGATGAATAATGGATTAATGACTCACCCAATGCAGAAAGGCTAGCTAGAGCATCACATAAAGTTCACACTCTTTGGATTTGGGGGAAAAATGAAAGAGGGTCTTTTAAGTTCAGCTTTATTCATCAACATTATCAATTAAGGTGAAATGTATTGTGGTTACTTTAGGAAATAAAAGGGTCTTTATTATACCTACTTAAATAATAACATGGAGGAGGAGCCACAACCACGAGAGCCGTCACAAATTCACAATCATTTGAATGCATGGATTTTCTTGTTATAAGGTTCTGATTTGTAAAGCAAAACAGAGGAGAAAGAGCAAGAATAGGCAGAAGCAAGGGCTCTGTGGCTAATGGTTTTTTTTTCATTGATTTACTGCATTACTTTCAAATTTATACAAGTGCAGCATAATTACAAAGACAACTTCTAATGCAATCAAAATGGTAAAAACAAGGATCACCACAAAAGCTAGAAATATCTCAAATAAACTTAACTACTGCAGACAGTCTACAGCGACTGTTTTGACTAAAAAGACTAACATTATTAACTTCAGCAGACCAAATCACCTAGCTAACACTTGTAACTTTTTTAAGTTTAAAATCCTAATTAAACTTTTGATAAAGACTCGATTGCTTATAATACAATAAGGTCCCCCTTTGGACTTACCAATTGGAGCTGTCAAAAGTGTTTGGCTATAGCCTATAAGCACATTTCAATGTAAACTTAGCAGCCTAGAAAGCCTAGTATCCAAGCAAGTTTTAAAAGAAAATACAAGTTCAAACAAAATCCTTTCTTATTCAAAAGTTACAGAACAGAGCCTAGAAAGCATAGTATCCAAGTAAGTTTTAAAAGAAAATAGAAGTTCAAACAAAATCCTTTCTTATTCAAAAGTTACAAAACATAACCTAATAATGAAGAAACAGATCCTCAACAATAAATTACAAGGCCAAATTGTTTGGTAAGAGTGTAAGATTGTTTGCTCCTTTACACTTGATCAATCTAGCTAGTTTTACATTAAATAGAACACTACGTATTAAATTTATGAAATGCAACTCATATGATTGTGAAATAATTAAGCATCGTGTATGCTAGGAACAAAATAAAACTACATAATATTGATAGCCTAAACCTGTCTAATACCTAATCAATCAATCATACATTTCCATATAAACTTACAGCTAAGCTCTGCCATCTCATTTGACAACACTGTGTACCTTACACACAATTGTTCCACACTCCCATACACCACCACGGTAGGTAGCTATAATATTATTACTAGTGCCTGATTTCCATTATTACTCACACACTAAGCATCAGATTTTACACAGATGTGTACATGTGCATGTGTGCCAGTCCAAGCGAAAGATCAACATAATAAATTCATTTGGAGGATAACATTTCAATTATATGCATTTAACGATTCACTTAGTAAAGAAAAGACACATATTGCAAGTAGTCACAGTCAAATATTATCATAAGGGGTTAACATTTTGTTCTAAGAAAGTATAAATTGCACATAAAATACACATATGCACAGCACTTATAAGCCTAGATTTTCCGTTGTTTACTTCCCCTGGTCCTAGTTTTACAATTAAAATTAGGAAAATAACTCTCTTTCAGTCTTGGTATATGTCCATAGCTTTTTTCACTTTGAAATTCTCAAGGTCAAACTAATATCCCATTCATACAACTAAAGAAGGCATATAGCAAGCATTCAGCTAATACATAATTTCTTTATATTAGTCATAAGCAACCAAACTCTGCACTTAGCCCGGACTACTATACACAAACCATGCTAATTGCAAAAAGTGTAGAAAAATAGAGAATGTGAACTCACAATCTAGACATCCTGGTCATTAAGAGAGATAGGCGGAGAATTTAGAAGCCTAACTGATTTTGACTAAACTTAACTTCGATCGGAGGGCTTTGGGGGCTATAAGCAGACACAAAATTTTTTGTTGTTGATAAAATAGCATTAAAATAAATTCAAACAAAACCCCTCATTATTGAACAAAAAATAGCATGTGAAGAACAGCTCCGAGTTTCTCCAAATTGCCAAACAGTGGATGAAATTTACAGCAAAAATAAAATGAATATTAATAATAAGAATGACAAGAAAATGAAATGACAATATGGATGGCGTACCAGATAGGATAAAAGGGATTGGAAGGAATGGAGAGAAGTGTGAATAGCATGCGTGTGGCGAAGGAACCTCTTCGGTTTTTATAAAATGCTTACTTTCCGATGCAATCCCTGAGAACCTCTTCAGTTTTTTCACACTTCCTGATGAACTTTTCAAGTGGCGGCGGGTGGATGCAGGGAAAGGGCGAGGGCACCACCGGGCGGATTGAAGCCCTAGCTGTGAAGAAGGGAAGGACTGAGACATTGATTCGCGGTGGAGACACTGATTCGTAGTGGAGACACCGGTTCGCTCAGCGTGGTCAACGTGATCCACGGGTAGAGAGGGAGGGAAAGGGGAAAAAAAAAAAGAAACAAGGAAAAAAGGAAAAAAAGTGGAAAAAGGGAAAAGAGGGAGCGGGAAAACAGGAAATGTGGTCGCATGCTTACTTATATATATATATAACTGCCACAATTTTATTTATTTTGTGGCAGTTGACACAACTGCCATAAAATTCATTAATAAAGTACTAATTGTGGCAGTTTATGATAACTGCCACGAATAAATTGCCACCATTTGACTATTTTTTTGTAGTGATATAAAAACATTTAACTATAATATTTTCTTAACTTATCAGCATTCCAAAAATTTGTGATAATTTTTTTCAGAAAGGGTTTCTAAAGTATAGGCTCCTTTATTTGTTTTCGATACAATCTTGTATGGTCATTCTCAATTAAGAGCTAACTTTCTGTTTTTTGCATTTTTACTTCTAATATTTGCCCTATAAAGTACGAGGTCATTAAACTTTTGTAGAATCACTTTAGAATTATATCGCATCACAATCCTCTGTTTAAGGGTGGCTTCATGGATATGGGCAATGCAGTGTTGTTCTTCTAACAAATGTAATTCATGACAGATGAGGTTTAGGTTGGCCACCTCAAAAAAATTTTGTTTCCTCCAACTCAGTTCTCTTATTTCCACCGAGATGATAGCCTCGCAACCATAGGTCAATTTAAAGGGTGTCTCTCTTGTGGTGGAATATGGCATGGTCTGATATGCCCATATGACATGATAGAACTACTCCACCCAAATTCCCTTAACATCATTAAGTCTTTTTTTTTTTATTCCTCTAAGTATGATCTGGTTGGCAGCTTCAGCTTTCCCGTTAGTCTTTGGATGTTCCACTGAGGCGAAACGTTGTTTGATCTTGAGGCCAGCTAAGAGATCCTCGAACTTCTGATATATGAACTAGGTACCATTATCAGTGACAATAGACTTTAGGATACCAAACCTACTGATAATATTATTATAAGTGAACTTTTGGATTCGTGTGGAGGTAATGGTGGATAATGATTCTGCCTTAATCCATTTAGTAAAATAATCAACAGACACCACTAAGTACTTGACCTGCCCTGGTGCTTGGGGAAAAAGACCTAGGATATCCATCCCCCATTAATAAAAAGGCTAAGGGACAAACATCATAGATAGTTCTTCTAATGGGGCAGCATAGATATTCGAGTGTCGCTAACATTGTTCATATTTCTGTACATGCTCCTTGTTGTTAATTTTCATTCTAGGCCAATAGTATCCAGCCTTCAACGCTTTCTGCACTAAGGACTTTCCGCCAAGGTGATGGTCAGAGCTCCCTTCGTGGATCTCGACCAAGACGTATTCCACTTCCTTAGGACTAAGACACTTAAGGAGAGGAGAAGAGAACCTGTAACAGTACAGCTGATTATCAAGGATGGTATACCAAGCCACTATCCTTACTACTTTCTAGGCTTCTTTCTGGTCTTCAGGTAATAAGTCATTGAGGAGGTAGGCAAGTATGGGCGTCATCCACGTTTCATCATCTTCCAAGAGAAGGACTTCATTGTCCGTAATACTGGGAATGAGTAAGGTATCCTAGATTATAGACCTGTTGTTGCCAAGGCTCTTGGAGCTGGAAAACTTTGATAAGATGTCAGTTTTGGAGTTCTGTTCCTTTGGGATGTGCTCTACCTTAAAACTGTCAAAGTTTTCCATTAACTTCTTAAATTTGTCTAAGTACTTCTGCAACAAGGGCTTCTTAGCTTGGTATTCACCCCGGATTTGGGATGTCGCCAGTTGCGAATCACTGCACAGGATTATATCCGTACCCCGCTTCTCTTTTGCCATGTTGATGCTTGTAATACATGCTTCATATTCATTTTGGTTGTTTAAAGTTGGAAACTCAAACCTCATAGAATGGTCTAACATGAGGTTGGCTTCATTTTCTAACATTACTCTGATGTCACTCCCTTTGGGATTCGAAGATCCATCAACGTAGATAGTCTAAGAATTCGTTCTAGGATGGTCGAAATTGGTGTAAGCTCAACTAGAAAATCATATAAGACTTGAGCCTTTATGACTTGTCTTGGCTCGTAAGTGATACCAATTCGAATAGCTCTACTGACCAAGCAATCATTCTTTTAGTGAGATCCGATTTATGCAGCATCTTCTAGATTGGCTGATTTGTCCTCGCTGTCACAGGGTGGCACTAAAAATACTGCCATAATCTTCTTGTAGTAATCAACAATGCTAGGGCCATTTTCTCAATCTTCTGATAGTAGATCTCAGGACCTTGTAGGACTTTGCTGACAAAGTAAGCCGGCCTCTAACCTTCATCACTTTCTCTTATTAAGACTAAACTAATCACTTCATTGCTAATAGAGAGGTAGGCATAAAGTGTTTCACCAGGATTCGGTCTTGTCAGAATTGATGGTATAGATGGCATCTACTTCAGCTCTTGAAAATAGCCTCACATTCTGGGGTCCACTCAAGATTCTTTCCCCTTTTTAAGGATTTGAAGAAAGAAAGATATTTTTGAGCAACCTTGACTAGAAAGTGAGTGAGGGCCGCTATCCGACCTGTGAGTTATTGCACCTCTTTCATGGACTATTGGTTGTGCATGTCGAGGATGGTTTGGCATTTCTCTTGGACTGGCTTCAATACCTCAATTTATCAACAAAAATCCCAGAAATTTACTGGCCTGTACACCAAAAGCGTATTTCCCCGGGTTTGGCTTCATGTTGTGCTTCCATATTTAAGTGAACACATCTTCTAGATCTTTCACGTGGTCCTTAGTCTCCGAAGTCTTGACTATCATGTCATCTATGTAGACTTTTAGCATCATACCAATTTGTTCTTCGAAGACTTTATTCATCATTCATTGGTAAGTTGCCCCTGCATTCTTCAATCCAAAGGGCATGATATGGTAACAATAACTTCCTATCTCGGTAATGAACATGGTCTTGTTTTCGTCCTCCAAGTTTATGAGAATCTGATTATATCCAGAATAGTCCATGAAGGAGAGTAGCAGGAATCTAGATGAATTGTCCATCAAATTGTCTATATTGAGAAGTGGATAAGGGTCTTTTGGGAACGCCTTATTTAAGTTGGTGTAATTGACGCACATATGTGATAGCTGTTGAGACTATCAAATTATATTAATTTATAAACCGATTCACCAAAATACTAGTAGTGTAAGGCACAACTGGGTCGAGCTCTTGGATCACTCTAATAAAGCAATTGAATTAAGAAGTTAATAAAAGGGGAAAAGGTTGCAAAATTAATTAATAGAAACAATTAAAAACTGTAAACATAATTAAGTAAACAATCAATCTAAGGAAATCAACTATTCTTGAGTTTAATTTATCATTGATCACTAAGAATTCACTCAATTGCTAACTAAGTTCTTGGCTTTAGATCACATCAAGAAGCCTTAAGATGATTAATAAATTATCTACTAGATAAACATCTAGAATTTAATTAATCAAGATTAAATGAATTAAGCACTAACTTAATCCTAAATTAACATAAAATCCATAATTCAACTAAGCTAAACAATCCATCAAACACCTTTGATTTATTGTTTAGTCTCTTCCATTCAATTGCTAATTAGATTTTTGGTCTTAGGTCACATCAAGAAGCCTTAAGATGTTTCATAAATTCTCTACTAGATGCGCACCTAGAATTTAATTAATTAAGGATAAATGAATTAAGCACATATCTAATCCTAAATTAATCTAAAACCCAGAATTCAACCAAACTTAACAAATAACATCTAAGAAGCCTTTGATGCATTGTTTAGTTTCTACAAACACATGATAGTTAAGTACATTGCATGAACACCTAAACTGAGTTAAGCACTTAATGAAGATGTAGCAAAATTAAGAGAAGGAGGAGAGAAATTTGATTAACAATACGAATGTAAACATTCATTGCAAGGTCTCAAAATTAAACATCAAGAATGTTTCAATCTCTAGGATTGATTAAAAATTTCTTCCCTCAAATCCATGAGGATGAGAGGGAAGAATCCATGAGAATGAGAGGGAAGAGAAACACAAAAGAAAGAAACCTAGAGAGAAGGAAGAAAAAGAAAGATGAAGAGAGAAAGTGCAAGCAAGAGCAACTAAGAGAAAATTGGGATTACATTCTAAGGTGGCTGTTGCTGCTTAAATAACTATTTGTGAAATTAAAAATCCAAGTTATTCCTCATATTAGGGTTAATCCTTTTCTTCTTTATTTTAATTGGACACCTAATTCGCATAATTTGGGCTTAGGATGAGATAGTTATGCCCAAAATAGTCTTAATAGCTCTCTGAACCCATCAGTCGACTTCAAAGGGTGAAAAAATCATCAAAATGTCATATTTTTTATAATTGGTCTTTATAAGAAGTGAAGATATATGTCTTAGCTTTCAAATGCCACTGGGTTTCAGGTCATATCATAACTATAGCCTAAATTATAGCTCAATCTTTGCAAATCATCCAAGATCCAATGACAACATTTCTATTCTGACTTTATGGTCCAATCTGACCTAATGTACATTTGATTCAACCCTTAAGATCTGCATCAAAGTTGTAGATCTCTCTCTTATTTTCTAACAAGGTAAAATTCATAAATTTTAGATGTCTAGAACTCGATTTATTATGCCCAAAATACAGAAATAGTGTAAAATTTTCATTAATGCTTAAAAGTGCAATTAAGCCCAATTTGAACCCAAACCTATAAAATATGGACAAAACTAATCAATTAAGTATATAAGAGGTTTAAGAGACTAAATATGAGGGTTAACTAATGTATAAAAATTGTATTTAGTAATAAGCTATTTCCCATTAGCCCTTTTCATTAGAACCATATTAGAGAGCCAAGTGGTATAAGACACTTCCCTGATGAATCCAGTGTCTAGGAGTTCTTTTACCTACTTTGGCTCACTTCTTGCCTCATAGATCCAACTTTCCTTTTTCATTGGGCCACCGGCTTCATATCCTTCATGATAGAAATTTAGTGGTAAATGAACTCTGGGTCTAATCATAGCATATCCATGGAGGTCTAGGAAAAAAGATCTCTATTTTTCACTAGAAACTCGGTTAGCTAAGCTCTTTCTTCTTGATTCAAATTTCCTCTAATCTTGGTCACTTAGTCTGACTTGTTACCAAGTTAAAAGGGTTGAAGTTCTCCATTAGGTTGAAGGCATGTACCATGCATCTCTTTACAAACATCCAGTTCAGTCATGAAGACATTGACGGGGTTCATAATGACTAAAGCTGAATTGTTGCGTTGGTTTGTGGTCTGAGGCTTCTTAGCGATTTTCAGGCTTTCATTACAGCATCTTCTAGTTGTAGGCTGGACTCCTTTGATTGTAACGACCTTGTCATGCTAGTCTAGAAACTTATTGGGCAAGTGGGGTATGGAGATCACAGCCTCAAAAGCCGTTGAGTGAGGGGTGACCCAATATGACATTATAGGTCGAGGGACAGTCTACAATTAGGAATTTGACCTTGAGGGTCTTGAAGAGAGAATCTTTTCCCAGAGTCAAGTAGGTCTCAATGTATCCCATCGGGGTGATCTTGTCTCCAGTGAATCTGATTAGCTCGCTAGTATATAGGATCAGTTCTTTCTTTGATAATCCTAGCTTTTCGAACAAGTTTAGGAACATGATGTTATCTGAGCTCCCCTGATCAACAAATATACGATGAACCTCGACATTAGTTATTATTCCCAAGATCACCATGGGGTCGTCATGATCCAAGATAGTGCATCTGTAATCCTCATCAGTAAACAAAATTAGTGGGGTCTTTCTCACGCTGCTATCTGACTTGGTTCCTTAGAGGGAAGCCACGCTCAGTACAACCTGGAGAGATTTCTCCTTGTATTTATTGACTCACCACCACCCGCGAAACCCCCTGAGATGGTGTTGATTGTCCAAGTTACTTCATCTTGACGACGCTCGTTATTTGGATCGTTGTCCTAGGATTGTGCCCTTTCTTGTTTCTGGGCATTAGCCCGACATGGACTTGCACTGGGATTTTCATTCTTTACAGGAGAGCGTCTTCTCTGGTACAATGGAGATAGGCTTCTTTGAGGGTTGTAGCTTCGCTTTATGTAGTTCTGTCTTCCCCTCTAATTATTGTTTCGAGACTAACGCACATAACGGCCCAGGCGGCCATCTTTAATCAAAGACTCAATGGCATCTTGAAGGTTGATGCAATCTTCTGTATTATGCCCATGACCTTTATGTCATGTACAATGCTTAGACTTATCCCTCTATGCATGTTTTCTCAAAAGGAAAGTCTTTGCACATCTCTAAACTCCGTGTTCAACACTTCTTGGTAGATCTAAGTCCAAGGTGTGTTGAGGGGAGTGTAACTCTCATACTTTTCATTTAGAGCTGGCTTCGAGTTTCGGCCTTATTGGTTGGGTTGTCCGAGCTTTAATTTAGCATATTCTCCTTTTTCTAGATGCTTCCTTGCCTGAAAAACGTCCTCAACATTGATGTATTTGTCGGCTCGAGCATAGAACTCATCCATAGTCTTGGGGCTCTTTCTTGGCGAGAGAAAAATAAAGCGGCACAAGGTAGAGTCCTTCTCTCAAGTATTGTAGTCACAAATATTCGCGATTTCTTTGTTGAACTAGTATATAAAGTCTAAGAGAGACTCCTTCTTTCCCTATTTAATTTGGAAGAGCATGAGATGGATTTTGGCTGCACCTTACTAGTGGTAAAGTGCAACAAAAATATCAAGGATAAGCCTTCCCAATTAACAATGGATTTAAGAGTTAAAGTGGTGAACCATCTCAAGGCGACTTTTTTCAAAGACAAAGGAAAAGCTCGGCACATGAGTGGATGATCTCCTCCAACAAACAGGAGAACAGAAACATAAGTATCTAACTGCTCCTAAGAGTCAGTGGTTCCATCATAGGCTTCAATATTTTTTGGATATTTGAAACGCCTAGGGATTTCATAGGCCATCAGTTTGTCGAAGAACAGTTGGTTTTGTGTAACCAAGTTCCTCACTCCTTGGTCCTGCTCCTTTTTTCCCCGAACTAGGATTTTAGCACTCTGGATGGGTTTCGTGATCCTGGAATACTCTGGATGACATACCCCATCGTGGGCTTTATCCCTTTGATTTTCTTGATTCTTGTTAGGAAATCGGTTCTCACCTTTTTTCCCTGGTTGACAGCTCTTTCCAAGTTATGGATACGTTCGTCTTGGAGTCTAATAAGAGATATAAGTTCTTCTCTGGATAGTTCTAAGAAATCGGATTCAACATGGCGGGATCAAACTTCATCATTGTTCACCTGTGCTCCTAAGCATTGCAACGCTGATAGCCGCTGTTTGGTATCTCCAGAAGGTACTCCTTATGGACCAAGACATTGCCTTACTGGAACACGCTGCGGCAGAGAATAGATTTTCGCCAGTATGAGTAGTCTCAACACCATCCTGCCTGGGTTTTGATTAGGTAGTGACTGGCTCCTGGATCAGCTCATGAGCGAGAGCAGACATCGGACGGCGGCCAAAAGAAGGTGGGTTCTACGCAGCAAAGTCGTGACTCTTAATTGCAAAGATGTGGTTATGTCTGGTAATGACCATGATGTTGAATTATGGGAATCAAAGTTTATCGTTCCCACAGACGGCACCAATGTTCTAAACGTGATTCAAAATGATACCTAAATTGGTTGACAATGGTGGATAGTGTTTAGAATTAGATGCATACTTTTACTATCTTGTGTGATATTTATAAAAGTGTCTTGGGTAATAAAAATCGTAATTCAATATGAATTAAATGTTGTTAATTGGGATAATAATCTAATGAGATTGTTATCTCTTATAATTAATTCTCTATTTATGTGAGATGTAACTGATATCCATATATACAAGGCATTCTATTAGAGATTTGCGTCTTATTAATAGGTAGATTTACTTATCTAATAATGTACATAAATATCTGAGATCCAATTCTAGTGGCCCGGGTTGCTCATGAACCACTAACCCAAAACTCGGTTGTTCGCTCTTTTGTTTACCGCAAGTGATGAATCGCACTTGTAATATAGCTAGGAGTTGGATATCGTTCCCACAGAGAAAACACTATTTCTTATAAAATCAAATATTAACTAATAGTCTAATTTATCCTATCCAAGAACATCAAATTTATAAAAGAGTGTTTAAAAGAAATATAAAGACTGAAAAGTAATAAATCTAAGATAAATAGATAGATAGAGAATAGGGGATTTTTTTTTACCTCCTATTTCAACTAATGACATGTAATCCTTACAAGCAACATCAATGAATTGTTAAATTAGCTTGAGAATCTGATTTAGTTAAAAGTCTATGTCTAGGTCAATCAACTATAGTTTTATTTACCTAATTCACTATGTTTCTATGAGAACTAGTGCAAACTCCACTCATGAACAATCTATTTTCAAACACCCGCTATGTATGGCTAAACGGTATATTTCTATCCATTTAGTGAGTTAACTTATCCAAGCCAATTGAATGAAATCGAACATGCAAAACCATACATTAGATCTAAAATCCAAATTTCTATGTCTAGGTTCATTAGATTTCAACAAATCAATCAAAAGCTGATCAAACAAGCAAAAGTATTAAGCATTATATGATTGAACATAACTGAACATCAATATATACTCAAAAGATTACAAACTCATTAATATCCATAGGAAAATCAAAAGAAAACTCTATACACAACTTAGCTAGCCATGAAACACGAAAATATAGACATATAAATCATGTCCATGAATCAATAAAGAGAGAAAGAAGAAAGGAAAGGGAGGAAGCTCATTAGATTTCATCTTCTAAGCTTGATTTATCCTCCATGTAGAGAATAGCTTCCAACCTTGGCCTCCTTTGCTTCCTCTAGGTCTTAAAACCCTAAAACTAGTAGCTGCTCTCCAAAAATGATAAAAGATCCCGTGTAAAACTGATGCAACCATATTTATAGGCTGTAAAAAATAGAGTCACACCGCGGCATTGAACACATCACGCCGCGGCTCGCATTCAATTAGGTCACAGACGCCGTGGCATTTAGTTCTTAGTGCTGTAGCGCTCTAGCCTCGGGTCTGTGTACTGAAGCAGAGGATCACAACGCCGCGGCATTGACATGCCTGAGCCGTGGCGTTGAATGCTGGTCTTCAATTTTGGCTTTCTCTTGGACTTCCTGGTCCAATGCTTGTCTAAATTCTCTAAATTGGAGCCCTTCCTGTAATAGAGAAATTACCACTTTTATAACAAATGCAAATATACTCAATTTATCAAAGATTTGAAAGTATTTGCTAAAAAATCATAATAGAAGTCATCAAGATAAAATTAGATGAATATGATGCTAAAGTCTTCCATTCATGCATACAAACAAGGATTAAGCAACCAATATAGCACAGATGTGAGGCACAAATAACTACATTTTATGGAGTTATCACCGGTTCAGAACAATTTCAATTACAATTATTTTTCTTGTTTGATTTATTCTACTGAATTGAACACTATTTTAAAACCTATCATTATCAAGCATCATTTTATATGCTTTATTTTCTTTGGAATTTGAACTTGTTAAGTTCCAGTATCTGATTTGTGTATGGGAATCACAACTTGTGGATTCACATTTTCAGTTAGAGTTGAAGGTGTTTTAGATGCTTTAAATATGAAAGTGATGATGCTTTCTTCATGTTATTTATATTGTTTTGAATGTTCATATACTTTGCTATTGTTAAATATTGTATTTGATGGATTTAATAAGTTCCCTTTCCGCTAAAATTGTAAGGTTCTTAAGTTTTGTTTCTCTTAGCATTTTGAACAAAAAATAGTGAGATTTAAGTCGTTAATCCATTGTCGACCCTTTGTTTGTGAAGAATAATGCACATAGAGAATCATTGTAGAATTTGCCTATCTTCTTCCCACACAATAAAATTCAAGTGTGTGTTTTCTTCGAAAGAAAAACCTGAGTGCTAAACTGTTCAAATAAAGTTTATATATGTATCTTTTACTTGTATGTGTGGTGAACAAGGGTACAAAGGATTAGGTCCACTGGCCTTGTTCATGAATGAATAAACAACACCCACGACCTTGCATATATATCCCATCTTTCCAAAAGGATAAATAGGGACTCTATTTGAACTAGCCTCATTGTCTCTTTTATGAGTGTACCATAATACACTAATTAATTAATAAGGTAGAGCTAAATTTATTACTAAATAGAAACAAAACCACTAAAGTTTTCTATTGAAGTTGCTTTTCTTGTTAATGTTACCTCGAAGTGATGTCCTCTTCGTTTAGGGCTTTGTAAGTTAAGAAAGTGGATATGAAACCAGAATTCCAAGAAGAAAGTTATGAATTGTTGTTTCTTTCTTTCAGGGTTAGCCTGTATGCTTGCATGGGGTGCTAAAGGTTATAGATGTCATTGTTGTAGAACTAAGATTGGAGGCCAATCCGGTCGAAGGACTAGGTCACTAGGTTAGTGGTTGAACTAGAAAACTCGAATAAAAAAAAAAAACTACTTAAAAAGTATTTTTAACATTACATGTTTTTAACACTAAAATCCTATAATATTTAACATTACAATGACACAAACATGTCTTCACCAACTAAAAGCACAAATGAAATCATTTTCCACATGTTTTTAAACAACATAAAACCAATAATTTTGCCAAGTTCACTCATCCCTTGCTTCTTTTATGAGCTTGCAAATTTCAATACTTTGCACACTAATTTCAATCTCATAATACATAGTACTCTCAGAGAAATTTTTAGTTATGATGGTTACATACCCATGTGTTTATCAGTTTGTGCATCTTCAGTCATTGCAAAAATATTAGCAGAATTATATATTGTTAATCTTGAGAATCACTAATATATTGTGACATATATGGGCAAAATAGTATGTTGTTAATCCTTTCTTTTTTAGCCTCTAAGTGAGTTTATTATAGGTTAATGTACTGCTTCTAGGTTATATGGATAGTTGGTGATCCAAGATATTTTAATTGGCTTATTTGAAGTGAATAGCAACAATACAACTGCATGATTTTGTCGCAACAATTTCAAGTACTTAAAGAAAAAAAAGGTCATTTCAACTCATGTTTTAACAATTTAAAAGATGCATTCAATTATACTTGGTTTTCTTATAATTATACTGTCAAATTACATATAAGATTTATGGTAGAGAAGGTGCCATATAACAAAGGAAGAAACATTAATCTTACAAAAATGTAAAAGACTAAGGCGGCATTTTTTTTTTTTGCAAGCATTTGTTCACGTAATTTTAGATTAAGAATAGTGGTTAGGTAAAAAATTTTAAAATGACAACTCTAGGATTTGAACTCCTAAAATTGCAGGTAAGGTTGGTCTAAGGTTACAATTCAATTTCACTATGAATAGCAATTATTGGGTAGGTGGCAATTTTTATCATCATAAAAAATATACATGCTACTAATTTATTAGCACTTCATCAGTAAGCTGAATCCCTAAACCTGAGTTGAAGATTGCCATAGGCTAATTGAAGATTTCCAACTTACATAGTATTTTTTTGGCCAAATTAAGTCTCAGATGAACAACCTAAATGCCTACCATAATTTCTTATAAATCTAAACTCCCAAATATATAGAAAGGCATTAGTTTTCAATATCACACTAACTTCAAGAACTTTCATCATTTTCCCACTGCGGCTTAGCATACTTTGGATAGATACAAATGTTGGACCAGATAATAAACCTAAAGCATTGGAAAGATTGAAACATTGCCTTGTGATTGTGAATGATGGGAGCAATGCTGGAAACCAAGCGACGCTATGGTGACCTAACTCTATCTTTCCACCTCAGTAACTAGCTAGCCCCTCCTCACAAGTCCAGTAGTCAGTTCAATGCACAAGGGGCACAGTTAGAGACATAGGTGAATGGGGTTCAACAAAAAATGATGAGATTTCTGCATTATTTGTTTTCCATATAAACTGGTTTAGACAGAACCGAGTGGGTTAGCGGGTCAAGCAAGTTTTTTCGGGTTTGACCAAGTTGACCAGAAAAACGGTCTAGAGGCTAGCTCGGAAGTTTGTGGGTTTTCCTGGTGAACTGGTAGGGTTGGTCTGAGTCATACATCTATGATAGATGTTGCTTTTCTTGAGTAACGTTGGGTGTATTTTAACACAATGGAAACTATTTTTTTTTTTTAAAGAGATTGTGTTTGAATCATGCTGTATTATTCACTTTGGATTGAATTTTTGGTGTTATCCCTTACACGTTCTCGTATATGGTCAATTACTATGTCAATTATGGTTTCCCTTATTTAATTATGTTCACTTTGACTTTTTTGTTTGGGTTATATGCTAAATTATATGTAAGGTATTTTGTTTATGCTTTGAGTCCATGTAGGAATTTCTTTGCAATGTCTCATCATTTTAGATGCTTCAAGTCTTGTATTGAAAGTAATTTTGTATGCTATCACACTTCTGGCATATGTCGCTTTTGGATCATAACTTAAGCTATACACGTTAGAATCTCTTGCCGTTTATCTTGTTAGAAAGATAACACATAAGCCTTGAGCTGTTTTAGATTTCAACTCCTTTTCATTCAATACTAGTTTTCATTCATTGTTAGGCCTTTTCTGCATATTTCTTATTTATGAAAGTTCCATTGTTTTGGTGATAACTTGAGCTATGAAAATCATATTGGCACGCTAATTTTGTCAAAGTGAATAGTGTTTCTGCATAATTCCTATTTTGGTAGAACCTATTGTTTTACTTATTATTTGAGCTACACAAGTTGGAACTGTGTTATGTTAGTTACTTTGGAAAGCTAACACATGTGATTGTCACTTATAGAGATTCCAAAATTTGTCTTTCCCATTTATTATCAGTTTTTTTTTCTTTTGGGTTAAAGTAGGGTCTGGTTTTGCATACCATTGTTGTCTGACAGCATGCAGGTTTGATGCATGGCTTGGAGTCTTGGACTAGAGACCTTAAAATTATGTGCCATTTTTGTGAAAGAAAGCGAACTTGCAGGTTTGAAGAGCACAAAAATAGAAGATATAATTGGTTTTTTTTTTCTTTTGGGTATGAAGTTTGGATTTCAAGATTCTAGTTCTATTTACAATTTTTTCATTTTTGCATTATATATATGTGAAGTTCATTTTACAATCATTTGTTTGATGGATAATTTTTTTGTCACCTGGTTTACTAATGAAAGAGAAAAGATGGGTGTTGTTTAAGGGAGAGGAGGATCCTACTTATATATTTTTGCAGTACATATCCCTAAGTTTATAGTTGGTCTCCCAGTCCCCAAACCAAAATGGTGAGTTTTCCCCCAACTTCAATTCCCCCTTGTCTCCTCCAAGTCTAGCCGTAAGTATGAATCTAGAGTAAAATTTGCATGAAGTATTGTCATACATATAAAGGTTGAAGTTTTTCATTTGAAGGTGATGAGGATTTTATGAATAATTTGATTCTAACTTGAATGTTCTTCATAGGGATAAATAGAGAACAACTATGCCTTGCTCAACTATTTTAAACCAAAGACTAAAATTTTATATGAGAGTTATACATATGTTTAGTTATACTGAGTTTGGCTTATTGAACATCTAATCAATATTATTAGGATCAACAATGTGTTCAATTTAAGGATCAGCGGTTGGCTTTAATTATTAGCATGACTTGAACATATGCATAAACAAATAGTTAGACTTAAAACAATATATGGTCCCTTAAAATGCAATATTTTAATATAATATACGGATAAATTGTTTATGTGAGAATCCAGTATAATATCACACAATCAATTTTAGTTTTTAAATGTCATGTATGCATATCTTTGTTTTTTTTTTTTTCAAACTCCCTTCACATTTGGAGAGTTGAACTAGTATTATTTGAAGCTATATTGCATAAAGTGATATATTCATATGAATTTCATGTACCTAATATATTGCGTTAGAACATGGTGCCGAAACTAGTATGATGATAATCAGTTTATGTTTATATTTGGACTGAGTCTATTCTTGTCCAACTAGTCACTATGCTATTGTATTCACATCTTCTACGATGATGTTAGTGCATCTTTGTATGGTATTTAGTCATTGATGGCTATATTTTAATTAGAAATGTTGTTGCCTCAAATAAGAAAGTTGAGAACTTCAGCTAAATGTTCTTTTCTAGAGTGCTCCAAGTGCATATGTTCAAATGTTTTCTTTGTATTTGGTTTTGATTTGATGCTGCCAAGTGTGCAACTAATTATGTTAGTCATGCTATGTACCATGTGGATCCTAAACCTTGAATTGTAAATGAATCTATTTACTAATCCTTTAATTTCATTTAATGTGAGTAGGAAGATTTTGATAGTGTGTAACGTCCTACTCTAATTTTTATTATTTTTATTATTATAGTATTATAGTATTATAGTATTTTAAGTCCAATTAGAATAGCACGTTACAAATTAACATCTTCTAACATTATCATTAACTCGTATTTATAGTAATTTACATAGTTTAGAGGGATTACACCCTTTTAGAATTAATTGATACATACAAATATTTCTAAATTAAACAACTATTTTTCAAAAATTAAGGCTCACAAAAACCTTCTTAAGGTGCTACTATTTACAAATATTAACATAATCTTCAAGTTCCTCCTATAGAGTTGCTCTACACAAAATCTACCAGAACCCTTTCAGTCGTCCTTATCTAAAATATTACATCACAAAGGGGTGAGATACAATCTCAGTAAAAAAAGCAAAAACTAATATACATATTTCATTCTTTGCAATTCTCACTTTCTAATATCATATCTGAGAGTCCAACAAAAATAACAAATCAAACAAATTAATAATATTTGAAGAAAAATTAATAACTTATAAATATTTTAAGATAAAGATAAATAACTCAATGAAAGAGTGAGAATATCAATATAATGATTAAAAGAATAATTATTTGAACAAGGAATAAGAATCTCTATAGAATTAGAAGGAGTATAATAAATATTTCCATGTTAAAATATGAGTAACTCTTCTTCATCTCATTTAAATTATCATCTTGTCATTATTTCTTTTTAGATCATCATCATTATCTCTTCATCATCATCCCATTTCAATACTCTCAATCAAATGTGCATCTTTTTCTTCATTAGGACGTCCCCCAATGCTCTTATCATGACTACAATAATTTGATTATGGCATCCTTTGATTTTTTCATCATGATCACAATCATTATTAATGATTAAAGCGTTCCTTAATTCTCTCATCATGGTCACAATAATTTGACCAAGGCGTTCCTTGATCATCTCATTATGGTCACAATAATTATCTCTGATCGAGGAAATCTATAATAATCTCTAAATCTCTTGACAAAGAGGCGTCCCTCGATCAATGTCCTCTGATCATGGCTACAATAATACCTAATCAAGGCGTCCCCCAATAATCTCTCATCATGACCATGATAATCTCTTTACATATTGATTCATTTTTATTCATGGGATGACTTTTATAAAAAAAATACCTTCTTTATAATCACATAAAATCATATATCATTATGCAAAAATAGGAACTTTCTTATAATTAACATAACGAATAAAAATAGTTCATAATAAAAGAATAGTTCATAATAAGATTGGTTAAATGAAAGACTGAAAAATAGCACATCCTTCAGAACTATAATTTATAAGACTTTAAGTGATAAAAAGTTTAAAAGAATAAAATATGATAAAAATTTGATAAAGGAAATGTTTCGAGTTCAAAATTAGATTTATGTAGGATGTTTATGCTAATAAAAGAAAAGCTTATTTGAATAGATTTCATAAAAATTAGCAATTTACACTATTCCATTAAGATTTATTCGAATAGAAGAAAATTTATCCAAATAAAACTACTAAAACCTCAATTTTATTCGAATATAGGGAAAACTTTATTCAAATAAATCATTTAGAAAAATAACATTTGAAGTGCTTTTAAACAAGGTTTATTAGCTTATTCGAATAATCATTCGAAAACCAAGTTGCAGAAACCAGAAAAACCATTTCTTACCAATTTTTCTTTCAAACAAAAACAGACTAAATGTCGTTTTGCAAAAGGCATGAACTATAAAAGATATAGGTAGAAGAAAGAGTGGTGTTTTCGTTATTTCCTATCTTTGTTACAGAATTTGGATCAAATAAAAGAATGGGTGAAGATGGAAGAGTTATGGTGGCTGAGAATAAAGATTGTGTTTAGGTAAAAGTGTTGAGACGAGAATGGGAGGGAGGTGAGGTATTTATAGGGCAAAATGTGAGTCTCCTTGCATATGAAGGGTGCTAGGTGTCATAAGGAGGTTAAGTCTTCTTCAAAGTCTTCCTCCTTTATCATTAATTCTAATCTCATTTCATCTATTTGGTTCTTTTATAACCAGGAAGGACTTGAAGGAAACTAAAGTTCCAATAAGAAAAGAAGCTAAATTTTCATTCTTGTTACAGTGAGACGTGTTTTCTCATTTTACTGATATTATTCACTTTATTCGAATAACAGGAGTGTTATTAAAATAAGATGACAAGTTTCCTTCTATAAATTTGCACAGCAGAATCTCTTATTCGAATAACCTCTAATTTATTCGAATAATTTACTTTAGGAACTTGTTTATTCAAATAATAGAAGCCTTATTTGAATAACCGGTTGGTTTTTTTTTAGGGATGTTACATGGTGCATTTGGAATTGATGGCAATGGGGCTATTTAATTTATAAGAGAACCTTATGATTGTGATGGTGTTTCATACATTATGATGATGGTGTTCCGTACTTTAAGTTTATTATGAATGATATACTTGGAAAAAATTCTATTGTTAGTTTATATAATACTTAAAATTTTTACGTAGTTATCAAATTATTGTAAAATTAAAATCGATGAAAACTAATTTATAAGATAATTGATTACATTAAAAATAATTAACGAAGAGGCATTCTTGTATAGTATTTACCAAATTTAACCTAAAAAGGCATTTGTCTATTGTTATGCAAATAGTGGTTAATTATAAGAATAACTAATGGCAACACTTTCAAAGTCAAAAAGCATTGCCTATAATAGATTAAAATCAACACTTTCAAAGAGTAACCATAGAAATAATGCTTGATAAGCATGGCCGTAGAGTAGAAGTATGCCTTTTCATCAAAAAGCATAGCTTGTAATAGACAAAAGGCAATGCTTTTAAAGCGTACCCATAAAAAACAATGCTTGATAAGCGTGGCCAAACACTAGTGGTAAAGCATTGCCTTTTCGTCCCAAAAGTTATGATTGTCACGAAATCAAAGGTAACGCTTTCAAAGTGCGGCCATAGAAGCATTGCTTAATAACTGTAACTATAGATTGTGATTAAAAGCCTTTGAGCAATGAAAAGACAACGCTTTTCATATATCATAGTATTTGCTTCAAGTAAAGCGCTGCCTTAGGAAAAGGGTACGGTTTATTTGGCCACTTTTGAATAACTGATGTTGAAGGTTTCAAAGCATGACGTTTGACTAAAGGCCACATTTTGCTTATATTTTAGGCAACACTTTCTAATAGTCACCTAAGACATTTTATTGTAGTATATCTAAATAATAAAAAAGTAGGTCAGTTTGGTAGGCTAAAAAGGCTTTGGTCTAGACCTTTGCCTCCTTAGTTAGTGTTAAACAAGCCTTGCTTAAAACTTAAGCTTAACTTATTTGTTAAGAGTTTTGCTATATTCCCTTAAAATGTTCTCCTAATGCTTAATTAAAAAAAGTAGATGTATTTATATATTAGAAACATAAAAAACATTTGATACTTTCTTTATTTAATAATTAAGATGATTTAAAATTATTCATTTGTTAAATTGTCTAGACTAAAGTAACAAAAAAAAGGCAATGTCATACACCTTTTTATAGGTTAGCTTGCTTATTCCCGCCCCTACTAATAGAGAAGAATAATATAATAATTGAGATTATTTCTTTTTGAAACAAATCAAGTTTTGTATAATTTTTTGTTTTTGCAAACAATTCAAATTTTTCAATATGATAATTAGATTTAATAAATTAATTTTTAATAATTATGATAAGTAACTCTTTTCATTTAAATTATCATTAATTCATAAATTAAAAATGTAATCAATTATAATAATAAATTAATGAAAAAACACTACAAAAAAACTGGTAAACAATGGCTCTTCTCTAAAAACATTTGGCCCAAATGTCGGTAAATAACACTAAAGCCCAAAGTTTACGAGTTACAACCATTTCTCATTTTTCAAAGTTTCATTTGGCCCTAGTTTTTTCTGCTCACACTGTTTGTCACTCTTCATCGAGCTTGCATATTCTTCACTATGGATCTTTGAGCTTCGATGATCTTCTTCTTCATTGGAGACTTGTGAATTTCAGTGTTCTTCTTCACTGAGCTTGCATCTAAAGGTATCAAGAACATAATCAAGAAAGAAACAGAGAACACATGAGTGTGAAAGAGAGAGATGAAGAGAAAGAAAACTACAAGAAACTAAATGAATTGATTCTATATGAAAGCTGTTACAGGTTACTATTAATAGCAATCTCATCAGATAGTAACTAACTATAGTAACTAACTTCTAACTATTCTAACAACTTTAACTAACTATAACTAAATCAGTTATTTGTTATTCCCTTACATTCCCCTCTCAAACTCAAGGTATGAAGACTTTCAATTTTGAGTTTGTGTCAAAACATAGGAAAGGCAGAACTTGAAACAGCTTTGGTAAGCAAATCTACTACTTGTTCAGTAGAAGGTAAATGATAGACTTTGATCTTCTGCTGTGTTGCTTTTTCCCTGACAAAGTAGAGATCAAGTTCAAAATGTTTTGTCCTTGAATGCAGGATAGGATTTGCTGTTAACATAACAACACTTAAGTTATCACAATATATATCCGGAACTGTGGTAATTAGTACTTTTAACTCACTTTAACATTGATTGTAGCCAAGTGAGCTTAGCAACTACAAAAGTCATGCTCCTATATTCAGCTTCTATACTAGACCTCAAAACTACACTTTGCTTTTTGGAGGTCCAAGACACAAGATTGGATCCAAGGAACACACATTGCCTTGTTGTTGATCTTCTGTCATCTATATTAGTGCCCTAATCTGAATCACAGTAAGCTGTGAGATGAAGATTAGGTGACTTGGTGAGATGAAGACCATAATCTAAAGTCCCATTTAAGTACCTTAGTATCTTCCAGTGAGATTCCTTAGGATTATGCATGAATTGATACACCTTATTGACACTGAATGTTATTTTTGGCCTTGTCATAATGCCATACTACAGGCCACCTACAATGCTTCTATACAGACTAACATCTAGCAATTTAACATTGCCATGAGCAGACAACCTTAGTCCTGAAGCCATTGGTGTCCTCATGGGCTTTGCATTAAGCATTTTGGCCTTTGATATCAAGTTTGTGATATACTTGGTTTGAAAGATATGAATCCCACCATCTGTAGTATGTTTTTCTTCTATGCCAAGAAAATAGTGTAATTTTCCAAGATCCTTAAGGGCAAAAGCTAAGTTTAATTTAGCTATGAGAGCAGGAATTGTAGCAGGGCAGCTACTTGTAATAAGGATATCATCAACATATACAAGAACAAAAGTTATGACCTGAGGTGCAAACTAAACAAACAGAGAGGCATCACATTTAGTAGGCTGAAATCCTAGGTGAGTGAGGGTGGTGGTAAATTTTTCAAACCAGGCTTTAGGTGTTTGCTTTAGTCCATAGAGGGCATTGTGCAATTTACAAACTCAATGACTTGATCCTTAAGTAAAACCTTCAAGCTATTGCATGTAAACTTCTTTCTTCAATGCACCATTTAAGAAAGCATTATTCACATTCAACTAATGAACTGACCAGCCTCTACTGAAAGCAACAGTAAGAACTACTCGGACTAACACTGGTTTGACTATTGGACTGAATGTCTTAGTAAAATCAAAACCAGCTCTTTGATAAAATCCTTTTGCCATCAATCGTGCTTTGTACTTTTAAACACTTTCATTAGGATTTCTTTTAATGCTGAACACCTATTTGCAACATACTGCAGATCTTCCAAGTCGAAGGTCAACTAGGGACCAGGTTTGTTATGCATTAAATCTTGATACTCAGCTTGCATAGCCTGATGCCATTCGGGAATAGACAATGCTTCATTGACAGAGCTAGGTTACGTGACAGCAAGGAATGCTCTTGGCTTATGAATTGTAACCTTTGCTCTAGTGATCAGAGGATAAGTGTTTTGCAGCAACAGTTTGTTGCTGATCTGAATAGAATAAGTAGCACCTGTAGTAACAACTTGTTGCTAGTCTTGAACAGAACCAGTAGCAGCTACTATATGACTTCCAGGAGAACTAGAATCACTACCTATAGTAACTGAAGACCAGAATGGCAAGGTATAGGAGTTGTTAGTAGTATAAGCAGATAAAGGCAAATTAGTATTAGTAGTAAGAAATTCTCATTAATGCTAGTAGGAGACACAAGAGGAAAGCTTGGAGGAGGTGAAACAGAAGTGGACAACTGAGAAATAGGAGTGGATGAATGTAAGAAACCTAGAGATACCTTGAAAGGAAAAAGATTCTCATCAAATACAACATGTCTGCAAATGTATACTCTCCCAGTAGGGGATAACCATTTGTAACGTTTATGAGAAGGTGAATACCCTAAGAAAACACACTGCTAAGATCTATACTGAATTTTGTGGCTATTGTAGGGTCTTAGGTAAGGATAATATGCACAGCCAAAGACCCTAAGAATAGAGTAGTTTGGTTTATGACCAAAGAGAACCTTTAGAGGTGATTTATTACCAAGTAAAGGTGTGGGGAGTTTATTGATTAGATATACAACAATGGAAAAAGCATCTCCCCAATATTGATAAGAGAGACCAGAGGCTACCAAAAGAGTTAGTCCCGTTTCAGTGATATGTCTATGTTTGTGTTCAACTATACCATTTTGATCATTAGTATAAGGGCAGCTAAATCTATGCATAATACCAAAAGAAGTTAAATGTTTGGAAAAGACAGTAAACTCACCCCCACTATCAGTTTGCACTATTTTAATTTTCTTGTTAAATTACAATTTTGCCATTGTTTTGAAAAACAAGAAGGCAAACAAAGCTTGAGATTTATCTTGCAGCATATAAATCCAAGTAATTTTAGTATAAGCATCAAGAAAATGAATATAGTATCTGTAGCCATTAGAGGATGGAATAGGAGATGGCTCCCACACATCACTATATATAAGCTCTAAGGGTTGATTGTACACAATATTAGAAACAAGAAATGGAAATTTGTGAATTTTACCCATACAACAAGGACCACAAACAAAGGAATGAGTGTTTTTATTACTTGAAAGTGGAATGTTACACGAGTTTAGTGCAGCATGTACAATAGTGGCTAAGGCATGTCTTAGCCTAGAATGCCACAAATTGAAATCAGAAAATTGAGAAGAAACAAAATTATAGCTAGAAATGGAACTGTTACAAGTAAGAACAGAAACATAAATAGGTTTTATAGATTTAGAAGGAACAAATCTCAGTGACTCAAATGCATAGAGACCATTGCTAAGTCTACCCTACAAAAGAATCTCCTTCGTGACCTGAGATTTAACAAAACAAAAATTAGAATGAAAGTCAAAGAAGACATTGTTATCCTTAGCAAATTGAGAAACACTGATTAAATTTTTATTAATATATGGAACATGTAGTAGATTATGTGAAGAAAGAGTAGAATTGGAACTAACAAGAAAATGAGAATATCCAATGTCCTTAATACCTAAACTTGTACTATTGCTTATCTAAACACTGTCTTGACCCATGTAAGGTGTCCTTATGCTTAGATTATGAAGATCTGGAGTCAAGTGATTAAAGGCACCTGAATCTGGATACCATGTAGAATCAAAGCCTAGTTCAAAAGAACTGAAATATTGTGATGATGGAAACTATCGAGGTGAAGATAAATATTAAGGTGGATACTGAGGTGGATGTTAAGAATATTGAGAAGGCATTGTAGTCATCATGGCTTGCATAGAACCATTTGAGAATAAAGCTTAAGATTCTAAGGATTAGGTAACTGCCTATCATATAGATAGAAGCAATACCAACCTAAGTGACCAAATTTTTCACAAAGTTAACATTTGGCATTTGGATGTCTACCACCACCTCTACTAAATTTGCCACCAAATCTACCTCTGCCTCTATTGTTGAAATCTCGACCTTGACCTCTACCACCATAGAATTGAGATCCTCCACCATAATTCTGATTTCTAGAGCCTCCACCATAATTCCAATTTCCTCGATTAAATCTTCTGATTTTTTGAGAATTTTGAGCAACATTTGCTTGTAACAGTAACAGATCATTACTTGAAATTCTTTTATTTTTTCAACCTTTCTTCTTGTGCCATTATCAAAGCTTCAATTTTTGGTACTATATATGACTCAGATCTTGACATAACAGAGGTGATAAAACCATCATAGTCTTCTGAAAGACCATAAAAATTGCTCCTATATGAGTAGCAGTATTAATAGGAGAACCTACTGCAGGTAAGACATCAACTATCTTCTTGATTTCAAGCAAATAATCAGATATGCTACCAGATTTCTTCACGTTTCTTAATTGAACCTTCAATTGCTTAACTTTTGCTTTAGACTGAGAAGTAAAAATTGTTCAAGATGATTCCAAACTTGAAAGGATAACTCACAGCCAACCATTCGTGTGGTTAAAGGTTCAGACATTGAAGCAGGAAGCCAAGATAGCAGCAATTGATCTTGATGCTCCCAGTTTAGATATTCTTCAGAAACATTACCCATCTCAGCATCTCTTTCAAAGACAAATTTTTGTGGAATAACTTGTTCTCCTTGTATGAATTTCTAAAGTTTAAAACCCTTTATTATTGCCAGAGCTTGTTGACGCCATGGAAGAAAATTGTTATCGTTGAGCTTGAAGGTTATTGGATTCAAAAAAGTTTGTAGAACAAAATGTGAAGTAGCAGAACTTTGTGCTGATTGAACACCATCCTCCATATTTGTGACTTGCGCAGCTTCATCCGCCATTACAGTGTTTGAAGCTCTGATACCATAAAGGTATCAATAATAGAAGCAAAAAAGAAATAGAGAACACATGAGTGTGAAAGAGAGAAATGAAGAGAAAGAAAACTGAATGAATTGATTCTATATGAAAACTGTGTCATGTTACTATTAATAGCAATCTCATCAGATAGTAACAAACTATAGTAACTAACTTCTAACTATTTTAATAACTTTAACTAACTATAACTAAATCAGTTATTTGTTATTCCCTTACAACATCTATAAGTCTCCATGCTCTTTTCTCTTTGTTGTTCTTGCGTACGAGTTTTGATATTCTTCATATTTGTATCTGAGTTTTTGAGCTTACGATTTTTTCTTCCGTTTTGCTTCAATTATCCTCATTCTTTCAAGTAAACAAGGATCTGTGAGGATATTGTTGAGGTAGGAATCAACACCAAGTTTTTGGTGTGAGTTTCTTGTAGTATTGATCTACTCTAGGTATGCTGAGGATTTAATTGATTTGTATTCTGATTTTTGTTTTTAATTTCAAATTGTGTACTAGATGTTTGGTTTCTTCTAAGTTCATGATTTGTTGAGAATATTCTGAATTAGTTGAATTGGAAATGTGTGGTACTTGGTTCACTTCTACAGGTGTAATGCATTAAAGTACCATAATGGGTACTTAGTTTATAGTGGAAATGGAGTGCCAAACCAAAAATTTGATGAAGTGCCAAACTTCTATTGCTTTTTTTTTAATTATTAGAAGTGATTAATTTGCTTATGCATGTCATTATGGGTCACTCATGCCCTATTTTATGGTTAATTACAAATGACATTGAATGTTGATAATAGGACAAAAAAATGTTCATATTGCTCAAGGGAGTTGTTGACAAGTAATTGCACCAAATGACTTTCTTGATCAAGTGCTTAGAAAGGGACGTATTGGTAGAGTTAGAGGTTTGGGCTTAGGACCTTATCCATAGCAAGTATTTGGAGCCAAAAGGCAAAGGCATGATGAAGGAGGTTGTAGTTCTTGCTCACATAGTACCTCTTGTGCTCAAATACAACAAGAAATTGTAGATCTGTGAGCACATTTAGAAAAAGAGATTGAGAGTAGACTTCAATTTCAAAATCTTGTGTCTTTATTTCTCCAAAATATTCCTGCTCCATTCATGACTCCAGAACTTGCTGCAATCCTTAATCTAATGGTAATTATGAATGAATATTTTGAAGTTGTAATTATCTTATAAATCAAGTTGTCCTCAGATTTTAGATTAGATTTTTGTTGAAACATAGTCAACTATAATCATGTAAGCCATTTAATATAAAGAAACATTCTCTATCTTTTTTTTGTGAATTGTATTTGTTATATTGAGTATTGAAATGCATAAGACAACTTGCTGTATTGAAGAGAAGAACTTGTGATAACACACTTTGTGTAAGGTATAATATTAATATTCAAGTGTAGTAAGAGACTTGAAGTTTAGTGATTTGTGGGAAAACCTATTCAAGTGTTAAAAATAATGCATGAAAGTGTGAGATAATAATCAAATGGAAAGATGAGTGGACAATTCTTGAAGTTACAATGAAATTGACAAAAGCCTTGATGCCCTCTCCCACTGTTGTGTATGCCTTGTGTTAGTTTGGTGGGCTAAGACCATTTGTAGTTAAACTAAAAGAAAAAAAAGTAAGTGAGGATGTGTGTGCATATGACAAAAAGAAAGAATGGGTGAGGGTTTTAAAAGGAAGCTTTGGTTTTGCTTCCTATGGTGTTGCAGTGTCGTTTGAGAAAGAGAGGTGACGAGGTGTGTGTGTAGAACTGTTTTGCGGAAGAAAGCCACCATTGATACCATTGCGAGAGGTGGAGAAAATTTATAAGTGTTAGATTTATTGCTTGAATTCTTTGTTTGAGTGAAAATATTATTTTGTGAGATTAAATGTATTAGGGTTTTGGGTTTGTGAGAGATATTATCAAGATTGGTGCTTGTAATTTTTTTATTGAAATTAGTGAATTAATTTGTGAAGTCATGGACATAGGCAGTGAAGGCCGAACCACGTTAAATTTCTTATTTTTTTGTGCTTGCTTGTTTGTTTGATTTTTGTGAGTGGGCGATTTCTTTTCCTAACAACTGGTATTAGAGCTGGTTCTGATCTCACTTCTAATGTTTTGATGGCAAAGATGCAAGGTTTGGAAAGTAGTAAATTTGAGGTGGTGTGGCAGAGTATTATGAAGGATAGCTTGGTGTAGCAAGGATTGATTAAAGCTTTGAATTAGAAGGAGAAAGAGTAGAGATGGAGGCAATCAGTACGATCCGGTTGTGTCTAGCACCTAAGGTAAAATATAATGTTTTGGATAAAACTTATGTAGTTAATTTATGAAAGAAAATAGAGAATATGTACATGTCAAAGTCCCTTACAAATTGCTTGCTTTTTAAAAAAAAGAATTATATCAATTGAAGATGGATGATAGTGTAGACATTAGAGATTACTTGAATTATTTTACAAAGTTGATTATACAATTATCTAATATTGGTGTGAAAGTTGATGATGAAGATAAAACATTGCCATTGTTGTTATCTCTTTCAAACTCTTATGAGAGCTTAGTCACTACATTGCTAGTTGGAAAAGATACATTGAAGGTAGATGATGTGATTGTCATATTACTAGAGAATGAAAAATTTAAAAAGCCAGGTATTTTGTCTAAGGGAGTTATTTTTGTTACCAAATCTGATCATGGTAGAAGTATATCTTGTGGCAACAATTATGGTAGGGAGAATTCAAGATCAGGTTCTATGACTAGGCTGGATTATAGAGAAAAAGAGTGTTATTATTGTCATGAGATGGGCCATATTAAATTCTATTGTAGGAAGCTAAAAGCAGATATGGAAGAATTTAAGAAGAGTAAAGGAAGAGGAAAAGATAAGTCTGAAAATGTTGTAGCCATTGTACAAGAACCTTTAAGTTATGAAAATGAGTTATTGATGATTGAAAAAGACAAGAGAGCCTATGGTGATTCCTAGCTTTTAGATTATGCTTGTTCTAATCATGTTTGCTCCAAGAATAAATGGTCAAACATGTATGATACAGGTGGTGATGAAGTAGTGAAATTGACTAATGGTGATTGTTTGAATGTTGTTGGAAATGGTACTGTAAAAATTAAGATGCATAATAGTAGTATGAGGACACTTGGTGACGCGAGGTATGTGCCCACTCTTGGGAGGAATTTTATTTCTTTGGATGGACTTGATGCATTGGGATATGAATAGTCTGCAAGAGGTAGAATTATGCAAGTTTGTAGAAGCTCTTTGGTGACGATGAATGGCAAAAAGGCTTGTAGTAATTTGTATAAGTTGATGGGAGAGACTTTGGTAAGAAAATATAATGGTGGAGCATGTAGTAATGTGAAGAAGGTGGAGCATGTGTATATTCCTAAGAAGAAAGTGACATTTACAGATACTTTGGTGAAGCCGATTGACATCTATAATTGATGCATACAGCTTGTTCCAATCACAAGGCAAGGTGAAGATTTGTTGAGTATGCCTTGTGTTTAATTGGTGGGCTAAGCCAATTTGTAGTTAAACTAAAAAAAAGTAAGTGAGGATGTGAGTGCATGTGACAAAAAGAAAGAATAGGTGAGGATTTTAAAAGGAAGCTTTGGTTTTGCTTCCTATGGTGTTGTAGTTGTTACCAAGTGGCCTCAATACTTAAGAGGGGGGTGAATTGAGTAAGTAAAACAAGTTCACAAATCTTTCACAAATCGTTTGATAACCAATTTTTGTTGAAGTTATTGAATGATTAGAGATAATTGGATAGATTAGATAAACACTTTTACTTATAAATGTAATAGCCAAAGGAAACAATAATCAAGCAATTTAATAAAACAGTGCACAAAATAAAGAGAAGGGTTTAGAGAAAACAAACACAATGGTTTATCCTGATTCGATCACCAATCCACTTGTGATCTACGTCCAGTCCCCAAGCAACAACTTGAGATTTTCCACTATATCTTCGACCTTCAATGGGTGCTTGACAACCACTACAACATTGAGCACTCAACACTATGGGATACCTCACCCTAATGCTTGAGCCTCAATTTTTCAAGGGATGCCTCACCCTTTTACAGTTTAGAGGGATGTCTCACCCTCTCTAAAGATTATACAAAGATTGAATAAGTAGAAACTCTCTTCAAAGAACAGATAATACAAATGGAAATTCAATGGGTATATGATTCACAGTTTACGCTCAGAAACAGAGTATTAACGGAGGAAAAGATGAAAACTCATTTTTAATGCTCAACTAAGGTTTTTCAGATTGATTGTCTAACCTCCATAAATGCCCAACAACTTCTATTTATATTTCATTGAAGTTTAGAGCCGTTGGGAGGTGGTTAGAGCATTTAATGATACGTAACTATTCGTTAATTTCTGTTTTTGGAAAGCTCTCTTATTCGAATAAGAGAATTCTTATTCAAATAAGGCTTTAAATAGCACAAGCTTGTTTTCCTCTGTAATGTGTTATTCGAATAACATCTTGGTTATTCGAATAACCACTTAAATGTATGGCTTCTGGGAAAACATGTTATTCGAATAACATTCATGTTATTCGAATAACTCATTCGAATATTTGATTTGCTGAGATCTCATTATTCGAATAACAACATTGTTATTCGAATAACCATTTAAATATGGTTTTGCTGAGAGGCTTGTTATTCGAATAACAACTCTGTTATTCGAATAACCATTTTAATAAAATGATTTCCTAGAGATGTGTTATTCGAATAACACTTTGTTATTCGAATAACTTATTCGTGCCAAAACATTTTTGAACCATTTATTCGAATAGCACAGGGCTTATTCGAATAAATCCTTTCCTGAAAGATTATTTGAAATCTCTGACTTGTGTTATTTGAATAAGGAACTCCTTATTCGAATAATACATGTGAAAAATATGTTTTATGCCTTTTTAAATGTTGCTCTTGATTCTATATGATCTTGTAAGCTTATGGACACGAGATGATTGATTCTTTGGGAATTAAAAACCATATTGATGCCTTGAAAACTTGTGTCTATTTCAAAATGTAAGATTGAGCAATTGTGAATCCTTATATATACCTTTACAAAATGATTGAAGTCCTAAAAGCTATACTTGTTGGTCTTGAGACTCTTGGACTTGATCTTGCAACATCTTTAAGTTTGTTATCATCAAAACACATTTTTTTATGATATACATGTCAGTCACATTCTCCCCCTTTTTGATGATGACAAACAACCATTGAGAAAGGAGTTAGTTCATTTGTAAATTGGAAATCACAGGCTTAATCATGGAGACTTACTCCCCCTCTAGTTTGTAAGAGGAGCATAAATTATCAGAGACAAGCGCAGCTCACCCTTTCTTTTGGAGTCTCTTGATCCTTTTCAGATTAGTCTTTTAGATCTGTCTTTTCTCAACACAATCTCCAAAACCAAAAATTGTCAAAAGTGATTATCTTTATCTTTAAGTACAAATTAACAGAGTTAACTTTAGCTTGTTCTTGTTCTTCTCCGCCTTTTGTCATGATCAAAAAGATGGGGCAAGACATGCATATACCCAGTATTCACAAACATGCTTTTATAGCATTTAGCAAGGAATTAAGCAAACACTTTGTAAGAAATGTAAGGCAAGAACAAGCTTAGAAAGTGAGAAGTCAGCAAGGAAGCTAAATCATACTTTAATCAAATATTGCAAGCATGGCCAAGGATATACAAGTTCAGATATAGGCAGCCAAAGATACATCAAAAACATCAAAAAAATGATCTAAAAAATGAAATTCCTATGATAAAAAATAAGTGTCTGGTGGAGGAGGAGGTGAGTCCGGTGCAGGGGCAGGAGGTGCAACTCGCAGGGCAGCAATCTCGCGTTTAACACCTTCTATTATGTCGAAGAGAATAGAAAATGTGTGTTCCATGTAAGCACGATTGTCGAGCAGAGTGGTCATAATGCCTTCCAGGGTTAGTGGAGCAGGAGCAGGGGCTTCAGTAGGCTGATCAGCAGGAACAGGGTCATCAGCAAGAATAGGGGCATCTGCAATGTCTTCGTATGCTGCAACTTCTTCCAGTTCATCAGGGTATACCCACCCTCCAATATTGTCCAAAACCATCTTCATTTTCTTCAGAGTAAATTCCCCAAAGATGTTGAAATTGTTCAGTTCCATTGTCCGTTCAGTTTGTCTGAGCAGAGAGTATTTCTTAAAAAAGGCTGAGATAATGAGAGCATATGGCAGGTCAGAATTCTTAGTGGTCTTGACCTTCATCATGTATTTCCCAATGAAATTTGGCCAGTTGATCTTCCAATTTTTCTTCAGCACCCAGAGAAGAAAAATATCATCTTCAGTCAGATAAGCATAGTTACCTCCACGAGGAGCGAGAATGTGCGCGTATGAGTAGTGAAACAGCCTTTCTTGGCTTTTGAGCATCCCACTCTTCAGACCAACCTTGGGCCCAACTGTTCCAGGCTTCACCAGTAGTGACACAGCTTCTTCTTTTCTGTATGCCTTCACATAAGGTTTGCTATCTGGATCCACAGCAACACCCGTGGCGTATAATTTGAAGAACATCATCCAATCAGCTGGAGTGATGACAATTTCCTTGTCCTTTACTTTAGAGATGAGATTAGGACCGTCCATCTTCAGGTTATAGTAAAACATTTTCACCAAATCTGGGGAAATGGAGTCCTTGTAACTGTAGAGATCGAGCACACCTTAATGGGAAAGATCATCGAGGAAATCAAATCCTCCATCGTCTTCAAAGAACTGTCGATCCATATATTTGGGCTGAATGACGTCTCTGGTCCAAATTCTTCCCTGAAGCGTTTGAGATCGTCGTTGTTGGACGAAAGTCTTCGAAGATCAATAGGGTTATTGGTGGGAGCAGTTTTGCTACGTGGGCGTTTGGAAGAGGAGGCCATGATGGAATTTTGGTGAGTTATGGAGAGAAGGAGGAGATGGGTGGACACGAAGAAGAGAAAACAGAGAAGGGGGGAAAAAGAGAACTTATGAAATGACAGAGGAGGCTCGTGAAATCCTCTTATAAGTCGCGTGTTATTCGAATAACAGTGGTGTTATTCGAATAACAAAGTGGTTCCTGAAGCGTCTTGGCTCACTGCCAAGCGTTATTCGAATAACAATATTGTTATTCGAATAACAGCGTAATAGCTCAATTGTGTGTGGAATTCTGTCATTTGCTATTCGAATAACATATGTTGTTATTCGAATAACATAAAAATGGCTTTTGCCACTGACATGCTTTATTCGAATAACCAGTTGGTTATTCGAATAACTAGTTGATATTAGGTTGTTGGAACACATTTTGTGAGGTGTTATTCGAATAAGGGAATCCTTATTCGAATAATACAAGCGTGTTAGAAAAATGACTAGGCTTTACTGGCAGGTTTTATTCGAATAAAGGGCTTCTTATTTGAATAGGGCAAAGAGAAAAAAAAAAATTATGCATCAATTTGTAGAGGATCAATCTTTCTATCATTTATTTGGTTCAGAGACATGCCAGTTTAATTCCAAAAAACATATAATCAACTTTAAATCATTCAAATCAGTTCCAGAAAATCTTAAATCAATTCAAATTATCATACAAGCATATAATCTAATCATATTATGTTTCAAATCACTCAATTTTGCAAGAATACTATTTTTACCAAGAATTTCACCCTTTTTGGTGAAATTGTGAGGTTGTTGAGTTGCTTGGGAATCTTGAACATGAGGGAGCACCTGCAAAACAACTTAGGGGAAATCTCCAACGCTCAAGTTAGTATTGGATTTAGATATGATTAATAGCTCAGAAATTATGCAGCAAAATGGCATGATTATGCAGAAAGCAACATGATTTGATTTTAGGATTATGCAGTAAAATGTCAATTTATTCATGATTGATCTAAAATACCAAGTTTATTTCTTATATAGAAAAATACTTCTTTTGCTAAGGGTTTAGTGAAAATGTCAGCTAGTTGCTTAGTGGTTTCAACAAATTCAAGCATACAATCATCTTTTTGAACATGATCTCTAATGAAATGATGTCTTATTTCAATATTTTTAGTCCTAGAATGTAAAATGGGATTTTTGGACAAATTAATTGCACTAGTATTATCACATCTTATGGGGAGGTGATCAAGTTCAAGACCATAGTCCAAGAGTTTCTGTTTCATCTAAAGAACTTGAGCACAATAATTCTCAGCTGCAACATATTCAGCTTCAGCTGTAGACAATGCCACACTATTTTGTTTCTTGCTATGCCAAGAAACTAGTGAGCTTCCAAGCAAGTGATATGTCTCACTAGTGCTCTTCCTATCCATTTTGCATCCAGCAAAATCAAAATCGGAATACCCAATAAGGCTACACGAGGCACCCTTAGGGTACCACAAACCTATTTGTGATGTGCCTATTAGATATTTCATTATTCTCTTAATAGCACTTAGGTGTGATTCCTTAGGATTAGCTTGATATCTAGTACACATGCATACACTAAACATTATATCAGGCCTACTTGCAGTGAGATAAAGGAGTGAGCCAATCATACCTCTATATTTTGTAATTTCTACCGATTTACCTCCTTCATCCTTGTCCAAATAGCAAGAGGTGCCTATAGGAGTAGCCATATGCTTGGCATTGTCCATTCCGAACTTCTTGAGCAGCTCCTTGCAATACTTGGATTGACTTATGAAAGTTCCTTCTCTTGTTTGCTTGATTTGGAGACCAAGGAAGAAGTTGAGCTCACCCATCATCGACATCTCAAACTCACTTTGCATAATATTTGAAAATTCTTTACAAAGAGAGTTGTTAGTAGCTCCAAATATAATGTCATCAACATAGATTTAAACTAGAAGTATGTCATGCATTTTGTGTTTTATGAAAATGGTAGTGTCAACTTTGCCTCTAGAAAAACCTTTTTCTAAAAGGAATTTACTCAACCTTTCATACCAAGCTCTAGGAGCTTGTTTCAAGCCATACAAGGCCTTTTTCAGTTTAAAAATATAGTTAGGCAATTCAAAATCTTCAAAACCAGGAAGTTGTTCCACATACACCTCTTCTTGTATAAAACCATTTAAAAAGGCACTTTTGACGTCCATTTGATAAAGTTTGAAATCCATGATGCAAGCATATGCAAGTAACATTCTAATGGCCCCTAATCTAGCTACGGGGGCATAAGTTTCTTCATAGTCTATGCCTTCTTCTTGATTATAACCCTTAGCTACAAGTAGGGATGGCAACGGGGCGGGGCGGGGACGGGTAGTAGCCCCCCGTCCCCCGCCCCCGCGAATAATATCCGCCCCCCGCCCCTGCCTCCATATCCGTGTGAGTACCCATTTATCTTTTCCTCATGGGAGTAAACGGGTATCCGCATGATATCCGCGAGTACCCAATAAATTATAAATAAAAATAAAAAAATCAAAAAAATAAAATAAAAAAATAAAAACTGAAAAAAAAAAGTATAATACTATAATTTTTCAAAATTTGTCCAACACAACTTAATTTAAAAATAATTTCAAACACTTAAAAAACTTTTAATTTATATAACTTTACAATATTTTAATTTATATAATTAAGTTTTTTAATAATTTTATACAAAATATTTATATTAAATTTTTGTGGGTACCCGCGGGTACGGGGGGAACCACCCCCGCCCCCGCCCCGTTTATTAAACGGGGATAATACTAAACGGGTATTTATATCCGCAGGGAGAATTTGACGGGTATTACCCGCCCCATCACGGGTATTACCCGCAGGTACCCGCGGGGACGGGTAAAATTGTCATCCCTAGCTACAAGCCTAGCTTTATTTCTTATTATTAAGCCTGTTTCATTAAGTTTATTCCTAAAGACCAATTTGGTGCCAATTATAAGATGATCATTGGGTCTTGGAACTAATTCCCAAACTTGATTTCTCTCAAATTGGTTTAGTTCTTCTTGCATGACCAAGATCCAATGCTCATCATTAATGGCCTCATTTATGTCTTTAGGTTCAACTTGATATATAAAGGCTAAGTGATTATATGCATCTCTAAGTGAGTTTCGAGTGATTACCCCTTTTGATACATCACCTATCACCTTGTCGAGAGGGTGATATCTTAAAGTCCTCCATTCCTTGGGTAAGTTCATGATTTCTGAATCATTTTGCCATGAGTGATCAAGGAGTCTCTCTTCTTATTTCTAAGGCTCTTTCTCTTGATTTTCCAAGTGTGTTCTTGCTAAGATCTCTGCAACATCATCAACAAGCTCCTTTCTCGGCTCATTTGGGTTAGTTTCATCAAATGCAACATGTATAAACTCTTCTATGGTCATAGTTTATTTGTTATAGACTCTAAAGGCCTTACTATGTATAGAATAGCCAATGAATATTCCCTCATCAGATTTTGTATCAAACTTCCCCAAGTTATCCTTTCCATTATTTAAAACAAAACATTTACATCCAAAGACATGAAAGTGTGACACATTTGGCTTCCTTCCTTTGTATAGCTCATATGGGGTTTTCTTTAAAATTGGCCTTATTAGGGCTCTATTCATAACATAACAAGCGGTGTTAACCGCATCTGCCCAAAAGTACTTAGAAAGGTTGGCCTCATTGAGCATAGTTCTTGCCATTTCCTCTAAAGATCGATTTTTCCTTTCTACAACACCATTTTGTTGTGGTGTTCTAGGAGCAGAAAAATTATGCTCAATGCCATGTTCATCACAAAAAGTTTCAAATTCATGATTTTCAAATTCACCACCATAGTCACTTCTTATGGATGCAATACAAAAACCTTTTTCGTTTTGGATAACTTTGGCAAGTTTTTTAAATGATTGAAAAACATCATTTTTGTGGGCTAAGAATAATGTCCATGTAAACCTAGAAAAATCGTCCACAATCACTAATGTATAGTAATTCCCACCAAAGCTCATAGTTCTAGAGGGACCAAAAAGATCCATGTGCAAAAGTTATAGAGGTCTAGAAGTTGAAACTATGTTTTAGCTTTAAAAGAGACCTTTACTTGTTTTTTCTTTTGACATGCATTACAAAGTTTGTCTTTTTCAAATTTGAGCTTTGGAAGACCAATTACTAGTTCTTTAGAGACCAATTTGTTTAAGTGATCCATGTGAATGTGAGCAATTCTTCTATGCCATAACCATGAGTCATTTTCTTTACTCATAAAGCATTTAGCATCATTTGAGGAGATATCATCGAGACTAATCATATATATATTATTGACCCTATGACCAACAAACTTAACTTGCTTATCATCCTTTCCCTCAATTATGCAACAAGAGGAATCAAATATAACTCTATTGCCTTTATCCCATAATTGATTAATGCTAAGCAAATTATGTTTAAGTCCTTCAACAAGCAAAACATTATCAATAGATGATGAAGGGATCTTACTAACTTTGCTAATTCCAAGAATCTTCCCTTTGTTGTTATCACCATATGTGACATGACCATGTTTCTTGTGGGTAAGGGAGGAGAATTTGGAGCCATCACCGGTCATGTGTTTGAAGCAACCACTATCAAGATACCAACTTGAACTTTTGGTCTTCAAGCACACCTACAACACACATTCAAGTTTTAACCTTTGGTATCCAAATTGTCTTGGGTCCTTGTGTGTTAGAGTTAAGCATGGTGCCTTTAGGAACCCAAACCCTTCTTATTCTAACTTTAGTGTTTATGTTCTTTCTAACATTGCAAATGGATGCACTATGCCCTTTCTTACCACAATGAAAATATTTGATAAAGGGACTACTTGAGGTTTTTGAGGAAACAAAGAAGTTCTTATAAGACTTTTGATGGTTATTTGGATTAAATCCCAAACCGGCTTTTTGAAAAACACATTCCTAACAACACATTCAAGTTGTCTCTTTCAAAAGTGAATTTTGCAAGAGTGTTATTCAAATCTTCAATTTCTTTTTCAAACGCTTTGCATGATGAACAAGGTAATAATGTGAATGTATTATCATATGAGGAACAAGTCATACATAATGAATTAGCATCAATGAGTCCTAAGGTCTCATTTTCAATTTTGAGCTTATTTATCTCCTTGGTTAAAATAGAAACTTTGTTTGCTAATATGGAGATTATTTTATTAGAAGACAAAATCATTTTTGTGAGCCTCAAAGATTCATCATGCAATTCTTGAAAGGCATATTGCAATTCGTCATAAGAGGGTGAAGATTCTAGGTTAGAAGAGGTTACCTTGGTGTCGCTTTCTCCACTTTCTTCTCCTTGAGCCATGAGACAAAGATGGGCTTCTTCATTCTCCAAATCGTCGGAAGAGCTTAAGTCATTGTCCTCCCAAGCTATATAACCTCTTCTTCCTTTCTTTTCCTTGGAGGGCCTTTTCTCAAACTTCTCCGTCTTCTTGAGATATATAGGACACTCCATTTTCATGTGCCCCGGTTTTCCGCATTCGTAGCATTTTGGAGGAGTAGAGGATCCTTCTCCTTTGTGATATGCTTTCTTTTGAGGAAAGTGTGGTCTTCTTTGAAATCCCTTTTTCTTTAGGAATTTTCCAAACTTTCGCACAAGGAGACTAAGATTCTCCTCACTTAGCTCAATATTTTCAGCATCATCTTCACCATCTTCATCATCATCTTCAATTATGGAAGAGGTGGCTTTGAGTGCAATTTCCTTCTTCTTTTTATCATGCTCTTTACTTTGATTGAGCCTATTTAGTTCTAGCTCATGTTCTTGAAGCTTTTCGAATAGGGTGGCTAGAGACATTGTTGATAAATCTCTTGATTTCGCAATAGCCGTTACTTTGGGTTGCCAATTCCTGCTTAGACATCTCAAGACTTTGTTAATAAGATCCTCATTAGAAAATGTCTTTCCCAATGAGATAAGATGATTAACAATGTGAGTAAATCTCTTTTGCATATCTTGAATACTCTCACCTTAGTTCATTTTAAACAATTCGTATTCATGAGTAAGAGTGTTTATTCGAGATCGTTTTACCTCACTAGTACCTTCATGAGTTACTTGTAGAGTATCCCACATTTCTTTTGCGGTCTTACAATTTGACACCCTAAATAATTCATCATACCCCAAGGATGTGGTGATGATGTTCTTGGCTCTCAAATTGTATTGAACATTCTTTTTATCATCATCGGTCCATTCATTTCTAGGTGTATTAATTTTCACACCATCTTTAGTTTGTGTTGGGATAAAAGCACCATTTTCAACGGCGTCCCACATATCTAAGTTAATAGTTTCAATGAAAATTTTTATCCTTTCTTTTCAATAGGCAAAACCATCCCTATTGAAATAAGGAGGTTTGTTTATTGAAGAACCTTCATTTGAAAAACTATTTGAAGCCATCACTTCTCTTGAAGCTGCTAAGCTCTTTATACAAGAGTCTAGTTCTGATACCACTTGTTACCAAGTGGCTTCAATACTCAAGAGGGGGGGTGAATTGAGTAAGTAAAATAAGTTCACAAATTTTTTGCAAATCGTTTGATAACCAATTTTCGTTGAAGCTATTGAATGATTAGAGATAATTGGATAGATGAGATAAACACTTTTACTTATAAATGTAATAGCCAAAGGAAACAATAATCAAGCAATTCAATAAAACAGTGCACAAAATAAAGAGAAGGGTTTAGAGAAAACAAATACAATGGTTTATCCTGGTTCGATCATCAATCCACTTGTGATCTACGTCCAGTCCCCAAGCAATAACTGGAGATTTTCCACTATATCTTCAACCTTCAATGGGTGCTTGACAACCACTACAACCTTGAGCACTCAACACTATGGGATACCTCACCCTAATGCTTGAGCCTATATTTTCCAAGGGATGCCTCACCCTTTTACAGTTTAGAGGGATGCCTCACCCTCTCTAAAGATTATACAAAGATTGAATAGGTAGAAACTTTCTTTAAAGAGCAGATAATACAAATGGAAATTCAATGGGTATATGATTCATAGTTTACGCTCAGAAACAGAGTATTAACGGAGGAAAAGATGAAAACTCATTTTTAATGCTCAACCAAGGTTTTTCAGATTGATTGTCTAACCTCCATAAATGCCCAACAACTTCTATTTATATTTCATTGAAGTTTAGAGCCGTTGGGAGGTGGTTGGAGCATTTAATGATACGTAACTATTCGTTAATTTCTGTTTCTAGAAAGCTCTCTTATTCGAATAAGAGAATTCTTATTCGAATAAGGCTGTAAATAGCACAAATGTGTTTTCCTCTGTAATGTGTTATTCGAATAACATCTTGGTTATTCAAATAACCACTTAAATGTATGGCTTCTGGGAAAACATGTTATTCAAATAACATTCATGTTATTCGAATAACTCATTCGAATATTTGATTTGTTGAGATCTCGTTATTCGAATAACAACATTGTTATTCGAATAACCATTTAAATATAGTTTTGCTGAGAGGCTTGTTATTCGAATAATAACTCTGTTATTCGAATAACCATTTTAATAAAATGATTTCCTGGAGATGTGTTATTCGAATAACACTTTATTATTTGAATAAATTATTCGTGCCAAAATGTTTTTGAACCATTTATTCGAATAGCACAGAGCTTATTCGAATAAATCCTTTCCTGAAAGATTATTTGGAATCTCTAACTTGTGTTATTTGAATAAGGAACTCCTTATTCGAATAATACATGTGAAAAATATGTTTTATGCCTTTTTAAATGTTGCTCTTGATTCCATATGATCTTGTAAGCTTATGGACATGATATGATTGATTCTTTGGGAATTAAAAACCATATTGAAGCCTTGAAAACTTGTGTGATATTTCAAAATGTAAGATTGAGCAATTGTGAATCCTTATATATACCTTTACAAAATGATTGAAGTCCTAAAAGCTATACTTGTTGGTCTTGAGACTCTTGGACTTGATCTTGCAGCATCTTTAAGTTTGTTATCATCAAAACACATTCTTTATGAGATACATGCCAGTCACAGTGGTGTTGTTTGAGAGAAAGAGGTGATGAGGTGTGTGTGTAGAACTGTTTTGGGGAAGAAAGCCACCATTAATGCCATTGTGAGAGGTGGAGAAAATTTATAAGTGTTAGATTTATTGCTCGAATGCTTTGTTTGAGTGAAAATATTATTTTGTGAGATTAAGTGTATTAGGGTTTTTGGTTTGTGAGAGATATTATCAAGATTGGTGCTTGTAATTTTTTATTGAAATTAGTGAATTAATTAGTGAAGTCGTTGACGCAGGCAGTGAAGGTCGAACCTAATAACTCCATGAAATGTAGTTATTTATGTCCTATAATTGTGCTTCATGGCATGCTTAGTCCTTGTTCTTATGCATATTTGGAAGGTTTTATGCTTAAATTTGTTAAATGTCATTTGGATACCTTCCTTTATGTTTTTGAGTAATTTGTGCATATTTGTTGATTGATTAAGTAAATTTATAATTATATTTAACTTGGTGGTTTCTCTAATGCAGGAAGGGCTCAAAAGAGACAAATTGATGCAAGCCAAGGCCCAACATTGGAGGAAAAAAGCCAAGGATGCATTCCAGAGGTCCACGCCGCAACGCAAAAATGTGCACGCCACGGCGTGATGGTCTCAGCCAGCCACATACTGACAGGACAGACAGCTCCACGTCGAGGCGTGGGAATTTTCACACCGCGGCGCGTGTCGGCGAGCTGAGCCTATTTATTCTATTTTTCACGCATCCTTTCGCCCCTCTCTTAGTTTCTCTCTTTTAGGTTTTTAGTTTTCTGGGTTAGATGCTGCGGCTAGACCTCCATTGGAGGTGGAGATGGAGCTTGGGGAGCTAAGGATGGAGCCCTCTTTCCATTGGAGGAGGATCCGAACTTCAATGGCGAAACCCATACGCTTTCTCCTTCTCTCTTTTCTCTTTTCTCTTCCTCATTTCTTGAACATGTATTTTGTAATTTGTTCTCATGTTTATTGTATAGCTGAGCTTTATTTAGGGATGACTTTGAATCCTTTTATTAATATTAATGATTTGTTCTTCTCTGAGTTTGTGTGGATCTTTGATTTTGTTTAATCATATTGTGCTTAATGCTCTTAAGTGTTTGGCCAACATTTAAGTGATTTGATAAAATCTAATGAACCTAGACATAGGGATTTGGGTTTGAGATCGTATGTATAGTTGATGCGTGTTCGATTCTATTCCAATGGCGGGATGAGTTGATTCGCTAATGGGATAGACATATACCTCTTAGGCATGCATAGCACGTATTTGAGAATAGACCTTAAAGAGTGGATTTTGTGTTAGCTCTCAAGGACACTTAGAGAGTTAGGCAATTGAAACCATGGTTAGATGACCTAAACATAGGCGTTTAGCTAATGTAGATTCTCAAGCTAACCTAATCATTGCATTCATATTTATGAGGAGGATTGCTTGTTGTTAGTTGATGTAAAGGGTGAAGGAGGATTTCCCTAAACTCTAACCATTTATTCTTATTGTTTTATGTCTTTACTTTCTTTACTTTTATCCATTTTTATGTTCTTGAATAGAATTAGGTAAGCTATCGGTTAATACTTAGCATTGGAAATAAAATTATTCTCGTGGGAACGATATCTGTACTCATCATTTTATTACTTGTGCGACCCGTGCACTTGTGGTTAGCAAATGGGCAAACACGTTTTGACCCCAACAAGTTTTTGGCGCCGTTACCGGGGATAAGGCATTATTTTCGTATTACTAATATTGACAATGAGTTTGCTTAGTTCTAATTCAAGTTTTTATGTTTTGTTATTGTAAATAGTTTTAATTCATGTTTTTATGCTTTTGTTTTTGGTTTGCCTAAATAAGTAGTTATAGTTTGATTTTGTGTTTTGTTAAGTTTTTGTTGTACATTCTATGTTTTAAGTTTTTAGCCATGTTTTGGAGGTGATAGGGGCCAAAATGGAGCAGCAGTTTCGGTAGAAACTAGTTTCTGCAGCATGACTTCTCACGCCGCGGCGTGGGAATGTGCATGCCGCGGCGTGCCAGTCTCGATCACACTAGGAACAGGCACCAGAGCGCTCCACGCCGAGGCATGAACTTTTTCACGCCGCGGCGTGACCCCCTGTTTTGCATTTTTTTTTATTTTCTCTATTTTTCTTTATTTAATAATGCTCAGTTCTAGTTTGGATGCTGTTTTGACTTGCTCAAGTACCCTCTAGACCATGAACACCAAGAACACACATTCACTTTGGTTTGGGGGAGTATCATTGCATATTTTCACCCTTAACGCTTAATGTTTACACATGTTTTGATACTTTAAGTATGTGCTAGTGATAGTCATCATACTTTCATGATTCTATCTTGTTTTGGCTATTGCTGGTGGGCTGTTGATAAAAGTTTCAATTTTTAACATACTCTACATGATGTTATGCATGCTTGAATGAAAAATGATAAATCTTTTGAATGCATGATTTGTTGCCATTTGCTAGTGTGTGATGGTTGGCCAATGATATAAATGCTTGCAATTGTCCTCGATTCTTTTATGTAACCATTTGCAATCTTGAAGCATGCTTAAGCAATCTTGTTTGTTTTTATGCATGATGTGTTTCTCACTTAGATGCTTGTTTAACTTTGGAAAGATTTGAGTGCTTGTCTAGAGAATGTTTATGGATTGTGCATGTGGATGATTTCTACTATCCTTGAAATTGTTTTGCAACTCTCTTGAGGCAAAATCCTAGATTGTGCATGGTTGAGCAAATGATTAGGGCATTGTTTGGACCGGTTAAGCCTTTCAAGCTTACCCTTACATGATTGTATCCCTAGGTCTCCTTTTGAAGCCTTATAATTGTTTGGCCTTCTATGTTCTTCTTTCACCCTCATATTTCCTACCTTGTAACCATTCTAATGCATGCGAAAGCATTGCATTTTTTTCCTTCCCTTTATGTTTGTTGAGTGCATGATATATTATTTCTTCACTTGAGTCCAAGGTTTAGGGTATTTATGTTGTTCAATACAAAAGTGGCTGGAAGGAACCGTTTGTTGCACAAAAATTTGTTTTTGTTAAAAAAAAGAAAATACAAAACGAGAAAAAGAAAAAAAAACAAATGAAAGAAAGAAAGCATAAATGAAAAAAGCATCGAGTGGTTCTGAATAGTGTTATTTGTTTCATTTTGTATACCCTTGTTGTAGTGACTCAAGTCTTGAAATATCATGTTATGTTTCTCAATGTTTGTATGTTTTTCATTCCCTTTTGTTCTTCATCCCATCACCTTGGCCTTACATTATAAGCTATTAAAGTCCCTCTTGATCCTCAATCATGTGTGATTTACATTAGTGGAGAGATAGTTGTGCTACAATTTTGTGGAATCTTGATTTGTATCCATGTGTAGGTTCATAAACTTATCCGAATGAGCATGATTTGAAAAAGATAAGTTGAGCTTGCATGTTTGTGAGAGATGTCATGTGCATGATTGGAAGCTTGATTGATGGCATGTTAAGGATTGTGTATATGTTGAGCTTAACTGTGAGGCATGTGCATTCTTTGAGAGCCATTATAATCATTGTGCACTGGTTGTGGTTAAAAGAAAATTGAATTTATCATTGTTGAATGCATGTGAGCATGAATTGTCAAAGTGAATTTTCTTAGTCATACTTTGTGTGCTCGAGGACTAGCAACATCTTAAGTTTGGGGGTGTGATAACTCTATGAAATGTAGTTATTTATGTCCCATAATTGTGCTTCATGGCATGCTTAGTCCTTGTTCTTATGCATATTTGGAAGGTTTTATGCTTAAATTTGTTAAATGTCATTTGGATACCTTCCTTTATGTTTTTGAGTAATTTGTGCATATTTGTTGATTGATTAAGTAAATTTACAATTATATTTAACTTGGTGGTTTCTCTAATGCAGGAAGGGCTCAAAAGAGACAAATTGATGCAAGCCAATGCCCAGCATTGGAGGAAAGAAGCCAAGGATGCATTCCAGAGGTCCACGCCGCAACACAAAAATGTGCACGCCACGGCGTGATGGTCTCAGCCAGCCACATACTGATAGGACAGACAGCTTCATGCCGAGGCGTGGGAATTTTCACGCCGCGGCGCGTGTCGGCGAGCTGAGCCTATTTATTCTATTTTTCACGCACCCTTTCGCCCCTCTCTTAGTTTCTCTCTTTTAGGTTTTAGGTTTTAGTTTTCTGGGTTAGAGGCCGCGGCTAGACCTCCATTGGAGGTGGAGATGGAGCTTGGGGAGCTAAGGATGGAGCCCTCTTTCCATTGGAGGAGGATCCGAGCTTCAATAGCGAAACCCATACGCTTTCTCCTTCTCTCTTTTCTCTTTTCTCTTCCTCATTTCTTGAACATGTATTTTGTAATTTGTTCTTATGTTCATTGTATAGCTGAGCTTTATTTAGGGATGACTTTGAATCCTTTTATTAATATTAATGATTTGTTTTCTCCTGAGTTTGTGTGGATCTTTGATTTTGTTCAATCATATTGTGCTTAATGCTCTTGAGTGTTTGGCCAACATTTGAGTGATTTGATAAAATCTAATGAACCTAGACATAGGGATTTGGGTTTGAGATCGTATGTATGGTTGATGCGTGTTCGATGCTATTCCAATGACAGGATGAGTTGATTCGCTAATGGGATAGACATATACCTCTTAGCCATGCACAGCACGTATTTGAGAATAGACCTTAAAGAGTGGATTTTGTGTTAGCTCTCAAGGACACTTAGAGAGTTGGGCAATTGAAACCATGGTTAGATGACTTAGACATAGGCGTTTAGCTAATGTAGATTCTCAAGCTAACCTAATCATTGCATTCATATTTATGAGGAGGATTGCTTGTTGTTAGTTGATGTAAAGGGTGAAGGAGGATTTCCCTAAACTCTAACCATTTATCCTTATTGCTTTATGTCTTTACTTTCTTTACTTTTATCCATTTTTATGTTCTTGAATAGAATTAGGTAAGCTATCGGTTAATACTTAGCATTGGAAATAAAATTATCCTCGTGGGAATGATATCTGTACTCATCATTTTATTACTTGTGCGACTCGTGCACTTGCGGTTAGCAAATGGGCAAACACGTTTTGACCTCAACAGAACCACGTTAAATTTCTTGTGTTTTTGTGCTTGCTTGTTTGTTTGATTGTAAGGGTTTTTTTTCCCAACACCCACTCCAAAAAGAAAATAGAAGCAGGGGAGCCATTGGGAGTTTTGAATTCTACCTTCTTCTTTTTAGATGAGATTAAGTTTTTCATATCCATAGATGCTTTTGAATTTAACATGCACAAAATTAGAACATAATGTTCCATTGAAGGGTTTAATAAACATGGAATCACAAGCCTCAGATTTGATATGCTAACATAAGCATAATCTTAGTGGATTGTTGTGTAAATCTATTTTGGAATGTGCCTAGCTTACATCATAGATTTGGAGGGTAAGGGATGCTTTTTGCTGATTATTTATTCTTGTCAATTAGATCTTTCAAGCACATTAGTTCTTGAGCATTTTGAAATATCAGTATGAAGTTATTATTTGTAATATAATATCATGACTATTTAATTTTTTTTAATTTATTATGTTATTCTCCTATTTTGTTGAACACACTAATATAAATATAGTTACATTATGTCAACTATTACTGCTTGATAGTTAATTTTTTTTTTTGCACAATGTCATTTTTCAGGCTACAGATGCTAAGATGGAAATGTTGGGCCAAATAATGCAAATTCTTATGCTAAGCATGATGCCTTTTCACATTTTGAGTGGATATTTTTTATTTTGAAAATATTTTTTTGGTATAATACTTGAACAATGTAGTTTTATTTTTGTGTACAGAGCTTGAACAATGTAGTTATATTTTTGTTAATGTAGCTACTTTTTAGTTTAATTTAATTTTGACTTTGATAATAAATAAATGTAACTTTGATAATAAATAAATGTGGTCTTCCCGTTTTGATTTTATATCAAATGAAACATTATCCAAGAAATATTTTTGATTCACTTTATTCACACACAAAAATTATCCAGATTTAAAAAAAAAAAAAGGCATTGTCAGCATTTCAAAATTGCGGTTAAATGGCAATTAACATGTGCAATCAAATAAAACATTTCTCGACATTGTTTACAGCTACATCAGGAGAAAATGCTAGTAAGGCACTTTCTAGCATTCAAAACAAGTAGCTAAACGATAAGCCTATATTTTATAATCTTAAAATAGATTAATTGTGGTGATTTGCGTTTATTTATTAGTGAATTTTAGATGGATCCTTGTCATTGTCTTCGTTTTTGCAGATTAAAGAGATTTATCACATTTGGAGTAAAAGCAGGCAAAGACACTGCGTTTTCAGAGTAAAAAAAAGATCATTTTGGCTTAGACACGGCCATGTCGAGCCTACACATGGCTAATAAACACCATTTTTATATATTAGTTAACCCTCATATTTAACATTTTAGACCTCTTTTGTGCTTAATCAATTGATTTTGGCCACTATTTATAAGTTTGAGTTCAAATTGGGCTTAGTTGTATTTTTCAGCATTGTGACAATTTTACACTATGTCTCTATTTTGAGTATAACTTTAGTTATAGATATCTAAAAATTATGAACTTTATCTTGTAGGAAAGCAGAGATGAGGCTCTACAACTTTGATGAAGAGCTCCAGAGCTGAATCAGATGTCTAGTGGGTCATATTAGGCCTAGAAGTTAGAATAAAGGAAAGCTGAGAGGAAGCTCTACAACTTTGATGAAGAGCTCCAGAGCTGAATCGGATGTCTAGTGGGTCATATTAGACCTGAAAGTCAGAACAGAGATGCTATTGCTGGAACCAGAGTAGCTTGCAAAGATTGGGTCGTATCTTGGGCTATAGGAGTCATAATGGGCTGAAACTAGTGGCATTGGAAAACTGAGACAAAACCTTATCTAATTGGAAAATGCTTCTGACTTGGAGACATGGTTATGTCTATGGGTCACACAGTCGTGTCTCCCTTACGATGTAAGTTATGAAATTTTTGCTCACACGACCGTGTCGAGCTTAACACATCTGTGTAAAGTCTCCTGTGCATAAAAACGATAGTTTTCACTTCAAATATTATAAATAGAAGCAAACCCCTAAACGTGGAAGTAAGTTTTGTGACGGAAGAATTTGAGAGACAAATCAAAAGAGAGAATTGCCACGAATCCTTGGAGGACGGCTACGAATGGAGGACAACATTCTTGAAGACTTGAATATCACAATCACTGTAAAAAGGGTTTTGATTTCTCTTTCCCTCTAGTTTTTCCCTTTCTTTAGGCTTTTCTTTTCATGGATTTGTATTGTGATATGGGTTTGTTATTAAATATGAGTAACTAATCCCATAGCTAGGGTTATAGGGGATCTTATTTCCCTAATTAATTGGTTTTGAATTCAACTTTGATTAAGATAATTTCTTTTAGGTCTATTATGTTGTTTGTATTCTTGTCAGAACTTGATCACTTTTGGCATGTTTTAATTCATTATTTGACCAGTGACTATCCGCATCCAATGAATGAACATATATAATAAACCTAGGATTAGATTGGTGAATAATCAAACATCAATTTATTCTATCAATCGAATTGACGATATGTTAGTTCATCTCTTGAATTGGGGCTTAATGCATTCCTAATTAATTCAACTAAATGACCAAATAGGTGAATAATTAGGAATAGAATATTGTTTATCCGTGACCATTGGGATTCAATAGCAATTAAGAGAATATTGACAAGAGAATTACTTTACATCATAAATGAATGAAAATCTGATTAATTGAATTCAAGTGAACCTTGTGCCCTAGTCTCTCTCTAATTGATTATCTCTACATTGTTTGATTGTCCATTGTTCTTCTTCTTTTGTTTAAGTGATTTCTCATTTTACACTTTCAATTGTCTAAATAATTAAGAGTTTAGCGAATCTAGTAATTACTTCTTATTCCTCGTGGGATCGATAACTAGGATTCAAGTCCTATATTACTTGCAATAGACTGCACTTGCTCTTAGTGTATTTTATGCATATCAAGTTTTTGGCACCGTTACTGGGAAACAAGCTTGGTAATATTAGAAGCCAAAATGTCTAGTTAATTTAGAGGCACTTTTATTTTATTTCTTATTTTTTTATTTTTAATTAATTTGTCACTTCATCTCCGTGCTCATATTTCTTGTTTATGTATATTTGTTCCCAATTTCCTAATCTAACATTTGATCTAAAAATTGAGAAAATAGCTCGTAGGTTAAGGAAGCAATCTCGTATTGAAGTTATGACTGAAGAAGCTACAAGAAGGATGAAGAGTGAGATAATAGTTGAGGGGAATCGTGAAGAACGAGTTATCCCAGTACAGCTAACTATGCTCGAATATTCCATGCCCATAATTGGAGGATACGAAAGGAGCATTACAAGACCAGTCGTGACGGCCAACAACTTCGAGAACAAACCAGCATTGATCTCCATGATTCAAACTTCTGTTTAATTTGGTAGATTACCTTCGGATGATCCAAATCAACATTTGGCTAAGTTCTTGCAGTTGGGTGATATTATAAAGTATAATGAGGTGACAGATGATGCAATTCGATTGCGATTCTTTCCTTTTTCTCTTAGGGATAGAGCGAGTCAATGGCTAACGTCACTACTAAGGGGTTCCATCACCACATGGGATTAGTTGAAACAACAATTTTTGGCTAAGTATTTTTCTCCCTCTAAATCTACTAAGTTAAGGAATGACATTTCTACTTTTGTGCAGTTTGACATGGATACTCTCTATAAAGCTTGAGAACATTTTCAAGTGTTCATACGGAGATGTCCGCATCACGGATTACCTATATGGCAGTAGGTACATATTTTTTACAATGGTCTATCACCTGTCAAACATTCACTTATTGATATTACTGCGGGAGGTACAATATGGGGGAAAACACCGACTGAAATAAAAGGACTAATTGAAGAAATAACGCTTAATAGTTTTCAATGGCAAAATAAGCGTCAAGTGCCTAAGAAACAAGTTGGTGTGCATATTGTTGACTCCTTTACTGCCATTCTGAGCTAATTAGAAGCACTAACGAAAAAGGTTTAAACTCTGATAGTGACAAATAGTGCAACCCTGCCAATCTTATGTGAAACATGTGGTGGACAGGGACATAGAAGTGTAAACTGTCAAGTTAGTAGTCCCTTTGCCCCCGAGCCTGAAAGAGTAAATTTTATTGGTAATTTCAACTGACAGCAGTACAATCTATATTCCAATATGTACAATCCCGATTAGAGAGACCACCCCAATTTCAAGTGGGTGAATCAACAAGGAAATTAACAAAGTCATCAGCGAGCTCCACAACCACCCTCAGCTTTCAAAGCAACTGAAGAGAAGCCAAGCTTTGAAAATGTTATGATGAAATACATTTAAAATTCTGAGGCTCGAATGAAGAGCATGGAGACTCAGATCAGCCAGTTATCTACATGATGTCAGAAAAGGCACCGGGAACATTGCCTGGTACTACTAAGCCTAATCCGAAGGAATGCAATTATCCTGAGAAGTGGTAAGGAGCTTAGGGAGCTTCCCAAGAAAAAGGAGAATGAAATGTAAGTGCATGAAGATACTCCTGATGAGTCCGTTAATGTGAAAAATGAGAATACAAGTGAAGCACCATCTGTGGTACATGCAAGTGAGCCATAGAAGCCCTCTATTCCATTCCCTCATAGGCTCAAGAATACTCAGAAGGATAAGTAATTTGCCAAATTCTTGGAGATGTTCAAGAAATTACAAATTAACATTCTGTTTGTTGAAGTCATCTCTCAAATTCCCAAGTATACAAAGTTCTTGAAGGAAATACTTACAAAGAAACGCAAGTTTGAGGAGTTTGAGATTATATGTTTAAATGAGGAGTGCTCTGCCATTCTCTTGAAGAATCTACCACTAAAATTAAAAGATCCAAGGAGTTTTACTATTCCTTACTCTATTGGTAACTCTTATTTTGAGAAAGCATAATGTGATTTAGGTGCTGATATTAATTTGATGTCTTTCTCTGTTTTTAAGAAATTAGGGATACATGAGCTAAAGCCTACTAACATTTCACTAAAGTTGGTCGATAGATCCATCACTTACCCTCGTGGTGTTTTGGAAGATGTTTTGGTGAAGGTGGACAAATTCATTTTTCTAGCTGACTTCGTTGTGTTGGACATGGAAGAGGACTCAGAGATCCCAATCATACTTGGGTGCCTATTCCTCACCACTGGAAATATCATTATTGATGTTTGTCAAGAGAAGTTAACCTTGCGATTAAATGATGAGGAAGTAGTATTTAATGTTTTTAATTCTGTCCAAAATCCTAGTTACATTGATTTATGTAATCGCATAGATGCCACTAATGTTGCAGATATTGCTGTGTTTTCATATCTGTAGGAATCTGTGACTGATGACATGCCAGAAAAGATTTTGCCCAAGCCTGTCACTAACTTTGAGAATGCCAAGCTGATACGCGTAAAATACACTAAGAGCAAGTGCACTCTATCGCAAAGTAAAATAAGACTTGAGTCCCAGTTGTCGATCCCATGAGGAATAAGTAGTAATTACTATATTTGTAAAACTCTAGGTTTTTTAGACAATCGAAAGTGTAAGAGAAATTTAAATTAAAATCAAAAAATAAATAAAGAAGAATAATGGACAGTTAAACAATGTAGAGATAATCAAATAAGAAAAAATCAGGACACAAGGTTCACTTGAATACAATTAATCATATTTTCACTCATGTATTATGTAAGGTAATTCTTTTGCCAATATTATCTTAATTGCTACTGAGTCCCAATGATCATGGATGAAACAATATTTTATTCCTAAATTAAATCACCTATTTGGTCATTTAGTTGAATTAATTAGGAATGCATTAAGTCTTAATTCAAGAGATGAACTAACATAATCATTAATTCCATTAATAGAATAAATTGATGTTTAGTCATTCACCAATCTAATCCTAAGTTTATCATATAGGTCCACTCATTAAGTGCGGATGGTCATTAGTCAAACAATGAATTAATATATGCTAAAAGAGATCAAGTTCTGACAATAATACAAACAATATAATAAAGCCTAAAAGAAATTACCTTAATCAAATTCAAGATCAAACCCAATTAATTAAGAAAATAAGATCCCACATAGCCCTAGCTATGGGATTAGCTACTCATGTTCAATATAAATAAACTCATCACAATACAAATCCAAGGAAAGAAAACCCAAAGAAAGGGAAAAACTAAAGGAAAAGTTAAATCAAAACCCCTTTTACGATGATTATGATATTCAAGCCTTCAAGTCCTCCAAGGATTTATGGCAATTCTCTCTTCTGATTTGCCTCTCAAAGTCTGCTGTCGCAAAAGTATCTCTCAGGATTAGGAATTTTCTGCGTTCTACTCGAATTATGGCGTATCTCTTCTATTTATGAAAAATAATGTGTGTTGGTATGCGACCAGTGCCTAGGCGCTAGTTTCTGGGCCCTCAAGTGCTGAGTCACTAAACAAAAAATGCTTTGTGTAACACGTTGCGCACTCAGGCACTACTAGGCGCTGGGACACTAGAGAGAATATGTGCTTTTTCTCCTTGTAAAAATTGTCCAATCTTCTTCTATGCAAATTTTCCTATCAAAAACCATTAAAACCCATAATAAGAACACAATTAAAAATAATAAAAACATAATAAAACTTAAGAACAAAGTTCAATAAAAAATATCTAAAGAAGACATCAAACTAAGAAAACGAACCGCAAAAATATGAGATTTTGAAGGTTCATCAACTCCCTAAACTTAAGATTTTGCTTGTCCTCAAGTAAAGAATAAGAATCAAAATCAAGATTAAACTCAACATCCAGGAATAAAAATTAAGTGAAATTCCATAATTTAATAATTCAATTAAGTTCAGCAATAAAATCCAATCAAGCAAGATCATTTAGCACTTAAAATAATTAAAGACTTGGGTCTATCTTGCATCTTTTCTCCTTATCAACAAATTGAGATAACTCATCTTTCTATCGCTCAAGTGTTTAAGGATTAAGAGAGCACTCTAGTTTCTCTTGAAAAATGCAACACCATAGGTTTGGTTATCAATCTCATCTCAATTTCCAAGTTCAGATACATAATAAGAATCAAAAGAACTTCCTTTAGTTGTAATAGGACCAAGGGTATAAAGAAAGGTAAAAAAAAAAAAGATAAAAAGGGTAAAGAATGTTCAAGGAAAATTTGATACAAAATAGAATCAGGTTGAAAAGATGATAAATAGTGCATAATGCACAAGAATATAACAAATTTTCACTTTCAACTCATTATTCTCATTATTCTTCACCAACAATCTTTTTTTCTTTTTTCTTCCTTTTTTCATTTTTTTCTTTTCTTTTCTTTTTTCCTTTTCTTTCTTTCAACCCTTGAAGACAAAAGCAATATTTCAAGACCTTTCAATTAACACATTAGTTACTTCAATATTCTAAAAATAATCAATGCATCCAACCTTATTATTCAAACTGATGTCGAAAGAAATCAATTTCATACTCAAATGGGACAACTAATGGATTATTTTCTCAATGCAACTCTAGAAGTCAAAAAAGAATTAAGCCTAATTGCCTTAATCATGTTCAAGTCTGTATGTGAATTATTAAAGTCTCAACAAGATATCAAAGCAGGTTCTAGAGCACATAAATCAAGAGAACACTCATTTTAGAAGAAAAATAAGATTTTATTTATAAAAAATCTAATCATTAAAGTTCAAAACTCATTTTCTAGCAAAGTTAATAGAAAGCACAAAAGCAAGCAGACATGGCTAATTTCCAACTAAGATACTAAATTTCACTTTACTGAATTGAAAAAGATTGTTTCAAACAATATCAGCTTATGAGTAGTGGATTCCTTCTCAAATATATCTCTATCAGCTCAGTATTAATCGAGAAATTAACACACAATTCCTGCTTGATTACCAACAATACTCAAGTGTTTATCGATTTCACAAAAAAATTTATTTTTTAAAAGTACCCCCCACACTTCAGATAAACATTGTCCTCAATGTGGAAAAATAAAACAAAAATAACATAACGGAGGATAATGAAACTTCTCTGAAATTAAACATAAACTCACGAAAGTGGTGGGAAAGGTGGAGCCTGAGTGAGGTGTGTAGTCATGAGCTCAAGCATCTAGTCTGACTGAGCGATGACATTTTATCAACAACTGCACTAAAAAAAAGTGTCAAGACATTATTATTATTATTATTATTATTATTATTATTATTATTATTATATGAAAAATAAAGAAAAAAGAAATAACTGAAAAACCAAATGTTAAGGATAGAAACACAGGTTGCCTCTTGTGAAGCGCTTGTTTAACGTCATTAGTTCGATGTTGTCTTTTATTCAGGTAAATCAAGGCGGCTTAAAGCGCCAAAAATAGGATGACCCCTTCTCTTTTTCAAAGCATTGCCTCACGCTTTGGCCATTTATCAAGAATGTCTGTAGTCCATCTTTCTTCACCTCTAGTACACCATATGATAAGACACGAATAATCTCATATGGTTCACACCCTTTTGACCAAAAGTTACTAAGAAGAAGATGAAGACGTGAGTTATCGACAAGAATTTTATCCCAAATCTTAAACCCACGTTGCTTGATACACTTGTCATGCTACTTCTTTGGTTTCTTCTTGTAGAGCTTAGCATTCTCAAAGTTGGTAGCAGCCTTGGGCATGGTCTTCTCTAGTATATCAATAGTCACATATTCCTGCATATATGAAGACATAACACTATCCACAACATCAGTAGCATCTATGCGATTACATGAATCAAAGGAACTAGGATTTTTTTTAGAATTAAAAACATTAAACACTACTTCCTCATCATTCAATGGCAAAGTCAAATTCCTTTCACGGATATCAATCATTGCCCTTCTAGTGGCAAAGAATGCATGCCCAAGTATGATTGAGATCTCTTTGTCCTCCTCCATATCCAACATAATGAAGTCAGCTGAAAAATTAAATTTATCCATCTTTACTGAGACATCTTCTAATACACCACGAGGGTAAGTGATGGATCTATCGGCCAACTACAATGAAATGTTGGTAGGCTTGGGTTCTTATATCCCTAATTTCTTAAAAATAGAGAAAGGCATCAAATTTATACCAACACCTAAATCACATAATGCTTTCTCAAAATAAGAATTACCAATAGAGTAAAGACTAGTAAAACTCCTTGGATCCTTTAATTTTAGGGGTAACTTCTTCGAGAAAATAGCAGAGCATTTCCCATTTAGATATATCATCTCAAATTCCTCAAGCTTGTGTTTATTTGTAAGAATTTCCTTCAAGAATTTTACATACTTAGGCATTTGAGAGATTACTTCAACGAACAGAATGCTAATTTGCACTTTCTTGATCATCTCCAATAATTTAGCAAATTGATTGTCTTGGTTAGTGTCCTTGAGCCTCTGAGGGAATGGAATAGAGGGCTTCGGTGGCTCACTTACCTATACCATGAAGGGTACTTCGCTTGCCTTCTCGTTTTCTGCAATGACTGACTTATCAAGAGTATCTCCATGCTTTTGCATTTCCTTCTCCTTTCCTTTGGGGAGCTGCCCAAGTTCCTTACCACTTCTTAGGGTAATTACATTGGCCTGTTCCTTCGGATTAGGCACGGTAGTACCAGGTAATGTTCCTGGTGCCCTTTCTATCATCAAGGTAGCTAACTGACTAATTTGAGTTTCCATGCTCTTCATTCGGGCCTTTGAATTATGGATGTATTTCATTATAGAACTTTCAAAGCTTGGCTTCTCTTCAGGTACTTTAAAACATGGAAGTGGTTGCAGAACTCTCTACTGAGTCTGTTGATTGCCCTATTGATTTGCCCATTTGAAATTGGGATGGTCCCTCTAACCGGGGTTGTATGTATTGGAATATGGATTGTACTACTGTTGATTAAAATTGCTAACAAAATTTACTCCTTCGGGCTCGGGGGCAAAAGGACTACTAACTTGATAGTTTGAACTTGTATGACCTTGTCCGTAATATACTTCACAAATGATTGGTAGGGCTGCACTATTTGCCACCATTAAAGTCTCAACCTTCTTCGTCAATGCTTCCAATTGACTCAAAATGGTAATAGAAGAGTCAATAGCATGCACACTAACTTGTTTCTTAGGCACTTGGCGTTCATTTTGCCATTAATAAATGTTCAGCACTATTTCTTTAATCAATGCATGGCTTTTAGTCAGTGTTTTCCTCCAAATTGTACCTCCCGTAGTGGCATCAATTAGTGAACGGTTGGTAGGAGATAGACCATTGTAAAAAATTTGTACCTGCTACCATACGGGAAATCTGTGATGTGGACATCTCCTTATCGACTCTTGGAAACGTTCTTAAGCTTCATAAAGAGTATCTATATCAAACTACACAAAAGAAGAAATGTCATTCCTTAACTTAGCAGATTTAGAGGGAGGAAAATACTTAGTCAGAAACTGTTGTGTCAGCTCATCTCGTGTGGTGATGGAACCCCTTGGTAGTGATGTTAACCATTGACTCGTCCTGTCCCTAAGAGAGAAATGAAAGAGTCGCAATCGGATTGCATCTTCTGTCACCCCATTATACTTAATAGTATCACACAACTGCAAGATGGCCAAATGTTGATTTGGATCATCTGAAGGCAATCCATCAAACTGAACAAAAGTCTGAATCATAGAGATTAATGTCGGTTTGATCTCAAAGTTATTAGCCGCCACAGCTGGTCTTGTAATACTCCCTCCATATCCTTCAGCCGTGGGTATGGAATATTCAAGCATGATCCTCTCTGCTAGGGTAGCTCATTCTTCACGATTCCTCTTAATGGTTATCTTCCTCTCCATCTTTTTTGTAGCTTCCTCAGTCACAGCTTCACTATGAGATTATTTCCTTAACCTGCGAGCTATTTTCTCAATTTCTAAATCAAATGTCAGATTAGGAGATTAAGAACGAGTAAACATAAACAAGAAATATGAGCAAGGAGATGAAGTAAAAAATTGATTAAAAATAAAAATAAAAATAAAAATGATAAGAAATAAAAAAAAGTGCATCTAAATTAACTAGAGTTTTTCGCTTCTAATATTACCAAACTCGTTCCCTGGCAACGGTGCCAAAAACTTCATACGCATAAAATACACTAAGAGTAAGTGCACTCTATCGCAAAAAAAAAAAAAAAAAGACTTGAGTCCCAGTTGTAGATCCCACGAGAATAAGTGGTAATTACTATATTCGTAAAACTCTTGGTTATTTAGACAATAAAAAATGTAAGAGAAATTTAAATTAAATAAAAAAAATAAATAAAGAAGAATAATGGACAGTTAAACAATGTAGAGATAATCAAATAAGGAGAAATCAGGGCGCAAGGTTCACTTGAATTCAATTAGTCAAATTTTCACTCATTTATGATGTAAGGTAATTCTCTTGCCAATATTCTCTTAATTGCTATTGAATCTCAATGATCATGGATGAAACATATTTTATTCCTAAATTAAATGACCTATTTGGTTATTTAGTTGAATTAATTAGGAATGCATTAAATCACAATTCAAGAGATGAACTAACATAATTATTAATTCTATTGATAGAATAAATTGATGTTTAGTCATTTACCAATCTAATTCTAGGTTTACCATATAGGTCCACTCATTAAGTGCGGATGGTCACCGGTCAAATAATGAATTAATATATGCCAAAAGAGATCAAGTTCTGACAAGAATACAAACAATATAATAAACTCTAAAAGAAATTACCTTAATCAAATTTGATATCAAACTCAATTAATTAGGAAAATAATATCCCCCATAGCCCTATCTATGGGATTAGCTACTCATGTTCAATACAAACAAACCTACATCATAATAAAAATCTATAGAAAGAAAACCCAAAGAAAGGGAAAAAGTAAAGGGAAAGAGAAATCAAAACTATTTTTACGGTGATTATGATCTTCAAGCCTTTAAGTCCTCTAAGGATTCGTGGCAATTCTCTCTTCTAATCTGTTTCTCAAATTCTGCCGTCGCAAAAGTGTCTCTCAGGATTAGGGATTTTCTGCGTTCTGCTTGAATTATGACGTAACTTTTCTATTTATGAAAAATAACATGTGCTGTTACGCGACCAGCGCCTAGGCGCTGGCTTCTGGGCACTCAAGCGCTGAGTCACTAAACTAAAAATGTGCTGCGTAACGCATTGCATGCTTAGGCGCTACCTTCCTAGTACCTAGGCGCTGGGACACTAGAGAGATTGAAGGCTTTCTGTCATGAGCACTGGCTCTTGGGCACTTAGGCGCTGAACCACCAAGGAGAATTTGTATTTTTTCTCCTTGTAAAAATTGTCCAGTCTTTTTCCATGCAAATTTTCCTATCAAAAATCATTAAAACCCGCACTAAGAACACAATTAAAAATAATAAAAACATAATAAAACTTGATAACAAAGTTCAATAAAAAATATCTAAAGAGGATGAAAAACCAAGAAAATGACCCGTAAAAATATGAGATTTTGAAGGTTCATCACAAGCTCTGCAAGAAGAGACCGAAGAAGCGGCATGATAAGTGTATTAAGCAGCGTGAGTTTAAGATTGAGGGTAAAATTCTTGTCTATAACTCACGTCTTCATCTTTTTCCTGGTAAGTTTTGGTCAAATGAGTGTACCATATGAGATTGTTCGCGTCTTATCGTATGACATGCTTGAGGTGAAGAAAGAAAGTCACAAGACATTCTTGATTAATGGCCAGTGGGTGAAACACTATGAAGAAGGAATGGGAATTAAGCACCACTCCATCAGCATCACCTAAGCATATAGTCAAGCTAATGACTATAACTTAGCGCTCTACAAGAGGTAACCTGTGTTGCTATCCTTGCATTTGATTTTTCAATTTTTGCTTTATTTTTCCTCTCTCTCTCTCTCTCTATGTAAACAATATTGTCTTGACCCTTTTGTTTTTCTTCTGCAGTTTTCGACTACATGTCATAATTTAATTAGATCAGATGTTTGAGATTATGATTACACACCTCCCTCAGGCTCCACCTCTCCCACCTCCTTTGTGATTTTGTATTTAATTTTTAGGAAAATTTCATTATCCTCTGTTTTGTTATTTTTTATTATTTTTTCACATTGAGGACAATATTTATCTTAAGTGTGGGGGTACTCTTAAAATTTTTGTAAATTAATGAATACTTGAGTATTGCTAGTAATCAAGCAAAAATTATGTGTTAATTGCTTGAATTAATACTGAACTGATAGAGATATGTTTAAGAGAGGAATTCCATTGATCATGAGTTGATATTGTGCAAAGCAATCTTGCTCAATTAAGTAGAGTGAAATTTAGCATTTTAGTTAAAAATTAGTTATGTTTGCTTGCATTTGTTCCTTTTATTAACTTAGCAAAAAAAAAAAATGAGTTTTGAACTTTAATGATTAGATTTTCCATAAACAAAATCCTATTTTTTTCTTCTGGAGTGAGATTTCTCTTGATTTATATGTGCTAGAACTTGCTTTGACATCTTGTTGAGGCTTTAATGCTTCACATACATACTGAAACATGATTAAGGCAATTAGGCTTAATTCTTCCTTGACTTTCAGAGTTGCATTGAGAAAATAATCCCTTAGTTGTCCCCATTTGAGCCTGAAATTGATTTCTTTGAATACCTAATTGAATAATCAGGTTGGATTCTTTGGAACAGCTGATGTATTAATTGAAAAGTCATTAATGGTTGTTTTTATCTTTAAGGGTTAAAAAAAAGAAAGAAAAAAATGGAAAAGCAAAAAGAAAGAAAAAGGTTTGTTGGTGAAGAATAATGAGAATATTGGGTTGAAAGTGAGAATCCGCTATACCCTTGTGCATTATGTTTTATTTATTATCTTTTCAACCTGATTATGTTTTGTATCAATTTATTCATGAGCATTCTTTATCCTTTTTTTTAATCTTTTTCCTACCTTTCATTGTTACCCTTGACCCCGTTATAACCAAAGGAAGCCCTTTTGTTTCTAGTGCTATATGTGAATTTGGAAGTGGAGATGAGATTGACAACCAAGCCTATGGTAATGTATTTTTTAATAGAAATTTGATTGATCTCTTTGTCCTTAAACACTTGAGCGATGGAAAGATGAATGACCTCAATTAGTTGGTAAAGAGAAAATATGCAAGTTAGACCTAAGCCTCTAACTGTATTAAGTGCTAAATGGTCTTGCTTGGTTAGATTTGATTGTTGAACTTGATTGAATTCTTCAATTATGGAATTTTCCTTGATTCATATTTTTGGATATTGAGTTTAATTTTGTTTTTTATTCCTATTCTTTGCTTGAGGACAAGCAAAGTTCAAGTGTGAGGGGGTTGATAAGCCTATATTTTATAGTCTTAAAATAGATTAATTGTGGTGATTTGCTTTTATTTATTAGTGAATTTTAGATGAATTTTTATTATTGTCTTCGTTTTTGCAGATTAAAGAGATTTATCACATTTGGAGTAAAAGCAGGAAAAGATATTACTTTTTCATAACAAAATAGGATCATTTTGGCTTAGACACGGCCGTATCGAGCCTAGAAACGACTGATAAACACATTTTTATATATTAGTTAACCCTCATATTTAATATTTTAGACCTCTTTTATGCTTAATCGATTGATTTTGGCCACCATTTATAAGTTTGGGTTCAAATTGGGCTTAGTTGTATTTTTCATCATTGTGATAATTTTACACTATTTCTGTATTTCAAGTATAACTTGAGTTATAGACATCTAAAAATTATGAACTTTACTTTATAGAAAATCTGAGAGAAAGCTCTACAACATTGATAAGAGCTCCAGAGCTGAATCGGATGTCTAGTGGGTCATATTAGGCCTGGAAGTCAGAATAGAGGTGTTGTTGCTGGAACCTGAATAGTTTGCAAAAATTGGGCCATATCTTGGGTTGTAGGAGTCATAATAGGCTGAAACCGGTGGCATTGAAAAGCTGAGACAAAACCCTATCTAACTTCGAAAATGCTTCTAACTTGGAGACACGACCATATCTCTGAGTCACACGGTTGTGTCTCCCTTATGGTGTGAGTTACTCAATTTTACTCACACGGCCGTGTCGAGCTTAGACACGGCCATGTGAGGTCTCTTGTGGGTAAAAATGGTAGTTTTCACCCCAAATATTATAAATAGAAGCAAACCCCTAAACTTGGAAGTAACTTTTGCAACAGCTGACTTTGAGAGACAAATCAGAATAGAGAATTGCCACGAATCCTTAGAGGACAGCTACGAATGGAGGATGACATTCTTGAAGGCTTGAAGATCACAATCACTGCAAAAGGGGTTTTGATTTCTCTTTCCCTCTAGTTTTTCCCCTTTCTTTAGGCTTTTCTTTTCATTGATTTGTATTATGATATGGGTTTGTTATTGAACATGAGTAACTAATCCCATAGCTAGGGCTATGGGGGATCTTATTTTCCTAATTAATTAGTTTTGAATTCAACTTTGATTAAGATAATTTCTTTTGGGTCTATTATATTGCTTGTATTCTTGTTAGAACTTGATCACTTTTAGTATATTTTAATTCATTATTTGACCGGTGACTATTCGCATCCAATAAGTGGACCTATATAATAAACCTAGAATTAGATTGGTGAATGACCAAACATCAATTTATTTTATTAATCGAATTGACGATATGTTAGTTCATCTCTTGAATTAGGGCTTAATGCATTCCTAATTAATTCAACTAAATGACCAAATAGGTGAATAATTTAGGAATAAAATATTATTTATCCATGACCATTGGGACTCAATAGTAATTAAGAGAATATTAGCAAGAGAATTACCTTACATCATAAATGAATGAAAATCTGATTAACTGAATTCAAGTGAACGTTGTACCCTAGTCTCTCTCTAATTAATTATCTCTACATTGTTTGATTGTCCATTGTTCTTCTTTATTTGTTTACGTGATTTCTCTCTTTACACTTTTGATTGTCTAAATAATTAAGAGTTTAACGAATTTAATAATTACTTCTTATTCCCCGTGGGATCGACAACTGGGGCTCTAGTCTTATATTACTTTGCGATAAAGTGCACTTGTTCTTAGTGTATTTTACACGTATCACTAAACGACTATCTTAAATGCATGTAAAAACCTAAGTTTTTGTAGTGAAAAGTTTAATTTTGATATATTATTAGTGTAATTTTTTTTATAGATTCATTTAATATTGTGTTGATATCTTATTTAATGAGTTTGACTATATTAACAACTATATGAGATGTCAAACTCAATAAATGAAGTGACAACACATTATTAGGTGATAGTGTAAAATTTTTTTATATTAATAGTGCAGCAAAATTTAATTATGATAAAAATCACACTTAAGCACTTGTTAATCAGGTTTGAATGAATTTTTCTTTCCTTTTTTATTTGAAAAAACTTATTATATTTAATTTTGGTATACTGTTAGTATAAGAGTTTTTACATTATTATTTAATCTTATGTTGACACACCATTTAATGAATTTAACTATGTAATAGAGTTTAATTTTGATGCACATATAAAGTTTTTTACATTATCATTCAATCTTGTGTTGACACCTCATTTATTGAATATGACCAATGTTAACAATTATAAGAGATAGCAAACGCATTAAATGATATGCCAACATATAATTGAATACACGTATTATTAGCACCAAAATATTGAAAAAATGGGTTGGATCAAGGCATTTGGGCCAAATTAGCTGAACTGGGCCCAAACTTCTCCAATATGCAGCTGATGTGTCAAGATTGCACACCATTATAATAGGCCAAGTCCAAAATAGGCCTAAAGGAGAAAAAAATATGGCAATGATGATAGACTTGGGCCAGATATTCTGTTATTGGGCTATTTGGAGCTAATCTGTCAAATATGGGTTTGACCAAGTCAAAGCGACTATAACTAGTTGGAATCTACATGATAACCACTTCCCATGAAAATAGGGATAATGTTAGAAGCTCAAGTTTATGTAACAGTTGTGTAGTTAACAAATTAGAGCTATTCAACTGAAATCAAGACAAATTAGTGGGTTTGATTTGACTACGTCAATGAACGTTCAACCACTTAGAAATTACATGGTAATCTTCTTCCTTGAAAATAGGGATAAGGTTGAAGTGGTCACCTTGTAGAGCAAACTTATGCATTGCTTTTTGTTACAAAACTAAAGGAACTTAGTTGACATGGCAATAACTAATACTTTGATTGTTGGCGATGATCCTACATTGCTGCAAATTGGGAAGAGAGCTTAGGAAACATGCCTAATAGTTTCAATGGGGTTAACAACTAGTTTAGCCTTTATAAATAAGTATTGTAAACTCAAATGTAGCAACAAACACCACTCAATCAGTCAAAGACAAGCCTTTATATTTCATTTATCCTTTATCTTTCAACAATTACTTTACTTTATCACTTTATTTACAACTTTCTTTATCGCTTTTATGCATTTACTTTCATTTTTAGCCTTTACCAAACTTAGTTTTTAGCCGATCTTTTAACTAGGCTTTTTTTAGTAACCTAGGAACCTATGACTGAGGAACAAAATCCCTTCCTTAGCGCTTTTCGCCTGATCATAGGGAATCAATTGTTATGAGTTAGTTGACCAATTCTGCTAATAAAATTCACAAACAAGTATAAAACATTTTTATATTAACATGGCATTAGAATTCAATTCAAAACTATTTGCAAGATGTTCGGAAATAGATTAATTATCAAATTTAAATCTTATATGGTTATTTGCTCTAGAACAAACTAAGACTATGTTTGGAAGGATGGTAAGCAAGGGAGTGACAAAGAATGTAAAGGATAATCTTATTAAAAGTGTGTTTGGGAGTGATTTAAAAGGTGGAAGTGGCCAATCAAAATTTCAATCTTTTGTCCCCCAAATTGGAGGGTCAAGGAGGGAATGTTATGAATTACCATCCCCTCTCTCATTAAACTTATTAAATAACCAAATAATGGAGTGACATATTTCATTCTATTCTACTCTTTGCTTTTCCATTCCATTCCATTAGGAGCCACTCATTTTCACCCTCATTAAAACTCTTAAACATATCCTAAAGCATGTTGTGTCGGTTTTAACTTAAACTTTTCGAACATAAAAAACTTTCTCTTTTCAGTTTTATATCAATTGGTCGGAACTTATGTCTTAAAAGTGAAAAAATGCAATATCAAAGACCTTATTTCTTTTGTTTAATAAATATTGAATTATCGAGCAATTATTTAAATTCAATGATATTTTTATCTAATAAAAAAAGGCTCAAAAATTTGTTTTGTATACCCACTTTTGATATCTACTTTTGACACTCATAAGATATGGTGAACACTTCTAAAATAAATGATGATTCTTATGTTGGATATGATGAACTCTAATTAAGTCAAGTTATGGAGAATAGAAGAAGGTCATCATATACGTAATAAAGATCACCACTTATATCCTTATTATTTATATAATGATCTTCTTCTATTCTCCTTAACTTGACCTAATTAGAGTATACCATATCCAACACAAGAATCATCACTTATGATATTATTGATCATCATATTTTTTATTTATGTTAAAAAATGTGTCTTAGTAAGTAATGAACTCATCTAAAACAAATGATGATCTTTATATAAGATTTAGTGAATTATAATTTTAACTCACTGTGTATAATAGAAAAAAGTCACAGTATAAATAATTTGAATTATCACTTATTACTTCATTGATTATTATATCTTATAAGTGTTATAAGTAAGTATCAAAAGTGAGTATATAAATAATGAGGTTAAAAAAGGCTTTTGTTGTTATTGTATTGAATTTTCGAGTAACAGCTCAGCAAATTGACACATTATTGTATTGGATTGAGATTTTTAGTGCATAAAATGTTAGCTAATTTTTTATGGGAAAAAGTTGCAGAATATTTCCTTAAGTATGAAATTCTATATTGGCACAATCCTTGCATAAATGATAAACAAAAAATTTCAAAGTCAATAGTATACAATACATTCTCCACTCCACAAAAATCAGTGTGGAAAGACAAAACGTGAAGTTGCAATTTTTTCTTTTGGTACATAAATTATATTTTTATTAGTAAAGAATAACGTAATGTAATAGAATCATGGAACCTTAATTTGCAAGTTGCGACACAAATAGGGACCTTAATGATAAGAAAATGTTTGTTTTACATTTTTTTAGAATATAAGACTGTTTATATTTATTTTAATGAATATGATTGAATGAAAATAATAATAAAAAAAATATATAATAAATAATATTAAATAAAATATAAAAAAATATATATTATTTAAAATAAGAATATAAAAATTATAATGATACGTACCAAAGACAGTTGCCAAGTGAGAATGAAGCAACACCAACAAACATACATAAACAGCAACACTACAGCAACACCAACAAACACCACTTGCCAAATGACCGACCCATTGGCAAATTGCAATTAAGGAATTGTTCTTAAAAAGTTCCTAACAATGACCCATTTGGCTTCTTTTCTCCGTTCAAAAGTCATGCTTCTTTTGCAATTTAAGGAGAGAGAAAGGGTAGGATGAAGGAGAAGTAGGACCCAAGGGTTGAGCAGCAAACTGGCAAAGACATTGAAGGCGGCGTAAAAAGCGAGTCCCCCACCTCTACTCGAAGTCGGCATCACTTTTTTGCTCTTTTTTCCTTTGAGGGTCCCACTTCTCTTTCTCACGTCATCCCCATCCTTAGCCACTATATCTCTTGGCTCTGATTCACCCATTTGTTGACTCATCTGCCACCTGTCACCACCCTAGCTTTCTTCCCTCTCTCCTCTTTGGACCAATTTTCTTAATATTATTAATCATAATAATTATAATATAATAAAGCATGTAAATTTTTTTATAATATAAATGCTGTGAATTAAAATCAAACTCTTATAATAATAATAATATAAAGAACCACTACTTTCCCACGTTAGTGTCAAAGGGCGGAAGAGCCAAGATTAGACATTTAATCAGATTAAAAAAAATACCAAAAAGGGGAAAGTGATAAGGGGAAGAGATTTTATATTCTATTTGTGTACGGTCCAATGTTTTAATTTCATCCGGTAACATTTTTCGAAAACATAAGAAAAAGAAAAAGAAAAAGAAAAAGGTAACACTTTTTTATTTTTCCATGGATAAAGGGAAATTCTTCTTAAAAGACTGTGAAATTGAAAAGGGCAAAGAAAGAAAAATAAAAAAGAAATGAAAAAGGACAAAAGCTTAAAAAGATGGTAGTATGGTACTGCGTCTCTGATGCCTCATGTTCTTTGTGCTTTTTGCAGGGTGACCTTTTTCTTCAGAGGGTTTTGTGGGTTTTTTAGTGCAAGTCTCACCCTTGAAAAGTTCTGTGGAAACAAAAGCCTCTTCTTTTTACTCTCTCTGTATCTCATTCTTTCTCTATTTCTATCTATCTGTGTCGTGAAGCTCTGCTGAGGAGCTTCACTGTCTGCAACAACAACAATAACAACACCAAAAATGAGTAGTGGAGGGGACATGTCTGATAAGGATCCGGGTATAAGGCTATTTGGCTGGAAGATTCCGTTGCCGGAATCTCAGATTCCGCCGAGCTCTCAAATGGGTTGTCAGATTCCGGCCAACTCTGCAACCATGGTACATACTCATACCCAATAACTCAAAAACCATTTTTTTCAGCTCCCTTCTTTTTGGTTTTCATTTCTAGCAGTGAAATAGTCTTCTTGTTAATATTTAACTAAATGGATTGGTATGGGATACAATAGTGTTCGGTTGATCTCCTCAAACGGTTGTGGTTCCTTGGGATAAAATAGCCGATTAGCCGGCTGACCCCACTTAATGAGAAAAGACTTTGGTCGATGTTTGTTGTATCATGCCTTTCACTATGTTCTAGCTGGTTACCACAATTCATGTCAAGCTTCAAAACATTCTGAAATATAAAGGAAATGTGTTCTTAATGGAAGTATTTGGTTAGCATGTTAGAGAGAAACAAAATTAAGAATATGTATCTGACACATGTTCAGATTCATATAAAAAAAGGTGGTCTTAATTGTGTGAATACAAGGGAAAATATTCCATTTTGTGTAAACTTGTAATTGACTGATGACTGTTTATCTTTGTGTTTTCCCCATTTTTTTATTTTATTTTATAAATTGAGACAAAGGCTGGTGAAGTTGTCTTCTTTGGTTGCCTTTTTACTGGGAAATATATCTAATATTTGGTTTCTTTCTTCAGAGTATAGCTTTATTTCTGATATCATATAGGTTGTGCTTAATTTCTTTGGTATTTTTCTGTTTAAGTGGAAGCAGGTTATGCTGATGAAATATAACATTAAAATTGTTTGTTTTTGTGTAAAATAATAATGAATATCATATATTTGCATGATTTATCAAATAGAACACATACCTCTTGTTGTCCCTTGATCAAACTTGAGTATTCTTCACCCTAATGGTTTAGAATTGAACCACAACGAATTTAGAACACTGATCCACACATAAAACCCTCTAAAATCTTTGTGAATGGTCTCTCGTGTTTCTAATAACATCTCAACAATAAACAATGTGTCTTTTTATATGTTTAGGATGTAGTGTATATATACTATCATATCCAACAGACATATCTTTATACATAAAGACACAATACTCAATAGGTGAGTCTTTCTTGTAAAGACATTTTGTTAACTACCCATCATTCATTTAAATAAGATCCATCCATAATATGGATCATGGATTAGGGTTTTGGGTCAACCAATCATGGGTGCCCATTTTAATGTGGATTTTAACCCAGAATCCAACATTTTGAATTGGTGAATTTCAAGATCATGATGCAAGACAATTTGGAATTAGGATGGTGGTGATAATTTGATAATCAATTGTGTTTCATCTGAAGACAAACCGTTTTTCTCTCTCCCCTTTATCAGCAATTCGGCAGTTTTCATCAGAAGAATTTGATTGCTTTTTTGTGCTGATTTATTTACCCCTCTCTCTCTTTCTTCTGCAGTTTCTTAGTAGCCTTGGGAGGATTCCTGATCCTCCTGTTTTGTACACTTCCTTGTCTTGGTGGTTCTTTAATAGAAACAATAATTACTGTCAGTCAATTTGGAAAGTTGCTAGGTGATCTTTCTGGTGATTTTCAAGGGAGTTATTCAATCATGCTTTTTCTTATAATATATGTCTTACTATTCATCAATTCAAGTATATATTCAGTTCATTTCTTGGTCAATTGCAGATACATTCATTTTTGTTGAATATGATATATTGAGTGTATGCTCATCGGTTGGTGAGATAAACTGAAATTTAGACAGAGTGGTAATATAGAAGGCAGGACATGGTTATCCTAAAGAAGTAATGGTCAGGACTCAGGACTTAGGAAATTGCTGCATTTTTAAGGAGATTAAAGTTCTAATAATTACCTGCTATGTGGTATAGTATAGTTTTTGTTAGAAAATGAATATAATATGATAGTTGTGTTCCTTGCTTTCATTTCTTTTCTATTCTCAAGTTTGTTGTTAAAACTTTATTCTGCTTGACTTGTCAGTTATCACTGATTATGGTTTAAATTTTAGAATGCTTGCAGTAGCCTGAAGATAACAGAAGTTGAAATACCTTGTGCTGAAAACTCTGAGCAACAAGAGAATTCTTCTGATTTAAGGGATAGCAAACAAGAGTCCCAACATAATGTTCAGGAAAATGAGCCAAAAGTAAATCCCAAGCCTGTGGAAGATAATAGGGAGACTAGTAGTACAGATCAAGATAAAAGCTTTAAGAAACCAGACAAGATTCTTCACTGTCCAAGATGCAACAGTTTGGACACTAAGTTTTGTTATTTCAATAACTACAATGTCAATCAACCTCGGCATTTCTGCAAGAACTGCCAAAGGTATTGGACTGCTGGTGGAACAATGAGAAACGTTCCTGTGGGTGCTGGTAGACGGAAGAATAAGCACCTAGCCACTCAATACAGGCACATTATTGTAACCTCTGATGGAATTCCCACAACCAGGTTAGAAACCAACGACTCATCTTCTCACCAACTTGTCTCAACTCTTGAATCTGCTGCTGCTTTCAGGTCTTCTACAGATAATGGTACCGTATTGAAATTTGGTCCGGATGCCCCTCTCTGTGAATCCATGGAGTCAATGCTTAATCTTAGAGAGCAGAAAAGAAGTGTAGATGCAAGCTCTATCAATTGTGCAGAAAATAGGGAGGAAGAGCCATCCTTATGTGGATCTTCTGTGACGAATGCTTGTACTCAAGGAAATGAATTATCAGAATATAATACATCAAAACCCTTGCAATGCTACCCTGTTCCTCCATGGGTATTTCCTTGGAATCCAGGTTGGAGCAATGTTGCATCCATGACAGCAGTTCATCAGTCTTCAATGCACATGTGTAACCCTTATGGTAGTGATCCTGCTGCAATGCAGTGGTGTCCCGCGCCAATGGTGGCAGTTCCAACCATTTGCCCACCAAGCATGCCCTTGCAATTTGTTCCTGCATCATACTGGAGTGGAACACCTGTTTGGGCTGCTGGACCAGGAACACTTTCAATAGGATCCAATGGTTGCCTTTCACCTTCTTCCTCTACTAGTAACAGCTGCTGCTCAGGCAATGGCTCCCCAACCCTGGGCAAACACACTAGAGATACTGTTATCACAGATGAAGAGAAATCAGAGATGTGTGTTTTGGTTCCGAAGACCCTTAGAATTGATGATCCAAATGAGGCCTCAAAAAGTCCTATATGGGCTACATTAGGTATCAAGCCAGACAAGCAGCAATCTGTATCAGAAGATGCTATTTTGAAAAAAATAGAACCTAAAGGAGAAGGCAGTGACCGTGTATTGGGTGTGTCTCAAATCTTGGAAGCTAACCCAGCAGCTATATCTCGTGCTCATGCATTCCAGGAGAGCATATAATGAGTTTCTAGCTTCAAGTTTTCCATTGACAATTTCAGTCAGATAATCTTGTGCATATTGCTGGCTTTTGGTTCACATGCAGAAAATCTGTTTTGTAGGTAGCATTACTTTGTGGAATCGATTGTGTAATTTTATTTTAATGGTGTACTTAAATTTATTTTGAGTTATGCTCTTTGAAAATGATGATTCTTGAAGTTGCAACAATAATAGACGGTGATCACTGTATCACTCGTCATTTATGGTAGTGTAAATTGAAAGTTTAGTGATTACTATTGTATGTAGCCTCTATCTTGAAGAAATTCTTAGGTTCTACTCTGAAAAAATTATACCAGTTCAAATAAAATATAACACTTGGCACAGAAATCAAATTTATGCCATCGGAAATAAAATCTAGATCATGGAGCCTATTACTCTCATATTGCGTGCAATAACTCAATTCTTTTCTATGGACACGTAATTTTTGAAAGGTGTTCATAATTGGGTTTTGAGAGTTATCTGAGAATGTAAACAATGGTGAATTCTTTTGTAGCACAATTGCAATAGTATGAGGAGTGAGAAAGTGAGTATTTGTAAAAGGCACTTCGACGTTTAAGTCAATGGCAGCTTGAGGAGGATAGTGGGCATGCGTATCTTTATCTTCTCATTTGACCTTTATATAAAGACGTATGAGCGTGTAAAAAGTGTAAGGGGTCTGAACGATTCAGTGCATATTGTGTCTTGCCCTTTTGTAGTGCAGGAAATCATTGTCCCGTATAATCTGTCTCCTCTTTCCGAGTGGAGTGGTGTCTCATTTTTTCTGTCGGAGAAGACATGCTTAGTGGGCGAGTGACTATCCGTGCATTGCACGTCCGAGGACGAGCCTGGCCGGTTGGATTGCTCTAGTTTTCTGGGCCCATACTTGTCCAGAACAGATGCCCATCTCGCGTTGTTCTCTCAAAGGGTTGTGGTCTATGATGTATCATAATGAAAACTCGGGATATGTGAGTAAGGTCGTGATCTGGGTTGGATCGCTCTTACGTCATCATCTTGGGGTCTAGGGTAGATAGTTAGTTGCCCCCATGTTGTGTGGGGTGTGCTATGGTTCACTCTTAGACCGATATCGTCGCTTCACCGCGGGATTTGCTGAAAGTCCAGTGTTCAACTTACGTGTCCCTTCATGGCGCCATGCGTTGCTTTAGTTTTGAACATTCTAAGACTTGTCCTTTTGGTTGCCTTTGTTCAGAAGCGACGTGACACGTGGTTGAGGAGTAGTGGGTATCATTGTTTGGGATTCGTAATGCTATGATGAGCCACTTTTGAGTTTCGAAAAGTGGGCGTCATGATGGGTTGTTTTTAACAAAACATCTAGTCTACGTTGAAACGGTGTACCCTTCCCCTAATGGCAGCGATTGGGTGGTAACCTTCCCCGCTTATAAATAGGGGTGGAGAGGGGTTTTCTTCATTCTTTGCCCCAAACCTGTTTTTCCATATTAACACATCCAAAATTTCTTTCTCTAGTGGTTGGTGTTTCAAGGCTTCTTCAGCACTTTCTTACTATTCAGTGCCTTTTTCCTTCGGTACTCAAGGTATTCTTCATCTTCATCATTTCTATTTTTGCCCTTTTCTTTGAACCTTTAGTGTGAGCCACTTAGTGGGGAAAATTGTTGGGTAGTGAGGAGTTGGTGTAGGATAGTGGCGTAACAGTGGGGGTTTTGAGTATTTGACGGCGTTAGAAGATAAGAGTGATTCTTCGGGTCTAACTCGGGCGCATCCTCTGTAGGTATGGCGCGAAAACAGAGGGCTACGCTAGTAGAGCGAGGGAGGACTATTCCTGTGGAGGAGAAGAATCTTATCTTTCCTCGCAACGCTAATAGATATCTGTGGGTGGACTGGGAGGTTTTGGGTACTCCTTCCGATGTGAGGATTGCTAGAGATGCCCAAGAAAAGCAACAATACCTGCAGTTGATTGTGGATAGGCTCAAAGACCAAGAGTTCGCGATTCGGCACCTATCAGAGGAAGAGAGGGTGCTCTCGACCTGTACAGAGGGCGAGCACTTCGTGTATATGTATGAATCCCTCTTTACTCAAATTGTGGTGAGGTTGCTATTTACTGATTTCGAGATGGCCATTCTTAATCACCTGTGGGTGGCGCTTACTCTTCAACCGAATGCTTAGGGCTTTGGCTAAGCATTCGAGGTAGTTTGTCGGGTTTTTGGGTGACCATACTCGATCAAGTCTTTCTTTTCCTTTTCTCTCGTTTGACTATCTCCGGGAGTAACCAAACCAAAAGGTGGGTTACACTGCATGCGCAGAGTGGACGTACGGTCTTTAGGCCTTATCAAGAGTCCTTCAAAAAAATTAAAAAGGACTTCTTTAGGGTAGAAGGACCTCCGAGTAAGATACCTTTTTTCGTCACTCCAGAAGGTGAGTCACGCCTTTATTTATATTGGACAGACGTTGGTTGGGGGCGGAGCAACAAAGAGTCAAAAACTCTGAGCTCTGAAGTCCCTTCTTCCGAGGCTTTGGTCTTGGATTTTTTGATTGAGTGGACCAAAAATGGGGTCATTTCTTGTAACGATATCTTGGATGAGCCTACCGCTTCTATAAAGGCTTTGTTAGGTACCTCATCTGGTGCATTTCTCTTTTATACTTGTCTTCTTTCATGAACTTGTCTAAATGTGGTAACACTCTTTTTTTTGTCTGTAGAAAGCATGACTATTCCTTCCAAACTTCGACGCCTGACTAAGATGTTGGTGGCAAAAGGTGGCGAGGTGTCGGGGTTTTAGCCCCCAATAGTTGCTCAAGGAGTGACTGTTGTTGTCTTCGCTCCTCCAAGCAATACGACTCCTCCTCCTACGGCTGTGGCAGTCTCTCCTCCTATTCCATCCATTGGGGTACAAGACACTGAAACGGGCCTTCCTGTTCTGCCATTGCGACCAGAAAAGGCAAGCAGAGGGTAACAGGGATGACAGAAGGAAAAGGTCGGCCATTGAAGTCATTCCGGAGTGTCTCAAAGTGTTCGAGGCCCTTATTTACACGAAGTTTGATGGTGCTCCTCTTAGACCTCCGCTGGTGTTGGTTTGGGATTATGAGGATGATCTTTCCAGCTTCATTAGTAGCCCCTTATACAATTAGACCGAGGTTGAGGCATTAGTTCAGCTTGAAATGCTAGAGTTCTTTCGTAGGGCTCAGTTGGGGGTTTGCGACTTGTCTCTTTTCTTTGACTCATGGAGGAAAATTGGGGTTCCTCCCGTGATATTTCCAGTTTAGAGGAGAAGCTCAACACCCTCCAAAGTGACAAGTAGAAGCTCAAACTAGATCTTGGTGAGAAAAGCAGGCTGCTCAACTTGGTTGCCACGAAGGCGACCCAGAAAGACGAGCAACTCAAGTCGCTCAGCATCGAGGTTGATAAACTATTGGTTTAGGTTGATCACCTGGCCGCAGATGCTTCAATTATCCCCTCTTTTCGTGCTCGAGTTACTGAGATGGAGTCTCTCCAAGTTAAGGCTGCCGAGGCCAACAAGCTTCGGACTCAACTTGGTTAGGTGAAAGCTCGGGAGGATGAACTGAAAAAAAAAACATGACTTTATTTGAGTCCACCCTTGCCAATGCCCTTGTTCAATATGAGCTTTTGAAGAGGAAGCTTGATCGGGCCGTGGACGATTGGTCAGCGTCCGTGGAAGAGATATTTAAAAATGCCCTCAACCAACTTCATTTTCTTAATCCTGGACTTAATGAGAACGGAATCGATGCACTAAAGGAAGTCTAGGATGACCATATTGTGGACATGGTCACTTTGGAGGCTGTCCCTGGTAATCCAGCAGACCACGAGGTGGAAGGCCGTGAAGGGATAGAGATGGTGTCGGATGCTAGCCAAAATACGGGCGAGGTGATCGTGGCCAAGGTGACGCAGATTGAGGCTAGGCGAACTGAGGTAGCAGTGGAGGCCCCAGAAGATCAGAGCGCTACTTTTTGATACTTTTTTATTTTTTTTACCCCCTATATAGGGTTTTACTTTTGTATTTGGACAAGTCCTGATCTTGGGCACCTTTTAATTGAGTAGTTGATAATTTTTGTATGTTGCTTTCTTTCTATTGTTGGGGAGAGTCCAATGCTTGATCCCAGCACTGCCATCATGCTTGTTGATCTTCTGTCTTTGTTAGACCGAGATGGGTTAGACACTCAATCTTGGTTTTGGCTTTATACTTAAGCGATTTTTCCTGTGTAGCTCATCGAGGTGGGTCCAATGCTCAATCTCGGTGGTGAGACTTTGGATCTGATGTTTTTTTAGTAGTTTTTGCTCTGCAGTTTGTAGTAATCTATGCTTGCTCAAGAACCACTGCTTTAAATTTATTGGGAGTTAAGATTGCCTTAATATCCATAGTAATTTTCAACTTTGTTCCCCAACTGTCCAATGTCCTTGCAACCAACCATAGGGGAAGAGCAATTAATTGTGGCTTCTATCGTGCAGCCAGTTCATCTTCTTTACAGGCCAATCAGGATACGTTACTTCCTCTATAAATAAGGAAATTTTGTAGTATGATTGTCATATGTTCCCTTTGTCTTCTGGGTATAACTAAGCACGGGTCTTCCATCGAGAATGGTCCCTTTCTCGCTTCTTGCGAGCGTATAGAGGTTCGCATCTCCTTCTGAGGCCATCTTTTGATTTTTTCCTCAAATTCTCGAATGTGTTTCCTTTTTGGCTGCATGTTCTGGAGGCCTTTCTTTTCTAGAGTAGTGGCTTTGTGAGGACTGAGTAACTACCTTGTGCAGCCTGGTCCAGCCACCTCTCAGCAGCAGAATACTGTTTTCCTTTAGGCGTGTGTAGCGGTGGTGTATGGTTCTACTTCCAATGGAGTGACTTGGGGCTTCTATCTGCAGTTCTTATGGGGCGTGGATGGGTTCCACCACTTTCTTCCTTTGCTCCCCTGATCGCTGCCTTGTCGTGGGCATACTGGGGTGGTTAGAAAGTGTAGGGCTACAGGACCTATCTTCACTCTGATTAAGGGTGAGGTGGTTGCTCTCATCTTGAGCAACAACTGCGATGGCCCATGTATGTCGATGCTTAGTCATCACCATCTTTTCATCAGGCTACCTTCTTGGTTGTTCTCAAAAGGGTAGTCTTTGCACAATGGTGTCTTGCTAGTCCTTCATGAAAGAGAATAGCTTCCTTTTTGTAAAGTAGACTAAAATAAGCGATGTCTGGAATGAGAATAAGACTTGTTTTTCCAAACATTCTACCTTTTGTTGTATTAGTCAATTGATTTGTCACTGTCTTATGCAGTTGTTTTCGTAGTTTTGAGATTGGTTCAATGCCAAGTCTTGATGTACACTTGTATAAGGAATGCTCGCTTCACCAGACCGAGGTGAGTGCAACAATCGACCTCAGAGGTAAGATTCTCTTAATTGAACAAACATTCACATCACCATCCGAGATGAATACGAAACTAGACCTCGGTAATAGGATTCGTTTGATTGGATGAACATTTACTTCATCATCCGAAATGAATACAAAACTCGACCTCGGTGGTAGAGTTCGTTTGATTGGATGAACATTCACTTCACCATCTGAGGTGAATACGAAACTCGGCTCGATGGTAGGATTCGTTTGATTAGAAGCGGTAGACTTATGGCGTGGAGTCCACTGTCCTAGGCTATAATCAATTTTCTTTGACAATTGCAAACAACATCAATCAGTGGCTAAGGTGCGGCTCAAATGGGCATATGTTAAGACCCTTCATTGTGTTGCTTGACCTTGGAGCGTGTTCAAGTGGCTCTCCCCAGTTTGGATGTCTTACGTAGATGTCAGAATAACTGATCCTTTTTGGACCTTGTATTCCTCAGACCTCGTCTTCCTTGGACCTCACCAAGGCGTGGTGACCTTGGGGGATATGGCGCTTCGGGGTACTCATGGACTTAAGGTCACTACAAAAGTACTGGCTTCAAATGGGACAACAGTTCGAAAGAGTTGATTTATTGATATCCAAAGATGTTTACACCATTGAAGTAGTAATTCCAGGATATTATGTGATCGTTTGAGAATATTGTCTGAGTTAATTCAGCATAGTGGTGACCATCCTCCTGGTTGTCATGCGGAGGTTGCACACTTTCTTGATTTATGACATTAACCCGAGGTGACCGTAGGCTAGGATTCTCATTCCTTGTTGGGGAATGTCTTCTTTGGTAAGGGAGAATGGGACTCTGGGGGCTGTAGCTCCATTTCCTATGGTGGCCCTCTCTCCGGTCATTGATGCAGTTTTGATGCATGTATCAGCCTATACGTCCATCCAAGATGAATGACTCGTTGGCATCGTGGAGGTTGGTACAATCCTCCGTGCTGTGACCATGGTTGTCGTGTCGAGCGCAGAACTTGGATCTGTCCTTTGGACTCCTTATCGGGGGAGGCCTTTGTGCATCTCAGAGGTTGATGTTCATGACCTCCTGGTAGATCTGGGCTCGGGGTGTGTTAAGAAAGTGTAAATCTCGAGCTTCCCCTTGAGATGCGATCTCAAATTCTGGCCCTGTTGATTGGATAATTCCCCGAGCTTAGGTTTGGCATCTTCTCTTTCGAGGTGCTTTCTAACCTAGAGAACATCTTTAGCATTGATGTATTTATTGGCATGGGTGTGGAACTCGTCCATGGTCTTAGGCTCCTTTTTTACTAATGAAAAGGAGAAGTATCTTGGACGAAGCCCTTCTCTGATATAGAATAGTTCGAGTCTTTCATCTCAGTCTCGTATGTTTACGATCTCTTTGTTGAACTGAGATATAAAGTCTCGTATGGACTCCTGCTTCCCTTGATATGGGCAAGACAAGATATAGATTTAGGCTGTACTTTGTTGGTGGTGAAGTGTAACAAAAATCTTGAGGATAGATCTTCCTAGTTAGTGATAGATTTTGGGGCCAAGATGGTGAACCATCTCAGGGCAGCTTTCTTCAACGATAGGGGAAAGCTTGTCGCATGAGCGAATCACCTCCCTCAATGAACAAGAGTGCGGAAGTGTAGGCATCCAGGTATTCCTATGGGTCTGAGGTCACGTCGTAGGGTTCAATGTTGGTGGGATATTTGAACCGCTTGGGGATCTTGTATGCCATCAGTTCATCGGAGAATGACTGGTTTTGAGAGACTGAGCTTCGGGCTCTAAGCTTCTATTCTCTTGCCTGGGATTGCCTAATGTCATGATCGGGTTTCGTGACCCTTGAATTCTCTAGAAGACAGTCATCTACATGGAGTCTTTTGTCATCTCTGCGATCCCTTTTGGGAGATTGGTTTTCGCCACCGTAGTCTTGGTTGGTTATTTGTACTAGGTTTTAGAGTTTTTCATCTTAGCGCTGGATTCGTTCATCTTGGAGTCTGACCTGGGAGAGTAGTTCTGCCTTGGATTGCTCATGGTGGTCAATTTTAGCCAGGTAGGACTGAGCTTCGTTGTCCATACAATCATCGAGGCAATGCAGCACTAATATTCACTGCCTAACATCTTCAAAGGGTGCCCTTTGTGGACTGAGGCGTTGCCACGCTGAAACTCTCCAGAGGGAGGAGGGAGAATCTCTCAGTGAAAGAAGTCCCGTGCACGTCCTACTCGAGTTTCGGTTAGGGTACGAATGGTCTATGAGCAGCAGGGACTGATGCTGGGCGGTGGTTTGCTGCAGGGAGAGTGCGCACCACAGAAGCTCAATTCTGGTTTGTTGGAGTTTGTCTCCTTCTTGTGTTCACCATTGTGGCGGTGGTACGTGGAGTCTTGAGAGTGGTGTTGGGAGTAGAAATTTATCTCTTCCCATAGATGGAACCAATATTTAGAACTGGATTCTAAGAGTTACCTGAAAAGGTAAACAATGGTAGACTCCTCTGCAGCACAGCTGCAATAGTATGAGGAGCGAGAGGTGGGTACTTGTAAAAGACACTCTGACGCTCAAGTCAATGACAACTTGAGGAGGATAGTGGGCAATGAAATTAATGCATACCTTTATCCTCTCGTTTGACCTCTATATAGAGACGTATGAACGTATAAAAAGTATAAGGGGTCTGAGCGATTCAGTGCGTATTGCGCTCTGCTTTCTTGTAGTATAAGAAATCATTGTTCTATATAATCTGTCTTATTTTTCTGAGTGGAGTGGTATCTCCTTTTTTATCGAGGAGGACATGCTTAGTAAAAAAGTAACTCTCTGTGCATTGCACATCTGAGAACTAACATGATGGATCAGGTTATTCCAATTTTTTAGGCCGATACCTGATCCAGGTAAGCTTGGTTTCAAACGGCACCAAAGAGTTAGTTTCTGATTTTGATTTGATTTCCAATATGGGAAATAGTGCTATCCAAAAGTTAATTTGAAAACATTTTTATATTTCTTAGGATAGCATTGTCTCGAAGGGTGAAAATATAGTGATAGAGTTTACATATTTCTTATATTCATATGCGGAAAAAATTCTTTTAAAGTAAAACAATTTATAAAGTTAGCAAGGTATATATACTTTTTATGTAATTTAAAATATATTATAATTTTAATATACTAAATAACTTGAAAGGTAGATATATATTTATTTATTCACTTTACAATACAAATTAAATTTATTTTAGTAGCACTTTATTTACATTCTTATATAAGTTATTGTAATATAAAATATATTGTAATTTAATATACTAAATAATTTAAATATGAATATATCTTTTATTTATTTACTTTATATATAAATTTACTTTAATGAAATATTATTCTTATGAAAGTTATTAGATTATGTATGTATTATATATAATTTGTGCAGGTATTTTTTCATCGGTCAAATTGAGCATATAGGTATTCTCATTTACTTTGGTCAAGTCATTAATCCTTTTCTTTATTCTTCAATTGGCTAATCAAGTCATTATTGGTAATGCTTTGAAGTGCAGTTCTTGCCAGGCAAGAGAGGCAATCTTTTTATTGCGTGTGCTTTTGCTTTATCTCTTTTTCCTATCTTTCCTTCATGCCATTAATCTTTTTGACTTAACTAAAGTTCGTACCTGATGTTAAAGCCTTGTTTCGAGGCCTTGCTTTTTACGATGAAAAGACCCTTTACTAAACAAGTCAAGATATTTACTTGTGGAATATCAGCTTTTGTGACTCATCTTATTTCAAAAGAATGGTTAAAATAATTCATTTGATAAAAGGCATTCTTTTCACTCATTAAAAGGCCCACATCAATTCTTCGTAAAGCCATATTATATATATTATTTTGATTTTATAATACTATAGAGTTTTACATTATCATAAGGGGTGTAGTACAAGATGTTCTCATTATTGTAGTGTTTATAGAGGAATTCAGACGTATATAGTTGGCATGAAGCTTTTGGCTTGATGTTCGCTTACTTGGTAATAAATGAATGTTATGTGTCTTTCTGGTTATATATATAAATATGGAGTACATTTAATAAGAAATTTTTACTGTAAGAGATTGAAAAAAATAAATTTTAATTATATAATTATATATAAATAATAAAATTAAAAATTATTTAAAAGTTATATAATTATTTAAAAAAATTATATATATTTATATTATAATTTTAATTATTTATCTAAGATTTAATAATTAAAATTTATTATTATTATCTCTTACAATAAATATTTTTCTTATCGGATATACTATATATATATATATATATATATATATATATATATATTCATTATCTATACATTCGATAAAATAAGTATTTATTGTAAGAAGTGAGAGAAATGAATTTTAATTATTAGATTTTATATAAATAGTCAAAATTAAAATATAAATACATATAATATTTTAAAGTGATTACATGACCTTTGAGTAATTTTGAATCTTGATCATCTAAATATAATTATATGATTAAAATTTACTTCTTATATTTTCATAATAAAAATTTTTCTCATTAAATATGTTACAATATATATGTATGTGCAGCATTATCCGCCTGAGAAAAGAAACTGTTTCAATGTCAAAATTCCGTGATTAGTGGGTAAAATGTAAAGAGATTTACAATATTCGGATCAAACATAAGCTGCATTTAGCATTGATCAACCTACTAATTACTGGAAAAATCAGACTGCCTATAGTAGTCTTTACAGCTCATTAGTCTTCTTACCCTACCTTCATGATTTTTTTTTTAAAAGAAAATCTTGTATATATCAATATTATGTGCAGAAATTACTTTCGTCATGTTAGCCAATGAACAATTCCCGTGTGTGAAAGAGGTCATTTTGGTAGAAATGGTGCATTAACACTGAACCTGTAGTGGAGTCTGCCAGTAGTAAGAGCACCAAAATATAAGCAGCTGAAGCCACACACTGCCACCTACACAAGCTATTTCGCTTGTCAGCCCATTATGATTCTGTCATTGGTCCTACAATTCGGTGGCACTCCATATTTATGCAGTATCTCGGGCGAGTTCCATATTTATGAAGTATGACGACTCCATGGAGTAATCCACTTATACATATCCTAAAGGAAAACTTTATCATGCTAATAAAATTTTATGAAGTATTGATCCTTTAAGCAATTATAGTATTGCGAATTAAAGTTGATTAATGGCCTAAAATGATTATTTGGTAATTATACAATAGGTAAGTTTTTAATTGCAATAACTGAGTCCATCACTATTTATATAGAAATTTTTTTTTTCATCACTTATTATCTTTTACAGGTATTAATTTATAATTTAGTGACCTATAATCTGGTGACTTAATTATGATCGGTACTAAATAATGATTTAAGTTTATTATATGATAATTTAAATTTGAGTTATTCATCACTATTATTTACATAAAAATTACTATTTATTTTTTCTTTATTTGTCACTTATTAGTTTTCACGTGTATTAATTGATGATCTAGTGACTTATGATATGTCAAATGGTAATTTAAGTTCAGATTATTCATCATTATTACTTATACAAAAATTACAAATTATTTTTTTAATTCACTACTTATTTTCCTCTCTATCATAATCGAGAAAACATTAAAAAAAAGAAGAAGAAGAAATGACCTCATTTTGGAGGTTGATTTTATAGGGCAACAATGCTCTATAAAATTTTATGAGCACATTATTTCTTTTGGATAATAATATTGTCTAAAACAAAAATTATCTTATGATTCACCTTAACAATTGTGCAAGATAGTGATAATTTTTTATCAACATTGCTCATTATTTATGAAGCACAGACTGTGAATGCTTATGTCTCTAAGGCATATCAAATGGTTTTTGATGATAACAAAGGCAAAAGCGAAGATCAAGTGCAAAAGAGAAGATCAAGCGCAAAAGGAAAAATCAAGATCAAAGAAAGAAGTCAAGAGGTTTATGTAGTTATAAGACTTAGAATATTTATGTTAAATGCTCTCAAGATTTCTCAAATGATTTTTCAATATATCATTTCAAAATAAATGGGAAATTTCAAAATTAAACATGGCTTTCAAGAAAACTTAAGTTTCTATCTTGAATCTAACACTCTTAAAAGGATTTATGTTTAATCAATTGTCTCAAGGTGTTAGAAATGACTTACAAGCTTTATTGGACTTGAAAAATGTGTTCAAAGGCCAATGTAATCGATTACATGAAGTTTGTAATCGATTACACAGTAAACAGAAGCCATGTAATCGATTACATGAGCAATGTAATCGATTACAAGCAAGTCAGAGGCCATGTAATCGATTACACAATATATGTAATCGATTACATCAAGCCCAGAAAGGCAAGACCACGTTCAAAGAGTCATGTAATCGATTACATGGATATTGTAATCGATTACACAGCAAGTCAGAAGTCATGTAATCGATTACTTGGATATTGTAATCGATTACAAGCAAAGTCAGAAGCCATGTAATCGATTACACCAATAATGTAATCGATTACACAGAGCCTAAAAAGCTAAGAACACGTTGGAACAACAATGTAATCGATTACATAAGTTGTGTAATCGATTACACGAACCCTGACAACGTCCAACGGCTATATTAAATGCATGCCCAGAACACCTCAATGGTTCTATTAATTGAGAAACTTATAAATACCAAAGTTGGGTCTTTATTTGAGGTTAACCAAAAACCAAAAACTGATCATCAATACTTCTAAACGTGAATCAATCCTCAAATCCATTTCTTGCTCTATTTTTTTGTTAAAAACGTGAAAAATCTTTGAGAGCATATTAGAGCTTCAATTTGTAATCATCTGCTCTATTGAGAGCTTCATTCAATCTATCATTATTACTTTGTAAAGAAGATGAGGCATCCCTCTAAAAGTGTAAAGGGTGAGGTATCCCTTAGTTGAAGAGACTCAAGCTCCAAGGGTGAGGTATCCCAAAGTGTTGAGTGCTCAAGGTTGTAGTGGTTGTCAAGCACCCATTGAAGCTTGAAGATATAGTGAAAAATCTCAAGTTGTTGCTTGGGGACTGGACGTAGATCACAAGTGGATTGGTGATCGAATCAGGATAAATCATTGTGTTTGTTTTCTCTAAACTCTTCTCTTTACATTAAGTACTATTTTATTGATTTGCTTGAATATTGGTACCTTTAGCTATTGCATTTATAAGTGAAAGTGTTTATCTTTTTATATCCAATCATCTCTAATCATCAATTATCTTCAAAGAAAATTGTTTATCAAACGATTTGTGAAAGATTTGCAAACTTAGTTTTCATACTCAATTCACCCCCCCTCTTGAGTATTGAGGCCACTTGGTAACAAGTGGTATCAGAGCTAGACTCTTGTATAAAGAGCTTAGCAGCTTCAAGAGAAGTGATGGCTTCAAATGGTTTTTCAAATGAAGGTTCTTCTATAAACAAACCTCCTTATTTCAATGGGGATGGTTATGCCTATTGGAAAGAAAGGATGAAAATTTTCATTGAAGCTATTGACTTAAATGTGTGGGACGCCGTTGAAAATGGTGCTTTTGTTCCAACACAATCTAAAGATGGTGTGAAAATCAATACACCTAGAAATGAATGGACCGATGATGATAAAAAGAAGGTTCAATACAATTTGAGAGCCAAGAACATCATCACCACATCCTTGGGGTATAATGAGTTCTTTAGGATGTCAAATTACAAGACCGCAAAAGAAATGTGGGATACCCTACAAGTAACTCATGAAGGTACTAGTGAGGTAAAACGATCTCGAATAAACACTCTCACTCATGAATACGAATTATTTAGAATGAACCAAGGTGAGAGCATTCAAGATATGCAAAAGAGGTTTACTCATATTGTTAATCATCTTATCTCATTGGGAAAAACATTTCCTAATGAGGATCTTATTAACAAAGTCTTGAGATGTCTAAGCAGGAATTGGCAGCCCAAAGTAATGGCGATTGTGGAATCAAGAGATTTATCAACAATGTCTCTAGCCACCTTATTTGGGAAGCTTCAAGAACATGAGCTGGAACTAAATAGGCTCAATCAAAATGAAGAGCATGATAAAAAAAAAGAAGGGAATCACACTCAAAGCCACCTCCTCTACAATTGAAGATAATGATGAAGATGGTGAAGAGAATGGTGAAAGTGTTGAGCTAAGTGAGGAGAATCTTAGTCTCCTTGTGAGAAAATTTGGAAGATTCCTAAAAAATAAGGGATTTCAAAGAAGACCACCCTTTCCTCAAAAGAAAGCGTATCACAAAGGAGAATGATCCTCTACTCCTCCAAAATGCTATGAATGTGGAAAACTGGGACACATGAAAATGGAGTGTTCTATGTATCTCAAGAAGACGGAGAAGTTTGAGAAAATGCCTTCTAAGGAAAGGAAAGGAAGAAGAGCATATATAGCTTGGGAGGACAATGACTTAAGCTCTTCCGACGATTCGGAGAATGAAGAAGCCCATCTTTGCCTCATGGCTCAAGGAGAAGAAAGTGAAGAAAGCGACACCGAGGTAATCTCTTCTAACCTAGAACCTTCACCTTCTTATGATGAATTGCAAGATGCCTTTCAAGAATTGCATGATGAATCTCTAAGGCTCACAAAAATGATTTTGTCTTCCAATAAAAAAATCTCTTTATTGGCAAACAAAGTTTCTATTTTAACTAAGGAGATAAATGAGCTTAAAATTGAAAATGAGACTTTTGGACTCATTGATGCTAATTCATTATGCATGACTTGTTCCTCACATGATAATACATCCATATCATTACCTTGTTTATTATGCAAAGTTTTTGAAAAAGAAATTGAAGATTTGAATAACACTCTTGCAAAATTCACTTTTGGAAGAGACAACTTGAATGTATTGTTAGGGAGTCAAAAATATGTTTTCAAAAAGTCGGTTTGGGATTTAATCCAAACAATCATCAAAATTCTTATAAGAACTTCTTTGTTTCCTCAAATACCTCAAGTAGTTCCATTGTCAAATGTTTTCATTGTGGTAAGAAAGGGCATAGTGCATCAACTTACAATGTTAGAAAGAACATAAACACTAAGGTTGGAATAAAAAAAGTTAGGGTTCCTAAAGGTACCATGCCTAACTCTAACACACAAGGACCCAAGACAATTTGGATACCAAATGTTAAAACTTGAATGTGTGTTGTAGGTGTGTTTGAAGACCAAGAGCTCAAGTTGGTATCTTGATAGTGGTTGCTCTAAGCATATGACCGGTGATGGCTCCAAGTTCTCCTCCCTTACACACAAGAAACATGGTCATGTCATATATAGTGATAACAACAACGGGAAGATTCTTGGAATTGGTAAAGTTGGTAAGATCCCTTCATCATCTATTGATAATGTTTTACTTGTTGAAGGACTTAAACATAATTTGCTTAGTATTAGTCAATTATGTGATAAAGGCAATAGAGTTATATTTGATTCCTCCTGTTGCATAATTGAGGGAAAGGATGATAAGCAAGTTAAGTTTGTTGGTCATAGAGTCAATAATATATATATGATTAGTCTCAATGATATCTCCTCAAATGATGCTAAATGCTTTATGAGTAAAGAAAATGATTCATGATTATGACATAGAAGAATTGCTCACATTCACATGGATCACTTAAACAAATTGGTGTCTAAAGAACTAGTGATTGGTCTTCCAAAGCTCAAATTTGAAAAAGACAAACTTTGTGATGCATGTCAAAAGGAAAAAAAAGTAAAGGTCTCTTTTAAAGCTAAAAACATAGTTTCAACTTCTAGACCTTTACAACTCTTGCATATGGATCTTTTTGGTCCCTCTAGAACTATGAGCTTTGGTGGGAATTACTATGCATTAGTGATTGTGGATGATTTTTCTAGGTTTACATGGACATTATTCTTGGCCCACAAAAATGATGCTTTTCAATCATTTAGAAAACTTGCCAAAGTTATCTAAAACGAAAAAGCTTTTTGTATTGCATCCATAAGAAGTGATCATGGTGGTGAATTTGAAAATCATGAATTTGAAACTTTTTGTGATGAACATGGCATTGAGCATAATTTTTTTACCCCTAGAACACCACAACAAAATGGTGTTGTAGAAAGGAAAAATCGATCTTTAGAGGAAATGACAAGAACTATGCTTAATGAGGCCAACATTCCTAAGTACTTTTGGGCGGATGCGGTTAACACTGCTTGTTATGTTATGAATAGAGCCCTAATAAGGCCAATTTTAAAGAAAACCCCCATATGAATTGTACAAAGGAAGGAAACCTAATGTGTCACATTTTCATGTCTTTGGATGTAAATGCTTTGTTTTGAATAATGGAAAAGATAACTTGGGGAAGTTTGATGCAAAATCTGATGAGGAAATATTCATTGGTTATTTTATTCATAGTAAGGCCTTTAGAGTCTATAATAAATGAACTATGACCCTAGAAGAGTCCATACATGTTGCATTTGATGAAACTAACCCAAATGAGCCGAGAAAGGAGCTTGTTGATGATGTTGTAGAAATCTTGGCAAAGACGCACTTGGAAAATCAAGAGAAAGAGTCCAAGAAAGAAGAAGAGAGACTCTTTGATCACTCATGGCAAAAAGATTCAGAAATCTTGGATCTACCCAAGGAATGGAGGACTTCAAGATATCATCCTCTCGACAAGGTGATAGGTGATGTATCAAAAGGGGTAATCACTCGAAACTCACTTAGAGATGCATGTAATCACCTAGCCTTTGTCTCTCAAGTTGAACCTAAAGACATAAATGAGGTCATTAATGATGAGCATTGGATCTTGGCCATGCAAGAAGAACTAAACCAATTTAAGAGAAATCAAGTTTGGAAATTAGTTCCAAGGCCCAATGATCATCCTATAATTGGCACCAAATGGTTGTTTAGGAACAAACTTGATGAAACGGGCTTAATAATAAGAAACAAAGCTAGGCTTGTAGCTAAGGGATATAATCAAGAAGAAGGCATAGACTATGAAGAAACTTATGCTCCCGTAGCTAGGTTAGAGGCCATTAGAATGTTACTTGCATATGCTTATATCATGGATTTCAAACTCTATCAAATGGATGTCAAAAGTACTTTTTAAATGGTTTTATACAAGAAGAAGTGTATGTAGAACAACCTCCTGGTTTTGAGGATTTTAAAATGCCCAACCATGTTTTTAAACTGAAAAAGGCCTTGTATGACTTAAAACAAGCTCCTAGAGCATGGTATGAAAGGTTGAGCAAATTCCTTTTAGAAAAAGATTTTTCTAGAGGCAAAGTTGACATTACCCTTTTCATAAAACATAAAATGCATGACATACTTTTAGTTCAAATCTATGTTGATGACATTATATTTGGAGCTACTAACAACTCTCTTTGTAAAGAATTTTCAAATATTATGCAAAGTGAGTTTGAAATGTCCATGATGGGTGAGCTCAACTTCTTCCTTGGTCTCCAAATCAAGCAAACAAGAGAAGGAACGTTCATAAGCCAATCCAAGTATTGCAAGGAGCTGCTCAAGAAGTTTGGAATGGACAATTCCAAGCATATGGCTACTCCTATGGGCACCTCTTGCTATTTGGACAAGGATGAAAGAGGTAAATCAGTAGAAATTACGAAATATAGAGGTATGATTGGCTCACTCCTTTATCTCACTGCAAGTAGGCCTGATATAATGTTTAGTGTATGCATGTGTGCTAGATATCAAGCTAATCCTAACAAATCACACCTAAGTGTTGTTAAAAGAATAATAAAATATTTAATAGGCACATCACAAATGAGTTTATGGTACCCTAAAGGTGCCTCATGTAGTCTTATTGGATATTTCGATTCTGATTTTGCTGGGTGCAAAATGGATAGAAAGAGTACTAGTGGGACATGCGACTTGCTTGGAAGCTCACTAGTTTCTTAGCATAGCAAGAAGCAAAATAGTGTGGCATTGTCTACAGCTGAAGCTGAATATGTTGCAGCTGGGAGTTATTGTTCTCAAATCCTTTGGATGAAACAACAACTCTTGGACTATGGTCTTGAGCTTGATCACATCCCCATAAGATGTGATAATACTAGTGAAATCAATTTGTCCAAAAATCCCATTTTGCATTCTAGGACTAAACATATTGAAATGAGACATCATTTCATTAGAGACCATGTTCAAAAGGGTGATTGTATGCTTGAGTTTGTAGAAAACACTAAGCAACTAGCTGACATTTTTACTAAACTCCTAGAAAAAGAAGCATTTTTCTATATAAGAAATGAACTTGGCATATTGGATCAATCATGCATAAGTTAAATATTTACTGCATAATCCTAAAACTAATGCATAAACTTGTGTTTTTTTGCATAATTATGCCACACTACTGCATAATCTCTGAATTTTTCATCATATTTGAATCCAATGCTGACTTAAGCATCGAAGATTTCCCCTAAGTTATTTTGCAGGTGCTCCCTCATGCCCAAGACTCCCAAGCAACTCAACATCCTCAAAATTTCACCAAAAATGGTGAAATTCTTGGTAAAAATGGTAATTTTGATCAATTATGTGAGTTGAATCATAATATGATTAGATTATATGTTTGAATGATGATTTGAATTGATCTAAGTTGCTTTGGAACTGATTTGGATGGATTAAAGTTGATTATATGCTGTTTGGAATGCAAAATCTGAGTTAAAGAGTGCTGGTAATCGATTACAATGCCTTTGTAATCGATTACACAGGTTCTGTCACGCATGTAATCGATTACACACCTTTTGTAATCGATTACAATCAACTCAGAACTCAGGTAATCGATTACATCAACTATGTAATCGATTACAAGGTTCCCAGAAAGCATGTAATCGATTACACCAAAAATGTAATCGATTACATACCCACCAGAATGCATGTAATCGATTACACACTCAATATAATCGATTACACAGGATTTTTTTTTAAAAGGTTTCTGACGTGCGTAGAGCTCATTTTTCAGAACCTATTTATCTTCTTCGTCCTCCTCCTCTGCTCCCACGCACCCCAAACCTCTTAAACCTCAAAATCTCTCATTTCTCACTCAAATCTCCATCAAAATCCCTCATTTCACCTCTCTCAATCTCGGAAAACCCCTCTCCACACAACCCATCTCTCCAAATCTCCTCACATCCCTTACCCAAATCTCCCCATCTTCTCTCACGAACCCCATTTCTCCATTTCTCTGCCCTAACCTCGTCCCTCTCTCTCTCCTTACTCATCCTCAACCATTTACCACTCATCCCACTCTACTCCTTCTCATCAATGGTTGAATCCTCTCATCGCTCGAAGCGCCCAAGAACAGGGGCTGCCATTGGAGGGTCTTCTGGTGGTTCTTCACGTAACATATGTGGCCTGGACCTCACGAGACACTTCTCCACAGTGAAGCGAGCTAAGTTGTTCCGGAAGAACTTCCAGCTTCACAAGATCATCTCTCCCAGGTATCTTCCCATCACCTTCTGCGAGAGTGAACCTTTAGCGAGCTTTAGAACCATAGCAAATGTAGGCTTGCTAGGTTTCCTAAGCATAGAGAAAGCTATCTACCCTAACCTTGTGCGAGTCTTTTATGCGAACCTGAAGGTTGAGGATAATTGCATAATCTCTGAAGTGAAAAAGTAACAAATAAGGTTAACCATGGCTGAGTGGTATAGGCTCACAAAGCTCACTCCTGATGGAGCTCACTTCTGTGAAAATGCCAATGTCTGGGGGCATGAGTTTGAGCACAAGGCTGCTCTTTTCTCATTAATTAGGACTGGCTACTCTCCCCCTAGTGATCCTAAATGAAGAATCATGGCCACTGGCCTCACTATGGAGAATTGGGTTCTCCACTACCTTTTGGTCCGAGGATTGATTCCTAGGGGAGGGAATTACTCCCAAGTCCTCAAGGATGATGTGGTGTCCTTATGGGCAATGACTACAGGGCAACCAATTAACTGGGGTTATTACATTTTAGAGCATATGCTGGATGTCAAGAAAAAGAAGAACTCTGCTCTTCCATTCGCCATGTTGGTAACCATCATCCTAGAGCACTGTCGCATCTTACTGGCTGAGGAATCCAAGGACACCAGCTCGAAGGGACCACAATCCATTGGCCTGCATACCCTGAAGAAGCTCCAGCTCTACAAGGTGGATGATAGGTGGCATTACATCGCTCATGGCACTTTTGGTCATATCCATCACGATCCAGATAGTGACGATGATGAGGAGGCTCAGCATCCTGCCCCTGCTCCTGCTTCTACTCCTATTATTCTTGATCTCCTGCTCCAAGAAATGCGCAACCTGAGCGCTAATGAAAACATACGCATGGATCATATAGAGCAGAAGATTGACCATCTTGAGCTGAGGATGGACTACTCAGATCAGGAGCTTGCCTCCATTTGATCTCTCCTGGGTGGACCTCCTATTCCTCAGAACGCTGCTGCTGCACCTCCCACATCCTCTGCCTCTCCGGTTCCCCTGTCCTTCGCTGGTCCATCTGGAGTCCCTACTGATGATGAGGAGCTTCTGGACTCTGACGACGATCTTGAGCCCAGCGATGATAACGATGATCTAGGAGACACTGCTGCGGATCCAGAGGGTGATGTCTTTTGTGACAGCGAGGCCACTGATAGTGATCATGGCTCATTGCCTTGATGCTTTTTGTTTTGATAACTACCTTGTATTTATTTTGTTTTGACTCTGATTATATTACATTGGTATACATTTATGGTGTTTTTTTTTTTGTTATTGGCTACTGGTTGTGATAAGTTCCCTTGTACATGCTGATTAATAATATCTGAACTTGCTTCCGCTTTGAATGTTTAGCTATTTGATAATATTGATTGGACTGTTTAATCTCTTTGGCGTTCTTTTTCTGGAAAAATTTGAGAATCATGAAATATAGCTGTTATGCTATCCATTTTTTCTTTAAATGCTTATGTCTTTTTGATAATGCCAACGGGGGAGAAAATAAGGAAAAATGAAATGAAATCTAATTAAAGGTTGCATGAGTACGGGGGAGTTAGTGAGCTTTTGAGCTCTTAAGCTTTTTATATGCAAAATCTAACCCAATATCATGCATAAACTCCAGGGGAGCATTGCTCCTAAATGTCTATTATATACAATTGCAAAAATTCTTTCTTTTTCCTATGATTAGTTTGTCATCATCAAAAAGGGAGAGAATGTGAATGCTTATGTCTCTAAGGCATATCAAATGATTTTTGATTATAACAAAGGCAAAAGTGAAGATCAAGTGCAAAAGAGAATATCAAGCGCAAAAGGAAAAATCAAGATCAAAGAAAGAAGTCAAGAGGTTTATGTAGTTATAAGACTTAGAACATTTATGTTAAATGCTCTCAAGATTTCTCAAATGGTTTTTCAATATATCATTTCAAAATAAATGAGAAATTTCAAAATTAAACATGGCTTTCAAGAAAACTTGAATTTTTATCTTGAATCTAACACTCTTAAAAGGATTTATGTTTAATCAATTATCTCAAGGTGTTAGAAATGACTTACAAGCATTATTGGACTTGAAAAATGTGTTCAAAGGCCAATGTAATCGATTACATGAAGTTTGTAATCGATTACACAACAAACGGAAGTCATGTAATCGATTACATAAGCAATGTAATCGATTACAAGTAAGTCAGAGGCCATGTAATCGATTACACAATATATGTAATCGATTACATCAAGCCCAGAAAGGCAAGAACACGTTCAAAGAGTCATGTAATCGATTACATGGATATTGTAATCGATTACACAGTAAGTCAGAAGTCATGTAATCGATTACATGGATATAGTAATCGATTACAAGCAAAGTCAGAAGCCATGTAATTGATTACACCAATAATGTAATTGATTACACAGAGCCCAGAAAGCCAAGAACACGTTGAAACAACAATGTAATCGATTACATAAGTTGTGTAATCGATTACACGAACCCTGACAACGTCCAACGACTATATTAAATGCATTAAATGCATGCCCAGAACACCCCAACGGCTTTATTAATTGAGAAACTTATAAATACCATAGTTGGGTCTTTATTTGAGGTTGACCAAAAACTAAAAACTGATCATCAATACTTTCAAATGTGAATCAATCCTCAAATCCATTTCTTACTCTGTTTTTTGTTAAAAACGTGAAAAATCTTTGAGAGCATATTAGAGTTTTAATTTGTAATCATCTGCTCTATTGAGAGCTTCATTCAATCTATCATTATTACTTTGTAAAGAGGGTGAGGCATCCCTCCAAAAGTGTAAAGGGTGAGGTATCCCTTAGTTGAAGAGACTCAAGCTCCAAGGGTGAGGTATCCCAAAGTGTTGAGTGCTCAAGGTTGTAGTGGTTGTTAAGCACCCATTGAAACTTGAAGATATAGTGAAAAATCTCAAGTTGTTGCTTGGGGACTGGACGTAGATCACAAGTGGATTGGTGATCGAACCAGGATAAATCATTGTGTTTGTTTTCTCTAAACCCTTCTCTTTACATTAAGTACTGTTTTATTGATTTGCTTGAATATTGGTACCTTTGGCTATTGCATTTATAAGTGAAAGTGTTTATCTTTTATATCCAATCATCTCTAATCATCAATTATCTTCAACAAAAATTGTTTATCAAACGATTTGCAAAAGATTTACGAACTTAGTTTTCATACTCAATTCACTCCCCTCTTGAGTATTGAGGCCACTTGGTAACACGGACACGCTATTTTCTAGACGTGTCTACGTATCGGACACATATCCATGTCGAACACATGGAGATACTCGTACGACATACGTGTCCTGCGTGTCCAAATTGTCCAATTAAAATTTTTTTTTTTCATTTTGGACATGTCTCAGACATACTTGGACACAACTCATTAATATTTTTTTTAAAAAAATTAGTTTTCATGAGAATGTTTAATTAGTAAGCTCGTAATCTACCTAAGCCCAATCACTTGACTGACGTCCCAAGTCATTATTTTTACATATCAGTATTTTAAGTTTTATCTTTTCACACGCCACTATTAGATTTTTAAGTTTTATCTTTTCACACACTACTATTTTCATCTACTCCTTCTACATCTACTCCTACTAAGCTGTCTAATTCGTCATCACCGAAACTTGCATCACCCCAATATTCCCTCTAGTTAATTTTTTTTTGAAAGAGAAAAAGGTAGTTAGAGGAGGTTGTGACAGTTATGCCAGCTAAGATCAGTTAGTTAGTTAGTTATGAGTTAGTTTTCAGTTAGTAACTTGTATCAGTTAGAGTAACAGAGATATAAATGTATTATACACTGTAAACAATACACATGATCAGATAATTCAATTTTACAGATCAAATATCTTTCTTTAGAAGTTCTCTACAAGAACTCTTTTCTTTTTTTCCTTCATTTTCGTTTCTTCTCTTTTCCTTTAAGTCTGGCCTTAATACCTTTCATGGTATCAAAGCTTCAGCAACGATCATGGCTTCCAATTCAGCATATTCCACAATCAATTCCACAAATGAATTTGTTCTTCATACTTTCTCAAATCCAGTTTCACTCAAGCTTGATGATGACAATTTTTTATCATGGAAACAACAAGCTCTTGCAGCAATTAAAGGTTATAAACTTCATCATTACATCACTGGAAATTTGATTCCAAAAAGTTTGCCACACAAGAAGATGTAGCAAGAAATGCGATCAATGAGGAGTATCTGAATTGGGAACAACAGGACCAATTATTGTTGTCTTGGTTGCTTTCTTCTATGAGCAAGCCCTTTACAACAAGAATGGTTGGATATGAGTATCTTTTCAAGTCTGGTAGAAACTAGAAGCTTTCTTTGCTTCGCAATGTAGAGCCAAGGAAAGGCAACTAAAAAATTAGCTCAGAAACACAAAGAAAAAATCATCAGTAAGTTCTTATCTACTTGCAATTAAGAAAATTGTTGACACTTTGAGTTCAATTGGTTCTCCCATTGATGAATCTGAGCATGTTGAAGCAATTTTTGATGGTTTGTTAGAAGATTATGAGGCATTTGTAACTGCAATCATTTCAAGAAGTGACCCTTATAAGGTTGGTGAACTCAAATCTCTTCTTATGGCTCAAGAAGAGAAAATTGAAAGATATAGAAAGAATGAAGTAGGATTAATTCAAGGAAATATAGTACAAACTCAGTACTAAAGAAACAATACTGGTTATGGTGGAAACCCAAATTATGGTTGTAGTACTAATGGCTATGGCAGTAATCCAGGTCAAAGATCATGTTTTGGTTATGATCAAGGTAGAGGTTCTTTTAATGGTAGGGGACAACAAAGTTTTAGAGGCAGGTTTGAAAGAATTGGAGGAAGATTTTTCAATGGAAGAAGGTTTAACAATCATGGAAGGCCTCAATGTCAACTTTGCAAAAAGAATGGGCACACTGCTCTTAACTATTGGCATAGATTTGATCATTCCTCTTCAGGATCTTAGTTTTATCCAAATACCAGAGAAAATGGTTCAAGCAATAAGTCTACTATGAATGCAATGTTAGCTACTCAACATCTAGATCATCAATTTGCTGGTTTGACTAATAATTCTCATATTAATGCAATACTAGCAACTCCAGCAACACTGTATGATCCAAATTGGTACCAGACTCAGGGACAACACATCATCTTACACTAGAATCTTCTAATCTGCAACACAAAATGGATTATGGAGGCTCAGACAAAGTCTTTTTGGGTAATGGTTCAGGTTTGTCCATCCTTCATGTAGGGAACTCCAAGTTTAATTCTATTCTTGCAAACAAATCATTCTTTTTGTATAATCTTTTACATGTTTCTAATATCACCAAAAATCTATTAAGTGTTGCTCAGTTTTCTAAAGATAATGATGTCTTTGAATTTCACCCTAACAACTGCCTTGTTAAATCACAAGTTACCAATGAGATCCTTCTCCAAGGAACCCTTAAGAATGGTCTGTATGTCTTTAACAACTTTTTGCTAACAACTTCAGCACATTCAGTCACTTCTAATCTTGCTTCAGCACCCTCTACCACAGACTTCAATCTCTGGCACTCTAGGCTTGGACAAGCCTCTGATCCAATTATTAGTAGAGTATTGAAAAGTTGTAATTTTCTAGATTCATTGTATAAATCTCAGTCAGTTGGTGTTTGTTCTTCTTGTTGTATGGGAAAATCCCATCAGTTACCTTTTTCTTTGTCTCAAACTATTTGTACTATTTCGTTATAACTTGTATACATTGATATTTAGGGCCTTGCTCCTGTGAATTCAATAATTGGTTCTTAGTATTACATTTTATTTGTTGATGCCTTCTCTAAATATACTTGGATTTACTTGTTACATGCTAAGTCTCAAGCTTTTTATGTGTTCCTTAAATTTAAGAAAATGGTTGAACTCCAATTAGGCACCAAGCTTAAAGTAAGCTTAAAGTCTTACAGAGTGATAATGCAAAGGAGTTTTTGTTTTTTTACTAAATATCTAGAGTCAAATGACATTCAACACAGATTGTCTTGTCCTCATATACATAAGCAAAATGGTAGTGCTGAGAGGAAACATAGAATGTTACAGAAATGGGCTTTACTCTTCTTGCCTCTTCTTCACTTCCTCTTCAATATTGGGGGATGCTTTCCTCACAGCAGTTCATATCATCAATTCCTTACCCACTCCTATTCTTGATCATCAATCTCCCTTTCAAACTCTTTTTCAAGTCCAACCATCCTATCTCTCTTTCAAGGTGTTTGGATGTGCCAGCTACACTTACACAAGACCATATAATAATCACAAACTTGATTATAGGTCCATTCAATGTGTCTTTCTTGGCTATGCTACTTCTCACAAAGGATACAAATGTTTGTCACCCTCAGGGAAAGTCTTTATTAGGAGACATGTCAATTTTTTATGAAAACTTGTTTCCTTTCAAAACTTCCCCTCATTTATTTCTTCCACAGTCCACTTCCTCTTCTGTCTATCCTTCATTCACTGTTCCTGCTATTCCCACTGTCTACACTACCTGTGGATAGACCTAACTATATAGACTTACTTTATGTATCTAACCATTTTCCTAAGCAGGATTCTATTCATGATGGTGCTACTACAGAATCATCCTCTACTACAGATTTTGAATCTTTGCAGTCATCACCTAGTGTACTTATTATTTAGAATACTCATAAGATGATAACCAGGGCCAAGGCTAGTATTCACAAACCAAAGGTCTTCTCTGCTACTCTTGAACCTTCATCAGTAACTCAGGCGCTCAGCCTCACTGGAAGCAAGCTATGATGGATGAGTACAATGCTTTGCTAAAGAATCAGACTTGGTCTCTAGTAAAATTGCCATATGATAGAGCTGCTATTGGTAGTAAATGAGGGTATAAGAACAAATACAATCTGGATGGCTCAATTCAAAAGTACAAAGCCCGTTTAGTAACAAAAGGCTTCAATCAAAGGGCAGGATTTGACTATAATGAGACTTTTAGTCCAGTTGTTAAGCTTGCATCTATAAGGGTGGTCCTAACTTTAGCTCTAGCTCAGAATTGGCCAATTCATCAGTTAGATATCAACAATGCATTCCTAAATGGCCTTCTTCAAGAAGAGGTACACATGCAGCTACCTCAAGGTTTTGTTCAAGGCAATTCCAAATTGGTTTGTAAATTGCATAAGGCACTGTATGGTCTCAAATAGGAACCAAGGGCCTAGTTTGAGAAGCTGTCCTCTGCTCTTTCTGGTCTTGGATTCACTGCAACTAAGTCAGATGTCTCCTTGTTTGTTAAATTCAGCCTCACATTCACTATTTTGCTCCTAGTATATGTGGATGATATCATAATTACTAGTTCTTCTCCAACTGAAAATTTTGCTTTTATTTGCACTTTGAATGCCACTTTTGCTCTTAAAGACATAGGCAAGCTCCACTATTTTCTTGGCATTGAAGTTCATCATAATTCCTTTAGGGGTCTGCATCTAACACAAACAAAGTACATCCAGGATTTGCTTGTCAAGGCTAACATGCAGAACTGCAAGCCTTATTCCACCCCAATGACTGCCAATCTGCATTTGTCAGCACAGGGTAGTCCTCCATTCAGTGATCCTAGCTTATACAAGTCTATTGTGGGAAGCTTACAGTACATCACCATAACCAGACCTAAACTATCCTTTTGTGTCAATAAGGTTTGCCAATTTATGCAAGCACCTTTAGAATCTCACTGGAAAGCTGTAAAAAGGATTTTGAGGTATCTGAGAACCACACCCTCTTATGGTTTACATCTATAGAGGTCTAACCACTTAACGCTCACTAGTTTCAGTGATTCGGATTGGGGCTCGGATCCTAATGACAAGAAATCTACCTCAGGCTACTGTGTTTACCTTGGAGCTAATCTCATTTCGTGGTCCTCAAAGAAACAACATGCTATTTCCAGAAGCAGTACTGAAGCTGAATATAGAAGTCTTGCTACACTTACTGTTGAACTTACATGGCTGCAGTCATTACTCACTGAACTCAGGATCCCTTTACCTCATCCACCTAAGGTCTTTTGTGATAATTTGAGTGTTGTCCTATTAGCTACAAATCCAATCCTCCACTCCAGGTCGAAACATTTTGAAATTGATCTTTATTTTGTCAGGGAGAAAGTTATTCACAAACAACTACTAGTTAGTCATATTCCTACTCATGAACAAGTAGCAAATATTTTAACCAAGGCAGTTTCTAGTTCTTTGTTTACATTTTTTCAGTCTAAACTCAGAGTTGAACCTCTTCAACTGCTGAGTTTGATGGGGGATGAAAGAGAGAAAGGTAGTTAGAGGAGGTTGTGACAGTTATGCTAGCTAAGCTCAATTAGTTAGTTAGTTATGAGTTAGTTTTCAGTTGGTAACTTGTATCAGTTAGAGTAACAAAGATATGAATGTATTATACACTCTAAACAATACACACAATGAGATAATTTAGTTTTACATATCAAAGATCTTTCTTTCGAAGTTCTCTGCAAGAACTCTCTCTTCTTTTCCTTCATTTTTGTTTATTCTCTTTTCTTTTAAGCCTGGCCCTGATACCTTTCATTTTTGGATGCACATGTACTTGTACATGGTTAGTTCTATTATGAGAAGTTAGTTTAGGAGATTTTTAGAAAATATCAATAGAAATTATGCTTCATATTTTTTTGGAGGGGCTTATTAGGTAGCAAACATTAATACATATAATATATATTAAGATATTATAAATTTTCAAGCTTATAGGAATGATATTAATGAATTATGAATCTTTTTCTTAAATTTTGTAATTATATATATATACATATTGTTAGAATATCTTTAAAATATCTCAAAATATCTTTTTGTATCTTGAAATATTTTAGAGTATCATAGATGATCTCTTAAGATTTGTTACCAAATCTATTAAGATCTTAATGATCTGATTCAGATTTGATTATTATGAAATTATGTTAGAATAAATCTAAATCATTCAGATTTAGATAGATAGTTAGAATAAAATCTAATTTAATCAGATTTTAGATAGGAAATCTTTCTATTTTTATTTTATTCCTTATATAGCAGATTTGGTTATCTTTTCTCAACCAAATCTGTCTATAAGTATTCAGTTTATGATTCAATAAAATTATCTAAAAATAAAAACTATTCTCTTATCAAAACCAACATGGTATTAGAGTCATGGTATCCCCACTTTAAGGAAAATTTCTAACTTGGTAACTCTTTTGTATATTCTCCCCTGTTTGTTTCTCTCTAACTTTTTGCTCTATTTTTTGTTGATCGGTATTAAACTATTATGAAAAAGAAAAATATTCTATGTTGAAGACTTTGAACACTAGTAAAGGACCCCATTTGTGTTGCTGGGTGGTATAATACCCGACTCAGTGTTTTGAAGACCTAGTTGAAGGTCATTGCTGGGTGGTATGATATCCGACTCAGTGTTTTGGAGATCAATTTGGAGGTCGAGGGGCCACTAAGGAGAAAGGTCGAAGACTCCAAAATAGGTCTCATTTACTTGGGACGTGTGCCAAGGAGAAGCAAGGAGCTATTTGCCATGGACGTTGCCAAGGTTTTGTTATTCAGGGAGAGTACTAGTTTCCTATGTTCTTTGTTTTTCAGTTTATGCCTTTATGGGTTTTCTACTTGTAACAAGCTTAAGTTTAGCTAGCTCTCATTGAGGAGAAGAATGGGAATAAATCTATATCTACATATATTTCAGTGCTGGTATTTGTCATGCCATTTTTTTCCCACTAATGGATCATACCAATGGCTTCTCTTCCCACTGACGATCATTCTGGTGGTAACTTCTCTCCCATGGATGAATCATATTAGTGGTGACTTCTCTTCCCACCAACGATCATTCTGGTGGTGACTTCTCTCCCACAGATGAATCATGCCAGTGGTGATTTTTCTTCCCATTGACAATCATTTCGGTGGTGACTTCTCTTTCACAGATGAATCATGCTAGTAGTGATTTTTCTTTCCCGTCGATGATCATTTCGATGGTGACTTACATTGGTTATAACTCACTAGCCTTAGTTTTATCCCAGATGCACTGGCTTTGTCCGTCTTAGTCCCGGATGCATTGATCCCATCTCCATCTCGGATTCAGTTGCCTACCACTATCACACTGTTTGGCGGATTATGTTCTTAGTTTATTTTCTTTTAGATGTAATTGTAACAAGCTTAAAGCTTAATAAAATTATCTAAGAATAAAAACTATTCTCTTATCAAAACCAACATGGTATTAGAGCCATGGTATCCACTTTGAGAAAAATTTCTAACTTGGTAACTCTTTTGTATATTCTCCCCTGTTTGTTTCTCTCTAACTTTTTGCTCTATTTTTTGTTGATTGGTATTAAACTATTATGAAAAAAAAAAATATTTTGTGTTGAAGACTTTGAACACTAGTAAAGGACCCCATTTGTGTTGCTGGGTGATATAATACCCGACTCAGTGTTTTGAAAACCTAGTTAGAGGTCATTGTTGGGTGGTATGATATCCGACTCAGTGTTTTGGAGATCAGTTTGGAGGTCGAGGGGCCACTAAGGAAAAAGGTCGAAGACTCCAAAATATGTCTCATTTACTTGGGACGTGTGCCAAGGGGAAGCAAGGAGCTGTCTGCCATGGACGTTGCCAAGGTTTTGTTATTCAGAGGGAGTACTAGTTTCCTATGTTCTTTGTTTTTCAGTTTATGCCTTTATGGATTTTCTACTTGTAACAAGCTTAAGTTTAGCTAGCTCTCATTGAGGAGAAAAATGGGAATAAATCTATATCTACATATATTTCAGTGCCGGTATTTGTCATGCCATTTTTTTCCCATTAATGGATCATATCAATGGCTTCTCTTCCCACTGACGATCATTCTAGTGGTGACTTCTCTCCCATGGATGAATTATATTAGTGGTGACTTCTCTTCCCACCAACAATCATTCTGGTGGTGACTTCTCTCCCATAGATGAATCATGCTAGTGGTGATTTTTCTTCCCATTGACGATCATTTCGGTGGTGACTTCTCTTTCATAGATGAATCATGCTAGTAGTGATTTTTCTTTCCCATCGATGATCATTTCGATGGTGACTTACATTGGTTATGACTCACTAGCCTTAGTTTTGTCCCAGATGCACTGGCCCTGTCTGTCTTAGTCCCAGATGCATTGATCCCATCTCCATCCCAAATTCAGTTGCCTACCACTATCACACTGTTTGGCGGATTATGTTCTTAGTTTATTTTCTTTTAGATGTAATTGTAACAAGCTTAAAGCTTAGTAAGCTTTAACTTGAGGGAAAGTGTTAGAATATCTTTAAAATATCTCAAAAATATCTTTTTGTATCTTGAAATATTTTAGAGTATCATAGATAATCTCTTAGGATTTGTTACCAAATCTATTAAGATCTTAATGATCTGATTTAGATTTGATTATTAGGAGATTTTGTTAGAATAAATTTAAATCATTCAGATTTAAATAGATAGTTAGAATAAAATTTGATTTAATCAGATTTTAGATAAGAAATCTTTCTATTTTTATTTTATTCCTTGTATAATAGATTTGATTATCTTTTCTCAATCAAATCATGTCTATAAGTATTTAGTTTATGATTCAATAAGATTATCTAAGAATAAAAAATATTCTCTTATCAAAGCCAATATATATAAACTAAAATTCTTTATTTTACTTTGATATTAATTTTTTTATATATATGTCGTATCTATGTCTTATAATTGTGGAAATAAGTTTGCCCCAAATGGTTTTATATATTAAGTTTTGATGATGACAAATATAAGACAAAAAGAATACTTTGCTTATGTTCTTTGTTGTATCTTATATAAAGCATATCCATTAGTACTTGATAAATATCTTATTTGGATGTGTCTATGAAAGTCTTATATGCATGTTAAACTGACTAGAGGTATACATTTATTAATTATGTATATAAAAATATTGAATTATGAATTTAGACTAATTATGCTTGTTTAAGTGAGCAATACTTTGTAGGATAATCCAAGCACCAAGAGTGAGCATTGCAACAAGAAAGCAAAAGATATCTATTAAGCTCAACACAAGGAGAAGGTGATTAAACATATGTCTTTGAAGATTTGTTTTAATGATAACAAATATGAAGATAAAATAAAGATGATGGAAAGACCAAGTCCAAGATCTTTTAAGGATAGCTTTAGGACTTAGAGTCTCTCTGTTCGAGGATCTCTTTGGATATCTCCTAGTGCATTAAGATAAAATAAAAATGTTTTCTTAAACTTATACCAAAACTATTTTGATCTTGAAAATAACTTAAAAATATTTTGGTGTTTTTGATAAACTTTTTGGGATGATTTTTAAGCTTTTATAACTATTTTATAAATTGAGTTATTCGAATAATTCATTGGTTATTCGAATAAAGCCTTAAATTTGGTTGCTGCGTGACTCTGTGCTTTAAAGTGTTATTCGAATAACACTCTTGTTATTCGAATAAGAGTTTTCAGAATGGGTTATTTCATATTAGCTATTCGACTAACTCGTTAGTTATTCGAATAGAACTGTTTCCCAGAAATGTGTTTTAACCAGTGTTATTCGAATAAACTTAGAGTTATTCGAATAACCAGTTTTCTAAAGGAATTCTTTGTGACAGCGTTATTCGAATAAAACAAAGGTTATTTGAATAACCAGTTTCAGAAACGTTTTTATAAGAACGTGTTATTCGAATAGCCAAAGGTTTATTCGAATAAACACGGTAAACACAGATCCGAATATAGAAACTAACGGACACTTTTTTCATATTAATCATGGAATTAATTTCTTACAACGGCTATTTTCTATCCGACTCTATAAATTGAGACCGTGGGTCTCATCTGCAAGAAGCCCAGCTATTTGTTTAATTTACGCTTGCTTTGAAAAATGTGATTTATTTTTTTACACCTATTTTCTGTGCTCTTTTTGCTAAAACTTTGAGATATCCTTTGAGAGCCTTTTAGCACTTCAATTTGTATAATTTGCTCTGAGTGAGAGTTTCTCTTCATCTATATTTCTATTATTCTATATTGAGGGTGAGGTATCCTTCAAGATTTGTATAAGGGTGAGGTATCCCTTCAAGGTTTGTATAAGGGTGAGGTATCCCTGCAGGCTGAGACTTTAGCACAAGGGTAGAGTTTCCCTGTGTGTGAAAAATGCTCTTTTATGTAACGGTTGCAAACACCTATTGAAACTTGTATACATAGTGAAAAATCTCGGATTATTTTCAAGGACTGGACGTAGACCACAAGTGGGTTAGTGGTCGAATCAGGATAAATATCGCGCCTACTTTTCTCTTCTTAATCTCTTTATTTTACGTAATTTTATATTATTACACATTTATTTATTTGTTGTTCTTAAAACTTTTATTCTTTATCTTGCAATTCCTTTTCTTTTATTTAATAGCTTAAATATTTGTGTTTATTTTAAGAATTTTTGTGAAAAGTTTTTAATACCCAATTCACCCCCTCTCTTGGATAATGGTTGTCATGACTAATAATAAATTTTTTAAATTTAATGTATTTTCATATCCGTCTCCGTCTCCATATCTTTGTCTATGATTCATAACTCATTATCATATCATGAAATACTAAAGTAATTATCAACAGGATTTTTTTTTTAAAATGGGAACAATCTAAACATTTCATCTGAAAGGATTAGATTTGATTTTTTGCTGCTAGCAATTTGTCTTCACATAGAGTCCAAAAGTACTACTCTATAAGCTTTCAATAAAGCTTGTGGTATGACATAATCTTGTAGGAGGTTAACTTCTTTTCTCCCCAAACTTAGCCAAAAAAAAAAAAAAGAAATAAAATTACTGAAGTGATCAATTAAAAGGAAGTGCAACTTTGGTTAAAAGAAAAGTCTTACATAATTTATCTTAGCATATTTTTCATAATTATTATTGATTCAAATATAATTTTAAGTTTAAAAGAAAATATTTAAGAGCAACCCTATGTGTAAAACGGCAACTTAAACCTTATTTTATAATTCTTAAGTTTAAACTTAATTTGGGCCTAAATGAAAATAGGATTATGTACATAGATAAGACTTGGACTGGTACTAACTGGGGTGGAAGGGTAGGTTAGTCTAGACCTTGGATAAGTATGTCTACGTTTATTTTGTAAAATTGGTCATAATTAGAGTTGTTACCAATCATAACGTTTTTTGGCCTCGATTTGATGTTTCTATAAAAATATAAAAGCCTAACGTGGGAAAGTTATTTAAATATATAAATTACATTGTACCATATATAAATATATACATTACATGGAACATATATAAAAACTTAGATTTTTTAATTTTTAAATAAGTATAAGTCTTAATTATTAAAATTAAAATTATTATATTTTATATAAAATAAAAATATTATATTAATATATAATCAATAAATTAGGTTAGTATTATAAAATTTTAATTGTATATATCAAAATTAATAAATGATAAGGCTCTTAGTAAGTCAAATAGGCTTTTTAAAAGCCTAGTCTTTAATCTACTTAGTTAAATAGAAGTTAACATTTTTATCAATAAGAGTTGGACATAGTGATAAGTGAGTCATATTTTTATGTAATTATTAAAAGGACTTCTTATTCATGATAATACTTAAGGAATTAATCTCTTAATAATACCTGTAAAAATACCTAAATCAAAAGTTCAAAAGAAAAGAAAAATGTTAATAGGCATTTCTACATTTGTTGGTTAAAGTACATATGCATTACGCTTGCATTTTGCATAACCACCACCGACCTCACCCACCAGGTCCCTAAACATCATGTAACAACGAACATGAATACCCCGCTGCAACCTAACAAATTTCGTAAACAATAAACAATATGCCACATCGGCATTATCAATAGGATGATTGAAATAATTCTTTTTTTCATTACGACATGGAATAGCTACTGATTATCACAACTAGCCTTCGGATTAAGCTGAGTTTTGACGCCTCTCGCTATAGATCCATTGTTTGTTATCAGAAATATGTACTTGAACTCGCAATCCAGAACGAGATACAGTCCCATCATGCCCTTGTTATTGTACTTGGACCATTCTGTATTCTTTTAAGTCGGTATCTTGTAGCTCGGTTCATATCTTCTATATGGTCGAGCTAGGAGGCTGTGGACCATTCTGGGTCCGATAAAGTAGGCCCGATAGGGTAATGCCCAACATAATAGCAGACTTGGCAGAATCCGGCCCGACTTCCATACTTAAGCATATATCGGATCTATGAATAACGGGCAAATAGTGGTAACAAGAACTTACCGATTCAAGTGAGTAACCAACGACTATAAACCTGGCATTTAGGGAATAGATTGTAACTGAATCCCAACGTTCGGACTTTGAATGTCTTCAACGGCTGGAGTTCGGATTGATCGGTGATAGGTATTCCGGATATCTATATAAGCCGGCCTGGCGACTTAAGCCGGGCATGTTCCATTCTTTTAGCTTGATACATACTATTTACTGTAAACCTGTCATACGATCCTAGTGCTGACTGACTAGCCCGGTTTCTTAGATATCTTGACACCCATTCGGAAACGAGAATAGGGTCGTCCTCGAAGTGATCTAAGTTCGGTCAGTACCCGGAACATCTGGCGCCCACCGTGGGGCTAGGTAAAACTTTCCTACTCCACGATCCTTCAGCTGTTTTCGCGGCACATCCAACACCTTATAGACCTGATATGGCTAGCAATGAAAACGGTGTCCTGAATGGAAGCACTCTAGAAAACAACCAACTCAGTCCAATGGAGATGCTCCTGCAAGCAATCGAGATATTAATGGTCGAATTGATCGAATTGCTGAGACCAGCAGAGATCAACAGAGGATTGAGCAGGCAGACCAGAGGGAGAGAATTCCAGAAGAAGATATTCCGAGCAGGGATTTTCAAGGACATACCAGTATCCCCAGAACGAGTAATCATGACGGAAGGAGACAAATAAATAACATACCTGGAGCGGATCATCCTTTCTCTCGATTTCATTATGTCAATCCCGCTCCGAGGGATTCAGACTCCCGACGATGGAGCTTTACGATGGAACGACCGATTCACAGGAACATCTAACGATGTTCAACTCTATGATGCTTCTAAATGAAGCTCGGACCCAATTAAATGCGGGGCTTTTCCGACAACTCTAAAAAAATCAGCCTTGCTCGTTTTCAAGCATTGAAACAGTTCAATTTACGATTTTTCTGAATTGTCCGTTAAATTTCTTAACCATTTTTCTACAAGCGGGACACATCGAAGACATCAAGCAAGCTTAATCAATCGAGGCGGTAGAGAAGAATCTCTCAAAGATTTCATGAGAAGGTTTGGGGAGGAAGTCAGGCGATAAGAGATCTCAATCCAGCAGCTTTCTCCATGCTATCATGGTCGGCTTGCGGCCCGACCATTTGCGATTCCCCTCGCCGAAAACCACCGTTAGATCTGGACGAGTTAAGGAACAGATCTACAGGGTACATCAACATGGAAGAAATCGCTCTCGCCAGGAGGCAAATGGAGCAACATTTTTTCGAACCAGAACGCAGAGGAAAAAATAATCCCATTATTTCTATCAAACCAAGTATTCACGACCGATAATATAACGGACGGGGATCAGAAATTAGAGGTAGATACTTACAAAAGAATGATCGGACATACGAAAATGTACGTGCAATAACGGATAGAGTACAACCCTGGTTCAATGAATACACTCCATTGAATTCTAGAAGAGATCGGATATTCCTAAAATATACAACACGGGTTTGATCCGTCTCCCAAAAAATGCTGGGCATCAAAAGATACCACCAAATGTGGATAAAAGTAAAAGGTGTGAGTTCCACAAAACCTTCGGACATACAACCGAGGAGTGCATCAGCTTGAAAAACAGGATCGAGCAACTTATTCGGGAGGGGACATCTAGGAAAATATGTTTATCGCCGCAGAGTCGGAGCAGGGGAGGCAAAAGAAAGAGATCAATCCAATCGAAGGGGAACAAGCCCGGATATGACGAAAAAGGCAAGGTTGACACAAGCCCCCACGACCGAGACCAACCCGTCGAGGATAATTGACTCAATTGCGGGGGGTTTGCCGGTGGAGGGAGTTCCAATTCATCTCGAAACGACATCTCCGAGCAAGAATGTCGGTCGCCTACCCTTCCCCAAAGGCAAAGACAAACAAGCTTCGATGATGGACCACATCTCTTTTCTCAAGCAGCGATTACGCAGGTTGGACGAAAACTTGCATGATCCGATGGTCATATCTCGTTATAGCAGGGGAACTTTCAGATAAAGAAAGTTCTAGTTGATCAAGGAAGTTCGGCCGATGTTCTTTACATGTCCACGCTTCGAAGGTTGCAGATGTCAGAAGACGATTTAACTCCATTCAATGGAACTTTGATCGGGTTCTCATGGAGAGCAGTAAATGTCAAGGGGTTCGTCGAACTTAGAACAACTTTTGGGACAGGTACTTTACTTAAAACCATTCCTGTAAGATACTTGGTTATAGACTGCTATACTCCCTATAATGTTATCCTCGGGAGACCGTCCCTAAATCTTTTAGGGGCTGTCGTCTCAACCCCCCACCTAACAATGAAATTCCCAGTCTCTAAGACTGAGGTCGGTACAGTACATGCAGATCAGAAGGAAGCTCGGATTTGCTACAACGAAAGTTTGAGACCCAGACAAGATGAAAAGATTCATAAGATCGACCGTAAGCGACCGATTCATAGCATTAACATGGCCGAACTGGACCCGCGGAGTGATGAAAAAGACAGGCCTCAACCAATCGAAGAATTGCAAGCAGTACCATTGGGTCCTAAATCCAGCCAAGTAACACATATCGGGGCTCATTTACCAACCGAACTTAAAAGAGATTTAGAGCAATTATTGAGAAAGAATGTTGATATCTTTGCCTGGACTGCAGCAGACATGCCTGGAATTGATCCAGAAATCATCACCCATAAGCTCTCCCTAGATGAAAAGGTAAAACCAGTAGCCCAGAAAAAAAGGAAACTGGGATCGGAAAGACAAAGGGCTGCAATCGAGGAGACCAAAAAACTTTTGGAGGCCGGCTTTATAAGGGAGGTAGAATACACCACGTGGTTGTCGAATGTGGTTATGGTAAAAAAGTCGTCAGGAAAATGGAGAATGTGTACAGACTTCACCGATTTGAACAAAGCTTGCCCGAAGGATTCCTATCCTCTTCCCAGCATAGACCGACTAGTTGACGGGGCCTCTCGGTTATCAGTTCCTTAGCTTTATGGATGCGTACTGGATACAACCAAATTAGAATGCATCCGGACGACGAACAAAAAATTGCTTTTATCACTGAGTTTGGGAATTTTTGTTACAGGGTGATGGCTTTCGGCCTTAAGAATGCCGGAGCTACTTATCAACGGCTGATGAACAGAATTTTCGAAAAGCAAATAGGAAGAAACATCGAGGTTTATGTAGATGACATGGTCGCCAAAACATCTGAAGGTGGGGATCATTGCTCCGACCTATCCGAATACTTTGCGCAACTGAGAAAGTACAACATGAAGTTAAACCCCGAGAAGTGTGTGTTCGGAGTTCAAGCAGGAAAGTTTCTTGGCTTTCTCCTCACAGGGGAATAGAAGCAAACCCGGAGAAATGTAGAGCAATAATGGAAATGAGAAGCCTAGCAACGATTAAAGAAGTGCAGAGGTTAACAGGACGGATAGCTTCCCTCTCGAGGTTCCTTTCTAAATCAGCTGACCGATCTCTACCATTTTTTCAATGCCTAAAGAAAACCAAAAATTTTCAATGGACGGAGGAATGTGAACAAGCATTCAGCTAACTGAAAATTTTCTTGGCGACTTCGCTTGAATTTGACAAAACCAGAATCGTGTGATATTTTATATTTATATATTTCTGTTTTTGATAAAGCTTTGAGTTCTCATTGGTGAAAGAAATAGGAAAAGAACAACGACCTATCTATTTCGTTAGCCGAGTCTTGCAAGGACCGTAGGTCGGTATCAAAAAATTGAAAGATGGCGTTAGCACTAGTCACAACGGCTAGGAGGCTCGACAATATTTTCAAAGTCATTCACCGTCGTAAGGACGATCAACCAATCGACAAGTGCTTCGAAAACCGTGAGCTTGCTTGGACGAATGATATCGTGGTCCGTCGAATTGTCGGAATTTGATATTCAATATCAACCAAGAGGACCTATCAAGTCCCGGTATTATCTTATTTTTTGGTTGAATTATCTTCCCTTATCCTCAAAATGAGAATAATGATACTTGGATTCTTTTTGTCGATGGAGCGTCGAATGTTAAAGGAAGTGGAGCGGGGATTATTCTCGAAGGCCCGAACGAAATCTTAATTGAACAAATCATCGAAATTCAATTTTCGGCCAAGCAATAATCGTGCCGAATATGAGGCACTCATTGCCGGATTAGCATTGCGCAGAGATGGGGCTACTAGGTTAATCGCAAAGTCGGATTCCCAACTGGTAACCGGGCAGGTAAGTGGTGATTTCCTTACTAAAGACCCGCAATTAGTTAAATATTTACTCAAAGTACAAGATGTGGTAAAAAAGTTTAAACAATTCGAGATTATTCATATCCCGAGAGAGCAGAATGCAAGGGCTGATCTCTTGTCAAAATTAGCCAGCACAAAAGGTCCAGGTACCAACCGATCCGTTATTTAAGAAATGCTTGATCGACCCAGCGTTGAAGAAGAGGAGATTTTTTCAATCGACAACAATATAAGTTCCTGGATGAGCCCAATTGTCAAGTATTTGGAAAATGGTGAGTTACCAGCTGATGAAAAGAAAGCTAAGAAATTGCGAAGGTCGGCCAGTTATTACACGATGATAGGAGGAGAATTGTTCAAAAGAGGATTTTCACTCCCCCTCTTGAAGTGTATAAATCAAAATCAGATGAAAGCGGTTATGGAGGAAGTTCATGAGGGAGTCTCGTGGTAGTCACATCGGAGGACGATCGTTAGCGGTGCAAGGTCTTAAGATCGGGAATGTACTTGGCCTACTATGAAGTATGATTGCCTAGAATACGTTCGGAAATGTGACAAGTGTCAGAAATTCGCCAATTTACACAAATCTCCACCTGAAAAATTGCACAGCATTGAGACTCCATGGCCATTTTGCCGATGGGGAATTGACCTGTTAGGTCCTTTCCCCACAAATGCCCCCGACAATTGAGGTACATTATTGTTGCCATTGATTATTTTACAAAATGGATTGAAGCCGAACCACTTGCCAGTATAACTTCCGAAAAAATTAAGAAATTTGTTTGGAAAAATATAATATGCCGTTTTGGTTTACCCTATTCTATTGTATCTGATAATGGAACGCAATTCACTGACAAAAAATTCCGAGAGTTTTGTATTAGCAATGGTATTAAACAGGTATTCACCTCGGTAGAACATCCACAAACTAACGGATTAGCCGAAGTAGCCAACAAGGTTATATTACTCGGACTGCGAAAGAGGCTTAACCATGCTAAAGGCCTTTGGCCAGAAGAACTTCCGAACATTTTGTGGGCTTATCACACTACACCACAGTCGTCAACACTCGAAACCCCATTCCGACTTACTTTCGGGCGGATGCTATGATCCCAGCTTGAAATCGGAGGACCGAGTTTTAGAAGATCGCATTTAATGAGGAGGAAAATGATGCAATGTAAAAGCCGATTTAGATTTGTTAGAAGAAGAAAGGGAAATAGCACATATTCAGGAAGAAGCTGCGAAAGTTCGGGCAGAAAGAAAATATAATCGGAAGGTGAAAACAAGAAAATTCGTTGAGGGAGACCTGGTGCTGCGCAAAATCGAAGACTCCAGAAGGGTGCCTGGAGAAGGAAAGCTATCGGCTAATTGGGAGGACCTTTCAGAATACTTAAAGATATTGGCGGAGGAGCGTATAAGATCGGCGATATCATTGGATGTCCGCTCCCTAGAACTTGGAATTCGGCATCACTTCGAGATATTATAGCTAAGTTCTTCTTGTTTATATTTTCTTTTATAAACTTTGTATGGAAAGTTAAAGGTAGTGCACTCTTTTTCCTTGTCAGGATTTTTTCCCGATGGGTTTTTTCCTGAAAGGTTTTAATGAGGCCTACCGTTGACTCATTCGTTTACTCAAATAAAATCATCATCTTGAAACTTAGTTTGCATATAAATGGCCGTCGAGCCAACCGGTCAAAGTCACCGATGCTTGGGTCATAGTCACCGAAGAAAATGGCCTTCGAGCCAAATCCGGTCAAAGTCACCGATGCCGGTCATAGTCACCGAAGAAAATGGCCTTCGAGCCAAATCCGGTCAAAGTCACCGATGCCGGTCATAGTCACCGAAGGAAATGGCCTTCGAGCCAAATCCGGTCAAAGTCACCGATGCATAGTCAAAGGAAATGGCCTTCGAGCCAAATCCGGTCAAAGTCACCGATGCCGGTCATAGTCACCGAAGAAAATGGCATTCGAGCCAAATCCGGTCAATGTCACCGATGCCTGTAATAATCACCCACGAAAATGACCTTCGAAGTCAAGTCGGAAAAATCGCCAATGCAAACAAACTTTCAAAAATAATTAAAGTTTATTTCGGTAAAACAAGACTTTTTTGCAATTTTCAATCAATTCTCTTTAAAATACTTAAATGATGTTTCAGAGGGCATAAATTTCCGTGTTATCAGATTTTGTGAATAGCCGTTCCGCCATTAATTATTATAGGAAACGTCGGCAAGCACTAAGATATTAAAAAAAAAAAAATTAGACAGAAGATGCACATTCGGTATCAAAGACTAATTCATTGTTTTTAAACGACAGAGTTATACATTGAAAACTTGAAATACTTAAGATTCTTCTTCTTCTTCATCATCATCATCTTCAACTACGACCACCGACTACCTTGTGGAATGGACCCATCTCCCCCAAGCGATTGTCGAAAACTCCGTCAGATTCAAAAGTTTGGCTTGTTGGAGGCAAGTATCAAAGCCAGCCGACTCTTTGGTTTGTAATCTCGTCTTTTAGTCCCTCCAACTCAAAGAAATAGCTTACTTTTCTCTCCCAAGGCTTCTTTAAGAGCTCGGTCAGACTCCTCCTTGTCTTTTAAGGCGGCCGACAACTTTTCTTCAAAGTTCTTCTTTTCTTCCTCCAGAAGCTTTACCGAAGATTCAAGAGAATCAATTCGGTGTGCTTTCACTTTAAAAATTTCTATTTCATTTTTCACTCCGAGACTTCAGATGATGAGCCTTAGTCGCTTTTTCCATTTCTGAACGGAAAAGAAGACTGTTGGATAACATTTTCTTTTTTGTTTCTGCTATTTCAGTCTCGGCCGACCTAAGTACACTAACGGACCGAAGAAGTTGTACTTCGGCCCATCGTATTAGCCCAATATCACCGACCTTTTCCTTGCGCTCCTTGTCGACCGAAAGAGAAATGTGATCATCTATCAAAGACTCGAAGGGAAAAGTGGTCGACCATAGGGAAGACTTGTCTTTTCCAGCAGCAAAACTGCTTAACCCCTCGAGGGCCGTTTTTAGACCCGAGTTCTGTGAAGAGCCTTCGACTACTGATGTCAAGGCAGGTTGTTTCATACTTTGATCCGGGACTTCTGACCGACGTCGTTTTCGAATCATCGGATCCGAGTTGGTATCCGAAGATTCCGGTTGAAGATTAATGGGTGTTGGTTCGGATCGGGGAACGATGTCGTCAACATTTTCTACCGCCGAGGCTCCTTCGTTCTTCAATTTCTTTAGTCTTCGTTGCATTTCGCGAATAACAGTTATCTTAGGAGCCATTTTTTCTGAAAAGAAATTAAAAGTAGTTAAGTACATTAGTAATCCAGTATCGGCAAAATAGTAAAAATAAATAAGACTTACGCATTATTTTTGGTAATTCCGTTGGATTGTTTCCAAACTTTACCAAGGAAGCAATATCCAAAGACTGAAGCTTCTTCCAACAAGTCGACCAATATTCGGTCTTCTTCTAGTGGTAACTTTCTATACTCTATACCCCGTATGGAAGTTGGGTTGGCACGCCAAGATAAGGGGAATTTCTCTATCCCATATTCGTCCAAGAAGAATGAAAGATCGGTCGAATGAACTCACCCGAAAAAATTTATTTTTAAAATTCTTGTATGACGAGTCTAAAGCGGAAAATAGTCTTCTACGGAGATGACTGTTAATTGATACCCAACCCCTTTACCGACCCCTTTGCATTGAAAAAGGGAAAAGAACACGCTAATACTTGGTTCCCGACCTAAAAACTGAAGTAGTACTTCGAAAGCTTTAACAAATGCCCAGCTATTTGGATGGAGTTGGGTAGGCGCGACATTTAACTTAGTCAGAATTTTACATTGAAAATCCGAGAAGGGTAGACGGAGTCCGAGGCGGGTAAAAGGTTTCATACATATAAATCCATCCTAAGTCATCATTCTTTCCGGAGACATAAAAATCCTCTCTTCATGTCGGCAATGTTGGCACACGAATTTGGTCTCATCTCCATTGGATGCCATCACTATACATCTTCGGAGGATGTGTATGCTTTCGGCCGAATTAAAGTCCGAGCAGTAATTTTTAACAGCGGATTTAACCCAGTTGTATTCCTCCTCCGATCTTGGAAGTGACGTCTGACCTTCAAGATCGGGCGTTCCTTCGTCGGCTGTGTCTTTTCCTTTGACAGTGGGTGGGCCCGTTGGGTGTTGACTAGAAACGACCACCGGAGATTCACCCAGAATCTCCACAGACTCGCTACTACTACTATCGCTTATAACTGACATGTTACTACTTATGGTCCAAAATCCTAAATTGAGGCAATTTACAGAGAAGGAAAGGGAAAGGTGAGAGAAGTACCTGTTTCTGGAAGACAAAATACGAAAGCTTCGTGACAGTAGAACCTTTTGAGGAAATAGTGAATGGCCCGGGAACTTGATTGAATACGCTTGATGAGCGAATGTAGGAAGGCACAACAATGAAAATTTTCTGGAAAACGAAGCAGTACAGAGGAAGATGAAATGTGGAATGTTTTTGGGAAGAAGCTAACGGTTGGACTTGAAAGAGTAATGAGAAGAGAATGGAAGAAGGGCTTTTTTAAATAATGTTTAGGCCGCCACAAATCAAGGGTAATAAAGTCAAGGAAAACGAAAAGTTGTATTTCCACCCGTCAGATGAATCTTGCGTCCAGGATCGATACTAGCCAAAATCAATGGTGGGAAGGCCGTTTCAGCGAAGATCAACAGCTTGCGCGGCGGTTACTGGTACGGTTGCTTTAATGGTGCAATAATGAAACTGACACTTAAGTAATAGATGAATGACACGTGGCCCACGTCTTTTCACCCCAGGAACAACTACGGGTTACACGAGGCACCTTGAACAACGAGTCCTAATGTACCTGAGCAAAGTAGGATTGCAGGAAGCTAAGTTGGTCTTTTTGGTCTCTAATAAACGATCAAAATCGCAACTCTGATCGGGTCTCTTATATCTCGGTATCGTCCTTTCTATACGATCTACCTATTGGGCTGAATACCTTTCTTCGTTTAAACCAGTCTCTGATAGCTCGGTACATATATTTCTATGTGACCGATCTAGGGGGCTATGGACCATTCTGTATTCTTTTAAGTCGGTATCTTATAGCTCGGCTCATATCTTCTATATGGTCGAGCTAGGGGGCTGTGGACCATTCTGGGTCCGATAAAGTAGGCCCGATAGGGTAATGCCCAACATAATAGCAGACTTGGCAGAATCCGGCCCGACTTCCATACTTAGGCATATATCGGATCTATGAATAACGGGCAAATAGTGGTAACAGTAACTTACCGATTCAAGTGAGTAACCAACGACTATAAACCTGGCATTTAGGGAATAGATTGTAACTGAATCCCAACGTTCGGACTTTGAATGTCTTCAACTGCTTGGAGTTCGGATTGATCGGTGATAGGTATTCCGGATATCTATATAAGCCGGCCTGGCGACTTAAGCCGGGCATGTTCCATTCTTTTAGCCTGATACATACTATTTACTGTAAACCTGTCATACGATCCTAGTGCTGACTGACTAGCCCGGTTTCTTAGATATCTTGACACCCGTTCGGAAACGAGAATAGGGTCGTCCTCGAAGTGATCTAAGTTCGGTCAGTACCCGGAACAGTACTCATATCCGTATGTCGTGCCAGTGACAAAACGCCACTTATATTTACGGACCAAGGCTTCACACGATGCCCATGGTGCTTATTAGTGGATTGGCCCAATCCAGGCATCTTCATCCTCCATGTCCAATAATCGTCAAAACTTATCACTGTTGAACACCATGTTTCTTTCAAATATTCCATTAACTGTTGATTATAATTCTTTTACTATAATTTTTTTATTTTTTATATTATTTCTTATATCATTAATTATATTATTTTTTATTACTTTCTTTTACTTAATCACAATCATTCAAAAATAATATAAAAAATAATGTTTACAAAAAAATAATTTAGGAACGTCATTTTTCATTAACTGTAACCGATTTATTGAGATCGGGCGCTTATAAACTGTATTCCTATGGCCAACGACGTGCCTTTTCCCGCTAGGGAACACGATCCTTCGCCTGACAAGTGCACGTGTCAAAGTCATGGGTGATATTTCAAGACCAAATCGACTACCCATCCTCAATTATAAATTTCAAATTGCGATACACAGGTATCGGCAATTCTTTATTTATAGGCAAACCATTACCCGACCTTCAATGCCTATTAACGACGAGCTGCCAAATTAATCAAGTGATAATATCGCATCAACACACAAGTAGTGTGATACAAGTCATTGGAAACTTACCCACTTGCCTATAAAGAGTTTTACATTATCATTGATAGGTGTGGTACAAGATGTTCTCAGTATCGTAGTGTTTAGAGAGGCTCAAATGTATATATTTGTCATGAAGCTTTTGGTTTGATGATCGCCCATTTAGTGATAAATGAATGTTATGTGTCCTTTTGGTTCCAGTTTAAATCTGAAGTACACCTCTATATACACACACATATATAAAGTGTATTTGATGAGATAAATGTTTATTATAAGAGATAAGAAAAGTGAATTTTAACCATTAAATTTTACATAAATAGTCAAGATTAGAACATAAATATATATGACTTTTTTAAGTGGTCATATGATTTTTAAGTAACTTTTAATCTTAATCATACATGTATAATTGTATGGTCAAGATTTACTCCTCTTATCCACTCACAATAAAAATTTCTCTCATTAAATATGTTATATATATATATATATATATATATGGAACGTATCTAGTAATAAGAATATTTGTTATAAGAGGTGAGATGAGTGAATCTTGATCATTAGATCTTACATGAATGGTCAAGATTAGAATATAAATGTATATGACTTTTTTAAATAGTCACGTGATCTTTAAGTACTTCTAATCTTGATCATCTATGTATGATTATATGATTAATATTTACTATTCTCACACTCTCACAATAAACCATTCATGTATGGTTATATAGTTAATATTTACTCGTCTCACCCTCTCACAATAAAAACTTCTATCACTAGATATGTTCCCTATATATATATGGAATATATCTGGTAAGAGGATGGTTTATTGTAAAAAGTGAGAGGAGTGAATTTTGAACATTGAATCTTATATGAATGATCAAAATTAAAATATAAATACATGTGACCTTTTTAAGTGGTCACATAACCTTTAAGTAAATTTTAATCTTAATCTATATATATTAAATTTTAAATGTACGGATAAAATTTACTTCTCTCATCCTCTCATAATAAAAATTTCTCTTATCACTACAAGAAATTAGGAAAAGAGCGAGGGAACTAATATTATCAGCGAGGGATTAGAGAGGGATTAGCGAGGAAAATTTTAGTCACTTTTTTTAATCGCTAATTAGCGAGGGAAAGTATTTCCTCTCTAATCCGTCTCTAGAAAATTTATTTCCCTCACTAATTCCTCTTTAATCCCTCGCTAATATTCCTTCGCAAAATGGCGAAGGAATTTCCCTCGCTATTTTGTCGTTGAATTATTTACTAATTTTGTCAATTTCCCTCTCTATTCCCTTGCTATTCTCTCTCTATTAATTCCCTCTCTATTCCCTCTCTAATCCCTCGCTAATAGGTCGCTAATGGCTTGTATTATTCAGTCGCTATTTCCTCGCTAATCTCTCGCTAACTTATCACTCGCTATTTCCTCGCTAATATTTTACTCGCTATTTCCTCGCTAATCCCTCGCTAATATATCCCTCGCTATTTGCTCGCTAATCCCTCGCTAATGAGCTAGTTTTTTTTAATAACCTATATATATATATATATATATATACTTTCCCTAAACCTGCATATCAAATCATAATCCAGCAAACAGAAATCCAACAAACAAAAATCCAACAACAATCCAATAATTGTAAAATGCTACAACAAAAAACTTGTACAAAATAATCCAATAATATAGTTAAAAGTTATTATACAAATAATCAATCAATATAGTTGAAAGTTATACAAATTTGACAATAAGAATAAAAAATGGCAATCAGTCTAAGTTATCTTCGTCTTCGTCTTCGTCTTCCTCTCGACCCTTCCTGCCTAAATCTTGCGATGGTGGTTGTGGAGCAACATTTGTTGATCCGATCGTAGATAGGAACGATTGGAAGGGCGCCAACATAGGGACAAGTTGGCTCTGGACAAACGAAGCCATCGCTGCTGCCACTGCTGTGTTTACAGCTTCAGATATGTCTTATGTTAACGGTGTAGAGTGGGAAGGACCCGCAACTGAGGAGGATGAAGCTGACCTGGTGTTATTACCAATGTGCAAGCTGTTACCTATGCCATGCACGCGTCCCTTCTTGTTGGGACCCGCCGCATCCAACCAGACCTCTGGGTCAACCATAGGGTGAGAGAAAGAGTTTTCTCCATATTTTTCTGTCATTGCGGTGTCATATGACTCCTAAAATTAACAAAACAAGAAAAATATTAACAAAAAAATAAATAACCTAAAATATATATGACTTTTGAATAGGAACAAGAAACTTACAATAAAATTCCTCGAGCACTCAGAAACATAGCTTCCGTCTTTCTTCTTATGAACTTTTGCATACAGATCTCTATAAGAAACCGGATGCTTTAACTCTGCCATCTGTAATCCCATATAGAAGAATATTATATAATAAACACATATCAAAAGTAAGGCAATCCCTCTAAAATACTATGTCATACTCAAGATAGGCAAATAACTCAAGTAATTACAACATGTTCATATATAGATGCTTATCATTAAAACTTTAAATGAGGAAGTTATATTACCATCTTGCTCTTGTGTTGACCAAAGCTTATCGACCCGCCTGTATGCTTCAAGGCATCAGGCATGGCTGCCCTGTTCCTTTGGGTAGCTGCAGACCTCGTCATCCATTTATCTGTCAGCCAAATGTCGACCAGGTCATCCCACACTTCCATTCTCATTCCTCTGGGCCCATGGCCCTTAATATCAGCCAAGTTGTTTGAATTTGCTCTCTCAAAGGCCTTATCTCGTGCTTTGTTCAAATGGTCTGGATAACGGTCCAAGATAGCCTGTTCCCAGATAGTTCTCGCCATGCCGCGATCAGCATCAGATGTGAACCGATGCTTAGCCTACACAAAGGATATGTATGTATATTTATTTTTGAATAAACATATAATATATAATTCTATAAACACAATTACTTACCATGAAGTCGGTAAATAGTATTTCCTTCATCTCAGCTGGATAACCTCGCCATGTACTAGCCAGAACAGGCATCCGTGTCATGACATTGTACATAATGTCACGTGTCACCCTCGATAGTAGAAACCTCCTCCTGTAAGTACAATAAGATAATGTTAGTTATCTGAAAGTAAATACATGTAATAAAAAATGATATGTCACTAGTACTTACGGTTTAGGGACAGGCGCCACATATATAAGTTCCCTGCTATCTATTTCTACATTGGATTCTCCACATGAAGGCACCACATTCAGGCCGCTAGTGGGTGGGTCAGCAGGGGGTGGCATAGAAATCGCTGGGTCAGTAAGGGGTGGGACGTAAGTTGATGCGCCTCCAATGGTAAATGGACTAGACGCTGGTAGGCCTGCACTGGTCGATGGGCCAGTAGCTGAAGTTGCACCTAATATAATTATACATAAAAAAACACATATATATTACATTTATATAAATCACAAGTTAATAATAATTAAAAAGATTATCCTACAAGTATACGCATAGAGGGCTGAGAATGCTATACTAGTGGAGAATCATAGGTAGATGCAACATTACAGCCTCTCCCACGACTGCATCCAACACCTCTACCTCGAATGGTCATGATGGATATTTGCATAAGGAAACATAATGAATCATGACTCCATTTAAGCAACTATATGTCAATAAAAATCTCAAAATATAATAATGATATTCTAGTGTAAATACTATTAACGAAATTTATTGAACAAACTTCAATTTTAACTACTTCAGTCTGAAGTAAAAGATTCCTCATCTTCATCTGAGAATTCATTAATTTCATTATTTTTGTTGTCATCAATGAACTCATTATCAACCAGATCGTCCATTGGATAATGTATATCACGTATGTTCACTTCTTCCATTTGGGCATGTGCATCAAACAAGGAGACTGCTTCATCATCTATCACAGGATTGTGTGTTCTAAAGGATCCATCATCTTGGTAATAATCAGTGGCAGTTAAGTCATTCAATTCATCACCTTCCTCATTCAATGTCTCAGCCACGAAGAATTTTGCTCTGACCTTGCAAGCTGCCCACCATTCACCATTAGCTCTATTCCCGCTTTGTGGGTATCTTGTATAGTACACTTGTTGCGCTTGTTCGGCTAAGAAGAATGGCTCATTTGAGTGAAGTCTTGATTTATGCTTGATGTCAACCAACCCATATCTCTCATTAACATTGACTCCATTTATCGGGTCAAACCAATGACATTATAAAAGAAATACTTTGTTCTGATTTCCTACATATGACAATTCCAATATATCTTCAATGATGCCATAATAGTCGAAGTCATTCTCACCATATATACTACCTCTAACACATACGCCACTATTCATGGTAGCTTTATTTTGTCCATACACCTTGGTATGAAATCTGTACCCATTAACTATTAAGCCACAGTAAGAAGTCACGGACTTGGATGGACCGTAACTTATCTCTCGTATCATTTGATCCTCGACTTGGCCTATATTAACATGTATCATTACATAGACGGTACATAGTTGTAACATCTACCATAATGCATATTGAATTTAATATGATAGATCACTATTATGGATAAAAGGACTCACTAGATGTTTTAGCCACCTACTGAAGTCCTTATCTCGAGCTTCTAATATTTGATCATTGGTGATATTAGGATCTGTATCCCTTAACGAATCCTTGAATTGTCTAATCAATACAATAATTAATATTTAGCATAAATTTAGCACATTAATAACAAATTCATTAGATAAAAAGTAAACTTACTGGAGATAAGGTTCTACTTCTCCACAATTTACAAGAACATATGTCTCAGCAATCTGAAGTTCCACATCCGTCAAGAATCTATTTCGACCTCTCCCGACAGGACGACATGGATGTTTAAAAATAGATAACCGTTCATTAATTGTATCTTCCCCACCGTCGTCATTCTGAGGAACTTGAGTGCGCCTGGTCTGTAGGTGGGGATCAAAATACATGGAAGCAAAATTGGAAATTTCTTCTAAAATATACGCTTCACAAATAGATCCTTCAACTTTCACCTTATTTCGGACCTTTCTTTTCAAGTACAGCATACACTTCTCAAAGGGGTACATCCACCTGTAATGCACTGGTCCTCCAACCTTAGCTTCATAAGGGAGATGCACGACTAGATGTTCCATCACGTCAAAGAATGCTAGAGGGAAAATCTTCTCTAACTTGCAAATTGTTTCAATGATAAAAAGCTCTGCATTCTCCATGGTGGAAGCACGAATTTCAGTTGCACAAACTTCTTTAAAGAACTAGCTTAGTTCTGTTAACGGTCCCCATATAGGTTTTGGCAAGATATCATGAAATGCCAAAGGAATTAACCTTTGCATAAAAACATGACAATCGTGACTTTTCATTCCATATATCTTCTCGCCGTTTACATTGATGCAACGTGCGATATTCGACGCATACCTATCAGGAAATTTCAACTGTTTTATCCACTCACACACCATCCTTTTTTGATTGGCATCCAAGACATACGTCGCCTTTGGTTTTTTACACTTGCCATTGTCAACTATTAGCTCCAAGGTAGGACGTTTGCATATTATCTTCAAATCTTCTCTTGCATTTGTATTGTCTTTTGTCTTGCCCTTTATGTCCATGACAGTGTTGAAGATATTATTAAACACATTCTTCTCGACATGCATAACATCTAAATTATGTCGTATTAGATTAGTCGACCAATAAGGTAATTCCCAGAATATGCTCTTCTTAACCCAATTGTGATGTATACCAAAGCCATCTTATTTTTGTTTACCTGAATTCAAGCCAAAAATGATTTCCTTAAGCTGAATCACTCTATTCAAGACATCTGTCCCACTCAGCCGTTGTGGTGGATTCGATTTTTCCACTATTGATCTCTTAAAATAGTTTTGATCACAGCGAAATGGATAATCAAAGGGCAAAAATTAGCGATGACAATCAAACCAACAACATTTCCTACCGTGCTTCCACACAAATGACTTACTGTGATTTATACAAAGCGGATGAGAAAGTTTTCCATGAGTGCTCCACCCAGACAGCATTCCATAGGCTGGAAAGTCACTTATTGTCCACAACAAAGCCGCTTTCATATCAAAATTTTACTTCTTCCAGGCATCATAAGTTTGCACCCCATCATCCCACAATATCTTCAGATCGTCAATTAGGGGTCTAAGATAGACATCTAAACTTTTACCAGGTGACTTTGGTCCAGGAATCACAAGAGTGAGGAATATGTATTCCCTTCTCATACACATACTTGGAGGTAGATTGTACGGTGTGACAAAAACAGGCCAACATGAATATGGTGTGGCTGAACCGCTGAATGGATTAAAATCGTCTGTACACAGGTCAAGCATAACATTTCGAGCGTCTAGGGCAAATGTAGGATGGGTAGCGTCAAATTGTTTCCAAGCCTCAGCATCAGCTGGATGCCTGATCACTGATTCATCTTGACGCACTCCATCCGCATGCCAAGTCATATACTGTGCAGTGTTTTTGGACATAAACAGACGTTGAAGTCTTGACATAATGGGAAAACATTACAACATTGAGTGCGGCACATCCTTCTCATTCGATGAACGTCGCGCCTTCAGTTTGAATTGTGGGTGTCCACATACTAAGTAAACTGAGTAGAGTTTCTTGTCACTGTATTCTTTGTAATACAACATGCACTGATTAAGACACGCATCTATCTTCTCATATCCTAATCCCAACTCACGAACCATTCTCTTCGATTTGTAGAAGTTTTCAGGTAACCTTTCAGGCTCTGGAAGCATACTCTTAATTATGACAATCATTCTATCATAACAACTCTCACTTATGTTAAACTCTAACTTCAAGTTCAAAAGTTGAGTTACAGCTGACAATTTCGTGTGCTTATGGCAACCATCCCATAAAGGTTTGTCAGCGTCTCTTAGCAAGTCATAAAACTTCGCAGCTAACGCATTTGGATCCTCTTCTAAATCTTGAGCCTCTGGATTTAATCTATCACCTGCGACATCCATAACCATATCCACGTATGGATTCCTAGGCTCCACTTCATCATCATGGACAATGGATGTTGAGCCTCTATCTCCCCATATGTCCTCACCATGAATGGTCCAATTTACATAACCATCCACAAATCCGTACTTATACAGATGTTGTTCTACCCCAAATACCTCCCTCCAAGCACGAATCTTACATCTAGCACATGGACAAAGGATGCGATTTAATGCATCACTAACTGTCGGGTCTCCTTGAGTAACCCTAATGAAATCATCAACTTCATCCTTGAATTCTTCACTTACATAGCCAGTAGGATCATTTCTTTGTAACATCCAACTTCGATCAGGTCTCATGATTGCTGAAATTGGTTTAGGACATTAACACAAGTCCTTGTATCAACTGATCATTCTTAACATGGTATGACCCTATTTCATTCGATAAGAAACTTTTTCAACACTTGGTTAATAGTTATTCCTTAAATCTCATATTTTATACTTGACGAAATTTTGGTAACATTTCCCATTAGTCTCCAAGTGCATGACTATAATGTAGTGAGATCTACCGTGTTTAAGTACACACCCAGAGAACAAAAGAAAATATAGCAGACTGAAATTTCAACAAGTATAACATATGAGATTTAAATAATAACTATTAACCAAGTGAAGAAAAAATTTCTTACCAAATTGTCCCACTTGGACAATTCAAGATTCAATACAATGAGCAGTACGAACAATAAGTATGTGTGCTCATTCATATTGAATCTCAAACAGGAAACTAAGGTTTTGCTTAAATCTTCACTCGAATAAGAGAATAAAACTTTAAGCATATGTTAAAGCACAATCAAAAGTTAAATCAAACCAATATTCTTAATACATAATTCGTTAGAAATTCATAACTTTTATTTTCAACATCCAAGATTTGATGTCATATTTAGATAGTCCTAAATGTACCCTGTAGGAGAGAAAAACATAAAGAATCCTCTAAGTTTTCACTGGCCACAATGATTGCTGTTATGCGTAAACAACATTGATGAATATGTTAGGAACACTACTGCTAGAGCTTTCAGTGTTGTTGCCTCTACTCTTGGTATACCTGCTGAGGGTGTGGAAATTGATTATATTAAAAATGATATTCTCCCTGACTTTTGAATAAGAACGTCTGGGTTAGGAGGATGGCTTTGGATCGAAGAAAGTATAAGCAACGTGCTCATTTCCTACCGTAGATATAGCAAATAAAGTTAGCGTTGCTGATATTGTCAGGAGAATTGTTGAGGATCTTAAAGATGAGAGTGAACCTTATAAGCGAATGGTTATGGAAACTATTGAGAAGGTGGTCACTAACTTGGAGCATCTGACATAGATGCCCAGTTAGAAGATATTCTGATTGATGGTATTCTTTATGCCTTCCAAGAGCATACCAGCGATCTTGCTAATGTGATGCTTAACCGGTTTCTATCAATTTCTCTTAACTTGAGAATGCTGTAGTGGTGGAGAATCATGGCCAGATTCACTTTGATATGGTAACACCACCTATTATCTTAATTAGAATATCATTAGTGAAGGCTTCCCTAGTCTCCATTTCTATCTTCTCTTTTCCAAGGATACACTAGATTAGCTACCCAACTAGGGATAGAACTGCAAGCCTAGCCACTCTAGTTATTTATGACCATGAAGTTCCAGCAGGATGACGGGTAGAGTTCCAACAGTTATTTTCATGCAGTGAATAATGGAATTTAAGAATTTGAAATTTTCAAGGACTAAGTTTTCCAAAAATTTAAAGGTCAATGAACAGGCCCACTCACCATAAAAGAGGGTAAAAAAGTTGGATTTCATGACCACTAACTCATATCTTAAACTGAAACTCACTCTTGTTATTCAATTTGTTTGTCGTTACTAAAAAAAAAGACAAATGGAATTTTTTTATTTAAAACAAAAGATATAATTTTACATTTACACTTTCTAAAATTAATGGTTTATTAAAGGCCATATGTGGTGTTTCTCACGGTTAAGGAAAATGGGTATAGTAATAGGACTATTATCCAACGTTCAGGTACTATTGGAGAAACTGGAACTTGTTGGGTTGCAATTGGTCGCAGAGAAGACGAGAGAGGGGGATTGAATTATTATTATTATTATTTTAAAAGAGAATAAAAGAAAGACTTGTTTTTGAAGCGACATGACATGATTCATAAATGATAACAAGTTATGACTTATGAGTCACTAACCACCAACTACTCAACCTGTCCTGCCTTTGCTATCTACTGTTCTTTTCCTTCTTGGATTTACCAATGAGATTAAAGATGCAAAACTCGTAAAATATCGAAGCAGTGTCAGGGTGAAAAAATTGAAGTGTTTCGTATGGGTTTCTTTTTTATCAATGTTACTATTCATATGGTTGGAAGCACGCAATAACGTTCAATTAATGAGTCGTGGCCCATGGGCAGGAGCCCATCTTCGGAGTTGGATTCCCCATCCCCACCCACCAAATCCCTCTCCATCACTTCGATTTATCAACATAAAATTACAAAAGTAATGCTAGGGAAAATTTTTAGATAAATAAAAAAAGATATGATTACTTTAAATTGTAGTAAATTAAATTTTGATATGAAAGTTTTACTGCCTACTGTAAACATATTTACATAAACTTGTTATACATTTATAATACATAATTGTTTATACTTGCTAAATTTTGCCATAACAAACATAATAAAATCAATAAATGCTGGAAAGACACTTACTTGGGTCAGGTAGAGATAATTCTTCAAGACAATGAAGATTTGAAGATGTGAGAGTTTGAGAGAAAAGGATGAAGGTTTGGAAGAGAAATGAGAAGAGAATGGCAACTAAAGATGGGAGATACGGGTAGGTTTATGAAAGAATGACAACTATTACTATACCCATTCTCTCTCTCTCACAAGCACACAAACATCTCAACAATTTTGTCCTCTTCCTCCTCTTCTCCTGACCAGAGACTCTGCATAATCACTATTCAATTCTCTTCTCTCTTCCCTTAACCAACTGACTCCCGTTCTCTTCTTCTCCTACATTTAGATCTAACCCCCATCACCAAAATGTGGTGAACCAGCTTCATTCCATCTAAATTCCCATGTATTTTCCATCCCCTTGAATTCTAATTTTTACTCTTAAAAAAAACATATTTGGATCACCTTTCCATGTTTTCACCCCATTTGTCACCCGCATTCTTATTCTTAAACACCTATTTTTCCCAAGCTTAACATTTCCAATGACATCACATAATTGATCATGTTCCTCCATTACCTAGATTACTTAGAACCTATAATCCAATTAAAGTTTTGATTTTTTTTCCAATTAATTCTATTTTTAAAAAAAGCTGAATTAATTAATACACAAACAGAAATCAAATCACCATTATAGATGCCCACAAAATTAATAAAATAAAACACTTGATGCATGACATGTGAACAAAATAAAGACTAAGAGTAACAGACATCAGACAGAAATGACAGATGCCTACAAAATTGAATTCTGTAGAGCACATGAACTGCAAAGGCTGTAAGGCCCACAACTATTTATATCATATAATGATGTTCAATTAAGTTAAAAAACTGTCTGTAAAAGGAATATCTAGATGATTAGCAACAAAGAATGTAAAGAAAGTAAACAACAAAATTGGATATGGTTCTTAATATTTTGGGACTATAACAACTAAGCATATGATCCCCTTTGCCCTTTCTAATTTGGAAAAGAAAAAATCAACATAAAATTGCAAAACCAATATTTGTACATGGCATAAAGTATCAAGATTTAAATATCAAAATAGAACGATTATAATGTGTTACATAAGACTGGGAAGAGGAAATATACTAGGAGCAGCAGCAGGCGTTTTTGACACTACAATAGAACAAGACCACATTATTGACATGAATCTAGAGAGGAATGAAAATTTTCTTCAACAAAAATTATCCAAAACCCGTTAGAATCAATAATGGGATTCATGAGTGTGTAAGAGAGAGAGGTGGGATAACTTACCTACAGGGTTATCGCTCGCTTGGGTGGCGTCGCTATTGTGCTCAGAAGGAGGGGAACGGAGTGGGTGAGCTGCTATAAGCGTCGTCGCGTGGCTGTCGTGCTTAGAAGGAAGGTGAGGGTGAGGGTAAGAGGGAGAGGGAGACCAAAACAGAGAGAGGTGAGAGTGAGATTGAGAAGGAGAGGGAGAAGAGAACAAAGAGAGGTGAGAGTGAGATTGAGAGTGAGAGGGAGAGGGAGAGCAGAACGCAGAGAGAGAGTGAGAGCGAGATTGAGAGTGAGAGGGAGAGGTAAGCAGAGAGAGGTGAGAGTGAGAGCAGAATAGAGACAACGGTGAGAGTGAGAGGTGAGCGCGGCTGTGAGGGGTCTATAGTTAGGTTTAGTAAATTTTGCAAGGGAATTGCGATGGAAATTTCCCTCGCTAAATTTTTGTCAGTTAGCGAGGGAAAATATCCCTCTCAATTCCCTCTCTAATATTCAGCGAGGGAAATTTTGCTCGCAATTCCCTCGATAATCTTAGCGAGGGAAAATATCCCTCATAATACTAGCGAGGGATATTTTCCCTCTCAATTCCCTCGCTATTAACTCGCTATTTTTGCCTAGATTTTTTTTTGAAATTTTGCGAGGGCTAAGATTTCCCTCTCTGATCCCTCGCTGATCAGCGAGAGAAATTATCCCTCGCAAAATTTCATCGCCAGATCATAAATTTCTTGTAGTGTATTAAATATGTCTCCATATATATATATATATATATATATATATATATATATATATATATATATATATATACGACAGACCGATGTCATAGGCTAAACAGTAGTAAAAATATGCATACAAAGAGTAGAAAAAGGAAAATAAGAGATATGGATCAAAATACGTTATTGATAATTTCACAATACTTACAGAATACTTGATACAAATTACAAGTTCAAGTTCTTGAACGAAAAGCTGGATTCCAAAAGTTAACAGAGTAAAACAGATTACAAGTGTTTTTAAACAGAGTGTTTACAAAACATAAACTAAAACTTCAATGCCTTCCTCTGAAAGAGCTTCGGCTTATATAGAGAAATGACTCCGAAGAATTTTCAATTATCGGTGGATCTCAAAAAAATTAAAATCCAACAACTTTGAGTAGAGGACAGGGGTCCCATTAGGAAGCTTCATGTTTAGCTAGACGACGAATAAGGAACCTTCATAGGAATCTTCATGCTTAGCTATGTGACAAATAAGGAACCTTCATAATTAGACAAATGATCTAGATGACGAATAAAGAACCTTCATAGGAATCTTCATGCTTAACTAGGCAATGAATAAGGAACCTTCATAATTTACCATGTAGACCCTTACAGGCTGGAAAGGTCCACACCAAAACAGTCATCTTCATTATCACTGAGAAGGTCGTGGTTTTCACTTCCTTCACTGGGAGGAGACGAACCAGAGGTAGACATGGTTGTCTTGAGTTTGCTTAACAATTCTTGTTCTGAGGAAGAATAAGCCAGTTCTTGAAGAAGCTTGTTCTTAAGTTCTTCAAATTGTGATGGCTTCTTATGATTTTTCTTAACCAAAGAAGGATTAGCAAGGAACCATTGATTAACCACATCAATACTTACTAATTTCATGTTGAACTAAGGCCACCATTTAATACTAAATTCTCTGGCAACCCATTATGGATAAGGAATCTGGTCTTTATGATAGAAATTATAATCCCAAACATTAATCCATGCAATTCCAAAAGCAACATAAAAATGTAAAAGTCTGGAATCTTGAGGAAAATCGATTTTTTGAGTAAACAAATTATAAGAATCCTTAGCAAGCCGAGGAAGAATATCAACACAAGGACCAGTGATACACATCCAATTGACAAACCAAGAGGGAAAGTTTTTTAACCCTTTATGGAATGAAAAGAACCTAAGTAGCATAAATCTGTACCAAGCTTGCTGATAATCCTAATAAGTATAAGCTTGAGGATCAAATTTTATTGAGAAAGATTTTGGAGTGTGAGGAGCTTGATTCCATTCTTTTGGACCTAGGACCTTAAGGATTTTTACTTTAGAAAAATCAATATACTAAGGATTGGTAGCACTATAATAATGGTCTAAAGAGATTGATTCAGTATCAATGAGGATGAGTTCATAAAAAATTCTGTTCTTTTTAAGTGACTCTTGAGGAACAAAATGAAAATATTGGGGAAGCATGTTCTAAATGATTTCTCAACGGGTCGAGTGAGGAGAAAAGAATATTGGTTCAACGGTAATTATAGGTTCAAAAATATTTTTCTTAACATATTTGCATTCTTCTATGGTAGGAGAATTAGTGAGTAGCGGTGTAGGTTGTTTCAGTTTTGAGGAGTTCTAGAAGGATTACTAGTAATGGTTTATGAGTAGGATAAAGGTGTAAACCTATTGGGTGAAGGAGACGAAGGTCGTACAAACTGAATGGGATTAGGAACAAAAACTAGGGTGGAAGACCCTTTTAAATAGGTAGATAACTTGTACTTATCTCAGTATTCTTATCAGCAATAATCTACATGTAGTTATCTAGAGTAACTTTCTTAGCCTTTGATTTTGATGAGGATCTAGCGGCCATTGTAGCCTTGCAAAAACTCTCTGGTTAGAAAATCAGGAAGATAATTGTCTTTTTCTTTAATATGTTGAATATCAAAATCAAAATAAGATAATAGTGCTTGCCATCTAGCAAAAATCTGTTTTGAAACCAAGTTTTTAATATTTTTTTGAATAATTAAAGGAGCAGCTTTACAATCAGTTTTTAACAAAAAAACCTTTTATTAAACAAATTATCTTGAAATTTTGTGATATTTAACACTATAGATAAAACTTTTTTCTTAACAGTACTATATTTCTGTTGAGCCAGTTGCCAAACTCCAGAGTGATATCTGACGACTTGTTTTTTGGACGACTCAGGTAGTAACTGTTTTAACACTCCCTCATACCCCAAATCAGAGGCATCTGTTTCTACTATGAGAGAGGCTTGAGGATCTGGAAGTCCTAAACAAGGAATAGTTTTAACTAAATTCTTAACTTGTTGAACAATATTAGTCATTTGAGTATCCCAAGGAGGAGGGTTTTTTCTTAGCCTTCTAAATAAAGGAGCACAAATTATTCGTATATTAGGAATACAATCTGCTACATAATTAATACATCCTAAAAATCTCTGAAGAGTATTCTTATCTTTGAGTTCGTTGGAGAACTTATCTGCAAATTCTATAGGCCTTTCTATGGGAACAATAGTACCTTGATTAATTTCGAATCCTAAAAATCTAGTCTTAGTTTGGAATAATTTCATTTTCTTAGCAGAGATTACTAAACCATTTTCTTTAATAAGATTAAAGAAAGTTTCTAAATGATTAAAGTGTTGATCAATAGAGTTACTGATTACTAATACATCATCTAGATATACTATGGTGAGCTTTGAGTAAGGATTCAAAATATTGTTCATTATATTTTGAAATTTTGAAGGGGCATTTTTTAATCCTTAAAGCATTACATTCCATTCGTAATGTCCAAAGGGTACTACAAAAGCAGTTATCTTCTTCAGCTACTTCAATTTGATAATATCCGGATTTCATATCAAATTTGGAGAATATATTAGCCTGATGAATTCTACTTACTAAGTCCTTTTTATTGGGAATCAAATACATTATCCATCTTAAAACCTTGTTTAAGGGTTTATAATTAATTACTAACCTGGGAGCACCTCTTTCTATTTCTGAAGCGTTCATAACATAAAATCCTGCACAACTCCAAGGAGACTTACTTGGTCTAATTAAATTCTTATCTAGATATTTTTGAATTTCTTCCTTACAATATTCTAAGTATTGTTGATTCATTTGGATAGGTCTTGTTTTAGTAGGGATATTAATTTCTTCAAATCCTTCTTCATATAGTAAAGTAACTGTATACCTTTTTCGTTCCTTAAAAGCATTAGGGAATTCACTACATACTTCTTGTTCAAATTTCTGTTGAACGTATTTTATCTTATCTTGAACTTGGGGTTTACTTATCTGTTTTTGAATTCTTTTATATTGAACTTCTCTACTTAACATATTTATGTGTTTTGTTTTCTTTTCTATTAAGTTGATTTTAGAGATTAGTGAATCTTGAACCATATTTAATTCTTTGATTAAAGGGGGTTTTATAAATTCAAAACAGATTTCTTTTCCTAATGCATTAGTAATTAATCCTTTTTCAGTTACTAAGAATGAGTATAATAATGATAAAAAGGGAATACCTAGAATTATTTGCTCAGAAATGTTTCTTACTAATAAGAATGAGGTTTTATAACAAATTTTATTTTTACATATCTTAGCATTATTTAACTTATACTTAATTTGCATTTTATTTCGGGAAGCACTACTTAATGACTCTGTTGTCTTATCGTAATACTTAGTTAGGATTAATCTTTCTTGAACACAATTCATATCAACTCCTGAGTCTACTAAGGCTATAAAATCAAATCTTTAATCTTTTATTACTAATTCTATCAGACAATGCCATTTATGAACAATTAATTGACTTAATAAATTAATATAAGGATCTTTTTCGGGGTCTTGACTAGTACTCATGTCTTGATTTTGTACTATGATTTGTGCTTGTAAATTTAGCATTTTAAATTCTAAATCAGTATATTTTTCTTTAAGTAATTTAACTTCATTCTTTAAATTTTTTATTTCTTGCTGTAAATCTTTTAGGGTAACTTTATTTCTTTGAGATTTCTTAAATCTTTCTAATACTTCTTTCATATCTATCTTTTGTACTTCTTATTTTTTTATCTTCGTATTCTAGAAATTTTTTTATCTGTTGAATGAATTCTTGCTTAACAGATGATTCTTCCATGTTTTCTACTATGCTTAATAATGATGATGCTTGATCTCTAGTAATTACATTAATAGTTTTTAAGCACGATGAACAATCACATAATTCTAGTCCCAAGCCTGTATATTCTTTGTCATTTTCACTTTCTAATTCAGATGAAGAGGAATCTTTTAATTGATTAATCATTTCTTCTTTAGAACTGTATTCTTCTTCAGAAGATTCAGATTCATTAATTAATATATTTATTAAAGATTTCTTTAATTCTTCATCAATTTTTAGGTTATTAATTTTTTGTTTTACTTTACAGTCTTTCTTATAATGTCCTACTCGGCCACATTTATAACATATTATCTTTCTTTTAGACTTAGAAGATCAATACTTATCTTTCTTTGATGATCTAGGTTTTGATGAGCTTGCTTCTTCTCTATAATATTTTTTATAGTAGCGCCTAGATTTTCTTGATTTATGAGGAACATATTTTTGAAATTTCTTTGTCTACTTGGAGCTTTGACTCCTTCTATTCCTCACTGGGAACAGAATGATCCTAATTCTTTTCAAGTAGTTTTGACTTCATTTTTAAGCTTATGTTGAAGTTTAAGATCTAAACATACTTGCAATCCAATTTCTATAATATAATTAGACAGTTGTCCAAATGTCAGTTGATTATAAGGAATTGTACCTTCATTTTGATTTTGGATAATTACTTTTACTTTTTCTGCAAATAATTTAGGAAGTCCAGCTATAAATCTTTGTTTCCTATAATCGGTTGATGCAGCACTTCTTAAATATAGTTTAGACAAAAACATATCCCTATACCATCTATAATGAGATTATAGATGGACAGTATATATTAACAATTTGATCTGCAATTCTTTGCTAAAATTTTAAGGGTTTTCCTATAAAATGCTTTGTTATTGTGTACAAAAGAGTTGTTACAGCATTTTTAAATATTTGTCCATTAGGATCAATTTTTGTTGAATTCATTATAAAATCTTTTTCTTTTTGACTTAGCACATTATCCCACCAACCTTTAAGTTGGCATGTAAATCCTATAACAATTAAGGAGACTAAAGTTCTATCAGTATTATTTTTCCCTTTAAAGGTTGTTGCAGCCATAGTCATTTGTTGAACAGTGTCTTAAATTTGTTGTTCACCTAATCTGTTTATATTCCATTCATTAATTGATTCGCCAATAAAGGCTACAGAATCTTGAAAAGGTCTTTCTTCATATTGAACATCAAGATATGTGAGTCTTGGGTAATAATTCCCACTTTTTGAAACAGACATATCTTTTCTTAACTTAATAACTTGAAGATCTAAAAGTTCATTTTCTAATTCTTTAATTTTTTGTAAAGTATGTATCTTTAGTGGAGAACTCGTTCCTATGGTTAACTGTTCTAATTTTTTTTTAATTTCTTCAATAGAGTTATCAGATTTTGAGCCAAAGTGTATATTTTTTAAATCTGATTCTGGAACATAAATTACCTTATAGATGGGTCTATTAGGATCTAAATTTTTGTTAATATTTTAAGCTGATGTATATTCTTTAGGTTTTTCACCTATTTGATTATCTATTTTTTTCAGGGTTTTGAACATAGTATGAAGCATTTGATTAGAGTAATTAAGTTGTTGATGAACTTTACTAAAATCGCCCTTATCTATAGGTAAATTATGTGCTCGTGAAGCTATTTCCTTAAAAGGGGTGGCTTCAACTTCTAATCATTCTTTTGTGGTTACCTTAATAGTTTTTAAGTGAGAAAATTATGAAATTATTATCTTATCTTTCTCTGTTTTCTAAGAAGTTAATATTTTATTATTTACTAATATTTCTGGTATTCTTATAAAAGGATTTTGAATATTATTTTCTTTACAATACTTTTCAAACCAGTCAAAGAAATATATATTGATTTGTTGGTCTATTAAATATAAGTAAAATTCTTATCTAAATTTAGTAGTCTATTCTTTACTAAAATTTTTAAAATATCAATCGCTTTTATCTTTATTATAAGGAGCTTCAAAATTATTAATCTATATTTTATCTATTTCAAAGAGTTCTTCTTTAGTTAATACATTAATTTACTATTTATATGACGAAATTCCGTGATTAATAGGTAAACTGTAAAGAGATTTACAATATTCGGATCAAACATAAGCTGCATTTAGCATTGATCAACCTACTAATTATTGGAAAAATCTGCCTGCCTATAGTACTTACGGCTCATTAGTCTTCTTACCTTACCCTGATGATAACTGTTTTTTTTTTTCTTAAAATATCTTGTATATATCAATATTATGTGCAGAAATTATTAACGTCATGTTAGCCAATGAACAATTCCCGTGTGTGAAAGAGGTCATTTTGGTAGAATTGGTGCATTAACACTGAACCTGTAGTGGAGTCTCCCAGAAAACACTCCAAGATTTTGACCCAAAAGCAATACGAGCCACCCAAATATAAGCAGCTGAATGCCACATACTGCCACCTGCACTAGTTATTTCACTTGTCAGCCCTTTATGATTCTCTGTCATTGGTCCTACAATCCGGTGGCACACCATATTTTTGGAATATCTAGGGCAAGTTCCATATTTTTGAAGTAATCCACTTTTATATATATCCTAAAATTATAACGGGGCTATACCTGTGTTTTTTATAAAACAAAAGTTAGGTGAATTGTATAAATGGAAATTTTGATAAAAATATGAATAATGAAGGAATAAAATCTGATTATTTTTTTTTTTTTTGCAAAGAAATATATATGATGATTTTCTACAGAATTATCACTTTTTTTTCTGTCTAATACTTCTTCAAAATTTCTTTTGGATAATAATATTGTCTAAAATGAAAATTATCTTATGATTCACCTTAACAATTGTGTAGAATAGTGAATTTGCGAGCAACATTGCTCATTATCATATCGAGAAATACTGAAGTAATTATTAACAGGATTTCTTTTAATGGGAATAATCGAAGCCTTTCACCTGAAAGGCTTAGATATGATTTTTGCTGCCTGCAATTTCTCTTCACAGGAAGTCCATATGTATTACTAAAAGCTTTCAATAAATCTTGTGGTATGAGATAATCTTGTTGTAGGATAACTTCTTTTCTCCTAAACTTTATTTTGCACAAAAAAAGAAAAAAAATACTGAAGTAATCAATTAAAAGGAAGTGCAACTTTGGTTAAAAGAAGAGTCTTACACAATTTATCTTAGCATATTTTTTCATAATTATTGTTGATTCAAATAATTTTTTTAGTTTAAAAGAAAAAAAATTAAGAGCAACCCTATGTGTAAAACCACATCTTAAACCTTATTTTATGATTGTTAAGTTAAAACTTAATTGGGGCCTAAGTGAAAATAGGATTGTAGAAACACAGGAAGATGAAAAAAAGTTTTGTATATTTTCTGAGTGTCAATATACAATAAGGTGCTCCTATTTATAAAGTAGGAGAGAATAAAAATAAAATCAAAATCAATCCTATACATAAAGTCTAATTAATCCTAATCTGATTACAAGATAATAACAAATAAATAACAAATCATTTACAATCGTAACAAATCAACAATAAATTATTTACAATCATAACAAATCAATCACTATCGTAACATCCCCCCTCAAACTCAAGTAGGTGCAACAGTAACTAACTTGAGTTTGGACAGTAAAGTACGGAAGCGACTAGGAGAATGAGGTTTGGTGAACAAATCAGTTGGCTGATCAAGAGTGCCAATCGAGACAAGATGAAGATCACCACGTAGAAGATGTTGACGAATGAAGTGACAATCAATCTCAATATGTTTGGTGCGCTCATGAAAAATATCATTGTGTGCAATTTGGATGGCACTACGGTTGTCACAATGAAGATCAGTGGAGGAAGACTGAGGTATCTCTAAATTAGCAAGAAGCCAACGAAGCCACAAGATTTCAGAAGTAGTATCAACAAGGGCACGATATTCTGCTTCAGTGCTGGAGCGAGCTGTCAGAGTTTGTTTCTTACTCCGCCAACAAATAAGAGAATCTCCAAGAAATATGCAAAAGCCAGTGGTGGAGCGACGGTCACTAGCATCACCGGCCCAATCAGCATCAGAGTAGGCTCGAAGAGTCAAAGGGGATGCAACGGAATAATGAAGACCATAAAACAAGGTACCCTTGATATACCGAATAATGCGAAGGACAGCAGCATAATGGGTGGTACGAAGGGCAGCCATGAACTGACTAACTAGATGAACAGTATAGGAGATATCTGGTCGAGTAACTGCAAGATAGATCAGGCTGCCTACTAGTTGAAGATAGAGAATGGCATCATCCAACAAAGTACCATCCTGAGGAGTAAACTGAACGTTGGGTTCAAGAGGAGTGTGTTCGATTTTGCAATCAGTGAGCCCTGCTCGAGAGACAAGATCAGAAGCATACTTAGCCTATGAGAGAAATAAGCCATCACTAGAAGATAGAACTTCAAGCCCCAGAAAGTAACTTAAAGGTCTAAGATCTTTCATCTCAAAATATTGACATAAGAACTGTTTGAGCTCAATAATGCCAGTAGAATCATTGCCAGTAATAATCATATCATCGACATAAAGAAGCAAGAAACAGTACCATTTTCTATTTTTCGAGTAAAAAGAGCAGAATCATGAGCACTGGAAGAGAACTCCAACTGACTGGTAGTGCTGTGAAATTTAGCAAACCAGGCCCGAGGTGCTTGTTTGAGACCATAAAGAGCCTTACAAAGACGATAAACCTTGTTGGTCGGACAAGTGTATCCCGGAGGAGGAAGTATATAAACCTCTTCTTCTAACTCACCATTAAGGAATACATTTTTAACATCCATTTGTGTAAGTGGCCATTGTTGAGTGGCTGTAATGGCAAGAAGAGTTCGAACAGAGGTGATGCGTGCAACAGGGGCAAAAGTTTCTTCATAATCAATACCATACTCCTGAGTGAATCCTTTTGCCATAAGACGAGCTTTGTACCGCTCAATAGAACCATCAGAAAGAGTCTTGATTTTATAAACCCACTTGCATCCTATAAGAGGCTTACCAGAAGGAGGATCAACAAGGTCCCAAGTGTGAATATTCTCCAATGCCTGTAATTCCTCCTGCATAGCTTGCTGCCAATGAGGGTCGGTAGAGGCTTCCTTATAGGACTGTGGTTCATGAAGGTGAAGCATAGTAGAAAAACAATGGTAATCACGAAGATAGGTAGGTGGAGTTCTTACCCAATGAGGACGCTCAATGGTGGGAGGTACAGGATCAACGGTCGGAACAACATCATCGGAAATAGAGGAAACATCGGAAGAGACTGGGTGCTCACTGGAGGTACCTACATCTGTGTCACTAGGGAAGTAATCAATATCGGGGTTAGTAAAAAGAGGAGTAGAAGTGGGCGGAATTGACATAAACTTGGATAATGAAGAGAACATTATATGTTCCCAAAAGACAACATGACGGGAGATACGGATATGCTGAGATATCGGATCCCAGCAACGGTAACCTTTGTGCTCTGTGCCATAACCAAGAAAACAACAAAGACGGGTGCGAGGCTCAAGTTTAGTATATTCATGAGGTTGGAGAAGGAAAAAACAAGCACAACCAAACACCTTAAGTAAGTTATAATCTGGTGTAGTGTGATAAAGATGCTCAAAAGGAGAGACATTACCAAGGACAGAGGAAGGGAGACGATTAATAACATGGACAGCAGTAAGAGCAGCTTCACCCTAGGCACGTTCAGGACAAGAGGCTGAGAGAAGCATGGCACGGACTGAGTCAAGAATGTGACGGTGCTTTCTCTCAGCGCGACCATTCTGTTGAGAGGTATATAGACATGAGAACTCAAACAAGGTACCCTGTGCACCAAGAAAAGATAAGAGTCTAGAATCACGGTATTCTATGACATTATCTCAGTGAAAAACTTTAATGACTTTAGAGAATTGTGTTTGAATCATATTGGCAAAGTTAATATAAACTTGAGGAAGTTCATGACGATTTTTCATCAAATATATCCAAGTAAAGCGAGAATAATCATCAATAAATAACAAAATATCGAGAACCTCCCATAGTAGGTGTGGGAGCAGGGCCCTAAATATTATAATGCACAAGATCAAATGGTGAAGCAGAAATAGATGTACTTTTATGAAAAGATAAAGCTGGTTGTTTAGCAGTTTGACAAGCAGTACAATCAAGAGACTCATTAGTAACAGATCCTAAAAGACCCTGAGACACAAGAGGACGCAGCTTTCTAAGAGAACTATGAGCAAGACGTTGATGCCAAATCTGAATAGAAGAGGTGGTGGAAGTAGCGCAAATGTTGGACACTTGGGGAACATGCAGTTGAGTGAGCTCAAATAACCTTCCAATCTTACATCTAGTCCCTATGAGTTATCCCATCCGTGGGTCCTGCACACGACAACCAGAGGAAGAAAAAGTAAGTTCATAACCAAGATCACATAATTGACTAACAGAGATAAGGTTAAAATTTAGTTTAGGAATGAGATAGGTGTCAGGTAAACTTAGATTGGACAAGGAGATAGAACCCTTATGACTTACATGCATAAGAGATCCATTAGCAGTGTGGATAGAATGAGCAGTGTCATTTTTAGATAAGATGAAAAGAAATGAGATGTAGAGGTCATGTGGCTACAACAGGAAGAATCTAAATACCATGTAGGATTACCTGGTGTGGTGGAAAGGGCTGCAGGAGTATTACCATTACCGGACGAAGAAAGAAGTTGTTTAAGGAGAGACTCAAGATCATTGGCAGAGAAGGCAGACTGAGAAGATTCAGGAGATTCATTGGCAGCAGCAGTGGTGGCAAATACAGGCCTAGAAGAACTAGGACGAGGTTGATTTATGTTCTAGTCTCGTTGGGGAGGATGAGTGGGACAATTTTGAATTAAATGTCCTGGTTTCTTACAATATCGGCAACAATTTGAAGCAATACGATCCTTTTGCTTGCAATTGTGACATTCAATAGTGGGGCAGTCGAAGTAGGAATGCCCTGATTTTCGACAGTGACGGTAAAATTTGGTTGTTTTATCTGGAACGGCAAAGGCAATATCAACTTTAGGACGAACAAGACCCAATCTAGTTTCTTCAGACTTGAGACATGGAAGGGCATCCTCAAGTGTGGGCAAAGGATTCTGATGTAGTAAGGATGCGCGGACAGGTTCATAATCATCAGTAAGCGCCATGAAAAACTGGATAAGACGAGTACGATTCCGATGAGTCTCATATATTTTTAAATCAGTGGCATCTTTCAGAGAAGGCTCACATGAGTTTAGCTGATCCCAAATAACTTCCATCTGTGCTAAAAACTCATAAACAGGTTGACTAATTTGTTGCTTCAAAGTATTAAGTTCCTTCAATAGTTGATACTGATGTGATAAATCAGAGATAGTGCAGCGTTGCTTTAAATGATCCCATACCTCTTTGGCATTCTCATAACACCCAAACTATAAATGAATACTAGGAGTAGATGTATTGCGAAACCAGGTAATGATCTGATGGTTCTTGCTATCCCATTCCTCTAATTTATCAGCATACGTTTCAGCAATATCAGCAGTGCTTTTGGTGGGGCTCTTTATATCACCTGTCACATATCTCCAGAGTCTGCGGCCTTTAAAAAAATCGCACATTGCTTCGACCCAATGGGAATAATTTGAGCCATTAAGAACAACCGGAATAGGAAGCAAGACATCGAATTTTTCTATTATAGCACAATAAACTCAAAAAAACAACACTATCAGAGCAGAATTTACAAAAATTGAGTGCAAAAATGGAAAGATCTCACCGAAATACTTAAGGAAGGGTTGACAATGGACCTTGGGCACCAACCAAAAAATATCAAAAAATTCACCGAAAGAGAGAACCTAAGCTCTGATACCATGTAGAAACATAGGAAGATAAGAAAAAATTTTGTATATTTTCTGAGTGTCAATATACAATAAGGTGCTCCTATTTATAAAGTAGGAGAGAATAAAAATAAAATCAAAATCAATCTCATACATAAAGTCTAATTAATCCTAATCTGATTACAAGATAATAACAAATAAATAACAAATCTTTTACAATCGTAACAAATCAATAATAAATTATTTACAATCGTAACAAATTAATAACAAATCAATCACTATCGTAACAAGGATTATGTACATAGATAATAATTGAAACATTGGTACTAACTAGGGGTGGAAGGGTAGGTTAATCTAGACTTTGGGTAACTAGGATAAGGTCTATTTTGTTAAAACTGGCCTTAAACTGGCTTGTTACCTATCATAACGTTTTTTGGGCTTGATTTGATGTTTTTGTAAAAACATAAAAACTTGACTTGAAAACTTATTTATAAATATTCATTGATTGTACCGAAAATAAAAAATATATACATTACATGGAGCATATATGAAATTTTAGATTTTTTTAATTTTTAAATGAGTATAAGTCTTGATAAAATTATTATTGTTATATTCTGTATAAAATGAATATAATATATTAATATATAATTAATAAATTATGTAAATATTATAAAATTTTGATTGTATGTATCTAAATAATAAATGATAAGGCCCCTTAGTATGTCAAATAGGCCTTTATAAAGGCCTATTCTTTAGTTTACTTAGTTATATAGACATTTCTACTAATAAGGGTTAGGCATGGTGATAAGTGGGTCATATTTTTAGGTAATTGTTTTGGAGGATCTCTTAGTCGTAATAATGTCCAAGGTTAGTCTTCTAGTCATGCCTATGGGAATACTTAAGCCAAAGGTCCAAAAGAAAAAAAAAGGTTAATAGGCATTTCTAAATATTTAAACTTGACTAGTTTGTAGAATAAGTTAGACCAAAGTTGATCGAAAATATGTTAGGCGGAAGGCTTCTGATAAGCAATTTGATAAGTGAAAACTATAGGGACCAATCTTTCATGAAAAATAAGTAACAATACTTTAATGAGTTGTGTTGCGACCGTCATAATCGCGACGGAATAGCAACTTAAATTAAAAAATTAGGAGTCGCCGCTAATTTTATTTTTTATTAAGAAAAATTGGAAAACCCCAAAAAAATAGTCTTTCTAACCAAATTGAATTCGGGAGTTAGTTATGTGTAGGGAAGGGTGAAAACTTAATCCCACAGCACTCCTAACACACTCGTCCTAGGACGATACCTTAAATTAATTATGTAAATTCTTAATAATTCTTGAAAATATTTATTTTACTTATTTTGTAAAAAATATTAAATAAATAAATAAATTATGAAAATTTAATTTTTGGCTTGACAGAATAGAAATTCTGCTCCTACGTATCCCCAGGTGCAATGAGGAACTCAAAGTCACGTAGTTCTCTAGAAAATAATTATGGGTTAGTTGATTTTAATTTTAAAAATTTGAATTAACAAGTCGTCGCGACTCAATTATTCAAATTAAGGATTGAATAGGTGAAGCTCGCGTCACGCTAGAGACGTCACCCACTGATTATCAAATTTGTTACAAAAGTTTTATTTAAAATTATCAATTAATGATTCAACTTAAAAAAAATTGAAAACAAGATAATAATTTAAATATAATTTAAATAATGATAATAATAATAATAATAATAATAATAATAATAATAATAATAATAATAATAATAATAATAATAATAATAATAATAATAATAAATCATCAAGCTATCGCAACTCGGATGATTACAAAATATAAGGTTTAGCAAGTATTTGTCATGCAACTTAACGGATAACCCATATTATTATTATTATTATTATTATTATTAAAAAAATTATTCTTATATTTTTTAATTTTTATTTTCCTTCTTTTTTTTTATCCTTTAATAGGCCCAACAGCCCAATTCACTCAAAAAAAAAATTAGAAAGAAGAAGCTGCTTACGAAACAGAGGGAATAGGGGAAGGATTATTTGTTTCTTCTTCTCTTGAACTTTCAGTGACCAACCTAGGGGCTAAGGAGCAATCGTCGGCCGGCAGTGAGGAGGGGCAGAGGCGCAGCGGGTTCGTGACAGCGACGAGGCTATGCACGGGTAGAGCTTGTCAGTGACGGATTTGGGGCTCTGCCGCGGCCTTGCAGCGGCGCGGGAGGTGGTCCGACTCGGTTCCGGCGCGACTCGGATCCGACTGCTGCGGCGTATGTCGGGACAAAATCTGACTGAGATGGCAAGAGTGAGCAAGTCATGGATCGCCCAACGACACAGTGCGACAACAGGGCTTAGCCGGTTCCGGGGCGCGATGGACGGCAGCTGGGATGCAAATAGAGAGACGACGGCTCGGCGTGCTGACGAAGAGATGGCGGAACACGGGTCACGGTTGGTTGCTGAGTCAACTCAGTTAAACAGTTGGTGGGATGTTTTTTTTTTTTGTCTTGGTTAGGAGTTGGTATGTTTGTTGGTGGCTTAGGTTTGAGATTTGCAAGGAAAATGGTTATGGTAGCTTGATGGTGTTGTTAGGTGGAGATGATTGGGAAGTTGTTTTAGTTATGGGGTAGAAGATGAAGTTGTGATATGGGTGAAAGTATGTAGAATATGAGATATTGGAGATGAGGAGGGGTTGTAAACATGATGGAATGGTAAAATTGAAGAGGGTGATTATGAAAAAAAAAACTTTGGCAGAGAGGTAAGGAAAATGTTACGTGAGTGAAAAAAAAAGGGTAGGCAGAAGAGTGTATCAAGGTTGAGGAATAAATCAGATTCTCCGTATAGGTTCTCAGTGTAGGTTCTCATCTTTTCTGTGTGCGGGTTAGGTGTTTTTATAGGAGGGGATTAGGTTGAAGTGTTTGAGTTAAAATGTGATTAGGAGTTTGTTTAGGATAAGTGATGGGTGGTTTAGGATAAGTTTGTTTAGGATGAGTTTGAGTTAGGATGGGTTTATACTAGGATAAGTTTGTGTTTTGATGATAACTGACAAGGTTGGTTTAGGATAAGTTTGTGGTAGGATGAGTTATAGTTAGTTTAGGATAGGTTTGAATGGGATAGTTAGGATAAGTGCTTAGGGATTAGGATAATTGATGAAGTCTGTTTTTAGGATAAGTGATGAGTTTAAGTGTGAGGATAACGATGGGTTGTGGGTTAATGGGTTATGGGTTAACGGGTTGGTTTATGGGTTAATGGGCCAATAGGTTGAAAGATTATTTTTTATTTTTTGTTTTTATTATTATTTTTTTATTTTTTACAAAACGCCCCGGACAAAATTGGGTGTTCACAAGTTGAAAACTATAGAGACTAAAATTCAAATAAGTAGAAATTTAGTGTTAGGGGTCAAAATAAATATTTTGACAAACCACGTTGGCAGTAACATGCCACAAATTCTCTAAGTTAGGCTAGCAGTAACATGCCACAAAATAACAAAGTGTTAAGAATATGTCAAAGCAAGGATTTGACAACAAGCAGCACACTTGGAAGATTTAATAACAAGCAAGGGCTTTGAGATAAGCACAACACTTGGAGTGAAAATCAAGATTCTAAGCTGAAAAAGTACGTGATCCTTGACAAAGCCAAGTCAACAAAGAGTAGCATTGACAAAGCAAGCAAGAGCTCATAAGCGTTGACAAAGTCAATCCAGCGAAGTCAGAATTAGCATCGAAGCATTTATTCGACAAAGCTACCCAACAGTTAGACAAGAAGCACTCAAAGGCCCCATTTAAGAGAGTGAAGCAATTACCATGAAGCACAAATAGAGTGCAAAGAAAATGTGGTTGGCGTGGCAAGGCAATAGTAACAAGCAAAAGAGAAGCACAAACACACATTTGAAGCCATTGTGCATAGTGTACATAGCTGTAAATTAATAATGCATGTGAATAATTTGCATGAGTGACGCCTATCAAATAGGTGGCAACATCCTAGGGACTTGGTTTTTGAGTTTTAGGTGCCAAAATTGGGCACCCAATGAAAGAAAATATTCATCGGATCTATTAATCCCAATAATTTATGACATATCAATTTCATATAAAAGATTTTAGGGTTACCTTGATATGGCATCGATGAAGAAGACATTGTCGAACAATCCTAAAAAGTAAAACACGACGAGGGAGAGATACTATTCCTATCCCACAATAGTTGCTCACGCGTCAGTATCAACGGGGCAGCTGTACGCACTAGAGTGGTTAAGAATAGGAGTCTCTCCCTGTATATATAAAATAATTAAAATGGGTTAAACCTACCCACTATGGCAAACTCATATACAAGACCCATAAACAAAACCCACATATATGAGCAGTGCTTTAACAACAATAGGCCCATTAACAATACTGATCACAATTTGGGCTAAACAAAATGCTCTAATAATTTTGACATCAAATTAATCTAGGTTCTATATAATATGATTTATGCTTGTCCATAAATAAAAATTCTAACATTCTCCCACTTGGACAACATAAGTCACATTATATCACTTTAATAAGAAAACAATTCTCCAGATTAATCAAACAATATGTGGCCACAACATGATGTCAAAATCGAGCTAGCACTCTCAACAACTGGTCCAAAATGAGACTACAAGTATCTCAACACTGCAGAAAATCATACTCGAAGGAGTACTGATATCATGCATGCAACATACTCATATCTCGGTGACCCATCAAAATGTGGTAAATGGGTAATGGGAAAGCACATCCAAAATTTGCATGCCAATATGTGATCAAAGTACATTTTCCAACAAAATGCCCCCAAGCATCCGCCCAAGATGCTTTCTGAGATTTAACATCTCAGCATAACAACAAAATGAGACTGGGACCAAAATGTCTCCATAATATGTCATATCATAAATAAACAAAACTGTGCAGATCAATAACAATAACAATATTATATGACAACGATAATAATAATATAATTGTCTCGAGACATAATAAAATAAGGTCATAACAAAATTACAAAATTAAACTCCCACTAACCCAAAACATCAAAAGACCTCACTATACCCATATGGGTCACATGATCAATAAAAACTTTAACAGCTAAACCTTTAGTTAGTGGGTCTGCAACCATAAGTTCTGTAGGGATATGCTCAACACGAGTCTGAAACTCCTGAATATTCTCTCTAATAAACATGAGTTTTGTATCAAAATGCTTTGAACGCTTTGAACTTTTATTAATTTGAGAGAAGCACACTACGGCAGAATTATCACAATAAATAGTAAGAGGCCTAGAAATACTCTCCACAATAAGAAATTCAGTAATCAAATTTTTCAACCATATCACTTGACGCGTAGCTTCTTAACAAGCTATATATTCTGCCTCCATAGTAGAAGTAGTTATAAGTGTCTGTTTAACTCTCTTCCATGAAACAGCTTCTCCTGCTAACATAAAGATATACCCTGATGTGGACTTGTAGTCATCTGGATAACCACCATAATTAGAATCAGTATAGCCTATCACCTCAAGGCGGTCAGACCTCCTATAGGTGAGCATACAGTCTTTGGTACCCTGTAGATACCTCATAACTCGTTTTATAGCCTGCCAATGAGCCACACCAGGTTTGCTCAAGTATCTCCCAAGTACACTAACAAGAAAAGCAATATCAGGACGTTTACAAACTTAAGCATACATAAGGTTGCCAACGGCGGAAGCATATGGGACTTTCTCCATTTCAGCAACATCTTTATCTCTGTGAGGACACTGGGTATTAGAGAGTCTTTCACCCTTTTGAATAAGTGCAGTACAAGGATTACAAGATTTCATATTAAATCTATTCAGAATCCTTTCAATATAAGCTTTCTGAGACAAGCCAAGAATATCACGAGATCTGTCACGGTGAATCTCAATACCTAATACAAAAGAGGCATCACCAAGATCTTTCATATCAAAATGTGCTGTCAACATCTGCTTTGTCTCATTCAGAAAAATAAAATCATTACTCGCTAACAATACATCATTAACATATAAAACAAGAATGATGAATCTGCTCCCACTAAACTTTAGATAAATGCACTGGTCAACAGTATTCTCTTTAAAACCAAGAGAACTAACAATATAATCAAATTTCAAATACCATTGCTTGGAAGCCTGTTTCAATCCATAAATGAATCTTCTCAATTCGCATACCATATGATCTTTACCATTTTCAACAAAACCATCAGGTTGATCCATATACACATCCTCATACAAATCACCATTTAGGAAGGCGGTCTTAACATCCATTTGATGAAACTCCAAATCAAAATGAGCAACCAAGGCCATCACAACACGAAAAGAGTCTTTAGTGGAGACCGGTGAGAAAGTCTCCTTATAATCAATGCCTTCCCTCTGGTTATATCCCTTAGCAACAAGTCTGGTATTATACCTCTCAATTTCACCTCTAGCATCACGTTTGGTCTTAAAGACCCATTTACAACTAACAGTTTTGCAATCAGTAGGCAATTCTACTAATTCTCAAACATTATTCTTTCTCATAGAAGCCAATTCATCCTCCATAGCCATTAGCCATTGTGCACTATCGGGACTAACCACGGCCTCTTGAAAAGAAATAGGATCAGAATCCTCAACTGAATTAAACTCATGCTCCTGCAGGTACACAACATAGTCCCTGAATCTAGTAGACTCAATGGATATAGGAGCCCACTCAGATATTCTCAGTGGAGTCACAATAACATCTGGAATCTGTACATTATTTTTGACTTGTTGAGGGATATCGACATTATCAACAAGATCAACAGCATTATCATTATAGATAAGAGGAGATAACATTATCCCTGGAAAGGGATCAACAGGAATAGGAACAACAACATGCTCCTCACTAAAATCAATAATATGCGGCTCTTGAGTTCCACCATGTCCTAAGTCCCCTTCAAAATAGATAGCCCGATCGGATTCAATAACTCTAGTAATATGATAAGGACAATAGAACCTAGAACCTCTTGAGCCAAGACAATAGCTAATGAAGAAACCACTGATGGTTTTGGGATCAAGCTTCTTTAAATGTGGGTTATAAGGTCTCACCTTTGCCCTACATCCCCAAACGCGAAAATGCCTTAAGGTAGGTCGTTTGCCTATCATAAGCTCATATGGAGTCTTCAGCACAGATTTACTTGGCACATGATTCAATATATAAGCAGCAGTCTTTAAGGCATCTCCCCATAAGAATTCTGGAAGAGTAGAATGACTAAGCATACACCTCACCATATCCATCAGAGTACGATTTCGTCTCTCTGCAACTTCATTTTGTTGTGGAGTGCCTGGCATAGTGTACTGTGCCTCAATACCACAGTCCTGTAAGAACCTAGCAAAAGGTCCAGGATTTCTACCAGTTTTCATCATACCTGGCATAGTATTCACCACCTCTATTAGACCTTACACATTTGATCTGTTTACTAAATTTCAATTCAACAGCGACTTTGAATGCTTTAAAAACATCTAAAGAATCAGATTTCTCATGTAGCAAATCAATCCACCCGTATCTAGAGAAGTCATCAATAAACATGATAAAGTACCTAAAACCACCTATAGCAATAAGAGTAATAGGCCCACAAATATCTGTATGAATCAACTGTAGTATTCCTTCGCTCCTGGTAACCCCACTCTTCCTGGCTCCAGCTGTGAGTTTCCCCCTTATACAATCAACACAGGTATTAAAATCAGAGAAGTCCAGATCATGAAGAATATTCTCCTTGATCAACCTCTCCATTCTCTCCCTAGAGATGTGTCCTAAACGTTTGTGCCACAACATAGGAGATTTTCCAGTAACTTTACCACACTTGTTTCCAACAACATTATTGATATCTGAATCCCATTGATCAACAGAGAAAGAATCAACATTTAACATGTATAAACCATTAGACAGGACTCCAGAACAAACAAGAACAGAATTATAATATAAAGAAACTTTTGCATTACTAAAATGGAAAGAGTAGCCACAACTATCCAAAACAGAAATTGAAATCAAATTCCTCCTCATAGAAGGTACATAAACTGTATCTTTCAAAACTAAATCATGTCTAGTACACAACTTTAATGAAACCACTCCTATATGTTCTACTTTGACTTTGGTTCCATTTCCTACTGTGATCATCAACTCCCCTTCACTTGGTTTCCTCTTGCTTCTGAATTCCTGCAATGAATTTGTAACATGAATAGTTGCACCAGTATCTAGCCACCAGGAATTTAAAGGAACATCAACTAGATTCGATTCAAAACATACTAGAGCCAAGGGGTTACCTTTCTTTTTCTCAAGCCAGCTCTTAAACTTCAAACAATCAGACTACTTATGCCCATATATATATCACAGAACTTATAATTTCAATTAAAACGATATCTGGGCTTAACACTAGAAGGCTCACCAAGACCAGAAGATGGCTTAGAAGAATATCCAGGCTTATCATTCCATTTTTTCTTAAACTAAGGCTTACTATTCTTCCCTTTAGAAAATTTCTTCTTCTTTTCACCATTCTTGTGAGAACCAAACTGCACACTATGAGCCTTGCCCTTCTTCATGGTATGCTCCTCTTGAGTAAGAACAGATATAAGTTCATCAATAGTCCACTCCTCCTTTTGAACATTGTAAGTGGTTCTCAAGACATCAAAACTAGCCGGAAGAGACTCAAACACCTGTCATACCAGGAAATCCTCTCCCAACTCCACTTTCATGGACCTCAACTTGTTGTACCAGTTCACAAGCTTCAAAACATATTTACGAACACCACTCACACCATCATATGTAGTCTTTGTCAACAAAGAGAGGTAATAGGCCTTTTCAGTTTTATCGAACTTCTTGAATTTCTCACCAACAGACTTGAGGAACTCTTTAGCGTTATTTGTTTTAGGAATGCTTTCTTTAATAGTTTTTTCCATGCTATACTTCATGGTCATCAAACAAACTTTATTGGATTGAACCCACCTTTCATGCTTCTTCTTTTCTGTAGCAGAAGATGCATTTATGGGTCTCTGAGGTTCATCCTCAGTGAGAGCAGCATCAACATTAGAGACAGCCAGGAACAATTTCACAGAATCCACCCAGCCCTCAAAATTAGTCCCATTCAATTTCGTTATAGCACTCATTTGCATCGATGAAGTTGAAAGAATGATACATTAAAGGGAGATTTTGTCAAGCATATCAACATATACAATATTTGAACAAAACCATAATTGAGTTTTCTAATACAATTGCAATCCCGCCTAAGAGTCTCGAATTATAATACATGAGTAGACTCCCATAAGCATCAAAAATCATGTCCCTAAAGCTAGTACTGAGAGGATACTGAGAACTCTAAGGTCAGAACCTCAATGCCTTTAACAAATCATTAGGAATCACATTAATAAAGGCAAACTGATAGGGTAAGCGCATTACTAATATAATCCCCAAAGCCACAACATAACATTATTTTATCAACAAAATAGCACCTTACAATAATTGGTCCCGCGAAGGCGAGCTCACAATTATGAAAAGTGTCCAAAATAACATCACTCAACAAATCACTAGAAATTACATTAATAAAGGCAAACCGATAGGGTAAGCGCATTATTAATATAAATCCTAATGCAACATTTTTAACAAAATATTAACAAAATTAACACCTCAACATAATTGGTCCCGCGAAAGTGAGCTCACAATTATGAAAGGTGTTTCAAAACATTACAACAATACTTTAAATAGCAACTCTCAAAATTAATTGCATAAATAACAACAAAACATATAGTTTTCAAAACATTATATATCAATTTATGCATAAAATAGCACTAAAATTATTTAAGTGACCAAACAATATCACCTCTGAGAGTGTGCAGTATATATCATGCCCAACAACATCACAATAACACATAAAAAATTTCTAGAGACAAAAGAGGAAAGTACCATATATATTTAACAATTTTAAACTCTAAGAAATTTGGAACAAATAATAAATAGGCATGAAAAATAAATTCTTTATAAATTCATAACATTATAATTCAGTATACATATTTTTAGACTTAAAATAATTTGAACAAAATCATTTCAATAAAATTTTAATTACACATAACTTTAAAATTTTCTCTTTTTTTTTTAGAGGCGTGCATAGAGGAGAAAATAAACAAAGAAAGAAGAGAAGCGTCGTTCACGCACAGTGCCACAAGAGAAATGAATTGAACAAAATTAAATGAGGAATAGTTTGCATGGTCACGGTGCAAAATGAATTGAAAGACATGAAGGACGAGACGACCTCATCCAATTATTCAAAGAAAACCTTGAATTCAAGATCCAATAATTTGATATTTCATATTTCTTTAATTTAAAACTCATATATATATATATATATATTATATATATATATATATATATATTTGGGGAAAATAAAAAAAATTGATAGTCATAATTAGAATTAAAACATACGCTCTGATACCAATTGAAAAAAAAAATATTCATCGGATCTATTAATTCCAATAATTTATGATATATCAATTTCATATAAAAGATTTTAGGGTTACCTTGATATGACATCGATGAAGAAGACATTGTCGAACAATCCTGAAAAGTAAAACACAACAAGGGAGAGATACTATTCTTATCCCACAATAGTTGCTCACGCGTCAATATCAATGGGACAACTGTACGCACTAGAGTGGTTAGGAATAGGGGCCTCTCCTTGTATATATAAAATAATTAAAATGAGTTAAACCTATCCACTATGGCAAACTCATATACAGGACCCATAAACAAAACCCACATATATGAGCAGTGCTTTAACAACAATAGGCTCATTAACAATACTGATCACAATTTGGACTAAACAAAATGCTCTAATAATTTTGACATCCAATTAATCTGGGTTCTATATAATATGATTTATGCTTGTCTATAAATAAAAATTCTAACACCCAGTTGCCTATAAATACCAGGTAGAATAAAGAACTCAATTTGGTCTATTCCATTTGCAAGGACCCTATAGTCCCTAATGCTTACAGGTTGATGGGTTAAGTCAAGTATGGTCGTCACTCCATGTCTCTGGTATCTTTACCTCACACGCCTCTCTAAGTTTCATGTATCTTTGCATGCTTCATGTACTTTTCTCTTACAGTCCATTAATGTAATCATGTTACCCACTTTTAGTTCTTACTTTCAGAAGTTTAATAACTTTGTTTTCTTGCAAGTTCTTATTTTCTGCAATTTGTTTGCTCGTTGTTACACTTGCTCTCATTTACTTTCATGAATCCTTTATTTTATTGCAAATATGTGTTTTTGCACTTTACTTCTAGCAAGTTATTATATTGCATTTTATATTAGTCATTCTTTGTGTTCTTGGCTATTTATTCTTCATTTCTACAGTTTAATTTTCTTTGATGTTACTTTCACGCACTTTATAATTCATGGCCAATAACATTTATGTTGATTTAACTTTCAGTTAGTTTAGGACTGGTTATGCTTGCTTCTTGACATATTTTTCCTTTCCATCATGCAATATTTTAGTAGTCATTTATATTCCTAATAGTTTACTTTTAATAAGCCTACTTTCTCTTCAGGTTGCATTTTAGCATATTGCTTTTATATCATTTTCTTTCTGTCAAATTTCCCCTGCCACACACACACTTTCTTTCTGTCAAATTTCCCCTGCCACACACACACTTTGTTTGTTTTCTTGCAAGTTCTTATTTTCTGCAATTTGTTTGCTCGTTGTTACACTTGCTCTCATTTACTTTCATGAATCCTTTATTTTATTGCAAATATGTGTTTTTGCACTTTACTTCTAGCAAGTTATTATATTGCATTTTATATTAGTCATTCTTTGTGTTCTTGGCTATTTATTCTTCATTTCTACAGTTTAATTTTCTTTGATGTTACTTTCACGCACTTTATAATTCATGGCCAATAACATTTATGTTGATTTAACTTTCAGTTAGTTTAGGACTGGTTATGCTTGCTTCTTGACATATTTTTCCTTTCCATCATGCAATATTTTAGTAGTCATTTATATTCCTAATAGTTTACTTTTAATAAGCCTACTTTCTCTTCAGGTTGCATTTTAGCATATTGCTTTTATATCATTTTCTTTCTGTCAAATTTCCCCTGCCACACACACACTTTCTTAGCTCTTTCTTAGGTGTTAAAGTTATTTCACAAATTACCATATCCTTTAGAATCTCAGAGAAGTTGATTCGCTCACAGAATTTAGATATAAATCACACTAATTGTCATAATCAACAACAAACCAAACGCATGACTATTAAGATGCGGTCCCAATACCCTTATTAAGTCTACGACAAAATTTCTCCATAAACACACACATAGTTTTGAACGGTTCGGAGAGTTTGTACCTAAGGTCTTTTTTAACAATGAGTTGATGGTGTTTTCCTCTATGTTGTTACAGCAGCTCGAGTGATGGAGCACAAGTGAGGGGGTACTTGAAAATGACACTCCAATACTCAAGTTAGTAGATGCACTAGAAAGGATCAACAATGTTCTAACCCATACCAGAGTGATTTACTTTGTATTTATAGGTGAGAATAATCCAAGGGTTAGATGGGATAAATTGGAATCTTAACGTTGGAATCTCATTAATGGGTTGTTATATCCAATTATAGGATATGCAATAGTCTCTATTAATGTGGGATTCATTGCTATCATTGCACATTAATGGCTTAACGACTATGTTGCGGTTGGCAATGATTATGTTGGGATCCACCGTGCAGAAGGTGCCATGATGTGTTTTTAAACTGGGATGGTCCAAGTGATATGAATTTGGATCTCAGTACAAAACAGATGTCCCTAGCTTAATGCTTAACTACAAGTGGAATGTCAAGTTTCTTGAAGTGTATGGGTCCAGTGTCCATTGTGATGTTCTCTAAGCGTTAGATAGAGCAGAATCTTAATCGTGTTGTTATCTATGGTTTTAACATGATATTGTTTCTTTTGTTCGGGTTCCGCTAGTTATGGTTCGTGACTTCATGCTAAGATCGATTGATGCTTGGTTTGTCCACAACGTTTTGCCTGTAGGCGTAGTCACTTCACTTACTGCACGTACCTTTTTAGGGACATGTGGTGAACAATTAGTGGTAGTCGTCATTAGGGTTTCACATTGCATCATTTGAAATTTTAAAAAAGGACAAGCCTATCCTTGCCAAAATGGTGGCAGTTGGAAAGTTTTACGTCCTATAAATAGGAATGTAGGAGAAAAACTCTCACTTTTCTGCTTCTCCAAGTTTTCCCAAGGTTTTTCCAGTGAACTCAAAATATTTTAGCTGAAAGCTCGCAGTGGTTCACCATGGTTTCTATGCTGGTGCCACTAGTTTTCTTCTTAAAGCAACCTATTCCTAATTCCTCCCTTTCTTCAAACCCTTAAGGCACTGCACCTAACTCTTCATTCTTGTTTCCATAGTTTTCTTTTTTGGTTTAGGTTGAGAATGAGTGAAAATCATAATGAAGGGGGTAGTAATTCCATGGAGGCGCTTTCTGTAGTGCCACTTCCACGCGCAGTGGAGGCGCCCAGCGCACCCTCCACTCTGGACCTTTACAGATGGGTAAGTTCGAAGGTGAAGGGTATTGAATCCTGTTACATGACTATGGCGGAGATCGTCGATTTGAAGGTATATCTTCAATTAACAGAGGAGGCATATGGGATGAAGAGTTCGAGGTGCATCTTGTTACCAAGGAAGAGAGAATTTTTACAATGCGGACCTTAGGCGACAAACATTTTATATACCTTTATGAAACATTGTTTGTCAAACTTGGGGTCTGCTTATCGTTCACCCATTTCGAGATGGACGTGCTCAAACATCTCTGATTGGCACTAAAGCAACTGCACCCTAACACTTGGGCTTATGCTCCAGTATTCCAGTTATTACTCCAACATTTGAACCTACCATACTCTGTTTGCTTATTCTTTAAATTTTTCTAAGTTGTTAAGTCAGATGGCGGCAGTCCTACCAAGGCATTAGTTATGCTCCGTGCAAGGAGCAGTAGACAAATCTTAGAAACCTTCATTGAGTTTTACAAGGATATCAAGGATGAGTATTTCTGGCTTGAAGTGGTACCCGGCACGCGACCCTTTTTTCTCACGATGGAAGGTGAGCCAGCAATGCATTTATGCTGGTCCTCACGACATTTCGACTTCTGCCCTAAGGAATTTAAGGTCCGAGATGAGTACTTGACTGTGGATGAAGTTAATGTGGCCACCTTTCTGATAGGTTGGGTCACTGAAAAAAAACGTTATCCATTCTCAAGATTTGATAAAGACACTAGAGAATGAACTCTGCACTCTTCTAGGTGCAAACACGTAACTTGTTACTTTTTGTTTTTGCTCGTTATACTTATTTTAAGACTTAATGCAATTTTTTCTTCTTTTCTTTATAGAGCTTGGCGCCAGCTAATAACCTTGAGGTTCTACATGAGAGACTCGCTACTAGGGCTGCTAAAGGCAAAGGGTGGCTTCTAGCTCTTAGCCTGAGCAGGTCATTGAGTTCTATGACTAAACAAAAAACACGAATCCAATTGCCCAACTCCAAACTTGGAAGCACAGGGTGACTACCCAGGGCAGTCAATCTTGAAGGCCGTGCATTGAGGGACCAGTCTTGGACCTCACAATCGCATAAGATAACAACTTGCCTCCTAATGCGCCAATCTAATTCTTAAATAGAACTACATAATCTAAGTTAGACAATAACTAATATAACCAAATTTAATAATAAAATCTCTTGATAAATATCTAAATTTCTAGGATGTTACAAACTGCCCCATGGCTTATTGTTGTTGTTGTCTTAACCTCTAGGCCTTTCTCCTATGGGTTTTCGACCTATAAGGGCCTAATCTTAGGTTCGAAGCCTCACATGCACTTTGAACCCAAGTACTGGGCTTAACATTTCCTCCATCGAGATACTGCATCCTGAGCTCAAACCTATACTAATTAGGCTTGTTCTAAGGAGCTTTTTGGGTGTGAGGATTGTTTCTTAACCACTTGTTAGGGGCCACATTGGGTGGTGACAGCCTCATCTTTCCCTTTCTCATCCTTTCAGCAGATTCACCCAGCACCACTACATTCTGGTCGGTGGGCTGATTATGGATCTCAATAGAGCTTCTCTTTGGAGTTTTCTGTCTCTGCTTCCTGGCAGCCTAGAAGGATTTAGTAGTCAACTTAAAATAGTGTTGCATCGAGGACAGAGGGAAACCTCCCTTTCTCCTTCCTTCTCCTTCAGTAAAAACTCCACTAGAGTTTCTCTAGCCTTTGGATAGATCTCCTCCTCAATGGCCTCATAGGTAGCAAGGTCGACTTCAACACTGATCTCTAGAGGAGTCTCTTCGGCTACTTTGACCATATTTACTGGTACAAAGCTTACAGGCTTGATGTAAATAACATTTTCTTCAAAAGGATCGACGTCAACCTTCATTTCTTTCTTTTTCTCTTCAAATTTTAATCTTCCTTCCTGGATTCCTTTTTGGATCAAGTCCCTAAAACGAACACAATTATTAGTCGAATGACCATATTTATGATGGTCTTTACAATACTTTCGACCTTTTATTTCTTACAAAGAAGTGATTTTATGACCACTAGAAAGTTTTATTTGCTTATCTTTTAGTAACACAATGAAGATTTGGTCTACCTTAATTATATCAAAAGCATATATATTTGGAGATTTCATTTTATCTTTAGATCGAACATGCATTAAAGATAACCAGACATAAGGAGAACTACACATTAATTCTGCAATATTAACTTCATTTTTCTCGTCATCTTCTGCCTCATCTATTTTGACATAGGAAGCTTTATCATCTTCCGATTGTGTATAATATTTCGCCTGTATGTCAGGTGTTTTGACATAAGCAACTTTCTCCTTTTTAAGGTGTTTCTTGACCCTTTTTTTTTCGAGTCTTAATTGCTCAATTTGTCTCACCTTATCAGTAAGTTGAGATATATCCAATAGTTGTTTGGTTTATCAGTTTCTTTCTAATGGAATAATCTAATCCACCAGTAGCCATTTTGACTACTTCTGATTCTGGAATTACTATAAAGCATCTAGCCTTCATTTGCCTAAATCTGGCTAAGTAGACATCTATAGATTCACTATTACTTCTTTTAATGTTGAATAAATCCATAAGACTCACCTTACTTTATCCTCTAAAGAATTGATCATGAAAGTTTCTTTCAAGTTGATTCCAAAAGTGGATCGAATTAGGTGAGAGAGTTGTAAACCAAGTAAATGCATTCTTGGTTAAAGAACTAGGGAAATATTTCATTTTCAAATATTCATTGGTGGTTATATCCCCTGCCTTGATTATGTATCGAGCAATATGTTCGACTGTGGATTCTCCACTTTCACCAGCAAACTTAGTTGATATATTAGGGGCTTTCCATCCCCTAGGCAGTTCTGCCTACTGGACAAATTTAGGGAATATTGACACAAAATCAGGATGGTTTGCATAATCTACATTAAAATCATACATATTTAACACTTATTCAATTGCTTGATTGATATTTTGATTCCCCCAAAGATTGTTTTGTATTATTCGATCTCTCTAAGAGGTTGTCAACATTCTAGTTTTGATTAACTAATCGATGACTTGCAATTGGGCAAGGTTGATTTTCCCTTGACTGATTATTAACAATTTGGTTATTAACATTTGGGTTATTTACCAATTGATTATTATCTTAGTATATTGGTTGCGTATTTCCCCCTCGATTACCATTAGATTCATCTATATTTCCAAACACATTAACAATCCTACTCATTTGTTTAGTCAACATTGTGTTATTAGTTAACTCTATGAGTGAGGTAATGACAGTGGTCATCTGCCAAGTTAGCATATGGACCATTTCATGATTACTTTCATTAATTTGTTGTCTAATATTGTTAAGGGTTGTATTCGGGTTCCCATAAGGGATCAAAGACATATCCCCTGGCAAATTAGGGAAGATGTGTGTTCCCACATTCAACCTATCAATTCTGATTCCATTTGTTCCTGCCCCTTTACCATTGGTCCCTACCACTTGGTTTCTTGGTGAAACATTTGGTATTGAACTTATGTATGTAGCCTAGGTGGTTCCTATAGTTTGTGTAATGTTTTGGAGTGTGAAACTAGGAGGTAATCCATATACACTACAAGAAAATCAAGATTTAGCTACGGACAAACCCGTCGCTAATAGGGGAAAATCCATCACTAAACTTAATTTAGCTACAGATTCCATTTGTCGCTAAAGCCATTGTGGGATTGATCCACGCTAAATTTAGTAAGGGGAAATGAGTCCGTCGCTAAAATTAGCAACGAATATTCCTTTGCAAAATCCGTCACTAAATTAGCAACAGATGATTCCCTTACAAATCCATCGCTAAATTAGCAATAGATAATTCCCTCTCAAATCTGTTGCTAAATTAGCAACGGATAATCCCCTCGCAATTTGTCACTAAATTAGCAACGGATCCTAAATTGCATTTAGAAAGGGACTAATTTGTCGCTAATGGGCAGCAACCTATGCTTTTTTTTTTAAATGGAACATCTAAATCCTATTTAATTTCTAATAAATTGAATACAATAAAATTCCAGTAAACATAAAATAGTGTCCATAATTAATTGCATAGCATGAAATATATATTAACATAGCCCAAAATATCATTTCAAGCAAATAGTTTGAAATTATCTACATTATATCAAAAGATACTGCTAACATGGCACAAAATGCTATACATAGACCTACACAAGTTGTATCTTCCTAAGCAAAAGTTAAGTCTAAAACTATCTATGTAGAAGTTAATATTCATGGGGTGGGTGAACTAAGACTATTTGGTGATGCTTGTATAAGATTCTCATTTTGAAAAGCACTTGAAAATAGCCTAACAGCAGTTTGCACGTCCTATTGTACCACCTCTTGAACCACTTCTCTCACATCTCCTAGCCTTTTCTCAATCTCACGTTGGACAACTTCTTCAAACTCAGGTGTGTTAGAATAATGATATGTGGAAGCATTAGAAGTACTAGCTCTAAAATTTAGTGGGCAAACCATAGAAGATTGAGATCCTAGGCTATAAATTATGTCTTTCTTTGGCCCACCAATAGCTTCACCCAAAGTGACAACTCTTCTTGATTATCTAAGTCATGTTCTGTTGTTATATCATCTTCACCCATTTCAAATGTGTCACTTTCTACTGTTTCATCTTCCACCCAATCATTATTTTCATTAGATGTGTCACCAAGATGCTATTGGAGTTTTCTCTTTTTAAGTACTTTATAATTTTCCTAAAAATATAATATAAGAATTAGTTCATGCATAAAAAATAAGTTGCTCATAGAGATAGAGAAATAAAGACATTACAATCAAACTGATTTCTTAATGCACTAAGGACTTTCTAAAAGAAAATTATTTACAGGCAGTCTATCCTATGTAACTACGCAAGACAACAATATTCTTACAATAGGGAAAAGGAGAAACAAGAAAACAATGAATCTACCAAACCTACTAGAAGTATAAACCCTGATAACAGTCTCTAATAATTCTCATCCTTCTTGAAAAATAATTGATTAAATAAGCAAGTTCATCACTTGATTATATGCATGAAACAAGCAAATATAACAAGTACAGTCATTTCTTAATCTAGAATAAGAGACAATTATGTGCAAAGTTGAGTCTTGAAAGAAAAATATAAACTTTACTCAAGCACATGTCTAATAATGAGTAATTAGGAAACAAAGTGAGGACACAATAATTGATATGCAACTGGTGATCAGTCTTCAACATAAAAATATATGCTTTCACATCAAATGCTTACAGATATACATCCACTCTCAAAGACCCAAAAGAAAAAGGAAAGAGCTTAGACAAAAACAAAGTGTTTTTTTAATCCAAAATCTAATTACTTTTGTTTTATGACATATATTTAAGTAATATAGCATATCTCCATTGAGCTAGATTCTTTTCTTAGTGTCTAGTTAGCTTCTGACTACTAGTTTCATGAGGGAATAGAAGTGTGAAGAGGGAGACAAGGGTACCAATGACTTCAAATGTGATAAAGGAATGGTGTTAAGGGTCTTAAAATGAGAAGACGCCCAACTTTGGCATAGGCAGAGGAGGAAATAGAAGATGAAGTAGTTGAGGCTGCTAAATTATGCAGGCTGCTTATGGATGGTATGTTATCTTATTGATCATTTAAGTGTTTTCTTACGAAGCACTTAATAACAAATAACAAATACTTTGCAACTAGATGTCACTAATTATTTAAAAGAGGATATAATTACATATCTCAGAGAAATTTGTAATATACTTTCCCATCAGTAAAACAACAACTCATCTTTGAAGAACAATAACAGCAAGCTCATTATCTCTGGGGACATAAAACAAATCTCCAATAATGAGCAATAATAATTGCTGGTTCTGAGAGGAAGAATGATGATTACTTGGTTCACAATTTGAGGAGTTGCAAGGATTCTAAAAGGTCTTTTCTATTCTGGGAACCCTATTGTATTGCAACCTCCTGAGTCACAAAACAACAAATAAGCTGCTCTAAATTATCATGGTTTTTTAACTTTTCAACTTTCTTACTTTTCTAATCCAAGCTAATAGGGTTTCAAAATAGGTCGTGCCCTGCCTAATTGGTCATTTTTTTTTTGGAACACCATGATCATTCCCTGATTTGTTTTGCCTCTCCTGAGTTTAAGTTAAGAAAGTGACTAATATATGTTCATCCAAAGAAAATTAAAAACCTAACAGATAAACCAAAGGAAGATTTCAATTAGTATTAATGGTTTGTCAAAATTAGTATTAACTGATTATTAACTTATTTTTTAACATAAATTAACCATTATTTGTACTTCTGTTAATTCTTTGCTACATTGAAATGTTCATCAGACTTACTTGAATTGTAATGTCCTTACAACAAATGCTCTAATAATTTTATCATTTATTCTCTCACAAGTTTTCAGTTTTCAATAATTAAAATTATCTAAGACAGTGGTTACTAAAGGGCAATTGATTTTCCAGCACAACTAATGGCTTTATAGTGGTACCCAATTTGCTTATAAATTTAAATTTAAGTGGCTTTATAGTGGCTTTACAAATCATAAGTAGCCATGTAAACCACTAATTTAGATTTAAACAGTGTCATAACTTCATTAGTTCAAGAAAGATAAATAACTTCATTAGTTCAAGACAAATTTACTTAGCTCCATTTATTAGTTCATAACTTCATATATCTTAGGGGTAAATAAGATTGCATCATAAGCCAAGAAAGGTTTTGTGAGAACAGAAATAAACCGACAATAGCAGATGAAACAAATAAGATGCAAGTTTCAAATTTGCAGCAGAGGTAGCAAGAAAGGTAAGGAAAGTTCCATAAAAAATCATAGAGTAGATTTAAGACATCTACTACTCAAATTTATATAGATAATCATGTAGACTAGATATAAGAATAAAGAAATGGAAAGGAATCCAACAAGGGGATGGGTACATACCGCAACAGATTTTGATTTCAAGTCACACCAATCATCTTTCCTTTTTGAGTGGTGGGTCAACATGAACAACTTTGGTGCCGTGGGCTAAACACCCATCTTCTCAACCTATATTTAAAAAAAAAATAAACTTAGCATCATATAAAGTATCTAAACCAATCAAAACACTAACAATCAAATTTAAAAACACATATATTCATCAAAATATCCTTCCAGTGGTTTTGATCCCCCCGTATGTAAGGATGACCCATTGTTGTTTGAACTTGATAGTCTATTTTTGGAATTAATTTCTGAAATCTTCTTTAGATCTTCTTTTTCCCAATATTGCAAAAGTGTGTTCTAGTGATTTTCAGCAATCCATTTGGGAAGAGTCTTAGAAGCTTTATTTTTATTTTTATTTTTATTTTTTGCCTTGCTCAAGTGGTCACTTAGTCGCTTTGCACCAATTTGTTCAAATCTATCTTTAATCTGTTCCTCAAGTGTTTGGTCCCAAAAATAAGACCTCTAGAATATAACAAGAAAAAAAGTTAGAATTATTACATGTTAATGGAAAACTTTACGTATAAAATGAATAATATGTTAAACTCATCTCAATCAACCTTTAACTCATTAAACCACATGTTTCTAGTTCCATTTAGTACTTCACTCCATTTATACCATGGGCCACCAAATGACTTTTTGAATATATTTACTATTTGTCGAATAGTATTGTGAGGCTTGAACCTAAAGAAAATAGAAGAACCACAAATTATTATAACTTTAATGTTAATACCAAGAATAAGGAATGCTTACGTTTTTCCATTAAGCCAAGTGTCGTAGCCCATTTATAGCTTGACATGTGGGTGGCGAAGGTGGCAGAGGTGGAGGTGCTAATTGAGAAGGATTAGCAACTGAAGAGATGAAGGCTAGTAGTGGAGAAAGATTTGCATTAGTAGCACCACCTTTACCTCGAGAACTCACTCCTTTACGATTAATATTTGTCATGTCTATAGTATTCACCAAACAAATGAATGAAACACCCACCAAAATCACACATTTTTATAATATATAGCGGAACGAAGTAAGAATTAAGAAACAAAACATAAATCATATCTGTATATAAAAGTAATCAAAATAACTTAAAACTATAACATAAATCACTCAATCACATGATTGCAATAGTCTTAAAGTCAATAAAAATATTAATAAACACAAAAAAAAAACATTAGATTTATTCATTAATGTCATCTTGAGTGTCTTAATCATCATCAATGGAATCATACTTTACATTCTCTTCCTCTTGATCGTCTTCAAAAAGTGACTCAAAGTTAGATTCTTCAATATCTTGTACTTCCTCTTCCTTACCATTAATATTGCTCAACATATCAAGTTCATCATTTAATATCAATTCAGGTGAGATAGACATCTCAACCTCTTGGTAAGCCAAATTTAGAGACTCAATCATACTTCTAGCTTTAATATTGCACACAGCCCACCAATCAATTCTATCTTTCTTTTTGTTAGGATACTCTGAGAAGTACTCCTGTTGAGATTGATGAGCTAGTATGAACGACTCATACTTCAAAAATCTTCTTGTGATTAATATCAACCAGACCATAATATTTGTGCACCTTCCATCCTCGATTTATAGTGGGATCAAACCACTCACACTTGGACAATACAACAATAATTCTTTTAGTGGTTCGGTTAGGGTACTCTAACTATGTAATATTAACCAACAATCCATAATAATCACTTTCAAAATCTTCACTAGAGGAAGTGGTCCCTTTTATTAACACGCCATTTTTCATAGTTTATTTATTTGTGCCATGACTAATTGTGTGAAACCTATAACCATTTACACAATATTGAGGCCATGTGTGCACCTCCCTAAAGGGACCCCATGCTAAATCCTTTAATAGTGACACCATTTGCTGAATCAAAAACCTAGTAAGAAATTTGTAATTGATTTAAGTGTCAAGTTAATTAGAAAATATTAACAATGGTAATCATTTAATTGATTATAAGAAAGTTACATATGACTTGAACTAAGTTGCAAATTCACTATTTATCTTAGTGTCTATTATTTCACTGGAAACATCTGGTGAACTCTTCTTCACTTCTTAAAAGATCCAACATTACAATTACTCAAATGATAAGATATTAAAGTTATGACTACTTAAGCTATTAGGTTTTATAATGTTAAACTTACTTAACATATGGTTCAATCTCTTGACAATTTAAGGAGAACATAAGTGATTACTGCACTTAATTCAGCATTTGACAAATATCATTTTTGCTCCTTTCTAGTTGGGCGTCCTAGATGGGTGAAAATACTAAAGCATCCATCTAGTGCTTCAACCCATCCGCCATCATCATGTTGACCAACTTTATTTAGCTTGGTTTGGATGTGAGGCTCAAAATAATAAGAACAAAAGGTTGAAATTTCTTCAATAAGATATGTTTCACAAATTGAACCTTCTACACGTGCCTTATTCTTAACCTTCTTCTTCAAATTATGCAAAAACCTACATTAAGGAATGTTTCACAATTTATTAGCATTGTCAAATTTAGCCATTATTTAGCTAAAGATTAAGAACCTTACCGTTCAAATGGATACGTCCAACGATATTGAATTGGACCACCAACCATTGCTTCATATGGTAAATGGATTGGCAAATGCTCCATAGAGTCAAAAAATCTTGGAGGAAAAATTTTCTCTAATTTGCATATAGTCACCACAATGTTTGTTTCCAATTTTTTCAAATGTTCTACTTGTAGCACATTTGAGCATAAATCTTTGAAAAATAGGCTTATCTCAGTCATGGTATTTCAAATTATTCAGGGTAACAAGTCCTTGAATGCAATTGGCATCAACCTTTCCATGAACATATGAAAATCATGGCTTTTCATCCTAGATAGCTTGTAATATTGCATGTCAACACAATTAGACAAATTTGAAGCATAACCATCAAGGAGCCTTAAGTGTTTGACCCATTCACACACCGATTTGTGTTGTTCCTTTGATAATGTGTATGTAGATTTTGGCTTCACAATTTTACCATCATCGTGAACCTTCAATTCAAGATTGGGACGATTGCAATACAATGGTAAATATTTCCTAACTTTTAAGTTGTCCTTCGTCTTTCCTTTGACATCCATCATAGTTTTGAATATATTATCAAACATATTCTTTTCAATATGCATGACGTCAAGATTATGTCGAATGAGGTTCGTAAGCTAATAGGGCAAGTCCCAAAATATACTTTTTTTGGTCCAATTACCTATAAACTTTTCTCTACTAGTTTTTTTCCATAATCTTAGGTAAGCCACGCACTTGCTGCCACACTTCATTACCTGATGGCCTTGGTGGAGGATTGAACTTTTCAACCTTACCTTTGTAAAATGACTTCTTATCTTTACGAAAAGAATGATCACACGATAAAAATTGACGATGACAATCAAAGAATGTTGGCTTTTGTCCTTCCTTCAAGTAAAATGCCTTGATTAACTCCATACATTAAGGGCATGACAAAACACCATGTGTGCTCTAGCCAAATAGCATGTCGTAAGCAGGGAAGTCATTTATAGTCCACATAAGTGTAGCTCGTAGTTGAAAATTTTTCTTATTAAAGGAATCAAAAGTTTCCACACCAACTTTCCACAAAACTTTCAACTTTTCTATTAAAGGTTGGAAGTACATGTCAATATTTTGCTCAGGATTTTTTGGCCCTAGAATTAGAAGAGTTAAGAACAGATAAGGTGTATCCATACACATTTCTGGTGGGAGATTGTATGGTGTCAAAATTACTGGCCAACAAGAATATGAGTGTGTCATATGCCCATAAGGACTAAATCCATCAACTGAAAAAGCTAATCTAACATTTTGAGGCTCATCAGAAAAGGATGGATGGCACTCATCAAACCACTTCCATGCCTCTCCATCGCAAGGATGGCTCATCACCCCTGACTCCTGACTAGTTGTTTTGTGTCATGTCATGTGTTCAGCAGTCTTTGTTGACATGTATAATCTCTTCAATCTTGGTGTAAGAGGAAAGTAACGTAATACCTTAAAAGGTATGCCATTTTACTTCATATCACCATTTACATTCGATTTATAATGAGGATGACCACACACTGAGCACTCTTCTTTTTCTTTGTTTCACCATAGTATAGCATACAACCATTCATGCATACATGTATCTTCATATACCCTAATCCAAGTTTTTTAACCATTTGTGTGGTCCTCTAAAAATCAAAACTTCACATCCTCTGGTAATAGCTCCTTCATTAATTACAAAATGTGATTAAAGCAATTCTCACTCATGTTAAACTCAGACTTGATGTTTAACATCCTTGACATCGCTGACAATAGAGTGTGTGTTCTACAACCATTGTATAATGGCTCTTCTACTGCTTTCAACATCTCATAAAATTGTTTAGCATCTTGATTAGGAGGCTTTTCATCATTTCTATCAAAGTCATCATTGAAATTGGGTCCAACAGCTTCCAAAACCATTGTATGGTATGGATTTGTTGGTTCATTATCGACCATTGACTCAAGATGTACACTAACATTGTGCTCAAAACTATCAATAGGCACATAAGGCTCCCCATGTGAGATCCATTAGTAGTATTCAGGCACAAACCCAAACTTGTAAAGGTGATACTTGACAGTCTCAGTATCAACAAATGGTCCATTATCACACCTTGAACAAGGATACCTTATCTTTCCATTAAATACAAAATTTTCTTAACTTAATGCAAATGACAAAAACTCATCTATGCCTCTTATAAATTCATCTATTAACCCTTTTCGATTTGGCGCTAGTTTATTGTACATTCAATATCGATCAGCCCTCATGCTTTAATGAAAACAAAAAAATGCATTATAAAATAAACATTGACTACATCTTAGAATGCTACACTCTGAGTTTATACAAATTAGTACCGGCCATGTGTATAAAAAGGGGGTATAGGAAGTCATGTATCTTAATAGGAACACAAGAAAATAATCATACTTAATACATAGCATGCATACAGGAAAATAAATTGAAGTTATAGTTTCAAAAACTCAAAATAACAATTAATTTGAAACACAACAGCAAAAAAATTCCACAATACGAAAATGCAAGATCTAGAGGAATTAACCAAGAAATAAAGACATGAAAGTAATACGTGGAGGCCATAAGCACACTTGCTTAATATCTCTCAATGCAAATAGTCCAATACAGATTTCCCCTTTCACAATCTTCTGTTCAAAAATAGGAGGAACACAAGGTCAAGTGATGTGAAAATAACAAAATAATAATTAGAAAACACTCAACGATAAATGAGCACATTGAGTGTGATGTTATGGACAACATACTACAATGAACAAACTGGATACAGTAACTACATCAAAAGTTTTCTATGCACGTAACAAAACCATCCTGAATGCAGAGGAAATGACAACCACAAAGATATCCTCTAGTCACCTACAAAGTTGTTGTTTTGTATTGCTAGTTTTCTCATAAGACAAACTTGACATAGTATAAGAAATCCCATTCTAATGGTTGTCATTAAGAAATGTAAAGCCAAAAGTTATGCTTATGCATAATTCTTAAAGAAAATAAATTTTTAAGTACTTACACAATGGTTGATGGTAAACCCAAGATGTAACGTTACAATTACTTTGCTTCTATATGTTAGACCCATTGTTCATAGAAGGTAGGCTCCATATTACCAAAAGCATCTCATATATACACTGCTAATTTGCAAAGCAACAAGTTAAAGAAAGAAGGCTTTTAATTCTATGACTGATTGCTCTCCTTTCTCCACTCCCTCGCACAAAAAACAAAACAAAAATTGAAGCAAGTAAACATAGATGGACATTAAAATTTTAACAACACTTCTACATGATTAATTGAGATTTGAGGCCATTTAATTGTTTAAAAATTGATAATAAAAATTTAATGAATAGTTTTACATAATATTTAGTCATGATAAACAAAAAAAAAATTATGATATATAAATAATTTATGTGACTAAGATGCTGCTCTATGTACAATGATAAAATAAAGTGCATAAAAATAATATACCACAAAAATATATTATATAAACAGTGGTGTAAATTTCATGTAAAATACAAGGTACACATTTCAAAATCTCATTATAGTTGCTATATATTATATATTGTAGTATATATAACTACTATAATGAGATTTTGAAATGTGTATTTTAAAAGCCGAAACCAAATACCTACAAATCAATCAGGGCTGTTTCTTGTTTTGTATAGCTAATTTTCTGTGGTGCACGTGTTGCTATATATCTTTTCAATACAATTTTCTTGATCCAAATCCTAAGAACTTAAAATCTGGTAACTTAAATTTTGGACAATTTGAATGACAGATTTAATCTTTGAGAAATGTCAAATGCTACTATTTTTCTTTTTTATGAAATCACTCAATATTGATCATTGATCACTCACAGCTACCACTCTTTATGAACTACAATTCCTATATAGCACTAGTTTTAATTTTCATCCAAGATCAGTGTAAAATTTTATCATATCATTAAAAGAGTGACATTTGATAGAGTTATAATATTAATCTTTTAATAATATAACAACATTTGTAGATGCAACCTATATTGTACTTAACATTTCAAATGCTTAACATTTCAAACAACACATAAAAAAATCAAAAATTAAGACTGAAGACCGAGTATAACAGCATCTTTAGCTAGAAATGTTAAAGGGTGCGATAAGCCAACGAGTGATGGGGAAAGTAGCAGTTTGTCTAAAATAGTAGAAGATGGGGAAAGCATGATTAGGAATATGAGGTGGTATCTGCTAAAGGAAGGATGGGTGAACGTAAATACTGATGGAGCTTGCAAAAGCAAAGATGCCATGATAGGGTGTGGGGGCATCAATAAAGAAAATTAGGGGCAATAAGTGAAAGGCTTTAGCAATAATTTGGGGAATGCAAATGCCTTTATTACAGAACTATGGGGGGCTTGGGAAGGATTGAAACTAGCAAAGAGCTACACAAGTCTAGCTAGAAATTGACTCTAAAGCAGTTGTTAGGCTCTGAATGGGGAAAACACAAAGTATGGTGCAGGAAGAGGGGTCAAAAGACAAGTCAGATGCTTAATCAAGGACAGCGGGTTGATTAGGATTAGCTATAGCCCCAGGGAGAGAAACCAATGTGCGGACAAGCTGGCTAGTATAAGCCTAGAGCAAGAACCAGGGCTTAGAATTAGGGAAAATCCTCTAAGGACCGGAAACAAGAAATGTGATGTATTCATTGCATTGGAAGGTTTCTACTCCTAAAGGAGGTTCAAATGTAGATTTTTTTTTGTTTTTGGTTTTGGTCATTGTGAATACCCAATTTTGTCCGGACCTTGAAAAAAATTTAAAAATAAAAAAAAATTTAAAAAATAATAAAATAAATAAATAATAAAAAAATAATTATCCATATTCTTGACCAAATCATTTGATCATGTTTTAACTATTTATTTTCACATTTTGCTGTTTTATTTTTGATAAAATAAAAAATAAAAAAAAATTATTTTGTAGCTTGTTGTTTTATGCCACACTCATTCACTCAGCACAGCACACACTTTGCACAATTTCACTCACTTCACGCGCAAATCACTCTGCACACACTCAGTCACTCAGCACAGTTTCACTCACTTCACACACATAATCCATCCCCTCACACGCAACCCATTTTTTTTCACCTTTTTCTAGCTCTCATGTAAGGAACCTACAACGGACCTCTCACCACACTCCACCCTTCATCAACACTATCACTATCAACTAAGCTTCATCTTCAACCCAACACCCATCATTATCATTTTCCTCTGAAACCACCATCAACTATTTTCATCATCAACCTTCAAACACCCCAACCTTCCATAACCATCATTAACCTTACCTCATCAACACCCACCATCTACAAACTCCATTAACACCACCATTAACAACACCACATCTTCCCAACAATCACCCTCCACAGACCATAGAACCCACGTGAACCCATCCTCATCACCACCATCTCAAACAACCTACAACCTCACCATCCTCTCCAACCTCACCATCCCCTCCAATCGTGAACCATCTTCCACCCATAACCACCTCTCTATTCTCATCCCTTCAACCTTCAACTTTCATAACCGTGAACCACCTTTCATCAACCACCATTCACGTCCAAACTCCCTCCCAAAACCACGTAAGCTTCCATTCCTCCATAACCAACATCCCATAAACCACATTCTCTACTAACACAGCCACTTTATCTCCATAATCGAACCCACCAAAAACCACCACCCATCTTCACCCTCATCACCTCCCATTAACCCACGGCCCAACCCCCACCCATTCACCATTGACCTTCAAACCATGAAGCTCATCACCCAACCCCACCAATAACAACAAGTTTCACCATTTTCAACCTATACCTGCAACCACCCATACACGTCCTAGGCCACCAAACAGCCATCACGGTGACTCAGCCACCGTAACTCAGCACCGACCAGCACCGTCGCGACCCATGTAGCATCAGACCGGAACTCCATGGATCTGAGCGTCCCTCCACCTCGCCGTCGCGACACGCCTCACCAGAGTCGTGAACCAGCCTTGTCGTTGTACCCGTGACCAAGCCGGCCGAATTGCACCGTGAGCCACCCGGCCATTGGACTGAACAGGACATGAACTCGCGCCGCACATCCTTGCTGCTCGAACCAAGTTCATGACCCAGGCGCACAGCTGCACATCCTGGTCCTCTCTTTCTTGTGTTCTGGAAACCTCAATCTTTTAAAGTTTCCCTCTTTTTTTTTTTGGATTTCTAGAACCATCTTTGCTTCTCTGTTTGTTTGTTATTTCCTTTTTCTATTTAAGTTTGAAACACAACACGTGGGCCAGCACGGCAATCCTTTCAAATTGTGCTCACTTTTGCTTTTTTTTTGTTTAAATAAAAAATGAAAATAAAAAATAAATAAGAAGAAATGGAATATAAAAAATCAAAAACACATTTAAGTTTTATTTGTTTGTATTGTTTAGGTTTAGTTCTTATTTAATAGTGGTTATTTTATTTAATGGTATGTTTTATGTTGTGCCTTGTAACTAATGAAAAAAATTAAAAAATAAAAGAAATGAAGAAAAATAAAGAAAATAAAAATAAAAAATGTCTCGATCAATGCAATGACCAATGATGATGATTGAATAACGGATGTTATCTTCAGTGCCATTCGGATCATAAGGGTTTATTGAGTAGCCCGGTGCTAACTTGAACCCTGTGCAAGAATGAATTTATTTTCAAACAAAATTCATTTCCAAAAACCTTTTTCTTAATTAAAATCAATCAACCTACACTTATTTATTAGAGAACTACGTAACTTTGAGTTCTTCATTGCACCCGAGGATACGTAGGAATAGAATCATTTCTGTCAAGCCAAAATTAAATTTTCATAATTTTGTGGTTTCCTTTTTCATAAATAGTTACAATGTTTTGCAAAAGGGGTAAAATAAATATTTTCAAATATAAGAATTTACACAATTAACTTAAGGTACCATTTTAGAACGGTTGTGTTAGAGGTGCTGTGAAATTAAGTTTTCGCCCTTCTCTATCCATAACCGACTCCCGAATCCAATCTAGTTCCAAAGACCATTTTCAAAGAAAGGTTTTTCAATTTTCTCTAAGTTAAAATAAGATTGGTGGCGACTCTATTTTTCATTTTCATATTTTCTAAAATCTCATGAGTTGCTATTTTTCACCGCGATCATGGTCATGACAGATAACGACTCCGCTGGGGAGACTTAGAGAGTCAGGCCTGTTGTTGTTAGTTGTGCAAATTATTAATAATCTCTAGTTATTTATTTTACCCCCTTTTTTTTGTCCTTGTTTTTGTTTTCCTATTTGTTTGTAAATATATTTTATTTAGTACTTTTATGTAAATATCTAATGGCATTATCTTATGTATATTATGACCTGTAAATATATTATGCATAATTGTTGAAACCCTAGGATAGATGATTGCTGACTAGCTATTGTACATATGGTTTTGCAGGTTGTGGGTTTGGTATTTTTAAATTTTTGTACAGATTTGTATGCTCCCTCACACACATCACTATCACTTACCTCACACTTTTTGGGCTTTATACCCGAGTCTGTGCGAATCCGAGGAATAGGAGGGGTCTTAACTTTTGTTATTGAGGGGCTTTATGCTCACTTGACATTTATTGAGACACCACTCAGATTGTTACCAGTATCATAGACTAATCATATTGAGAGGGTTTATCCCTACTTGTGATTAATTCATTAATTGGGTCCTTGTCTTTCGAGATAGGAGCAATCTGGGGACCATGACTTTTAGAAGTTTAGACCTGTCCTGAAAAATCTTGCACTGATAGATTGAACATAATGACTGCCAAAATTAGAGTCGTAACTTTAAGGAAATTCAACATTTAAGTTCCACCCTACTAGGGCACAAAGGGAGCATTTTTTTCTTTATCTACCAATTTCTCATGTCATTCTTTCCTTTTTAAAAAAAATAAAAATAAAAATAAAATAAAAAAACATCATCTTGCATTTTCATAGAATTCCTAACATTTTCTTAAAAAAATATCATCTTGCATTTTCATGATATTCCTAACATTCTAAAAAAAAAATCTTGCATTTTCATTGCATTCTTAGTTTTTTTTTTAAGAGAAAAAATAATATCTTGCATTTTCATACCTAGCATTCGAAAAAAAGGAGAAAAAGATACATTGCATTTTTATAGCATTAATATCATTCAAAAAAGAAAAAAAAATATCTTGCATTTTCATGACATAGCATTTTTTAAAAGAGAGGAAGAAAAATAGAAAAACATGTTTTCAAAGCTCATTTCATTTTATGCATCTTATGCATTTCATCTCATTCTTTATTAAATGTTATTTTGTTAATAAATCAAATAGGTTTGAACCATTGTGCAGCCTAGGAAAGAAAAGACCAATCAAACCCAAATTTACAATCCTAGATCTCGGACCAGAATGGCTACTAATAACCCTGAGGAAGGGAGAAACTTAAGTATGAAAGTTGATGAAATGAAAGGGAGGATGGATGAAATGGCAAAGTCTCAGAGAAGAATGGAGGAAATGTTGTCAGCCATGAGAGAGACCCTCACCTTGATTGGGGCGGTCGGAAGCGCAAGAGTGACTGGGGCACATCCACGCCTGCCAACTATCACTTCCATGAGGACAAACCCTGGGATCACCACTGAGGTGCCTGTTATGGGAAGGACCTCGAATACTGCACTGCTAGTAATTCCTATCAGAGAAGGGTATCGTTCTTCAGAGGATACTCGAAATGAGGTTCATGGTAATACTGAATTCACATGCGAACAACCATGTATGTCCATCCTAGTGACAACAGGACTTTTTGCTGGGAGTGGTCATGCGGCGATTCAAAAGGATAAGATGGAAGAAGAATGGAAGGAAACGATGGAGGAGCAAATCAAAGTGATCAAGGGCCCCAGTGCTTATGGACTGCTTAGAATAGAAGAACTGTGTCCTACCATGGATGTCGTAATCCTTAAAGACTTCAAGATTCCTCATTTTGCTAAGTATGACAGAAGTGGTAACTCTCGGTTTCATTTGATAAATTATAGAACCAAGATGGTTGTTTGGTCCAGGGATGATAAGTTTCTCATTAGCTTTTTCTACGAGAATCTTACAGGCCCCGCTTTAGAGTGGTATCTTCAATTAGACCGTTTTAAAATTTCTCGCTAGATGGAATTAGCTGATCTATTCATGGATCAATACAAGTTCAATCTAGATGCAGCTTCTACCTGGGAACAATTGGGCTCAATGCAAAAGAAAAATGAGGAAGCCTTCAAGCAGTATGCCCAGAGATAGAGAGCTCTTGCAGCACAAGTGAAGCCACCATTGACGTTGACAGAAATGTGCTCATATTTTCTAGGGACTTTGGGAGCTCCTTATATTAAGACAATGGGAGGCGCTGTTTATCTAGACTTTGCTGAGTTAATAGCTGCTGGGGAAAGGATTGAAATTTTGGTAAAAGCTTGTAAATTGCCAACTGGCAATGATGAAAGTAGTTTCAATAAGGAGTTTTTCCCCTAAGGAAAAGGAGTCGAAAGTGAGCTACATACAAAACCAAAATTGGAAACCCACCATCTTACCCTGCCTGCACTGTTCGCCCTCCATCAACTAGAAACCTCTGAACAATTAGTGATATGAGGCGTTAATTGATGTGATTATCATCTTAGACTTTTGTGGTGATGAACTTATGTTAACTTTTTTTGAAGCATTAATGTAATGATTTTGCATGGATTCAAGCATATCTTGTTTCCTGTCATTTTCATGGTCTTTCTGGTCATTTTATTTTCTCTTGTTTATTCAAAGTATCTTCCTTTTGTTTGAACCCCGTTGGACTCCAATTCTTAACAATCCTTGCTTTGATAGATGTCAGTAGTCATAATAAGGTCCACGTGTGCAAGTGCCATTTGCAAAAAAAAAAAGAAAAAAAAATAAAAAAGGAGCAAAGAAGTAATCACTTGGTGTGCGTTAACCTTTTGTCTCTAAATTAATTTTTTTGAAAATGAGCAATCAAGATTTGAAATGAAGATTGGCCATCTTTCTCTATCTTTCACAAAAATTCATTTTTTCATTACCTCTCGTTGTCCTTTTTGAGCTTGAAAATTTCTTCAATAAACCCTTGACAAGGATCACCCCTACACTAAGGGATGACACAAAGCAAAGGTTGATTGTTATGGTGGCTATTTTGAAGCATAATGGAAAAAGAAAAAAAAGAAAAAAATTATGAAGAAACTAAAAAAAAAGAAAAAAAAAGAAAAAGGAAGAAATGGAGAGCAGTAAAAGAAAAGTGTGCTTGAAAGTACAAAGGCAATTGACAAAGTTTAACTTTGAACAAGGATCCTTGGTCCCATTCAACCTTTAAACACTTGTTTGAACCTTATATCTTTCCTTTCATAGCCCCTAGCCTTGGCCACGTTACAAGCCTCAAAAAGTCTATTCTGATCAATGAAGGATTGTTGTCATTTTCACTAACTTTAATTTTGAAACAAAGGTTATGCTCATCTAAGTATCTAGTTCATTGCTATTTAAAAAAAAGAAAATAGCAACTTACACCCGTGCAAGTTTCTACCCTGTTCGAGCTGGTCCCACACTGGGGCATTCTTCTCCTTGGTTTAATTTGACCTTACACTAGGGCAAGTTTCTACTCTGCTCGATTTGACTCTAAACTGGGGCAATTTTTTGTCGTTCTCTTAGTTCAATTTGACCTACATTAGTGTTGCTTCGTGACTCACACTAGGGTAATTTTTATTCACAAATGATATGCTCTGAGCCAAATTCATTTGATACCCTACATGAGGGCAAATTTTTGTATATACTTAATAAAACAATAGTCATGATGTCCAGTTGTCGAGTCTAGATCAATCACGTCCATACTGGGGTAAAAGAAAAAAAAACCCTTTGGCTTTCTTGCTATTCTACTTCTTATGCCTTTATCCTATGTAAATAATACTCTTTCTGTAGTCAAACTTCCAAGAATAATCTGGAAGTTGTTCGCTTCTTCTCTATTGTACTTTTTGAATTCATGAGTGTCTGTTACGTAATGCTTCAGGTAAGGTAAACTTGAGTACAATATTACGATTTGACTATATAATGGTAATCTCCTAATGAACAATTTAAATCGAAGAGAACTTGGAATTCCCAATTGATGGAAGAGGAGGTAGCTGAGCAAAAAAAAAAGGAGAGAAAAGGCCCATTAGTCTGAAAAGCCAAAAGGGCGGTCTAAGTAAAAATTAGGGCAAATAAATAGGCAAAATCTCAAAGAAAGTTGGCCTGAAACGCCTTGAAGGGCGCACCAAACTGGAGCAATTTTGAATTGCGTTTGATCAGCTACACAGGGGTAATTTCATTTGCATTTAGTTAGCCATATTGAGGCAAAAATTTTGAAGGATTAAAGAGAGATGTGTTGAAGGAAGTAGCAACAAAGACAGTAATTGAGTTATCAAGTAGTTGTAGGGAATCAATTAGATGAGGGACAAAGTTAAATACTGGGCAAATTTTTCTCTCAAGGAATCAGCCAAGCAAGGGTTCATCTTATTTCTCAAAAGGAGAGTTAAGAGCAAAAAAAAAGAAAGGAGAAGAAAAAGGAAAGTAATGATGAGTAAGAAGGATTGAGGTTATCAGGTCCAACGAGCAAAAACATGTGAACAATGGTTTTGATTAGTCGAAGCTTTTCAAAAGTCGACGTTGGTTCAAAGGACTTTTAATAAAATAAAAAAAGAGAAAGAACAAAAAATAAAATAAAAAAATAAAAAAAAAAAGAAAAAGAAGAAAAAAAAGGAAAAAGAGAAAAAGAAAAAGAAAAAAAGAAAATGGGAAAAAAAAAGGAAGAAAAAAAGGAAAAAGAGAAAAAAAAAAGAAGAAAAATCTTTTTGGATCAAGATGCCTTACCTTTTTAAATCTCTGTTTTTCGGGAGCACAATAGCCCGCTTGTCTTTTAAATTTCGGGAGCACAGTAGCCCGCCTGTCTTTTAAATTTCAGGAGCACAATAGCCCGCTTGTCTTTTAGATTTTGGGAGCACAGTAGCCCGCTTGTCTTTTAAATTTTGGGAGCATAGTAGCCTGCTTGTCTTTTAAATTTCGGGACTCTTTGCATTGTCACTTAAATTTCGGGACGTAGTTGCTCATTGTCATTTAAATTCTAGGACTCAATCGTCCATTGTCATTTTAAATTCTGTTGAGCGCATCGGCTCCATACATTTTAATTTTTGTTGAGCGCATCGGCTCCATGCATTCCATGCTTTTTTAATTCCTATCAATTCTGTTGAGCGCATCAGCTCCATGCATTTTAATTTCTGTTGAGTGCATCGGCTCCATGCATTTTAATTTCTGTTGAGCGCATCGGCTCTATGCATTCCACGCATTCTAATTTTTGTCAATTCTGAGAGCATCGGCTCCATGCATTTTAATTTCTGTCAATTCTTTTGAGTGCATTGGCTCTATGCATTTCATGCATTCTAATTTTTGTCAATTCTGAGCACATCGACTCCATGCATTCCATGCATTTTGAATTTCTGTCAATTCTGTTGAGCAAATCGGCTCTTTGCATTTTGAATTCTGTTGAGCGAATTGGCTCCATGCATTTTGAATTCTGTTGAGCGAATTGGCTCCATGCATCGTCTCCATGCATTCTAAATTCTTGTCATTCCTTTTGAGCGCTTCAGCTCTTCGCATTTTTTTTGTTCTTGCATTTGTTTTGCATCTTATGCATTGCCAGACAAAATTCGAGTTCATGTCTTTACTTGTCTCTTACAATGATAAAATGAAAAAACTATTGTTATTTCTTTTATCTAGTAAGAAACAAGTAAAGAGAGACAACTGTAAACACCCAATTTTGTCCGGACCTTGAAAAAAATTTAAAAATAAAAAAATTTAAAAAAATAAATAAATAATAAAAAAATAATTATCCACATTCTTGACCAAATCATTTGATCATGTTTTAACTATTTATTTTCACATTTTGCTATTTTATTTTTGATAAACTAAAAAAAAAAATAATAAAAAAAATTATTTTGTAGCTTGTTGTTTTATGCCACACTCATTCACTCAGCACAGCACACACTTTGCATAATTTCACTCACTTCACGCGCAAATCACTCTGCACACACTCAGTCACTTAGCACACTTTCACTTACTTCACACACAACTCATCCCTTCACACGCAACCCACTTTTTTTCACCTTTTTCTAGCTCTCATGTAGGGAACCTACAATGGACCTCTCACCACACTCCACCCTTCATCAACACCATCATTATCAACTAAGCTTCCATCTTCAACCCAACACCCATCATTATCATCTTCCTCCAAAACCACCATCAACCATTTTCATCATCAACCTTCAAATGCCCCAACCTTCCATAACCATCATTAACCTTACCTCATCAACACCTACCACCTACAAGCTCCATTAACAACCACCATTAACAACACCACATCCTCCCAACAATCACCCTCCACAGCCATAGAACCCACGTGAACCCATCCTCATCACCACCATCTCAAACAACCTACAACCTCACCATCCTCTCCAACCTCACCATCCCCTCCAACCGTGAACCATCTTCCACCCATAACCACCTCTCCATTCTCATCCCTTCAACCTTCAACTTTCATAACCGTGAACCACCTTTCATCAACCACCATTCACGTCCAAACTCCCCTCCCAAAACCACGTAAGCTTCCATTCCTCCATAACCAACATCCCATAAACCACTTTCTCCATCAACATAACCACTTTATCTTTATAACCGAACCCACCAAAAACCACCACCCATCTTCACCCTCATCACCTCTTATTAACCCACGGCCCAAACCCCCACCCATTCACCATTGACCTCCAAACCGTGAAGCTCATCACCCAACCCCACTAACAATAACAAGTTTCACCATCATCAACCTATACCTACAACCACCTATGCACGTCCCAGGCCACCAAACAACCATCATGGTGACTCAGCCACCGTAACTCAGTACCGACCAGCACCATTGTGACCTGTGCAGCACCAGATCGGAACTCCACAGATCCGAGCGTCCCTCCACCTCGCTGTCATGACACGCCTCACTAGAGCCGCGAACCAGCCTTGTCATTGTACCCGTGACCAAGCCGGCCAAATCGCACCATAAGCCACCCGGCCATTCGACTGAACTGGACCTAAACTCGCACCGCACATCCTTGCTGCTCGAACCGGGTTCGTGACCTAGACGCGCAGCTGCATGTCCTAGTCCTCTCTTTCTTGTGTTCTGGAAACCTCAATCTCTTAAAGTTTCCCTCTTTTTTTTGGGTTTCTAGAACCATCTTTGCTTCTCTGATTGTTTGTTATTTCCTTTTTCTGGTTAAGTTTGAAACACAACACGTGGGCCATCACGGCAATCCTTTCAAATTGTGCTCACTTTTGCTTTTTTTTGTTTAAATAAAAATAATGAAAATAAAAAATAAATAAGAAGAAATGGAATATAAAAAATCAAAAACACATTTAAGTTTTATTTGTTTGTATTGTTTAGGTTTAGTTCTTATTTAATAGTGGTTATTTTATTTAATGGTATGTTTTATGTTGTGCCTTGTAACTAATTAAAAAATAAAAGAAATGAAGAAAAATAAAAAAAATAAAAATAAAAAATGTCTCGATCAATGCAATGATCAATGATGATGATTGAATAACGGATGTTATCTTCAATGTCGTTTGGATCATAAGAGTTTATTGAGTAGCCCGGTGCTAACTTGAACCCTGTGCAAGAATGAATTTGTTTTCAAATAAAATTCATTTCCAAAAACCTTTTTCTTAATTAAAATCAATCAACCTATACTTATTTTCTAGAGAACTACGTGACTTTGTGTTCCTCATTGCACTCGAGGATACGTAGGAGCAGAATCATTTCTGTCAAACCAAAATTAAATTTTCATAATTTTGTGGTTTCCTTTTTTATAAATAGTTACAATATTTTGCAAAATGGATAAAATAAATATTTTCAAGGATTGTTAAGAATTTTACACAATCAACTTAAGATATCGTTTTAGAACGGGTGTGTTAGAAGTGCTGTGGGATTAAGTTTCCGCCCTTCCCTATCCATAACCGACTCCCGAATCCAATCTGGTTCCAAATACTATTTTCAGAGAAAGATTTTTCAATTTTCCCTAAGTTAAAATAAAATTGGTGACGACTCCATTTTTCATTTTCATATTTTCTAAAATTTCATGAGTTGTTATTTTTCGCCGCGATCATGGTCACGACAGTCGTTTAATCCCCAAAAAAGAATCACAAACCATTTGCTGCACACAAGCTAATCTCAAGAAGTAAAGAATAAACTGTTTGTATATTTTAGACTAGAAAATGGATAAAGTTATCAAAGCCCTAATTACAAAGTAAGCCATCGATTAATGATGTATTGCTGAATAACAAGCCAAAAAAAATATCTTCGAAGAACAAAACTATAATTATGAATACCCACAAAAACAAAAAAAAAAGGTTTTAATCATTTTTGGTTCTTTTGGATGGGTTTTACATTTAAGTTTGTTTTGGTTTGGATTTGACAACCTCTAACATTAAGTAACTTGAAGAACAAAAATCAAAAGTAACCAATAAAAGAAAAATTAAAAATTAATCAGGAACAAACAAAAGCAACCAATAACAACCAGAAACAATCAGGAATAAAAAATCAGAAGCAACCAACCAGTAACAAGCAACCATTAACACAATCATTCAACCAATAAACATCTTCAACCTTATGAAATAGAGAGCAGAAACATCTCATCACTCAACTAGCAGCCCTAAACCAATTTCACACATTGCAACGCTTGAAACAAATTTTCAAAATAGGGGCGAGAGAGAGAAAGAGAAAGACAAACCTGAGTCATGGTGACGTAGGTGAACAAGAGTAGTGGCGCGGTGAGCCAGTGGATACGGCGAGTGAGAGTGAGTTGGGTGGATACGATGAGCTTTTTCTGAGTTTGGGAGAGAGAGAGAACAATAAGGGTTTGGGATATGAAACTTTTTTGAGTTTGGGGGAGAGAGAGCACGAAGGGGGGGTTTGGGATATGAAATATGATTTAGGAGATTTAGGATGAAATTTAGGATGAAAATTGGTGAGAATGAATTTTTCTTTTTTAATTATTTATAATTTATAAGTTATTTTTAATTTTCAAAAAATTTATAAAAAAAGGAAAAAAATGAGGAATGAAATAACACAAAATGTGTAGGTGCTAAAAGATTTTGCGACGGATTAGCGAGGGGGAAACCCTCACAAAATTTAGCTACGGACAAGCCATTGCTAATTCGTCTCTAAAAAATAAAAATTTTTACCTCTACAACGAACAAATTATTATTCACAAATTCCATCACTAAATTATGATTTTAGCTAGGGATATGAAATTTGTCGCAAAATCTGACGTTAAATCTTAATTTTCTTGTAATGATAGAGGTGTCATTCGGTTTAACCCAAGACTCCTGTTTTCCAAGCCAAAAGCTGGAATCCCTACAGTGGATGTGATTTCATTCACCACATGATCTAAAGTTTGTGGCAAAGTTCCAGATACCATAATGTCTCTATTGCCATTTGCTCCATTATTCCCTATCTAAGTGCTTTGAGCATTGAATGATGTATTTTCTGACATTCTTCGCACTATTTTCTCACTTCTTAATCACATAGACAACTAAATGGATTCTTTTATATTCTTGTCTTTCGACTAGGTCCCACCAGGCGTGCCAATTTGTTTAGTGTGTTTTTTGTCAAAAGACAAATTCGATTCCAAATCTCGATTCGTGAAAGGGAATCTCTTACTCTATGGATTCTCTAGTACTGACTAGTTTGTTTTTAACAAGATTGTCACAAATAATTTTGAATAAGACACAAATATGTGTAGATCGAAATTGAAGTATAATAGTATTGCAGTGGTAAACTTAGTAAAAGTAAAGAAAACAGATAAAAATCAGTAAAGATGCAATAAAATAATTTACTTAAAAGTTAAAATTATAGTAAGATAAAGCAATTAAAAGAAAGTAGTTAAATTGCAAGAAATGTGAAGTGCGGATAAACAAAGTACTGCAAAGTAATCTTGGCAGAAAAGATAAACTACTGAATGATAAATGACAATAATTAAAAGGAAGCAATACAAGTGCATAAAGAGTAAACATGCACCGAAGTAAAGTTGACAAAAAGATAAATTGCAGAAGAATTAAACAAAAGCAATTAAAAGAAATCAAATGATCTCAAGAGAATCACTCGATCAAGAGTAGAAGAGAATTTGCAAGAAAGTAAATGATTGGAAATAGAAATGAACTTTCAATTGCATTGAAATTGTAAATTGTACAAAAAAGAAGCAGAATGGAAACATACTTGACTAACTTCTGTTTGCTCAAAAGTGTCAAAGTAATTGAGAGCGTGTTTAGAAGTGTATATGAGTAAATGATTTCCAACCCTTAATTGTTTCCATCCTCTTGGTATTTATAGAAATTGTAAATAACTATCCCATTTACAAGATAGAAATTCTAAATAACTACCTCCTTTACAAGATTCTAACAAGTATCTATAATAAAAGAAACTGCTCAATCATTATCAGCAATCCTCATGAAGTAACTGCTTAATCTTTGTCAATAATTATTATATTGTTTGGATCTTACACTTATAATTGCTACTAACTTTTGTTTTAAATTCAAATTCTATCTTATTTGGATTTAAACTTGAATCTTTGAACAATTATTATCTTCTAGTTGAGATCTTCACTTTTATTTTAAAAAAATCTTAAGTGTAGTTACTAAACTTTTTAGATGTCATTTTTGGAGACCAAATCAAAATTACTATTTTGGTAACTTCAAACTTCACAGTAGTTTGGACTCTAATAGAAGTAGAATATGTGTAAGTTTATATCTTAGTGAATCTCATTCATACTAAGCTATGAATTAGTTTTGTACCATAAGAGACTAAGATATGACTGAATTGCTTGCTTTTCAATGGAATATGTTACAGTATTTATAGATGGCATAACCCTGCAATCACGTATTAGATAAAGCTGCTAACTAGCTTCCTAGGCCTAAGTACATGATAAGCTATTTGTTAAAACAATTTACATTGTATCCTTATCATAACAGATAGTAAGATGCACTTTATCCTTATCACTGCAGATAGCAACAACTGATTCTAGAAGCATGCAGGAATGTTATCTGTTACGCCCCCGCAAAATGAAGTTACCATCTGTAAGATTCATCTTGGGTTGAAGTGTGATGAACTTGGCTATGGATCGTGGCTTTGTTAGAAGATCTGCAATCTGGTCTTTTGTGGAGATATGAAAGATGGTTAGCTGACCATGTTTGACCAACTCACGGACAAAATGATAATCCAAATTAGCAATGTGCTTCATACAAAAATGGAATACTGGATTCATACAGAGATATGTTGCCCCTATTTTGTCACAGTATAGTGTCGGGGAACTGGCGTTTTTTATTCCTAGTTCATGAAGCAAATTCGTTAACCGTCAGACCTCTGTTGCAGCTGAGTCAACAGATCGATATTTAGCCTCTATTGAAGAGCGAGCCATAGTTCTTTGGTATTTTGACATCTAGTAGACATGGTTGCTTCCAAGAAACATCACATAGGCAGAAGTGGAAGTCCTATCATCCAAGTTTCCCGCCCAATCTGCATCACTGTAAGCATGCAATTGTAGGGAGCTTGGTTTGTGAAGTTGAGGACCAAAGTTCACAGTATGCTTCAAGTTGCGCAGGGTGCACTTCAACTGCTGGAAGTGAGTCTTGGTTGGCTTATGCATAAATCGAGACAACTTGTTGATGGCAAAACTGAGGTCTGGTCTTGTTAGAGTGAGGTACTGAACTGCCCCAATAATGCTTCGAAACTTAGTAGCATCAGTTTGTGTAGTACCATTATCTCGTTTCAAGGTGGCAGTAGTAGCAAGAGGGGTGAAGCATTGCTTCGCCCCCGTCATATGAAACTTCTCAAGAAGATCTCGGACATACTTGTGTTGGGATTGAAAAAGACCATTGCCGGTAGGAATTAACTCGATGACCAGAAAATAGTGAGGAGTCCCAAGATACTTGAGAGAAAAACGAGTTGAGAGTGCAGTAATGAAGGACTATAAAAACTCCCAGTTATTTCCTGTAATAAGAATATCATCAACGTACGCTAGAAAATAAGTTGTAACATTGTGGTGCTCATAAATGAATAATAAATGGTCACTTTATTGCACACGAAGCCATAGCAGTGAGCAAATTTCTTGAGTTCATCATGCCAAGCATGTGGGGCCTGACGCAAACCATAGATAGCCTTTCTAAGCTTGCAAACATGCCTAGGAAACTGATCATGAACAAATCCAAGTGGTTGATACATATAAACTTCTTCGGAGAGATGACTATGTAGAAAGGCATTATTAACATCAAGTTGGTGCATAGACCATCCATATGCAAGAGCAATTGTGAGAAATACCTTGATGGTTTGTGGCTTAACAACAGGAGAGAACGTCTCCTTAAAATCAACTCCAGGACACTAGCTAAAGCCATTGGCCACTAACCTGGCCTTATAACGTGTAATGGTGCCATTAGGTTGCCTTTTTACACGAAAAATCCACTTACACCTAACTACATTGTGACCAGAAGGAGGAGGTACCGAGGTCCAAGTACCATTTCTGATTAAAGCATCAAATTCCTCGGACATAGTCTTGCGCCAGTTGGTGTGCTTCAGAGCCTCAGTCACACAAGAAGGTTCCAAGTTTTCTGGTATAGGGTTCTTGGTGGCTGTGAATACTCTTTTGGGTTTGAAGATGTTGTTTTGGGACCTGGTAATCATAAGGTGACTATGAAGGGTGTGAGAGGAACTAGAAGAATTATGAAGAGGTTGAGATGAGATGTTACCTGATGAAGGAACTGAATCCAAGGGTGGCTCTGCAGCGGTTGAGGGGAGGCAATCATCTTGTACCTGTGTATTGTCAAGAGAGGCATCAAGGGAAGGATTAGGCGAGGGTTTAGATGATGGAGGTATGGGAATTGTGTAGTGTGGTGGCGTAAATGAGGAGGGTGCAACTGGTTGTGTTGCGAGGTTGGTGACTAGTGAGATGTAGGAAAACTGATCTTCAATAAATGTGACGTGGCGAGAGGTGTAGATTTTGTTTGTGGAAGGGTCAAGGCAGTAGTAAGCGTAATGTGAATTGGAGTAGCCAATAAAGATACAGGGTTTTGAGCGTGGCTCCAGTTTGTTTCTTGTGTAAGGTCGCAGCCATGGAAAACATAAGCATCCAAAATAGTGAAGATGATGATAGTTTGGTGGTTTGTGGAAAAGTACTTCATAGGGGCAAGCCATTTTGCGGATTGGAGTAGGGAGTCTGTTTATGAGGTAAACGGCAGTTTGGAAGGCATAATCACAGAACTGAAGTGGAAGTTTGGCATGATGCAGCAGGCTACGACCAGTTTCTACAATGTGACAGTGACGACGTTCAGCTGTGCCATTTAACTCAGGTGTGTGTGGTGGAGAGGTAAAGTGAGTGATTCCATAAGTATTGAGATACTGTTTAAGTTTAAGAAACTTGCCTACATTATCAGTATATAGCGCTACCAAAGGTAAATTAAAGAATTTTTCCACAAGAGACAGAAATTGAGGAAAGATAGAAGCAACATCTGATTAATTTTTTAATGGGTACAGCCAGACGTACTTATAGAAATTATCAACAGAAACAACATAAAATGAAAAAACTATTATTTGGCCTAATGGGGGATGGACCCTAGACATCAAAGTACACTAGTTAAAGAGGTCTCTTGCTGTCTGGATGAGTGTTAGAGAAGGGGAGTTTGTGGCTTTTCGCACGGTGATAAGAGGTGCATGATGTGGAGGAGACCGACTTTATTCACGGTTGATGTCTGGCTGACAGATGTTGAAGATTACGCTAGGAGGGATGACCTCCTTTGTGATGCCAAATGTGGAATGGATGGAAGGAGGTAAGCATAGCCTGTGAAGGTGGAGTGACTGATGATAGTGGTGAAACTTGGTACATGTCATGTTTAAGCGAACCGCGGAGCAGTGCCACACCCGTCTTTAGGTCCTTCACAAGGAAACGAAAGGGAAAAGATTCAACAGAAACTTGGTTAGATCTACAAAGTCATGAAACAGAAAGCAAGTTGTGTTGAATTTTAGGAACTCAAAGGACATAATATTTGTGAAGAGGGTGTGAAGGTGTGGGAATGGAGCAATGCCTATGTGACTGGTATTTAAAATTGAACCATCACCTACCATAAGGTTATTAGAACCTGAGTATGGAGCCGAGATAGTGAGATTGCTCAGGTCATTGGTGACATGGTGTGAAGCACCTGAGTCTAGGAACCAGCTATTGTTTATGGTGGAAGGACCAGAGGTTGCAACATTGGTAGAGGGCATGGCATGTTTCCTTGGAGGATACCCTTTAATCTAGTAATATACCTTAGCACTGTGACCTAGCTTTTCCCAGTATTGACAAATGATTATGGCCTTTTAAGAGGACTGAGACAGCTTAGGGCTCATGCTTCGCGCCTTCTTGAATTTGTTTGCTGCAAGTGCAGTGGGGACAATAGTTTCTGGGGCCGAATTTTCAGCATGCCTGAGAAAAGCTTCAAAGTCTGCCAGTTACTCATGGAGCTCCTCAAAGGTGATTGCGCAGAGAAGCAGAGACTTCTTTGTAGTCTGGACCAAGACCATTAAGAGTGTGAATGACCATGTCTATATTATCCAGAGGAAAGCTGATAACAGCAAGCTCATCAGCCAGTGCCTTAATGTGTTGGAGATACTTAGAAACAATAAGTTGACCTTTGGTGAATGTGGACAGCTTCTCCTTAAGGGACATAATGTGCGTGCGACCTTGAGCGGTTGGCATACATCTTTTTCAAGATATCCCAAACTTGCTTGAAAGTCTGAACTGCTCCAAGCATGGTGACCACGGTAACCGCTACCGAACAGATAATGGCATGGATGATCAATTGATCTTGCCTGATCCAGTGAGTGTATTCCGGATTGACGGTGGAGGTTGCTGTGTCAAGGGTCTTAGAGGGACAGCTATTGGATCCATCAACGTAGCTGAGGAGATCATACACAACTAGAAGAGCGTTGAATTGAACTCTCCAAACAGGGTAATAGTTACCATTTAGTTTGATAAGAATCAAATGGACTTTATTATACAGATGTATTTTTTATTGTATAGATTTATTTCCTAATTTAATATTATTATGGTAAATTTGATTTTTGTATATTAGTTGTGTATTTGGAATAGTTGTAAAATTTGATTATTTTAATAATCGATTATTGTATAAAAGTTTTTTTGTTATAATCGATTATAAGAAAAAAGTTTTATATTTGGATATGTTAGCTAAAAAATAATTTTAAACTAGTTTGTTTCATTTAGATGGTATAAAAAAGAATTATTTTTATGCATTAAATTACCAAAATATGTATATAATGATTAAATAAATTATTTGATTGAGAACAAAATAGTATTTACATATCAAAACAAAAATAATCTCAATAGCTTTTTTTTTAAAATGCTCACAATATAGCTTTTGACGAAAAGATGTTACCCGTACAACTTATTTCATCAACAGCCTTTTAAATGTTTTCCCAAACATGTTGTTGCATCGTTGCAATAGCTTTTATGGGAAAAAAAGTTGTTGGAAGGCTTAAAAAAGCCTAACCAAACATGCTCTAGGACATATTTATTTTCTATACTTTAACTCTATTTTAGGCAAGTCATTATTGTCATAATCTTATATAATGTAGATCATACATGTACAATTGTCATTAAGAAATAATATTTAGAAATATTCTTTCAAGTTGGTATCAGAGCTCCCACTCTGGGAGTCTCTGTTGTTTCTGCTGTAATCAGCCTTCATTGCTTATCTGATCAGCCTTCATTGCTTATCTGATCAGCCTTCATTGCTGGATTTAGTGTCAGCCTTCATTGCTGGATTTAGTGGCAACCTTCATTACTGGGATTCTAGCAACCTTTATTGCTGCCTTCAATTAGAACCGGATCAGTCATCTTCAAGCCAGAAGCATCCAGATCCATCACAAACCACTGGATTTGGTTGTTCTCTACCCAGCCACTATGCCCAGCTACGCTATAGTTGTTGTCACCTTCACCAGAGCTGGCAACCCACGAGCAGCCACCCACTGTTCGTCTTCTTTGCGCAGCTGCACCGTCTTTGAGTAGCCGCACCACTGTCGTCTTCTTCTTGTTTTCATTTCAGCTATACCTATTTTGTTGAAAACTCATTTGTTTCCTATTTTATCTTCTGCAGCTTTTTAATGTAAAAAAAAAAGGAAGAAAAAAATAGGTTGGAAGTTCAATATGAGTATGTCAGACAACCAGACTGCTAACGTCATCGCACAACTCAGCATAGCACCACCCCCACCTCTGAATCCCAATGATCTCCTAGTCTTGCACCCTGCCTATTGCTTTAGTGGCAAAATTACTTACAGTGGGCCCAAGTCATTCGTACTACGTTTAAGGGCCGTCAGAAGTTAAACCACATTGAAGGAACTGACCTTGTGAGGGATGAACCTCACTTTGAGACATGGGATGATGAGGACTCCCTTATTATGACGTGGCTCTAGAACTCCATGACTCTTGAGATTAGCAGAAATTGTATGTTCATTCCTTCCTCTAGTGAAATTTGGGACAATCTTTGCCAGACCTTCTCTATGAAACAGGATATCGCCACTTGCTATGAGTTAAAGACTAAAATCTTTGTTACCTAACAAGGGGCACTACTCTTCACTACTGATTATTATAGAACCCTTAATGGCATGTGGATTGAGTTGGATCAATACCATAATCTCAAAATGGAGTCGAGTAAGGATGCTTCCAGGTTGGCTAGTTTTGTGGAAGGAGATCGAATCTTTGAGTTCCTCTCTGGCCTGAATTCTAAATACAACCCTATTCGAGTTCACATTCTAGGTAATGAGACACTGTCATTACTGTTTGAGGTATTCTACACTATTCAGAGAGAGGAAAGTCATAGGGCTGTCATGTTTGATGATAAGTCCACTAGTGGATCAGCCTTGGCTATGGGTAAGATAACTAAACTAGGCTCTTCTTCTTCCTTCTCCACGCCCAACCGAGAGGGTCGCTGGTGTACCTATTATAAGAAATCTAGTCACACCAATGAGAACTGCTTCAGACTCCATGGGAAGGATCAAGTTCTTAACTGCACAAGAGGGTTCAAGAGTATGCACTAGAGTCAAGAAAATATGACCACTTCGAATTCTATGCCTTTGAGTGAAGACTCAAATGTGAGTGATGAAGTTCTAGCCCTTAGTAAAAATGAGTTGGTGCGCTTGTGGACTCTCATTGCCTTTCTCAGTAAGCCTTTTGGCTTCTGTTCTCTAACCATGACTAGTAAGAATTTTTGTATTCAATCTTTTAATGCTTCTCGTACTAGAAATTTATGAATTATGGACTCTGGTGTAACTGACCATATGACATTTTATTCACCATCTCTATTATCTTATCAACCTTCTTCTAGGAAGCATCATATAACCATAACTGATGGCTTTCACACCTCAGTTGCGAGTTCTAGCACTATTAAACTTCAGCCCTCTCTACACTTAAACAATGTGCTCCATGTTCCCTAGCTTTTCAATAATCTTATTTTCATTCATAAGCTTACTAAAGACAATAATTGTGTCTTAACCTTTTTTCATTCTCATTGTGTCTTTTAGGATCTTGTCACGGGGAGGATGATTGGAGTTGCTAAGTAATATGGAGGGTTGTACTATCTCCTTAATATGCTAGCTAATGGTGGTCCTAATCAGAAGTTGCTACTTTCCTATCATCAGTCTAGTTATGAGTCTCTTGCTTCTCAAATTTGGTTATAGCATAAGTGTCTGGGACATCCTCCATTCTATTTGCTTAAGTCTATGTTTCCGTTTTTATTTTTAAAAGAATCTATTGAGCTTTTTCATTATGATTGTTGTGAGTTTGTCAAACACCATTGTGTGACTTTTTTACCTATTTCTAATAAAAGTGTTGAGCTTTTTGCACTTATCCACTTTAATGTTTGGAGTTCTGCATCTATTAATAACATTTCTGGCACTAAATGGTTTGTTTCTTTTATTGATGATTATACTCGAGTAACTTGGCTTTTTCTAATGACAGACAAATCAGATGTGTTTCAGTTATTTGTTCAGTTTTACAGCATGATTCAGACCCAATTTGGAAAGCCCATTAAGCGTTTGCATTTTGATAATGGTAAGGAGTATGTCAATCAAAATTTCTCTACATTTATTAAAGAGCATGGTATTGTGCATGAACTCACATATGTTGATACTCCTCAGCAAAATGATGTTACAGAAAGAAAAAATTGTCATTTACTTAAAATCACTAGAGCTTTACTATTTTAAACGTCTATTCCTAACTCATATCGGGGGAAGTTGTTTTAACTATAGCATATTTGATCAATCGGTTACCATCTCATGTCTCGGGTAATGTAAGTCTAGTCCAACTCATGACCTTTCACTTTCCATTAGTTCCTATTATGCAGAGTCTATAGTCTCATATCTTTGGTTGTGTGGCTTTTGTCCATGTACATCGCCAACATCGCAACAAACTTAATTCTCATGCTGTCAATTGGCAATTGTATTTTTCTGAGTTATGCTCCTGACAAGAAGGGGGTACAAATGCTATCACCGTTCAAGTCGTTATTTTTTTTTGTCTCCATGGATGTCACTTTTCATGAGAATAAGTTCTTTATTTCTCCTCAGCTTCAGGGGAAGAATACTCAAGAAGCTGAGGCTGAGTCCTTCTCTCCTGGTTCCTTCCTTCCTTTACGATCTAACTCTACACAGGAATTAACATCTTCTTCTAACACCCCACCTGAACTAGCTAAAGTTAAGGCCAAGGTTAGCACACCAAAATTGGTGTATTAGAGGATAGGGAAACCCAAATTGGCCCAACAACAACTTCAGGTGTCCGAACCAATGGTAAGCACTAAAGATACAAGTTCTCTTATCTCTGAACTTCTTGTTTTTGAACCTAACCCAGATAATATTGTTTCTGAACCTAATAACATGTCTTTGAATAATTGTGAACCTGACCTAGATGACTTACCCTTTTCATTGAGGAAAGGAAAAAATGTATTGTCTCAATCCCAAGTACCTTATTTCTCAATTTGTCTAAACATATTTCCTTGCAACACTAATACACATAAAATACACTAAAAGTAAATGCACTCTATCGCCAAGTAATATAGAACTTGAGTTCCAATTATCGATCTCACGAGGAATAAGTGGTAATTACTAGATTCGTAAAACTCTATGTTATTCAGACAATCAAAAGCGTATGAATAGATTCAAGAATAAATAAAGGAAAACAAATAAAGAAAAAAAAATGAACAATCAAACAAAGAATAGATAATCAATGAGAGAGAGATTAGGGCGCAAGGTTCACTTGAATCCAATTATTCAGATTTTCTTTCATTTATGATGTAAGGTAATTATTTTGTCAATATTCTCCTACCTGCTATTGAATCCCAATGGTCATGGATGAAACAATATTATATTCCTAAATTAAATCACTGATTTGGTCATTTAGTTGAATTAATTAGGAATGCATTAAGCTTTGATAATCACATATTTTATTTATTAAGAAACCCTTATGATTAGTCATTCACACTCTCCATATTCTTAATTGATTGAGTTTGGTATGATTTTGTGAGTCTAAGCTCAAATTGGTCCTAATTGAATATTTTCAGCATTATTGAGATTTTACACTGTTTCTGTATTTTGGCCATAACTTGAGTTCCTGATATCTGACAATTATGAATTTTATCTTGTAGGAAAGCTAAGAGAGAGCTCTACAACTTTGATGAAGAGCTCGAAGTCTTAAACAGATGTCTAAGGGACCTAAGTGTACATGAAAGTCAGAATACGAGTTCTGTCACTAGAATCCGAACGGTGTGCACTCATAAAATCATATATCAAGTTTTAATAATGGAGATGGGCTGAAATTTGGATAGCTGATAGTCAAGACCCAAATAAACAACTTTCATGAAGAACACATTTTGAAATAATGAAGTCTAATGGGTCAGTTTGAGCTTGCAAGTCGAAACAGAGGTGCTGAAGTTGGGTTTGAGCAACCGCGGTATTTGGGTCATATATTGGGCTGTAGGAAGCCAAATTGGACGATCCAGATATGCATGTTATAGCCAAGACAAAGACCTAAAACTTTCATGAAGAATACTTTTCATGAATCCGAAGCATTATCGGTCGTTTTTGGCTTCCAAGTCAGACCAAGGAATTTTCGCACTCACCAACCATTCACCTACTTCACTCACCAACCCTTTCACCTACTTCACTCACCAACCCTCTCAACTACCCCATTCACCAACCCACTCCCCTTTGTCATTTTGCTACCCCAGACTTCTATAAAAGGGCACCATCGGTTATCATGGAGGACACAACTTGAACTCTCCTTCATTTCTCTCATAGTTTCTTCTTGTTTCTTCTTGTTTCTTCTCAGTTTTTCTTGTGATTTCCTTTTAGCTATGTGTAACTAAACCTCCTTTGGTTAAGAGGGTGATGAAACTGCTAGTATTGATGTTGTAAACCTTGCATATTTGATTATTTCAACACGCTTATGTTTTTATTCATATATTTCTCGAATCTATTGTTGGTATGAAGGTTTTTATACTTGTTTCCACTTTCTATGAGATAGAGTTGGGTTTATTATGCACGGTTGTGGTAATAGATCTAATGGGATGTATGATGTTCATGTGGGTATAATTATCTTTGTGCTATTTGCCGCTTATAAAAGTGGTAGATTTGGGTTTATTATGCACTAGTTGTGGTAATAGATCTAGAGAAATATATGTTCTAAGTAATTTAATCCCTAGGTGTGTGATTAGATCTTAGTGTAATTGGTTTTCTAAATCTTAATGCAATTGTTGGATAATTGTAAGAGCGGTTGCTTTATGATTAACCAAGTGATTAGAAGTTGATTTGAGCGGTTGCTAAATTGGCCAACACGTAAGGAAAACAGAGGTTTACTCTCACAATTGCATAAAAACATAATTGAGCATGTTGGAATAAAATAATATGTGGATTTACATCATCATATAAATCTAGTGGTGGATTCAATCTCTTAACCAATTTTCTTATATTGTTGTTTTCGCTTTATTTATTGATATTGTCTTTGAAACTGCTTCATTATTCATCAAAACTCCAAAACCCCCTTTTTACTGTTTATTGTTAATTAGAGTTTAAATTGGGAATTACTTGATAGTGTTAATTGACTTGGTTCTCTCAGGATCGACTTACTAACTACAACTAGTTGTAAGGTTTTTTTTTTATTTTCCGGTGAGCCTAACAACTGATTTTTAATCACTACATCCACACGCATCGAATTTTGGCGCTGCCATGTCTTGAGCCAATTTTTCAATTACACTATTAATTTATTTCCTATTTTTACTCGTTTTTATTTTTGTTTTTATTTTTAGTTTTGAATTTTTTTTTCTCGAGTATTTTGTAGGTGTTGATGTCTATTGAAGGGGTAGACGCAGGATTGCTAAATTTGAGGAACTATATTGATCAACTCACTTCACATCCTCAATTTCCCTTCCATCCTGATAATTTCCACTTCACACTGGCCGACGTTGAAGTTCGCCCGTCACATAGATCTTTCCGGTTCTGCGGCATCCGAGATATCCGAGCCACATGAAGAAGCGATGATGGCGAAAATACACTAAGGATGTTGGGTGCTCCGAACTTAGACCAACAACCTCTCGTGCATAGAAATTCCCGAGAATGAGGAAGCATTTGAGTTGAAATCTGGTCTCATTCATCTTTTGCCATCTTTTAATGGACTAGCCGAGAAGATCCTAACAAACATCCGAAGGAAATCCATGTTGTGTGTTCTAGTATGAAGCCCGCAGAATTTCGGTGGAGCAAGTCAAGTGAGAGCTTTTCCGTTTTCCCTAAAGGATTCTCAAAGGAGTGGTTGTACTACTTGCCACCCTGGATCAATTCGGACATGGCGTAACATGGCTCGGGCTTTCCTAGACGATATTTCCCACGCATCAAAGGCCGCCACCATCGAAAAGAAATTTGCGGCATCCAACAAAGACATGGGAATCACTTCATGAGTATTGGGAGAGATTCAAGAGATTGTGTGCTAGTTGCCCTCAGCATCAAATCAGTGAACAACTTCTGATACAGTACTTTTATGAAGGTTTGCTAGTGATGGACCGCAACATGATTGATGCTGCTAGTGGAGGAGCATTAGTTGATAAAACTCCTCAAGAAGCTAGAAACTTGATCTCAAGAATGGCTGCCAATACTCAACAATTCTACTCTAGAAATGACTCTGGAGTAAGAGCAGTGAAAGAAGTAGAGACAACAAATCTACAAGCAGCAAATGACTCAATTGACTGCTATGGTTCAGCGGTTAATGGATTCGGTAAAGCACCGTTCATGCTTGTGGGATCTGTTGTTCATCCGGACATCTCATCGATACGTGTCCCACTCTCCAAGAGGACACAAATGAGGAGGTAAGAGCAAGAGGGGATATCTGGCCTTTCAAAAAATTACAACCCCTACTCAAACACATATAATCCAGTTGGAGGGATCATCCTAATTTTAGCTATGCAAAGCAACCTCAAAATCAACCTCCACTTATGGACCTCCAGGATTCCAACAAAGGCAAGCACATTTCCCTCGAGACAAAAGAAGTTCAAACTCCTAAGCAACCCGAGCCTTCACTAGAGGAGCTAGTGAAGCAAATGGCTACTAATAATTCGCAGTAGCTCCAACAAGAAACAAGGATCGCAATCAATAACTTGCGAGAATCGATAGGGCACCTCCACGGAATTCAACAAGTTTCAAAGCCAAGCTTCAGAAAACTACCCTCACAAATGTAGTCAATCCGAGGAAAATGCTAGTCTTTGTCACGTTGAGAAGCGGAAAGACGATGGATGAGCCTACATCTCCTCCACCAATCACTCAAGAGACGGATGAACCACCCAAAGAAGCAAATGATAAGGGGCAAACTTCCAAAGCCCCTAAGGTAAGTATTTCAACCCCTTCCTAAATATGTTACTAAAGCTCCTTTTCCTAGTAGATTGGTTAAAACCAAGAAAGAAGAAGCAGAAAAGAAATACTTGAGACTTTTAGGAAGGTAGAGGTTAATATCCCTTTGTTAGATGCCATTAAGCGTGTACCTAGATATGCAAAATTTCTGAAAGAATTATGCACTAACAAGAGGAAGTTAAAAGGAAATGAAAAGGTCCAAGTGGGAGAAAATGTTTCAAATTGTAATTAAAAAGAAACTCCCAACCAAATGTAAGGACCCTAGCACATTCACCATTCCATGCACTATAGGTAACACAAGGTTTGAAAGGGCAATGCTTGATTTAGGTGCATCTATAAATGTCATGCCATATTCTATTTATGCATCTTTATACTTGGGTCCTTTGGAACCCACCGGTGTCGTTATTCAATTGGGCGATAGATCTAATACATACCCTAAGGGTGTGGTTGAAGATGTTTTGGTGCAGGTGAATGAATTAGTGTTTCCTAAGCAGACTTCTATGTTTTGGACATGGAAGAGGATGAGTCTCCCAAATCTGCTCCTATCTTGTTAGGGAGACCATTTTTGAAGACTGCGCGGATAAAAATTGATGTGCACTCAGGAACTCTAACAATGGAATTTGATGGGGAATTAATTAGATTCAATATTTTTGAAGCTATGAGATACCCAAGTGATGTGCACTCGCTTGTTTAATTGATTCTTTTGATCCTTTTGATTCTTTAATTTCTGCAGCTTTTGATACTAACCATTTTGATGCTCTTGATACAATTCTAACTCATAGCTTAGATGTACAGGAGGAAAAGAAGAAGAGTGAAGAAGAGCCATGGAGTGAAGACATTGATGAAATTGTTCTTTGCCTTAAAAGAGCTCTCTTCCACTCCAGTAAGAGCATGAGGTAACTTTTGTTGATTTACTCACACTACTGCGATATACCTCAACCTTCATTTGTGCGTGGCACTGAATTGGAACTTAAAGCACTTTGCTGATCATCTTAAATACATCTTCTTGGGAGAGAAGGACACCCTTCCAAAGTAATAATTGCAAAGTCACTCACCAAGAACAAGAAGAGAAACTGGTAGTCTGTTTTGCGGGAACATAAGACAGCCATTGGTTGGTCAATAGCTGATATCAAGGGTATTAGTCCCTCCATTTGTATGCACAGGATATTAATGGAGGAGGATACTAAACCTGTGAGAGACCCTCAGCGGAGGTTGAATCCTCCCATGATGGAAGTTGTGAAAAAGGAGATACTAAAGCTCCTAAGTGTGGGGGTGATCTACCCCATTTCTGATAGCAAGTGGGTAAGCCCAGTCCAGGTAGTACCAAAGAAATCTGGAATTACTGTGGTAAGAAATGCTGAAAATGAGCTTATTCCCACAAGGTTACAGACAGGGTGGCGTGTTTGTATTGATTATAGGAAGTTGAATGCCGCCACGAGAAAAGACCACTTTCCTTTACCTTTCATTGATCAAATGTTAGAAAGATTAGCTGGTCATTCTCATTATTGTTTTCTGGATGGTTTTTCAGGTTACAATCAGATTGCCATAGCTCCAGAAGACCAAGACAAGACTACATTCACTTGTCCATTTGGTACCTTTGCATATAGGCGAATGCCTTTTGGCTCTATGCAATGCACCAGAACTTTCCAAAGATGCATGATGAGTTTATTTTCTGATTACATTGAAAACATCATTGAGGTTTTTATGGATGACTTTAGTGTCTTTGGAAATGATTTTGAAAATTGCCTGGAACATTTAACATTGGTTCTTAAAAGATGCATTGACACTAACCTGGTACTGAATTGGGAAAAATGTCATTTCATGGTGAATGAAGGTATTGTGTTAGGTCATGTAATTTCGCTAGGGGAATTGAAGTAGATAAAGCTAAGGTAGAACTCATGCATTCTTTGCCACCACCCACTAGTGTGCGGGAAATTCGTTCTTTTATTGGTCATGCAGGTTTCTACCGAGATTCATTAAAGACTTTTCTAAAGTCTCATTGCCCCTTTGTAGACTTCTTCAAAAAGATGTTAATTTTAACTTCGATGAGAAATGTATGGAAGCTTTCAATAAACTCAAGAAGTTGTTAACTCATTGCGCTATCATCAGGCCACCCAACTGGGAGTTACCTTTTGAACTAATGTGTGATGCCAGTGACTTTGCATAGGAGCTGTCTTGGGACAACGAGTTGATAGAGTTCCTTATGCCATTTACTATGCATCAAGGACTCTAAATGATGCTCAACTTAATTACTCAACCACGTAAAAGAACTTCTAGTTTGTATTTGCTTTAGAAAAATTTAGATCATATCTAATTGGTTCTAAAGTGATTGTGTTTTCAGATCATGCACCTTGAAGTATCTTCTAACAAAGAAAGAAGCAAAGCCTAGATTGCTCGATGGATTTTATTGCTCCAGGAATTTGACTTGGAGATTAAAGACAAGAAAGGGAGCGAAAACTTAGTGGCCGATCACTTGAGTAGATTGGTAACTGAAGAGGAAGAAATGCCTATCATGGAGACTTTTCCAGATGAATATTTGATGGTTGTCAACACCATAATCCCTTGGTATGCTGACATTGTTAACTACCTGGTTACTAAGGACTTTCCGGAGGGTTTGAACAAGGCCCAAAGAGATAAATTAAGGAGTATCAAATACTATATCTGGGATGAATGTACTTATGGAAGCATTGTGCGAGATCAAGTCATTAGAAGGTGCATTCTCGATTCTCGAGACACACTCCATCCTCTCCTTTTGCCACACCTATGCATGTGGAGGACACTTTGCGATAAAAAAGGACAACCAACAAAGTGCTTGACAAGTGGTTTCTATTGGCCTTCAATTTTCAAAGACGCTTACAACTTCTGTAAGTCTTGTGACCGATGTCGAGAAACAGTAATATTGGTCCTCGTAATCAAATGCCTCAGACTCCGATCATTTTTGTGGAACTCTTTGATGTGTGGGGTATTGATTTCATGGGGCCATTCCCTCCTTCATTTGGTTTCACATACATTCTTTTATCTGTTGATTATGTGTCTAAATGGGTGGAAGCAAAAGCCACCCGATCTGATGATTCTAAAACATTGCAGATTTTGTTAGAACACATATTTTCTCCAGGTTCGGGACCCCAAGGGCTATCATCAGTGACCAAGGGACTCATTTTTGCAACGAACCTTTGATGCTCTATTGAAAAGATATGGAGTTATGCACATGAATCTCCACTCCTTACCATCCACAGACAAATGGGCAAACCAAGTGTCCAACCGGGAGATTAAGTCAATCCTTGAAAAGACAAAGTGAATCCATCAAGAAAGGATTGGAGCACTCGACTTGACGACGCTTTATGGGCTTATAGGACTCGCCTATAAGACTCCCATTGGCATGTCACCATTTCGGTTGGTGTATGGAAAGCCCTGTCATTTGCCCGTTGAGTTGCAACATCGCTCTTCTTGGGCCATTAAACAAGTAAATATGGAATTGGAAGGAGCCGGAAGAGCAAGGAAGTTCCGAAAGCATGTGAACCGGAAGAATTAAGAAATGAGGCCTTCGAGAATGCCCCGATTTATAAGACTAAAGCTAAGGCATTCCATGACCAGTTGATTTCCGAGAAGAAATTTCACGAGGGCAAAAAGTTTTACTTTTTCAATCAAGACTCAAATTGTTTCCGGTAAAGCGCGTTCTAAGTGGATTGGGCCATTTGTGGTAACTAATGTTTTTCCTTTTGGTGCGCTTGAGATCGAGTGAAATTTCGAGACAAAACATTTAAGGTCAATGGTCATCGTCTCAAACCTTATTATGAACTTCCGAGAGAATGCGAAGTGGAGGTGATGAACCTTCTCCATCCGCATTATGAATAAAAAAAAAAAAAAAAGAAAAAAAAAAAAAAAAAAAAAAAAAAAAACAATTTGTGTGCCCGACAATGAGGTAGGTAGTGCCATTAAATTTTGTCAATCGAAGCATGTGGAGGTCATTTTTCTTCAACGACAACAACTCGCGAAAATCTTGCAAATGGATTTTATTGGCCTACTTTATTCAAGGTCTACTACACCTTTTGCAAAAGTCATGCGGAAATTGGTCAAAAAGGTTCTGTTTTGAGATTATCATCCGCACCTACTCCTTAGAAAATTGAGATCAAGGAGGCGCAGTTCTTTGGTTATCAAACACGTGGGGCCGTAGATAATGGGATCCTAGGAATGGTAATGCGCTTACAGTTAATGGACAAAGACTCAACCATTCCCTGGAAAACCAAGTTCTTAAGTTCTTTTGTGTTGCTTGGTTAAGTGGCGGATACGGTACTCTGCGTGACTCTCAAGTCGGTTTATTTTCGGTTCCCAAAATAACGAACTCTTCTTCTCCTTCAAAATGGATGTCATTCTTTCAAACCCGAGCAAATATTTTCCGTCTCTTCCTCAAAATGCTTTGACAACAATCTACAAAGTTCGAGTTGAAAGATTGAGGTCATTTAATGCACAAAGGTATGCCGAAGATATACGCCGGATAATTGAAGCAAAGGTCCGATTAAAGCGGTGAGTCCTCAATTTCATTTAACTCATATATGCCTGGTTTTGGAAGAAGTTCATATTCTAAAAGAAGAAGAGCAAAAAGGTTACAAGTTTGTCACAAATGTGGACGATGGAACCAGACAAGCGATGTCGTACTTTGGGGATGGTTTCCACAAATAGAGAAGATAAAATTTTCTTCATTAAGAATGGACTGAGTAAGGAGTCATTAGATAATATCTTGTTGACTCTTGAGACGCATTCTTGTGGATTGGTGCATCGTGAAATTCTTAAATTGTGGAATCTCTTCAAGGATGAAGAAAAACGCTACAATCTTGGGAATCTGACTCTAAAAGACCACTTTGCCAATTTATAAGAAAATTGGATGGGAAGCTTATCCTCGACTCATAGAAGACGTTTAAGCCGTTCTTCGGACGTTCAACCGAGGCGGATGTGAGCCATATCCACAAACAATCAGACGTATCATCTTCTTCTTCTTCTTCTGTCATCTTTCAAAAAAAAACAAAAAAACAAAAACAAAACAAAAAAAAAAACAACAAAAAAAAAAAAGAAAAGAAAAGATTCTGTGTTTCTTAATTTCAACCTTTTCTGACAACAGCCAACCTACTCATATAGGAGCTATTATTTTTTTTTTCTTTTTCTCTTCCCTATTTAAACACTCCATTTTCTTCACTTTCCTGCAACTCTTAATCATTCATAGAGAGTGTGAGTGTAGAGATGGAGGGAGCTTCTTCTTCTTCTGTTCGTAAACTTGTTAGTATCTGTGTATTTTGTGGGACACATTATGGGAAGAGTTTAGAGTTTGTCAACGCAAGAACCACTCTTGGTAGAACACTTACTTGCGAGGAACATTCGTGTAGTATATGGGGAGGTTGCCTTGGGTTAATGGGGGCTGTATCACTGTCTGCCATTTCTAAGAGGTGGTCAAGTTTTAGGTATCATTCCTGAACCTTTAACTCGAAAGAACTTTATTGGAAAGACAATTGGACAGAAATTCAAGTATCATCTATGCATGCACGAATGACGGTAATGCTTGAAAACTCTGATGCCTTCATAGCCTTACCCTCGGTGGTTTTGGTACTTTGGCAGAAGTTTTTCAAATTGTTTCTTGGGCCCAATTGAACATCCACCATAAACCCATAGGTTTGTTGAATGTTAATAATTTCTTTGATAATTTGTTATCTTTTGTTGACCATCTTTGTGGAACAAAAATTTGTCACACCTTCGAAAGACAACTCCTTATCTCGGCTTCCACTTGTTGATGCGTTAATTGATAAATTGGAAGCCTTTGTTTATGAACTGATCCAAGGATGTACCAGATAGATTGGTCGGGAGAATGAAGAAGGAGACAACAACAAGGGAGGCAAGAAGAAACAACAACAGTGACTGACACTTCATCTATGACTTTCCTTTATCTTTAGTTTTATTCATCGTACTTTGTTTTTGTTTATATTTGTGTGAGGGTTCTCTTTTCCGTAATTGCAGTAACAGGTACTATCCTCTATCTTTTTCCTTTCTATTTTTTTAACATTGAGGACAATGTTATGATCTAGTTGGGGGGGAAGGATAGTTGACCTAAAAAAAAAATTATTAAAAATTAAAAAAAAAAATTTTGGAAAGTATGATATGATTGTCATGGACTTATTAAACTAATTAGTGATGGCAGAGTAAGGAGTAATTTTACTCTTGAGACGCATCTTAATTGGTGGCAGAGTAAGGAGCTTGTTTTTTTAGGTAGTAATTAATTAGTATTAAATTGTGGAAGTACTAAAGTTTTATTATTTGGTTTCTTTTCAGGGTCTGTTGCAGCAATGACAGTGTGCTTCTTTTCTGCTTAGTGTTGATTCACTTCTTATCAGGTTGTGTTGCTCTTTTCTATATCTCTCTTTCACATTGAGGGCAATGTTATATTAAGTGTGGGGGAGAGATTTTAGCATAAAAAAAATGTCTTAATTTCAAAAAATAAATAAATAAATAAATAAAAAAAGAATGTATGTATATAGTTATGTTCATATATAAAAAAAAAAAAAAAAAGGATTGAGAAATGAATATGTAAAGGGTTATACATTAGAGTTGGGATGAACTTTTATGCTTGTTATTGGAACTCACTCTCATTTGCTTTTATTCTCTTTGGTATTTATCCTCTCATATCCATTTTACCCTCTTCACATTACCTTGACCCCATTACAACCTTAAATAAAGTCCTCATGATTTGTGTGTGCATGTGTTCGAGTAGTGGAGAAGTAGAAGATAAGCAAGCTTATGGTAGTGCAATTTTCATGAGTTGAATTGAGTGAAATACCTACCTTTTTAAACACTTGAGAGATTGAGAGGAATCTTGTGAAGATCTATCATTCTCGATTCATATTGAAGATACCTTGCTTGTTGGTTTGAGATGTGGAGAATTGTTAACTCATGAATGTTTTGATCCTTTGAACCTTTGGTTGTTCTTCTTGATTGTAAAATTTTGGGCTCTTGAATGTCGTTGGAATTTAAATTTTTGTTAATCTCTTATGTCCTTGTTTTGGTCTTGAGTTTATGCCCAGGAGTGCAAAAAGCTAAGTGTGGGGAATTTGATAATCACATATTTTATTTATTAAGAAACCCTTATGATTAGTCATTCACACTCTCCATATTCTTAATTGATTGAGTTTGGTATGATTTTGTGAGTCTAAGCTCAAATTGGTCCTAATTGAATATTTTCAGCATTATTGAGATTTTACACTTTGTTTCGTATTTTGGCCATAACTTGAGTTCCCGATATCTGACAATTATGAATTTTATCTTGTAGGAAAGCTAAGAGAGAGCTCTACAACTTTGATGAAGAGCTCGAAGTCTTAAACAGATGTCTAAGGGACCTAAGTGTACATGAAAGTCAGAATACGAGTTCTGTCACTAGAATCCGAACGGTGTGCACTCATACAATCATATATCAAGTTTTAATAATGGAGATGGGCTGAAATTTGGATAGCTGATAGTCAAGACCCAAATAAACAACTTTCATGAAGAACACATTTTGAAATAATGAAGTCTAATGGGTCAGTTTGAGCTTGCAAGTCGAAACAGAGGTGCTGAAGTTGGGTTTAAGCAACCGCGGTATTTGGGTCATATATTGGGCTGTAGGAAGCCAAATTGGACGATCCAGATATGCATGTTATAGCCAAGACAAAGACCTAAAACTTTCATGAAGAATACTTTTCATGAATCCAAAGCATTATCGGTCGTTTTTGGCTTCCAAGTCAGACCAAGGAATTTTCGCACTCACCAACCATTCACCTACTTCACTCACCAACCCTTTCACCTACTTCATTCACCAACCCTCTCAACTACCCCATTCACCAACCCACTCCCCTTTGTCATTTTGCTACCCCAGACTTCTATAAAAGGGCACCATCGGTTATCATGGAGGACACAACTTGAACTCTCCTTCATTTCTCTCATAGTTTCTTCTTGTTTCTTCTTGTTTCTTCTCACTTTTTCTTGTGATTTCCTTTTAGCTATGTGTAACTAAACCTCCTTTGGTTAAGAGGGTGATGAAACTGCTAGTATTGATGTTGTAAACCTTGCATATTTGATTATTTCAACACGCTTATGTTTTTATTCATATATTTCTCGAATCTATTGTTGGTATGAAGGTTTTTATACTTGTTTTCACTTTCTATGAGATAGAGTTGGGTTTATTATGCACGGTTGTGGTAATAGATCTAATGGGATGTATGATGTTCATGTGGGTATAATTATCTTTGTGCTATTTGCCGCTTATAAAAGTGGTAGATTTGGGTTTATTATGCACGGTTGTGGTAATAGATCTAGAGAAATATATGTTCTAAGTAATTTAATCCCTTGTGTGATTAGATCTTAGTGTAGTTGGTTTTCTAAATCTTAATGCAATTGTTGGATAATTGTAAGAGCGGTTGCTTTATGATTAACCAAAGTGATTAGAAGTTGATTTGAGCGGTTGCTAAATTGGCCAACACGTAAGGAAAACAGAGGTTTACTCTCACAATTGCATAAAAACATAATTGAGCATGTTGGAATAATAAAATAATATGTGGATTTACATCATCATATAAATCTAGTGGTGGATTCAATCTCTTAACCAATTTTCTTATATTGTTGTTTTCAGTTTATTTATTGATATTGTCTTTGAAACTGTTCATTATTCATCAAAACTCCAAAACCCCCCTTTTTACTGTTTATTGTTAATTAGAGTTTAAATTGGGAATTACTTGATAGTGTTAATTGACTTGGTTCTCTGTGGATCGACTCTTACTAACTACAACTAGTTGTAAGGTTTTTTTTTATTTTCTGGTGAGCCTAACAACTGATTTTTAATCACTACATCCACACGCATCAAGCTTCAATTCAAGAGATAAACTACATACTTGTCAATTCTATTGGTAGAAAAATTGATATTTGATCATTCACTAATCTAATCCTAGACTTACCATATAGATCCACTCATTGAATGCAGATAGTTACCGGTCAAACAATGAATTAACACATGTCAAAAGTAATCAAGTTATGACAAGAATGCAAGCAATATGATAGACCCTAAAATGAATTACCTTAATCAAATTAGAAATCAAACCCAAATAATTAGGAAAACAAGATCCCCCATAGCCCTAACTATGGGTTTAGCTACTCATGTTCAATACAAACAAACTCATATCAAAATACAAACTTATGGAAAGAAAACCCAAAGAAAGGGGAAAACTAGAGGGAAAGAGAAATCAAAACCTTTTTTATAGTGATTATGATCTTCAAGCCTTCAAGAATTGAATCCTCCCTTCAAAGCCGTCCTCCAAAGTCTGCTGCCGTGAAACTGCTCTCTCAAGATTAGGGATTTTCTGATTTATTGTGAACTAAAAGAGAGTTCTCTTGCTAAACTCGTTTTCTCCCTTTTATAGAAAAGCTGACAGATTTTCGTATCTGACTTGCATGATTTTTCTCACCTTTTAGATGGCTGAGTTTGCCTTTGATCTCAATAGATAAGTTTTAGGATTTTCTATTAGCTTTTCAATGCCGCAAACGACGCATTGATCTGATCTCTTTAGCTCAAGATATGACTCAATTAGTGAGGAATGGTCAGGATAGTGCGGAAATTCAAATTTTGCTCCAAATCAAATCTCTTTGAGAATCCTTATCCAATCTCAAATCTAAGATTTTGTATCCAATTAAAACTCTAATTAGCATATAAAAATAAGATAAGAATCTTTCACATATTTATCTTCAGGAATTTCTTCTTTTTGTATAAAATCTAATGATTTATCTTGAAAATTCAAATATGACTAGGTGGAGAGATAATTATTTAAAAATAAACAAAACTAAATAAAAATTAATTAAAAATTCTAATAAATAAATTCAAAAGATGAGTGTATTTAACACTCATCAAGCATCGAAGTTTCAATTTAGCCATAGATTCTATCAAAATCCCAATATTAGTACAAAAAGCATTGAACGAAAAGAATTGGATTCAAGCTATGAATGAGGAGATGAGTGCATTGAAAAAGAATGGAACATAGGAGATTGTTGAGAGACCAGGTGACAAAAGGGCAGTAGGGTACAGGTGAATATATACTTTGAAATATCGATTTGATGGTATAAAGCAAGGTTGATGGCAAAAGGATACACTCAAACTTATGGAATTGACTATGAGGAGACATTTGCACTAATAGCCAAGATGAACACTGTAAGAATCTTACTCTCCCTTGCTGCCCGCTTTGGGTGGGAATTACACCAATTTGATGTTAAAAATGTCTTTCTTCATGGCAACTTAGAGGAGGAAGTTTATATGAAAATTCCTCCTAGATACAACTCCACTAGTGGAAGGAATAAGGTGTGCGGGTTAAAGAAGGCTTTATACGAGTTGAAGCAGTCTCCTCATGCTTGGTTTGGAAGATTCACAAAAACAATGTTGTCCTTGGGATGTAGACAAAGTCAAGGTGATCATACTCTCTTTTCTAAACATTCACAAGAAGGAAAACTCAAGGTCCTGCTTGTGTATATTGATGACATCATTATATCAGGAGATGATCAAGTTGAGAAGCAACTCCTAAAGAAGAAATTAGCAACTGAATTTGAAATAAAAGATCTTGGAAAACTAAAGTACTTCTTTGGAATTGAAGTTGCCTACTCCAAGCAATGTATCTTCATTTCTCAAAGGAAATACATTGTAGATCTTCTCAAAGAGACTAGAAAGCTTGGGTGTAAGGCTACTGGTATACCCATTGAACAGAATCACAAAATGAGAAGTGATGAAGAGAACCCCCAAGGTGGATAGAGCTCAATACCAGAGACTAGTGGGGAAACTGATATACTTCACACATACCAGACCAGATCTAGCATATGCTATTAGTATTATTAGCCAATTCATGCATGGTTCGCGGGAAAGACATATACAGGCTGTGGATCAAATTCTACAGTAACTTAAAATCACGTCTAGAAGAGGATTACTATTTAGAAAGGAGAAAACTTATCAATGGAAGTGTACATAGATGCTGACTATGCAGGATTAATTACTGACAGGAGGTCAACATTAGGTTATTGTATGTTTTTTGGTGGAAATCTAGTAACATAGAAAAAGTAAGAAAGATAATGTAATGACATGGTCAAGTGCAAAAGCTGAATTTCGAGTTATGGCATAAAGAATTTGTGAGTTGTTATAGATGAAGATCATATTGGATGACCTGAAACTAAAATGTGAAGTGCCTATGAAATTGTTTTGTGATAACAAATCAACCATTAGAATTGCGCATAATCCGGTTCAACATGACAAGGCAAAATACATTGAGATAATTTGACACTTTATCAATAAGAAATTAGATAGTTGACTCATAACCACAACATACATTCTTTCGTGATATAAGTTGGCAGATGTATTAATTAAGAAACTGCTCACAGAATGCTTTCAATATCTTACTGACAAGTTGAGAATGATAAATATTCATTCATCAGCTTGAAGGATAGTGTTGAACTTTATTATATAGATTTATTTCTTAATTTCTATTATTTGAACATATATATTTAATTATTGTATTAGAGCATATTTATTTTTTATAATTTAACTTTATTTTAAATAAGTTATTATTATTATAAACTTATATAATATATATCATACTTATATAATTGTTATTAAAAAATAATATTTAAAAATATTCTTTTAAATCTGACTACTAGCATTTAGGTTCACCAGTGGTTTGATGTCACGCTGGGAAAGATCACAGAAGGGAATAGTATTGGCAGAGGTTTCGGCAGTGTTGGACGTGGAACTCATAGTGAGAAAAAAAAAAGTGGATCGTGGGAATGCAGTGGAGCTAAAGACTACTGATACCATAAAGAGACTGAGATATTAATATTGATTGTTTTTCAATAGAATAGGTCATAGTATTTACGGATGGGCATAGCCCTACAATCATGTATTAGATAAAGCTACCAACTAGCTTCCTAGGCCTAAGTACATGATAAGCTATTTGTGACAACAATTTACATTTTATCCTTATCATGACCGATAGTAAGACACACTTTATCCTTATCAATGCAAATGGCAACAACTGATTCTAGAAGCATACAAGAATGTTATCTATTTTATCTGCACCCTTCAAAATAACCTATAATTGGAAGTAGCACTACTAGTCCATATTGTTTATTGTTATTTTAAAATCAACCCAATAAATATAGTATTTTACAAGATAGTCCCTTTTGGTAAATTACTCCAACTACGTTCTCCATCTTCGCACTATCTTCTCCAGCACCCTCCTCACCGGAAATCCCGTCGCCGTCAAACTCATGGACTCCACCTCCCAGTTTCCTCCTCGTCTACGACCTTATGCACAACGAGAACCTCCAAGACGCGCTCTTCACCGCAAGTGCCCTGAGCTCTTGGACTGGAACAAGGGCTTCAACATTGCGTTGGACATAGCAAGAGGAGTTCAATACCTTCACTACTCGGCGGTCACACTCTACGGCTCTGCCACATGGTGATGTTGTAGGGGACCATTGAATGTTTCTGCTAGGAATTCGCGGTGGCGTGGGATTTCCGGCAATTAGAGCAAGTGGGATTTCCAGCAACATCTGTGAAACACAGTCGACCTTTTATGAAATTTCCCTAATCAAAATTTCTTTATTTTTTTATACCACGTCTGTAATTTCAAAAAATTCATTTAGGTCCCAATCAATTTCACAATATAATCTATTCTACTTGTTGAAAGTCATCCATTTTAGCCATTCATATATTTTATACATAAATCAACGACTTCTCCTTTAAAGTGTATCGTGCGCCCTTAATAGGAAGGTGCATATTACACAGCACAGCACCCGGTTTTCACTCCTATACGCGGCGGGCAACTCTTATATGCCAAGTTGAGAATGGTTCGGAATTGATATTCATTGCACAGTAACATCGCTTCTGTGATAAAATAAGATAGCAAATAGCTAACAATTATTTTAAGAGAATGACATTTCTAAAGAAATTAATCGATTATTTTTTATAATAATCATCAAAAACACTTTCATCCAATTTGAACTTTTGCTGCCTGTTGTATCCACGCAAACCAAACATAATACCAGTTGACTATAATAATATTGGCTATTTCTAATGATGTGATCTAAGTTATTGATTTAATCATAAAAATAATCAATAACTTGGATCAATTAAATAGGTTTTTTTTTGTTTTATATTTTTTTTACGTTTTTTAAAGTTTTATATTTTTTTATGATTTTCATCACTTTATCATATCTATTAGGTCATTGTCATCATCGTCACTAACCACCAATAGCTGCATCACTTTTTTTAATGTTAAATTATTTATTTTTTTAAGTTTTACAACTATATAAATAATGTTATTTAAAATAATCTAATTAAAACTCTATCGATCTTTTTATTTTTTAATAAACAATTATGCATAACAAAAATCTTACAGATTTTAACTAATAAAATTTTATACATACTATAAAATTTTTAATATGTATAGTTATTAATGAAAAAATAAAAGACGATACGCTTTTAATTATTATTTTTTTAATAGTATTATTTATACAATTGTATAACTTAAAAAAATAGTAACAGTCTTTTCCAGCTCGGTGAACAGTAAATTTCTCGGTGTGAACAGTAAATTTTTTAGTGTAAACAGTAAAATTTTCTGCATAAATAGTATATTTTCTGGCATGAACAATATATTTTTTGACGTGAACAATATATTTTTTGGTGTGAACAGTATATTTTTCTGACGTGAACAATAAAAAACCACCTCTGATGTGAACAGTATAGTCTAAAAAAAAAAAGGATGGGACAACCTGTTCAAAAAAAAAAAATTACTTTTACAAGTAAATGTCAAGGATATATGGTACACCTAAACTTAATAGGGTGTACCATAACAATGGCCTAATAATAGTATCTTAACTTCTTAACCCTCCATCTCTTCCTAATATTACACTAAACATTAAATTAAACTCAACTTGAAAAGCATTAACGCTGCAACTCCATTTATTTTTCTTTAGCCAATGCCATTAAATATATTAAATATATTGGCAGCCTGCATCTTGTCAGTACCGTACATATAGCGGTTAATGTCTACATATAATAGTAACGTGCAACGAGCATATTAATGTTCAGAACATCTTTCTTTAATGTTTTTCTTTACGTATTGCCCGATTGAGAAAACTATCATGAAGCAGAGAAACAAAGCAACGTTCATATTTACTGAATGCTATTGCAAGTGGGCTTTTATCATTAATAACACATGCAATAGACAAAGAGGAGCAAAACCAAAGAAAACAAAAAAGGAATAAGATCGGTGGGCAATAAATAAAGAATCATATATAGGAACTCAATTTCATGGGTATCTTTGTCGACATTATTAATTTAATTGAAGACAATATCTTGATTTTGATTTGCACTGACTCACACGCCAAACAAGCACATGGTAGTCTGATAAAATCGGCTCTTTATAATGTGGTGTACCAATGGGGGTGGGCATAAAATCTAAAAAAACCAAATCACATTATAAATTAAACCAAATCCAACAATTTAAATCCATTTTAGAAAGAACTGATTCTTAAACTGAATGGATTCTAATAATTCGATTAACTTTTATTATATCCAGTTCAGTCTATTGGCAAAAACCAAACACATCCAAATTAAAACTTTCTTTCCACGAAAACATTTCTCAATCTCAATTCTCAAATTCACGTCAACGGAGAACCCTAATCCTCTTTCTACCATCTACGAAGAACCCTAGAACAGCACAATCCACTTTGCACTCACAATCCATTCCAGATCTGGATCGCGCTTTTGTCATCCTTCATTGCTTATTCGCACTTCGCCGCTCTGTTCATCATGCATTGCTTATTTGCACTCCCATTCTTTCATCCTTTGAAAGTGTGTGAAAGTTTTACTACTTACAACGTCCATTGCAGTGTCTCACCATTTTCATAAAAGCACAAAGGTATCTAAATAAATAATTTGTTTGATTTGGAAAAGTTCAGTGTTCAGTTGGGGATTTGGAGTTTGTTCAATCTGGGGTGCTATTTGTGGGTTTATTACAAAATCCATTTAACAGGAATTTGAGGTTACAATTTCGGTTTGATACATCATTTATGTTGGTATTTGATTTGATTTTGCTTGAGCCATGCAATTTTTATCGAAGAAATTAGTTTCCTTTTTCATTCATGAATGTGATTTGGTTGATTGGTGGTCTCTGAAACAACTGCTTGCTAGCTTGCATTGTACCAAAAAAATGAAACAACTACTTGCTTTGACAATATTAGTGGTATGTTATTTTTATGACAAGGAATTTACTTTTTCATGTTGCCACAAGATTTGAAGTAATCAAGACACGGAATACACTTATTAAATCGTTAGACCAACTCCTTTATAAAGTGTGTGTATATATATATGGAATGATTTCTCTTGTAATAAACATATTTGATATGAGACTTGTTATGGTATCTATAAGGTACGATATTTGATAATTGACAAAAGGATAGATACTGGAGTAGTTTCCATTTGATATATGACAAGATATCTATAAGAATTTTATTTATATTTTGTTGTGTCATCAACTCATAATTCTGCATTTAGTTTTTTGATTTCTCAATATTGATGATTCTTACATGGTGAACCATTTGCTAAAACTTAAGAATGATAATATGAATGATGGTTGAGATGCATGTCTTAAAAACACTCTGCATTATATTCCTAAGTGTGAAGATGTACCATAACATTGTTTTAATGGTAGCCATAAATTATCTATATTCAAATGTAATTTTCTAAAATCATAATGACTAATTTAATATTACTTTTTTTATACCATAACTAATTTAATATTATTCTTAATACTGGATAACAAATTTCAATTGTAATTATATTTTTATTGGGGCAGCCACGGGGGAGAGCCATTTTTATGGGCATAATGGGAGAAGAATTATATAGTTTTATGAGGTGCTGATTTACTTGAAATTGTGGTACTGGAATCCTTATACCAGTTTTAGGAGACAGATTGATTTTTAGCTATTTGACATGCTAAAGCCATAATCTGATTAAAAAAAAAAGAAACATATTATTAAAAAGCCGTAATCCTTATACCTAAGTTCTAATTCCATATGCACTGCATTCTGAATGTGTGATTTAAAAATAAAAAATGAAAAAAGAAATCGTGTTCAGGTATGGTTAGAGGTGAGGTATTTTTCAAATGTTGGAAAAATGCTCTATGGATGTGAGCTCAGATTGTGGCAGAATGTAGTTTCTAGTTTTTGTACTTGAATTGTTTGCACCAAAGATATATGTTTGAAACTATTTTACTTACTTTCCCAATTATTTGAAACCTACGTTCAAATTTTGTTTTTCTTTTTTTACTAGGGGGTATTTCCTTTTTTTCTTACTAATTTGGGTGATTCCTCTAGTCTGAAATTTCATGTATGTTCAAATAGGTAGTTTGTTTCCTTGCTGTATCATGACTTCTGCATGCACTCTGATGTATACAGGCAGATGTTATAATGGCTTTAGCTGGGTCAAATGGTGGATCTTGGTCCACAACATTCTCACCCAAATTTCTTGTAAAGTTGGTTCATGATAGCTGGGTGAAATATGTTCATGATTTTGGTTATGACATGATTCATAAGTAAAAGTTTTTCCTTAGCATGGGATAGTTATTTTTCTTTGTGGTATTATCCCCCTTCTTCACCATTACTTTGAATCCGTAGAAGCATATATATATATATATGTAGACTATATTATTCTCATTAAAGTAATGTGCATTTACTTAACTTCTTCACCATTTCCTATATGAAGGAGATGGAGATTTTGGAAATAATTAATGTTGAGGTTAATAATTGACATCTTAATTTACATACAGATATCATCAATGGGTCATTAGAATGACTTTTTGGTCTCGGAGACAGCAGATCATCTAGTTTCTAATCCACCAGTTGTCTCTAACACTACTGGTGTGTTACCACCTTGCATTAATGGACATAGAAATCGGTCTGAGGCTTAAAAACATTTTTCTGTGGAGCCTAGTTCAGATAAGAGAGCTAGATGCAACTATTGCAGTATCTTGATCAAGTATGATAACAGAACAAGTGTCATGCATTCTCATTTGAAGAGATGCAAGGATAATCCAGATAATGACAGAAACAAAAGGCAAAAATCAGTTCCATCCTCAACGGGGACTGCAGAAGGGTGTAACACCCTCCTTAAGGCCTCACATTTCATGTTACTTAATTATCAAATTACCCTTTTTTTATCGTGCTTGTATTATAAATACGAGTTGTAAAATTTCTTAATAATAATAAGATAAACTTAGGAAAAAATAAAAACATAACAACATCATCACAAATAATTTACATCATATATACATACACAAGTCTTTAGTACTATTATATTTTAATATTTACAAACTAGACTCTCAAAATATTTAAAACATTATTTAAACTAACATATTGCCCAAGTCCTACTAGACAGTAGAACCCTCAGATGGGTCCTCCTCAGATTCCTTAGCATATAGGAATCTAGCTTGACGTGAAGTCCTACGGACAAGTGTCCGAGCAGACGACACAATACTGACCTCGCTAGGGGTACGATAGTAAGTCCCCCAGTATTGCCTAATAGATATTGGAAACTCTAGTTATACATAAATATTAACACTAAAGTAATGATGTCAAAGTTACTGTCTACTCAATCTAATATTTAGGTCGCCCAAGTAGTAAATACGCTCTCTATCCAAATCAACGTTCCATGCCTCTGATCCTCCAAGAAACGTCAATCTCATATATCCAAGGAAACACGGCATCTCCATCTCTTCAAAACTCAGCGTCCTCAACAGAGATCTGCTCTTCCTCAACTTCTCGCTCAACTTCTTGCTCAACGTCTTTTAAATTATAAATACAATATAGAATAGACATACTAAAAGGTGAGATCACCTATGCCATTACCAGTATGATAGCAATGAAGATAACCACATACAATATTTCATACAGCTATCATACCATAATTACAATTATGCCACTAACATCATTATCATCACAAAACATGTAATATACAATTATTACAATCATGCCATTACCAATAACCAAATATTCAATAGTTCAATTATCATAAACCATAATTACAATAATGCCCTTAATCACTATATGTATGCACACAGACTCAATTTCCTACTCCATGGAGCTAAACTCAAGTCAGAGAGAGTGATCGAAAAGATTTGTCAGTACCAATATGTCTCGAACCACATGCTCAATCTTGCACATCTAGCATATACACGACAGTCTTTATCAGATCTTGATTATGAATAGTGTCTCGATTAGGATCATTGGTGTGTTGCGTCGATTTAACTCACGGTACAGAAGAGCTACCAACTGCCCATTGTAGGCAACCAGCACCCCAATGCCCCCAAGGTCAACGAGTGACTTACATTACGTATATCGCACCCACTCAAGAGGTGTAGTCTCTCCTAGGCAATTAGCCTCATACAGTCCATCAGACCTTTCCAATGCATGTACTATACACTAATCATAATTCCAATTCATATAACATATTCGAGGTCCATTCAATAACCCAACAGTATTATTACTGTATTTTCATCGCGTAGTCATATTTCTGTGTTTTCTCAATCGCGCAACAATTCTATCACATTTTCAAATCGTATAGTAATTTTTTAACGTTTCTCAATTGCATAAAATATTTTTCATACATTTTAAATAAAAAATACTATTTTTCTCATTTAACACTAAATTTTGACTTAATTTTTCATATTTACATAATAGCCCCTCAAAAATATAATAATTACGTTATAGTCCCTATTTAAATAATATTTTCACAATAGTCCCTCATAAAATTTATATCTATAAAATAGTCCATCTTTTATAAAATATTTACAATATGACCCCTCATTTATAAAATATTTGCAATATGACCCCTCTTTATAAAATATTTGCAATATAGTCATTCTTAAAATTTTAATTATAATATAGTCCTTCTTTTTATAAAAATTTGTAGTATAACCCCTCTAAAAATTGGTACTTGTACTGTTTCCTAGAAAATGACATTTCTTTCTTTTACTTCACATATTACAGCTCAAATTTTACTAACGAGCTTCAAAACCTGTAGAGTGAGTTATACGCCAGTAAACTTCAAGTATTGACCCTCATTTTATTTCATAACTCGTTTATTTAATTAAATCAAATTGTTTTCCCAAAATCATTTTACTTTGCTATACCCAAACTTTTCCAAATTCATTTCCCTTTCATATAAATCCTTAATTCTCATTTGAATCCATCAATTCCAGGACTTTGGTCCTCTTTTCCATGGTAAGGTCGTGAGCCTCATTGCTCTTTGGAGCATTCATACAATCGTTCCATCATGTTGTTCACATCCTAAATTACACATACACTTACATGCATTCAAAATTATACATACAAGTATATATCAAAGCAATAATCATATATCACACATGCAAAACACAATTATAAAATCATAAACACCACAAACAAAATCAAAGAAGCATTAAACAACAAATGAATAAACCCTTATGGGTTTTTCACCATACACAACCATCCCCACACCACCAAAACTTGGTTGGTGAGGTGAAATCTCCCTCTTACCTCTTGAAGACAAGATCCTCAAGCTCCTCTCCTTCTCCTTGATTTCGTGTGAGTCAAAAATAATTCCCTAAAATTCTTAAACAATAAGTAAAATCACAAACAAGGCTTAATAATGATAAACCATGGAACAATCATGGTTCAGAAAATCACAAACTAAATTTTAAACCATAAAAACCAAAGTTTACCTTTAGGGAAGTAAACCAAACTTGGATTTTGAAGCACTTAGGGTAGGATTTTCACAAAACTTCCTAAATGAAAAGTGTTTAGGAGGTGATTTAGGTTTAGGAAATGTTGAGAACAAAAATTATAGAAGATGGATGGTGGTTGTAGGTGTTGGGGCCGAAACATTAGAGAGAAAAAGGAAGGGAAAAGGTTCTTTGTGTTCTTGAAATTTTTGAGAGAAAATAAGGCTAAGCTTTAGGTGAGAGAAAAGTGAAATTTGAGAGTGAAAAATGAGAGAGGTGCTGCCGTGAGTGTGTAGGGAAATATTAGGAGATTTACTTGAAATAAAATATCACAATTGAAAGCGCATGGCTTGGTCACCTTTTGGTCATGCAATGGTCACTTAGATGGACCTAGAACCTTATGGAACTTAGTGGAAATTGCCCCCTTTGGCCGTGGAACTCTAGGGTTTTTAGAGACTAAATTTGACTTCAATTAAAGCCTAATTGCATGCTAATTAATTAGGTTAAGTTTTTTAATTACACTTAATTAACATTCTAATTACATAACTAATTAATTAAATATATAATTGCATATATCATAGCCTCTAAATAAAATTAGGATATCTAATTAGAAATTAGATTATAGCTAATTAATAACTAGGTTAGTTTACTTAGTTTCTTAATTAGGTAATTAAGTTGACTAAATTAGGTTTAATTAATTACTAAGTAAAAGTCAAGTCACTATGTTTGATTCAATCCTAGCCTTAACTTTGTTTCCTATCCATTGATCTAATCTAAGGTGGATATCACTTAGTGATTTTATCAGGATTCATTTCACACCATTGATCTGATCAATGGTTATGATCGAAAACATCTTAATCAAGCTTTTCATCCGATGGTCCACAATAAAGTCCATGCCCCTTTATTTGACCACTTCCTATTGGATAGAAAAGTCCAGCCACCTATTTTGACTGATTCCTATTAGTTCATTTTGATTTAGGTTACAGAAAATATTCTAAGCACATTTTCTGTCAATTAAACTATACCGGGTTGAATAAATTATAGCAGAAGCTGCTATAAATAAAATAGCAAATATTTATTCGTGAAATATTTTTATTTCACAGATAAATTCCAAGAATTATAAGATTTTTTCTGTGTCACTCAGATTTGGGTTTAGTAAGATCCCCCGTCTCCGAATAAATTAGATAAGAATTTCCCCGGCCTGAAAATTATTATTTTCCTGACCAGGAGAAAATCACACAAAATGATCAAAAATGATCTCGAAATAGTCAAATTATTTTTATAACATACAGAAAATGCAAAACAGTGTAATTCTGTTATTACTGTTAACATAGTCAGAATTTGGGGTGTTACAAAGGGCATGTTGTTTCTTCTCCTTTATATGCCAAATTTGACCAAGAGGCCTATCGGAATGAACTTGTAAAGATGTTCGTGGTAGCTGAGCTCCTTTTTCGATTTGTGGATAATGAAACTTTTCGAAAGTACACGAATGTGTTGCAACCAAGATTCAGTATCCCCTCACACACTACATTAGCACGTGATATTTTCACGCTATGGGATACAGAAAGAACGAACTTGAAGAAGTTTCTTTCGAAACATTGTCGAAAAGTCTGTCTCACTATTGACTCATAGACTTCATGTTAAAATATGAGTTATATGTGTTTGACTGCTCATTTCATTGATAATGATTGGGGGCTTCATAAAAAGATTCTGAATTTCTGCCAAGTCACAAATCATGCAGGAAAAGTTATGACCAAGACTATTAAAATGCACTTGAGTCATTAGGAGTTGAATTGCATTTTTAGTTTGGCAGTTGATAATGCTTCGTCAAATGATGTTAGGATACAACACCTAAAAATGAGGCTAGCATCTTAGAACAACTTAGTTCTGAAGGGAGATTACATTCATATGCGTTGTTGTGCGCATATTCTAGATTTGATTGTGTAGGAGGGGTTGAAAGAGATTAATGATTCTGTTTTGAGAATCCGCAGTGCAGTGAAGTACATAAGATATTCTCCTTCTAGATTAAATAAATTCAAGGCATGTGTTGAGTAAGAGAAGATTGATTATAAGGGTCTAGTTTGCTTAGATGTTGAAGCTAGGTGGAATTCGACCTATCTTATGTTGGAGGCAGCTTTGAAGCACCAAAATGCATTTGAGGAGCTTGAGATGCTAGACAAGAAATATATTGATGAGTTAGAAAAAATAAAATGTGTGCGTATATATGAAGATTGGTATTATGCTTACTTAATTTTACCATTTTTGAAGATCTTCTATGATGCTACTTTGCGTATTTCTGGTACTTCTTATGTTACCAGCAATATATATATGCAAGCGGTATTTGGAATTGGAAAGATGATCCGCCAATCCTGTGGCTCTGAGGATATAAGTGTAAGTATGATGGCTGAAAGGATGAAGAAGAAATACGACAAATATTGGGGAAATCCCAATGGTCTAAACATGTTGTTGTTAATTGTTGTTGCATGTGATCCTAGGTATAAACAAGGATATGTCAATTGGTCAATTAGTCAGATCTTTGATTTGGATGAGGTGGTTAAATTGCAAGATAAGTTTGATTCTTGTTTGGAGTCACTTTTTTGAGGAATATAATAGTCAGAAGGGGGTCTCAAAGTGAAACACAAGAAGCACGACTTGTTGAAACTGATGATGATGATCCTTTTTGTTGGAATCAATTTTTAAAGTGCAAATCGAATGTCAAATTTGAGCTAAAGAAATATTTGAAGGAAGATTTAGAGACCAATCAAGACTTGGATATTCTAAGTTGGTGGAGGGTAAATTCAAGTTGATTTCTGATCCTTGCAAACATCGCTCGGGAAGTGTTGGCCATACTTGTCTCCACTGTAGCCTGAGTCTACATTTAGTATAGGAGGAAGGGTGCTTGATCCTTATCATAGTTCCCTAACACCTAAAATGGTGGAAGCACTTGTCTGCACACAAGATTAGCTGAAAAGAACACCCTTCTCATTGCTTTCTAAAGAGGACTTTGAGTAGCTTGAGAGATTTGAACAAGGTAAGTTAATATTAATGTTCCACATTTATGTTATTACTTATTGCTTATTATATTATGTTTTCATAAGTAATGAGATGTTGTTCTTCTTTTTTGCAGAGATGGTTTCTCAACAAGATGTTCCTTGTTCTTCTGCTATTTCTCTTGATGATTGAAGGGGATACATTTTCTTGACTTACTTAACGACTTGGAATGAGAAAGTGCAATTCTAGAGTCTTCATTTTCAAATTCAAGCACTGTGCTTGCTCTACTATTCGTGATTGATGGTATACTCATGCACCTTACCAGGTTAGCCTTTTGATTAGTTAGAGCCTTAGCTTGTTTTTATTTCTATGTTATGAGTTTGTATTGTTTATATAACTTAAATGGATTTTGATAAGATATGAAAGAATCCTAGCTTTCCTGTAGACCCTTGTGTTGGAAAACTAAAATATCAAGTCAAATAGCAATACAAGATACCCTAGTACTTTACATAATAAACAAAGGGGTATTGAAGACATGGACCTTGTAATGGTTGATCCCTACTAATTTTAGTCAGATGTCCATTTCCAAGGTAATATTATTAATAACATTATTATTATTAGACTGACTTTTGAGTTGACTTATGGCATATAACATCAAAACTTAACTTTGCCACATTATTGATCCACGAATAGAGTTTCTGCAACTTACAGGATTCTGTAAAATAGTAAAATGAAATATAGTTTTCTGCATTCTATAGAATTTTGAGAAAAGATAGAAGCAAAATACCAAACTAGCATCTAAGTATCAATTGCATAATAAAATAAGTATTAACATGAAATCTGATCATAAATATTAATAGCCTAGTGCTTCTGAATATTTGGCAGTTTCTTGTCTTTGGACTGCATTCTCTTGATGGCTGCAGCCACTATAGGAACCACCACATATGCACCTAAAACAGAATTAGTAACTAGAATTTGTCTTTCTTGTACTGAGCTAATGGTTGAACCATCACTAGCGCTTGACTGCAGTATTCCTAGTCTTCTTGCTTGTTCTTGTAAAGCATTTCCAATATCAACATTGCTTATTGCTAGTGCTTTTCCTTTACTGTTGCTTTATTTTTCCATTTGACTGTAAGAAATGGCAAAAAAAAGAAAAGAAAATAATATCAACATTAGCAATGAGTAATTAAAACAATCTCACACAACATAAAGTTAAATATTGATATAAAGTTAGAATACATCGCATTTTATTCAAATAGAAGGATTACTTCCTTTTTTTTACTTGATTTTTTATCATTTATGTCATTTAAACATGTCATATCCTGACCAATAATTTTTATTTTTTCGATGTTGAACTGATATAAAGTATTAACTATATATTAAATATAGGCCATAAGCGATTGGTTGATGTGGCCACCATCACACAAAGGGAAACCAGATTTTTCAGTATATTGATGCTTGCATGGGGTAATTACTTTCATCATATATTGGATTTTGTCAATGAGGCAGACATGCAAAAACATCTAGGCTAGTTGTGCTTGCATCTAGCTCGGATCATGACATTCAATCTGATATGTTTATGATATCCATTGAAAATATTATATTATATTTCAAGTCTGGTGGCCGATATTGACATTGAGTCTAAAAAGTTTCGGTGGATGGGAAGTGCTCGTATAGATTTTTATGTTAGTAAACCATTTTATAATTACCATGCCATGTTTTTTTATGATGCTTTTCTTTCATTAATATGTGTGTCTCTTTATATGGATTGTTACAGTTATCTTCTAACACTTAGGCAAGAACATAAATGAAAGAGCAATTGATCATCATATATAAGTCATCCACTTTAAGTTGGGGCAGTTTACAATCTAAAGTTTGTGTTTATGTAGAATGCTTTAAACTAAAGTCTTGAGTTTAGAAAATGTTCTTTTGATTTCTTGCCGTAGAACCGTATATAGCTAGTAGCAATATACACTTGAGTGCCAATCTAGTTCAATGATATATTCTCATTGTTATACTTATACTGTAGTATATTCTCATGACATAACAATGATTGAAGTTATTTACAAATTGACATACAACATGGTATATTACCAACTATTGACTCTGTGTGCCTACATGCAATTTGTGGAAGAGGAAACAGAAACCAATTTTCTAAACTAGTTTTTGAACCAGTTTTCTAAATTAGTTTCATAAAAAAACCAGTTTTCTGAACTGGTTTTTGAACTGGTTTTGAACAGGTTCAGAAATCCAAACCGGTTCAGAACTAGTTTTAAACCGGTTCAGAACCAGTTTTAAACTGGTTCTAAAACTAAATCGTTTCTGAACCGGTTCCAAACCCAAATTGATTCTAAACCGATTCTAAACCAGTTCAAAATCAGTTTACTGAATCAAAATCGGTTCAACCCAGAAGAAAAATGGTTTGGTTTTCAAATCGAATCGTTTTACCAGTTCGGTTCGATTCTATTTTTCATGCCAAACCGAACCATGCCCACCCCTATGTACCAACTGGTGAATGCACTATTGATGGACTATTTATTTACGGCCATTGATCTAAAATAAAAATAGTTCAATGATTAAAAATGATTACTTGCAATGTATTAAAGAGGTCATTAAGTGAAACTTGGTATTTATACCATTAACCCTTAAAAAATAATTATGAAAAAAAATTCACTCTTTTTTCATAGTCTCTTCCATTATTTTTCCAGGTCAAAGTTTACAAGATGTATTCCAGCACCGATGATGGTGAGGAGGGCCAGGTCGGAGCTTGGGCTCGCACATCTTCAATTGCAACCACTCTGGTAAGGTTCCACTTTCTCTTTCTAGCTTTGACCCCTTCTCTTCGTCTTCTTCTTCTGTAGTCCCATCTCACCTTCGCCATCGTCGGCGAAATGCTAGGAGGTTCCCTTCAAAGTCTTTGATGACAACATCGACGCTGCATCTACCATCTTCTTTGGGTGCTACATCTACATTCTAACTTGTAGAAATTTGATGGAGGAGGTTGCCAACCTTGAGGGATAGCAAAGGCCTCAATGTCAAGGTTGAGAGGAGTAAATTGCTTCAAGCACATTAGTTAGATATGTTCTTGATGCAAGGTGATGGCTTTATGCAAGAGGTAGTGAGATTGCTATTTGTTCTTAAAACAAATCTTGTTTTGGTATGTACAAATTTCATAAAAGAATGCACAAGAAAATAAAATCTACTACATTCTCTCCAGCGAGTTCTTTTTACTAGATCCAGATTTGGGAGCAAATTGTAATATTAAAAAATAATGACTCCAAAATAAAAAAAAGTCATGGACTATTTTATAAAATACTTAAACCTATTATAATAAGTAATTTAAGTGTGTGCTTGGATAAAGAATTTTATGAAGGGAATTTATTTTTTGGAAGAATTTAAAATCCCTTATGATGAAATACTTTGTTTGGATTCTTAACAGAGGCATTTTTAAAATTCTAGAGCATTTTAATAAGGTTTTTTATGACCCAAAATAAAGAATTTCAAATACCACCTAGATTGGAGGAATTCCTAAAATCCCTCGCTCTCTCTATCTTCTTTCTCCCAACCCCAATCTTCATCCTTTGTCTTCTTTCCCCCGATCCCTGTTCTGGAGTATTTATTGATGAGATGAATGTATCTTGGTCACAAGCTCTTATGGCGGTGGTTCATCCACCATGACGTTGACAAGTCCTCAAGGAACTTGAACCTCCCCGCGACTCTGGGTTCACCATTGTTCTATGGGTACTGGTTGGATTTCCATAAGGTTCTAAATGATTGGGCAGGGAAGAGGAGGCTCCAACTGGGTATCATGTCCATGTTGACTCGCTTAGTGAAGGTTCCAATCGACTGGCACAATGGGATAATGGTGGCTGGTTTTGGTGACAAAAGGTACCCTTTAGGTATTATTGTTGGGAACAGTGGGATTTTTCTCAATAGGGATTATGGAACTTTGATTGATAGCCACCATTTTGTTATTAGTTTGAACAATGCAAGAGTTGATAACTTCAAAAACAAGGTTGGGAAGAAAATTAGCATTTCCTTTGTGAATAGCAACATTTTACATCTTTTTGCAAGAAGAGCAAGGTGTTATTGTCACCTTTATAGTGCTGATATTCCAATTGTTGTGTACATTTGTTAGGTCGTGCATTTCTTGGATTACACTGTGTGCAATTATTCTCACAAGGCACCCCTTTTGGTCACTGATCCTAGGTTTGATGTGTTGTGTGCTAGGATTGTGAAGTATTACTCTTTGAAATGGTTTGTGGAGGAGACAGGGAAGGGGTTCGAAGAATAGGATTCTGCCCATGATGGGGCACTGTTCCAGTATTCTTTTAGAATGCATGCGAACACCCAATTTTGTCCAAGGCATTTTGTTAAACAAAAAAAAAAACAAATTTTCACCCATTGGCCCATTTAACCACCTATGACCCATTAACCCATAACTTGACCCTTTGACCCATTATCCATTTCATAACCCATAAACCATAAATTATTATTAACCTCATCCTAAATTAACTATAACTCATCTTGAACTAATCATAACTCATCCTAAACAGACCACAACTTATCATCCTAAACAAGTCCTAATCACACTTCAACTTAAACACTTTAGCCAAATCATAGCTTATCATTAACCTCATCCTAAATTAACTATAACTCATCTTAAACTTACTATAACTCATCCTAAACAGACCACAACTTATCATCCTAAACAAATCCTAATCACACTTCAACTTAAACACTTTAGTCTAATTCTTCTTATAAAAACGCATAACCCACATCAACTTAAGATCATTTTTTTGCCTTGAGACTTGAGCCTAAACAGATTTAAACCCTAAATCCTAAACCCTAAACCCTAAACCCTAAACACTCCTTTTCCTACCACCATATTTTTTTTCTCTCCATCACATTCAAACAAAGATCCTCTTTACCTCCATTATCATCATCTTCAACCTTCCATCACCCACATAACCAAGCACTCTATCTTCATCTTCACCCCGTTCCACGCACCAAATCGAGCATAACTCAACTAACCACACCCACCATACAAGACCGTGAACAACCCTTCACCCATTCATCCCAACCGAGAAACACCATAACCACCTTTCACCCATCCATCCCAACCAAGAAACACCACAACCCGTGAATCACCATCCTCCAAACACTAAATAACCCTTATCAATAACTAAAATCGAACCATCAAAATCCATCTACTCGTAAGGTCACTGTCGTCCTCCACCCCGCAGTCGCAGATCCATGTAGCCCTCCATGCCACCATCTTCTTCTTCTTTTTCTGCCAATCATCCACGACGCACACAACATCTAGATCCAACCCGCACAGAGCACGGATCGCGCCACCTAGTAGTGTTGCTCCGTTTTCACTATGTATCAGTTTCCAGTGAACCCGCACTATCTACCCTTTGCCACCGTGCCTGAGCCCCACCATCATGTTGTTGATTAAGGCAATTGCCTACAATAAACAAACCCTCCCCCTTTTCACGCTTCCCCTTCATCTATTCTTATTTTTGTTTTGGGTTTCATTTTTTTATTTTATTTTTTTGTTTTGTCTCAATTTTTTTGAAATAAAATAAATCATTAATCCGTAAAAACTCAAATTTTTTTTAAAATAAAAAAATTTGCAACAAACTTGATAATCAACGAGTAACGTTTCTAGCGTGACGCCACGCTTCACCTATTCAAACCTTAACGGGATTAACTGAGTTGCGACGACTTGTTAATTCAAATTTTCAAAATCAAAACTTAAAGTAAATGGTAAATATAAAAAATATAAAATATAAAACAATCAAATTTTTTAAAAGAATACAACAATATTATCTCAATTATGATAACTTGTTAATCCTATAACTTTTATAATCATTTGAGTTGTGACAGCTAGATGGTTTACATTTATTATTATTATTATTATTATTATTATTATTATTATTATTATTATTATTATTATTATTATTATTATTGATGTTGTTGTTGTTGTTGTTGTTTTGTCTTCAAATTTTTTATAAAATAAACCACTAATAAAATAATTGAACCTTTTAGAAGAATAAAATAAGATTATTTGAGTTGTGACAACTTGTTAATATTGTAATTTTTATAATCATCTGAGTTATGACAACTTGATGATTCATTTTTTTATTTTTTTGAAATAAAATAAATCACTAGTCAATAAAGATTCAATTTTTAAAAAAAAATTTCATTTAATTGTAACAAACTTGATAATCAATGAGTGACGTCTCTAGTGTGACGCCGAGCTTCACCTATCTGAATCTTAATGAGATTAACTGAGTCGCAATGACTAATTAATTCAAAATTTTAAAATAAAAATTATTATTTTTAATTAAAATCAACCAACCCCAATTATTTTCTAAAGAACTACGTGACTTTGAGTTCTCTATTGCACCTAGGGATACGTAGGAGCGGGACTCCAATTCCGTCAACCCAAAAATTAAATTTTTATAATTTATTTATCTATTTCATTTATCTTTTAACAAAATGGGGTAAAATAAATATTTTCAAGAATTATTAAGAATTTATACAATTAACTTAAGATACTGTCTTAGGACGGGTGTGTTAGGGGTGCTGTAGGATTAAATTTTTACTCTTCCCTAAATATAACTAACTTTTGAATTTGATCTAGTTTCAAAGACTATTTTTCTTTTCAAATACTATTTTTCTTAGATTTTTCCTATTTTTCTTAATAAATAAAATAAAATTAGTGGTGACTCCTTACTTTTTTTTTAATTTAAGTTTATATCCCGCCGTGATCCCGATAGCGACAGATGGCGATTCCACTGGGGATTCTTGAGAGTCAAGCCTATAAAAGTTAATTGCGTAAAATTTTTGTGATCTTTATATGTTTGTTTTACCCTTTTTCCTTTTTTATATTTGATGATTTTTTATTTTTTTATTTTTTATTGTTAATTATTTTATTATCTAAACCTTAGGGTAGAAAACTTTTGGAGTTTGTTTTGTGTTTGCTTTATTTTGCAGGATATGGGTAGTCTTTAGGATTGTAAAGGTTTGTATGCTCCCTACACCCACTACTCTTGCACGTTTATCACACACATCCAAGTGGAGCCCTATATCCGGGTCTAAGTGAAACCTAAGTTAGGTAGAAGTTGCATAGTGGTAGCCACTTTAAATGTACATCCTGTTTGGTTATCGCGAAAATCTCATCTAGAATGTGCATTTTTCACGAATGTCCCACACTTAGTGGTTTACCCACTGTTTGTGGTCAACATTCTGAAATAGGACTTAACTCTAGAGACCTTTAGAATAGAAGAGCCACCCAATGAAAGTTCTCACGAATAAGAAAGACTCTTAGATCCTTAGGATAGAAATCTCTAAGTTTAAGCCAATCTCATTAGGATACAAAAGGAGCATACTTCTTCATTATCTATCTATTCTTCATGCTATTCATTCTTGCATTTTTTTAAAAAAAATAAAAAAAATAAAAAAAATCATCTTGCATCTTCATGGCATTCCTAGTATTTTTTTTAAATGAAGCACAAAGTTCATTCATTTCATCTTATGCATCTCATTCATTTCATCTCATTCTTTGTCTGATGTTATTCTGTTTTGATAAATCAAACAGAAGGAACCATTATGCAACCAAGGAAAGAAGAGACCAATCAAACCTGAATTCATAATATTAGATCTCGGACTAGAATGACTGCTAGTAATCCTAAGGCAGAGAGAAATTTGAGCAAGGAAATTAATGAAATAATAAGGCAGGTCAATGAGATATCTGAGACCCATGTAAAATTAGAAGCAATACTACAAGATGTGAAGCTTAATTAGTGGAAATAGGGGTGCAAATGGGGTTGATGCATATGTAAGTGTGCCACCGATCCCCTCCATGATAACAACACTAACATTCTCGACTGTAACCTCAAGCATTACTGTGAGGATTCATGAGTAACTATATCAAACAACATCAATAGTCATGCCTATTAGAGAAGTATATCATTCATTGGAAAGTACTCGAAATGAGGTTCATGGTAACACTGAGTTCACATGGGAATAACCGCATATGTCCATCCTAGTGTCAATAGGATTTCTTATTGGGACTGGTAATGTAGCCATTCAAAATGATAAGATGAAGGAAGAATGGATGGAAAAAATGGAAGAACAAATCAAAGCAATCAAGGGTCCTAGCATCTATGGTCCCTTGGGATAGAAGAGTTGTGTCCTACTGCTAACATTATCATCCCAAAGGACTTTAAAGTTCCAAAATTTGACAAATATAATGGGAGCACCAACCCCTTTTTCTACTTGAAAACATACGTTACCAAAATGTTAATTTGGTCAAAGGATTGGAAATTCCTTGTCAGCTTCTTTCATGAAAGCTTGATTGGGCCTGCTTTAGAATGGTGTATCCAACAAGACCTCTCCAAAATCTTTTTTTGGGATGATTGGGCAAACCTGTTTATGGGATATCGGTTCAATCTGGATACAGCCCCAACTTGGGAGCAATTGGAAACACTGCAGAAGAAAAATGAGAAAACTTTCAAGCAGTATGCTTAGAGATAGAGAGCTCTCGCAGCATAAGTGCAACTACCGTTGACGTTGACAGAAATGTGCTCATATTTTTTGGGGACTTTAGGAGCTCCTTATATTGGGACAATGACAGGTGCTGCCTATCGAGATTTTGCTGAATTAATTACTTCCGGAGAGAGGATTGAAATTCTAGTAAAGGCTAGTAAATTGCCAACTAGCAATAATGAAGGTGGTTTCAAGAAGGGTTTTCCCACTAAGAAAAATGAGCCAGAAGTGAGCTATGTGCAAAACCAATAACCTTTACAACCCCTCTATCCATTGTTTTACCCTGCCTACCGAGTCCCTCCATATAAACCAAACACCTACCATTCCTATCAGACACTTGCACCTTCTCATCTACCTGGTCTAACTGCTCCATCTACAAATACACCTCAAATGCCACAGTTCCACATCAACAATGTTCCTACACCACAACTATATATACCAACCCGCCCAACCTATGCCCAATATCCACCTGCACCTTCACAAAATTTCTTGAATCACCCACCACCTCGGTCAAACTTCCAAAATCAAGGCCGCCCTCACCCCCAAAACCTACCCCTTTGCCAATATTATTCATTTCAAATACAGACTTATTACAAAAGTTGTTTGATGCTCACCTTATCTCGAGAGTTCCTATGCGTCCCCTTGAACCACCATTCCCAATGTGGTATAACCCAAATTCAACTTACAAATACCACATGGACATCCTAGGGCACTCAATTGAGGACTGTGAATTTTTCAAGACTGCAGTAAGAAAGCTAATTATTTATGGAAAGTTAGACATTCAAGAGGAGGCTGAACCCAGTATTGTTAACAAACTGATTCTTAATCATGGTGGGAGTAATGTGGTAAATGCTTTAGAGATGGAAGTACCACCAATAAGGAAGGTCATGAGCTTGCGTATGCCTATGGCTGAAATATTTAAAGGGTTGAAGAAAGTAGGTTATGATATCACTACACCAGTTGCAATGATGAAAGTGTGATTGACATTGACTCAAGCAATGATTTTGATGATAAAAAACAAAGAAATGAAGCAAAATGCAAAGGACAAATCCCAAATAGCATCAAGTCTAGAATATAAGTTTTAGATCTTGTGTAAAGGTAGTTGAAGGATTCATACTACGCTCATAAAATTACTTTCTTACTCAACTTAAATATGTTTGCAAAATTAGGATTTATATTTATTAAGATGGTATTTTAAGTTCAAGCAAAATGGTTTTGAAAATCCTTTTGTAACCTTGCTTTCTTGACAAACCTATAACAAACTAAAATTACCAAAACAGGAGCGCATCAAAGCTATTTCTCTAAGTTCCTAACCGATTAGAAGCTCCTTCTAATCGGTTATTATGCTTCACAGGAGCCAAAAATTAAAGCTCCTAACTGATTAGAAAGTCTACCTAACCGGTTATTGTAAATGTCAAGAGCCAAAAATTAAAGCTCCTAACTAATTAGGTGTTGGGAATTGCGGATCAAAATATCTCACAGCGGAATAATAGGATTCCCACATAGGATCCATGCGAAAAGTCCATAATCCGAGTTTTTAAAATTTACCTCTTGAAGCGTGATAAACACAAGCGAGGTGAATCACCAACACCGTAATAGCGACGATGTTTCTGCGGTATCCACACGAACAGACTTGCAAAAGGAGTCACGCCTCTGTTTCGCGATGCTAGCTGCGAATAGAAGAGAAGAACCTTTCACTGTCTCTCACTCACTTTCTTAGGTGCGGCTAGGGTTGTGATGTAACATCTATAGCAGCCCCCTTAACAAGATTTTATTTATAATAGTGGCTGCCTTAAGTGAGTGTGAGCAGTAGAGCAAAAAGTCATGCAACCCTAAAACCCATCTCGTCATGAGTTAGGCCCACAATTGAATCCGAGTCCAACTTGGATCCTTATTGCTCCAATTTAGTCTCATTCTAAGTGTGCGACCCTGCAGTTCTCATGACGTTGGTAGTAATATTAAAATCTTATTTTAATATTACAAACAAGATGATATCTAGCAACACATCACCGCTACCCAAGTAATGAGAATGTCGGTGATTTGACATAACCTATCCGTGATCAATGTTTCCGTGTAGTTTAGTCCCTTTGTCCGGATATCCAGTTGAACACAAGGCATGGAACGTGTCACCCTTGTTTAATTCAATCTTCAGTTTCTGATTCCCGAGTAGATATAGTAATAACAAATGAGATCAATATCTCATATTGACTCATTTGAGCATGGCCATGCATTACTCATAGTCTCACTCAATCGGGGGCCCGAAGATATCACTCTGTTATGTAGGAGGGACAAATCCCATCTAGGTCACTCACATTCCTCCACATGCATCGCAATATGTCTAATAACCAACTTTATAATCATCTTGTTACAGATGACGTTTGATGGCATTTAAAACACACAACTCCTCATGTAGGAATCGTAGTGATTTCGGGTCAAAGAACCACATACACCATTATCACTATGAGAATCGCTTATGACACTCACGTAACGATCCACGTAGCGTTCTCATGGCGGTCTGTCCAATACATCATTACTCTAATATGTATCCATGTGTAGACTTGATATCTCATATCCATGACCCGTGAGATGTGGTCATCGATCTACGCACATACTAGTCTCAATGCATTATTGTTGTCCTAATTAACAATAATACTTGACTAGGGACATTTAAGAATAGTATTTTATCCAATAGGATCTCACCATCAAGTCATCCACTTGATGTCCTATGGTATCAAACTTACTATTCTAAGGACTTTATTATGTCTATTAAAAAGAACACAATAAATGAAATGCCTCATATATCAAAAATAGCATAATATAATGTATGTCAATACAAACAAAATGTATTGGCCACTAGGGCATACACCAACATTAGGAACTCCACCTAACCAGTTATTCTAAATGCTAGAAACCAAAATTTAAAGCCCTTAACCAATTAGCAATTTCTTGTAATCGGTTAGGAAATGAATTTGGAGTCATTTTTTGACTCCTAACCGATTAGAAGAAACGTCCTAATCGGTTATATGAGCAACCAGAACATACGCTCAACGGCTCTGTTAAGAGCATTTAATGATTTCAACTACCCCCAACAGCTCTTAATTGCTTTTGGCTATAAATGTAAAGTGTTGGGCATTTATGAAAGGTTAGAGAAACAATCTGAAAATCATTTCTAAGCATTGAATACTTGATTTTAATATCCTTTCAATTATACTCTATTTTTGAGCTTTAAATGTGTGAATCTTCGATACCCATAAGTTTTAATTTATATTATCCACTCTATAGAGGGAGTTTCAATTCTTCTATATCTTGTTCAATCTGTAAAGAGAGTGAGGTGTCCCTCAAGGAATTGTAAAGGGTGAGGTATCCCTTGAAAGTATAGGCTCAAGCACAAAGGGTGAGGTATCCCAAGGTGTTGAGTGTTCAAGTTTGTAAAGGTTGTCAAGCACCTGTTTAAAGTTAGAAGTTATAGTAGAAATCTCGAGTGTTTACTTGAGGACTGGACGTAAGCCACAAGTGAATTGGTGGCTGAACTAGGATAAAGCTTAGTGTTTATTTTCTCTAAACTCTACTTTTTACTTTGAGCATTGTTTTATTGCTTTATCTGAATTCTATCTCTCTTGGTTAATTATTTTAAGAGTGAAAAATTTCTATCTCCTTTATACATTCATCTCTAATAAACAATAGCTTCAACGAAAATAATAATTCAAGTATTTTGAGAAAGATTTGCTAACTTATTTTATAAACTCAATTCACCCCCTCTTGAGTATTTAGACCAATTGGTAACAAGTAGTATCAGAGATAGACTCTTGTGTAAAAAGTTTAGCAGCTTCAAGAGAAGTGATGGCTTCAAATGATTTTTCTAACGAAGGTTCTTCTATAAATCAACCTCCCTATTTCAATGGTGATGGTTATGGCTATTGGAAAGAAAGAATAAATTTTTTTATTAAAACTATTGGTATTGATATGTGAGATGCCATTCAAAATGGTGCCTTTGTTCTTACATGTATAGTTGCTGGTGTAAGAACTAACACACCTAGAAGTGAATGGACGGATGAAGACAAAAAGAAGGTTTAATATAAGTTGAAAGCCAAGAACATCATTACCACATCCTTGGGGTATGATAAATTCTTTAGGGTATTAAATTGTAAGATTGCCTAAGAAATATGAGATACCCTACAAGTAACTCATGATGGCACAAGTGAGGTAAAAAGATTAAGAATAAACACTCTCACTCATGAATATGAATTGTTTAGAATGAATCAAGGAGAAAGCATTCAAGAAATGTAAAAAAGGTTTACACATATTATAAATCATCTTGCTTCATTGGAAAATTTTTTTCCTAATGAGGATCTTTTTAACAAAGTCTTAAGGTATTTGAGTAAGAATTGGCAAGCCAAGGTGACGGCTATTGCAGAATCAAGAAACTTATCAACAATGACCTTGGCCACCTTATTCGGGAAGCTCCAAGAGCATGAGTTGGAGCTAAATACGCTTAATCAAAGTGAGGAACATGACAAGAAGAAGAAGGGGATTGCACTCAAGGCCACCTCATCTACAATGGAAGATAATGATGAAGATGATGGAGATGGTATAAAAAATCTAGAGCTAAATAAGGAGAATCTTAGTCTCTTTGTGAGGAAATTTGGAAGATTCTTAAAGAAGAAGCGATTTCAAAGAAGAGCATATATTCCTCCAAAGAAGACATATCATAGAGGGAAAAGAACCTCATCAACTCCAACATGTTATGAATACGAAAAATCAGGACACATGAAGATGAAATGTCCCGTGTACCTTAAGAAAGCAGAGAAGTTTGAGAAGAGACCTTCCAAAGAAAAAAAAGGAAGAAAAGCATACAATGCATGGGAAGATAATGACATGGACGCCTCCGATAGCTCAGAGAATGAAGAATCTCATCTATGTCTCATGGCTAAAAGAGAAGAAGAAGAAAGAAAGAACCTAGATCCCTTACCTTCCTATAGTGAATTGCAAGATACTTTTCAAGAATTGTATGATGAATCCTTAAGGCTCACAAAAATGGTTTTATCTTCAAATAAAACAATTTCCTTATTAGTAAACAAAGTCTCCATGTTGAACAAGGAAATTAATGAGTTTAAAATTGAAAATAAGACCTTAAGATTTATTGATGCTAACTCATTATGCATGACTTGCTATTCACTTGATAATGCATCAATTCAATTATCTTGCTCATCATGTAAATCATTTGAAAAAGAGGTTGAGGATTTGAAAAATACTCTTACAAAATTTACCTTTGGAAGAGACAATTTAAATGTGTTATTAGGAAAATAAAAATGTGTTTTTCAAAAAGTCGATTTAGGATATAATTCAAATAACCATTAAAAGTTTTATAAGAATTTATTTGTTTCCTCAAATACATAAAGTAGCTCATTTATCAAATGCTTTCATTGTGGTAAGAAAGGGCACAGTGCATCAACAAGTAATATGAGAAAGAATATCAAAACTAATGTTGGAACTAAGAGGGTTTAGGTTCCTAAGGGCACCTTGCCCAATGCTAGCACACAAGAACCCAAGAAAATTTGGGTACCAAAAGTTAAAACTTGAATGTGTGATGTAGGTGTGCTTGAAGACCAAAAGCTCAAGTTGGTATCTTGATAGCGGTTGCTCTAAGCACATGACGGGTGATAGATCCAAGTTCTCCTTCCTTGCACCAAAGAAGCATGGACATGTCACATATAGGGACAACAACAAAGGAAGGATCCTTGGAGTTTGAAAAGTTGGTAAGGAATCCTTCTACTTCAATTGAAAATGTCATGTATGTAGAAGGACTCAAATATAACTTGCTTAGCATAAGTCAATTATGTGATAAAGGAAATAAAATTATCTCTGACTCAAATTGTTGCATAATTGAAGGCAAAAATGATAAACAAGTTAAGTTTGTTAGTCATAGAATTGATAACATATATATGATTAATCTTGATGATATTATCTCTCAAAATGCAAAATGTCTTATGAGTAAGGAGAATGATTCATGGCTATGACATAGGAGAATTGCTCACATTCATATGGATCATCTAAACAAACTTGTTTCTAAAGATTTAGTAATTGGTTTACCAAAACTCAATTTTGAGAAAAATAGGCTTTGTGATGCATGCCAAAAGGGTAAGTAAGTAAATGTCTCTTTCAAAGCTAAAAATGTTATTTCCACTACTAGACCCTTACAACTTTTGCATATGAATCTTTTTAGACCATCAAGAACTATAAGCTTTGGGGGTAATTACTATGCTCTTGTGATTGTGGATGATTACTCTAGATATACATGGATACTATTCCTTGCTCATAAGAATGATTCCTTTCATGCATTTAGAAAACTTGTAAAAGTTATTCAAAATAAGAAAAATTGTAGCATTGCATCCATAAGAAGAGATCATGGTGAAGAATTTTAAAACCAAGATTTTGAAATACTTTGCAATGAAAATGACATTAAGTATAATTTTTCTGCTCCTAGAACTCTACAACAAAATAAATTGGTTGAAAGGAAAAATAGATCTTTAGAAGAGTTAACATGAACTATGCTCAATGAAACAAATCTTCCAAAGTATTTTTGGGCGGATGCGGTGAGTACCGCTTGTTATGTTATGAATAGGGTCTTAATAAGGCCAATTTTAAAGAAAACCCCCTATGAACTATATAAAGGAAACCAAACATTTCTCACTTTTATGTCTTTGGTTGCAAGTGCTTTGTTTTAAATAATGGAAAAGATAACTTGGGCAAGTTTGATGCTAAATCCGATGAGTGAATATTTCTTGGTTACTCTCTTAGTAGTAAATCCTTTAGAATCTATAATAAGAGAACAATGACAATTGAAAAATTAATTCATGTTGCATTTGATGAAACTAATCTAAATGATTCGAGAAAGGATTTAGTTGTTGATGTTGCAGAAATTTTGTCAAAAACTCACTTGGCGAATCAAGAGAAGGAAACCACAAGCAAGGAAAAAGCTCATTTGATTCCTCAAGGTAAGAGGATTCACCAATCATGGACCTTTTCAAGGAATGGAGGACATCAAGATATCATCCTCTTGACAAAGTGATAGGTGATGTATCAAAAAGGGTAATTACTCGAAACTCTCTTAGAAATGCATGTAACTATATGACTTTTGTCTCTCAAGTTGAACTTAAAGACATAAATGAGGTTATTAATGATGAACATTGGATCTTGGCTATGCAAGAAGAACTAAACCAATTTAAGGGAAATCAAGTTTGGGAATTATTTCTAAGACCCAATGATCATCACATAATTGGCACCAAATGAGTCTTTAGGAACAAACTTAATGAAACATGCTTACTAACAAGAAATAAAGTTAAGTTGGTTGCAAAAGGCTATAATAAAAAAGAATGAATAGATTATGAAGAAACTTATGCTCCCGTAGCTAGATTAGAGACCATAAGAATGCTACTTACTTATGCATACATCATGGATTTCAAACTCTTTCAAATAGATGTTAAAAGTGCTTTCTTAAATGATTTTATACAAGAAGAAGTGTATGTGGAGTAACCTCATGGTTTTGAAAACTTTGAACTGCCTAACCATGTCTTTAAATTGAAAAAGACTTTGTATGACTTAAAATAAGCCCCTAAAGTTTGGTATGAAAGGTTGAGTAAGTTCCTTTTAGAAAAAGATTTTTCTAGAGGAAAGGTTGACACTACTCTTTTCATTAAGCATAAAAAGCATGACATTCTTCTTGTTTAAATTTATGTTAAAGATATAATATTTGGTACTACTTATAACTCTCTTTGTAAGGAATTTGCCAATATTATGTAAAATGAATTTGAAATGTCAATGATAGGTGAGCTCAACTTCTTCTTTGGTCTCTAAATCAAGCAAACAAAGAATAGAACATTCATAAGTCAATCCAAGTATTGCAAGGAGCTGCTCAAGAAATTTGGAATGGACAACACCAAGCATATGGTTACACTAATGAGTACTTTTTGTTATTTGGACAAGGATGAAAGAGGTAAATCTATAGAAATCACAAAATATAGAGGTATGATTGACTCACTCCTTTATCTTACAGCAAGTAGGCCTAATATTATGTTTAGTGTGTGCATGTGTGCTAGATTTCAAGCCAATCCTAAAGAATCACACCTAAGTGTTGTAAAACGAATTATAAAATATCTAATAAGCACTTCACAAATGGGCTTGTGGTACTTTTAAGGTGCCTCATGTAGTCTAATTGGTTATTCCAATTCTAATTTTGATGGTTATAAAATGGATAGGAAAAGCACTAGTGGGACATGTCACTTGTTTGGAAGCTCACTAGTTTCTTGGCATAGTAAGAAACAAAATAGTGTGTCATTGTCTACAACTGAAGTTAAATATGTTGTAGCGGGAGTTGTTGTGCCCAAATCCTTTGGATGAAGCAACAACTCCTAGACTATGGTATAGAACTTGATCACATCCTTATAAGGTATGACAACACTAGTGCAATCAATTTGTCTAAAAATCTCATTTTGAACTCAAGAACAAACACATAAAGATAAGACACCATTTCATAAGGGATCATGTTCAAAAAAAGGATTATATGCTTGAATTTGTTGAAACCACTAAATGACTAGCTGGCATCTTCACTAAACCATTAAACAAAGAAGCATTCTTTTATATAAGAAGTGAACTTGGCATATTTGACTAATCATGCATCTAAACTCTTACTGCACTTTTTTTTTTTGAATAATGAACAATCTTTCTGCATAATATGCCAAAATTGAGTTCTTTGCATGATTCTCTTGCATCTTATCTTGAATCCAATACTGACTTGAGTGTCGGAGTGTCTCCCAAATTTGTTTTGCAGGTACTTGATCTATGCTTAAGTCTCCCAATTTCCATTAATCAAGTTCCTGCTGAAGCAAAATGTTTTCTGGATCTCTTGAAGAAGAAAAAAATTACGTGTTTGAGATACTCTTGAAGTGATTAGTGTTGATGAAAAGGAAACCAAGTTAAGAAGATATAAACTTATTTTTTAAGGACTAATTTCTTGAAGAATTTCTAATTTTGGAAGTGCATTAATCAGTTAGAAGAAGAAAACAATTTGTTATTTGGGTGTTAGAATTATTTTGTCAAGGAAAAAGACTCTTTGCCAAGCAAAATAATCGGTTAGGAGGCTTTACTAATCGATTATGAGAGATTTGGAGCTTCCTGGAACCTTCTGCAATAAGACACTAACTGATTAGAGACATTCTCTAACCGGTTAGAGGCCACTTGGTAATCGGGTTACACAAAGCACTTTAACCGGTTATTGGACCTCAAAAAACACTCCCAACCATGACCCTCCTTCACATATCAACCCCTTTTCCTTTATTGTCATCTTCTTCTTCAAGCACCCACTCACTCAAACACCTCTCTTACTCCAAATCCAACCAAAATCCACCACTAAAATTTATTTTCCATCACTTTCCACTGATCAAAACTTCCATCCTCTTCCAAATTTTTACCTTCCCTCACACTTTCTCTCTCCTCAACCAAGTCCTAGCCTCCATTTTCAACCATGGCAAGTAGTTCATCTCACCCCAAGCATTCTTGCTCCAAAAATCCTAATGTACCCCTACCAACACCCACTTCACCTACTCACCAAGACTTTTCCATTAGTCTCAACATTAGAAGGTACTCCTCTCACAAAAATCAAATGAAGACATATACACTGCATTTTCACACACGACGTCTTATTCAGCCCAAATACATGGACTAGGAATTCTTCATCAAAGAAGGATTCACATTCCTCACAGAGCTCTTAGAATTTCATGGGCTGAAAACTCTTGTCACCACCAACCTCAGGTACTTTTATCTTGAACTCACAAAAGTTTATTTCTACAATTTAAACATTGTTGGTGGAAATCTAATTTCTAAATTTAAGAGGCATAGAATTATTATGTCACTAAGTCAGTGGACTCCCCTGTTTGGTCTCACTTATTCTGGAGACAAACTCCCTGTGGAAAATCACAACTCATGGGAGGGATTTGATCGAGACCAAGCAGTAGCAAGTATGCTTCAACTAGGAATTCAAGTGTCAAAAAGATCTTTCACTGTTAGCCTTCTAAATTTACAGGATCGTCTTTTTCACTTCATAGTTACATATATCCTAGTACCAAGGGCAAGCAACTATGAGCCCATCACTCTTCATTTTTTTTTTGTTCTTGCATTGTTTTATTTTTTGTTGCTCCCGAACAAAATTCAAGTTCATATCTTTCGTTCCTTACAATGATAAAATGAAAAACTACAGTTATTCTTTTTATCTAGTAAGAAACAAGTAAATAGGAGCAACTATAAACACCTAATTTTATCCGGGGCATTTTGTTTAAAAAAAACTAAATTTTCACCATTGGCCCATTTAACCACTATGACCCATTAACCCATAACCTGACCCTTTGACCCATTATCCATTTCATAACTCATAAATCATAATTTATCATTAACCTCATCATAAATTAACCATAACTCATCTTAAACTAATCATAACTCATCCTAAACAGATAATAACATATCATCCTAAACAAATCTTAATCACACTTCAACTTAAACACTTTAGCCAAACCATAACTTGTCATTAACCTCATCCTAAATTAACCATAACTCATCTTAAACTAATCATAACTCATCCTAAACAGACCACAACTTATCATCCTAAACAAATCCTAATCACACTTTAACTTAAACACTTTAGCCTAATCCTTCTTATAAAAACACATAACTCACTTCAATTTAAGATCACTTTTCTGCCTTGAGACTTGAGCCTAAATAGACTTTAGCTTTAACACTTCTTTGCCTACCACCATATTTTTATTTCTCTCCATCACGTTCAAACAGCATCCTCTTTACCTCCATTATCATCATCTTCAACCTCCCATCACCCACATAACCAACACTCTATCTTCATCTTCACCCCTGTTCCACGCACCAAATCGAGCACAACTCAACCAACCACACCCACCGTACAACACCATGAACAACCCTTCACCCATCTATCCCAACCAAGAAACACTATAACCACCTTTCACCCATCCATCCCAACCAAGAAACACCACAACCCGTGAATCACCATCCTCCAAACACTAAACGGCCCCCATCAACAACCAAAACCGAACCACCAAAATCCATGTACCCGTGAGGTCACCATCGTCCTCCACCCCACAGTCGCAAATCCATGTAGCCCTTCATGCCACCGTCTTCGTCTTCTTCTACCAACCGTCCACGACGCGTGCAACATCTAGATCCGACTCGCACAGAGCACGGATCACGCCACCTCGCAATGTCGCTCCGTTTTCGCTATGTATCAGTTTCCGGCAAACCCGCACTATCCGCCCCTTGCCACCGTGCCTGATTCCCACCATCATCTTATTGATTGAGGCCATTGCCCATAGTAAACAAACCCTCCCCTTTCACGTTTCCCCTTCATCTATTCTTATTTCTGTTTTGGGTTTCATTTTTTTATTTTATTTGATTTTTTTGTCTCTATTTTTTAAATAAAATAAATCATTAATCGGTAAGGACTCAGATTTTTTTAAAATAAAATTTTTGCAACAAACTTGATAATCAATGGGTGACGTCTCTAACGTGACGCCGATGTTCACCTATTCAAACCTTAATGGGATTAACTGAGTCGTGACGACTTGTTAATTCAAATTTTTAAAATAAAAAATTAAAGTAAATGGTAAATATAAAAAATAAAAAATAAAAAATAATCAAATTTTTTAAACGAATAAAACAGGATTATCTGAGTTGTGACAACTTGTTAATCCTATAACTTTTATAATCATTTGAGTTGTGACAGCTCGATGGTTTAAATTTGTTGTTGTTGTTGTTATTATTATTATTATTATTGTTGTTGTTGTTGTTATTTTTTCTTTCTTTTTTCTTCAATTTTTTATAAAATAAATCAATAATAAAATAATTGAACCTTTTTAGAAAAATAAAACAAGATTATCTGAGTTGTGATAGCTTATCAATCTTATAAATTTTATAATCATCTGAATTGTGACAACTTGATGATTTATTTTTTTTATTTTTTCGAAATAAAATAAATCACTAGTCAACAAAGATTCAATTTTTTTTTTTAAAAAATTTCTTTTAATTGTAACAAACTTGATAATCAATGAGTGACGTCTCTAGCGTGACACTGAACTTCACCTATTCGAATCTTAATGAGATTAATTGAGTCGCGACGACTTGTTAATTCAATTTTTCAAAATAAAAAATTATCATTTTTAATTAAAATCAACTAACCCTCAATTATTTTCTAAAGAACTACGTGACTTTGAGTTCTTCATTGCACCCGGTGATACGTAGGAGTAGGACTCTAATTCTGTCAAGTCAAAAATTAAATTTTCATAATTTATTTATCTATTTCATTTATTTTTTAACAAAATGGGTAAAATAAATATTTTCAAGGATTATTAAGAATTTGCACACTTAACTTAAGGTACCGTATTAGGACGAGTGTGTTTGGGGTTCTATAGGATTAAGTTTCTATCCTTCCTTACATATATCTGACTTCCAAATCCGATTTGGTTTCAAAGACTATTCTTTATTAGGTTTTTCCAATTTTTCCTAATAAAATAAAATAAAATTAGTGGCGACTCTCTAAATTTATTTTTTTTAATTTAAGTTATTATCCCGCCACGATCCCGGTTGCAACAATGCAAGCAGTGATGCTAACTTTGGGAATCTGTGATAAAGTTAGCATTTTTGGGTTTGGGTTTAAGTTTGGCACTGTTACATTGCAATTAGATTGCGTGATTTATTAATTTTTAAAATATTTTGTGACATCGAGTTGAGTTAGGTTAATCAGAAGTGTGACTCGAACTTAACTTGAAAATATATTTAGTTTAATTTATAAAAATCAAATGGTCAAATATGTTCCAATTAATTTTAGTTTGAGCCGGATTTTGAATACTTGTAATAATAAAACTTGTTTTGATAAAAAAAATAAAAAAAAATAAAAAAATGGAATTTAATTACTTTACCCAAATAAAAAATTTAAAATATTAAAAAATTTAATTACTTCACACAAATAAAAACTATTACAAATAAAATTTTTTAAATAAAGCAATTAAATTCCCTAACATATTTAATTCTCTTAAATTTTGAAATGTTATATATCCAAACATTACCTAAATGATTCACTAAGTAGTACATTTACCAAGTAGTTCACCATAAAAGTCACCGATAAAATCTCCAAACTCTATAGACTATAGTGAATCCGAGTTATCCAATTATCCAAAACGGCACCACTATAGACAATAAATCAGGCAACCACAAATTGTATCGTCCTCACAGAAATGAAATGTTGGGTCATTTTCTTTTCTTTTTTTGTTCTCTTTTTGTGCATATTATTTACTAATTTAACTGCAACACAAGTAATGAATGGGTTGCAGCCTTTGAACCACAAGTAGTCCACTACATGCTTGAAGATTGAAAACAAAAACAACATAACAAAGTGAAAGAAGAAAAAGGAGACAAATGAGTAGTGCGTGCCTGCCGCAGTGAATTTTTTTCACCGAAAACGCATTACGTTAAGCATTTTCATCCCCAACGCTTTTCTCATGAACACAAGAAAGAAAAACAATTATTCCTCATTCGACACTACAGTTTCTCACCTGCAGGGACATCTATAAAGGGCACTTCTGTTATTTTCCGCAAAATCATGACCTAATACTAACAGAATAACAACGATTCGCGACTTACTCGACTCGGCAGCATCATCAGCATCAGGCACGGGGCTCAGCTCACTGACTCACTCTCAGTTATTCCACGTTGGTGTTCGCTGCTCCAAAATCTCGCATCCCGAGACTTCGCCACGTGGCACTCTCGTCTTACATGTCTACGCTCCTTGCTCTCCCTTTAAAACGTTGTTGCCCCTCTCACCAACATTCATTCTTCCACAGTTCCACTGAACCTAAGAAAAAGACATTTTCCAAAACACTAACCCTGTTAGCAGTTAACACACACGAAAGAAAAACCCTCTGTTTTCATTTGTTGTTTCTCTCTCTCTCAAAGTTCAAGGTCACTACAATGGCGGAAAGCTCTGGAAGGAAGCTTATCGTCGAGGTTTGCAATGCCAAGAACTTGATGCCAAAAGATGGTCAAGGAACCGCAAGTGCTTATGCGATTGTGGATTTCGATGGCCAGAGAAGGAGAACAAAGACCAAGTCCAGAGATCTCAATCCTCAATGGGATGAGATGCTCGAGTTTATTGTCCACGATATAGACTCTATGGCTTCGGAAACGTTGGAGATCAATCTCTACAACGATAAGAAATCTGGGAAGCGAAGCACTTTTCTTGGTAAAGTTAAAATCTCCGGAAGCACTTTTGTGAAGTCCGGTTCGGAAGCGATTGTGTACTACCCGTTGGAGAAGAGAAGCGTGTTTTCTCAGATCAAAGGGGAGCTTGGGCTGAAAGTTTGTTACGTCGACGAGGATCCACCGGCTACCGATGCAGCCGGTGTACAGAAGGCCGAGGCTGCACCGCCGGCAGAGGAGAAGCCACCGGAGAATGAGCAAGAGGGAGAGAAGAAAGAAGAGAAAGTAGAAGAAAAAAAAGAAGAGGAAAAGAAAGAAGAAGACAAACCAGCACTTAAAGAAGAACCCAAAGAAGAGGAAAAGCCGAAGCCGGATAATTCGAAACCGAAGGAGGAGGCTCCGGCGGAGGCAGCGCCACCTGAGGTGGTGGAGAATCCGCCGATTGCTCACACGGAAAATCCCAAACGGCAGAAGGAAAAACACGGCGAGATACAAAAGCGTGCTGATCTGAACGTCAACGACCACGAACTCCGATCGTTGAGCAGAGATCGAAGCCGAAGCGCTTACGATCTCGTGGATCGCATGCCGTTCCTCTATGTTCGAGTGGTGAAGGCCAAGCAAGCGAAACTAGAGCCTGGCACCACGGTTTATGCGAAGCTCGTGATCGGAACTCACAGTGTGAAGACCAAAAGCGAAAGTGAATACAAAGATTGGGATCAGGTTTTTGCGTTTGACAAAGAGGGTCTCAATTCGACGTCGTTGGAGGTTTCCGTGTGGTGCGAGGAGAAGAAAGAAGGTGATAAGAGTACCGAGAGTTCTCTTGGTACGGTGTCGTTTGATTTGCAGGAGGTACCGAAACGAGTGCCCCCGGACAGTCCTCTGGCTCCCCAATGGTACACTCTGGAATCGGATGAGTCGCCGGGAAATGACGTCATGCTCGCCGTGTGGATAGGCACTCAGGCGGACGAGGCGTTTCAGGAGGCTTGGCAGTCTGATTCCGGCGGGTTGATACCGGATACCCGAGCCAAGGTGTATCTCTCTCCAAAGCTTTGGTATCTGAGACTAACGGTCATCCAGACCCAGGATTTGCAGCTAGGTTCGGGATCCGAGCCTAAGGTTAGGAACCCTGAGCTTTACGTTAAGGCTCAGCTGGGCGCACAGGTTTTCAAGACAGGAAGAACCTCAGCCGGCTCATCCTCATCCAGCTCGGCTAACCCAACATGGAACGATGACCTCATCTTCGTGGAGGCTGAGCCGTTTGAGCCGTTTCTAGTTGTCACAGTCGAGGACGTCTCAAATTCGCAATCTGTGGGCCATGCCAAGATCCACGTGTCATCCATCGAACGGAGAACAGATGATCGAACGGACCCAAAATCAAGATGGTTCAATCTATCCAGCGAAGACGAGAACCGTTCTTACAAAGGTCGAATCCACGTTCGAGTTTGTTTAGAAGGTGGCTATCACGTGATAGACGAAGCCGCTCACGTGACCAGCGACGTTCGAGCCTCTGCAAAACAACTAACCAAGGCTCCAATCGGTTTGCTTGAAGTTGGGATTCGCGGTGGCACTAATCTTCTTCCTGTAAAGACCAAAGACGGGACACGTGGCACCACAGATGCCTATGCGGTGGCCAAATACGGACCCAAGTGGGTCCGAACCCGAACCATCATGGATCGGTTTAACCCGAGATGGAACGAGCAGTACACGTGGGATGTCTACGACCCTTGCACGGTTCTTACAATCGGCGTGTTCGATAACGGAAGGTACAAGAGGGAAGAAGGGAAGCCCAACAGAGACGTAAGGTTGGGAAAAATTCGTGTGCGATTGTCTACACTTGATACCAACCGGGTGTACGTAAATTCGTACTCCCTAACCGTTTTGCTGCCAGGTGGCGTCAGGAAAATGGGAGAGATAGAGATTGCAGTGAGATTTTCATGTTCCTCGTGGTTGAGTCTAATGCAGGCCTACGCAAGCCCAATTTTACCAAGAATGCACTACGTGCGTCCGTTTGGGCCGGCCCAACAAGACATTTTAAGGCACACGGCTATGAGGATCGTCACGGCCCGGCTCGCCCGTTCTGAACCGGCTTTGGGTCAGGAAGTGGTTCAGTTCATGCTGGACTCGGACACGCACGTGTGGAGCATGCGGCGGAGCAAGGCGAACTGGTTCAGGATGGTGGGGGTTCTGTCACGTGCGGCGACGCTGGCGCGTTGGATGGATGGGATTCGCACGTGGGTACACCCTCCTACGACGGTTTTAGTGCACGTGCTGCTCCTGGCAATTGTGCTATGCCCCTACTTGGTGCTCCCTACGATGTTCATGTATGCTTTCTTGATTTTAATTCTGAGATTCCGTTACCGGCAGAGAGTCCCACAGAGCATGGATCCGAGGATGTCCTACGTGGACATGGTGAGCCTTGACGAGTTGGACGAGGAGTTTGATGGGTTTCCGACTACGCGGTCTGCGGAGCAGGTTCGGATCAGGTACGATAGGGTGCGTGCGGTTGCGGGGAGGGCGCAGACACTGCTTGGTGACGTAGCGGCACAGGGGGAGCGCTTGGAAGCGCTGTTTAGCTGGCGGGACCCACGGGCGACGGGGATATTTGCGGTGTTGTGTTTGGTGGCGTCGTTGGTGTTCTACGTGATGCCGTTTAAGGGTTTTGTGTTGGGGGCTGGGTTCTATTACCTGCGCCACCCGAGGTTCCGTGACGACATGCCGTCCATTCCGGCTAACTTTTTCCGGCGACTTCCGTCGCTTTCTGATCAGATTATGTGATGAAGATATATGTTAATTATTAGTTGTTAGGGTGGCACTATTTTTTATGTCCTTTTATGGGGTTTGTGTACTGTGTTCTTCTATAAGGAGTATTATTATTATATTTTAATTAATTCATTTATCTTTCTCAGAAAAAATTTAATTTGTTTATTTATTGTTTGAGTCATTCTGGGGAAGCATTTTATGAAGAGAGGGACAAACAAGGCTTAAAGTGGGAAAAAAAAAGTTGTCATGGAATGTGCTAAAAAGTGAATAAAAGGTGAACGTTATAAGTTGTGGACCAAACAGTGCAGAAAGAGCACAGGGTTAAAGGATACCAAAAAAAAAAAGAGGGTGCAGGCTTAAAAGTGAACCACCAACAACGGGGAGAAATGTTGAGTTGAACCTGTGATAAAGAATTCAGATTTTGGAGGTAGTAAGGAGACCGTTGATAAAGGATACTTGAACCCTAAGTAAATGCTGCCATTGCCATTTCATTGTCAATGTCATAGAACTAGTAACTGACCCTTTGTGTATCACCTTTTGTTTCCCATCCTAATTAAATACGGTTGCCTTTCCATTCTCTCTTCATATAATCGAATGAATACATGATAAATATGTTTCTCTCCTTTGTTTAGTAAATTAAATTGTGTGTGAATCAATATTTATATTAATTTGGTGACAAGAAGTTATGATAGGAGAAATTCTGTGGTGGTGTAGTATTCATCAATTCATGAATGTCCAAGAATCTATAAATTATTTGAAGTTCAGTTTATGCTAGGACGTATTATGTTGGATTTTTTAAGATCTAAGCACTTGGATAAGAGATTATGGATATGTAGCAATCTATTTCTTTAATTTTTTTTATCAATAATTATAATCATTCATTTTATCTTTTAAAATACACCCATCACTCTAGAGAATTCAAATCCCTTCAAGTAATGTTTAAATATGCTACGTTCTATTTGTAGAAATAGGGTTTAAACTATGTCGTCAGTGTTCGAGTTCAAATAACTTTTTATGTTTGAATACTCCGTAGTGAACCTGATCTACCTCCAAAAGCATAATCACAAGCAGAAAGCTCCGGATCACATTTTAACCAAGAAGTTATGCTTACTACGTCAATTTTAGTTCTCTGTAATATGCACCAAATTTTCTTCCTTTTTTTTTTGGTTTGATATTTGGAGGCAATGCCATCAATTTCCCTTAAATCATTGTAAATGACTTCCTTATTGATTTAAATTTCTACAATTTCATTTCAAAATTAGTAAATGTACAATTTCATTTCAAGAGTATTTGCAATTAATGGAAGAAGGCCGCTGGAATCATGAGTTCATGATCTGAGCTCTAAGTGATCAAGAGAGGGCTTGCTCAACCAAGACGGAGGATGACCACTTTGTGTATTAATATAAAGCGATGCTCACTCGCATCGGGGTCCAATTGCCATTCACCGACTTCGAAATGGGTGTTTTAAACCATCTGTGGATGGCCCCAACGTAGATCCACCCGAATGCATGGGGTTTCATATCGATGTATGAGTTGATGTGTAGAGTTTTTGAATGGCCGTACTCTGTGGAGACCTTCTTTATTTTCACTCGGTTCACGCCCTCGATCCAGGAACATTTTTCAAAAAGGGGTGGGTTACATTGCGGCCTCAAGTTGGACGTTGAGTCTTTAAACCATACCAATAGTTCTTCAAGAACTTTAAGAAGGACTTCTTCTATTTGGAGGGTGCTCTGGGCACAACACCCTTTTTCATTATCCCAGAGGGCGCCCCAAGGATATTTCTATATTGGACTTAGGTTGCTCGGGAGCAGAGTCAAGAAGAATTGGAGACTCTGATATCCGCTCTCATCGAGGATGAAGCCGATGTCCTTAATTTTCTGGTTAGGTGGGCTGATGAGAAGGGGGTCATCAATTGTAAAGATGTGTTAGATGAACCTCTCTACTCTTTAAGATCTTTCCTGGGTATGTTGGACAATCATTTCTTTGTATGCTTAGTTAAACTACTCATAATTTTTTCTAAGTGTTCTAATGCTTTTTTCTCCTTTTGTAGAGAGCATGACACTGGCTGGTGAGGTTGAAGCACTAGCTCGACGCTTGTCTATGAGGAAGTAGGGGGCTTTGAGTTTAGGGTCCCAGCCCCTGGCTTAGGCTTCTCAAATATAAATTCCTTCTCCACCACCAACCTAGGGGTGGGCCCCAAATCACCTGCAGTGGCCCTCAAATTGCACAAAAGGAAAGGTGAAGGGCAGGAAAGGAAAAAGACCGATGTCTGAGGAGGTCCACATTGACCTCACCACTGGTTGGGAGAACGAGGTCCCGGAGGGCACCCTTTTCTGCTTTGTTGCTTCGTCTGTTTGGAGCCCAACAATTGATTCGAGCTGGATCATCGACAACATCTTGCTCACCCCAGAGGACAGTGATGTACTAATAGAGCAAGATTTAATCGAGGTCATCCGAGATGTGGAGATTCGGGCTCTTCGGAATGCCTCTGTACTCCGTTTCTTGGAGTCAATGTTTGAGTAAGTTCGCCAAGCTTAGGAAATGGAGAAAGAGTTTAACACCCTCCGGGGTGAAAAAACAAAGCTGGAGTTGGAGATGGCCCAAAAAGACGGCCAATTGACACAGGCCACTAAGGAGCTTGGTTTGCAGTGCGCGAAAATAATTGGGCTCTAGACGAAAGGAGAGGAAGGCGAAGCTTGGGAAGAGGTCCTCAAGGATCAAATAACCTCCTTCGAGACTTCCTTGACTACCCTCTAGGTTAAGAATGATCTTCTAAAGCAAACTAAGGCAAATCTGAGGGCCGAGGTCTTGCAACTTGAAGATGAATGGGCAAACTCTATAGATTCATCATTTGAGAACACCATGGCTTAACTTCATTTTTTGAACCTGGACCTTGTCACCGAGGGTACCGGGTCACAAAAGGTGGTCCGGGATGGTGTCATTGTTGATGTCATCATCGAGGCTGCCTCTGTGAATCAAGTTCCTATGACTGATGTCGGTGTCGAAGAAGAAGAAGATTAAGAATCTTATCACGAAGAAGAGGCTGAGGTGGGAGATCATAACTTGGACACCTGTTCATTTCTTATTTTTACTTTTGCCCCATGCGTGGGGGGTTTTTAGTGTTTGTAAGGACAAGTCCCATTATTTTTGGGCAATTTTTGAAACCAGTCTCGAATCCCGAGCATCGCTTTAATTTTCCTAACTTAGCATTTTTTGTTGTATTTATTGTTTCTTTTACTTTTTTGTTCGTGATGGGTCCAACGCTCGAACTCGGTAATTCTATGACAAACACTTAGCAAATATTTGTCCACTTTCAACTTTTTCTTGTAATCTGTATTTTGGGTTCAAACTCGTAATGGGATGTATGTAACTCTATTTACATGCACTTGTTTTAGATAAGATAATCATGGATCCCAGAATGCATCACTTAAAAATGATAACGAATTGCGTGGAACGAATAAAAGAATTTGGTACTTAACCATCACTAAAGTCTTGTGACACTTAGCTAATTTTCTAAGTGTAAAAGCGACACGAAAGCCTCTAAGGGTGGTATCCTTATTTCAGATACCAGCAAGTGTTATTGTCGTAACCCAAGTAGCAGTTAAATACTCTTAACCACTTTAAATTTATTTAAATTTATGGGTGAAGGTCAGGTTCTGTTACCAAGTGGCCTCAATACTCAAGAGGGGGGTGAATTGAGTATGAAAACTAAGTTCGCAAATCTTTTGCAAATCGTTTGATAAACAATTTTCGTTGAAGTTAATTGATGATTAGAGATGATTTGATATAAAAGATAAAAGATAAACACTTTCACTTATAAATGCAATAGCCAAAGGTACCAATATTCAAGCAAATCAATAAAACAGTACTTAATGTAAAGAGAAGGGTTTAGAGAAAACAAACACAATGATTTATCCTGGTTCGATCACCAATCCACTTATGATCTACGTCCAGTCCCCAAGCAACAACTTGAGATTTTTCACTATATTTTCAAGCTTCAATGGGTGCACTGCAACAAAAAAGTCTTTTAGCGGCAATAAATATGCCTTTTAGCGGCAATAAGAATTGCTGCAAAAATCTTTACTGGCAATTAATTATTTACCGCTGTATCCAATGTCAGTAAAGGTTTTCCCGGCCATTATATAGAGTGCCAGTAAAGACCCCTTTTATGGCCTATAAAAATAATGTCTTTTAGCGGCAATTATTTGCCGGCAATTATAATAGCCGCTAAAACAGCCGTGAGTTTACCTTTTTCCATGTCTTTAGCAGCCATTGCTATTGCCAGTAAAGACCCATTTTATTGCCGGTAAAAAGTATGTCTTTTTACCGACAATTGTAATAACGACTAAAACAACCTCAGATTTGCCTTTTTTCCATGTCTTTTAACAACCTTTGTTATTATCGATAAATACCAATTTTATTATCGATAAAAAATATGCCTTTTACTAGCTACTGTAATGACAACTAAAACAATCCTGGGTTTGCCTTTTTTTTATATCTTTAACGGCCTTTGTTATTATCGATAAAGACCTATTTTATTGCCAATAAAAAATGTCTTTTCCTAATAATTGTTATGGCTACTAAAAATATTATGCCTATTTGCTATTCAAGGTGAAATTTCAATGTCATTAACAAAGAATTTAGTGATAATAATAATTACTCCTAAAGAACTTAAATCATAATATACAAATGTTCGTAAATATAACATACTAGAATTCATTCTAAAAAGTAAAATATATTTCATTAAATCCACAATAGAAAAGAACATCCATAACTTTACAGTGTCAACAACAAAATATAAAAAGTACACCACCTAATAACTAGTGTCATTTTGAGTCTAATAACGGGTGTTATCAAATAGTCATAGTACAAGATAATAGGTAGTCCATAAATAAATCTTTAACTCTAGATCATAATGAAGTCTTTTACATGCGAACTTTCTCAAAATCATAGTGTATGACTTGCAATGATAAAATAAAAATAATGTGTCATTCAGATATAGTTCAAACATTTTATTTTTAGCACTGCCAAGTTGAGTTTGGCTACCTACCAAAATCTCAAGATCCAGAAGAATCAGCAATCAGGAATTTTAACAAGGTATAAGATATTTTTTAAATTTTAAAAAAAAGGCATTAAGTTACTAACCAGAAACTCCAAGGATGTCAATCTATCCCGAGGATCCTTTTGGATGCTGTAATTAAACCAGAGACAATCAACGCGATATGTTTATTTGAAAGTGTTAAAATTTAATCACCCCAGTTCCCAGATAGATGTAGAGAAAGCTAAAAGTTAAAATATAAAGCAACTTGCTTAACTATAAATTGAGCCTGCTATAGGAATCTTGATGTGTAAGTGTCACTTTCATCTTGAATGCTCAATTTAGATTAAGTAATTGAAAGTATGTGTTGCAACAAACTAATGTAGGAAACTATAACTGGTCAGCGAATGGTTGTCGTGTACTGCTACCTACATTTACAACTACAACAACCATACGATTTCAGTGGTGTCATTTTCTGAATTTTTTTGCTTATAATTTCATGAAGCTCGTATCTTTAAACACTTCAATCAGATTTATACAACAAAAGTGTCAAAGAGGGATAAAATTAAAACTTTTTAACAATATTTATTACTAAAATTAAAATATTGTGTAGAGAAAGTTAAAAAAGGAACCAAAATTCTAATGACTGAAAGTGTATTTTATAACTTTCTATTGTTCAATTTACCCATTGAGGATACAGTTCAAGCACATGACACGACAAGAGTTGGCCTGTCTAACAAATAGAGTCTTATTCATGACTTACATATAATATTAAGAGATGAATAATTTTAGTGTATTAAGAGATGCCTATTTTAGTGGAGACTGTGATGAAGAGAGTATAAACATCACTAGGTTCGAAGGAGTTTTATAAGGTTTAGAGACTTTTGTAAGGTATTGTCCTATCACTTTTGATAATGTACTAGTGTAACCTTAATTTGTGTCACTTTGATAATGTACTAGTGTAACCTTAATTTCATGAGGATGTGAAGAAATTTTACTTTGGAATTTGTGAAAATAAAAATAGTAAGATTTATGTAAGATCCTTTTATGTGTTTGTTGTACTAATCCACTCTTATGACTTGTTTGAGAACCTATATTTTTATTTCTCCTATCCAGGACTTAAATTTTGGGCTCCATTAATGTACTCATCACCCGAAAATGGAAGCTCTTTAAGCAGATTGTATATAACTGCACTAGGGCTATTGATTCTGGAATCCATACTTGGAATTCCATTGCTAAGGATACAAAATCTATATCTAGTCTTCCAATTGGTTGATCTAATACAATAAAGTTCGAGAGTTGGGTTGTGTGCAATAGATAAGTTGATTTCACACTATTGATAAACCAGAACAAGAACTTTTCTAGATCATGAAGTATGTATATACAATTAAAAGGTACATTATGAATGCACCTTCTGAAGTTCTATTACTCACGAGGTCATCCTAAATTTAAAGTTTCAAAATTGTATATCGATTTACTATGCAAAAAGACAATTAAATACTATGCAATATTTTTTTCCAAGACAGTAGAACATTTATTAAATTTATTAGTTTATGATAAAGAATCATCAAACAAAGAAGAGAAGGTAGCTGAATTAAACTCTAAGAAAGCCATTCGCTCAAGCTAAATGCCCAGACCAACAATTTCATGGCAATTTATAACTCAAGTTCTGAAACCTAGAATACAGGCTGTCAGGATCCAACCTTAGCAGAAATTTGACCCAATTTCAAAATAAAATTGGTATTAAACCAGTTAACTAAAAATTATGAAATCTTAACTCGAAGAAGTTTTATCTGTTATCTTTCTAATGAGACCAACCCCGTGTTATTTTGAGTCCTATAACTCAATTTCTGAACCTTTTAGTGCAGGATGGTCAAAGTAGAACCAAAAACTTCTGCATAATTTAGCACCTCTCCATCAATGAATCCCCTCAGTTTTGTTTTGCTACTTACTCAGGGCACAAGCTTGACTAAGAGGAATTTACATTTCTACTATGGTTTTGATGTAGATAAAAATGTATCAATCTTTCTGTTGTGTGTAAACAGGTTGTGTAGTGATTAAATGCATATTATTTGCAACAATAATAAGCTTTCTAGTGCAGATAAAAAAAAAGCTTTCAAGTGGTAAGAACTATTTATTTCCTAACCATTGTACTTAATTGCCACTACAAGATGGTTTATTAGTGGCTAATAAATATTTGCCGGGAGAATTTCATATAAGAGAAGGAATTACCGGTAATAATTAATAGGCGATACTACATTTGATATTTTAGTGTGCTATTACATGAATAGACGATAGTACACAAAGAATAATTACTCTAAATCTATAGCCTAAAGGTTCTATGTTCACATTTGGCAAAGATGACATCCTAAGTACAAACTTTTCATTGCGTTATGAAGCCTCATATACTCATGCACCTAGTATAATTTAAGTCTCTTATTTTACTTCACAGGCTTGTTCTAAAACAGCAAATTGACTCCATAAGATCCATAGGTTATTAGCCACTCCTCTATATTTTTCAGAAGGCTACATTTAATAAACAGAGATAATTTATGGATACCCATATAACAAGGTTATGATACATCTTCACACTTCCCAGGCCAATTTCACATATTCATCAAGTGCATGTTCTGTTATACATTCTAAGTTCAAATGAAAAGGCAAAAGTCTGTGAAGTTACTTTGTTGTGATCTACTCATGAGCATGATAGGCATTATGCTTTATATTCGTTATTCAAACCTTTCTTGGCTTTGTACAATCTTTTATGCCAAATGTCAGTTTTCTACCATCTATCAACATTCCTTATCAAGACAAGCTAATTTAAATAAAACCACAATGTTGCAAGTAATTCGTTTCTAGAATATAATTATACTATTTTTTATTGGATAATTATACTATCTTTAAATAATTCATTATTTTTAAAATAAATGCCAATAAAAGAAAAGCAAGTACATAAATGATCTTATAGGAGGCCAACCCACAGATTAAATAGTGAAATAGTAAAATTTAACAATGAAATTAAGAAGCAAGTAGAATACCTTGATGCAGAGAAATGTTGAAGAGATCCACCCACCTCGCTAAGAACCAAATGACTTCCAGTATTAAATACTTGCCATCTACTTTTATTCAAACATCTTATTAGGCTCCTAAGAACAAAGGCACAAATCTCCATTCACTCGTTACATTTACGAAAGAATTCAGATTACCCTCAGAATGAATTTATTACTTAACAACCACTAAAAAATATATATAAGTTTAAGTGATAGAAAGAAATAAAAATGTAGCATTTTTATTCTTATGAAAGAACTTACTGTGATGGAACAAGTATAAACTATGTTTGGCTCCACAATCTCACCAAGAACCAATATGCCCCCACCAGTGTTATCTCCTTTCAGACAATGGAAGAACACTCTTGGAGCTATCCCTTGTGAGGAGAGCTGGGAAATGACAGAGATGTCCTGTTGCCCAAATATAAATATCCCATCAACTGCTCTATCAGGCTTTGTCAAGTTCCCATTTTGGTTGTTGCTACAACTGCTCCATAGCACAAACACACAAGGTAATGCTTTGCAAGATTAAACCAACAAACATGAAAAATATAAACGCTATTCAACCATTTCAGACACATGATGGCTCACCCAAAAATTACAGGCGCTGAAGAATTTGAAGTTACAAATCCCTCATCCAATTGTACTGTATTGCTCAATTATTAAGAACAGCTGAACAGAGAAGACAAATTAAGGAAAGAAGTATCTTTATGCAATTGTAATTTCTTAACGCACTTGGACTAAACAAATCAAGATTCTTTAGAGGAAAAAACAAATTTATCCTATGAAGATGGCAAAATCAACCAATACCAGGTGGGAAAAAAGTTTAATTTTTTCTTATTATTTCGACCAAATCAGAAAAACTATAAAAGCAGAGAGATAATTACCATTCAATTGCCAAAGGCAGAGACCTGGCTCCAAGCTAACGTTTTTAACTCAAAGAATGAAAAAAGAAATAGCGCTTTCTCTTACACAGAGGAAGCAGGACAAAACACGGTAACAAGAAACAGATAGAAAGGAGAATAAAGAGGCACATACCTCACAGCCGCGCCTGAGCCTCCGCCAGAGTCGCAACCCACCAAGCCCAGTTCCTCACCACTGGTTGCTGTGCGAAACGCTGCTCCCAACCGAACTACCATCGCTAGCCGCCACTCCAGCCAGCACGCGACCCCGTCAACCACTGTGCACCGATAGCCACCACTCCAGAATCCGAAATCAGATCTGCCATCCAGATCCACCACGCACCAGCGAACCAATTGGGTTCATCGATTGGGCAATTAGGGGAGAATAGAAAATTATGAGAGTGGAGAGAGTTTTAGAAAATCTGATAGAGAATGGTGGTGTGAGTGGAGAGAATAGAAAATTATGAGAGTGGTCAGAGTTTCAGAATGGAGGGAATAGAAAAGTGTTCTCGCGGGCAAATTCATTAATATTGCTGTTTAGAGCTCATTTGTTATACTTGCCACCAAAATTACAATTTTTAGTGGCCATTATTGATTTGCCGCAAGATCATCAACTAAGAAAATATATTACTGACAATTAATGTATGGCCGCAAAAGAATTGCCGCTAAAGTCCTTTTTTGTTGTAGTGGTGCTTGACAACCACTACAACCTTGAGCACTCAACACTTTGGGATACCTCACCCTTGGAGCTTGAGTCTCTTCAACTAAGGGACATCTCACCCTTTACACTTTTGGAGGAATGCCTCACCCTCTTTACAAAGCAATAATGATAGATTGCATGAAGCTCTCAATAGAGCAGATGATTACAAATTGAAGCTCTAATATGCTCTCAAAGATTTTTCACGTTTTTAACAAAAAACAGAGCAAGAAGTGAATTTGAGGATTGATTCACGTTTGGAAGTATTGGTGATCAGTTTTTTATTCAAGGTCAACCTCAAATGAGGACCCAACTTTGGTATTTATAAGTTTCTCAATTAATAGAGCCATTGGGGTGTTCTGGGCATGCATTTAATGCATTTAATATAGCCGTTGGACGATGTCAAGGTTCGTGTAATCGATTACATAACTTATGTAATCGATTACATTGTTGTTCCAACGTGTTCTTGGCTTTCTGAGCTTTGTGTAATCGATTACATTATTGGTGTAATCAATTACATGGCTTCTGACTTTGCTTGTAATCGATTACAATATCCATGTAATCGATTACATGACTCTTTGAACCTGTTCTTGCCTTTCTGGGCTTGATGTAATCGATTACATATATTGTGTAATCGATTACATGGCCTCTGACTTGCTTGTAATCGATTACATTGATCATGTAATCGATTACATGGCTTCTGTTTGCTGTGTAATCGATTACAAACATCATGTAATCGATTACATTGGCCTTTGAACACATTTTTCAAGTCCAATAAAGCTTGTAAGTCATTTCTAACACCTCAAGACACTTGATTAAATATAAATCCTTTTAAGAGTGTTAGATTTAAGATTGAAACTCAAGTTTTCTTGAAAGCCATGTTTAACTTTGAAATTTTCCATTTATTTTGAAATGATATATTGAAAAACCATTTGAGAAATCTTGAGAGCATTTAACATAAATATTCTAAGTCTTATAACTACATAAACCTCTTGACTTCTTTCTTTGATCTTGATTTTTCCTTTTGCCCTTGATCTTCTCTTTTGCACTTGATCTTCATTTTGGCCTTTGTTATCATCAAAAACCATTTAACATGCTTTAGGGACATAAGCATTCACAGGTTCGTTATGGCATGGGTAAAGAGATGTAAAGACCGCGGATGACGGTCAAGTGGGTTGCCCCGCTTTGACCTTTACTGCATCGGAATAGCTAATCCAAAGGGAAACATGTATTCCTCGAATCTCACAATGTATGCTGACCTTGTGGGTTGTGATATTTGTAAGTAAATACAATAACTAAGTACTGGAAATTCATTAATCATTTTATTCATGTTGGAGTTCGTTACTTACATGATAAAATAAAAATACATGTAAAGATAAAATTCATCAACTGTAATATTTCCTAAATTTATTAGTTTTCCAAAAGTTATTAATATTATTGCTAGTGAGGGTTTCTAAGGTATAGACTCCTATATTTGTTTTGGAAGTGATTCAGTATAGGCACTCCCAATTTAGAGCTAGCTTTCATGCTTTTGCATTCCTACCACTACAAAAAAATGGTCAAATAGTGGCGGTTTCCATAAACTGCCACAAATAATACTTTAGTGACGGTTTATACGGTGGTTGTGTCAACTGCCACAAAATAAATGAATTTGTGGCTGTTTAAAGTCATTTTACAAAGAGTTATATATATATATATATATATATATATATATATATATATATATGTGTGTGTGTGTGTGTGTGTGTGTGTGTGTGTGTGTGTGTGTGTGTGTGTGTGTAACTCAACAAATAAACGTTGTGTATTAAGCCAAATAATTCCCTCCCCTTCTTTTCCTTTTCCCTCTTTTCCTTTTTTCCCTTTTGAACCCTCCCTTTCTGCCAGTGAACGTACCTATCTCCCTCTCCCTCTCCTTCTCTTACCAAGATAAAGATAATCTCAACTTAAGCCAAAATCTCAGTGTTCACGAAGAGAAAGATTGTGGCAGGCAAGGCAACTAACTAATTAAGGCCCTCAAACACGGAGAGAAAGAGTAGAGACTTTTGTTTCATTTATATTGCACTTATTTCGTTCTCTTTATTTGACGGAGTGGAGGTGAGCATTTATATTGCAGTTGTGCAAATTAATTTCTTACCAAAGCAAACTGTCTGACTAACTCACTAATTTTTCATTTCATCTTCTAAAAGTAATGTTTTAGAGTCACTCTTGTATATTGCGTTCTTGTAAGTTTAAGAGGCATCTTCTTACATTTTAGAGTCACAAGTTCAGTGACTGCAAGATGCTTGGTAAAATGCCTGAAGGAAAATGATTATTGTTTTCTTATGGTTCTGGTTATTTATTTATTGCTTTTTTTTATAGAAACTGGCTATTTATATTGCTTCTCTGAAGCATTTTATTTATATTTATGAACTGTAGTTCACTTTCTTGGTGCTATCAAATTTTTATGTTAAAATTTGCATATTTTACAATGTATTATTTTTTTCTCGTTATTTGTTGGTTAAAGTATGATGTTGTTTCACTCAATATTGGGTGATAATTTTTGTCGTCTTGCTTCCTGCTTTAGTATTGGCATACTGATGAAAATTAAAAGTTACAAACCCAAGTGTATGTTATTTCAAGTAATAAATCTCGGGAGTCTGAGGTCGATCCACAGGGAATTGATGAAGAAAAAATTCATTGACGTAAGAAAAATATTTTGTCACAACAATAAATATGATAAAACTTGATCACAAATAAAAAGGATTTACTTGGGTTAGGAGATCCATTATTGGTAAGTAAATTAAGAACAAGATTAATTCTTTTTATAACTCAATTAGAATCTATGCATAATGAAGGTTCTAATTGGAAAATACAATATTCAGAGTTCATTTAAGATTATATATGTAATTATATTATGGTTCTTTTAATTATTTATTAACATCACCACTTATAAATGAGCTCAAACATTCATTGTGTCAACCTCTTGTCTATAATGAATGGAGATCTTCACTTTACAAGAAAGGTTTCTAAATTGATTGGAAACAAAATATAACACATATAATGACCACTTGACAATATATCATTTAAGCACAAGAAAGAAATTAATCTAACCTTAATTTATTAATAAAAGCTTCACCCTTTCACCAAAGTAAAATGAAAATTAGTTAAGAAGAAGAAGAAGAAGATAACTTCAATTTAGAACAAAAAAAAACTATAACAAGATAAACAAATAACATAATAGTATGATCTTGATCTCTAAAACCAAGATTCTCAAATGATCAGCCAATGATGCCTTTTATAGAGGATGATGCCAACCTCTTGTCTATAATGAATGAAGATCTCCACTTTACAAGGAGGGTTTCTAAATTGATTGGAAACAAAATATAACACATATAATGATCACTTGACAATATATCATTTAAGCACAAGAAAAAAATTAATCTAACCTTAATTTATTACTAAAAGCTTCACCCTTTCACCCAAGTAAAATGAAAATTAGTTAAGAAGAAGAAGAAGAAGAAGAAGAAGAAGAAGAAGAAGAAGAAGAAGAAGAAGAAGAAGAAGAAGAAGAAGAAGAACATAACTTCAATTTAGAACAAAAAAAAAACTACAACAAGATAAACAAATAACACAATAACTGATCTTGATCTCTAAAATCAAGATTCTCAAATGATCAGCCAGTGATGCCTTTTATAGAGGATGATGGATACAAAATGACAAGGGGCTGATTAATGAGTGAGTGGATGAGTGGGTAAATGAGTGAAAAATGCTAAGTAGTGGTTTGATAATTATAAATGAGTGGAAAATTATTGAGATTCTTATTTCTGAAATCATTCAGTGCTGAACTCATGGATGTCATCAGATTATGGAAAAGTGGTCTTCATGAAAGTTGAAGGGTTTTGTCTTAGCTTTCTAATGTCACTAGTCTTAACTCAAAATCATTCCTACAACTCGAGTTATGACCTAATCATTGCACATTGTTCAGGCACAGCTACAACTCCTCTGTTCTGCCTTTTAGGCCTAATATGACCTATTATACTTCCAAAATGACTCTTGTGTTCTTCATGAAAGTTGTAGATTCAGGTCTTAACTTTCCAATGCCACTTGGTGTCAATTGGACTCCTATAGTTTAAGAAATGGCCTGATGAGAGCACAGAGGTCAAGTTTCCAGGATTAGCACTTTGAATCTTGCTTCAACTTCAATTTAAATTATCCGAACGTGTGATTTGGCTCTTGAGGTCTTCATGAAAGTTGTAGAGAATTGTCTTAATTTTCCTACAAAACTAGAATTACAACAATCAGATATTAGCAACTCAAATTATAGTTAGTTTATTGAATGCTGCCAAATAGACAAATTAAAGTCAGTTCAAACAATAATTCTTTCAATGATCCAATTAAGCTCAATATCAATAAATGTAACAAAACTAACTTAATTAAGCCTAATTGAATCTTAAGAAGTCCAGTGAAAGGATTATAAAATGTGTAAAATATATTACTATTAAATTCTCCCACACTTAACTTTTGTACTCCCGAGCAAAACACATAAGACCAAAGCTAGAGAACAAGGAAAAATAACACAAACTCAAAAGCTAGAAATTCTAAAAGACTCAATTTCTAGTAATATTTAAGAATGAAGAGCAACCAAAGATTCAATGGATCAAAACATTTATGAGATAACATTTCTTCACATCTCAAACCAACAAGTAAGGAAACTTCAATTGAAAAGCATGAGTCAAGAATGATAAATCTTCACAAGATTCACTCTCAATCCCTCAAGTGTTTAAAAGGTAGGTATTTCACTCAATTCAACCCATAAAAATTACACTACTATAAGTTTGCTTATCTTCTACTTCTCCACTACTCAAAACACATATACACAAAAATCAAGAGGACTTTATTCAAGGTTGTAATGAGGCCAGGGTAAAGGAAGGAGATAATATAGATATGACAAGTTAAATATCAAAGAGAATAAAAGAGCATTAGGGTTGACTTAAAATAACAAACATGAAAAGTTCATCCTAACATAATGCAAATTTCCTTCACATATTCTTTTCGCTTTCCCTTTTTCCTTGTTGACCTTTCTTTACACTTTATTTTTTGTTTTTTTTTTAAGATGACTACTCTTTCCTTTTTCATCAACCATTTTGTACAAACACCCCCACATTTGTTCAAGAATTCATCCAATGTTAATGTTCTCTTATTCCCTAAGATTAGGTAAGAACATATTTCTTTTAAAGCATGTAATGAGTTAAAAACAAGGAATGATCGAATAAGTCTAAGGGGGTTAAGCAAGAGAAAATATACAAGGTTGGCTATTTTGTTAAAGTAGTTATTTCAAGAAAAATATCTCAATCATATTTATGTATGTATGTGAAAATGTAGCCTCAAATAGAGTCAAAACAAGTTTTAGAACAACAATTCCATGAGTGAAAATCACACAAGAAAGAAAAGAATGGTGCAAATGTTCAATCCATTCATCAATAGGCTCAAAATCTCACAAGACATATTTCTATCATTCTCAGTCCACCAATTCAATATCCATAACTAAGCATGTGATTTTTAAGAAAAAAGACAATTTACTCAATCATGCTATGTTCCCTGAATTTGAATTGCTACTTCTACACAAAATAGTTATCTACCTAATTACTCCTTACCCTGCCACCAATTTTGATGCGTCTCAAGAGCAAATTTACCTTAAGAGCATAATTTACTCCTTACTCTGTCATCCTTAATTAGTTTTGCTGTTAATAAGTTACTGATAAACATATAAACACACTTCTTTTTTTATTGATTTTTTTTAACTATCCTTCCCCCAACCAAATCACAACATTGTTCTCAATGTCAAAATATAGATAGGTAAAGGATAGAAGATATTATCTATTATAGCAATTACTGAAAAGAGAAACCTTACACAAATTTAAACAAAAACAAAGTACGATAAATAAAACCAAAGGTAAAGGAAAGTTATAGATGAAGTATCAGATCACATTCACGTTCCTTGCTGCCTCCCTTACTGCTTCATTCTGACTAATCTATTTGAGCTATTACTGGATCAGGTTCATAAATAAAAGTTTATAATTTATCAATTAATTCATCAATAGTGGAAGCAGATATAAGGAGTTGTCTTGCCAAAGGTGTGATAAAGTTCTGTCCCACAATATGGTCAACAAAAGATAACAAATTATCAAAGAAATTATAAACATTCAACAAACCTATGGGTTTATGGTGGATGTTCAGTTGGGCCCAAGAGATAATTTGAAAAACTTCTTCCAAAGTACCAAAATCACCTAATAAGGCAATGAATGCATTAGAGTTTTCAAGCATTGTTCTCATTCGTCCATGTATAGATGATACTTGAAGTTCCAACCCAATTGTCTTTACAATGATGTTCTTTCGAGTGAAAGGTTCAGGAATGTTACCTAAAATTTGACCGCCTCTTAAATGTATAGAAAGTGATACAACCCCCATTAACCCAATGCTACCTTCCCTATATACTACACGAATGTTTCTCGTAGCCAGTGTTCGACCATAGTGCGTGCTGCATTTACAAACTCTAAACCCTTCCCATAACTTGACCCACAAAATACATAGATATTGGTAAGTCTACGAACAGCAGCTCCTTCTATTTCTACACTTATACTTCTTTTGAATGATTGTGAGTTAGTGGAAAGTGAAGAAAATAAAGTGTCAAATAGGGAAGAGAATGGAAAAAGTAATAATAGCACCTATATGGGTAGGTTGACTATTGTCAGAAAAGTTTGAAATTAAGAAACTTTTTTTTAAAATTATTATTATTATTATTATTATTATTATTATTATTATTATTATTATTATTATTATTATTATTATTATTATTATTATTTTTAGATTTCAAGAAAATCATCAGGGTAAAGAAGTCTAGAAACCCCTGAAGGACCCCTTAAAGGATCGTCTGTCCAAAACTAAAATCATACAAAGATAGAATTATAATAACAAATGGTAGCATATCTTTGAATTACGTGTCACCAGTGCAATAAACACTTACTCCCATTTATTTGAAGAAAAGAAAAAAAGAAGAAAGAAACCATCGAGAGTTTCCATCTTGGGTCTGGAACTTGGAGAGCTCACACTTGGGTTTGTAACATCAATAAAGATGCTAAAATCTGAAACCCATAATGTCAAGATCTAGAATGCCCCATCCCAGGATGCTGAGAGCCCCTTCTAATAAAATAGAGGATCAAGCTCAGATGCCTCATACGCTTTAGCAGCCGTGGGTTACTTCTCACTAATAACCATTTTAGGACACTTCTGTCTGTCCATCAACTCCATAGTGCCTAGATGGTGAACATTGGGTTGTAGAGTGTGGCTTTCTACAGAGCATGGTACAAGAACTTTTTTTAAGGACTGGCATGCAAAGGTTCACCCGAGTCAATGACGGGTCTGCCACTAGCAGGGGCTCCACAATCAATTAAGAGCATAGTACTCTTTCAATCACCCTTTTTTAGGAGATATACAAGATAATATATACATGTTGTTGTGATTATGCCTCACATCTTCCTCTGGTTTTACGTCTAGTAACGGCTTAAATGCCTTCTATGAGTCGATGATAAGTTTCCCATCCAATTTTCTTATAAATTGGCAAACATGGTCTTTTTGAATTAGATTCCCAAGACTGTAATGTTTTTGCTCATCCCTAAAAAGATTTCACAAATTAAGAAGTTCACGATGCATAACTCCACAAGAATGCATCTCAAGAGTCAATAAGATATCATCTAATGACTCCTTACTCAATCCACTCTTAATAAAGTATATTTTATCTTCTCAGTTTGTGGAAACTATTCTCAAAGAACGATATCGCGTGTTACAATTCCATCGCGCACATTTGTAACATACTTGCATTCTTTTCGCTCTTCTCCTTTTAGAATATGAACTTTTCCCGAGACCCGGCATGTATGAGACAAATGAATTTGAAGATTCACTAGCTAAACAAACTTTTGCTTCGATTATCCAACGTATATCTTCTGGAATGTCCTTGTGCATTAACAGTCTCATTTTTTCACACCTAACTTTGTAGATTTTTGTTAGAGCATTTTGAGGAAGAGAAGGAAAATATTTTCTTAAATTCAAGAGAATTACATCCATTTTAAAGGAGAAGGAATCAGTTATTATAGGAAACTAAAAAATAAACTGACTTAAGAGTCACACAGTATCGTTATCTGCCACTTAATCAGGGGTCACAAAGAATTACAAAAAGAAAGTAACAAAATTAAAACAAATTCTTCTCATAACAAGGATTAGAAAGGGAGATGGATTCCCCCTCAACAACTTGATGTTCTAGAAATGGTTTGAGTCTTTGTCCATTGACCTTAAAAACATTACTATTCCTAGGGTTCTTAATGTCTATGGCCCCATGAGAATACACATGTTTGATAATAAAATAGCCATTCCACCTAGATCTCAATTTTTCAAGGAATAAGTGAAGACGAGAATTATAAAATAGAATTTTTTGACCAATTTTAAAATATTTTCTCAAAATTGATTTGTCATGAAAAGTTTTTATTCTAACTTTATAAATTTTTGAGTTTTCATATACATCATTTCTCAATTTCTCAAGTTCATTTAATTGTAATTTGTGTAACTTGCAAGCATCATCAAGATTTAAGTTGAAAGCTTTAAAGACCCAAAATGCCTTATGCTCCAATTCTACAGGCAAGTGACAAGATTTTTCATAGACTAACCGATAAGATGGCATGCCTAAAGATGTTTTGAAAGTAGTACGGTAAGCCCAAAGTGTATCATTTAGTCTTAAAGACCAATCTTTATGATTTGGGTTAACCGTTTTTTCCAAAATTTGTTTAATCTCCCTATTTGCTAATTCTACTTATCCACTTGTCTGAGGATGATAAGGGGTGACAATTTTGTGTGTAATGTCATATTTTTTCATTAAAGATTCAAATGATTTATTGTAAAAATGTGTTTCCCCTTCACTAATGATAGCTCGAGGGATTCCTAATTGACTCAAAATATTTTCTTTTAAAAATTTAAGAACAGTTTTGTGATCATTCTGTTGACATGGAATCACCTCAATCTATTTTGAGACATAATCAACTGCAACCAAAATATATACAAATTCAAATGATGATGGAAATAGACCTATGAAATCAATTCCCCAACAATCAAAAATTTCAATGACAATGATAGGGTTCAGAGACATCATGTCTCATTTAGAAATGGAACCCAATTTTTGACAATTTTCATAACTTTTGCAAAAAGTATAGCTGTCCTTAAATAAAGTGGGCCAATAAAATCCATACTGCAAGATTTTTGTAACTGTTTTCTTTGAAGAAAAATGACATCCACATGCTTCTGAATGACAAAAATTAATGACATTACCTACCTCACTGTTGGGTACATATCTCCGAAAGATTTAATCAGGACAATATTTGAACAAATATGAGTCATCCCAATAAAATTTTTTCACCTCAGTTAAAAACTTTTTTTTGTCTTGGTGTATCCACTAAGGTGACATTTTTCCTGTCATAAGAAAATTGACTATGTTAGCAAACCAAGGCATGAAATTGACAAAAAATAAAAATCTATCGTGAAAAGAATCATTGATAGGTGTGTTATTAAAAGATGAGTCTGTTGTCAGTTTGGACAAATGATCTGCAATAACATTTTTAGCTCATTTCTTATCTTTTATTGTGATGTTGAATTCTTGAAGCAACAAGATCCACCGTATCAACCTAGGTTTGACATCCTACTTAGACATTAAATATATAACAATAGCATGATCAGTGAAAATAACAGTAGAAGAACTAATTAAATAAACTCAAAATTTGTCCAATGCAAAAATTACAGTAAGTAGTTCTTTTTCAGTAGTGGTGTAATTCATTTGTGCACTATTCAAAGTTCGATTTGCGTAATAAATTACATAAGGCTTACCTTCCTTTCTCTGTCCTAAAACAGCACCAACAGCAAAATCACTAGCATCACACATCAATTCAAAAGGTAAAGACCAGTCAGAGGATTGCATGATAGGAGTAAATGTCAAAAGATCGATCAATTTTTCAAAAGATTTCTGACAATCTTAAGTCCAATCAAATGGTGCATCTTTTGTTAGAAGATTACATAATAGTCTAGATATGACACTAAAGTCCTTAATGAATCTTCTTTAAAATCATGCATGTCCTAAAAAAGAACGAACTTCTCTGACTGTTTTTGGGGAAGGTAAATGAGTAATTAATTCAACTTTGACCTTATCAACTTTAATTCCCTAGAAGATATGACATGAACTAACACTATTCCTAAGGTAACCATGTAATGACATTTTTCTCAGTTTAACACAAATCTTTTTTCTTCGTATCTTTTAAGAACTTTTTCTAAATTATCAAGATAATTTTTAAAAGAATTTCCAAAACCTGTTAGGTCATCCATGAAAACCTCTAAATAATGCTTAACCATGTTATTAAAAATACTTAGCATGCATGTTTGAAAAGTTGTTGGAGCATTACAAAGGCCAAAAGACATTCTTCTATATACAAAAGTGCCAAATGAGCACTTAAAAATAGTCTTTTCTTGATCGTCTAATGCAATTGGTATTTAATTATACCCTGAATAACCATAAAAAAATAATAGTAGGGATGTCTTGCTACTCCTTCTAGAATCTGTTCAAGAAATGGCAAGAGAAATGATTTTTCCTAGTGGCTGCATTCAATTTTCTAAAATCAATACACATACGCCAACTGGATGAGACTCGGGTAGGTATTAATTCACCCTTTTCATTTTTAACTATTGTTATTTCAGATTTCTGAGGCACAACTTGTGTAGGACTTACCCACTGGCTATCAGAGATGGGGTAGATAATTCCAACATCAAGTAATTTGAGAATTTCAGCTCTAACTACCTCCTTCATGTATGAATTTAATTTTCTTCGAGGTTATTGAGATGTTTTAGCATTATCCCCTAAATGTATTCTATGTATACAAATTAATAGATTAATACCTTTTATGTCCTTTAATGTCCATCCAATTACACTTTTATGCGTTTTAAGTACTTCTATCAATATACATTCTTGTTCTTTGGTCAAGGATGAGGAAATTACCACTGGAAAACTTTGTTCTTCTCCAAAAAATGTGTACTTCAACCCAGCAGGTAATAGCTTTAGTTTCAGTATGAGTACTTCTTCATGGGTATTATCATTCATGGGTTTTAGCTCTTCAAATCTCGGCTTCCATCCTTTGTATTCCATTACCTGTGTACAATCAAGCAAAGAGCATACTTCAGAAATATCATAGTCTAATTGTGTACATGAATCAAAGGAATTAATTAACCAAATTTCTAATGGGTCAGAAGAACTCTTGGTTTGAAGATGATCATCTATAATGACCTCAATCCCTTTAATTTCTTCCTTTTCATCATAGACTTCCTATGGTTGCTTGCACATATTATAAACATTAAGCTCTAGTGTCATATTTCCAAATATTAGCTTCACCACTTCATTTCTACAATTTATCAAAGTATTAAATGTTGCTAAAAATGGGTGACCTAAAATAATAGGAATTGACTTGCTACTATTATCCATAGGTTCAGTTTCTAAGACAATAAAATTCACAAGATATATGAATTTATCAACTTGTACTAACACATCTTTCACTATTCATTTTAGAATTTTAATTAATCTATCGGTAAGTGGAAGAGTTATAAAAGTTAGTTTTAACTCACCTAAGTTGAGTTGTTGATAAACTGAATATGAAAACAAATTAATACTAGCACCAAGATCAAGTAAAACTTATTTCAATTTTATGTTCTCTAATAATGCATGAAACTGTAGGACAATCAGGGTCTTTATATTTCAACGCATTATTATTTTGAAGAATGAAGCTTACCTGTTCAGCCAAAAAGGCATTCTTTTTCACATTTAGTTTCCTTTTAACAGTGCACAAGTCCTTCAAAAATTTGGCATAATAGGGAATCCGTTTGATAGTATCTAACAGAGGAATATTGACCTTCACTTGTTTAAAGATTTCAAAAATTTCATTGTTATGGTTCAATTTACTTGAAGTGTTTAATGTTTGAGGATATGGGGGTGAAGGCGAGAGTTTGGTCTCCTTTTGGCTAGGTGGCTTATCAAATCCTTCCTCATCTTTGGGACTTGATTCATCATCTTTATCACGTGATTCAGGAATTTTTTTTTCAACAACCTTTCCACTCCTAAGAGTTATCACTGACTTGACTTAATCTATTTGTTGGCTTTCTAAACTACCCTCATTTAGGCTGTACTGACCCTTGGGATTCTGTTGAGGTTGAGAGGGAAACTTTCCTTTCTCGTGAATGGTGAGTGCAGAAGAAAGTTTAGCAAGAGTGCCTTCATGACTTGAGTATTTTGGTTATTAATGGCCTTTTGTTTTTTTATGAATGCATGCAATGTTCCTTCAAGGTTTTTCCTATATGGTGGGACATATGGTGCATATCCTTGAGAATTTTGAGAGTCTTGATGTGCCTAAGGAAGTGATGGTTGCATAAGTTGTGCCTAATTGTTAGTCCTCCAACTGAAGTTCGGGTGATTTCTCCATCTTGGATTGTATGAATCTGAAAAAGAAGAAGTGAATGACTTTTTAAAATTGTTCATTACATTTACTTGCTCATGCACAACTTTTTTAAAAACAGGAATTTTTGGACATTCATTTGTTGAGTGTCTTAATTCATCACAAATGCTACAAATTTCTTCCTTTTGCACCGATTTGATTTATTTTACTTTCCCTGATTCCATGACTTCAACCTTTCTAGCTAAACTAGCAAACCTAACATTTAGATCTTCTTCTTGACTAGGATAATATTTTCCTTTACTAGCATGTGTAAGGTTATATCTAATTGAATTTTCAGAAAGATTAGTACGATACCAAGATTGAGAATTTTTAGCCAAATAGTCTAAATAGTCTAAAGCTTCTTCAGGTTCTTTATCAAGAAACTCAACATTGCACATTATTTTCACAAATTGTTTAGTTTCAAGTGTTAACCCTTCATAAAAGAAGCTTATAGTGCGCCATTTTTCAAAACCATGATGTGAGCAAGAATTTAATAAATCTTTAAAATGTTCCTAACTTTGAAAATATGCTTCAATTAATTTTAGAAAAAAAATTTGGATTTGTCTTTTTAAAGCATTGGTTTTATGCGTTAGAAAAAATTTCTTTAAAAACTCACCTTACATTTCTTACCATGTGCCAATTGATCTTGGTTTCAAAGTGTTAAGCCAAGTTTTCACTTTATCTTTCAAAGAAAAAAGAATCAATTTAAGCTTAACAATCTCTTCAGTACAAGTTTGGTCATTAAAAGCAGTATATACTTCCTCAAATTATTTTAGATGTAAATATGGGCTTTTAGATTCTAAACCATGGAAATTAGGAAGTAATGAAATCATACCCGGCTTAAATCTAAAATTGTTAGCATTGAGTAGAAAGATAAAAAATAATGGACTAGAATTTTGAGATGGTTGCAAATATTCACACATGGTTCGCAACGATTGGTTTTCATGTTCATCATGCACACTTTCATTTTCAACCATTATGTTTAATGTGTCATTATGATTCAAATAAATCAATATATAAAGTACCAAGATTAATTTTAATCAAACGACAGAATTTAAATCATGATACCAATTAAGCATAAATAAGTAACTTAAAATAGAAAAAAAATGTACAAGTAGGCGGTATAAACAGGCCATTAAATATTAATAAGGATGTGATATAAACCAGTCACCAAATAAATATTAACAAGTAGTAAGTTAGTAAGCTGATAAAGTAAAAAGTTAGTAAGCTGATAAAGTAAAAAGTTAGTAAGTTGATAAAATAAAAAGTTAGTAAGCTGATAAAGTAAAAAGTTAGTAAGCTGATAAATTAAAAAGTTAGATAGTTAGAAAGTTAATAATTAGGTTAGTAAGTTAGTAAGTTAAAAAGTTAGTAAAGAATAGGATTAAAGAAAGTAGGAGAGCGGATGGACTGCTTTACATGCTATGCAAAATAATAAAACAGAAAGTAAAATACAAAAAATAAAGTGTAAAAAGTAAATTTAAAATATGAAAATCGGAGAGAGGCAGAGCCCCACCAGAGCCAGCGAAGGAGGAAGAAGAGAAAAGTCAAAATTGAGATATTATTAAAACATAAAGTAAAAACTAGAGAACTGGCAAGCCGATTTTTTGCTCTGGCAAGAGAGAAGAGAAGAAGAAAGATCATTTCATTAATGATTAAAAATTATATAGGGAGAATGGAGAGTTTCTCTCACTAAATTAGTACGTTATAAGTATTAAAAATTTTTAAAAGAGTAGAAGAAATATATATATATATACAAGATCCACAGGGATATACACATCACACACACACACACACACACACACACACACACACAATATATACAAAATAAATTTATTTTTCAAATTAAGTCCCCGACAACGGCACCAAAAACTTGATGCGAATTAAAAGTTACAAACCCAAGTGTAGGTTGTTTCAAGTAATAAATTCTCGAGAGTCCGAGGTCGATCCACAGGGAATTGATGAAGAAAAAATTCTTTGACGTAAGGAAAATATTTCGTCACAACAATAAAGGTGATAAAAACTTAGTCACAAATAAAAATGATTTACTTGGGTTAGGAGATCCACTCTTAGTAAGTAAATTAAGGATAAGATTAATTCTTTTTATAACTCAATTAGAATCCATACATAATGGAGGTTCTAATCAGAAAATACAACATTCAAAGTTCATTTAAGATTATATATGTAATTATATTATAGTTCCTTTAATGATTTATTAACACCACCACTTATAAATGGGCTCAAGCATTCATTGTGCTAACATCTTGTCTATAATGAATGAAGATCTCCACTTTAAAAGGAGGGTTTCTAAATTGATTAAAAACAAAATATAACACATATAATGATCACTTGATAATATATCATTTAAGCACAAGAAAGAAATTAATCTAACTTTAATTTATTACCTTAATTTATTACCAAAAGTTTCACCCTTTCACCCAAGTAAAATGAACATTAGTTACTCATAGACAAGAAGAAGATAAGAAGATAACTTCAATTTAGAACAAAAGAAAACTACAACAAGATAAACAAATAACATAATAGCATGATCTTGGTCTCTAAAAACAAGATTCTCAATTTAGAACAAAAGAAAACTACAACAAGATAAACAAATAACATAATAGCATGATCTTGGTCTCTAAAAATAAGATTCTCAAAATGATCAGCCAATGGTGCCTTTTATAGATGATGAGGGATACAAAATGACAATTGGCTAATTAATGAGTGAGTGCATGAGTGAGTGAATAAGTGAAAAATGCCAAGTAGTGGTTTGATAATTGTGAATGAGTAGAAAATTATTGAGATTCTTGTCTCCGAAATCATTCAGTACTGAACTCATGAATGCCGTCAGATTATGGAAAAGTGATCTTTATGAAAGTTGTAGACTTTTGTCTTGGATTTCCAATGCCACTAATTTTAGCCCAAAATCGTTCCTACAGCTCGAGTTATGGCCCAATCATTGCACACTATTCAAGCCTAGCTACAACTCCTCTATTCTGCCTTCTAGGCCTAATATGACCTATTATACTTCTGAAATGACTCTTGTATTCTTCATGAAAGTTGTAGATTTGGGTCTTAACTTCCAATGCCATGGTTTGGTGTCAATTGGACTCCTATAGTTCAAGAAATGACCCGATGAGTGCGTAGAGGTCAAGCTGCTAGGATCAGAACTCTGAATTTTGCTTCAACTTCAATTTAAATTATCCAAACGTGTAATTTGGCTCTTGAGGTCTCATGAAAGTTGTAGAGAATTGTCTTAGTTTTCCTACAAGACCAGAATCACAACAATTAGATATTAGCAACTAAAATTATAGCCAGTTTATTGAATGCTGCCAAATAGATAAATTAAAGTCAATTCAAACAATAATTCTTTCAATGATCCAATGAAGCTCAATATCAATAAATGTAACAAAATCAACTTAATTAAGCCTAATTAAACCTTAAGAAGCCTAATAAAATGATTATAAAATGAGTAAAATATATTGCTATCACATACCTGTTCAAATGTTATTGATTCAAATAAGCAAAATTAGTAATATGTGAAGTTAGTGTTTTGAGATTAGCAATGTTTTGACATGAGCAAATCTTTCATTTTTAATTCTGAACTCGGTGATATGCTGTTAGGGTATAAACTTTCTCACCACTACAGTTTGCCATATGTTGGTGGAATTGACCATAAAAAATAGCACGAGCAACCATGCATCACTGGACTTTATATATAACTTTTTGGATAAGAAAGTTCTTTGAATTTTTTAGTTTGCCTTGACAATAAATTCCAAATTGAGGGTACTGAATAAGTTAAGTTATTTTTTATATATAACTCTTTATATATCTTGCAGACCATGACAACTTTGAGGAAGAAAAGCCAATGATCCCTTGGCATAAACTTGTTTTCTTATAGAAAGTTATTCCCAAATGGAGCATCTTCTGCCTCTATGCTTACTGAAGAGAAAAGGGGAAAGAAGTAGTAATTTGATTCAAAAACAATAGGCATAAAAGTAAGGAGGTGAGGTGATTACCAGCAATGGTAGCGTTATCCCATCCTTGCAGAAAATTACCAATGGAAGCCACAATAGCCACTAGGATAGACAACATAATTCTGCATAACTTTGTTTTGAATTCAGTGTCAGTTCTGCATAATTCTATTTTAGACAACATCCCTTGTTCTGTGAATAATTTTTGTGAAAAATAGTTAGAATTTTGAAATACAAATGCAACCTGAGTAATTCATCTTGTTGACATATCTTCCATATGCAGAACTAAACAGAAAACCATATGTATGTGCACTTTGTGAGAAATATACTGCTGAGGCACTTGATTATCTAAATGATAATAAGACCAAGAATGAGATCATTGATGCCCTTCACAATACTTGCTACCAGCTACTCTCTTTCAAGAAGCATGTTGGTCTCCTTTCCTGGATCTGTCTCATTTTTGTTTAGATGTTATAGTTATTATCAATTGTTGCAAAAACTGGCTTTAATTTCCTGTCATGCTCTTTAATATTCTACCAACATTCTGGGCTTAGTTGTTGTTGCACATATGATAATTATACATATATTACTTCTCATAAACAGAATAACACAACACAGTTTTTGTTGAACCATGAACTTTCTTTGGTGAAACTTATAAAAAAATAAAAGTGATTTAAGACATAATAGTCTGACACAATTATCAACACTTTCTAGAGATTTATAGGGTGAATGTGCAGATGAATCGGAACTAATCAGACCCTATATTTTACTCATCTCTATTTCTTCTGTATTGCATAGTGCATCGAATTGGTGGATTATTATGCTCCTTTTTTCTTCTTACAACGAGATATACTTGCCAAATTATATCTATGACCAGGTGCTTTCATAATTGAAAATCAATATACTTGCCAAATGAATTACACATTAACAAATGTTCTATTTTCTAAGCAATAGCAAATCCAAAATATGCTTTATTTGGCAATCCCAATACTATGGAACAGGTCCCAGTTTCTGTGCCTTATATTGGTAGAACTACATGAAAAAAAGTAAAAGATAAAAATAATAATAGACCCAGTTATTATACCTTATCATGCTGAGGAAAATTTAGTGTTTCTACATTCTTTTTCCTTTTCCTTTTATCATTTAATTTTGTATGGGCTTGGTTAATGAAGTGATAAGCTAAAATTGCATAAAAGCTGAAGTCATTTTGAAACAATATTCTTTCTACTAGCGTAGGCTTTACGTCCAATATAGGTCCTCAAATCAGAGGCTGTGGTTATACATGATTTCTTGTGACTTCTAAGTTAGGTCTTGGTCCTGGCTGTAATGACTCTCCAGTTGGGTCATAGCTATTGCATCTATGCATTTCCAAGTGGATAATCAAGTTGTGTTTTGGCAGTATTTTTAAGTTTTCTGTTAGTCTCAGCACTTAGCAGATTTTTATAATTCTTTGAGACTAGATAATGATGATTATTTGCCTACAACTCCATCCTGGTTATAAATTACTAGTCTAGTTGTTTCAATGGAATTAATCATTATATTTATTTGAATATTGTGGGGAAAAATTGCTATGCAAGTCAGCTAAATGAATCAATTCTTATGTGTGTATTTGAAGTCTTGAAAAAAAATGGAGTTCAATTCCATCTTACCACTAATTTTTTTTAATGAAATTTATCCTTTGGGCAGTTAAAATCAATCAAAAGAAACATTTTTACATATGCAACAGGCCTAAGAGAAAATCAACCGTCAATAAGAACAAGGGTGTCATATTTTGTTCTAACTACCAAATATAATAAATATGAAAGCAAATTTCATTCTTCTTCTGTTTCACCTCCCAGAATTACTTACCCCCATTTGGTTTTCCTTTGTTTTCTTTTCCTCACCTAGCATCCCATTTTGACTTCTCTTGGTAGTAACTTTCATTATTGACAGCAACTGAAGCATTTAAATTGGCTTCATTTTTTCCTTCCTACAGGCTAATTATTCATGTTTCTTCCATGTTTTACATGAAGATTTCAAACAACTTAAAAATAAATAAAAGAATGAACCAGAAAAGAAAAGAATACCAATGTTACTTTGACGTAAATTGCTATCACTTTTCTGTGGAAAGGTAAAAGCTTGTTCTGGTGCTTGTCAATCTCTATGTTCATGTTATTTTGGGTATCAGGATAGATATTAATATTGTATCCCTGATATGTCTATCTAAGGATAGCCAGCTTAACAACAACAGCCTGACGAGTCCTATTCCTATGTCATTGGCTAATATTTCATCTCTCCAAGTTCTGTGAGAGCTAATTTATCTCAAAATATGCAGCCTAAGGGGAATCTCATTGTCCTTGACCAACAAAGTAGCCCTAGTTGAAGAAGTCAAGGATTTATGAGAAGAATTGCGAACTAGCAATGAGAGGATACATACTTTAGAAGCTCAAATAGCTCGAATGGCTTCCGTGCTTTGAATCGTTGCATGTCACATTCCAGTTGACCTTGGCAATATCATAGGTTCATAGGTATTCATTCAAGTAATATTTTATAAATTTCCTTAAGATACATATAATAAGCATCTTTAGTGATCAATTACTTTAAGTGTACAAAAAAAATATTTATCTTGAATTAAAAGTATAAGTGTTAGTCAATTTGGTTTTTAATTGCTGCCAACAAATTTTAGTTTTATTGTTGATTGGATATTTTTTATTTCAGTTTCCTGATCAAGCCAGTGGTCAGGGTTCACCAGCAGGGGGTGCAAGACGCTCTTCATCAGCTAGCCATGAACCACATTCACATCAATAGATGATACGTTTTGTATTTAGCCTATGGACAACTACTTGTTTGTTTGGGGTAGTAGTTTCTACAACTATTTGACAATCTCATGAACATTTGGATATTTCAATACTTGAAATAGTTATTTTGCTACTTAATTTGGTACTAGTTAATGTACTACTTTGATAGTAGTCATTGTAATACTTAACTTACTAAAATGTCATTTGCTTCTTATTATATTTAATTTGATATTTGAAGTATTTGGAGTGTATTTTTATGTGTTGTTGAGTACTAGTTCTAGACAGGTTAAATATCAAATGTAAAAATGAGCTAAATACAAAAAATAAATGGCTTTTGCCAATATTTTAGTAAAATAGTGGCAGTTCTTTGCCGTTAGTGGTGGTTTGTAACTGCTACTAATATATTTAATTTTCAACCCTTATGAGTCTTTTGTGACAGTTACAAACTGCCCTTAAAAATTCAAACAATTAAAAAATAAAATGTAACCGCCACTAAATAACAAGAAATCGTCAAACATTTCATCCATTAGTGGTGATTCAAAATCGCCACTAAATAATTAATTAGCTGCGGTTATTTGCGCGGTTGGTCATAACTGCCACTAATTAACCTCACGGCAATGTAAATCGTGGCAGTTAACAAATTGCCATAAGCAGAATTTTAGTGGCGGTTGTAATCACTACTAAGTGATTATTTAACCGCCATAAAATGACTATTTTTTTGTAGTGTGCCTACGATATCTGCTTTGCGCAAAACATGGTCACCAGGCACAAACCTTGGTGGCATCACTTTGGAATTGTATCGAGTTGTAGTTCTTTGCTTAATAGCGGCTTCACGAATGTGGGTGATGGAACAATACTCTTCCAACATATCTAAGTTGTGGCGGATGAGGTCCAGGTTGACTTTTTCAAAGAAATTTTACCTTCACCAACTCAGTTCTCCTATCTCGACTGGGATTATGACTTCTCAACCATAGATTAGCTTGAAGGGAGTTTCCCCAATTAAGGAGTAGGACGTGGTCCGGTATACCCACAAGACGTGATCAAGTTGTTCTACCCAATTCCTTCTTACTTCATTGAGCTTTTTTGATCCCACGAAGTATAACTTGATTTGCGTCTTCGACTTGTACATTAGTCTTTGGATGCTCTATTAAGGTTAAATGCTGCTTGATCTTGAGCCCAGCAAGGAGGTCCTTAAATTTCTGGTCAGTAAATTGGGTTTTGTTGTCCTTGACATTGGACTCCGGGACTCTGAATCTACTGATGATGTTCCTATAAGTGAACTTCTGTATGCATGCTGAGGTGATGGTACACAATGGTTCTACCTCTATCCATTTAGTGAAGTAGTCCACAACTACTACTAAGTATTTAACCACTTTAGGGGCTTAAGGGAACAAACTTAGGATGTCCATCCCCCACTGATAGAAAGGTCAGAGTACGAACATCATAGATAGTTCTCTTGGTGAGGCTAAATAAATGTTCAAAAATCGTTAACACTTGTCACACTTCTGAACGTGTTCCATGTCATCGACTTCCATGCTGGGCCAATAGTACCCAGCTCTTAATGCTTTCCATGCCAATGATTTTCTTCTGAGGTGGTGGCCACAACTTCCTTCATGGATTTTGACCAAGACATACTCAACTTCTTTTGATCAGAGACATTTGAGGAAGGGGGACGAGAGTCTATAATAGTATAACTGATTATAAAAAATGGTGCACCATGCCACTGTCCGTACTAGTTTTTAGGCCTATTTTTTATCCTCGGGTAAAGTACCATCTTAGAGATAAGCAATGATGAGAGTGATTCATGTTTCATTTTCTTCCAACAGGAGGACCTCGTGGTCCGTAATGCTGGGTGCAAGTAATGTTTCCTGGATCATGAACCCATTGTTACTGAAATTTTTGGTGCTGGCAAGCTTCGACAGAATGTCGACTCTTGAGTTATGTTCTCTGGGGATGTGTTATACCTTAATGCTATCAAAGTTCTTCATGAGCTTCTTTACCTTAGCTAAGTATCTCTACAACAGAGGTTCCTTAGCTTAGTAATCACCTCAGATTTAGGATATCACAAGCTACAAATCACTACAGAGCACTATACTTGTGGCTCCTATTTCTTTAGCCATGGTGATGCCTGCGATAGAAGCATCATACTCCATCTAGTTGTTTGAAGTTGGAAACTTAAACCTCTAAGAATGCTCCATAGTGAGCCCGATCCCATTTTCTAGGATGACCCCATCTTCGCTCCCTTTGGTATTCGAGGAACCATCAATGTAAATAGTCCAAGAACTCCCTTTGGGATAGCCGAGGCCTAGGGTAAGCTCTGCCATAAAATCAGATAACACTTGAGCCTTTATGGCTTGTCTTGGCTCATAAGTGATTCCAAATTCAAAAATCTCCATGGACCACGTGATCATTCTCCTGGTGAGGTCCAACTTATGTAGCACTTGACAGATTGGTCGATCCGTCCTCATGATTAAGGGTGGCATTGGAAGTACTGGCATAGTAGTTCGACTGTGGCCAGTAACGCTCAAGCCAGTTTCTCAGTCTTCTAATAGTAGAGTTCAAGACCTGTAACAATGTACTCACAAAATAAATTGGCTTTTGACCTTCGTTGGTCTCCATTTCCAGGACTCAACTGATTGCTTCATTGTTGACAGAGAAGTAGGCATATAAAGTTTCTCTAGGCTTTGGCCTCATCAAGATAGGAGGTGTTGCTAACCTATTTTTCAATTCTTGGAATGCAGCTTCACACTCCGAGGTTTACTCAAAATCTTCCCTTTTTTTTGAGAATCTTGAATAAAGAGAGAGATCTGTGAACGAATTTAGCTAAGAAACGAGTGAGGGCTATTATCCTTCCTGTTAACTATTGCACTTCCTTTATGGATTGTGGAATGTGCATATTAAGAACAACTTGGCATTTTTCTGGGTTGACTTCAATACCATGATTTGTTAATAGAAAACCTAAGAACTTACTGGTTAGTATCCCAAAAGCACACTTTTTCAAATTCAGTCGAATATTGTGCTTCTTGATTTGGGCAAATACTTCTTCCAAGTCATCTACATGGTTACGGGACTCTGATGTCTTGACAATCATATCGTCAATGTAAAGCTCAAGCATCTTACTTATCTATTCCTTGAAGACTTTGTTCATATTCGTTGGTAAGTTGTTCATGCATTCTTTAAATCAAATGGCATAACTCGATAATAGTAACTTCCCATTTTGGTTATAAACGCAGCCTTTCCTTCATCCTCTGGGTGCTAGGGATCTTATTGTACTTGGAATATGCATCCATGAAAGAAATAAGCCGGAATCCAGATGAATTATCCACCAACTTATCTATGTTGGGGAGTACGTAAGGGTCTTTCGAACATGCCTTGTTCAAATCTATGTAGTCATCACATATCCGCCACTTTCTGCTGGCCTTTTAGACCATGACTACATTAGAAAGCCAAGTTATATAAGAAACTTCTCCGATAAACCTGAAATTTAAAAGCTCATTAACCTATTTTTGTATTACCTTTTGCCTCTCGGGTCTGACCTTTATTTTTCTCTATGCCACCGGCTTGGCATCTTTTTGATAGAAAGTCAGTGTGAGATGAACTCAAGGTCCAATCCAGCATGTCGGATGACGTCTAGGCGAAGAGATCTCTATTTTTCTCCAAGAATGTTATCAATTGGGATTTTTCCTTTGGATTCATTGTCTTCCAATCTTGGTGACTTGGTCCGGCTTAGCACCAAGTTGGAGAGGTTGAAGTTCTCCTTCAGGTTAGGGACAAGTGTCATGGATCTCTTCATGTACGTCCAGCTCAGTTAAGATGACATTGACGGAGTCCGTAGTGGATGAGGTGGATTTGTCATGCTAGTCCATTTTTTGTGGTCCCTTGGAAATTTTAAAGTTCTCGTTGTAGCACCTTCGAGTCATTGCCTGGTCTCCTTTGACTGTGACAATCTTGTCGTGCTGGTCTAGGAACTTCATTGCCAAATCACTGTGGAGATTATGGCCCCAAAAGCATCGAAGGAGGGTCGACCAAGGACTATGTTGTAGGTAAAGGGGCAATCTACAGCGAGGAACCTGACCTTAAGAGTTTTAAATAATGGGTCCACACCTAAGGTCAAGTGGGTCTCCACATATCTTACCGGGGTGATCTTGTCCCATGTAAAGCTGATCAATTCTCTGGTGTGTAAGATCAAGTCTTTCTTCGAGAGTCCCAACTTTTCAAAAAGATCCAAAAACATGATGTCAGCCGAGCTCCCTTGATCAACAAATATACACCGCACCTCGACGTTGGTGATTATCCCAGATATCACTATAGGGTCATTGTGGTTCGGGATGATGCTTCCATAGTCTTCATCCAAAAAAGAGATCGATGGTGTCTTTTGAGATTTGTTTTCCACCTTTGAAAACAAATGGGAAGTTATGCTCAACATAGCTCGGAGAGCTTTCTTCCTTGCATTGTTGGATTCGCCGCCACCTGTAAAGCGCCCCGAAATTGTATTGATTGTCCGGGTTACTTCAGCATAGCGACAATCATTATCTTGAGTCGGAGGATCCCAGGGTTATGTCCTATCTTGATTTTGGGCATTATCTCAGGATGGACCCTCTCTAGGAATTTCATTTCTTGCTGGTGACCGCCTTGATGGTGATCACTTTCTCTGATACGAGGACGAGCTTCTCCAGGGATTGTAACTCCTTGTCCTGTAATTCCTGTTACCCTTCTAATTATCACTCTGAGACTGGCATACATATATGGCCAAGTATATGGCCAAGTGTCCATCCCAGATTAAGGATTCAATGGTATCTTGAAGGTGGATGCACTCTTCAGTAGTGTGTCCGTAGCCTTCGTGAAACACACAATGCTTTGACTTGTCTTTCTTTGTATGCTTCCTTAGTGGAGGGAGTTTTTGGATATCCCTGAACTTTGTGTTCATTACCTATTGGTAGATCTGGGCCCAAGGTGTGTTAAAGGATATAGTCCTGATACTTCCCCTTCAGCGGTGGCTCGGTGTTATGAGGTTGGGAAGAAATTTAAGCCAGCTTCAGTGTTGCTTCCTCTCCTTTATCTACATGCTTATGAGCATGGATAATGTCTTTTGTGTTAATGTACTTATCAGCTCTAGCCTAGAACTTGTCCATCTTCTGGGGTTCCCTCTTGGCAAGTGACATGAAAAACGGACCAGAACATAGGTCTTCCCTCATTTAGTGTTGGGTAAGCCTCTCATCCCAATCACAGATGTTCAGACATTCTTTGTTAAACCATGCCATATAATCCTAGAGTGACTCCTCTTTTCCTTGTTTGATATGGGAAAGACATGAAATAAATTTTGGCTGCACCTTATTGGTGGCAAAGTGTAGTAAAAATCTCAAGGATAAGTCATCCCAGTTATTAACGGATTTCGGAGTTAGGGTGGTGAACCATCTCAAGGTGGCATTCTTCAGAGATAGAGAAAAAGTATAGCACATGAGAGAGTTATCACTGATGGCAAACATTAGGGTTGAAACATAAGCATCCATATGCTCTTGAGGGTTGGAGGTTCCGTATAGGCTTCAATGTTAGTTGGATTTGAAGCATCTAAGGATCTTGTAAGCCATCAACTCATCACAAAAAGGTTGATTTTTCTTAACCAGTCTCCTTTTCTTGGGATCCTACTCTCTACAATTTTCTCTCAGTGGGTTATCAACCCTTTGTTTTGGTTTCGCTACTCTAGAATTTTATGGGTCGCAGTCTCCGTCCCAGACTGGGTCCTTTCTGTTGTTACGATTTCTATGAGGAACTCAAATTTTGACCTCTCTTTTTGGGGAAGCAACTATTTCCAATTCATATATACATTCATCTTGGAGTCTGACCAGGGAAATCTCTTTTCTTGACAATTCAAGGAGGCGTGATTCGCCATACTGGGATGGAACCCCCTCGTTATTCTCCTTCCCGCCTAAACGTTGCAATACCGATATCGGTGGTTTGACTTTGCCTGATGAGGCTTCGCGTGTTCCCAGTTGTTGCGTGGCTGGAACGTGCCGCGGCGGAATAGAAGAGTTCTCGTTAGAGTAAGAAGCTTCTTCTCCATCGCGCCTGGATTCTGGTTAAGCAATGACTGAGTTTTGGGTAATAATGGAACCCAGACAGCAGCTGGTTGATGGCTGATTTTGTATGGTGGAAGCACGATTCTATCTGGTGGTTTGTATGGTGGTGGTGGCGGGATTCAAAGTTTATTGTTTCCCATAGATGGCACCAATGTTCTGAACAAGATTCAGAGGATTATCTGAATAAGGTTATTGAAGGTGGTTTCCTCCATTGCACGGTGACAACGACGGTGGTGCAAGGGGTGGATACTTGTAAAAGGTACTCTGAGGTCAAGTTAGACCATGCACAAGGTAGGTAGAGTATTTTGAGTTTAGATGCATACATTTGCTACCTTATCTAGTATTTATAGGAGAGTCATGATAAATAAGATTCGTGTTTAAATCTATATTAATGGATAATAAATGTTGTTAATGATGATAAGAATCAATTAGAATAATTATTCCTTTTAACCATATCCTCTATTAATAAAGGATTCTTAGAGAAATTTACTCCTCATTAATATATGTGGTTATCAATCTAAAATTACATAACGTTAATTGAGATTCTCTTTGGATGGTCCGGATTACTATTGATTTGGATAACCCGAAACCTGATTCAAAACAAATGCAATACTCAACAAAAGATCAGTCCAAGCTGAGCCTGAATTTTGGAAGGCATAAATGATAACATCAAGTTAATTAGCTACTGATGCAAAATGTTAGGAAGATAGAATATGTTGTAACATCCTCCCTAATCTAATAGCTCTAATCAGGGTTATAAAAGCTCAATAACGTCGATATAAGTTACCTGTTAATTTTGGTAACCTCTTGAATTAGTTTAAGCATGATACTATAACATTGAATGTGAGAAATAACTTGAAAAAGTTCAAAATTTAACATAAATAGTTGAGATGATGGAAATAAATATGAAAAATTTATTTCTAGGTTACAAATGGTTAGAATAAGTTACAGTGAATTTTGGAAGATCAACTTAATTAGTTTGATATTTATAATGAAGCTTAGTGGTTGGTAATGATGTATAAGAATAGTTGTTGAACGATGAAATTGAGAATTGAATGAAATCCAAGAATTTTCTATAACACCTATGAATGTTATAAAATTCATCAATGGAATATTAGAGTATAGGGATACAACATTTTCAGTTGAATTTCATCTTTATCCCTTTTATTTCTTTCTCCATCGCCTCTCCATCTTTGCTTCCTTATCCTAATCTTGGACTTTCTCATTTTCATTTTCTCACTCACTCTCTCTCTCCACTTCACATTGAGCTTAGCAGAAAGAAAAGAGAAAGAAAACAAGAGAAAGAAAGAAAAGAAGATGAGGGAAGAAGGAAAGCAAGAAGAAAGGAAGGGGAGAAAAAAAAGAGGAAGCAAAGAAGAATCATCAAGAAAGGTAGAGGTAGGGCCTGTTTTCCTACACTTTATCATTCTTTCCCTTGATTTCTGTAAGTTTTGAATTGAAACCTTAAATGAATATTACGAAATGAATATTGAATTTGATGAAGTTAGAATGGTTTTCTTGTGTTATGCTTTATGAGTTTAAGTTTAGTTTTGGGCTTGGAACTCTATGAATTTGTGATGGATGAAATGGGTTTTATGCTCACCCATATTTAGTATGACGTTTTGAGGATGATTTAAAAGCATATGTGTGAGATTTTGTTGTTGTAGTTGGTGTATATTTGATTGGTTTTGGATTACTTTGATTGAATACTCTGTTTTTTGCATAAATCCAGGTGGTGATCAATCACCACAAGGGGGTAATCAATTACCAACCTACGAAATATGCTTCTGGTAATGTGGTAATCGATTGCCTGAGGCTGGTAATTGATTACCGAGCTTCTGGAAGTTAAAAATTTAGGTGGTAATCGATTACCACAAGTGGGTAGTCGATTATAAAGCCTCTACAAAGCTGGTAATTGATTACCAGAGGCTGGTAATCGATTACCAAACCTCTGTTTTAAGATTTTAGCATGTGGTATCAAGATAGAATCTTATCTTACAAATCAAACCACTTATTGTGATACTTATGAAGTGATTATGCAAACTCAATGAGATGATCATGTATCTAGCATAAATGTGAAGAGGTATAATGAAGCATTTTCCTTATAAGAATGATGAAAGGTAGTGTGAGGAATGATGATTCTCTCCCTATCGTAGATAAAAGGTAGTGTGAGGAATGATGATTTCCTCCCTATCTTAGATGAATGGTAGTATGAGGAAGGATAATTCCCTCTTTACCCTAGATGATTGATAGTGCGAGGAATGATGACTCTTTTCCTATCAAAGTAGTTGAGGACGGACATTCCCTTTCTACTATAAATTTAGATTGAAAATGTGGTATTCCCTTATTAAAATGATATCAATGAAGATCATAGTGATATTTTGAGAATTTGGAAACTATTATATGGTTGTTGAATTGTATTTCATATCGAAATGTTTATGAGATATATTAAATGAGGAAAGATGATTCCTTCATTACTTATTTGATGCTTGAGAAGTGATAAATGTTGATTGATATTTGAATGATCAGATTTATATAAGTTTGAGCTTATTATCTTTGGATTTATTGTTATGTACATGAGATACAGATTATTTATGAAAATGATTTTTGGTAAATAATTTAATAACTGGAATTCTGTTTTAGGAAGAGAAAGGACTTGTTTTGGCTCTCTACCACCTCTCTACCCCATATTTTAATTATTGAATGATTTTTCCCCGAAATAGCTAAAATTATTATGATAACATGTTTTATGAACTTGACCTATTGATAATTTTTAAGATTCTCACCCTTTTTGTATTATATTTCTATAATAATTCCAGGAAAAGATTCTGTAGCAAGGAGATGAAGAAAATGGACGTGGACTAGATAGATTTCATTTTTTATCAAGGATTTTTGTATATAAGTAGTATGAGTAATGCTATGGAGGCATGTTTTGTAATTAATATATTATGATATACAATTTTGTATAATGACCATTCTCAATATATGTATATTATGCTCCCTCACCAGCTTATACTTTTATATATATTATAAATATTTTACAAAAAATTATATTAATTTAAAATTAACGTGAAATATATAATTTTGAATATATCATTAATATTAATATTGGGAGGTTACATATGTCATGTATGTTTAGAAGTCTAATACAATCTAATGATGTAAAACTTTGAAATGTTGAAGTGTGATCCATTAATATGGCACAATCTAATGATCGAAGTCAGATATAGAACATTGGAAATTGAGCGGCAACTAAGGCATGAGGGCAACAACTAGATTTGTAGTTAGGGGTGATCACGCGTCGGGTTGGTTCGGGTTTAGTAAGGTCGGGTTGGGTTTGGGAAAATTTTTCAAGTAACCTGAACCGAACCAACCCGATTACAATCAGGTTAGTTCGAGTTGGGTAATTGGGTCGGGTCGGGTTGGTCGGGTTCGCAGAACACTAGTTCGGGTTGTGCACCCTAAGTGAGAAATAGAGAAAGCGAATAAAATGAGGACTTGAATTTAGGCAAAATGACGTTGTACCACGGGTCATCTGGCCATCGGGTTGGGTCATCGGGTCAGTCTCCTAAACTCGTAACTCAAACTAATGAGAGGACGAGTTTATTCGGATCAACCCGAACTAATTCGATGACCCGAACCGACCTGGATATTTTAAATCAGGTTAGATCAGGTTAGTCAGGTTCGCAGGTCACCGATTCGGGTTGTACAGCCCTATTTGTAGTACTTCTGGTGATGATTAAAAATAGAATCCTAAATAGATGTCTAAACATCCTCACTGAATGCTCTCATAATATTCATAATTACTTTACATTTGACAAATGGATCCCATCACTATCTTGTTTTAAGACAATCTTTTTGTTTTATGAGAATGATACAGAGATAGTATATTAAAATGTATAATTTTTATTTTTTTATCTAAAAAGAAATTAATACAAGAAGAATGTAATAAAAATAATGTGTAAAAATTATGATTGTTACAAAAAATGCTAATTTCACATAAATGATAAACATAGAAACTTAACGAATATGAGAATGGATGGGTGAGAGTTTTTGTCTTATGTATAAAAGAAATGGTTGAAATTCAAAAGAAAATAATGAATGAAATTTTTTCAACCACTAATTTTGATATGTGTCATTTCTAAAAAAAAAAAAAGCATTGTGTTCCTATCAAAAGTCGTTTTAATACAATGGCAATCAAATATGTCATAACTTCATCATTATCGTGATGGACCGCCCCCTAGTTGCACATTATGCACTCCTCTTTTTCCTTTTACATATAAAAAATAATCCTTAGCATATAAAAAAAAGTTTTTATATCTAACAAAAATTTTACACTGAATAATAAATTTAAATTAAACTCATTTGATCTATATAAAAATGAAACAATAAGATTACCAACCATGTTGTATAATTCAGATCGGAAGTTAACTTGATCAAAAGGCTGAGTCACCAGGTTAACAATTTAACCTTAGGTCAAAATAGTTAAATCAAAAAATTTGGACAAGAAAGGATATATTTTTTTAAAAATATTATATGAAAATTTATTTTATATAAAAATATTATATTAAAAAATACTAAACAAAAAATACTATACAAAAAAAAATACTTCTAAACAAACGATAATAAAAACCTATTGGTTGGATAATAATATAACTTAAGAAATTGAGAATAATATTCAAGAAAACATATGGTTTAATGGTAGAATGCACTTTATATTTTTATAACAAAGACCTTCAAGTATAGTGTTCAAAAATTAAAAGTTGCATTTTTGTTAAGTTTCAGTAAAAAAAAAAGGGCCAACCTGGGTCAACATGGCCCAGCGTGCCATTGGGTCACTTGGGTCAATCCGATTTTGATTAGGTCATTGAGAAAATCAGTCTAATAGGTTGACCGGACCAGATTGGTTTGGAGCCCGGGTCGCAGGTTTATCGGGTGGACCAACCATGAATGACGCGGAAGCATTCCATTCTTCTTTACAATCATTATCTTTTTCATGCAGATGACTTGAGGTTGCAATGTTGCTCTTCGTTGTATTATTCTTAAACCAACAATCTTATGCAAAATGTTTTTTCTTTCAACAGTTGAAGCAAACATCGTCATGTTTCTTGATATCATCATAATGAGGTTTAGTAGAGTTTCTTCTTAATCTTTCGAACTTGATTGGACTCCCCCTCGCTGTGAGACTTTCTTTTGCCAACCTTGTCTCCAACTTTGCTGATGTCCCCTAGTCTCTACACTTCTAGCAAATTCAGGACCATGGCCTTGTTTCTTAATTTTTTCCTTCTTACTTATGAGTCCTTCTTCCTCACTTTTTATTAAGACTTCAGCCATTTGTTTAGCTAACACCTGTTGATCAGCCAACAAATTTTCTAATTGTAAAAGTGAAGGTTGTGTTGGCCAACCTTGAATAACAACAATAAATTCTCTATATTCTGGTCTTAAGCTATGGATTATGACTCTCTTTATATGTTGACTAGGAATTTTGCTATCAAGGTCTAATTCAGAAATTTCTTGGCAGTGAGACTTTACCTTAGTGAAATACTAGTTGACCATCAAGTCTCCTTGTGTGATTGACAAGAGCTTATCCAAGAATTGTAATCTTGTGTCATTCTTCTTTGAAAACAGTGTCACAAAGGTGTCCCAAGCTTCTTTTGGAAATGTTGCTTTTTCTTATATGCTCTAGCATCTCATCCTCAATTATAGTCTTAATCATGAACATAGCCTTCCTTACTTTAATCTTTCATTTGCATAATGCTCTTCAATTGCAAGAGGTGGTGAGGTCTCATTACCACTAACAACTTCCCACAAGTCTTGACCTTAGAGATAAGACTCCATACACGTTTGCCATATGTTAAAATTATAGGCATTAAGCTTCTTAATTCCATCAATCACTTGGATATCTGCCATATTGAACTTAATAGAATTTCTGCACCCAAATTCTACGTTGGTCCTAGACCAACAACTTCCTAATCCCAGGCTGTGACTTGTGTAGACAAGCTTTCCCGAAAAATGATGATCCTTGATCACACTCAAATTGGTCACAGACCATCAAGCTCTAATGCCAAATTGTTGAGTGAAGACTGAGTAGTGTATCTAAAATAAACTTTACTTCTCTATCACTAACACTTTTACAAGACAACTCTCTTTGAAATATAAGATTACACTTGTTTGGATACCTCACACTTACTATTACTTCTCCTATTGTCTACTATACTCTTCTTTACTTTTCACTCTTTCTCACTTCTTCTTCTTCTTTACTCCATTGGTCTACATGTTAGCAAGTGATGATATTTATAGGCTCTTAAGGTTACTTCCCAGAATATCTAGATTTATCTTCTCATTTAATAACTTAGATTTTTCTAAAAATGACAACCAATTAAGGAAGCCCATCATCCATTATATTCAACATTATTTTCGCATAGTGAGCATTATGCTTACCATCCACACTAGTGAGCATTATGCTCACCAATCATTACTAAACTAGTGCTAACTTTTCATAAAGCGTTAAAGTCTCACCTTATAAGTTCAAGATCAGAGCAGTGCCCATGGCATCAAATACTTTCTTTCCCATAATTTTTTCCCATCCATACAGGTTTATGAAGACATGTTTCTAATAAAGTTATGGTCAATTGGACAATTCAACAATAAGATTGGTAGCATCATATGTTTTCTTTCCCCTAATTTTCCCTTTATCCACACAGTTTTTAAAAAACATGTTTCTAATATAGCTATGGTTGAATGGACAATTCAACAATAAGATTGATCATAAAGTTAAACAATATTGTCATTTTTTTTTGTGGCTAAAACCTTATTTACATCCTTCAAGTTTCAAAAAAGTTTTAATTTGGTCCTAAAAGTTTTTTGGTCCTATTTATGCCATAAATTTACTTTTTTTTTCAATGTTGTCCTTCCACTCGATGTTGTCCAAATTGCTAACGGTGAAGACTGATATGGATCTTATGCATCTGTTTATGACCAAATCAAAACTTTTATGAAATGTGAGGGATATAAATAGGGTTTCAACCTAACATAAACATGTCATCTTCTTCCCTAAAATTTAGGATTGCAGAGATTAATCTCATATGTTCCAAATTTTTTTAATATGAAACTCTCCAAGATATTCATTGGATTCAATAGCGTGGACAAACTAAAGTCAACATAAACTTAAGTAATAAAGGTAAAAAAAACCTCATTTTCCCCATTTTCTTACAAATCCTAAATTGAACCAATGCCAAAACTCAAAACCAACAAAAACATAACTCTTTGGGAGAATCATGAGAATGTAGTCATGACATCTATGTGGAAACAAAAGGATTTGTGGGTAGTGTCTCGGTGATTTAGGTTTTGATTAATTGTAGAGGCTAGGGCATTTGGGTCTTTGTGGATGGATGGTGGTTACAACTATGGGTTTAAGTGGAGGAACGACAGAGGGTCTAGCTATGGCGGAGGTGCAGTGGTTTATGGTGTATTGGAATTGCAGGGGATTCGAGGGTGCTTTTGTTGAGTTTGGTGCCAAACAGGGGTTGAGGTAGCACAGTGAGTTACAATGGTCGAAGGAGAGGTAGGGACAATGGAGGATAATAACTAGGGTGACTCGGTTTGGCCTTGAGAGGCTGTGAAAGCCACTGTTTTTACTTGAAGGTGTGGAACAAAGGGCGTTTGACTTGGGTGGGAAAATGGTGAGTGGGCTGTGCATTTTTGTGATGGCTAGGACAGGAACCTGGTTGTCGATGGTGGTGGTTTTGTTAGATGATTATGTTGGGTGTGAAATTGTAAGAATGGATAGTGGTGATTCTACAACCCTAAAATTTGGGGAAGAATATGGATTTGAAGAATAAGACACTACAACAAAATTGACATATGACCACATTTTTTAAGCTACACTTAAAAAACGTACTCTGAAGTCTTAATAAGGAACACTTTCATAAAGATAACTTTTTCTGAAAAGTTTTGACAACTAATTTTTTACAACACTTGAAAATTGTACCTTTAAAGTATAAAGAATACACTTTTTAAGCATTTCCATACTTTCTGATAAAATATTATGCTTAATGAATGTTACTTATTTAACTATCAAATATAATATTTTTAAAACATACTCTATAGCCTATGAAAATATAGCCCACGGTTAATAAGTGTTGCCATTACTTTTATTTTAAGCCACTCCTTAAAAATGTACTTTATATTTTTTACTTTCCCATTTTTTTTTTTTTGCTTTCCCACCCATTCTTATTTCCCCATAGTAAACAAAAACAGATTTAGCACTCACTCCACGCCTAAGTCCATTATATCTCAATTATCACCTACCAAGCCACAGTCGTGGTCTGTCCATCTTTGGCGGTGACACCATCAGTCTAGATATATACACCATTTTGCTTCTTCTTTGACTTTTGCCTTCGTATGTGATGAATAGACACAGATTGTTTAATGCTGGATTTCAACTCCTGTTCGTATATTCTTTTTTTTTCCATGTTTCGTTTCTTTTTGCATCAATGGCTACATCGTTCATTTTTTTTTTGTGATTATTTGTTTGTTGAAAATCCAAACCCAAGAACCCTAGCAATTAAGAAACCAAAAAAATAGAGAGCGCTTTAATGGGCAGGGAAACCCTAAAACCCTCAACCTTATCTGATTTTCACCAGCACTGGATGGATCCCCAACCTTCTCTGCTCCCGTATCCATTCTTCTTCCTTCTCTTACCGTCTTTCTTTGTAATCCAACCGTATAAGCAGCATTCTGTATATTCATGAGTCTGCAATTGTGAATTGTTATGTTAAAAGTTCAGTTAACTCATTCTTCTATGTCTGTGTTGAGTTTTAACTTGTTGAACCTGCTTGCTTGTATTGTATGTATTCATCTTTTAGTGGTCATTTTCTTCACTCTTGTCTATTATGCAACTAAACAAAATGAAATCCTTCTTTGATGTATTATATTCCCTTTCATATATGAGTTGAAATCCTTTTCTTATACATTCTCTTTCACATGAGTATGTCTCTTATTAATTTAAGTATTCTCTTATTTATCTTTTTGCTTGCTTTGCAGATATCTTTCTTGTAATTTCAATCATGACTTTACTTGAAGTCATTAAGAATGCTTTAGTTAATCCAAAATCACTTGATTTACCATCAGACTACCCAATCATGGCGTAAGAACCATCCCCATGTCTGTACCATCATCCCCTTCTTATTCACTTTTCTTCTTATGAATTTGATCATTACAATGAATCCATCTGATATTTTGTTCTTTTTTACCTCTCAATTTATTTAGGATTTTGTTGCCAAGCCCGAGATGCTTCCTAAAGGTACCATTAATTTGATAGTCTGGCATTGCACTATTCTTGGTAGGCCTAGGGTACGTTCTTGTCACGACCCATCTTAGGCCATGACCGGCGCACAAACTAGTGATACTCAATACTCAACTAGCCTGGCAAACCTAACCATACAACATCAAATAAAGAAAAATAATTTGTAATGTAGATTAGGGCTATTAAATATCTGACAGAGTCTCCTCTAAAAATTGAACAAACCACATATTTCATTTAGACCTGGTCAGCAATATATATTCATATCCATCACTGACATAAGCATCTAGTATCAATCCTAAGAATAAGATGAGCCAACTATATAGAAGGAATATATCAAGACTTTACGTTTACATATATATACATCAAAAGAAGGAAATAAACATTATCTCCTACAGCTGCAAAATATTGGAGTCGACAGGTAACACTAGCCAGCAACGACAATGAAAGCCTACCAAAATACAAATACTCTTGGGCAGAATAGCAAATCCCAAGAATCCCCTACTCAACAGCCTGCAAATTTAAAGGGGGAAAAGAAAGAAAGGGGTGAATCACATAGACTTAATGAAGGCATAAAAAAAAGTGTGAACAAGAAAGGGAAGCAAGTAAGAGCCAAAAACATTTAAGCTTTGCAACACAACTCAATACACAAAAATCAAATAAATGAGACCGATAAATAAAATCTCGTCACATGCTTTCCTTTCTAGTAATAAATTTACAATCGTAAAGGAATTCAACTATACTTTTCAAATCTCATCTCATATCTTAAAACAAAATCTCTACATTCATTTTATACACAATAGTTGTTATATCTCTTCACCACGACAGGCAGAACATTCACCGTTATATCTCTTCGCCACGGTAAGCGGAACACATGCCATTATATATCTTCGCCATGGAAGGTGGAACATATGCCGTTATATCTCTTCGCCACGGCAGGCGGAATTTTAACACTCAACCTTTATAACTCAATCCTTATAAGCAAGATTCACAATTATCAAAGGTTAACTAAAAGGTTTTGTTTCCCCATAATATAAAGTTTGAGGCTATAACCAAAACTATTAGAATAGATATAAATACATGCCGAGAAGTCTAAATTTCAACATATATCACAGTGTAAATTATCCACTCACAGTATGAAGAACCAACTTAATCGGTTCCTACGACACTCGGAGGAGCAAGCTGTGTAGTGCCTACTAAATCTGACCATAAACAAGTATTTTGACAAGTCAAGATAAATGTAAAGTTACCCACTAGATATTAGGAATTTAAAACACAAATACCATGAATAAATAAAATAACTACACTATAATTACAAATTTATAATTGATAAAGCTCTAGAAATTTTATTTAGAGTTGAACTAAGAAAGGGGTAGAGAGATTAGTTAAAATCTCTAATTTTAGGGCTTAGGGTTTTCAAGAATCTCATGAAAGAAGAAAAAAAAATTAATGTATGACTTTCCCATTACCACTTACTAGAACCAACCTTCCACATTTTTAGATTTCTACTTCAAAGCCCCAAAATACGCTCACCTACTATTTTATTTGAGATAACAAAGCTTGAGGGAAATGAGATTTGGTACAAAGCAAACAAGAATAAAATAGTAGAAACTTACATCAAACTCTTGGTGTAAGTGGATGCAAGGATTTGGTGCTAAAATGGGGAAATGATGAAAATTTGGTGGAGAAAGGGGGAGAGACGAGAAACAGAGGACGAGAAATGTCTCTGTTTCTCGTTCTTCATCCATTTTAACACTTTGATTTCTTTTCTTTTTTTTACATATATAGGCTAAATAACCAAAATACCCCTTAGAAGAAAATTTATTTCTAACCTTATCCCTCCTCTAACACCAACGTCATCACTTAAAATCTTCATCCTCAAATTTTTAAATGAAATTCATCCTCAAATTTTTATTTTATTTATATATATATATATATATATATATATATATATATATATATATATTAACTAACCTTGTGTATCAAATAGATGCGGATACGTGTCACGCATAACCATCTCAAGCTCCCACGTCATCTCTTCACCAGATGGTCCCCGCCAAACAACCTTGATAGAAGCAACTTCCTTGGAGCGTAAACGTTTTACTTGTTTATCTACTATAGCCACAGGTTGCTCAACATAACAAAGATTTTCATCAAGTTGAACCGCCTGGTGTTGAATGACATGAGATGGATCATAAACATATTTCCAAAGCATAGAAACATAGAAAATTGGGTGAACTCCTGAAAGACTAGGGGGAATGGCTAAGCGATACGCCACCTGCCCGACCCTCTCCAAAATCTCAAATAGTCCTATGAACCTCGGGCTTAACTTACTCTTTCTACCAAACCTCATAATACCCTTCATAGGAGAAACATGTAGAAACACATGTTCTCCCACACCAAACTCCAAAGGTCGACGCCTCTGATCCGAATAAGACTTTTGCCTACTCTGAGCAGTTACTAGGCAATCTCGAATTAATTAAACCTTCTCAATAGTTTCTTAAATTAAGTCTGGACCCACAAGTCTAGATTCTCTAACCTCAAACCAACCAACATGAGACCTACAACGCCTCCCATATAAGGCCTCAAAAGGTGCCATCTGAATACTAGATTGATAACTATTATTATAAGTAAACTCCATCAAAGGTAGGTAGTGATCCCAACTCCCTCCAAAGTCTAACACACAAGCGCGAAGCATATCTTCCAAAATCTGTATAGTCCTCTTAGACTGACCATCAGTTTGTGGGTGAAAGGCAATGCTCAAGTCCAACTGTGTTCCCAAAGCAGTTTGAAAAGATCTCCAAAACTGAGTTGTGAACTGAGGGCCTCGATCAAAAATGATAGACAATGGTACTCCATGCAGAGATACTATCTTCTCTAAATAGAGCTTAGCATATTGAGCCGCTGTATAAGTGGTTTTTACAGGCAAGAAGTGTGTAGACTTTGTCAACCGATCCACAATTACCCAAGCTGAGTCATAACCCTTTGAGGTTTTAGGCAACCCCGTCACAAAATCCATAGTGATCCTCTCCCATTTCCACTCTGGAATATCAATCTGTTGAAGCAAACCTGCAGGCTTTTGATACTCAGCTTTCACCTGCTGACATACTAAGCATCTAGATAAAAATTCTGCTATATCCTTCTTTATCCCTTCCCATAGGAGGAATGATGAGCTTCTTCTAATATCTTCTTCCTCAAATCCCCTATATTAGGGACACATAAGCGAGTGCCAACACGTAAAACACCTTCAAAGTCAACCACTATTTTAGAAGTCTTGCCTTCTCGAACCTCTCCCATCATTTTCTTTAAATGAGGATCTTGACTTTGTGTCGCCTTAATACTATCCACCAAAGTAGAACGAACCTGAAAATGAGCTAGTAATGACTCCAAGCCTGTGACCTCAAATTGCACTCCACTATCTATAAAATCTTGAAACTTTTTCACTATTGGTCTTTTAACGTCAACTATTGTGCATGACTACCCATAGATTTTCTACTCAAAGCATCAGTAACTACATTTGCCTTCCCTAGGTGATACAAAATCGTACAATCATAATCTTTTAGGAGCTCCATCCACCTTCTTTGCCTTAGGTTCAAATCCCTCTACTGAAAGATATACTTAAGACTTTTATGATCAGTGTAGATCTCACATGTCTCACCATATAAGTAGTGCCTCCAAATCTTGAGGACAAATATCACTGCAACCATTTCCAAGTCATGTGTAGGATAATTCTACTCATGCTTCATGAGTTGCCTAGAAGCATAAGCAATAATTCTCCCATGTTGCATTAACACGCATCCAAGACCAACTCTAAAAGCATTACAATAAACTACATACCCACTACCACTAGAAGGTAATGCTAAGACTAGGGCTGAGGTCAAACAATCCTTTAAGTGTCGGAAACTCTGCTCACATGCATCGATCCACTGAAACTTAGCTTGCTTTTGTGTCAACCTAGTCAAAGGAGCTGCAAGCTTGGAGAAATTCTTGACAAATCGACGGTAATACTCGGCTAGTCCAAGAAAACTACGGATCTCAGTTATCGATGTAGGTCTTGGCCAACTCTGAATTGCTTTGACCTTCTTTGGATCTATGCTTATTCCACCCTTAGACACCACATGTCCCAAGAAAGCCACATTATCCAACCAAAACTCACATTTAGAGAATTTGGCATATAGCTTATGCTCTCTCAATGTTTGTAACGTTAGCCGCAAGTGTTGTTCATGCTCTTCCTTGCTCTTGGAATACACTAGGATATCATCAATGAATACTATCACAAAGTGGTCCAAAAATGGCTTGAAGACACAATTCATCAAGTCTATAAAAGCTGCAGGAGCATTGGTAAGACCAAAGGACATAACCAAAAATTCATAGTGACCATAGCGGGTGTGAAAAACTATCTTAGGAACATCCCCACTTCTTCTCTTCAGTTGATGGTACCCTGATCACAAATCAATCTTTGAGAAACATTGGGCTCCTTGAAGCTGATCAAATAGGTCATCAATGCGAGGAAGAGGGTACTTATTCTTCACTGTCACCTTGTTCAACTGCCTATAGTCAGTACACAAGCAAAGGGAACCATCCTTCTTGTTTACAAACAATAATGGTGCACCCCATGAAGAACAACTAGGACGAATGAAACCCTTATCAAGTAGATCCTCCAATTGCTCCCTTAACTCCTTAAGCTCAGTTGGAGCCATCCGATATGGGGGTATAGATATTGGTTGAGTGTTTGGAAGCAAATCTATACAAAACTCTATCTCCCTGTCAGGCGGTAACCCTAGTAACTCTTCAGGAAAGACATCACGGTACTCACACACCACTGGAACCTACTCCAAGCTTGCTTTTGACATATTAGTGTCTTTCACCATTGCTAAGTAACTATAACAACCTTTTCTCAACAATCTTTGAGCCACAATAGACGAAAGCAAGTTACTTGGTGATCGATTCCGATTGCCTTGAAATATGAAAACTGATTCCTCTGGCATACTGAACTTCACCACCTTACTATGGCAATCTAAGGTAGCATGACAAGAAGCCAACCAGTCCATGACTAGTATTACGTCAAAATCTATCATATCCAGCATTATCAAATCTACTAACAAAAGCCTATCTCCCACCAAAATCTCGCAATATCTATACACTAAATTAGTTAACAAAGAATCACCCATAGGTGTAGCTATTATCAAAGGCTCACTTAGAGGTGAAGGATCTCTCCTAAAATGAGAAGCAAAGAAACGTGATACAAAGGAATGCATAGCTCCAGAGTCAAACAGAACACGTGCATCCTGTGAGCACACTGAGAGTATACCTGTCACAACAACATTAGATGCCTGAGCATCTTGACGAGTCAAGGCAAACACACGAGCCTGTCCTCTACCAGCCTGTCCCTGTCCTCTACTAACCTGTCCCTGACCTCTACCTCCTAGTCCTCTACCAGCCTCCTGAGCACTACCAGATCCTCGAAGCCCTGGACTACCGAACTGTCTCGCTGGAGCCACTGGTGCTGAAGCTCTACTAGAAGAAAGCTGAGAATATAATATAGGGCAATTTCTCACAAAATGCCCCATCTGACCACAATGATAACACCCCCCTGAACCTTACCTTTGATGTTGTGAAACACCTCGGCTATGAGCTGTACTAGTTGTCTGGCTACCATGAGTGCTCAATGACTGTCGACCCCCTTGTTGTCCTTGACTGCCTTGAACAACATCATCTCTAGATCCTCCGCCACCATGGCCCTGATGGCCACCACGCGATGTATCAAAGCGTGACCTCTTACGCGAGTCACGAGAAGTCCCACCCCTGTCTCTGTTCCTACGCTCAATCGTCAGAGCCCTATTCAAGGCCTGGTCATAAGTCATACCATCATGCCCTGCAACTGCCTTGAATAAATAACCTTTCAGGCCCTTAATAAATCACTGTACGCGTAACTCCTCCGTGGCTACCAAGTGAGGTGCATACCTAGAGAGTTGCATGAACTGAATGCTATGATCCATTACTGACATCTGCTCTGTCTGTACAAGGGTCTCAAACTCTCGGGCTCTTCCATCTCGGACACTCTGTGGTAAGAAATAAGCTAAGAACAACCGAACAAACTTATCCCAGACCAAAGGGGGTGAACCTGCCGGCCTAGCATTGAGCATGATCTCATACCATCCCTTAGCCACGTCACGTAGTCGAAATGCTGCTAACTCAACCATCTTGGTTGGAGAACAACCCAAGCCTCTAAATATCCAAGTCACTTCATCAATAAAAGTCTGAGGGTCCTCGTTGCCATCTGAACCACTAAATACAGGAGGATTAAGCTTTGTAAATGCAGTAAGAGGAACCTCAGCTCCCCTATGGGGTACTGACTGCTGCTCACTCGACCCAGTCTCCGGATTAGTCTCTAAAACCACATAAGTCTGGCTCTCATGTGTTTGTTGTCGTCCACCAACAACATCTACGAACTATCGTATAGCCTGCTGCATATCCTGTATCTCAGCAACTAATTGAGCTACGATGGGGTTACTATGTCTGGCTCTAGGAATCTCAACATCAGGCACCCTATCAACCCCTCCGTGTCTGCCCCGACCACGTCCGAGACCGTGACCACGCCCACGGCGTCTCGGGGGTGATTCATGAGGTTGAGTAGAAGCCTCATCAACAACTTCTCATCTGGGTGGCATCCTCACCTAAGACAAGAAATCACAATTAGAAAAAAAAAAAAAAAGGTAAACATATTATGGAAACCTGTAGAGACAAGGCTAAAATTGAACACAACAACTTGAATAAGAGATCCAGTTTAACAAGTGGGTGATCATAGCTCCTTGCATGTAAGTTGCACCCAGGTACACAAGTTACAAACAAGATTCTACAATTATTAGTATTTTGCAGCTATTAGGACCTACAAACCTAAAGCTCTGATACCAACTTTGTCACGACCCATCTGAGGCCATGACCGATGCACAAACTAGTGATACTCAGTACTCAACTAGCTTGACAAGCCTAACCATACAACATCAATCAAAGAAAAATAATTTGTAATGTAGATTAGGGCTATTAAATATCTGACAAAGTCTCCTCTAAAAATTGAACAAACCACATAGTTCATTTAGACCTGGTCTGCAATATATATCCATATCCATCACTAACATAAGCATCTAGTATCAATCCTAAGAACAAGATGAGCCAGCTATATAGAAGGAATATATCAAGACTTTACGTTTACATATATATACATTAAAAGAAGGAAACAAACATTATCTCCTACAGCTGCAAAATACTGGAGTCGACAAGTAACACTAGCTAGCAACGACAATGAAGGCCTACCAAAATACAAATACTCTTGGGCAGAATAGCAAATCCTAGGAATACCATACTCAACAGCCTGCAAATCTGAAGGAGAAAAATAAAGAAAGGGGTGAGTCACATAGACTCAGTGAGGGCATAAAAAAAAATAAGAGTGAACAAGAAAGGGAAGCAAGTAAGAGCCAAAAACATTTAAGCTTTGCAAGACAACTCAATACACAAAAATCAAATAAATGAGACCGATAAATAAAATCTCGTCACATGCTTTCCTTTCCAGTAATAAATTTACAATCGTAAAGGAATTCAACTATACTTATCAAATCTCATCTCATTTCCTAAAATAAAATCTCTACATTCATTTTATACGCAATAGCCATTACATCTCTTCGCCACGGCAGGCGGAACATTCACCGTTATATCTCTTCACCATGGCAGGCGGAATACATGCCGTTATATCTCTTCGCCACGACAGGCGGAACACTCGCCGTTATATCTCTTCGCTGCTGCAGGAGGAACACAGGCCATTATATCTCTTCGCCACGGAAGGCGGAACACATGCCGTTATATCTCTTCGCCACGGCAGGTGAAATTTTAACACTCAACCTTTATAGCTCAATCCTTATAACCAAGATTCACAATTATCCAAGGTTAACTGAAAGGTTTTGTTTCCCCATAATATAAAGTTTGAGGCTATAACCAAAACTATTAGAATAGATATAAATACATGCCGAGAAGTCTAAATTTCAACATATATCACAGTGTAAATTATCCACTCACAGTGTAAAGGAGCAAGCTATGTGGTGCCCACTAAATCTGACCATAAACAAGCATTTTGACAAGTCAAGATAAATGTAAAGTTACCCACTAGCTATTAGGAATTTAAAACACAAATACCATGAATAAATAAAATAACTACACTATAATTACAAATTTACAATTGATAAAGCTCTAGAAATTTCATTTAGAGTTGAACTAAGAAATGGGTAGAGAGATTAGTTAAAATCCCTAATTTTAGGGCTTAGGGTTTTCAAGAATCTCATAAGAGAAGAAAAAAAAATCAATGTATGACTTTTTCATTACCACTTACTAGAATCAACCTTCCACATTCTTAGATTTCTACTTCAAAGCCCCAAAATACGCTCACCTATCATTTTATTTGAGATAACAAAGCTTGATGGAAATGAGATTTTGTACAAAGCAAACAAGAATAAAATAGTAGAAACTTACCTCAAACTCTTGGTGCAAGTGGATGTAAGGATTTGATGTTAAAATAGAGAAAGGATGAAAATTTGGTGGAGAAAGGAGGAGAGACGAGAAACAGAGGACGAGAAAGTCTCTGTTTCTCGTTCTTCCTCCATTTTAACACTTTGATTTCTTTTTTTTTAAACATATATAGGCTAAATGACTAAAATAACCCTTATAAGAAAATTTATTTCCAACCTTATCCCTCCTCTAACGCCAGCGTCATTACAGTTCTCTTCACTCTTCCCCTATTTCTCTAATCTCTCTTTGTATTTCATGTCTTTCAATGTATCAAATTCCCCCATGTATGAACATTTTTTTACTGAATTGTTTGCTTTGATCTTTAACGCTACACCCGGGTAAAATCAGTCATAAGCACTTGTGGTTGCATAATCAATTTTTTATTAAGGAGTGGAACGAAACTAGAGGGCTTGACATTTACCATACATGAATTTTCGAACTATAACGTAAAACTAATGATTCCAGGTATAGATACAGAGCAATTAGTGGACAGCTAGAGAGAATTATCTGGTGTTTTTTGCAGAATTGAATTGTTGTCACCTTGTCAGTGAGGCTAAATTGTAACCCTGATATGTGAAAGAACCCAAATGGGACAATCCGGAACATTTTAAATGGTAAACTTTCCAATGGTTTTTGTAATCCTGTTATGTGTTCTGAATTTTTTAGCTGACATCCAGGAGAACATTCAATCTTTATGTCTTACAGGTACAGTTTTTAGAGAGCCATTATCTGTAAAAACATTCCTCGTCTTGTCTCAGGTTCATAAATTACTAGAACTTACTTGATATATGAATTTTACTTTATGATAGCAAGTGTTAATTACTATCTGGCTACTGTTTAGGCTGGACAAAGCCAATATGCATTGGAAGGCATGCTTTTGGAGACCAATATTGAGCAACCGATACAGTTATAAAAGGCCCAGGAAAGCTGAAATTGGTGTTTGGTAAATTCACTATCCAGTCAACTATTTGTCTGTTTCTCATGACTCAAGTAGTTTACAATTACAATCTTTATGAAGTTGCAAAATTGCTCAACAAAAGCAGAAACTTCGATTGCTGTCAATTCCTAATAGATTGAAAAGCCAGAGTCTATAAAATTAAAGTATCTTACGAAGTGCAGTTGTGCGTTTACAGTACCCAATGGACATGAAGAAATTAAAGATCTACAGGTCTATAACTTTACTGGTGCTGGAGGCATAGCTTTGTCTAATGGTTATGGCGAAAGGTTTCCACTATTATGTTCGTCACACACTCACACATACCACATTAGTTGTTTAATTTATTTTTGGGTGTTTCTCTCTCTTCTTTCTCACTGTAAAAAAATAAGATTGAGAGCACTTTATCAGTGCAAATAACATTTTTGTATCTCTATATTTTTCACTCTTTTGCAGAATTTGTACCAAATTCTTTTAAGACTTCTGTATGCACTAGGGCCTACACGTGATTGCAGATGCTTTTCTAAGCACTGTTAATGGAATTAGGGATGGTATGGCACGGCAGAATCATAAATTTATAGGCTTCTTGGTTTAAGGATGGTAAGACCCTCTTCTAGTTGTATAATGCTTCACGCATAAGCCCTATACTATATATAATCCGGCACTTCTGGCTATTTCATATATTCATCTGCTTTTGCAAATACTCATAGCAAGTAAAATTGAGTTGCAGATGGAGATATCGAGGATGTTGTCCCCACTGTTCCTCCGGGAAAACCTTCTGGAATTGCTCTACCTTATGTTGGTGTTGCTTGCCTCGGAGCTATTTTATTTGGTTATCATCTTGGGTATGATAGCCTCTTCATTTTAGTATGTGGGTCAATGGACTTATTGTGCAGCATGTCACTTTCTTTATACTGCCATCTAAGTTATATGAATATGATGAGTCACTTCTTGATGTCTTAAGGTTTTGGTTGCAAGACATGTATTAGAATCTTATGTAGAATTTTTATTGTTATACCACTGTTTTTCATTAAATAGTATCTTTGTGTTGGACTCTGACAATGCCCTATTTGGTGTAGGGTGGTAAATGGTGCTCTTGAATACCTTGCCAAGGATCTTGGTATCACTGAAAATACTGTTCTACAAGGTACATGCTTTTTTTTTTAAAATTATATTTTCACTAAATGTTCTACAAACCTACATAATTGATAAAAAATTAGAGGAAAAAAAATATTTTTCCACATTTTTTAGGTATAAATTAGTGATAATGATTAATGAAATGATAAAAGCAATGATGGAGGGGAAACCAAAAGCAGCTATCAACAACAGAGAAGTTGACAATGACAAAACTATAGTAATAACAACCATGATAGTAGCCTGAGCAACATGTAAATGGTGATGGTAGTGAACTAGTGATAATGATAGCATTTTAGCTCTCTAAAACGTGAAAGAGTTATCATGGGGAGCATTGTACTTAAGATAAATCTGGTTATGTTTTCATCTATGTAGATCCCCAAACCAAGTCTTGGCTAGAACATCACAAACATTCTATCTTTGGATTTCCATCATTGGTCCGATTAGGACCTACTTGACACTGCTTCTAGGCAGAAACAGGTTTTTGCCGTTACCAGTTACCACCTTATTTTGTGTTGGATTGGGTTTTTTTGCTTTAGTTTCATTTAGTTAATGTTAAGTGTCCTTGCATGAACTTGCCTTGAATATAGGTGGTGGTAGTGGCAAAGCTATACTGGGGGGATGCAAGAGAGAAAGTTCGTTGAAGCCGTTGGGGACTTGAAGCTTGACTCTTTGGTCATGGGTAGAAGAGGCTTGGGGTGCCATACATACTTGTAACAATTGTGAAATACTCTGCCCCTTCTACCGTCTGATATGCTACAGAATTTAGTTGGCCTTTGCAAATGGTTGTTCCATCTCCACTGGAGACCAGACTCTGTTTCTCTCTATTCTTCGTTTACATATATATGCTTACTCTGTTTCTCTCTTTTAAGTGCTCTAAATTATCTTTTAAGTGCTCTAGATTATGATGGTGGTGACAATTCTAGTACTTTGTATTACTTAATTAATATTCTAATGAATGTGTTATCGTGGATATTTGGTTAATAATTTGAACAATGTGTTAAATGTTAAAATTAGTTTATATTATTGCTTGAGATTTTATACTATATAAATGAATAATGTATATATATTTTGAAATTAAAATTCTATAAAAATAATATATAAAATAAATGACATTGAAAATATTAAAAATGAAATATTTTTAATGTTTTATCAAATTTAACTAGAAGGCGTGCAACATAGGAGTAACAAATGGTACTTACAATTATTAAAAGTGTAGCCATTATAGGAGGTTTAAAAAAAAATAACAACATATGAGAATGCTTGTAAAGTGATGCCTTAGGTGAGAGTAAGCATCGTTCGTTGAGCCTATAAAATAACATAAGGGAATGTTTTATAAGTGTATTTATAGGTTTGACATAAGAGATTGTTTTATAAGTCTATTTATAGAGTTTAACATAAGGGAATGTTTTATAAGTGTTGTCAAAGGAGCAACACTTTATAAGCGTACTCATAGGGTGAAAGAGATAAGTATTGCCTTTGATGCTGAAAAAACGTAGTTTTAGATAATAGGTCACGGCCTAATAGGCCACTCCTTTAAAAGCATTGCATTAGGGCTAAAAAGTGTACCCTTCATCAAAGGCAACACTTCAGTATACTTTAGAGTACACTTTTGCAGGGTTATCATAGGCCAATTTTGTTGTAGTGAGATGACATGTTTATGTTAGGCTAAAAACTTATTTACATCCCTCACATTTCACGAATGTTTCAATTTGATTCCAAAATAAACACATGGGATCATGTTAGGTGGAAAACGGCTACATGGGATCCATGTTAGCCATCGCCATTAGCAATTTGCACAATGGTAGGTAGAAGAACGACATTGAAATAAAAAAGTAACATTTAGGACATAAGTAAGACATACTTTTTTTTTGGATCAAACTAAAACTTACGTAAAATGTGAAGTGTTAAGATTCAAAGTGTGAGTGAAATAAGTCCCATGTTGAGAAGGAATTAAATAAGTGAGGACCATACAAGTGGATGGATCCATGAACATAACGTCTTAAGATTTTAAGTCAAGATGTGGTGTCAAGTCCATTATTATGGTTACTCGCTTAACTCATGGAAGAATAGCATAGTTTATAGAAGAAGATCTCCCAAGTATTTTGGGCTCCCCTAAACCAACACGTGGTATCAGAGTCAATGGTTCGACTCTCGGAATGAGTATGGAGATGATGATTGGTGTTCTCATGGTTGCTGCCCTTATTGAGAAAGAAGAGCTATGAACTACTAAAACTCAAGTGGAGTGGTAAGACGTGGCTCTGGCTCCAGCCATGTTATAGAGAATTTGGCAGGCGCACATTCTAACAAAGAGCAAGCAGCGGGCTCTTGGAAAGTGCAGACTAAGGTGGTATGAATATATGTGATGCATGAAATCCGCAAGTGTACGGTTTCGTCGTCAAGTAATAAAAAGATCGAATCCACAGGGACTGTGTCTATGAATACCAATTAATTAATTAATTCAATTAAATTAAACAAAAAGGAATATGATGTTGATAAAGAAGAACGTAGTAACAAAACAATTAAATAAAATCAAGAAAACAGAATTCAGAACGAAAATAGTGAATTATCAAGAAAGGGATTTTCAAATTCAAGAAAGCTTCCAAGATTGGGATACCACAATGATACAAGATAAATCCTAATTGATAACCCTTTTATTAAATCTGAAATTCAATTGAAGGTGAATTACTCAAAATTAGTTAATGTTCTCTTTCAAGATACAAGACCCGTGCCCAATTAAATCAATACTTACTTTCGTGGTAATTGAATTTAAATTGAATCCATTACGCTTTGTGGTAATTCATTGATTCCTCGAAAGGCTAAAACTACTCTCGTGATTTAGACCTTAAGTTCAATTCTAATGGTTCCAACACTTAGGTTCACCTTTCAGTACGTCCCTAAATGCCTATGAGATGCAAATAAATGGCCAACAAATTCACATGAATAAAAGCAATAAAAATTGAATCAATGAACAATCAAGATTAATAAAAGGGGAAACAACGTCAATTCATCATTATCAATGTATCAAAGGGCATTGCCCAATCCTAGAAACAAGAGTAACTACTCAGACATAGAGAAGAAGGAAACAAAAATCAAACTTAAAAACATCCCAAACCCATAATAATGGAAGAAGAAGAAGAAGGATCAAGAACCCAAGCCTCCTTCGTGCCTCCTTTCGAACTAGGTTTCAATCAAAGCTCCCCTTCCTAATTGCATTCAGAACATCTATTAATAGCCTAGGGTTTTCATGGGCCAAAAGCCCCTAAAAGAAATAAAAACCAAAAACTAAAAACTGCTACGCGCCCCGAACCACGGCCGTGGTTGATTCTGAGTTGGAGGTTTTGCTGCTGTCTTCAAACCACGGCCGTGGTGTAGACCACGGCCAGGCCGTGGTTGAGTCTGCTTCAAATTTCTTCAATTTCCTGGTTCCCACGAACCATGGCCGTGGTTGAGACCACGGGCAGGCCGTGGAGCCCTCTGGAATGACCTTTTTTTGCACCTTTATTGTTATCCATTAAGCTCCAACTTCAAACATGCAAGCATTCCATTCAATCCAAGGCCAATTCAACATTAATCCTGTACAAGAACACCAAAAACACGACAGTTATCCGATCTAAGGGAAAAACAAACCAAAAGGGAAACTAAAACGCCTAAAATGCTCAAGAATGCATGCAAAATAAGAACAAAACATGATGTTGTTTCACACACATCAATATGCAGCTCTTGGATATTAGGCTAGGTGCTCAATGCTAGGCTTGGTGAAAAAACAAAGCCTGAGGATATCAGGCTAAGTGAAAACCAAGAGTCGATGCCAGACTAGTCAAAACACAAGGTTCGATGATACTGTCGAAACACTCAAAAAACATAAAAATGGAGTGTGAGTGGAAAAAGTCACACATCGAGAAGGAATGGAATAAGTGAGGACTATATAAGTGAATGGACCCATGAACCTAATGCCTTAAGGTTTTGAGTCAAGATATAGTGTCAAGCCCACTATTAGGGGTGTAACAAGTCGGTTTGGTTCGGGTTTAGGTGAGAAAAAAATTCAAACTGATCAAAATCAATTGGTTTGGTTTTTGTATTTTTTATGGCCAAACCTGAACCAAACCAAATCGAACACCAATGGTTGGTTTTGTTTAGGTGGTCAGGTTATGCTTTTTTTTTTTCGTTAAATGCCCTACTAATACATAGATCAAAGTGGACAGTAGAGAGATCACAAATCTAACAAATTTGGACAATAGAGAGATAAAAAACTATACTCACCTTTGTAGTCACTGAAGAAAGCCTCCGTCGTCGATGGACTCGCATCATCAATTTTGGGGTTCACCTTGAGATCGAGCTGTTGGAAAGTCGACAGTGAGGAAGAAGAACGACTGTCACGGTAGCTCGTCGGTGGAGTCACAACGCTGGATGTTGATGGAGGAACGACTGTGAAGGCTTGAACAGAGAAAGGGTGAGAGTGAGGTGAGGTGCCTGAGGCTAGAGAAGCATTATCGGAGTGAGGGTGAGCGAAAGCTAGGGCACTGGGCATTGCAGCAGCGACGACAGTAGGGTTTAGAGAGAGGGATTGAAAATGGAAAATTGATGAGAGAAAGGAATTTTGTAAATGTGTTGTCTGTTGTGTATCAAGGGCAAACAACAATAAGACACATGACAGTAGCGTTTTAAAAAAAAAATAGTTCGGGTCGGTTTGGTTTGGTTCGATTTCTAAATCATGAAAATCGAAAACCAAATCAATCTTGATTGGTTCTGATCGAGTTTTACCCGATCAAATTTGACTACTTGAATTGAACCAAATTAATTGGTTTGGTCTGTTTTTTTGGGTTCATCATGTTATTTGAACCAATTTACATTCCTACCTATTATTTTGGTTACCCGCTTAATCTATGGAAGAATAGAACAACCCATGAAAATTTCTCAAGTATTTTGGATTCCCTTAAACCAATATTAAGAACGTAAATGAGATTTTAACTGTTTTTTGTACGAAAATAATATTGTCTTTTTTATTTTCTTGGTTCTATCTATAAAACTAATAATAGCGCACCCCCTTTATTTTAAGAGATGCTCACAAGCTAGTCGAATTCATAAGCATTTTTTTGGGTGGATGATGCACATGACCCTTGTGAGTTGCAGACCTACATTCGTTTCCCTTAATCAATGCATAGGGCCATTTAATGACCCATACTTTAGTTTTGTCAATGAAACGTGTACATTACTTGAGTCTTTTACAATTTTTTATTTTTTTGTTGCAAATCAACAATAGTGCCGTAGTTGTAGGCGGGCAGTGTGTTTGAGTTGTTAAGCTTGATGTCCTTATTGCTTTTTGAAAGTGAAAAGACAAGGTGATTTTATTGGAACTTTTGGCAACTTGAAGTGTAGAGCCCTTCGGAAGAATCAACAAATGTTTGTTTGACCTGAATCAAACCCAATAATAGGAAATTGAGGGTTAAAGGAAAAATGTTAAAAAAATGGATCTTATCTTTGTTTGATTTGCTTTGTATTCCTAAACAAAATTGGAGATCACATGTTGTAAGCTATTCCCTCTATTTCATAATATCGGTTGTTTAAGATTTTTGTATAAGTATTAAGAAATCTATTAAATACCTTTAATTTTAGAAAAATATAATTATATTTGATTAAATTATCATTTTACTCTATTAAAGTTCTCTCATTTCATTTAGTAGAGATACCAAAAAATAAAGATAAAATTGAAAAAATATAATTAATGTTTTCTTAATTTTTAAAGTGATAAATAAAATGAAACAAGATTTTTCTTTAAAATGACAAATATTATAAAATAAAGAAAGTAATTAGTGAGAAATGAAAACAATCATCGTTTTATTTAAGAATCAAGTTTATATTTATGGCAAATGCTATAGAACGACTCGCTTGATCAGTTGAGGCTTTAGATTGATTGATTTTTTTTCGAGATTTGTGTATTATTTTAATTAACAAATTAAAAAAAAAAAATAAGAGTGGAAAGAACTCGAGCGTTTATACTTTCCAGCATGGTTAGCCATATTTTATCGCAGTTATCCATAATTACAATAAATACAACATAATCGTAATCATAATTTCAACTGTAATTTAAAATCATGCGGTGGGGTGTTACGTCCCTATATTTATTCCTCTTATTTATATGCACCATGAGAAATCCACTGCCTGTTTTGCTTAATAGATGATAAAATAATTGCATTTTTTTTATTGACTTTCCAAAGTTACTTTACAAATAATGAACTACTTGTCATAAATTATTCTCTTCTCAATCTACCACTTTCTTCACAATTTGCTTTCTCAAATGATTGCACAATAGGCTTTCCTTATTCACTCGAAGATTCTTACTACTTGGAATCCTCCTTTACATAAGGAATTAGGTTCAATATTCAGGAATCCATACTTTTATATCCTACTTTCCAATTCTTCCTTATTAATTATGGTCTGATTAGTCCATGCAAAACTGTATAAAGAGAGAGAGTTTTTGTCGCATTGAAAGCAAAAAAATTGAAGCATTGGGTACATTGTCATTTTTTGGTGATAATACTACTTAATTATGCCTAAAAAGAAAATTATAATTCTTATATTTAATGGGTTAAATAAATATTTAATTATATACAGTATTTCGAGTACTGCCCAGGACCTAGGTCAGAATGATTTGAAAGGACAAGGGGGAAGCTCACTGAAGACTTACGAGTAAGTCTGCAACAAGGTTAAGAGCACCTAGGCTAGTCAGTGAAATGAACATAAAGTTCAGTTGGTATGAGTGCTTAAGAAAAAGATAGAACATGCCTCGCCTAGGCTGCCAAGCCAGCTTATGTAGATGGTCTGAACATTGACTCCTCAGATACTTACTATTCAGGTAATTTAGGTCTCTGAGCGTAAGGATTTGTTGTGCCCGGGCATTAAAGAGCGAAGTCATTCACAACTGTTGGTCATCATGGTGCTGACTGGCCAGTGACCATTGGGGGATCGTAATTAGCACGTGTTTTGCGTTCCCTGCTTAGGCGTAATTCGGCCAAGATCCTATAAGGAAGACATCGATCGGGTTAACTCGATTACTCCGAGGTCTATCATTCCAAAATAGGCCTAATAGATGGGCTTGTATGGTCGGTCAGTATAGTCTATGGTAGACCTATTACATCTTAGGCCTAGGACGGTCCACAGCCCCTTCTTAACTTGGTCATAGTGAAGATGGACTGAGCTTAAAGTTGGTCAGATGAGAACAGGGTTGGTACAATCCACAACCCTCTAACTTGGTCATCTGTGAAGATGAGCCAAGCTTAAAAGTGGTCAGGTGAAGAGAGGTCTAGTATGGTCCACAACCCTTCAGCTTGGTTATTTGTAAAGATGGGGTAAGTTTAATAGTAACCGAAGAGGAATTGGGCCATCTCAACACAGATATTATGGATTGTGTGAAGACTGAGGGTTCTGCCAAATAACCCCCTACACGTGTCATATTCCAACACATCGAAGGTTACACTGTGTAAGCCACACGTCATTCATTCACTAGGCATGATCGTTTCAATTATTTCACAATTAATGCTCCACTACCAGAACGCATTATAACCATTGATCCTTGATTTTAAACTCCCATCGTTAGATACATCTGATGGTCAAGACAACGAAATTGTTCACTTTCTTTCATCCTCCACCATTAATTTCAAGCGGATTTCTTTTTATTTAAAACTTTACTTCCTTCTTTATAAAACCTCACTTCATCTGCAACTTTATTCAATTCATTATAGGAAGCATACTCGAGTGTTTCTCCTTATTTCTTCCACCTTAGAAAAGGGGTCCTTGTCACTTCATAGCACACTCTTCCTCCTCTTTCAAGTTTTCTTCTGGAGACTTCTTACAAGACTGACAAAACAGGTAATTTCCTACTCCTTCCACTCTTGTACTTCTTTTTTGTTTAAGTTAGAAAAAAATTGGGCATGGGGGGAAGAACAGAATGCGATGCTTCTACTAAGGACAACAATGAAAGTGAGTCCTTGGAGATTTTGGGGGAATCTCGTCCGCGAGCACCAGAACCTGGCCAACAAGATGTTGGTGACTTCCCCTTAAAGAAGGATAAAAAGGTTAGGGAGAATTTAAGCGCAAGCAAGTTCGATCGACCTGTTAGTAACCGGTCGTCTAACCTTAACTCGGAGGACCCATATGGTTAGGTCCATCCCGATGTCAAGAAATATTGTTCGGCCTATACCTCGGTCGAAAGTATTGCTGCGCTTCGCTCGCGGATGGTGATGGTGTCAAACAATGAAACCCAATTCATCAACCGACCATGCCACCCCGAAGAAAGGATATATATGAGCCCTGGTCTTGACGATGATCTAGGATGGCTTTATGTCTATGACACCTTCTTCATACGACTCGGGTTACGACTTCCTTTTTTTGACTACCAAAGCGGGTTTCTATCAAAATTGAATATGGCTCCTACCCAGCTTCACCCGAACAGTTGGGCATTTGTTCGGGCTTTTGAAGTTTCAGTGAGGTACCTTGGTTTGAATCCGAGCATAGATGTAGTCTTTTCTTTTTTTCAATGTAAGGGTGTTAGTAAGGGAGGATGGGTATCACTCAATGGGTACCTGCAAAGAAGGCTTCTTTCAGCCTTTGATACTTCATACAAAAATTTTAAATCCAAGTTTTTTCGTGAAAGCTCTACTCCGACCGAGCTTGCATTCTTTCTTGATGCCTATAGGATAGAAAGGTTCCCTTTGTATTGGTGGAGCGATCCGGTTTCTATATTGGGTGTAGAGTATCGAAGTTTGCCATTATTCGATCGAGCTCCCATTGATGTTCTAGAGAAAAGTCCCATACTGGATACGGGTTCCTTGGTAAAGTTTGGAGATGACCCGACCGAGCTTTTCAAAATTTTTCGTAAGTATTTCTAATATTAAAATTTCAAAGTTAATCTCTTACTGAAATACTAACAGTCTTCTCTTTAACTGTAGACTCGACCTAATGAGAGGAGTGTTTGTTATAAGAGGTGAGAGAAGTGAATCTTGACCATTAGATCTTACATGAATGATCAAGATTAGAACATAAATGCATGTGACTTTTTTAAGTGGTCACGTGACCTTTAAGTAACTTTTAATCTTGATCATCCATGTATGGTTGTATAGTCAAGAATTACTACTCTCACCTTATCATAATAAAAACTCATGTCACTAGATATGTCATATATATATATATATAGGAATCATCTCGCCAACAAGACCAATGAATATGCTATAGTCAGAATTTCAGTTTGTACAAATAAAACTATGGACAACAACTATTTGTGTACGAATGTAGCTTTTTATGCATGACAATTAATGATACGTATTTTAGTGTCAATGTCACACAAAGACAAGAACAAAGAATAGATGATGCAACTATTTCTGATCAGAGTGAAACATCTTCAAATATTGTTTGCTACGCATAACACAAAGTATATATAGAAACAACCATAGCCATCAAGCATAGCAAAATATATGCAAAACAGAATCTGATCCCACCGAATAATAATCAAGTTTTAAAAGATCAAAGAGATAAGAGAGAAGATGAGATAATAAGAAGAATCAAAACAACACACAACAGTTTTAGTGTTGAGTAATCAGCAGATAGATAGAAAATAATAAAACAAAATAAAGAGATCACAACTACAAACCTGTTTGGTTAAAATTCAGCATGATAACTGACTGAGACACACATATATATGACTATAAATATGGAAAAGGGAAAGCAAAATAGAGAAGGAATCCTTGCTTGAGAAAAGTAGAATTGCTTTGATTGGCTTTGCTTAGAGAAAACGTTCACTTGAGTTTGAACCAGTCACACAGAGGTTACTATAATCGTCATCTGTGGAGGAAGCCAGCGCTTCAATGCATCTGCTAACAAGAGACGTCGTCGTTTCAACGTCGGGAAACAAAAGCAAGCACAGACAGAGAACGATAGACGTGTACTCTTAGTTAATGCCAACAACTCTGAGGGAAAAACAGGGGGACTTGTGATCTGAGCCTGAGGATACTGGAAAAAATGAAGGAGTTGAGATCCGAGCTCGCAGTAGATAAGGGGACCCGTGATCTGAGCTTGAGGACACTGGAAAAAATGGAGGAGTTGAGATTCGTGCTTGACGATGCCAGATCTGAGTATGAGGAGCACGCTAAGCGAAGATCTAGTGAATTTAATTGGAAATGTACTAAGATTTGTAGCTTTCGAGATGGTGGAAACCGTTTTACTGAATTCCCATAGATGGCACCAGATGTTCTGTCCTTTACCCGAAGGGTGATCGCCGAAGAGCCCCAGGTCAGTCGTCCTGTAGTTCGTCGGTTGGAGACGGGGTGAAATGCCTGCAGAGGCACTCTACCCAATTAGTCTTGGAATTAAGATAGTGATGGAGGAATAGGTAGAGAAAGGTGAACATGCCAAGTCTAGGCTGTCAGACCGATTTATATAAAGATCTAAAGGACTGACTCTTTAGATGCCTTCCGTTTAGGCCTTTTAAGATTCTGAACGTTATGTCTAGTCATTATGGTGCAAAGCCATAAACGACCGTTGGTTATTATGTCGCCAAACGACTGATGACCTTTGGTAGGTCGCATTAAGCATGTGTTTTTCAAGCCGTTACCCATTCGGGTATAAGTCGATCGGATCTTGCAGACAGGATATCAATCCGAACTTTCATGTGCTTAGCATTCTAAAGTGGGCAGCGCTTATGGTCGGATGTTAATTGAGTCAGGATGATCTACAGTCCCCCAGCTTGATCATCTGTGAAGATGGATCAAACTTATGAGTAGCTGGATGTCAATTGAGTGAGAACGATCCGAGATATATATATAAATTAATATTCTTTGAGATGCTCAAGAATAATAAAAAATATAAGACTTACATGATGTTTATATTGTATTTTCTTTTATAATAATAAGTTTATATGTTATTTTAAATATTTTATTCTTTTATAATTTGGTAGCACAGGTATTAAGTTCTAGTTATAATTTAAATATGGAAAATGATAATCTCACATTATTTTTTTCTCTCATATTACTTTTTACATCATTTTTTAATAATTATGATTAGGTGACAAAAAGTATTGATATGTAAATATTAATATTAATGATATGGAGAGTAATATAAAAACCAAAAAGTGATATGAGAAAAAAATATTATAAAAAAATCGAGATTATTTAAATATTTAGTCCATATCGTAAACTGTTGTGAACAAGAAAGGACGTCGTAGCACAAAGAAATTAGGAGACAATGTAAATAAAGAAATTATACCAAAATATATATATATATAAACAAAGAAACTGTGTTTAAGTTTCAACGTTGTAAAGAAAATGAAAGATACAATGAAGAGAAAAGAAAATAAGGTCTCACATTGAAAGGACACGAATTCGTGGGGAGGTTCATATGCATTGTAGCACTATGACCCCCAAGAATTTACATTATTTGGGGACTGAGGCACCGAGTAACAATGAAGAAAAAAAGCACGCCATTGTTGTGAATTGCAACATGGAGAATCTGAAACTTCCATCTACATTGAGGAAACCTATGAATTCAAAGAACAAAATCAAAAGGCAGGACGTGATATATAGCTGGCTGTCTTTTATATGGAAGATTTGCAAGCAAATGTCTATTGACCAGAATCCATGAAAAAGGGCAATTCGCATCAACAAACTATACATCAAGTTTACTTGCATCATGCGGTTTGAAGAAGAGGATGCATACCTTCATATTTTCTATTGGGTGACTCCAAGGCATTCTTGATTTATGTATGGCGAATGGTGTGGTAGTGAGAAGAATTTGGACCATTCGTCTCTATGATAGATATGATAGGCACATGTTTGATAACCCAGTACTTGTGTCCGTCATTTGGATCAATGCTTTGGTTGAACTGATGTGGCATACCAGTCAAATGCAGTGTTTCAAGGTTTTTCAGTATATGGATGTCAGAGGGTAGCTCCTTTAGTTGGGGGATGCTCATCATTAGAATTCCTTCAAGGGAAGGCAAAGCTCCATTGTCTATAACAATGGAATTCAAGTTATTCAACTCTACAAGATGTAGTCTCTTCAACTTCAGAAATCCTACTTCAAAGTGCAACACTTCACCATCATATGCATCAGTGGAAATTGAGAGACGCAACAAATTTGGTAGATCTTTAAGTTTCTTCAGTGGATCGTCCCTTAACTTGGAAAAACGAAGTGACAGTCTAACAAGATGCTGAAGTCTAGGAACCCAATCTGGAAACTTTTCTAAGCGTCCGAACAAGTGAAGTTGTCGAAGTTGTGGTGGAGATGAAATAAGTTGCAAATCTATGATTTCATCTTCAGTTATTGCACTAATATGAAGAGATTCAAGGCAATTCATCTCCTGTATTGAGTCACATAGAGCGTTTCCATATTCTCTCTTCACCTTCTTAAGGCCCAACTTTCTTAATTGCCTCAACTTTCTTAGCTCTATTATTAGGTCTAGTCCACCATGGTCTGCCTCCACATGATAAAACTTTTGCAGAAATGTTAGGCTTCCAAAACCTTTCTTCATCCGCCCCCCAGTTTCACCATGAATATCATAATACCTCCTTTCTCTAAAGCAAACTAAAAGATGACGTAACTTTGTAAGTTTGTTTATCTCACTTGGCAAGTCATGCACTAGTGTTTCCTTCAGATCCAAGGTCTCTAAGTTTTGCAATTTACCAATAGATTTAGGAAGACCCTTAACTTTTGTATTCCTCAAGCTCAAGAACCTCAAGTGAAAAAGATTCCCCAAATGATCAGGAACATAATCCAATGAAGCACCTTCCAAGTCCAATACTTTCAAAAGCTTAGCTTTTTTAGATAACTGACTCACAAGGTATTCTGAAAATTTGCTTGCTTCGAAAATATAAATGGACCGCACGCGAGAGTGTTCAATGCTTCTCAACCCATCATTGGAACTAGTTGCTATGGCCACGCGTCGAGTTATTACATCGGAGATTGGCATATCATCTTCATGCAGAACATGGCAAAAACTCAAGTCCTTCATTTTTCTAATCATCATTTCACGTATGAAATCATGGACTCTGCAGCTTTTAACTTTTCCATCATAGTGAACATTGAAGACTTGAACCAAGCTTCTATGGATCAACTCAGTCAAGTATTCCTCAGCAACATCCTCCAAAGATTTTCCTCCCTCATATTTAATAAACCCCTCAGCTATCCATTGCCTGATCAATCTCACACTCCTAATGGAGTAGTCCTCTGGATATATACCAAAATACAAGATGCATGATTTCAGATAGTAGGGCAAGTCCTCATAGCTCAGGGCTAAAATTCTTGTTAAATTAGCTAAATGAGGATTACGGTCTAGCTCGAAACAAAGATTTTGGCATAATTTTTTCCATTCAAAAACAGTTTTATCTTTGGTTGACAAAAGACCTGCGATGGCTACAATTGCAAGCGGTAATCCCTCACATCTTTTAACAATTTCATCAGATATATCTTGGAGCTCTAATGGACAAATCCCATTAAACTCATATTGAAACGCCTTCTTGCAGAAGAGTTCCCATGCTTTGTTTGGAGCCAAGGGCTGCAACATGTGCACTTTAACATGGGAATCTTTCTTACAATAGTTAGCAACATCCAAGTTCCTGGTTGTAATCATTATCCTACTTCCTATGTTACTATCAAATGTGGCAAGTTGGATCTCATCCCAAAAGTCTACTTTCCATACATCATCAAAGAAGATTGCATATCTTTTCTCCTTCAAGTAATGCCTTGCTACAGTTATGAGTGACAACTTATCCATTGTGCTTATACCTTGTGGAATAGGCTCATTTGTCTCTTCACAGAACTGTTTCATCATGTCCCTCAACAAGGCTTCTACTGTATATGATTGAGAAACTGTAATGAAAGCACGACAATCAAAGTGTCCTTTCACCTGCAGGTTGTAAAAAACGCTCTTGGCAAGAGTGGTTTTTCCAAGTCCCCCCATTCCTACCACTGAAATCACAGTGCGCGATGTTGCTCCATCAATTAACCAACCAACCACTTGTTCCCTTGAGTATTCAAATCCCACGACTTCAGCCTCTTCAATAAAAAGGGAAACCAAGTGAGGATAGAGCCAATTTCCATTTTGGTTCCGTCTAGTGCTGGTTGATCCATGTTCAAGTGAAGATTGAAAGTTATACATTTTACCTCTTTCATTGATTCCATGAACAGATAATTTAATGTCTTGAATCTCTGACGCTATCCGAAGGCGAGGCTTCAGAGTTTTGATTAGGCGAGCAATCTTTTGAAGTGAAGCTATACATCCAAAATGATGGGTCCTCTGCGCCACATAAATGATAGATTCATCAATGACATCTTCTATGCGAAAAGATGCTTCTCTCAGCTGCTTCACCCAAGTTTTTATTCCTTCCTTAGTGTCACCCTCATCTGCGGCAATTCTATCTGCATCTTTGAGGAAGGCTTGAATGCTCTCTAGTTCATCTTTTATGCCTTCAAATTCTTTATGGACGTATTTCAGCTGTCTTGCTTCTTCGTTTAGGAAATGGTACACTTGCTCCAAAACAAACAATACTGCAGTCTCTGCCATTTTGCTTTGTGTCTTTATTTCATTTCATCTCGTCTTACTGGCTTGCAATTCTGCTCCTCTTTATATTTCCAAACACCTTATGGGGTTACAAGTTAGAACACAATAGCCTTGGCTGGTGGGGTTGTAAAAAAATGCATTGATGACGATGGATTTTAACTATTGACAAGAAGAAAAAGTGGTTGGCCACAGTTGATAAAGTACCCACAGTGAAACATCTTCAAATATTGTTTGCTATGCACAACACAAAGTATATATAGAAACAATCATAGCCATCAAGCATAGCAAAATATATGCAAAACAGAATCTGATCCCAGCGAATAACAATCAAGTTTTAAAAGATCAAAGAGAAAAGAGAGAAGATGAGATAATAAGAAGAATCAAAACAACAAACAACGGTTTCAGTGTTGAATAATCGGCATGTAGATAGAAAATAATAAAACAAAAGAAAGAGATCACAACTACAAAGCTGCTTGGTTAAAATTCAGCATGATAACTGACTGAGACACACATATATATGACTATAAATATGGAAAAGGGAAAGCAAAATAGAGAAGGAATCCTTGCCTGAGAAAAGTAGAATTGGTTTGATTGGCTTTGTTCGGAGAAAACGTTCACGTGAGTTCGAACCAGTCACACGAAGGTTACTATAATCGTCATCTGTGGAGGAAGCCAGCGCTTCAATGCATCTGCTAACAAGAGACGTCGTCGTTTCAGAGTCGGGAAACAAAAGCAAGCACGGACAGAGAACGACAGACGCGTACCCTCAGTTAATGCCAACATCTCTAGTCAATATCTAGTGAATTTGATTGGAAATATACTGAGATTTTTTGCTTTCGAGATGGTGGGTCCTCTCCCCCAAGTCAGTATTCTAGTAATACGTCCGTTGGAGAGGGGGTAAAATACTTGAAAGGTAATTCGGTTAACCAGTCTTGGAGTTAAAGATAATAATGAAGAAATATGTAAAAAAAGATAAACATGCCTAACTTAAACTGTTAGATCAATTTATATAAAGAAATATGAAGGACTAACTCTTCAGATATCTTTTGTTTAGGTCTTTTAAAATTCTGAACGTTATGTTTTATCATTATAGTGCGAAACTGTTAACGACCATTGATCATGATATCGTCAAAAAGCTTATAACTTTTGGTAGATCGTATTAAACACGTATTTTTCGAGCCATTATCCATTTAAATATAGGTCAGTTGAATCTTATAGATAGGACAAGTCCGAATTTTCATGTGCTTAGCATTTTGAAATTAACCTAATTTATGATCAGATGTCAAATGGGTTAGAATGGTCAACAACCTCCTAACATGGTCATCTGTGAAAATAGACCGAGCTTATGAGTAGTCAGATATCAATTAGATCATGACGGTCCAAGATATATGTATAAAATAATATTCTTTGAGATGCTCAAGAATAATAAAAAATATAAGACTTACATGGTGTTTATATTGTATTTTCTTTTATAATAATAAAAAATATATTGTATTTTCAAATTCTTTGTGGACGTATTTCAGCTGTCTTGCTTCTTCGTTTAGGAATTGGCACACTTGCTTCAAAACAAACAATACTACAGTTTCTGCCATTTTGCTTTGTGTCTTTATTTCATTTCATCTCGTCTTACTGGCTTGCAATTCTGCTCCTCTTTATATTTCCAAACACCTTATGGAGTTACAAGTTAGAACACAATAGCCTTGGCTGGTGGGGTTGTAAAAAAATGCATTTATGACGGATTTTAACTATTGAAAAGAAGAAAAAGTGGCTGGCCACAGAGAATATAGTACCCTGATTTCAACGACGCAAAGCCGAAAGGAAGCCCAACCCATTCAACCGAATAAAAAAATAAAAAAATGTCAGAAAAAACAGAATAGTGAGTGAATAATGGCTATTGAAATTGAGTTGAGATTTGAGAGTTCTTACATCATTTTTTTTATTATTTTATACGTTATTTTTTAATAATTGTGATTAAATATAAAAAAATAAAAAATAATTAACGATATAAAAAGTAATGAAAAATAATATAAAAAAATTATGATTGTTTGAGAGTTGAGTGTTGAAATTATTTTTGTATTTTTTTTTTATAAAACTTTCTAAGCGTTGGCATTGTTATGCATTCCAGTTTTACTTGCGCATCACAGGACGCGAATGAATTTGATTAATCATTTTTTTTGGTAGAATATGATTTTAATCATTAATCATCCTGCGGAGGCAGCTACTTGCAAAATTCATATCAATGAGTGGAAATAGTTCGAGTCAAGGAAAACTGCGCTCCAAAAAGAAAAACAAATTAATTTTCTGTTATCAGCATATAATGATTTGATGGAACTGGCATAGTGGGAGAAGACTTCAACTTTCTCGGCTCGTTCTTTAATTACAATTCTTTATCAATTACGTGTATCATTATTTTCATAGAAAAGTTTATTCCTTAAATGCATATCACATCGGTGTCTGTTTGCTTACTCAGATTATTTCGTTCGCGTTGCCCATGTTATGTATGGTAGACTTAATTAAAAAGAAATACTTTAGATATTACCACCATAGCTGGTCTTTCTGGTGCAGGAAAATTTAGGGTATGGGGTGAGTCAAAGTCATGCTTACAAGTTTAATGGATATTTATAACTATATTTATAGATAATTTATTAATAATAAATTATGACAGGATTTGATTTATGGTTAACATAACTTAGTTGATCCGATTTGTTTTTACTAATTGTGTCTATTGTTATTGGTTTGACAATTAGTTATTGGTCTGACAATTAGTTATCTATTTATACTTATACATACACAAAAAATATTTATTTATTTGTTTATAATCAACTTACTTAGATACATTGAATTTATCATACAAAATAATAAAGAGATAGAAGAAGATGTAAACCATAGGATTCAAGCTGAATGGATGAAATGGAGAAGTACTTCAAGAGTTATTTGTGATAGAAAAGTACCTATCAAGTTTAAGGGTAAATTTTACCGTGTTAGCCATGGCAACCATTACCCAAGAGGGGGGGTGAATTGGGTGATGACTAGTTTTAATGCAACTTTGACAAATTATGCATTTTGAATAACTCAATTAATAAATACAAATGGAATAAGTCTAATAAATGTACAACTATTGAGGATTACTCAAATACAACTTGGGATATATGATGAACTAAGTGAATAAGCTAGATATCAAGTTATAACAATCAAAACATCAAGATATGCAATAAATAAATATATTCTACCAAATCTGAATTTAAAGAGTATAGGGAAGAGAGAATCAAACTCAAGAATTTATCCCTGGTTCACCACCAACCACTTGTGGCCTACATCCAAATCCCAAGCTTAACTTGAGATTTTCTTCACTATCTCCTAGACTTTACTACGGTGCTAGAAAAACCTTTGTACATACAAGAGCACTCCTCACACCTTGGGATACCTCACCCTTGTGCTAGAGCCTCCAATTCTTCAAGCTTCACAGGTGCTTGATGACCTTTACAATGAAGAGCACTCACAACACCTTTGGGATACCTCACCCTTTGTATTTGAGTCTCACTACAAGGGATACCTCACCCTTTTCTCTTTTGAGGGATACCTCACCCTCTTACAATGATTTCAAGATGAAGAGAAAGAATAGAAACTCTCACAAGAGTGGATATACAACTTGAAGAATAAATTAGATGATAGAAAACTCTCTCAAGAGTAGATAATACAAGTTGAGCTCAATGGGTATAAAGGATTTACACACTTAGCTCAAAACAAAGAATTTGGAGAAAAAGATGATGAATTTCGTTTTCAATGTTCAAGGGTAATTTTCAGAATGTTCTCCAACTTGTTTTTGATGCCCAAACACTTTTATTTATAGCCCAATGAGTTTTAGAGCCGTTGGAGGTGTTTAGAAATGATTTTCTATGAAAACTAGCCGTTTATAGCCGTTAGAAACGTTCACAGGCACTTTTGTAATCGATTACAAGCTTCATGTAATCGATTACATAAGCTTTTCAGGCACTTTGTAATCGATTACAAGCTTCATGTAATCGACATACAAGCTTTCAGGCACTTTGTAATCGATTACATACTCAGTAATCGATTACACTTTGTCAACGCGTTGTAATCGATTACATGACTTGTGTAATCGATTACACCATTTCTGGTTTTCAAAACCGACTTTAAAAGGTCATAACTTCTTCATTTCTTATCCAATTAAAGCAAATGACCACTCATTGGAAAGCTCTTTGAGTCTATTTTCATATGAAAGAAGTTTTAGAACAAAACTCAAAGTATTTTGAAAGATATGATCAAAACAATAACCAAAGGTCATATTTTCAAAACTCAAACTTTAATTGGTCATAACTTTTTCGCTTTCTTATCCATTTAAAGCAAACGACCAGTCATTGGAAAGATCTTTGAGTCTATTTTCAAATGAGATAAGTTTCAAAGTAAAACTCAAAGTATTTTAAAAGTTATGATCAAAAGAGTAAGTATATGTTAGTTTTGCAAAACACAAACTTGACTATTTTTCATAGATTTGAAATACCACCAATACTAGCTTTCCAAAAATAGTTTGTTGGGCATTTAAATATTTTAGAAACACTTATAAATATGTTTAAAACTTGTTTGAGCTTAGTGTGATTCCTTTTTACCTTTACACAAGATCTAAGTCCTATAAGCTAAGCTTGAAGATGTTGGACTAGATCTTTTACCACCATCACTTCTTGATGTAATCCAAGCTTCCAAAGAAAATCTTCTCTTCAAAACTTGCAAATGCCTGGAACATCTTTTCATTTTCATTCTCCTTGAGTTGAGCATAGTTGTGATCTTTTGCTTTCTTGTTGCAATGCTTACTCTTGGTACTTGGACTATCCTACAAGGTATTGCTCACTTAACCAAACATAGTTAGTCCAAATTCATAACTCAATATCTTAATATGCATGATTCATAAATGTATAACTCTGTTAGTCTAACATGCATACAAGACTTTCATAGACATATCCAATATTAATTCATTTATAACTCATATAAAATATTATTGGATATATTATATGATGAATGTTACATATATCTCATTAAACACATTTATGTAACATGGTCAACATTCTTTTGTGATACATTTGTCATTTATTAAGTACAACTATAAAGCATAAACATCATTCTTTTTGTCTTGTATTTGTCATCATCAAAACTTAACAGATTAAATCATTGGGGCAAACCTATTTCCACAATCTCCCCCTTTTTGATGATGACAAATCACCAAAGAAAAAATATGTTTAGTAATATATAGATTAAATATTCATGTAAGCATATCAAACAATTAAGCACAAGCACATATTTTTCTTTCCAATTTTCTCTCCCCCTATTTGACATCAACAAAAAGGCTTATTTTTCTCTCCCCTTATAGATAAAACTCATGCTATCAAAACGGGTAGAAAAACCAAAAACTTCTTTAAGTTATTCAAATCAAAACTATCTCCCCTTAGTTGATTCTACACAGGATTCAAGAATAGATAGATGAAACAAGCATGCTTTTAAGATATGAAAAGATTATTCATGTAAAGCTTGTTACATTTTGGTACACCAACATTTAACATATGATAACAAGCTTAAGAAATTATATCTAGCATATAATATCTTGCATACCACATGCTAAATAAGTACTACTTGATATCACTTGTTAGGAGTTACAAAAAAAATCCATGTAACATAATGAAATTAAGATTTTCAAATGAAAGATCATACAACTTGTCACATATGAAGCATTTCTCAATGAAAGAATTAAAAGATATGAAATTTAAGAATGTTTACCTTCTTTTATTGATAGAGAAAAAAAGAACAAGAGATGATCTTTGTTGACATATTGATAGTATTAACAATAAAATATTTCATGTCAAATAAAGATGTAAGTCAAGAGATATAAGCAATAATCTAAGAGTTAGGCTCCCCCTCAAAATATGCATATTATCAAGATATAAAGCATAATATATGCATGCCAAGACCATGTAAGCGCATTACCAAAAAGCAAGGCAAAGATATATATATTCTTAATCTCTCAATCAAAAATCATTTTAAAACTTCTCCCCCTTTCAAAAAGAATTTTATAATAACACATTACATTTCCAAAAGTATTTTAGAAGGGTAGAAGGGTTTTATATTAAAACTACATATTCCTTGAAAATGATCAAACTCAAGTCAAAAGAGCATTTGAAAGTTCATCTCTTCTTTTTCTCATTAAAAAGAGCCTTGAAAAGATAAAACACTTCACAAATCTCTTCTATTTGGAAACTTTCTTAAATACCCTCTCAAGATTTAATAAACATTTCAAAGTAATGAAGAGAGTACTACATTTATAGCATAAATCGAATGATTTCTAAATTTTTAAGATAATTAGGAGATGATAATACTTTTTAAATCTTAAGACAAGTTCAAAATATTCTCAAGGATATGGATTTTGAAAAGCATCTCTTTTTTTTTTAAAAAAAATTAATCAAACTAGAAATTCTTTTCAAAACAAGAGCATGATTCTCATAAGTTTATACCACTAAGAACCATAGATCAAGAGAATCATATATATATCAAATATTGACCTTGATGAAATATGCTATAGGGATTAAAACATGTATAGAACTAATATCATCCACCCTATATGCAATGACAAAATTAGCAAGTTAATATCCAATTAAGCACTTTGTCAATGTTAAGCATACTTCTCATGTAAAGAAAGCATCTAATCATTTAAGATCAATTTATCAACAAGTATCATACAATTTATACCATATATAATACCACAATAGCTTAGGAATATAGATACTTATTGAGAGAGTGATGCTTCTTTAGAATGATCTTCATTTATAGGTCCTTTGAGTTTGTACTTTCTTCCATTGAGTATTTCATTCCATTGCACTTGAAGAAAGTCTCCTCATGTTCCTCTTCCTTCAACATTTCTCATTTATCCACATATGCTTGACATTTTAATATTTGATGGCTATACTTGAAGCACATAGAGACACTTGCAAAGCTAACTTTAAAAGTTCTCTAAAACATAGGTTAGCATAAAATATCATTTAATCTCATTTACAAGCATAATTTAGATTGATATATAATGTAAAACATGTATTACATTATCAACCATGCAATATTTGCTCTAACAAGAACAAAAGAAAGTCATATGCACTTGAATCCAAAAATATGATTTAAGCATTTTAACGCATGATTCAAGTTTATCAAGAAATACATGATCAACATCAAAACTTATGTAAGCATTTTGGGGCAAACAAAGATCATGTTAGGCATGTAAAAACAAGTAAGGAATTTTAGTACGCACACATGCCAAGCAAGAACAAAAAGTCTCTTATTGTAATGAAGGAATTGAAAAACCATGGAACAATAATTTTTGAATATTTATAATTCATTTCAAGATATACTTAAAAAAAACATTGAAGTTCAAATACAAGTTCAAGACACAAAATGAATCATTTACTTCTTGTTTTCAAAGTATGAACATATCAAGCAATTTCAAACAAAAAGACAAATAACTTTTAACTATCCAATCCCCAAGTAAGCATATAAGCAAATTAAGCATCAAAGAGAAAGGATTAGAACTACTTATGAGCAAGTGAATTTACATATTTGAGCAAAGAGAATTGGTCACAAGCTCAAGAATAAAGATATTGTCATAACATGTCATTCCAAGCAAAATGTGTGCATATATAACATGTTAGCATGCATAGAAATATTTTTAAAACATAGTGCTAGAAAAGCACAACTTAAGACATGATAAGGCATAAAAACAAATCTTTACTTATCCAAATATCACATGATATACAATTTAAAGTATAAGTAAGGATAAGAGATTGATATCACCAAAAGTGTACTCTTTGAGTTTTTGTAAGTGACTCTAACTTCTATGCCTCAAGGCCCCTTGAGAATGTTGTGGTTCTTCATGTCTTTCTTTTTATGTTTTTCATCACTTTTGAAGAACTTGAACCATTTTAAGCTTTCCCAACCTCAAGTAGCACGGTTGTTTTTCACTTCATTTGCATGCTTGAGTTAATGGTCACCCTACAACACAATTTAAAGTAATTTCTTTGGTATCCACTAATTTTGGATCCATAGAGGTTAGTCATTATACCAAACTCATGAGCAAATAAGCATTAAAAATAATAAATGAGTTCACAAGGGTAAGAGGTATTTCATTTCATTGATCATTAAGCACATACCAAGAGAAAAGGTGAGTAATAGAAGAAATATGGCTTTTTGCGCACTAAAACTCATTTTTAAAGCCTGTGTAATCGATTACAATATGTGTGTAATCGATTACCAACCCTCTGGAATCCATGTAATCGATTACATGTTCGGTGTAATCGATTACACGAGTTCTGGAGACGTTGTAATCGATTACATAGTATGTGTAATCGATTACACGCTCTCGACTTTGCTTGGAACGCTTAGCGAGCCTCATAATCGATTACAGAGGTCTTGTAATCGATTACAAGCATGCTGAATTCAGTTTTTGCACTTCAAACATGTAAGGGTCCGAACTCAAAGCTTTCAAAATAATTCCAAAACTTTCCAAAACAATTCCAAACATCATGTAAGCATAAAAAATCGACCAGTTCTTGATCCAAAACTCATGTTTATGCAAAAACTACAAATTATGTAGAAAATTGTAACTTTATGCAAAGAAGAGTTATGATTTATCCAATATGCCAAGTTCTAATATATTTTTATCAAATGTGCTACTTCAAACAAGAAGTGAGTTTATCTAGCATATTATCACATGTAAAAATGTATAGAAAATTTAAAGCATAAAAAGCATCCATAGTCATAGAATACCTTATTATCAAGAGATATGCAAGGTGGTGAGTAAAGGGTGTAACAATAATACAATCATGTGCTATATATAATATTCAAATTTTATCAAGTACACATGATTCAAATAATCACTTAAGGCCTACAAGGAATATACCTCAAATTCATTGACTTTACAAGTGAATGTGCATAAGAGGTAGAAACTTTTGATACCTTAGCCTTAGTGATCAAGGAAACTCCTTTCCTTACCCATTGCTTCTCTTTTGGTGTTTTGAACTTTGCAAGTTCCACATTTTGTACTTGAGAAGCTTTGATTGAAGTCATCTTCTTTCTTTGATCAAAACATCTACCAATGGGCTTTGGAAGTATTTCCTTTGATGATTCCTTTTTCCTTTGATCAATTAGTCCATCCTTTTGAGAAGTTTTCTGCATAATTGAAACACTAGGAGGACTTTTTGGTACCCACTTCATCTTGGGTCCTTGAATGTTAGTATTAGGGCATTTAAGGTCTTTAGGAACCCATACCATATTATTTCTCATATAAAAATTTATTCTATAATTGCACAAATGAGAAATATGTCCTAGATGACCACAAAAATTACAAACAATTGAATTTAATGATGACTTGGTCCTTTGAAGATCATTTTTGGAAAACATAAGCCTTTTGTTATTTTTATATTCTATGTCATTTTTGCCACAAGCCTTACTTGAATTTCCATGTGAAATAGCATCAATTGCATTCTTATTAACACACATGGATTGTAAGCAAATAGAATCATTAGCTTTGGCAAATTCACAATATAAGTTCTCAACTTGATTTTCTAAATTAATGCATTCTTCACAAGAAGTTGAGGTTTCACATTTCAAAGGCATTTTCTCATCAAGAAAAGTATAATCATTTTTCAAAATCTCAATTTCAGTTTCGATGAAGAAAATGTTTTCCAAACAAGATAAATTTTTATTTCCTAAATTCAACAAATCATCATATAACTCATCATATGCACATTGTAACTCATCATAGGAAGGACTATAATCTAGTTTAGCATTATTTACCTCAAAGTCCTTTTTGGCCATATATGAAGTAGTCTCCATTCCTAGCATACTTGGCTTTTCAAAGGAATCATCATCTTCCTCATTGTTGTCTTTCAAGAATTCAAGAACATCTTCTTGAGGACATTTTTCAATATTGTCTTCCTTTAGAGGCTTTTGCTCTTCTTGCTCTCTATATACAACTTTTTGCAAGAAATCATTGTTAGCAAGATAAAAATTATCAAGAGCATTCCATATATCTTTAGCATTAGAGCAACTCTTAATTTTAGCATAAGCATCATCATTTAAACCACTTCTCAATATTTGCATTGCTCTAATATTCAATGAAAAATATTTCTTATCATAGTCATTCCAAGTTCGTTTTGATTTGCATGTAAATCCATCAAGCATAATATCCCACAAATCAATATCAATAGATTGCATATAAATTTCCATTCTAGCTTTCCAATAAACGAAATTCGCACCATCAAAGAATGGTGGTTTATTAATTTCAAAACCATTCATTTTGAAAAGCTTGTAATGGTTGCCAAACAAACAAAGATCTTTAACTCCAAGTCATTAGCTTTTACCAGAGCACGAAGCTCTGATACCACTTGTTAGCCATGGCAACCATTACCCAAGAGGGGGGGTGAATTGGGTGATGACTAGTTTTAATGCAACTTTGACAAATTATGCATTTTGAATAACTCAATTAATAAATACAGCGGAATAAGTCTAATAAATGTACAACTATTGAGGATTACTCAAATACAACTTGGGATATATGATGAACTAAGTGAATAAGCTAGATATCAAGTTATAACAATCAAAACATCAAGATATGCAATAAATAAATATATTCTACCAAATACTGAATTTAAAGAGTATAGGGAAGAGAGAATCAAACTCAAGAATTTATCCTTGGTTCACCACCAACCACTTGTGGCCTACATCCAAATTCCTGCAAGCTTAACTTGAGATTTTCTTCACTATCTCCTAGACTTTACGGGTGCTAGAAAACCTTTGTACATACAAGAGCACTCCTCACACCTTGGGATACCTCACCCTTGTGCTAGAGCCTCCAATTCTTCAAGCTTCACAGGTGCTTGATGACCTTTACAATGAAGAGCACTCACAACACCTTTGGGATACCTCACCCTTTGTATTTGAGTCTCACTACAAGGGATACCTCACCCTTTTCTCTTTTGAGGGATACCTCACCCTCTTACAATGATTTCAAGATGAAGAGAAAGAATAGAAACTCTCACAAGAGTGGATATACAACTTGAAGAATAAATTAGATGATAGAAAACTCTCTCAAGAGTAGATAATACAAGTTGAAGCTCAATGGGTATAAAGGATTTACACACTTAGCTCAAAACAAAGAATTTGGAGAAAAAGATGATGAATTTCGTTTTCAATGTTCAAGGGTAATTTTCAGAATGTTCTCCAACTTGTTTTTGATGCCCAAACACTTTTATTTATAGCCCAATGAGTTTTAGAGCCGTTGGAGGTGTTTAGAAATGATTTTCTATGAAAACTAGCCGTTTATAGCCGTTAGAAACGTTCCTGGGCACTTTGTAATCGATTACAAGCTTCATGTAATCGATTACAAGCTTTCTGGGCACTTTGTAATCGATTACAAGCTTCATGTAATCGATTACAAGCTTTCTGGGCACTTTGTAATCGATTACATACTCTGTGTAATCGATTACACGGCTTCTGTCAACGTTGTAATCGATTACACCATTTCTGGTTTTCAAAACCGACTTTAAAAGGTCATAACTTCTTCATTTCTTATCCAATTAAAGCAAATGACCACTCATTGGAAAGCTCTTTGAGTCTATTTTCATATGAAAGAAGTTTCAGAACAAAACTCAAAGTATTTTGAAAGATATGATCAAAACAATAACCAAAGGTCATATTTTCAAAACTCAAACTTTAATTGGTCATAACTTTTTCGTTTCTTATCCATTTAAAGCAAACGACCAGTCATTGGAAAGATCTTTGAGTCTATTTTCAAATGAGATAAGTTTCAAAGTAAAACTCAAAGTATTTTAAAAGTTATGATCAAAAGAGTAAGTATATGTTAGTTTTGCAAAACACAAACTTGACTATTTTTCATAGATTTGAAATACCACCAATACTAGCTTTCCAAAAATAGTTTGTTGGGCATTTAAATATTTTAGAAACACTTATAAATATGTTTAAAACTTGTTTGAGCTTAGTGTGATTCCTTTTTACCTTTACACAAGATCTAAGTCCTATAAGCTAAGCTTGAAGATGTTGGACTAGATCTTTTACCACCATCACTTCTTGATGTAATCCAAGCTTCCAAAGAAAATCTTCTCTTCAAAACTTGCAAATGCCTGGAACATCTTTTCATTTTCATTCTCCTTGAGTTGAGCATAGTTGTGATCTTTTGCTTTCTTGTTGCAATGCTTACTCTTGGTACTTGGACTATCCTACAAGGTATTGCTCACTTAACCAAACATAGTTAGTCCAAATTCATAACTCAATATCTTAATATGCATGATTCATAAATGTATAACTCTGGTTAGTCTAACATGCATACAAGACTTTCATAGACATATCCAATATTAATTCATTTATAACTCATATAAAATATTATTGGATATATTATATGATGAATGTTACATATATCTCATTAAACACATTTATGTAACATGGTCAACATTCTTTTGTGATACATTTGTCATTTATTAAGTACAACTATAAAGCATAAACATCATTCTTTTTGTCTTGTATTTGTCATCATCAAAACTTAACAGATTAAATCATTGGGGCAAACCTATTTCCACATACCGCACAGCTATAAGACCCACGATGTTGTATGGTACTGAATGTAGGGTGGTAAAAAGCCAATAAGAACATAAGATTAGTGTCGCAAAGATGAGGATGTTGCGTTGGATGTATGGCCATACAAGACAATATATGATCAGGAATGAATGCATTAGAGAGAAAGAAGGGGTAGCACCTTTTGTAGAAAAAATGGGAGAATCTCACCTTAGGTGATTTGGACATGTAAGAAGAAGACCCTTAAAAGCCCCTATAAGAAGAGTAGATCGGGTAGATAATAGTCTAATAGCTAAAAGTAGAGGAAGACCAAGAAAAACTATAGGTAAAACGATTAAAAAAGATTTAGATCTAAATGACATATCTGAAGACTTGATTTATGATAAGGCACAATGGTGTCGTTTGATCCATGTAACCGACCCCACCTAGTGGGATAAAGGCTTGATTGTTGTTGTTGTATAATCAACTTGCATATTATTCTGGTCAAGCAATGGTGAATCTCCTTGCTATTGAACCGACGCTGGAGGTGGTTACACAATTCAATGAGATAGTACTATATTGTTTTTTAGGGATGTTCAAATCTAATCTAAACAAAAAAAAAATAAAAAAAAAACGAACCAAAAAACCAAAATCCAATCAAAACTAAAATGTTTGGATTTTTTGGTTTTATTTTTTTGAAAACTGATTAGAGTATTTGACTTTCAAATTTAATTTTCAAAACCGATCTAATTTAATTCAAACCGATTAACATTAAATATAATATATATATTTTATTGAATTTATATTTTTTACTTATTGTAACTCTAATTTCTCACATACTTCACTCATTTTATGTGATCAAACATTATTTTATGCATGAGAAACGAATATTTCTATATTATTATTTCCTTTTTATTTCTTTTTTTAATAAGTTAAATTGTTTTTAACTCAAAAAATTTAGAGTTAAAAAGTTTTAGTTAAAAATTGATTAAATTGATCCAATCCAAATCGATTTAAGTCAATTTGGATTGGTTCAATTTTCAAAATATAATTAATATAATCTAATACAAACCAATGTAAGCAACATTGTTTGGATCAGTTGATTTTTTGACTCAACTAATCCAAATCGAACCGCGAACACCCCTATTGTTCTCGTCATGCGATGGTGGATCTCCTTGCTACTGACCCAACATTGGAGGTGGTTGCGCAACTCAATGAGATAGTGGGAGGGTGTATCTGCAAGGCCGCTCCAACGTTCAAATTAGAACCAGGAATAAGAGTGCATAGAGAAAAAAGGGTGAAGAGACAACATAACTTGTGTATTGTTTAGGTCACTATTATTTATAGGTGAAGGGGCAGTGTAAAAGGTGACACCTTAGGGGTGCATTAATCATTAGCATGATTATGATAAGATATTATATTCAAGAACTCACCATTTATACAATGACTTGTGTCCATTCTATTATAGGAATGTTCTAGAGTAAGGTCACATCAATGGGACTTGCACATGAGGAATGTGGTTAATCTAGGTCAAAAATGATAGGTTAGGGGTCATTGGGGAGGGGGTTACCTAGGTTTATAAGATTAGCTAAGTCCGGGGCAGAAAGGTGAAGCTTAAGAATGCTCAGGCATATCTTAGGTGATATGTGTAGGGCCAAATGAAGAAATCAGGTGTTTGTATAGATCGACTATTGGTCGGGAGTTCAGGTATGCTGAGTAAGGTATGTTGGGTCATGGACTTGGGCCCAGTATGGTCCACAACCCACTAGGAATTTCTATATGATTAGGATGATTTTAGCTCTCTTGGCTTGACAACTTGACCATTCCATTTAACTTCTCAGATAGGTTTCTTTTTGTTCTAGATTGGTATCATGGATCTAGGCCCAACACGAGCGGCCCACTTTGGCTAACCCAATCACAACCCCATGCTATTGTGGTCCTTGTGGGTAGCAGTTACTTGCTCACTAAGATGAGTGTTATATTTTAGTTAAATCCTTATTGAATGAGGATATTAAAGGATCAAATTCCCTCTAAACTACTTATCCCAATCATATTTAAATAGTATCACCTCAAATACTATTTAGCCTACAAGTAAACGCACTTTATAAATAAAAGGTTAAGCCATTCAAGTATACATCTCCTTCACTCATAAACTTTCTCCCTTAGTGTGTAACCCAAAGTTGAGCATCAAAGTTTCTTGTAGGTGCACCACACCCCTCTCCATCGCTGCCACCGCCACACAAAAAAGAAACCACTGTCATCAACTTACATCACCGCTTGGAGATGTGATCAGATACATACATTTGATCTAGGCTCTAAACATTGGTGTCGTCTACGGGAACGCTAAATTGCAAATCCCACCATCACCATGGTCAACACTAGAAGGCGAACTACTACAAACTAGGAGTAGTGGTGGGATGGAATGAAAGCCTCCCTCACAAACCAAAATGAGGTTCTTTACCCCCTAGTTGTGTGGCCCCAATAATAATAACAATGGTTGGTTACATTTTGTCATCCAGGTTCCTTCCCACCATGGGACACAACCTCGCAACATGGTCCCCCACCGGAGTAGTCCGCTCGCCATGAGCCCACCTATAAAGAATTGCTTAATATTGCCTACCATCAGAACAAATAGATGGAGGAACAAGCAAGGTAGATCCCATAGCTCTAGAGGGTGATAAATTTGGAGAGCTAAGATGAGAATAATGTAGGACACTAGCACGAAAGGGCCCTAGTAAATAACCTTAGAGCAAAGGTTGAGTGTGAACTGAGAAAGGAAACCCAGATACCTCTCGAGAACTCTATGATCTTGGAACAAACCAACTACCAAATGCTCCCTATTAGTTTAATCATCCCTTCACAGACTTTAATATGGGGGGTCCAATTGCCTGCAGGGTTTAAGATCCTGCCCAACATCGATCCCAATAGTGGCACCACAAACCCCCAAGAACACATAGATTCGTTTTGGCCAAATTGGTAAACTGACATATTGACCCTGCTACAATATTTTGAACGTAAATGGAGCTAATGACCTTGTTTTGAGATTATTCCGGTCGAATTGGAAATTAAAAGAATGCCCTACAACTTTTATGGAGAGTTTGAAGTCTAAAAGTGGCAAGGAGGGCAAGAAAAACATCTTATCATCATGACGCAATATCAAGGCCTGAGAGCACCATGCCTAAGTGTGGCATCTGTTGCGCTTAGGCATGAGAATTTGTGCACCTAAGCGTGAAATACACGATAGGCCTATGAGTTTTTGCCTTTTTATTTCTATATTCACACCTATTTTGGGGATTTATGGTTTTCCTAATATTAGAGAGAGATGGTTTGAGTTTCTTGTGAGGGATTTGATGTGAAATTTGGCAAGTGCATCAAATCGCAAAAAGTAATAAAGTAGTAAAAAGAGAATCGTCCCACAAGGATTATATTGCCAATTACCAAATTCGTTAAATTAACACTATTTAAGCCAATCAAAAGATGAAAGTTGGCAAAAGTGAAAGTAAAGATAATTAAAAGAAAGTAATTAAAATTAAGCAATATAAAATCAAGCAATCTAACAAGAGATGAAAACAATAATAAGAAAGTATTAGGGTTCAGACTTCACTTGAACTCTTTCAAATGCACTTCTAAAAATTGGTTTAAACATGTTCTATTTCAAAGATTTATAGTCAATTCCAAAAATTAATTAATACCCAATCCCTTAGTATATTAATCCTCTTAAGCTGTTTGGAATTAACTAATCCCTTAGTCTAACCCCAAATAGAAAGACATTATTAGGAACAAGGGAATTATAAGAAAGACCACATAACCCACAACGTCTATCCCTAGCGATTGCAGAAATTATAGTGTTTATCATAAGTTCTAGGTTCATGCAAATTTTGACAAATCATACATAAACTCAAAAGATCATTCCCAAATTGATAAAGTTTAGAAAAGCATTAAGAACAGAGATAAACACATAAATCATAAGATAGAAATATGCATTAAACCCATAAAAGAAATTACATCATCAAAATATCAAGATCCATCGTCCCCCTAACAAGGGGAAGTTAGTTACACATAGGGAAAGAACAACACAAAGATAAGAAGATGACAAACTCCATTGATAATTAGTGGAAAGATTGAAGAAAATTCCAAATCTTCAAGTCTTGATGCGCCCACACCAAATTAGGATTGAGTTGTCTTGATGGCTACTGCCGAGTGTGTTGAAATTTGGCATAACTTTATATTTATAATTAAAAATCTCGTACTATTACGCGTCTAGCGCCTGAGCGCCATCTTCCAAGCGCCTGAGCGCTAACACACCAGAAACCAATTCTTCATAATGCATGCGCATGAGCGCTGGCTGTACAGCGCCTGAGCACTGGAATACCAGCAATAATCCTCCTGTTCTGCCATTTGCGCGCTTGAGCGGTGAACTCCCAACGCTTGAGCACTGGGATAACAGAGAAAACTCCCTCGTTCTGCCTATCCAGCGCTTGAGCGCTGGATCTTGAACGTTTAAGCGCTGAGCATCCAGAGAACTTGTCCAACAGCTCTTCCATACAATAAAATCCATTCTTCTTCCTTAGCAAATACCTATCAAAAGCATAAGAAAATACAAAGAATAAAGAAAAACTCTTTAAAATAAAAACATGATAAACATAAGAACAAAACCCAACTAAACAGATTAAGAGAGAATGAAAAACTTAGAAATTGAACCGTAAAAACATGACTTTTTAAAGGTTCATCACTCCCCCAAACTTAAGATTTTACTTATCCTTAAGTAAAAAGAAGAAGAAACAAAAATAAAAAGAAAAAAAAATCTTTTTGGTGGTCGACAACTATATACATCCCCCTACAAAGGTTCCGAAACTCAGGGAGGCACTTAAGCCGACTCAACAAACAAATCAAAACATGATATTGCTAGATAATGAACATCATAGATAACCTCAGAAACTGTTCCAAAACCTCAATTCAAGGAATCACACATGCAAAATCCAATTATCACTTGCTCTCACATGCATTTCTCACAAATAAATGACTTCTCATAATCATGAATGAAAGACCAACTCACAGAGACGTTCAAACCCGGATAGGTTTATAACAATGCAAATGTACATCAAATAGGCATCCATAGGGTTGTTTTTCATCTCTCTCCCACTAATATAAACAACACAAAAACAGGGATCATCAGGGTCTTTATGAGCTTGTAATGATAGGCCAGGGGTATGGTTTACGAAAGAAACAGATAAGAGAAATAAAACAAAGATTGAAATACATAGTCGTGCATATTCCACAATCCAAGCCTCAAAATATTAGACAAGAGCACAACGGAGCATAAAAATCAACACTTTAATCATCATCATTTCATTTTTTCTTTTCTTTCTTTCTTTTCTTTCTTTTTTTTTTTCAACAACCTCCTTCACCCCCAAACTTACTTCTTTGTAATACTTGGGGTGAACTTTTTTTTTTAACTCCTCAAATAACTCATACACATAATGATGAAGGCTTGAACAATAGAAAAACATAAGACATGAATTCAATAAAAGGTAACAAAAAAAGAAACCTTTTTTTATTCATGTATATGGGAAGAAAAATGTGGATAAAAGATAATAAAAATAAGGCCAAAAATATGTGTGGCTGCAAAAAGGGACCTAGAGATATACTGTATTAACAGGTTAGCTTGAAAGACTCAAACGATCCAAAGAAGGCCCTAATCATTTTCCTGATCATGCATTATTTATGATTTCGCCTCAAGAGAGAATCAAACAACTTCTAGATGCAAATCATCCACACAAAGTAATTCTATAAACTTTCTCTAAGTTTGTCATGCAATCATGTATCCAAGGTCTTTTCAATCATAAAAATGGGAAGTACAATCATGCATAATCAAAGCAATAGAGATCAATCTAATTCTTGGATTCCCATATGACATATTGGAAAAGAAATCAATTCACAGTAAAACCAATCATAGGATTCTCAATTCAAAACACTGGCATGTGGTGCGTGAAATCCGCAAGTGTATGGTTTCGTCATCAAGTAATAAAAAGATCGAATCCACAGGGACTGTGTCTATGAATACCAATTAATTAATTAATTCAATTCAATTAAACAAAAGGGAATATAATTGTTGATTAAGAAGAATGTAGTAACAAAGCAATTAAATAAAAATCAAAGTGCAGAATTTAGAAAAAAAAATAGCAAGTTATCAAGAAGGGGTTTTTCAGATTCAAGAAAGCTTCCAAGATTGGGATACCACAATGATACAAGATAAATCCTAATTGACAACCCTTTTATTGAATCTGAAATTCAATTGAAGGTGAATTACCCTAAATTAGTTAATGTTCTTTCTCAAGATACAAGATCTGTGCCTAATTAAACCAATTCCTACTCTCGTGGTAATTGAATTTAAATTGAACCCATTACGCTTTGTGGTAATTCATTGAATCCTCGAAAGGCTAAAACTACTCTCGTGATTTAGACCTTAAGTTCAATTCTTATAATTCCAACACCTAGGTTTACCTCTCAGTACGTCCCTAAATGCCTATGAGATACAAATAAGTGGCCAGTAAATTCACATGAATAAGAACAATAAGAATTGAATCAAAGAACATTCAAGATCAATAAAAGGAGAAATAACGTCAATTAATCATTATCAATGTATCAAAGGGCATTGCCCAATCTTAGAAACAAAAGAAATTACTCAGACATAGAGAAGAAGGAATCAGAAAACATGTTCATAAACATCCAAACCTGTAATCCAAGAGAGAAGAGGGAAGAAATATCAAGAACCAAAGCCTCTAATGTGCCTCCTCCAAAAGTAAATTAGAACCCCCTCATTGTATTCAGAACCTCTATTTATAACCCTAGGGTTTTATTAGCTAAAAAGCCCCCAAAAGAAATAAAAATAAAAACTTAAAAACTGCTGCGCATTGCGATCCACGACCGTGGATCATTCCACGGCCACGCCGTGGATCTCTCTGCCACAGTCCAATTTTGCATGCTATTGAGTTCCACAGCCGTGGAACTCTCTGGAATTCTCTTTTCCTTATTTAAGTTTCCCCTCGATCCATGGCCGTGGTTTGATCCACGAGCAGGCTGTGGATCCCTCTGGAATGACCTTTTTGCACCTTTATTGCCATCTATTAAGCTCCAACTTCAAACATGCGAGCATTCCATTCAATCTAAGGTCAATTCAACATTAATCCTGCACAAGAACACCAAAAACACCGCAGTTATCTGAACTAAGAGCAAAATAAACCAAAAGGGAAACTAAAATGCCAAAAATACTCAAGAATGCATGCAAAACAAGAACAAAACATGATGTTGTTTCACACACATCAAATCCCCCCAAGCTTAAGACTTTGCTTGTCCCTAAGCAATAACTAATGTCAAATTAAGATGTGGGATCAAGAGACAATAATGAATGAGGAACCCGAGAAAACAATTATCCAAGCAATAGATTAAGGCAAACAAAGAATTTGAGAGGTAATCAAAATCAAGTCCAATTAGAGGCTAAGTTCTCAGAAATCATGCATCCTCACTGATTGAATTAAGTTCACTCCACTAACCACACTCAAAGTGTTTAAGGGTGAAAACCATACGCTTAAAATCTATCAAAGAAAATGCACTTCTATATACTTGATAAGAAACCAAATTTCCACTAATAATCAGCATGCATGCAAGAATCAAAAGATCTTTCAAGAGTTGTAATGGGGCTATGGGAATGATGTTAGGTAAGGTAGAGAAAGGAAGGTTTGCACAAAAGGGCTCATCAAGATTTTCAATAAACACAAGTAATCCAATAGAACATAAATGGTGCAAAGACAATTTTTCAATCTAAAACATAACTCCATATTTCAAAGAATTATCTTACTTACTTTTCCTTTTTCTCTTTCTCTTTTTTGTTTGTTTTTTTTCAAGCTTCAACTTATGATTTTCTTTTATTTGATTTTTTTTTCATTTGAGAAAGAGAAGGGTCAAAAACATATAATTTCCAACATATCTTTACACAACTTTCAAATCCAAATTGCTCTATTTAATATTCTAAATGATTACAAACAATGTATCATCATAGGCATCAAGAAAAATAATTATGCAATAGACTCAAAATGGGCAACTAGTGGATGAAAGTGTAACAATTTCAGAAGGCCAGAAAAATACCTAAGATGCCTTAACCACATTCAAGCATGCAACCAAAAATTTCGCCTCAAAATGGTTTCAAATCAAGTTTTAGAGCACAAAATCAATGAGGAATATCACTTAACACAAAGAATGGGAACAAAAATCATATAGTGCATATATCCCATATAGGCTCAAAACTCATATTTAGAGGTTTAAAAATCAACGAGAAGCATAAATTCAAAGAACATATGCTAATTATCAACTATCAAGAGATCACCTCTACTATTAATTAAAACAATGGCTGTTGTCTACCACAAGAATCAACAATTGGGTTCCAAATCAATACCATTTCAAAATCCTCAAAAGAGAGGGGCATAAGTTCAACTAAAAACCCAAGAGATATGATGGTGTGAAAATGCAACATGAAAATACAATGCAAAACAAGACATGAAAATGCATGAAACTAATGAAAATGAAAATACCAATTATCTAAAATGAAAATGAAAATATGAAAATATCCCCCCAAGCTTAGAACCTACATTGTCCCTAATGTAGAAATCTAAAATAAGAGAAGGGATAAAAGAAAAGAAAAGAACTCACTGCGGTGGTGGAAAATGGTGTTGACTCAAATGCCAACTATGAATGGCCCGGACCATGCCCTCCATACTCTGAACTGTCCCCTCCAAATCTTGTAGGTGGTCATCAGTAGCCTGACCCTGCTGTCGAAGCTCCTCTAATATGTGGCGCTGCTACGCCTGCTCAGCATGAAGTACCTCCAAAAAAGCATAAATCCGTTGGAGACCATCCTCTAAAGGACCTGCAAAAGAAGAAGAAGAAGGACGAGAGGTGCCGGCCTTTGATGGAGGGCGAAGAGGACGCTGAACATCAATTGGATCATCTACCACACTCCCAAGAGTGCACCAATTTGCACGATTGCGCACAGTGATAGCAGGAGGGTTAGGAAAAGGTAGGGGTTGAGCTCTATCACTCAGGGAGAGGCAGTAAATTCCATCATCTTTTACAATTATCTTAATTGCTAAACAAGACTCTAGATCAATCCTAGAGTTGCCTCTAACTACCTCCAGACCATTTAAATCATATTCAAAGAAATTGGCTATCGCTATGATAAGCCCACCAATAACAATAGTCCTTGAATGGGCCCTACATACTCTAAGCAGATGCCTGACAAGAAAAGATCCAGTATCCATTTTAACATCATGAAGAATGGCCCACATAAAAGTAAGTTCATCAGCACGGACATTGCCATCACTATCCCCATGCCCAAATAGAGTATGAGCCATGATATGATGGAGATAACAAAAGCAAGGATTTGGTAGAAAAGATGCCTTACAATTGGAGGAATCATATGTACCTGTCCCACAAGAGACATCAGCCCAAAAAGAAATCGCGAAAAAACCACTGGGGTGCCTCCTTTCCCCCCCAGCAGGCAATCCAAAAATCTCATTAAACTCCTCTAAATTTAAGCAATACTCATTATTGAACAGCCAGAAAGTGATCCGGCCCTCAGAGCAACCTTCCCCCTGAAGGATATGAGCCTCAACAGAACTAAGAAACTCCAATGTAAGTTCAGTGTAAGTGGGATACTTTAAATTCAAAAAATAAGTTCATCCTGCCCTATTAAGCATCCAATCAAAGTCATCACGCAAGCCTAAGGTATCAAGAACAACATCATCTATATACCTAGTGCTAACTATCCTTCTATTCACCAACACATTGTAACGATCTCTCTACTCATTATTCCTAAAATTAAAACCATGGGGATTAGGGGGATTACCTCTTGGAGCAGTATTGCCTCTTCCCTGTGTCCTTGAACTTGAACCAGCTTCGCCCCTCTGATGCTTGTTCGTCATGCTGCCTAGCCACACCAAATCAATAAGCACAAAAAGAAGAAGGATGACTTGATTCACGTATTCAGGCAAAGTTTCCAAATATGGGGTTTACCAAATTGGAAGGAGGGAATTGTTGGGGAGAGGTGAGGAATGTGAGAAATAGTAGGAAAATGGAAGAAAATGGGGGATTTGTGGAGTAAAGGAGTGGTTTTGAAGGTTCGGGTATAGTGGGTTATGGTGGAGAAGGAAGAAGGAGAAGGAGGCAGAATGGGGTGAAAGGTTAGCTTTGAGAGGGAGGAAGAAGATGGTTAATGTGGAATTGTGAGGGAAAGAAGGATTAATGGGGGTTTGGGAGGATGGGTATAGGAGGGGTGAAGGAGAGAAAAAAGAGAAGAAGGAAAGAAGAAGTGGGGAAATGAAGAAAGAAAGGAGGCGTGGTTTTTGAAAACTAGCAGCAGCGATCCACAGCCGTGGTTTCATCCACAAAGCCAAGGACGCCGCGACTTCCCGGCCTTTTTTTTTTTTTTGAACAGAGAGTTCCACGGCCGTGGTTTAATCCACGACCAGGACGTCGAGTTCTCTGACTTTTCACCTTTTTTTTTTGGAAGAACTGAGATCCACGACCATGGATTGATCCACGGCCTGGCCGTGGATCTCTTTGACTTATACCTTCTTCTCTGGTTTGCATTCCATAGCCATGGAATTTTTCATGGGCGGGGTATGGAACCTTTTGACCCCTCTCTTCTTTTAAATATGTCTTCAAAAATGGGTCAAACCTAAACAAAATTCAAAAGACAAACATCAAAACAACAATCTAACACACAAAATTAAAAGAAAAAGATGAAATAAAATAGAAAAATAAGAAAACATGGGTTGTCTCCCAAGAAGCGCTTGTTTAAAGTCATAAGCTCGACTCCTATGCTCTCTTCACTCTGCAGTTGGGTCACAGAAGGCAATGTTCATCCTCTTCTCAAGTTGCTTCTCAGTTAGATAGTGCTTCAACTGCTGATCATTAACTTTGAAAGTCCCTTGCTCTTCATTCTAAACTTCCACAACACCATAAGGAAACACTTTCTTCACCAAAAATGGCCCCGACCATCTTGACTTAAGTTTTCTGGGAAAGAGTTTCAATCTAGAATTGAAAAGAAGCACCAGTTCTCCTTCACGAAACTCTCTACGAAGAATATGCTTGTCATGCCACCTCTTGGTTCTTTCCTTGTATGACTTGGCAGTCTCATAAGCATCCAATCTCAGCTCATCAAGCTCATGAAGTTGAAGTTTTCTCTTTTCCCCTGCCGCTTTGAAGTCAAAATTCAGAAGCTTAATAGCCCAAAAGGTTTTATGTTCAAGCTCAACGGGTAGATGGCAGGGCTTCCCATAAATCAGTCGAAAGGGTGTCGTCCCAATGGGAGTCTTGTAAGCAGTACGGTAAGCCCAAAGAGCATCATCAAACTTTAAAGACCAATCCTTTCTTGAGCTAGACACAGTCTTTTCTAGAATACTCTTTATCTCTCGATTAGATACCTCCACTTGGCCAGAAGTCTGAGGATGGTAAGGTGTAGCAACCTTATGAGTGACTCCATATTTCTTCAAGAGGTTCTCAAATTGTCTCTCTATGAAATGTGAACCTCCATCACTTATCACAGCCCTAGGAACTCCAAACCTTGGGAAAATGATCTTCTTGAATAGCTTGATCACAGTCTTTGCATCACTTGTTGGAGATGGAATGGCCTCCATCCACTTAGATACGTAATCAACAGCTACAAGAATGAATTTATTGTTGCAGGAGGATGGAAAAGGGCCCATGTAGTCAACTCCCCAAACATTAAATATCTCCACCTCAAGAATAGTATTCATTGGCATCTCATGCCTCTTGGAGATACTTCCAGCTCTCTGACATGGATCACATGATAGCTGATGCACACTTTTTAGTTGTTGCATTTACAAACCCAAGTGCAGGTTGTCTCAAGTAATAAATTTCTCGGGAGTCCGAGGTCGATCCACTGGGAATTGTTGAAGATTAATTAAGGTGAAGTGAATATTTTGTTACTATGATTAAAATTATTTACTTGGGTTAAAAGATCCACTCTTGGTAAATAAAATAAAGGTAAGATTAATTCCTTTTATAACTCAATTAGAATCCTCACAACATGGAGGTTCCAATCGGAAAATACAACATTAAAAGTATATTAAAACTATATATATATTTATATTATGTTTCCAAAAATATTACTACCACTTATAAATGGATTAAAGCATTCATTGTGCCAATATTTTGTCTACAACAAATCAAGAACTCCAATTTATAAGGAGAGTTTCTAACACCACCACTTGTAAATGGGTTAAAGCATTCATTGTGCCAATCTCTTGTCTACAACAAATCAAGAACTCCACTTTACAAGGAGAGTTTGGAAACAAAATATAATACGTATAATGATCACTTGAAAATATATCATTTAAGCATAAGAGAGAAATTAATCTAACCTTATTTCATTACCAAGAGCTTCACCTCTTCACCCAAGTAAAATGAAACTTAGTTACTCATAGATAAGAAGAAAGAAAGAGAGAAGAAGAAGAAGAAAAACATGACTTCAATTTAGAACAAAGGAAAATTACTACAAGAAAACTTAGTAACAAACTAGCATTATTTTGGTAAATAACACCTAATTCCTTCAATGATCTGCCAAGGCCCCCTTTTATAGAGGATTAGAGATACAAAATGTCAAGGGGGTTGAGTTATTAGTGGTTGAATGATTGGAAAATGAGTGGAAAATGCCAAATGACATTAAATGAGTGGGAAATTATGGAGATTCCTTGTCTCCGAAATCATGCAGCTCTGAAGTCATTGCATTCATCATTTTTGAACCAAGTGGTCTTCATGAAAGTTGTAGGCCTGGATCTTATCTTTCAAATGGCTTTGGTTTGGGTCCAATATCATTTCTACAACTCCAGATACGTTCAAATTACTACATACTGTCCAGGCCCAGTCACAGATCCTCTGTTCTGACTTCCAAACCCAATATCACCTTCAAGGAATCCGATTCTGGAAATGTGTTCAACATGAAAGTTGTAGATATGGGTCTTAACTATTCATCATCCAAATTTTAGTCCATTTTACAACTTCTATCCCGAAGTATGTGATGAACAGTACACGTAGGTCAAGCTGTCAGGAACAGCACTCTATTTCTTGCTTCAATCCCAATTTGAGTTATCTACTCGTGTGATTGGGCCTTTGAGATCTTCATAAAAGTTATAGAGATCTCTCTTATCTTTCAAATGCCACTAGAATCACCTCCAAAGACCACCTACAGCCCAAGATATGGCCAAAGTACAAAAATAGTGTAAGACGTAAATTATGCTAAAAAATTCAATTAAGTCTAATTTGAGTCCAAATTTACAAAACATAATAAAACTCAATCAATTAAGTACATAAAGAGTATAAATGACTAAAAATGAAGGCTTATTAATGTATCAAATATGTGATCATTAAATTCTCCCACACTTAACTTTTGCACTCCTAGGCAAAACACAAAAGACAAAGACCAAAGAAAAACGACACAGACTCAAAAACTAAAAACTCTAAAGGATTCAATGACTCAAGAAGAGCAACTAGACATTCAAGGATCAAAACATTCATGAGGTAACATGTCTTCGCATCTCAAACTAACAAGCAAGGAAACTTCAGTTAAAAAGAATGAATCAAAAATGATAGATCCTCACAGAATTCACTCTCAATCTCTCAAGTGTTTAAAAATGTTAGTATTTCACTCTATTCAACTCATGAATAATTGCACTACCATAAGCTTGCTTATCTTCTACTTCTTCGCTACTCAAAAACAACATATATACACAAATCATGAGGACTTTATTCAAGGTTATAATGGGGTCAAGGTAAATGTGGAAGTAATATAGATAAGACAAGTTAAATACCCAAGAGAATAAAAGAGCATTATGATACAGTTAGAATGGAGAAGATTTTTGAGAACATTCAGTCTAAATTTCTCAAGAATTTCTTAGTTCTTTCTCATACAGGACAATGACCAATATCTGACTAATGTTTTGTTGAAGATCAATTGGTAGGTTGAATTCATTGTT